>JAQPZY010001461.1:1622500-3085118 GCA_029931535.1 Margaritifera margaritifera
GACTTTGAAGAATATTACAGTCATAAATATTACACGATTGATGACTATGAATAAATCCAATCATTAGAGATTTTGAATCATACCTATTTGAACCTAACTTATTAACAGAAGGTTTTATAGCTTCCCCCAAAAAATCATCAAGTAAAAATAATTAATAAGTACAAAACTGACATCATACGTGTCTTAAAACAAAGATGAACAAGAATATCAGTTAATGATAAGTTATTTTTGAATTGAAGACAAATTATTCTATTTTTATCACATAGATGTAAATAGGGGTAGAATTTCAAAGGCAAACAAACCAGGAAACAATTCCCTACGACGGATCTGTAGTTAAACAAACGAAATGTTAAAGATTAGGAAACATCCAAAGTTGCAGCTAGACATTTATTTTAAATTATCTTTTTAAAAGCATGTTTTAACCCTGCACATGAAGGTGATGTGTTTCCTATCTTATAAGAAATGGCAGAGCCCATGAAAAGCACAGCACACACTATACACCCAGTAGAACCAACAGATAATGTCAGAGAGTCAATACAAGTTCCTGATGATACTGATATGCGAACAATATAGAGTAATGAGTCTTTTGATGATAAGCAGAAAATGTAATAGATGATTACCACGGAAGTATTCAAAAAGCAGAAAACTTCCAACTGCAGGTAATAGATTGTTCACCATACAAGAATAAAGAGAATGAAAGGATTAGGTAAATGCTGTAGAAGTTGTAGATTCGAATTTTATGTTGATTAAATCTGATGTTGAAATTTATGTCAATTAACTCTGATTTTAAAATGTATGAAAAACAGATTGATGACATGAATAGGACACCAGGAAAGAGGAGAAGCAGCCAAAAAGGTTAAATACAATAACTTTTGGAAAGTGTTGAATGTAAACGAGCGCAATAAGATCGACATCTAAAATTACAGCTGGAGATACATTTTTGGAGAAAATATTGAAAGGATTAATGAAAAAATGTATCCTGTTATAGGCTAGATGAATGTTGGTGATTCCAAAAGATATGCTAAATAGTAGGTGGAGTTTTATCGTCACATTTCTTGTTATAGATCAGAGAACCACACACATGATAAATCTATATTTATATTTCAGTTAGTGGGAGGACAAACTCACATTTTCCGCCTCTAACATGCTACACTGTTACAAACAGACAGATTCCTTATGTAAAACGTACGTCATAATTCGGCATTTCAATTCGAGTGCAAACAGCAATGTTACGCTGTTACAACATACATTTCAAGATGGCGTTCTAATGTTAAATCCCATTTGGCTTTATAAACTTTTGACCCTGTTTAATATGGAAGTCCCGTTTGGCTCTAATTTTTCCCATATTACTACTTTCGTACGTGAATATATTCGTTTAAACGTATATTTTTCACAACATTTTGAAATGTACCGTGGTATATTTTCACTACGTAGGCTATGGTCTTAGAGTTCGAATTTTAAATTTCAAAGACAAGTATATAACTTCTACGAATGCGCTTAGCTCCTATCTTCTTTAACCAAATAAAATGTTAACAGTGCCATAAAAAAAGACCAAGAGCAACAACACATACAAGCACCACACAGTGTTTATTTATGGTGAATTGTCTTTACGTATTCAAATTAATATTCATTAGTAGGGCGTGTTTTCCGAATGGGTATGGTTTCAGCTGACCTTTTCAACCTGAAAAACCCAGATGTGCCGATAACTTTATAAATGTACGTCGTCTAATTCCATTTGATCTAGTTTTGCATAAAGCACAGCTTCTACGTATTCTTAATTGCATATAATCAGGACCAAATTACGAAGGATTATGCTGCATTCGTAAGTATTTTTCATTTGTTACATTATATTTGACCTGTCAAAATTGGCATACACGGGAAATATTTGCTATATCGGGAATGAAATGGTGCAGATTTTACTTGTGATTCTTTTATTGTAAACACATACAACTTCTTTTATCTTGTTTTAGTTGACATTATAATATCTAAGTCGCACAATTTAGATGTTAGTGAGAGTAGTACCTCTTTTTGCCGCCAATCACCCGCCTTCAAAAAGTAAAATAAAATAAATAAAATGAAGAAAAAGGAAAACACATATTGATAGTATCGCCTGATCGTGAAGCAAGTTCTTCAATTCAATGGTTTGAGATCGGCTTTGGAAAATAAATAAATGAATAAATAAAATGAATCAATTCAATGGATCTGGGCTCCTGCATTGAAAGGATCAACTGGTATACAGATCTAGTGGGTGTCATTTTGTACCAGGCCTGGAGAGCATAACACTCTTCACCTTCAGCCCGAGATTCAGATGAGTGATCAACCAATTTAAAAAATTGGCCTTTTAGTGATACCTTTTTTTACTGCCTGATGGTGAAACACACGTTCAGACTCAGGCCAGGACAAGATGCTTTCTTTTAAATTTTCATTTAAATTTTTCTGGCAAGTTAAAAGTATTTGTTGAAAAAGCATGCATTCTCTTTATGTGCAACTGCTCTTTTACAAGCAAAAGTTAAATATTCATAACTCAATAGTACAGCGTAATCTTTTGACAGAAAATTAGGTAAGTTTTATATAAAGTATATAGGTCACATACATTTTATGACGTTGAGTATGTACGAAGGTGCGATGGCTTGTTTTGGGTAACAATCCAAGTGCTAGCATTATTTATGCGTGATCAACAAAATTTTGATCAAGGCCAATAGAACGGAGAGAGAGAGAGAGAGAGAGAGAGAGAGACTGTTGAACTTAATGTGAGACCAAAGTATTTTCACTAAATTTGAGAAATACTTAATGTACTAATATTTTCATTACAAGTCAAACTTTAGAGCAATTGCTAGTTGTGTACGTTTGCTCTCACTCTTATGGTGGCACAATTTCTTGGATCTAGAAGTATAGCTCGGTTTTCTGAGGCTGGACATGCGCGTACAGAAACTGTGTAGATCAAGTCGATCTATAAGAAACTGGGTAGATCGTGTTGTGCTTAACTAAACTGGGTAGATCATGTCGGGCGTAATGAAATTGGGTAGATCAAGTCGGGCTTAAAGAAACTGGGTAATTCAAGTCGTGTTCATATTACCATATGTACGAGACGTATTCATTCTTATAATAATACTGATTACAACAAACTTATAAGTATTTATTGACGTTTCAGATATTCTGTTGAATTTAGATGTATTTGCACATCTGTTCTTTTCTACATATATAGAAGAATTTTATAGCAGAAGGCATTACGGAATGTTACTACGGAAAATCTGAGAATTTCGCATAAGTTTCTATGTTGAATGGCTTAATGGAAGATAGTTTCGAGTGATAACCGTATCATTATTTGTGAGCAATGAAACCTACTCTTGTTTTCTCGAAACCATTCACCGAGGTTGAAGTAAGAGATTAAGCAAAATACACATCTCCTTATACAATTGCAAGAATAATTTCAGTTCTCGAACATGTTCACCTATTAAATCTGTTAACAGAGGATCACTTGCACAATCATGAAAGTATAACTGAAATACCATCCAACGAAAAGAAAATAGTATTATTCAAGAACGACAGTAGCTCAACAGTTAGCGTCCTTGACCCATAACTGAAAGGATGAGGGTTCGAATCCTACCATTGGATCAGCCCGGTTCAGCTACTGTGGTGCGTCTTTGGGTAATGCATTTTATTTCAATTGCATCGGCATTAAGTAACCTCCTTGTATTGCTATGCCGTAAAACTTCAAACAACACACACCCGAATTAAATTAATTTAGGATTAATTTCTTTTCTTAAAAGCGAAATTGTGGAGACAAGTACTATGATTAATACCTTTCTAGGGAACACAGTATGTCCATCAAAGAAATTAGCTATTTGTTATGATCAATGAAACCTTTCATTCCATCGTATGATGCAAACAGTCGAAAAATAAGCAGAACTGCATATTGTTGATGGATATATTGTATTACATACCCATTTAATCTTGCATACTTCATCTGGAGTTCGATACAGCTATTCAATCTGTATTTCCGTATCACATAAACCATGATTGGAACTACGTGTGTCTTCTTTGACGTCCGCGCGTTGATATTTTTACATGCAGTGAATCGAACATTTATAAATCCCATTTTTTAAAAAATTTCATTAATACAATAAAGCTAATACTATTTCGAAAGCGTACAAGTCGGGGGAAAGAACTTGTTTGAAATGCTCATGAATAGATCGCGACCTGACGGCCCCGACGTATTCCTACACCATATCATACTCAGAACAAAACATGTATGCAGTTTTGTGTATGCATGTCATCAACGAATATATCTTACATATTTTACTCGTCTGTATCAAAATGTTTGGTTACAGAGTTTTAACCGTATTGTACGAAACAAATTAATCGGGAATCGTCCATTGTTCTACATATGTAATTGCAAATGGAAATAAGGCTGCAATAGATTCAAAAAGATTGTACATTTTCATCTTAATGAACGATGCACAATGGCTTGTTATTTTTGACATGCAATTTAAGGGTATATTTATTAATGATGTACATATGCAGACAACAAAACCTATTATACAAATTACAATATTTTATTTGAACACATTACAATTTCTGCAATATATATTATTCATTCTGAAATTGGTGTCGATTTAAAAGCTATAGCGTTGACATTTGAAAGTGAAAGGGTCAATGGGGAAGTATTTTGCTCAGGAAAATCAGTAGGCAAAGATAACTGATTACACTGGTTAAAATTTGTATTACTTCTCACCCAGTCAAAGGTCATTAACTGTTACATAGATTAAAACGTACAACTCCACACTTCATGTTATTCCATGCTTATGTATTTATTTCAGTCAGGCCAGAAAAAAAAGAGTTGTTGATAGCATATATAATATTTGTATAAAAAAAAAAAATACGAAGAAAAAAATTAAAACTCACTGTTTCTCTTCCGAACTCGAGATCACTAAATATAACCGGTCATGACAATAATTTGTAAATACACATTTCCGTACAAAGGAATATTAATCATGTGCATACACAATTAGAATATAGAGGGATCTGCCCTCATAATAATGAATATTCATTATTGCACATACACAGAAGGCGTGGTTTAAGGTCACGTGTCAGTTGTTGAGTTTCCCTGTGGAAAATCCAGAAATTGCGAGACATAGACCAACTTAATAAATGCGTTGTTGATTCACAGATAGGGTCAATATGTTCATAGTTGTATCTTATTAATTTATTATTGCTTATTCGTCGTACAAGCAAACATGATGCAAATGGATCAAAAGTCATCTGTATGCATTTATACTAAATGAATGATTGAAATAACGCAATGTATTCTTGAAAATTGGGATAGTGCGAAATAACCGTTTTTACAGACAGCGTTATCTCCTTTTGTCCTTCATGATAATGGCATTAGAAGAATTGACATGTAATTTAAGAGTTGAGAACAGAATATATACTGCAGCAATTTTACAGTAAAAGCATGCCATTGCGGACATTTGTATATAAAGGACACCTGCTTTAAAAAGACAACGTATAAGAACTTTTTTCATGTCTATAATATTGCCATTGGATTTAATACCAATACAATGAATTGGATTGAACTGAATATTTAACGTCTCTGTGCAGGAATCTAGGCCATCCAGGAAAACAACATACGGTCCTTAAGGATCCTATAGGCATGTTTTATTGTACTTGATTATCTGTCCATTTATGATGTTGGACCTGAAGATAAATTACACATGAAAATAATTTTGAGTCATTAAGAAGATATTTGCTATGAAGCTTAAGAAAATTCGGTGGAGGAAAAAGGTTGTGCCCTCCAACACGACGGATAATGGAAACAACCATTAAGAAAATTACTCTTTGTGAACGGTGTCCATAAGAAACCCCTTCCATACATTACAGAAACTGCTTCCATACCTTAACCCACCTTTCTCACAGTTACTAGATAGGTTCACAGTAATGATTATTTACAAATACAACATTACTATTGAAAGTTTGGGTTAGGGTTTATTTATAAATACAACATTACTATTGAAAGCTTGGGTTCAAAGTTATACATGCTGCCTCGCAAAAGGCGATATCTAGCAGTCACAATGTCCTTCCGTCCGTCCGGCGTAAACGTTTTGGTTAAATGTTTTAAAGGGCAATATCCCATGTTGTTATCAGTGAATCATCATTAGACTGTTGTTGTGGGTGGGGCGAAGCAACATCGCTAGAGATTGAAATCCAAGGAGGTACAAGGTTAAGGTTTCAGGAAGCAGTTTTTTTAATTTTAGGTACGTTGTAAATGTTTGAAGTGTTTTGATTCTGAAGTACTAACTACCATTCCTATGGATGAATTATCATCATGCATTGACAAAATATTGGTCATGAGATATAAAATGTCGCTAATGACATGGACTTGAAAAGGTCTGTGGCCAAAGTCATAGCGGTCTATGGAAAGGTATTAAACTTTGAAGTAAATGTTACTAGTGTACATGCACTCTAGTTTAATTAGTGGAGGGGTGGGTGGGTATATCTTGTTTTTCCATACTTGAATCGTTATCAGATTTGGCACATATTAGTTTAACCGAGGAAATGGGGTTTAAAAGGCCTGAAGTCAATGTCTTGGGGGTTGTTTGGTCCTGTATTACAGAAGGCAACATCGACAGCGTCGCGTGTGCAACGATAACTTTACTTTTGAGTGGAAAGTAGGTCTCTAAAACGCAGAAAGTAGAATGAGACATATGATTCCTCTATATAGCATCACTATGACATACACAAGCTCTGAAGGTATTAGTGACCGACCATTTAATTGGGGGGGGGGGGGGGGGCGGGAGTTTATTACCAACCAGGATAGTTTCGGTTCTTTCATCTCAAGCTCAAGATATTTTATTTTCAACTTATATTGCAAGAGTATTTTTCCAAGCTTTGTGGGGGCCATAAATTTAAAACAAAAATAAAATAAACCTCGTCTCCCACCCACCCCAAAAAACAAAATTAAAATTGAATGGTCAGCCTGTCATCTGTACCTGAATGCAAAATAATGTTCTTACATTTAAAAACGATTCTATATCTTCAGGTGTAATTAAGAATTTTACTTTAATTTCTGGCCCTCAACTAGCTTGAACAAAATAATCTTGCTCTGATTTGTAGAGATAAAGAACTAATTATATCGATTGTATTATTTGATAAATATTATCTTGAGGCAAAGAAAAAATAATATGCTATTGGAAAGAGAATCCCAGATCAAATCAGACCCCTGAAAATTAAATGGTCGGTCCCTAAGTGCCATTTCCTGAGGCAGTGGAGGCAGGCAGTGGCGGCGCAAGTGTTCGAGACGCCCGCGGGCAATGGTCTTTGGTGCGCCCCTACTGAGGCGCCCGAAAGCAATGTTTTTTAGTGGCGTCCCAACTTTGTCACTGAAAACATTGCCAACCTCACTCCAGCCTACCCCCCCCCCCCACCTCCTAAATATAAGTTTCACAAATGAGTAGTGAGAAAAAATTAGTCCAAACAAAATTATCTTCAAGCATGAATGGAAAGAAAGACCAAGGCAAGCAACAAATGAAAACCAGATCACAGAGTAGTTCCCCAATGGAGACATCTGACTCAAGTTTGAGTGATGAAAGCTTGAGTACAATTCAGCTGGACTTAGAGGAAATAAAGCAAAGCCTCAGAGGGAGCATTTCTAAAGTAGATTTCACATCTGCTATGGCTGATTTGGTGAAAAAAGATGACCTTACAGAAATTGTTTCAACTATTGTGAGGGCATTGCTAGAGAATGTGAAGGAAGATCTGAGAAAGGAAATGGGTGTAGAAAGTGAAAGGGTAGTAAAAGAGAGGACAGGAGAGTTGATGGATAGGGTTGATTCACTGGAATTTGAAAACCACCAATTGTGAGGAAAATTACAAGAGGCAAAGAAGGAAAATGACAAAATGAGGAGTGACCTGAAAGATTCTGACAGGAGATCATAGCAAGCAATGGCAGCTTCAAACCAAATCGAACAATATTCAAGGAAATTGAATGTTAAAGTTTTAGGGCTGGAGGAGGAGGAAAATGAAAACCTGCGAGAGAGAATTCCGAAATTGGTGAAGGAAGTGACAAGGATTAACTTGGATAACAGGGACATAGTGACAGTGCATAGGATCTCACTCCGACAGGGACAGCCAAGGCCAGTGATTGTCAAATTCTGGAGTCTGGATTGTAAACTTCCAATTATCAAGAAGCGGAAGGATTTCAGACAAAACAAAGGAATAAGACTGGTAGAGGATATGACCAGAATGAATATTGAACTTGTCAATAAATTATCCAAGCATCAGGAAATTGACAGTGCATGGCACTTTAACGGTTTTGTGTATGGTAAAACCAAATCATGAAAAAGGATAACATTTGACATTTATGATGAAATCGATGAGAAAATTAGAATGAAAGTGCAATTCACAACTCTATGAACTCATGAAATTGGCCAAATAGGTATGCGAACTTACATTTTGCTTCTCCACTTTCTGCTTTAATTTGTTTTAATATTTTTTTATAAGTTACTTTTTTCCCTCATCAGTTCTGTAATTAATCCATACATTATTCACTCATCCATTGTGTCATATCTTTCCTTAATCAATTCACTAATTCATAAATCATCTTTCACTCATATACACATTTATTTACTCAGTTTACTCATCTTTTTCAACACAACTCATCCACAATCAATTTTTCAGTCTCCCATCCTCACTCATTCATTCAATCACTCACCACATCCATGTATACTCTCATTCATACTTTCTTTTTCTTCCTTATTACCCCATCTTTCATTCATTCATTTGTAATTTATACTCGTATTTTCTGTGCCTATTGGTTCACTAAACTGATTTAGCTCCGGAAAGGTCTGTCAGAGGTTCATAAGAGTTATCTCAGATGGATTCGTCTCACTTGTCTATCGTCCACTCTATCAATGTTAACTGCAGCCAAATCTGCAGCATGTACTGTAACACCATGGATGATTTTATGACGGATGTTAGTATTCTGTGTGAGTGTGAGTGTGAAAGCCATGCGTATGATAAATTAGAGGTGATAATTACTTCATACATTCTTGAACAAGAACATGTATGTGTAAAATTTCTGCTGTTTTCATGGATAATAACATAAAAATTATATCTATGAATGTTAGAGGCCTGCAATGTTCAGTCTTAAAACGAAGGGACATTTTCCATTGGATAAAACAAAAGAATGTATCTATAGTATGTTTACAAGAAACTCATAGTAGAAAGAACGATGAAATATATTGGGCTGCTGAATGGTGATACAAATGTATATTTAGCCACTGCTTTAGTAATAGTGCTAGGGTCGCAATATTATTTAGAAATACTTTTTTGAATTTGCGATTCATAGATAAAGATGTGACAGTCAATGGAGATTTATTATTTTAGATATTACAATTAATGTCAACAGAATAACCCTCGTGAATTTGGATGGTTATAATGATGATAATCCTAGTTTTTTAGAAAGTTAAAGGAGAAGATTTTAGTTTTTGAGAACTCATCAATTATAATGTGTGGAGATTGGAATACTGTTCAAGACTTAGATTTGGATACTTATAATACTTTACATGACAAACACCAACAGTCTAGAGACGCGATTCAAGACATGAAAACGAATTGGAATTAATTGAACCCTGGCGAAATTCCAATCCAGACTTAAAGATGTATACCCGGAGGCAAAAATCTCCCTTGAAACAAAGTAGATTAGACTACTTTCTTGTATCTGATGACATTCATATGAATACAGCTGATGCGTGTATCTTACCAGGGTATAAGACTGATCAGTCAGCTATTGTTTTGAGTGTGGCTTTTTCAACGTGTCCAAGGGGAAAAGGATATTGGAAATTTAATCCCCAACTGTTGAGGAACATTGAATATACTGATTTGGTCAAAAAGTGTATAACTGATACAGTAAATGAATATTATATAGGGGGAAATAAAGATGACTCTCTCCATGTTTCTCTTTCCTGTAATGACCAAATGTTCTTTGAAATTTTGAAAATGAAAATAAGATCTGAAACTATATGTTATTCTATTAGGAAAACAAAAGAGAAACTGGAAAAATTAAAGAAAATTGAACAGGAAATAATAGAAATTCATAGGGGACTGTCGAATAATATAGATGGGGGAAACTCTGGAAAATTTAGAAAAAAAGAAAGCAGAATTAGAGGAATCTAGAATGTGTTATATTAAGATCCAAAGCTAGTTGGTACAAATTTGGAGAAAAAAAGCACGAAGTACTTTTTAAATCTTGAAAAAAGAAATGATGTCAAAGGACAATAAAGGAAATTATTTTAGATGATGGGACACATATATGAGACCAAACAGATATTTTAGAAGCCCAAAAACAGTTTTAAATGGAATTGTACAGAAGTAGAATTGCTCGGCTTGAGGTTGAGGATACTCAAGAAACTCAAAATATTAAACTTAGTCAAGAGGAAAGGGAATCATGCGAGGGTCTACTTACAATTAAAGAATATGGTATGTCTCTAAAACGGATGGAAAATGGAAAAAGTCGTGGCTCAGATGGATTCACTGTAGAGTTCTATAAATTCTTTTGGAAGACTCTTGTGGGATTTCTATGCAGATCAATAAATTATGGATATACTGTAGTGTTACGACTCTATGGTCTAAGAAAAATGTAACAGAAAGAAAGTGAAACCAACAAATCAAGTAAAAATCAACAATCAATTGAAAAAGCCTTTGACTCAATTAATTGGAGCTTTGTGGAAAAAGCTTTACAATCTTTTAACTTTGATGATTCTGTTTGTAAGTGGTTTAAACTGTTTTGTAATAACTCTAAATGCTGTGTTATAAATAATGGGCATATGTCATCATTTTTAGACTCGAAAGAGGATGTCGTCAAGGAGATCCCCTTGCGCCTTATTTGTTTATCATCAGTGTTGAGATTTTATCGATAACTTTAAAGCAAAATGTGGATGTACGGGGACTGATCTTTGATGTCAGTGAATATAAATTGGGTCAGTATGCCGATGACGGTTATATACGTCTTGATGGATCTCAACATTCTCTTAAAGCAACTATGAATATCTTGCAAGTTTTTTTCTATTATCTAGACTTAAATGTAACATAACAAAAACAAAGGCTATTTGGATTGGAAACAAGAAATTTTCTAATGAAAGAATATGTCCATATGTGAGCCTAAATTGGTCTTCTTCTAACTTTACACTCCTTGGCATAGATTGTTCTCCGGATTTACAACAAATGGTGGAAATTAATTATATGAAGAAACTAGCGAAGGAAAAACGGACACTGGCAAGCTGGAGTCAAAGATATCTGTCAGTAGTTGGTAAGTTAATTGTTGTAAAAACTCTTGTTCTGCCCATATTCATACATCTTTTTCAGCACTTCCAAATCCATCAGCAAAAGTTGAAGCAGAACTATATCGTACATTATTTAAATTTGTATGGGGTGGAAAAGTAGAGAGAATTAAACGTGATATACTAGTATCCCGGAGAACGAGGGAGGACTAAATATGATACACATTTATTCATTCATTAGGTATATTAAGATAAGATGGGTTAAAAGATTGCTGGAAGATGAAAATGGAGCATGGCAGAACTTAGTCAATACAACTATACTCAGAAATAAAAAGGATATTCGGAACTTAGGGAGAAGGAAATTAGAAGAATTTAGTAAGCTCATTAAAAACAGTTTTTGGAGAGATGTAATTTTGGCAGTATCTAATTGGAAAGAGGAACCGCAAAATCCAAACGAGTATTTATCTCTGAGTATTTTAAATTTTGTCCCCCTAGTATGTTCTATCAATATAAATCCTGGGCAGACGCCAGATATTGAAATTCTGAATGATTTAGTAGATGATCAAGGTAATTTAATACCTTTTGAAGTGATAAAACAAAAAACTAGCTGCGATGATTTCTTGAAATACCTCTCCCTAATATCCAAAATTCCATGAACAATATACAATTAAGTTTCTTATGGTTTCTGGAAAATATTTCGGATAAAAGTGAGCATCGGATAAACAATACAAGACATGTACATACATACATACATACATACATACATACATACATACATACATACATTTAAATGCATAAAATCTTGTTAAGAATACACAAGGCACAGTTAGTTGAAGATGTCGTGCCACCTATGAAAGGAAAATAAATGATTACTTTATATATGAAACACACAATTATATCATAATAAATGATGAATATTTTACATCCTAAAAAATAAATAAAAAGTTTTTAAAATATTTATCCATTTGAATACTCGCAGCCTCATTATGTTGTCAGATATACGTATTTGTATTTAGAGGGTTTAGAGACACAATGTATATTTTATTAAATGAACATAAATATACATTTTCAGATAAAATATCATCGGGGATATATATATATATATATATATATATATATATATATATATATATATATATATTATATATATATATATATATATATATATATATATATATATATATATATATATATATATAATCGTCACAGCACACTTACCAAAGTAGAGTGTTAACATAATTGACAGAATACAAAAATCATTGCAAAACAAACCACATTACGAAATATTTCGAAGTATGCGCATTTTTTTCCGAGTGCTAATTCGATTGAGAAATATATAGACAAACAACAAAAACAAACAAGTTTCGAATCAACAACACTGCAACACCAGTATCGCCATTGGTGTATAATTGGCAGAACTCCAATCAATCAATGACATCTGGACTAGATTGATATGCAAGACAGACAGACAGAGCGTGTGTGTTGGTTTATGATCGAAACTGCAAAGCGAACAAAGCAGAATACGTAGAAAATATCAATGGAAGAAGACATTAAAAACACAAACAGGCATTTACGGTCACTACTCGGCATAACTGGCATATGGGCATGCGCACACACGTGGGGATTTTCCAGCTTGACTTCCAAAATTAGGTATAACGATATATAGTCACATTTGTTTTGCGGTACATAACAATTCGGTTTACTGATCTGAAAATTCCAATTTCTGAAGGTAAGAAATTAATGTTAACCGAGAGTGGGTACATAGGGCAAATTTCATACAGCTTAGACATTGATAAAGAGGAGGTGGAGGGGGGAGGGAGCTGTGCTACCGTACTATTTTGGGTCGACCGAAAATAATTGGGGAAATCTAATTTTGCTTGCAGTTTTATTCACACACACAGACACACACACAATTAGGTCCGGCTGCTTCGTCTTTTATATTTTCGATTTTTGTCTTCGGGTTTTTCGGTGATTTTTGGTTTGTTTGTTTGGTTGGTTGGTTTGTTTTGTTTTTTTTTTTGTTTTTTTTTTTTTGGGGGGGGGGTCAACGATAGTAGACTATTCTGTGATTCTGTGGTCTTAAAAATTATAATGGAAGAGTTTTATCCGGAATACTAACTTTTTTACTGTTTTTCTTGCTGTTGTTTATGCTATTATTATTATTATTAACAGTAGTAGTAGTAATTGTGTCTAGTCTTTGCGGCAAACTCATAATGTTACAAGCTTATGAAAGTAGATCTAGAGGACAAGTAAATGTTTTGAAGGATCAAGAACTTTTTTCAAGTTGCCAATCCTTTAGGCCTGAGAGTAATTTACGGAAATGGGGAACACTGAGTTATTGTTGTTGTTAAGCAATATTATTAGTGTAGCAATGATATGGTGTTGCCCTAGTTGTCATGTCTTTTGCTGTTGTTCTTCCTATTTCTGTCAAGAAAGAAGGTTTTAATTTAAGGCAGTGGGTAATTCGGCTGGCAATACAAAGGTATCTGATACTTAAAAAAAAATAACCAAATTTCACCAAAACTGTATCTTTCTTCATAGCTTCACATAAATTCTAAAATGTTTTTTTTAAAAATATATATCCTGCAAAAAATATATACAAATGACGAGTAAATTACTGATTTCAGTTACTAAACCACTTTATCATATTTGATATGAAAATCCTTACTTGGTACTTATTTAAGAAATCTTTTCGAGAGAGAGAGAGAGAGGGGGGGGGGACAAACAGAAAGAAAAAATTAGAGACAGTTTGTAGAACCCACTGCCAAAATTCCTTAATGACTGGTACCCTTGATGACCGATACCCTTGTTGCATCTTGATCCAAATGGGGCAATGTTCTGAGTAGGTAATAGAGTTAATTTGTGCAAGAGGTGGCCCATCTTGTGATTATTACTTGAGAACCCATGGTTGCTGTTGTTGTGGATCTGGATGCTTGTTTTGTCCAGGCTTGGAGAAAAAACTTCACCTCTGTGTGGGTTAGAACCCAAGGCTGTCAACACCTTAACCAACAGACTTCCATGAAACATCGGAGAATGCTCTGCCAACAAATTACCATTTTTCTTTCAATGAGCCCTTCCCTAATAAAAATAATAATAATAATAATAGAAAACGGCAAAGGACTTGCACGTATTTCAAATTCCATGAATTTCAAATTCAATGAAAACTGAAAGAGAAATGTTTAAGTGTGTGGTTAAAATTCCAAGAAAATTGCAAGATAAATATTGATTTTATACGGATTTTAACATGTATAGTCCATTTGATTCTTAAGAAAACCTAGTTTTTTCAAGTCTTATTAAAAATAACTTGTTTCAGCAAATTATCAAAAGTCTCATAGCCATTGCTGTTGGCATAAGTAACTGGCACATACATTTCAGATTTTCATTTATGATTTATTTCAAAAGTTTCTTTACTGAAAAACACACAGATCGCTTATTTTTCGACTGCTGTTGTTTTTCGTTTGGTTTTTGTGCTTTTTTTATCATCTCCAATTTTTCTGGTGTTGTTGTTCTTGTTATACTAGTCCTGCAGTGGGGCATCAGTGCTTCACAAACACAAATCTTAACAAGCAAATTCATTGAATTTCTGTCCTCCACCTACTGTGGTGAGATTGTTTTTAAAAAGTGTATAATGATGAAATCTGGCTGTGACCCTTGTGACAATTTTAAAAAAAAGTGTATAATGATGAAATCTGGCTGTGACCCTTGTGACAAAGCTGCAGAGATACAAGGCACACATGCAAGTTAACCAAGTATCGTTTCTCTATCTGAAAGGGCATTGGAGTAAGAGTGCAGAAAAGGGGGACTTTGGCTTCGGCTTTGTGGCTTTTAACGCAGAAACTCAAACTCAAGCAGACAGAGGTGAGATGTGTGAGTCATCTGTAGAGGCGAGCACCTTAGACCACTCAGCCAATGGACTCCCCAATGCACCTTAGACCACTCAGCCAATGGACTCCCCAATGCACCTTAGACCACTCAGCCAATGGACTCCCCAATGCACCTTAGACCACTCAGCCAATGGACTCCCCAATGCACCTTAGACCACTCAGCCAATGGACTCCCCAATGCACCTTAGACCACTCAGCCAATGGACTCCCCAATGCACCTTAGACCACTCAGCCAATGGACTCCCCAATGTGATTCGCAACACACCTTCTAATTCGTGATGATGTATGAGTACACCAAGTTTCATCCCTTAATCTTAAGTGGCTTGAATGTTAGGGACCAACCAATTAATTGCCGATGGGGGTGGGGACCTGGGATTTTCTTTCGAGCCGGATACTTTATTTTTGCTTTCAACCAATATAATGGATATAATAGGTTTTTGTTTTCTTTCTTCCATAAATCAGAGGAAGAATATTTTTGCCAAGCTATTTGAGAGCCAGATTTTTTTTCTTTACTGAAATTCCAGCCCTTACCATCACCCCCTAAAATTAAATGGTCGGTCCCTAAACAGACGAAAGAGAATTTGAAGGGAAAATATAAAATATTATGCTGTGATATATGACCCAAATGTGGTTAGCAACACACCTTCTAATAACGATATATAAGTATACCAATTTTCATCCCTTAATCTCAAATCGCTTTAAAGTTACAGAGTGGAAAGGAAAGTGTGACGGAAAACTTAAAGTATAGAGCCGTTACCTTGACCTTGAAAATATGACCACCAATGTGGTTCGCAACACACCTTCTAATGATGATATATGAGTGAGTCAAGTTTCATCCCATAATCTCAATCCCTTTATAGGGTTAGAGTGAAAGTGTGATGGACAAATGGTCGGATGGATACGCAGATAAATATCCCCCACCCACTAATCTTGAAAAGGTGGCAAATAATTATCCATGTCTTGCAATCTGATTAAAATAGAGATATCCGGCATAACCAAGATCAACTTTTATCCGTTTTGCCAGAGATCTTAGGTTAAGGTTTATGTTCCCACTTAGGTCATTACACCATGTATCTGGGCCATATGACTCCAAATTAACACAGCAGAAACTATATATTGTAATTACTTCTAATTGCCATGAATACATATATTACATCATGATAATTGTTAATATAAATTTTCTATAACATGTATTTATTCTTGCAGTAATTTCTTAATATCAGCACAGTATTCCACGTCATCCACATATAATAAGCATAAAGTTCTTCAATATCTGCTGCTATGAAAATGCCTCTACTAGACTCAAGTCTCATGATCTCGATCACATTGTAGTAATTGATAATAGGGAAAAATTATTTAATAAACTACCAATAGAACTAACAATTAGCAGTTAGAATTAATTGCAATGTATACCCTCTGCTGTGTTTGTTTGAAGTCATATGGCCAAAATACATAGTGTAATGATCAAAGTGTTATGATGAACCTTAACTCTCAAATGCACTGTTTGAGGCTGATCATACCAGAGAGGAATTCCTTGATTACAACAGAGCTAAACAACTTGGACATTGGTCAAGGCTCAAGAGATCTGAGCATGTACGTACATGTAAGAATTTTGTTTTGAAAATGTTAAGTTGGAATATTGATGGACTATACAAATATAGAAATAATAATTATTTTTGTTAAATTTAAATATTGCAATAATTTTGATCTTAGGATTTGGTGAAACAGAGAAAAAGTGAAAAACAACATTTTGATTAAAAAAATTTCTCGGGTTCACTCTATTGCAAGCATTAAAATTCATGTTAAGGGCATGAACCATGGCACGTCAAGGAACTGTTGGTTTGCCATCGTGATAATCAATTTTTCGTTTTACCCCCTATACATGTGTATGCTTTTATTTGCGTGGATGCCAACACCAATGATAGTAAAATAACAATTCTCTACTTCCGAGAGTTGAGCTAAAAACCAGTACATTTTTTTTTATAGCAATAATGAACAGAAGTGGGTGTTTTCTTGAAAAGCCTTTCTTAAGGGAATGATGGATTGTGCTGGATTTTGCCTCTACTTACTTGTTTCCTAGTGTGAATTTGCATCTGTTGATATTGGATTCAATTCAAAGTGGTACTTTCATTGCACAAAGGCCTTTAAATTCCATCACTGTAATAAGAAAATGTCAGAATATCTTAGAAAAAAAGGAAGAAACAAATCCTATACAGATATATATATATATATATATATATATATATATATATATATATATATTATATATATATATATATATATATATATAATAAATATTAAGTAAATCTGTATATGATTTTTTAAATATTATTATTCTCAGATATTCTGACATTTTCTTACTACAGTGACAGAATTTCAAAGGCCTGTGCCTGGTATCAGTTTGTTTGCATGATGTTAGTGGCACTAAAAAATGCTCAAATGCTGCAGTAATTTAATGTTCTACTATACAGTTTTGTACTTTGCACAGGACTTTATATTTAACGATAATGAATTTCCAATGTTTTTCCTGCTGGTTATCCTGGTTATTTAAAACAAGACCCTGAAAATGTAAGGTATTGCAAAAGTTACTTTTAATTCCCTTTTTTTTTGGTGTATGATTGATGAGTGTGATTTGGGTTAGAGAGTATACAGCTTGGCCTTACTTCAGATGTACATCTCTCAAACGACTGCTGACTCCACTTGGTCATTTTCACTTCCTAGACTTCCAAGGTAAATTGGAAAAAAAACTAGTCAATAATTTTTTTTTTTTTTTATAATTCATTTATTGCGCTTTCAGAAGTTAGTATTATCTACTCTAGCAAAACTATTTTAAGAACTGCTAAAGTTAGTGTACTTTACGCTAGTTCATGGTCATTTCTGGAGCACAAGTGACCAGTCATTTCGATCAGCTATCTGCTTTAGGCAGCACGTTATTTCCCTAATACAGTGGCGGTGGGAGGGTTCGAGGTGACCGGAAGCAATGTTCTTTAGTGGCGCCCCTACTTTGCCACAGGGAACAGTTTTTATGTCAGTTCCCAACCTGCAACCCCATCCCCATCTACAGCTAAAAAAAAATAAAAAGCTCCTGACAGTCCCCCTCCCTCATTTCGCCCGGGGGCATTTGTCTCCCCACCCTCGTCGCGCAGCCACTGCCCTAATACCACATATAAATATGTTTCTGTCACATTACATGAAAGTTGCACAGTGGTGTGCCAACATTCTCTCCAATGTGATTGCTGCAAATGCAAACAACTTCACCTTATACCTGTCCCTAATCCAGAAGTACATAGTAACTATAAAGCGGAACCAATGGGTACGAGATACAACGGTACCAATTGGACTCCGGTCACATTTATTACTTCCGGGTCAGTACAACGGTACCAATTGGATTCCGGTCACAATTGTTACGTCTGGGTCAGTACCAATCTGATTTTAATATTTACTTCACCAAACGTTTGCGTTGTGGTCTATGGAAAATAACTGCTACCGAAATAACATGCCGCAGTAATAGGACGTAGGCTTCTTTTGGGCATACTTCGATACTTTCCGCTACGGAGTTAACTCGATCTTGATCATTAGAACGATTGCGCTGATCAAGCGTTCTAAATTGACCAATGAAAAGCGGTTCGCTCGGGAATTCCCCATTCCTGCTTTTTATAGTGTATGACTGTATGTCAATGTTGTCATGTAGCTCCACTCGTACATGGCCGAATGACCGCACACGAGTATAATTCAAGTTAAGTAAGTAAGTCATGTAGTTTAACCAAAGTCTATTCAAGCCTGATTATATCGAATGTTCTGCACCTTTACTGTCATCAAGAAACTTTCAGACGAAAAATTATTGATCGCTATGGACTTTTACAATGGTGGCCAGGTACTAAACTTTATCAAGAAAAGAACACGTTGGGTCTAATCATCACAATATATATCGGTAGGACGATTTTTTTTTTTTTCTTTCTCTTTTGTAACATGCGTAGCTTTCATCGTGACACAAGCGCGCGACATTCAATCCGGTTTGTCCTGAATCACACCTTTAGGTTAACCTCGTCCAAAAATGTATACGTACTTTAACATTGAGTTTTGCTGTATGTGTTTCTCGGGGCGCGTAAATAATGACCTTTCAAAGGAATATGGATGTATGAGGATCCAAATAAAGTTAATAATCGCCATTTAAATGTATGTTTAATCAAATTCTAAAAAACGACACCCGTTACTGAAATAGTGGGTACTGAATGTATACATGACCTGTGCTTTTACTTTAATGTGTTTTCTTGATGGATTATGTTGGTAAGTTGGAGAACTTTTCTGGAAAAGAAAAACATTAATTACGTATAATTTCGGAATTTTGTTTGGATAAGTGTGAAAAACGTCCTCTGTTCTATTCTTGAATGTAAACTGATATCATTCTTAAGCATCATGTGGACAATCCTATCACAACTGCGATGATCTTTCAAATTATATTACACAGATGGAGTATATTTAGAATTTTCACCAAGTAACTTTGTAGGTCGCCAGCGTTATACTTAATACAGATGGAAACTTCACAGGTCTTAGTTTATAAACTATGAAATCAAGATGACATTATTTCAGAAGTGAGATGTCTGCAAGGTCTTCTGGATAAAGGAAGCATCTTTTGTTTCGGTAACTTTGTTTTAGCCATGTTTTTTTTGTTTGTTTGGTTTTCCTATTTATTTGAAGTGGTGGCACTCTGTTAACCTCAGCGAAAAATGGCAGACTGATTATTCCCCCCCCCCCCCCCCCGTGCATTATATTGTTTTATATTACCTCCACCCCTTTTGTATAACATTTAATTTAGGTCTTGAGATAAATGAAACCAAGATAATGAGGTTCAAAATGTTTATGCTGAGATTTTGTCTTTGTTGGGTGACAATTTGGAATTAGCCTTTTCTTGAGAAATTGTGCTGAACAACTTGGAAAATTTTCCAAGTTGTTGCACTTTTCTTGAGAAATTGCATGGTGAGGTTTTCAGCTTGTTTTAAAGTCAAACATGATAAGAAAGCATGTTTTGGAGAATTTCATTGGTGTACAGCAGGGGTCTCCAAACTATATAAGACGAGGGCCATGTTAGATTTATGAAGGGGGTTTGTGGGCCGAAGCGACTGTGAAAAATTTTAATATATGCAAAATCGTTTTTAAAAAGTTTGCAGGCCAGAAGAATCGAAGCTGCAGGCCATAGTTTGGAGACCCCAGGTGTACAGTAATAATTTATGTCTCGCACGATATACATTTATAATATTAGATGCATGAAAATCTTGATATTTCTTGCGATTTTTGGGGGCAAGGCCATTGCAACCGTTTTTCCTTTTCAAAGGCAAAATTTGGCCTGTTACACAATATCAACATCTGCAGCATGTTTTTAATTTTTAATATATATACTGTGTAATTTGAGTTTACATCAGGCGTAAGGACAAAAAAGCTTTAAAATAATTTTTTTTGACCATCTAAATAGTGATGTCTTTAGAAATGGTTGGACCTACATGTATATGAAGCAACTTGAATGGCTGAACCCAAACCACTTAGCAATCACAGAAATACACAAATAAAGAAGTGTTTTCATTCGTTAACAATATTCCATTCATATTGTTCAAACTTAGTACTTATCTCAACTGTGTAATTATTTCATATTTGATTTCTAGATATTTAAACCTATTTGATTATTTATTTATTTAATATTCTTTTTACTAATTAGAGGCATACATTTTTAAAATATTTGTTTCACACAAAAAAATGTAATCTTCAGCTGAGTAAATACTATAAAATAATAATATCTTGTAAATATATTTCAAATATATTTAAATAATATAATATATTTAATGTCTTAATATATTTAAATTTTTATTTATTTGCTTATTTTTTATTTATTTATTTCTTTATGTAATGATTTATTCATTCAGTTGAATTAGTTATATTTAACTATTAATATTATTTGTATTGTATTATATTTCTAACAAGTGTGGCTCCCTGTATGTTGCTGAAAAAGACTGAATCAAAACATTTTGTTTCAGAATGTTGCACAGAACAATTTGTTTAACCGATAGTCACTGAGGAAAACATTTAGGGGGGGTAGGGTCATATTTCATAGTAATGATGTCCAATCTAAGATGTTACAATGTACATGATGCCTAAAGGGAAATTTCAGAATCTGGGCCTAAAAGAATATTTTGAAGATAGGATTTATCCAAAGGGACTATTAACATTGCCATGTAGACCTATGTTTCACATATATGATGCCTGTCACAAATTGTTACATGATGTCTGCCTGAAAAGAATATTTTGAAGAATTAGTGTGTGCATGTTTCTTTGTTCCTTTTTAATTTATTTCTTAGCAGCATTAGTTATTTTTAATCATTTGGGACTAAAAAGGATCTTAAAAAGGTAGGAAAGGTGTATAGGGACTATTATTATCAAACCGTGGAGCCATATTTGACAGTTATGAAGCCTATTCCAAATTGTTGCATGTTCCATGCATGCCATTTTTAGCAATTTCAGCATAAAAAGAATATTTGTAAGGTATTATAGGTCTAAAGGCCCCATAGAGCCATATTTCACAGTTATGGAGGTTTGAACGCTATTTGAACTTGTTGCATGATGCCTGCATACCATTTTTATTTTTTATTTAGGCCCTGTGGAGCCACATTTGACATTAAGGAAGGCTGTTCCAAGTCATTGCATGATGCATGCATACCATTGTTGGGAAGTTTATTATTATTCAGGTCAAAAAGTTTATTCAGAAGATAGAAAAGGTCTTAAAAGAATGGATCCTCTGTCCCCATTGAGTAATATTTTAGTTATGAAGGTTATTCCAAGTTGTTACATAATGCCTGCATGCCCTTTTTCAGAATTTAGGCATAAAAAGAATATTTTGAACCTAACTGTCATATACCCAACTTCAAGGCCACCGAGTACTGCTCCATCATAAAGGAGGTTTCTTGCACCTGCGTTTCACACACTACTATTCCATATAAAAGGGTCAGGCATGTGTTTAATAGCGACTGCTAGCACCTGTTGTGTTTGTCATTCTGACTGGCCTGCTGCTTTTTGCTCCTGCTCTTGCAGTGACAAACCATGGAAGTACATGAGGCCAGCCACCAAAGCTAAGCCAACCAGGTGAACATAAGATGGCAGTGCACTATTTTGCACTGGTGCAGCCTTTGTTGTGCTTGCCTATACTGTCGCTGGGCTTGAGGGGGGTTGTGCAAAGCCCCTGGCAATCTTCATCTTCGCAAGCAGGTCCACTCCTTCTGCTGCTTGCTTGCGGGGGGGGGGGGGGGGGGGGGGGGGCAATTCCCTGCTGGCAATCATCATTTCACCAAGCTTTCCATAATGTATAAACATGCTGAAATACAACTTTTAATAATACCCACAGCTGTGAGCTCTCTTCAACTGGTATCAGTACTCACTGCAAAAAGCTCTCCACCATAGGTGTTAGCACCAATAGAAAAAAGCAGTACTCCATGAGTATTAACTTTTGGTCTATGACTGTACTTTTAAAATAAGGTCAAATAATAAGTCACACTTTAAGTTGGGTTAAGATGTCAACAAGGTATTTACTGACCTTTGAGTTCAAGGTCAGAGTTGTTGACAATGTGATGGAGATTTTCCACAATAATGACACATTTAGTATTACATTCTGGGTCATAAGATGACACATTTCCTGTTGTGAAATGGGCCATTTGTAAAGAGTATATAAAGCCTTGATATACACATTATCTTCATTCCAATTTTAAATCCTGTGTTAATAACATACATGTTTTTTATGATCAATCTTTGGAATCATCAGACTGTTTGGAATCATAGTTGTACTGTAATCTTGTAATGCTGCATTGCTGTATACATAATTCGAAAGGAATTATTTATTTGAACATTCATTAGAGTTACCTAAAGTGCTCATTAACCTTTGGATTTAAATATATGACTTTGGATACTTGTGGACATTCTCAAAGATGATCTGGATTACGTTATTGTTGGTACATCAGGACATTCCAGACTACCTATTCATTCGGAACATTCGTTCATTAGGAAGATTCATTCATTCGGAACATTCCTTCACTCGGACCATTCATTCATTCAGAAAATTCTGTATTTAGGACTTGTGATTAGGACACTTTTGATTATTTGGATTTTAATCCACGTTATTGTAAGTGTCTTTTGAATTTTCACTTTAATTGTCTAGAAATAAATTGTTTGTTGATTTTACATCCATTGTTGGTTTCACTTTTTTTCTGTTACATTTTTCTTAGACCATAGAGTCGTAACAATACATACATACATATATCTATATACAAATATGTACCTACATGCAAATACCCATACCCACACACATACAAACATACATACATACAAGCATATAAATAAATACAAACATGAATGTACCTATACACACAGAGGTATTTATAGACATATAAGCATATTCATTAATACAGTGTAATCTCCCTGCACCTTTCATTGTTGGGACAATCTGGATGGCTAGGAAACAGTCTAACAGATGGGCCGACTCAGGGATGCATCATTGTATATATTGACACTTATAATGAACCTTTTACTTCATCCACACATTATCAACACATACCTTACTATGGATAGAATGGTAAATCATGATAAATTATTCAGTTTAAAACAACTTTTTGTAAAGTTGTCATTTTTGATCAAAATTTCCTTATGTGCAGTTTGTGTATGCAGAATACTTTTCTGACAGAAAGTGCAATTTCAATTCTTTCTTAAAATGAGACATATTTGGTAATTCATTATTAAATCTACAGTTATAAATATATAATTTCAACTGTAATATAAATAAGTTAATCACATCATCAGATTTTTGTCATCTATTATGCCAAGCAGAAATTCTCTCTGTGATACATAAAAGTTATAGAGATGCTTGCACTCTATCTTTATCCACTCTATGAACCTAGTCAAAATTGATTCTGTTTTTGGACACTCCCATAGAAGATGTGATAAAACTTCTAGAGTTTTTGCAGAGAGAGCACAAATTACTTGATATTTTTCCAATTTGTTTAAAATAAAATTATTTGTTGCCAAAATTCCGAGTAAAATCTTAGTTTGAAACTATTTAAGTCTAGGACTTCAGGTTGCCTTGTGAGGCAAGGAGAAAAGCATATTCCATTCATTCTCATTTAAATTGTCAAATTCTGTATTCTATTTTGCAATTGAGGCTGGATCATGATTATTACAAATGAGTGTTTTGTAAATTCTTTTACAGTCCTTTTTATCCATTATTATAAGTAAAAATGATGTGTGCATACATGGGTACTGTATATTAGAATTTATACTTACATCAAATTTACTTCGGTAGATTTTTATAGCACATAAAAGCCCCTGAAATTCTAGGAAATTTACATGGAATCCAAATTTATTATGAAACTTGTCAAGATTGATCCATGAACCATCTTCATTTACAAAGTCATTTATATAGAAGATTCCTTTTTCAATCCAGTGTTTGTTCATAATAGTAGAATTTCCAATAATGATGTTAGGATTCATCCATATTTGTGTTTGAAGGAGTTCTTCTTTGTTTTCAGCAGTAAACTTTTACAATTGTATGTAAACTGAAAATATATCTATCCAAAACTCATTCTGACATTTATTAACTCCTATAAGAAAATCTGTTCCAAATAAGAACATTATTTCTATGTTTGAGACAACAGTAAGTAAAGTGTTTTCCATTTGGGCTCAAAAGTAACCTTTCTTCTGATCCAGAATCCACAAACATATTGATATCAACCATTTTAAGGCCACCCTCAGAATCCACAAACATATTGATATCAACCATTTTAAGGCCACCCTCATGATAGTCTTTAATAATTGCTTTTCTGTTAACTTTGTCTCTTGGCCCCACTCCAAACAAACTTATATTAAAGGGAATCTAATTCCTGGAGTACTCTATGAGGGGGATTTGGTAAACTCATAAGTAGATAGGTATGTTTTGATTATGCCAAACGTTTAAAACTGTAATTTTACCAAAAGGGGTTAGTGATCTTTTAGACCACTGCAGAAGTAAATTTTTAATTTCCCTGATTTTGTTATCACAGTTCAATTTAGCCATATTGTTTAGCTCTGTGGAAAATCTTATGGCAAGGTAAATCAATTCAGATGAATCACAATCTAAATGGTGTTCGGAGCAGTATTTAATATTGCTACCTGTTCTACTTCAAATCCAGACTGCTTTTGTTTTTTCAATATTTATACTAAGGCCTGAAAATTTAGAGTATTGATAAATGAGATCCAGTCCTGATTTCAGGGACTTTTCAGAGCCATCAAGAGTGAGTGCAAGTCATCTGCATACCGTGAAATAAGATATTCTATATAATTTATTTGTATTCCTTTGGGTTTTTCCTGATCATGTGGGCTAATATCTCTGCACACAGAAGAAAAATATATGGGGAGAGGGGATCACCTTGTTTGCAGTCCCTCCTAATGTCAAACCATGATGAACATTGTCCATTTACAATAATGCATGATTTAATATTTGTGTGAAATAGCTTTATCCAATTTTTTAAGTCTCCACCAAAATGTAAAATGTCTAATACTTTACCAATGAAAGGCCATGCAATAGAATCAAAGGCTTTTTAAAAGTCAATTAAGAGAAGAAGTCCAGGTATGTTATATTATTTTGTGGAAAACATGATATCATATAGGGTATGAATATTTTCCACTGTATATCTTCCATTGATGAAACCAGTTTGATCGTTATTAATAATTGCTGGAAGAACCTGCTTTAGTCTGTTTGCAATACATGTTGATGCAATTTTGCAAGCTACATTAAATAAATAGATGGGTCTCCAATTCTTCAAATACTGTTTGTTATTACACCTTCCTTTTGAGTTGATGATAGCTCTCCAGAATTATATGAAAAATTAATTGCCCTTACATAATATGGAAATTCTATCTATCCGAAAGAATTTTAAAAAATTCAACTGTAAACCCATCTGATCCCTGGCTTTTATTATTTGGCATGTATTTTATACTTGTAGTTGTTTCAGTTAAAGTTATAGGGTCATTCAAAGATTCTTTCTGTGCACTGTCTAGTTTAGGAATATCCCGATAGTTAAAGAGAGACTCGAGATCAAATGGATCCACCTGATGATAAGAATATAGCTTATGATAATACAGTTCTGAATCTTTCAAAATTTCTGATTCATTACCAGTTTATGTTCCATATGATTTTAATATATTAGGCATCATTTTACTTATGTAGTTTTTGTTTTCCAAATTACAGAAATATTTTGATACCTGTTCTCCTTCTTCAATCCATTTTGCTCTTGATCTTTGTTACGGAATTATGTATATGGAATCTATAATGTACTTAAACTTTTGGCCTATGGCTCTACTTTAAAATTGTGTCATATAGTGAGTCATATTTAAGTTGGATTTAATTGTGCTATTAATCAAATAACAACATGTTTACTGACCTTTTGTTCAAGGTCAGAGGTGTTTACTGTATCTGGAGTAATATTCCATGAAATAGATGCATTTAGTATTGCATTCTGTCGTAATATGACACGTTTCCTGTTGTGAAATGTGCCATTTGCAAGTTGTACAAAAGACCTGAATATACGAATTATTTTCATTCCATTTTAGATCTTGAGTTGAAAAGAACTGGTTTTTTATGATCATCTTTGGAATCATCAGTTTGTTGAAATAATAGCCATGCTGGAATCCTGTAATGATTTAATGCCATGCTGTATAGATAATTCAAAATGAATTATTTATTGGACCATTCATCAGAGCTACCTGGAGTACTCACTAACATTTGGAGATATATTTAGGATTTTCTCGGATGCCTCTGAACATTCTTAAAGATGCTCTGGATTACATTATCGTTGGTACATCGTAACATTACAGACTCATTAATTCGGAACGATCATCTATTCAGAACATTCGTTCATTATGAAGACTCATTCTTTCGGAACATTCGTTCATTACGAAGATTCATTTGGAACATTCATTCACTTGGAACATTTTATAGTTTCTATATATACAGGACTTGTGATTAGGACGCTAATAATTGTTGGATTATTTGGATTTTAATACACGATACTGTAAGTGTATTTTGATTTTCACATTAATTATTTAGAATAAATTGTTTGTTGATTTTTACAGACATTGTTGGTTTCACTTTCTTTTTGTTATGTTTGTTCGAGCCATAGAGTCGTAACATCTTATTCTCACACCTTCCAAATGTTTACTATGAATTTCTACCAACTGATTGTTTTTGTTTTCTAAAATTTAAATTTATTAGTTTCATTAGTTTGTTCCAAATAATTAATTTCATTAATAAGCTGTGTCTCCAGTTGATCTTGTCCTTTTTTAAAGGATGAATAAAATGCTTTTCCCCCTAATTTCTAACAGTATCATTTTTTTAAAAAAGTTGATCATTTATAGTAAAACTACCTCAAAATTAGATATTTTATATAGACAAATATATTGACTTTTACAATGATCATTTGTATCTTTAACAAGAGAAATGTAATCAGGATCTTTCAATAATGATTTTTTGAATTTCAAAAAAGTTTTGTCAGTTTTTCTTAAATCCAAAGTCACTTTTACAAGGGAAAATGGTCAGTTCTGTAGCCGGGTTTTATGACAGTTTCTTCCACATTTGTAAAAAAGTTTTCTGAAATAAGAAAAAAGTTTAGCCTGGCTTGCTTAATTGGGTTGCTTGTTTTACCAGGTGTATCTCTTTGTACCAATATTTCTTTCTTGCCAAATGTACACAAATTATGTTCTGTACATATATCAAGAACCACCTCACTTGCCCAGGGATTATTCGGAGTATTATATTGATAGGTATCATATTCTAAATCCATTACAGTAATTTACTAAGTTAAAATCACCTCCAATAATCACATAATGCTGAAGGCTGTTATATCATTCTTGATTTTTGAGTAGAAATTTGGATTATTGCAGTTACAACTGTTATATTTCTGTAGTAACTAGCTGAGTAAGAGTTTATTTTGTGTGAGTGCAAATTTGCTGTGTGAGTGGATTTTTAGAAATTTTTCAACCCCTGCTTATGGAAAGTTCTCTTATCATTTTTCTTTTTCTTTTCACACATTAACATTAATTGATCCCACAGCTGGGTGTTGCAGTAGTCCTACAATGTAAGACATCTACCCTGCTATTTATGTCCAGTAAAACAGCATAAATATCAGGGTAGATGTCTTACATTGGAGGACTAGGTGTTGTAGATGTCAATCAAGTATGGCATAACAAATATTCCAATAAACAGCTGCTCATTCAGATCACACAAGAAGGTGTAAATGTTTACCTACCTGCATTTGTACATGTATAGTTTGGTGGTTGTACCCAAGTTTGTTCAACTGAGCGAGTAGGTCACCTAGGCAGTAAAAATGTCAGATTTTTATAACTTAATTTTTTTGTCTGATTTTCATGAAATGTTCACAACTTACAAAAGTGTATTTTGTCAACCACCATGAATTTTGTCATGGAGAAAAATGCTGATTTTATATAAACAGCTGTGGTAATGGGTGGTTGGATCGTTCTTCTCAATGTGAGAGGTCAATTTGTTAATGATAAGCATTTCTCACCCATTCGCTTCTAACTTTTGATTCATGGCTGAGTTAATGATCCAAAACCCAAACATTTTTGTTTTCCTTTTGAAAGTTGTTAGTTGAATTAAATAATCATTTTTTAATTTATTAAGTAAAAGAATTGATAAAACAGCATAAGAAACATTAAAAAAACTTCTTGTTACATAAATACTTACAAATTACCAACATATAACTATCAGTAAAACTTGAATAATATCAAGTCACAATTAATTGTTTAAAGTCACTGTTATATTTCTGATATTTGAGGGTAAAATCCTCTGTCCAGTTTGACCTGTATACAAAATTTTGATGGGGGTGGGGGGTGGCATTTTGAGGGCAAAAGATTTGGTATGGATATTTGCAAATATTGCATTTCTAGATTACCTGAATTTGTAAAAAAGCAAATTAAAGCTTGTTTTGATGTCAATCAAAGAAAAACAATGTTCAGTTTTCAATGAAAATGTCACTATATAGATGGATATTACTTCCTTTTTGTCTTTATGCAATTATCTCTGAATCGACCACGCTTCATGGTTTTGATCCCCTGTTGTTCAGCAAATGCATAGCACTGTTTAGTACTAATTTAATCTTTGCTTCATCCTTTTTTATCTCATCCTTTTTGGTGAGAAAAATGCTAGATATAGTGAGCATGATGTTGTCTGCTGGCATCAGTGTGAACACAACGTTGATGACTTTTGCAAGCCTAAAAAAAAAACCATGAGACACTACATTTCATTAAAATCCTATTAAATGGAACTTATATTTTAAGGTGCACTTCAAAATCAATTGCTATTTTCAGAAGAAGGCTGTATACTCGATAATGAGCAGACCAGGATTTGTTGAAAAGATTGAATATGCCAATGAAAATAAGGCAAAGACATTGCGCCAGAAGATTGAAAGGGATGGGGATAATGACAAGATGGACAAACTGCAGCCATTTTCTTTGCGAACCTTTGCTGCATTCCAGTCTTGTTTGATCAATTTACATGACTACCCAGATGACTTCCGGAACTACTTTGAAGAAAGTTTCCTGGATATGGACCTGCTGCAGGACTTGGAAAGGTCAAAAGTCATCAATTGGTGTCAGACTGCAAAACGACTGTACCCACTCAAAACAACAGGTTTGGTAAACTTTCATACCAGTGTATTTGTATTTGCTTCATCTTATTTTCATTTCTCCTACATTTCTGGAAAGCCTGTAGGAATACTGTACATATATATATATATATATATATATATCTATCTATATATATATATATATATATATATATATATATATATATATATATATACTTGCATACATATATCACATCCAACTGTGAATAACACAGGCCCTGATTTGCTATTGTATACTGTGCTGGCAGATCAGGGTCCATGTTGTTTGTTCTACTGATTAATCCTAAGAAACAGCATAAACCCAGATCTGCTGACACATTATGTGACAGCAGATCTGGGTTTCTGTTGCTTGCAGTTGGATCTGACTAATTCACAAGAATATAGGGTAGTATTCAAGTTTTGAAGAAGCAGTGAGAATTGGAAATGTAGCTGTCATAGAAGGTCATTAAATTTCAGTAATTTTAGCAGAATTGTAACCCTAGCTCAGTAGTTATGTAGTTCTCAGTAGTTCTGTAGTTCTTTAGTAGTTCTTTTAAATAAATGGTTTTTAGTTCAACACAAATTTAACGTAAATAGAAACATCTGCCTTGATAAACAATGATATTAATTGGATTTTGCTAGGTTTATATTGATATAATGAAGGCTTGAAATTAAGTACATAGTATGAAAAATAAGTACAAAGCTTTTTTTAAGAATTGAACTTCATATTTTACAGGATTCATGAAGTAATGAAGCTTGAAAATCAATTACACACTGCATGAATGGCCATAGCAAAGTTAATTCTTATAATTATTAAAAATTACAAAAAGAAGAAGATTCATGGTTGTTTTGATCCCATGAAATTAATTAAATTAATCCAAGGCTTTTTAAAAAAATACTTTACAGTAGATTAAGTCATTGAAAATTTGTCTTACTCTTTTCCAGGAGACAGCAATTGTCTCCTTCATGCAGTTTCCCTGGCACTATGGGCCATTGAGGATACACTACAAATTTTAGAGAGATTGCTATACCTTACACTATCAACTGACCCAACGGGAGCATTTAAACATAGATGGCTATGTCATCATAAGTCAAACCAAGGTGAAGGAGCAAATTATCAGCTGAATACATCTGTATGTATAATATTACATATACAAGATTTACTTACATATTTCTTTCAATGTGCTTTTTGATAGAAAGGGCTTTCAGTAGAAAAGCCAAAATTTAGTAAAACTGGAATGTATTGGCTTGGCATCAAATATGAGCTTATCTCGGGAGAATCACTGTGATTTTTCTTTCAACTGATTATATAACATCATTATTACCATTATAATTTCGTTCACCTGGCCATAAGGCAGAGGGAGCACATGGTAATAATAATAATAACAATGACTTTATTTAAAGAGGATAACACAATTAGTTGCATGGATCTGATCCTCCTTGTGTCCCTCTATTATATGGATATTTGAATACAGAGTACATGTACATAGTTGCATAATAATAATAATAATAATAATAATAAAGCATTGATAATAAGCTACATGTATATATGGACATTCTAAACAGAAAGTTTTGTAAGAACATGATCCAACCAGGTACATTGTGTATATACAGTACAAAAATTGTGAGACAACAAAATGGAAGGTTTGAGAATTTATGCATTAAGTTGTAATGTATTTGTCAAATCAAACAGGTTCCACTTTTCATCCATTGAATTAGATGATAATTAAATGCATTTATATTTGTACTTTCTCTAATTTCCTTTGGGATTCAATTCCAAATTAGTGACCACGAATATTTAAAACTTTTCTTAAAGAGTTCTTTATTTGGTTTTGGAATGGAGAGGTGGTTAGCTGAAATTGATCTTAAATTGGGAGTGTTGTCTTGTTTTCTAGCATGGTATGGTCCTACATCCATTGTGCATCATGTGTCCTGCATCATCCATCTGTCAACAATTGCTTGATACCAATCAGGAGTATGTATTTTTTATCTGATTTTTCAGTCAAATTTTGAATGTGGGTTTATATTATTAAAATCTTTTACAAGTTCAGTAATGAGCAGGACCCATGCATGGTAATGAGTTGATTTTGCATTTGATTAATTAACCTTGTTGCCAATCTGGAGACCATATTTCTGATTTGATTTTGATGAAACTTTGAATACATGTATATGTTCATAGGATTCAAATCTTGGATGAGTTCGATATTGAGTGAAATCACACATACTATTGAGGCAATCTTGCCTTTGATTGGCCTAGCTTGTTACCACTCTGGAGTCCACATTTCTGATCCAGTTTTGAAAAGACTTGGAATATATGCTTTTATCATTAAGATCTTGGATGAGTTTGGTAATGAGCAAGTTCCAGGAATATTAATTAGGTAGTTATTCATTTTATTGGCTGAGGTTGTTACCCTTAGAGCCATATTTCTCATCTGATTTTAATCATACATGAAAAATATGGGCTTGTGTCAAAAAGTTCTTGGATGGATTTGATAATGAGTAAGATCCATGTATATTAATGATGTGATCTTGCATCTGATTGGCTGAGCTTCTTACCACTCTGGAGTCCATATTTCTGATCCAGTTTTGATCAAATTTGGAATATATGCTTATATCATCAATATATCAGACTAGTTTGATAATGACTGAGATCCACATATACTGATGAGATGATCTTTCATCTGTTTGGCTGAGTTTGTTACCACTCAAGAGGCCTTATTTCTGATCCAGTTTTGGTCAAACTTGGAATATATACTTATATCATGAAGATCTTGGAGAAGTTCGATAATGAGTGAGATGCACACGTATCAATGTGGTAATCTTGCATCAGAATGGAAGAGCATGTTGCCACTCTGGAGACCATATTTCTGCCTATATCATCAGGATCTTGGAAAATTTTGATAATGAGCAAGAGCCATGCATATTAATTAGGTGATCTTGCAATCTGTTTAGCTGAGTTTATTACCACTCTCAATGCTATCATTCTGATCCTGTTTTGGCATATCTCATCAAGATCTACACATGTTATTGAGGAGAGAGTTGCATATGATTGGCTGAGTTTCTTGCCACATGTTATTGAGGAGAGAGTTGCATATGATTGGCTGAGTTTCTTGCCACATGTTATTGAGGAGAGAGTTGCATATGATTGGCTGAGTTTCTTGCCACATGTTATTGAGGAGAGAGTTGCATATGATTGGCTGAGTTTCTTGCCACTTGAGAGATTGTATTTATGACCCAAGTTTAATCAGACTTTTTACATAGGCTAATATCGTACAGATTTTGGATGAGGCTAATATCGTACAGATTTTGGATGAGGCTAATATCGTACAGATTTTGGATGAGGCTAATATCGTACAGATTTTGGATGAGGCTAATATCGTACAGATTTTGGATGAGGCTAATATCGTACAGATTTTGGATGAGGCTAATATCGTACAGATTTTGGATGAGGCTAATATCGTACAGATTTTGGATGAGGCTAATATCGTACAGATTTTGGATGAGGCTAATATCGTACAGATTTTGGATGAGGCTAATATCGTACAGATTTTGGATGAGGCTAATATCGTACAGATTTTGGATGAGGCTAATATCGTACAGATTTTGGATGAGGCTAATATCGTACAGATTTTGGATGAGGCTAATATCGTACAGATTTTGGATGAGGCTAATATCGTACAGATTTTGGATGAGGCTAATATCGTACAGATTTTGGATGAGGCTAATATCGTACAGATTTTGGATGAGGCTAATATCGTACAGATTTTGGATGAGGCTAATATCGTACAGATTTTGGATGAGGCTAATATCGTACAGATTTTGGATGATTTGTATTATGACTGAGACCTATGCATATATTTATGAGGTGGTCTTGCATCTAATAAGGAGATTTTTTACCACTCTAAAGACTGTAGTTTTTATAGGATTTTGATCAAATTTGGTAAGCAGATATGTCAATAGGATCTTGGTTGAGCATAATCATGAGAGAAATTCATGCATATTATTTGATGTGACCTTGCATCTGATTGGCTGAACTTGTCAACAATCTAGAAACAATATTTCTGATCAGATTGTGATCAAACTTGTTAAATAGTTTTGTATTATCAAGATGTTGGATGAGTTTGATCAGGAGCATGATGTACACATATTAATGAGGTAATCTTGTATCTGATTGACTGAGCTTGTTACCTCTCTCAAGACCTAATTCCAATCTGAGTTTGTTCCACCTTAAGCTAGAATTATCATTGTCATAGACAGGTTCTATAATAAGTGAGATGTGTGCATGTTTATGAGAGACCTTGCATCTGATTGGTTGAGCTTGTTGCCCCTCTAGATGTAGAGACTATGTTTATGATCCAGTTCCTATAAAACTTGGTAGATGGGTTTATATAATCAAGATCTTAGATGAGTTCGATTATGAGCAAGGGACTGTACATATTACTTCTGCCATTATTTTTAGAACAAATATTTATCAGCATATAGTAAAATAGCATGATATAAAGTTGGGAAGAGTGACACTTAGTATGGTGACACACTACATTTTCGTATTTTGCATAGGGTTAGATTTTTAAAGAAAAAGAATTTACCAGGTTTTCCTCACTGGTTATCCTGGCTATTTAAAAAAGACTTTGTATATCTTAGGTATTATTAAAAGAACTTTTAATTCTCTTTATTTTCATATATGATTGACAGATGCAATTTGGGTTATAGAGTATACAGCTTGGTCTTACTTCAGATGTGCACCTATCAAAAAAGTGCTAGCTCCGCTTGGTCATTTTCACTTCCTGGACTTCAAAGATGAATTGTAAAAAAAAAAGAGCCAATAACTTCTTTTTAGTTTTTATATATTTTGTAATTCATTCATTACACTTTCAGAAGCTGCTATTGCCTACTCTGGCAAATTTTATTTTCCCTATTTTACTAACTGCTAAAAATAGTGTACTTTGGACTAATTCAGGCTTATTTTTCTAGCACATGGGAGTGCTCATTTTTGTCAGCTGTTTGCTTAGATCATGTACAGTTTCCACAAGTACAATATGTAAAAAAAATTCAGCCACAGCACATTAGAATAGAGGTATGCCAACATTCTCTTGATTGTGCATGTTGTAAATTCAAATAAACTTACCTGTCACTCTCACAGAAGTAGGTAATATCCGTAGAATGCCTCTTATGTCCATGTAATTTTATGGCTAATAGGATATCCCCAAAATATTGAAGAAAGCTTTTTTTCTATCCCAGAAATATTAAGCAAGGCTTCTGTTGCTTCTTCTAAATGTTTTAAGGGTTGATACAAAAATGTTCATGCACTTGTCCAGTACAAGTGGATTCAGAAAATTCACTTGTCCCATCCACCTATCTCTTGTTTAGATTCAATGAGATGTGTGCACTTTAATCAATTGAAAAAAACAAAAGAAATAATGTACAACATATTTCTTTTTTTTTCTTTCTTCAAAGAGCTTAATTTTTCAGTTTTCTATTGCCATGGTATCTTATATACACTATTTCATGGTCTGATACAGTAGCATAAATACTCCCATCACCAGGAAAGGAATGAGGCTTGAACAGTTGGCATAACAAAGTTTCTTGTCCCTGAGTCTGTTCTCATAATTAGCACCAAGTTAACGTTGTTCTTCTCTCAGGGTACACACAGCATTGCCGTATCTGAAAATTGTTTTCCATATTGGGCTTGGGTGTAGGCTGTGTTAAAGAGAGCTCTCATTTCCTTTTTTCACTTTATTCTTATTTAGTTTTTGAAATGGCCTTTCCTAGTGAAGTGTCAGAAACTCTAACTTAGGGAGTTTCTGCACATGCTGGCTAGAGTCATCTGCTACATGCTGGCTAGAGTCATCTGTACATTCTGGCTAGTGTCATCTGCACATGCTGGCTAGAGTCATCTGTACATTCTGGCTAGTGTCATCTGCATATGCTGGCTAGAGTCATCTGCACATGCTGGTTAGAGTCATCTGTACATTCTGGCTAGTGTCATCTGCATATGCTGGCTAGAGTCATCTGCACATGCTGGTTAGAGTCATCTGTACATTCTGGCTAGTGTCATCTGCATATGCTGGCTAGAGTCATCTGCACATGCTGGTTAGAGTCATCTGTACATTCTGGCTAGTGTCATCTGCACATGCTGGCTAGTGTCATCTGCACATGCTGGCTAGTGTCATGCATATACTGTGCTGCTTTACGAGGTCCAGAACTGTCATGAGACTTGATTAAATCCTGAATTTAAGTTCCATTGACGAATACACTGGTTGAATTTCCAACCCATGCCAGTTGGGATATTGTTTGCAATAAGTGCAAAACATTTTTCCATTTGAGTCAATAAATTTAACCCATAAATAATTATCAACCCAATATGGCTGATAATTTCTTTGTCACTTAGTTGTGTCATATTGGACATTTTTTGCTGCCACAGAGCCTGGCTTATGTCTTTATAGAGAAATAGTTACCTCAGATTCAGTGGCAGCCTTAAATTTTATACCTCCACTTTCATGTGAATTTTTCTTCTCTGAATCTTCACCATTACCTTCCTTGTGAAAATAATTGTGTAAACTCTTTTTATCCAAATACAGGCTGTCCGACCCATTTATGTCGACATCCTGGGGCCCGAGGCAATATTGTCGACATAAGCAGATGTTGAGATAAGTGGGGGGGGGGGTCTGAAGAAAGCACATTTCTCATTGACCGTAATACAAGTGAAATTCATGTGTAAGGAGTGACCTGTTGTCATTGAGTAGGATTTACGCTTTGAAAAAATAAAAAATTGGAAATTTTTTAGTAAATGAAAACAAAACCAGTGTGAAATACATTTGTATACTGACAACTTACGTTTTTGTTACCTGTGTGTAATAAAATCCATAATGTGTTATATGAAAAATCCATGAATTCGAGTATAGGTCTCATGTTAGAAAATTCATGTATCTGTCACATCCTGTTAGAAAACATATATAAAAAAATGGTGGTTAGAAAACACATATAAAAAAATGGTAGTCCTCGTTTGATCTATATCTATTGTCAACTAACACGTGACCAAACAATTCACTTCAATATTCATTGTTGCCAGTAGCACGTGACTATATAGTTGTTATTTACATGCTACATGTACTTAAATTGACCAACATTTTGGTCTGCCTAAGACAACAAAATGTAACCATCTTACCGAGGCTACCAAGGGGATGAGGCTATTCATAGGGAAATGAAAACTTGTCAATGAGTTATGAATTCTCTCTGATCGCAAAATTCTAATAAGCACAAGTAGCATTTGCATTTTACGCTGCCATTAGTAGCCATCATAAGCATAAATAAACTTACTTTTTTTCCTGCAGAAAAGGAAACTCACAGCACAATTAACATGTTTCAATCACCGATCACTTTGGAAAATGCAACAATCAATCAGAATCCATTGCCTTTATTCAAGTTTGATGATGACTTCCTTTGATGAAGGGTGCATTGTTTTTATTGAAGATTGTAGCTGGTTTGCTTTGATGAAGGGTACATACATTTATTTATTGAAGTCGGTGCAAAGGCCAACTTTGGAGGACCAAACAAATGCCTGTTTGTTAATCAGCAATATTAAAGCCTGGTGGCAACATCAAATAATTGTATACAAAGTATGGGTTGGAACTGGCAGCTTGTCAACATAAATGATTAGAAAAGAAAGGCTTTGTTTAAGCTGGGACCTATGGCTTCTGTCAACATATACATTTATTTTGTATCTCAACGTTGACACAAGCATGACAAATTTTGGTAGTAACAATAGACCAGGGGACTGTGACTTTGCTTTTTTGTTGACATAGGCAGTTTGTCAACATAAGTGATGTCGATATAAGTGGGTAGGACTGTAGTATTGATCACCTCATTTGACAACTACTTCTAAAGTGATCATAACATACATTTTGTTGTTTAAACGTAGACAAAGACAGCTCCTTAATTACCATAATTGTTTCACTTCAAACACAACATAACATGTGGAGGTTGATTGCCTGTATAATGAATTACAAATTTATAAAAACATTTACTGTCATTTAATCAGTTCAACTTCAGTATAATACTCTATAAAAATCTGATTGACAGACATCATCTACTGAGGGAAAGCATTGTGCCTGCATGCAAAAAAAGAACAAAAACAAAACAATGAATATACAATGTACAAATAATTTTGTTAAGTTTATAAAGGAAACCAACACTTATGTCCGTAAAGTGCCTTTGATTAATTTAATTGCATTGACTTGCTGGATTTAAATCAAAGGTTGGTTCGCTCATGAATATCTGGAATGAGTAAACACAATATAACAAGGTTGTTTAAAACACTGCTAATTAATCATAGCAGATTTGTGTTTTTAAAGTGTTTTGATTCATTGATAATTCAGTCTCTGCACAATATGCAGTCAAGCAGTAATAGAACATGCTCACATGCAACGGTTACTAAAGAACTCTTATGTTAGGCGTGGTATATCTCAGGATGTGAATGAATAAATGAAGGGATGTAGATTCAAGCATTCAGTATGCCTGGAGGGCAAAAATGGTCAGATAAAGGTAGATAAAGTGATTAAAACATGAAAATTAACACTTGCCCGATTTGTTTTAAAATTGGGAAAAAGCACTTGTCCCAGACTAGCGCCTTGGAGAATTTTACTTATCTGATTTTGAAAATGAATAGTCCAGGACATTAGGCAATGGGGTTTGATCAGCCCTGATTTTGCTAATCTCGACAGGTATTATTGTTATTTTCTGGAGAACAGTTATGTTGAAATGTATCTTGCATTGTGCTTTTACAAAAATATGTTTTGTTATAATAAAAGATTAAAGTATCTTTAAGAGACTCAAATCTCCAAATATCAAAATACCCATCCAAATATCATAATATCCATCCAAATATCATAATACCCATCCAAGTATCATAATATCCATCCAGATACTGTAGGATCCCGCTATAGCACGCTTCATTATAGCACGAATTCGGATGTAACACGATTGTGGCATGGCTCCCGAAATTTCATCTATTTTTTCGTACATGAAAAAAAATAAAATTAAAAGTACGAAAAATAATGTGTACAAAATTTATTATCATTTTTGGGAAGAGATCGTGTATGAATTTGGATATAATACAATCGTGGCATGGCTCCCGAAATTTGACAATAATTTCACCAATTTCTTGAACTACTGCAAAGTTTTGTGCCAAAATAAACAAGAGTTTGATTTAATAATTTGGCAAGCTGTATTGTATTCTTGAAGAAAAAGTGTCTTATGATTGCATCTTTCTTTATGTGAATGTGCATTTCAAATGTGTCATTAGTCAATCACTGCACTTTGTTTATTATTGAAAGATGTCAGCTCATTTTAAAGCTGAAAAGTGTTAATCTCATTATTATTGATACATGAACAATAAAGTCATTAAGTCTTCTTTGTGTTTGTCTTCAATACATTCTGTGTACAATCGTTGCTCAAACAATAGTCGATATATGTTTGCTCATTCAATTGCATACCCAGCCAAGCACCAAACAATGCGGTGGTTGATAAAAGATTCTCACCTGAATTTATAAATCAATTAATTCAAGTCATTCATAATCATCAAAGTCAACCTCAAAGCTAAATGTTGTTCAAACCATGGGGCAATGATTTATAAAACATCAACAACAAAAAAACGAAAGCCACCAATACGCACACATGGCTTGGCTGTGTTGTTAGACAATCGCCACGCAATCAGTTGACCAGTGAACAATGTTGTCCATTCCCTATAAAAATGACCCCATTGTTGATTAACAATTATTCTTTCTGTAGTCGTTCAAACAAATAGGTGTCAGAGTTTTAATTAGTAGTTATTTACAATGGATAACAGTACACGGAAACATAAAGCTTTTACTGTTAAAGAGAAGCTTGAAGCCATGGACAGGATTAAGTCCGGTGTTTCCACAAGTCAGATTTAATTCCCAAGTGATATTTCCCAAGTTATCTGCCAGTGCACGTGGGCCGATAAGCCTTTGGCTTGTAAAGGCACTCACTTTGTTTTCAAGTTGACAATCCTTTTGATCGAGCCGCGAATCTGATACCTGTTCAGTGCCAAGTAGAGTTCTACAACTTCCTGTGCATATACTTTGACCTTAATCCCTTAGCTTGTAAATGCACCACACTCTTTGTTTTCCCACGTGACAACTCTTTGATCAAGCCGTGAGTTTGATACTTGTTCAGTGCCAAGTAAATGAGGGTGGTTATTTGAACTCCCTGTGATCTTGCCACACAATTGACACGTTTTTAGTTGCATCCTTTCATAGATTTCTGACTTTATGATCAAAGTGTTACTTGCAGAGCCCAAGCTCAGTCTCTGCATAAGCACCCGCATATGACAGTAAAGCCGATGAATTGAAGTCGGACGAGATTTACGATGACTAGACGACAACGATTTACAATGATTAGATGATGATGTCGGATTTCAGAACTTTATCAGACAATGATATTATACTTCTTTGTGAATATTTTCGATGGAATTATTATGGACTCTTTCCTACGCATGCCATGAGAACGGTTGGTGAGTACACGTGTTGATCCTTTAACTATTCATGCTATATATTAGACATGTACATATACATATAAATGTACCAATGCATGGTTCTCTGAATAAAGTAAAATATTATATGTGCAATCTCTGTTTTCACTGCATGTGTATTTCTCGTATAATATGCATTGATTTAAGATGGTAACTGTGCCAATGAAGCACGTTGTTTTGAGCCCACAATTTAAACCCCCCCCCCTTTTTTTTGGTCCATGCATCATTTTCTTCAGCTAAATGACTTGGTTTTGTCTAGGTTGGTTATAGCACGGTTCAGGACATACACGATCTCGGTTTGTGGACCCCGACCATCGTGCTATAGCGGGTCCTACTGTATCATAATATCCATCCAAATATCATAATACCCAAAATATCATAATATCCATCCAAATATCAAAATACCCATCCTCATTCGAAGTTTCTATGTATCTTTTTTCCCTACCATATACTTTTTCTTATATACTTTTAGATAAGGTACTTTCTAATTGGATCTGACCATGAATAATTATATATTGCAGGAATTTGCAGTGGAATGGGAATCAATCGTGAAAGCTGCAGCGGATATAGAACAGCAGCAGGGGGAAATGCTGCCATATGCAACTTTAGAGTCTTTTCATCTTTTTGTCTTGGCAAATGTATTACATCGCCCAATTATTGTTCTTGCCAATAAAAGAACCCAAAATATCTATGGACAGAGTTTACAGGAAAACAATATTGGAGGGATTTATCTACCTTTAGAAACCATTCCTGCAGAATGTATCAAGACTCCAGTTATTATTGGTTACAATATGAATCACTTTGCACCCCTTGTGATGCAGGAAGATGGCTCCAATTTGAGAATGGATGTTGTTCCAATAGTCACTCATGAATTTGAAATGATGGTGGTGCATTATTTGTTTTCTGGTGAGGAACCAGAAGTTGTCAGACTATTGGAAAACTACCTTCAGATGACAGAAACTGCGCTTACTGAAACAGATTCTATCATGCCCATCCTGTCAGTGCGACTTGAGAAAAGAAAATTGCCTGAAGATTTAAACTTAATGGAGGATCTAAGACAAGACTGTGAGACAAAGTTTTGTCAATGGAGAGATCAGGAGTATGGTTCGGAAAATCCTGTTGTACAGATTCAATCAGCTCCGGCTGTAACACCAAAGCAGAACATAGTGGTACCACAGAGGATGCCAGAATTGCAAGATACTAACAGAGGTCCATCCTTGGCCAAGATCATGAGGCCAGTACCACTAAGACAAACTCAACTACCTCCACATGTTGACAAACCAGTGGTGGGTCACTCCAATAGACAGAAATGCCTGACGACAGGCTGTATGATGCATGGAAGCCCAGAAATGTATAACTTGTGCTCCAAATGCTTTAGGGACTACACTGTGACATATCACAACAATGAGCAAGCAATGAAACTAGGTCAACCTGCACAGGCTGTTCAGGGGCAGAACTTTATTACAAAATTGACTGGTTCAGCCTATGGAATAGAACAGACTTTCGAAGGTCTTAGATTGGAGTCGAACCAGTCAAGGATTCATGAACCAATCCAGTTTGTTCTACCTTCAACAGCAAGTGTCGAGACTTCTCCAAGACTGGTTACCCCTGCTATAGGTCAAGTGGCTCCTCCTATTTCACCCAACATCCGCAGATGCAAAGCAAAGGGTTGTGATAATCATGCTATGCCTGCTAATAATGGGCTGTGTGAGGCTTGTTATTATAAGTACATGTTTGGGGAGGGTAACATACCAGAGAAAGAAAATTGGCAACTATCTCCAAATGCTGAGGCATTAAACAGGTTGAGTGGACCAGCAAACAAATGCTCTTCTCCCAGATGTGAAAATATACCTCCTGCAGGAAAAGCTATTTGTCATGAATGTTTTAAAAGCCCAGGATTTGAGGGTCTTAACATCAGTGCAAATCAAATTATAAATTTAAGTCAATATCCAGCACCAGCAATGAATCCAAAATCATGGTCCTTTGAACCGCCACCAACAGATCAGCAGATTACAGCTATGACAGAGGTGCATTCTAAATCATCTGATAGTTATCATTGTACCAATGTAGAGAAATACCTATGTGCCACCCCAGGATGTCATGGCATCATGCAGAACAATAACTTAGATGCATGTCTTAAGTGTTACATGAGGGCTACAACCAAAGAGGTATCCAGGAATGACCTTGACACTGCAGAAAATGCTAACCCTTCTCTGAACTCTTCTGTAGTTTTGTGCTGCACTGGAGTGTCCTGGACAAATGAGGAGGAGAAATGGCTCAACCCTATTGTGACTGAACAGATGGTTTCTTGTGCTGGGAAAGCTTGTGGTAAATTCATCTGTCCACCCAAGAAGTTGTGTGATGAATGCCAGGAGATCCTGGAACAAGCCCACGCTAATAAATCCAAACAAGGTTGGTATAAATTACTAATTAATACATAAGCCAACAATGACGACTTCATTATTAAACAAGATTTTGGCCAATCACCATCTCCCTGCAAATTTTATCTTGATGTACCTCTCTATGTATGATTTTCATAGACTTAAGCACAATACTTCAGACAAAATCATAACATTAATTCCACGATCATCACTGGAAAGTTGTACCTATATATTGTGTTATGTATGATGTTTATATAATATTATAAATATTTTAGGAAATTATAAATGTTTCTTCACTTTAATATTTGCTTAAATCTTAATGTTTATCAGGAAAAACATGTTTAACTAGTGTCCTTGAATTAGGTTGTTTTGATCAATATGTTTTCTCAATTTGAAGATCAAGGTTGAATTTTGTTTACAGTTAGAATTCCATTAAGATGACTCATATTCTAGAACATTCTGTCATGTGACCAATCTTTATATATATCATGTTTGGTGGACATTTTGTTCAGTTCGACATCACCATCAGTCTTGTAAAGAGCTATTACAGTTGTGAAAATTCATTCCAAATTCTAAGAGAGGAATTATTTTAAATATTCATTGGATTATTACAGTGCTCATAAACTTTTGGATTTTGGATTTTAATTGATGATTTTGGAATTTATGTGAACTTATTCAGAGATTTTGGAATACTTCATTTTGACATCAGCACATCAAGATTACTAGTACATCAGGACTTTGGAGACCATTGGCACATAATAACATTCAAGAACACAGCCGTGAATTCTAAACATTCTATATTTAGGACTTGTGATTAGAACAATCATTCTTATTGGATTATTAGGATTTCAAAACACATTACTGTAAGTGACTTTTTGATTTTTCATTTTAATTATCTAGTAATAAATTGCTTGTTGATTTTTTACTTGATTTGTTGGTTTCACTTTCTTTCTGTTACATTTTTCTTAGACCATAGAGTCGTAACAGAAATTGGGGGCTCGTCTTCCGGGATCTGAATTTCTTTAAAGCATATTAGAGATATTAAAGTTATTTTTGAAATTCATATTAATTTTGTCTGAATTTTTTTTGTCTTTGGCAAAGATTTTATATAGAGAAATTTTTTTGTGTGAAACCAACAAGCATTTACAATGGCATCTAATGTTCAGAATTTCATTTCAAAACCTACCCAGGAGGGGTTAGAGTGCATGAGAAAGGATGAGTTGCTCGAGCTTGCCAGAAAATACAGTCTATCTGAGGCAAAAGTATCATTGACAAAACAGGAGATAAAGATTATTTTGATTCAGTATTTAGTAGGAAAGGGAATTTTTGAAAATAGTGCTTTAAGTTTGAAGAGAAAGCCTGTATCTGGTTCTGACAGGAAATTAAGGGAATTAGAGTCAAAGAACCAGATGGATTTAGAATTGGCAAAGCTTCAGATTCAGAGAGAGAGAGAGAAAGAAGAGAGGCAGATACAGATGGAGAGAGAGAAAGAAGAGAGGCAGATGGAGAGAGAGAAAGAAGAGAGGCAGATGGAGAGAGAGAAAGAAGAGAGGCAGATGGAGAGAGAGAGAGACAGAAAGAAGATAGACAAATACAAATGCTAATGCAGATGCAAAGAGAAGAAAGGGAAATGCAATTTAAGTTAAGAGAATTAGAACTGGCAAACAGAGCACACTCCACTCCTTTAAACACAAGTTCAGGTTTTGATGTTACTAGATATATTAGGTTAGTACCCCCTTTTCAGGAAAAAGAAGTAGATAAATACTTTCTTCATTTCGAGAAAATAGCTGAAAACTTGAAATGGCCCAGAGAGCATTGGACTTTGTTATTACAAAGTGTACTTATTGGCAAAGCTCGTGAAGTCTACACTTCACTGTCAGTACAACAAAGCACTGATTATGATGTGGTTAAGGAGTACATCTTGAAAGCTTATGAGTTGGTACCAGAGGCATATCGACAAAGGTTTAGGAATTGTAGAAAAGAAACTGGACAAACTCATGTCGAATTTGCAAGGGATAAAGAACAACTATTTGATAGGTGGTGCTCAGCCAAGAAAGTTGATCAAGCTTATGATAACCTCAGACAGCTCATATTAATTGAAGAGTTCAAGAGGTGCATCCATAGTGATGTTAAAACCTATCTTGACGAGCAGAATGTGGAAACTTTGGAAAATGCTGCTCATATGGCTGATGATTATTCCTTGACTCACAAAATTTCATTTGGCAGTAAGTCGTCCTCTCAGCAGTTTTCTGGTAAAAAACCATTTCAATCTCATTCGAGTACTTCCAAATTTCACAACAGCACAACTGTCAGGAATCAAACATCTGATAAGACTGATCAGAAATCCTTATCTCTTCCTATGTGCACTTATTGTAAAACGAAAGGGCACGTTATTTCTGATTGCTTCAAGTTGAAAAATAAGCAACAGAGTAAAGACGGAGCTTTTCCAAATGCTCTTATTTCTACGAGGTCAAGGTCACGGTCTTGTATTGAAAGCAATACATTTGTTGGGTCAAACAAACCCCAGTCTGATTCTATTTTAGAGGCTTATGAACCATTCATGTCAGAAGGTTCTATATCACTTATTGGTGATTCTGCCAAATCTATCCCAATTAAAATATTAAGGGACACTGGAGCTTCTCAGAGTCTTTTATTATCAGGTACTTTGCCTTTGTCTGAGGAGTCTTCTTCAAGTGAAAGTGTTCTTGTTCAGGGAGTAGAGTGCGGCTTTGTAAATGTTCCTCTCCATTGTGTAAATTTGGCATCAGACTTAGTTTCTGGACCTGTGACTGTTGGGGCAGTGACTTCTTTACCCATAGAGGGTGTTCATTTATTACTAGGCAATGACCTAGCTGGAGATAAGGTTGTGGTTAATCCACTTGTAACTGACAAGCCTTGTTTGGATCAGAAAGTTGATCCTGTCGAAACTGAAATCCCTGATTTGTACCCTGCTTGTGCAGTTACTAGAGCTATGGCAAAAAGAGCTCTTGAGATTGATGTTGATCAGGATATTATTCCTTTAGCTGACACATGTATTGGTCAGTTTTTTGATGAGGTCACTTTTTCCTCAGGTATTGATCAATCAAATGGTATTGATCACAGTGATCCTCTTTTGGCAACTCATTCTCTTTGTTCTAATCAGGATGACAAACGACAATCCCTTGTCGTTGAACAGGAGCAAGATCCCGAGATATCTTGTTTGTTTCAGAGGGCTATTAGTGAAACTGAAGCCACACAAGTTCCAGTGTGTTACTTTGTGAAAAATGGGGTCCTTATGAGGAAATGGAGACCACCTGATGTACCCGCTGGTGACGAGTGGTCAGTGAGCTATCAAATTGTTGTTCCTAAGTCATATCGACAGGAAATTCTTAATTTAACCCATGAAACTCCTTTGGCTGGTCATTTAGGAGTCCGTAAGACTTATCACAAGATCTTGAATCATTTTTATTGGCCGAAACTCAAAAGTGACGTTTCTAAATACTGCAGATCTTGTCACACTTGTCAAATGGTAGGAAAACCCAATCAGAAGATACCTAAGACTCATCTGCAACCTATTCCTGCATTTGATGAACCATTTAGTAGAATAATAGTAGACTGTGTTGGTCCTTTACCTAAAACCAAGTTAGGCAACCAATACTTGTTGACCATCATGTGTACATCTACAAGATTTCCAGAGGCAATTCCTCTGAGAAATATAAAAACTAAAACTATTGTGAAAGCTTTGGTGAAGTTTTTTACACTTGTTGGCCTTCCCAAATCTGTCCAGTCAGATCAAGGGTCAAATTTTATGTCTGGAATTTTCCAACAAGTTATGCATGAATTAGGCATCCAACAGTTTAAATCTTCTGCCTATCACCCTGAAAGTCAAGGTGCTTTGGAAAGATTTCATCAAACTTTGAAGAATATGATTCGATCATATTGCTTTGATACAGAAAAGGATTGGGATGAGGGTGTTCATTTGTTGTTGTTTGCTGTTAGGGAATCAGTTCAAGAGTCGTTGGGTTTTAGTCCCTTTGAACTAGTTTTTGGTCATACTCTCCGTGGACCATTGAAATTATTGAAAGAGAAACTTCTTTCAAATGAAGATTCAAAGATTAATCTTCTTGATTATGTTTCTGATTTCAAATACAAGTTGTCAAAGGCCTGTGAAGTAGCAAGAACTAATCCCAGTCAAAAATGAAATTAAGGTATGACAGAAATTCACAGGAAAGGAGTTTTAAACCTGGTGACAAAGTTCTGGCTCTCTTGCCCATACCTCAGAATCCTCTTCAGGCTAAATTTTATGGTCCTTATACCGTTGAAAAGAAAGTAAATGACTTAAATTATATCATTAACACTCCTGGGAGACGGAAACAGAAACAACTTTGTCATATAAATATGTTAAAGGAATATTTTGACAGAGATAGCTCAGCTAATTATTCTGTTAATTTAGTTGTACCTGTCCCACACAGTGAAGATATCAACGATGGAGTACGATCAGACTATAGTGACTCTGGTATAACCTATCTTCGGAATTCAGAAATATTGAACTTTCACATCTACAACAACAGGAAAGAAATGAACTAAAACAGCTATTACATGACTATGAGCACTTGTTTCCTGATGTTCCAACACGAACAAGTAAAATTTATCATGACGTTGACATTGTAGATTCTGCGCCTGTGAAACAGCATTCTTATAGGATGAATCCTCTCAAACAGAACTATCTGAAGAAAGAAATTCAGTATTTACTGGAGAATGATTTCATAGAACCAAGTAAAAGTAACTGGAGTTCACCATGTATTCTTGTTCCCAAGCCAGATAATACATTCCGTATGTGTACTGACTATAGAAAAGTCAACAGTGTCACCAAAACTGATTCATTTCCAATCCCAAGAATGGACGATTGCATTGATAAAATTGGAAATGCGGAATATGTCACCAAGTTTGACCTTTTAAAAGGATTCTGGCAAATTCCACTGACAGAAAGGGCAAAAGAAATTTCAGCATTTGTAACTCCAGATGGACTTTATCAATATAAAGTCATGCCGTTTGGAATGAAAAATTCGCCTGCAACGTTTCAACGTCTGATGAACATGATAACATTTGGTCTTGATAATTGTGACGCTTATATCGATGACGTCATTATCTACAACAACACCTGGGAAGATCATTTGGAAACCATTCGAAAATTCTTCGATCGACTCAGTGATGCGAATCTGACAATTGATTTGAGCAAAAGTGAGTTTTGCCATGCTTGTGTCACATTTTTAGGACATATTGTGGGACAAGGTCAAGTTAAACCTATAGAAGCTAAGGTCAAAGCTATCTCTGAATTTCAAGTGCCAGTTTGTAAAAAGCAACTGATGCGATTTCTAGGTATGGCTGGATATTATCGGAAATTTTGTTCCAATTTTTCCAAAATTGCTGAACCTTTGACAAGTTTATTGAGTAAGAAAACCAAATTTCATTGGTCTGACAAGTGTCAGGAATCTTTTGACAAGTTAAAGGCCATGCTTAAGAATGCACCAGTTCTTTCTGCACCAAATTTTAGCAAATCATTTAAATTATCTGTTGATGCAAGTGATGTAGGGGTTGGTGGAGTATTGATTCAGGAAGACAAAAGTGGTGTGGATCACCCTGTGTTATTTTTCTAAAAAACTAAACAAGCACCAGAAAAATTATTCCACAATTGAGAAGGAATGTTTGGCTTTGATATTGGCTTTACAGCATTTTGAAGTGTATGTCACCTCAGTTCTTTCTCCAATTATTGTGTACAGTGATCACAATACCCTTACTTTCATCAACAAAATGAAAGATAAAAATCGGAGATTGTTGAGATGGAGTTTGATATTGCAGGAATATAACATTGACATCAAACACATCAGGGGAAAAGACAATGTGATTGCAGATGCACTCTCACGTGCCTAGAAATGTAATATTGCTTGATGTAATTAAGTCCAGTATCATAAAGCATGTTCTTATGTAATTTTGGTTATTGTAGTATTAGATGTATATTCAAAAGAAAGCTTTATTATATAAATCTTTCTTTTTCTTTATGAGGGGAGGTGTTATGTATGATGTTTATATAATATTATAAATATTTTAGGAAATTATAAATGTTTCTTCACTTTAATATTTGCTTAAATCTTAATGTTTATCAGGAAAAACATGTTTAACTAGTGTCCTTGAATTAGGTTGTTTTGATCAATATGTTTTCTCAATTTGAAGATCAAGGTTGAATTTTGTTTACAGTTAGAATTCCATTAAGATGACTCATATTCTAGAACATTCTGTCATGTGACCAATCTTTATATATATCATGTTTGGTGGACATTTTGTTCAGTTCGACATTACCATCAGTCTTGTAAAGAGCTATTACAGTTGTGAAAATTCATTCCAAATTCTAAGAGAGGAATTATTTTAAATATTCATTGGATTATTACAGTGCTCATAAACTTTTGGATTTTGGATTTTAATTGATGATTTGGGAATTTATGTGAACTTATTCAGAGATTTTGGAATACTTCATTTTGACATCAGCACATCAAGATTACTAGTACATCAGGACTTTGGAGACCATTGGCACATAATAACATTCGAGGACACAGCCGTGAATTCTAAACATTCTATATTTAGGACTTGTGATTAGAACAATCATTCTTATTGGATTATTAGGATTTCAAAACACATTACTGTAAGTGACTTTTTGATTTTTCATTTTAATTATCTAGTAATAAATTGCTTGTTGATTTTTTACTTGATTTGTTGGTTTCACTTTCTTTCTGTTACATTTTTCTTAGACCATAGAGTCGTAACAATTGCACCTTTCTAACTCAGGGAAGACAATAAAACAGTCATTTCAAACTCTTGTTGTCTAAACTCAAGACACAGTGAAGCTGTTCAATTTACTTTCCTTACAGCCATTATGTTACCTGATCCATCAGGACAAGATTCTAGAATTTAAAAGTTCTCAAATCATTATATACAAGGAACTTTTTCCCCTGCCATAGAGCATATAATGTTACATAACATTGACTGTCTGTCCATATGTCCATTTATCTGCCACACCTTGGTTAAGTTTTATGTTTTGGTCAGTTTTCAGGCACTGTGGTGGGGCATCTCTGTTACATGAACGTATTTCTAGTTTTTAAATGTTGCAAACATCCAATACAGCTCTAAAAATATTTGTAAAAATATAGCTTTTTAACTCTGTTGTTGCCTGCAGTATCTTAAATTATGGGTGTATGGATGGTTGCATAAAGGCAGCCAATCTGGATCCTATTTTTTTCACAGTGATCACATACTTACGTATATCCCATCTTAAGTATAAAAGTTCACACGGATGATATAATCGAATTTAAATTTTCAATTGATTATATTAGACACTTGATGGTAGTTATGGTAATAAATTTATGATCCTTAATTATATCCTTCTTCAAGAAGTAGATTGTGTAGCAGTCACTTTGTCCATCCATCCATGTCTCTTTCTGTCTGTCTGTCTGTCCATGTGTATGTCTTGCCAGGTTGGTTAAGTTAGTTAAGTATTGGTTTAGATTTAAAAAATTATGTAAATATCATACTGAGTATTGCATATTGGCATTTATTTATTGAAAGTGAATCAAATAATAGGAATAATTGGGTTACACTACTAAAAGATACTTTGAACAGATTTGCTTTTGGTGAAGTTTGGATGTTTCCCGTTTCTGTAAATTGCTCAAAGTTTATTTCAATTTTTATTTTATTCCAGATGCTTTCCTATCAGACTGGAATAATAAATTGCAAAATTCTGATAAACTGTCTTTATATAAACATATCAAAACTGACTTCGGCCTCAAAGATTATTTCAGATTCTTGTTCAACCATAACATTGATCAGCTTTGACAAAACTCCAAGTGTCTTCTCATAATTTGAGAATTGAAACTGGGAGATATGGAAATGATAGAAAGTATAGAAGTGAAAGAAATTGTATGCTATGTGACAACCATGATATTGAAGATGAATATCATTTTCTTTTAGTGTGTCCAGTATATACTACATGTAACTTATGTGTTAACTTAATTAAAATGTTCTTCTGGGACAAACCATCCATGCATTAATACATTCAGTTGTTAACTTCTAGTAATAAGAAAACAATATGTTCACTAGCTAAATTTGGTTCTGAAGCATTTAAAATACGAGATAGATTATTAATTTTACAGTAATTTGTTATAAAGATTATTTATATTTGTCCATCCTCCCCTTTTCCAACTTTAGTTAATTACTTTGAGTTTCTGTTGTTTGTTAAGCATTTGATAACTACACACATAGCATGTACTCTATCAGCATGTACAGGTTTATGAGAATACACTATTGAATTGAATTAAGTATATGAGGAGAAAAAAACTTCATTCTGTCATATGGTCTGTCACTAATTAGGTCCTTGAAAATTATCACATTTTGGAAAGTACTAAAAAGACCTTGAAATCACTCAAACTTTATATTATTTAGATATGTCCTAATTTCAGTTTTATGATCAGTGAAGGTGCAGTGAACAGACAGGTCTTCTAATTTTTTTTATGGAATATTGTCTGCATATCAAAAGTGGTAGTCTCTATGTTTCTTATATTTGTTTGTGTAAGAATCTAATTTAGGCACGTGACTACTGCACAAAATTAGTCTCCCAAACAAGGTTGAATTGGTTTAGCACTGTGTGAATATATGCATTTTTCAATAATTAATGTACAGACTTATTCATTAATTTATTGCATTTAATATGCATATATTTTCATGAACTCTTTATTTTAGTTTTTAGACATGGTAGACAGAATGTGACAGCTCCTATTCAATCTAATCCAGCACCCCAACAACTTCGACCCCATACTGCCCCTGTTGTTGCAAAGAGCATTGTATTAAACTGTGATCGCTATGGATACCCTACTACAGGAAGCATGTGTGAGTACACTCAAAGAACTATTACCACCACAGGTCAACAAAATGTTCCTGCAGTTGTACGACAGAATATTCCATATGTTGGTCAACAAGCCATCCATCCTGTCAATCAGAGGTTGTGTAACTCAAACTCTCAAGGGACATATTCTACTAGCACTAGTGCTATTTTACAGCCTTTTCCACACAGGTATAATTTACAGCCTTTTCCAAACAGCTATAATTTACAGCCTTTTCCACACAGGTCAGAATCACAGGAAGGTAACTTCACAGCATCCTTGGCAAACCTTGAACGGAGCCAGAAAAAAAAATTCAAATGCATCTTCCAGGGATGTTTGAATTTTGGAAGCTTTCAAAACCAAGGCATGTGTAATGAGTGTTTCATGGCACATTTAGCAAAATAAAAATGCCTTATTCTAGCAGATTTCTATGGCTGCACATTTAAACAGAACAAAGAACCTAATTCTTTTTCTGAAACAGATTAATACATAAGTATAGATACTGGAACTTTATTAAGACAACAAATACTTTCATTTTGATATCACATGTCATTTTATGAACATTCACATTCTAATTGGTGAAGAAACTTATAGGAACGTAAACAATTTTACAAATGTATGTGATTTGAACTCCATAATGTGATACAATCATTGGTTTTCTACAACACTGGAACCTGTTAAGTGTACCTAACATCACAAGTTCAGAGCTAAAAGAAATTTATTTCAGAAACAGGCCCAAAACATCACTTGCCCTGACTTAAAATCCACTTGTCTGACAAGGCAATATTTTTGTTACAATTATTTTGACACACCCAACCCACTCCAGAAAATTAAATGGTTGTTCCCTCATACTTGTGATATTGTTCACGAGACTGAACCCTCTTTCACGTTCTGCTGTAAAGGGCTCACAACTAACGAGATTTCCAACAATTTCAAAACTTCTGCATGCTCAGGTGTGGAATTCAGAATAATTGTGGCATACAACTCTGCTATTGCGATTTCTGATTGTATGCCCTCAGCTTTACCTTCAGGTCGATGTACAGTATGGTCAGTGTATTTTTTATCATGATCTGTAGGGAAGAATATTCAGGGGCCTTGGAGTTGTTTCATTTTCTGAACACTGCTAAAATCTCCATGTGTATCAATTAAAGTATAAAACAGAAATGAAGTCTGAGAGGTATTGGTCTTTTATATCAATCATTAACTGTAGCGTACTAACGGGGGGGTGGGGGGTGAGGATGGTTGCCCTGGGTGCCAGAGGTCTTGGGGCACCAAAACAGCTGATACAAATTTGGGCCTTGTATTCTGGCCCTTTGGGCCATCATCGTCGCCCCAGGCACCAATTACCCTTAGTATGCCACTGCTCAGTAAAATCAGGGTCAAGTGTCATAATTAGTTTGATGGTAATGGAATCAGCAGCTACCAACTCTTTGAACTAAATAAATTAAAGTATAATACAATGATCTCAGTTCCTTTAGGGTGGAACAAATTGTATTGGTTTTTCTTATAAGTTGCTAATCCCCTGGCTTAGGTTAATTGTCAAACAGTTGCATCAGTACTGTTTGATATATCTAACTAGTGATGCATCACCAAGTCAGGGTGACAAAGGGACAGGTTATTATTATTCATGCAGTACAAGTGATCACTAATTATAGGTAACCAATGAAATAAGGATAACAGAAATAGTACTTTACTACATTCATAGGTCACATGTTTCACATTGGGGGCAATAAATCGAGGAATTTCTGGACAACTATTAAGCCATATTTTTCTAATAAAAGTTATGATGGGTAAGATAAGATCATTCTTGCTCAAGGTAGAAAAATTGTAAACAATACCAGGGAAACTTGTGAAATCTTCAATAACTTTTATGTAAATGTGGCATTAGATATTGGAAAAGATGTTCCTTTTGACCCCTTAACTCATCAAAGTATCAAGGGTATTAAGAATAATAGTAGCAGAGATACAATTTTTGAATTTAAGCAAATAAACCATGAAGAAGTGTATAAAATGATAAGTTTAAATTCGAAAAAAGCTACTGGGGTGGATCAAATTCCTGTTAAACTGTTAAAATATGGGGCACCAATCCTTGTTGGCCATATTACAGATCTAATTAACAAAACTTTACAGTCAAATATATTTCCTAATCGTCAAAAGGCAGCACAAGTAGTTCCAATTTTCAAAAAGAACAATCCTCTTGACAAAAGTAATTATAGACCTGTCAGCATTCTACCTATAATAATCCAAACTATTTGAAACATCGATTGAGACCCAGTTAACATCTTTTTTTGAGAACATTTTTCACAAATATTTGGGTGTTTTTCGTAAAGGTCATGGATGCCAGACCCACTCTTTTACGTTTACTTGAAGACTGGAAGAAAGCACTTGACGAAAACAAATATGTAGCTGCAGTTCTGATGGATTTGTCCAAGGCTTTTGACTGTCTCTCTCATGATATCCCCTTATGCAAGCTTAGGGCTTATGGGTTGTCAGATGGCTCAGTTGGACTCTTACTGAGCTATCTGTCAAATCATAAGCATCAAATTAAGATGCAGGGTGTCTTGAGTAGCTGGACTGAAATTCAAAAAGGGGTTTCTCAGGGGTCAATCCTTGGATCTTTTCTCTTTAATGTTTTTATCAATGGTATTTTTTATTTTATTAAATATGGCTCTTTATATAACAATGCCAATGATAACTCTTTGTTCTTGTCCTCACCAGACTCTAACACTCTGATTGACACAATTGAAACAGAATCCAACATTCTGATTGACTGGTTCACTGCGAAAAATGCAAGCCAACCCTGAAAAGTTTCAAGCACTAGCTGTGGGTAAAAAGACATTCAGTATGAAGCCTGTACTAAACATAAGCAGTGCTGTCATAAATTGTGAAGAAATTGTTAAACTGCTAGGAATTGACATTGACTATCAACTGCAATTCGATTTACATGTAAAAAAATCTCTGTTGGAAAGCTTTAAGGCAACTATCCATCTTGAAACATATTGGTCAGAAGTTAACTAGACTCAACAAACTGACAATCCTACATACTTTTATCCTCTCCAATTTCAACTTCTGTCCCTTGGCCTGACACTTCGGCAGTGACATGAACACTATTAAACTCGAAAAAATATGCGAGCATGCTCTGAGATTTGTGTATGATGATTACACATACAGCTATCATAAGCTATTACTTAAGGCAAAAATGCCAGACTTAGGGCTGTGGCTGTAGAGACTTATAAAATTCTGAACAAAATTAGCCCCAAAATGTTTGGATGATTTGATATGTCTTAAACAAAATAATACAATTTTAGATATTCAAATATTTTAGATGTCCCAAGAATTAAAACCTCAACATATGGCAAAAAATCTTTTAGATATGCAGCTGCTGTTTTATGGAATTAACTACCTCATCACTTTAGAGAACAGTCAGATTTAAATTCCTTTAGATCATTATTATTATCCTGGAATGGTTAAGACTGTAAATGTAATATCTGCAAATAAAGCCCCCCCCCCCTCCCTCCCGCCATGATGACAACAACTAATACTTGTATTACCATTTTGTTTTATGTATCCTTGTCTTATATACTATCAGGTGCCAACTGTGAGCTCCTTTCTTTTAAGTAATGCATAATCTGCATCTCAGCCTGCTTTTTGTCCAAAATTGGTGTTTTTGCCTCTTGCATTTAATATAAATTTCGATTGTTAACCTGTAATTTTGTAGTAACTTTTTTTTTTTTTTTTTGATGACCTAAATACTGAATTCATTTTTAATTACTACAGTTTTTAAAATGCTCAGCTTGTCAATATTTTAAGTTATGCACTATGTGTTTTTTGAATCAGATTCAGATTTTGATGGAAAATGTTACAATAATAATTAATTAATATGAGTCAGTAGATGGTCAAATAATGAAATAGTAAAAGTTGTTTATCTGATAGTTCACTGCAAAGATTTTTCTTTATAAAATCCAATAGCATTTTTAGTTTCATTCACAAGATCAGTGTCTAGTTACCACTAATAACATTCATTATGATTATTAAGCTTCACACTTGACAGGTTGTCAATCGTTCTCTGGTCCAGATTTCCCCTTGAATCACTTTGTATTTTGTGAAGAATGGAGAATGTCTTCTGTATCAGCATTACAATGCTGTAATGACAGGACAACCACATTCAGCCTGCAAAGAAGTTCTAACTTCAGTTTTCCTGTTGCTGATTTTGTAAGGTTGCTGACTACTCTCCAATACCCCTCCAAGCTATGTTCACCCCAAGGAGGAAGTTCCTGACTTGGACTTCATCCTTAAGGGCTTCTTTCTCTATATGGCTCAGATCCAAAAATATGTTGGCAAGTTTCAGCAATGTAAATAAAAAAAAAAAAAGATTGATTTAGACTTGAAATACAAATGAATAAAAAAAGTACATAATGTATTTATCCAAACTTTAAAATTAATTATCTTGTAATATATTTTTAACTGATATATTTTATATAGGGCTTGAACTTAATTTATGTGCATGAACACATCAAATAGTTTATGAAATACAAAAGATACATACCTTTGAAACACACAATGCAAACTCAGGACCTTTGCTACTTGCCGCCACACACTTAAACTCTGATATCGAAGCATTGTTGAACTTGTATTAAATATTTCTTAGCTGGTGGTTTCTTAGCATTGGGAGAAAGCACATGTTTCGGTATTTTGACATAAATTGAACAAAAAATGTAAGAGCTGTCCTCTTAAAACATCTTGAACAATACAACAACAATTAAACAAGACAAAAATCAAAATACCTACTCTAGTGTCTCTGCCGAAATAATTTGTTATGGTCAGTCTCCTTATTTTATCCCTCCTCCGCTAAGGGTCAGTCGATTTTCATCAAAGGCTCAGAAGACATCATGGACCACCTTTTATCCTTTATTACTTATAACACCTCAAAAAAATCCTGCATTTGGCCTTAAACTCCTCAAATTCCAACAATAAGGTAATCAGTTAGTGGCTTGCTGTGTACACGTCAGCTGTTTTTTAACAATTCTAGTCCTATTGCACTGCCATGCATCATTGCACCAGTCGGTGTACTTGATGGAACTAATGTGTTGATAAAACGTGTAAAAATACCATGTTGGGGGGGGGGGGGGTAATTATTATTTTTTTTAAAAATTCTTTTAATTTTCAAAAGCAGTAGATTTTAACTACTAAATGGTATGTGTTGTAGATGACCTTTAAAATGGTAGTTTGGGCCTGCCACTGGTAGAATCGCATTTATGAAAATGCCACATTTTATTGGTAGGCCCCAAAGTTTCTTTTGGACAATCTAGATAACACTTTTTTTTTTATTGGCCAGACCGATGTATCCAATTTTTTAGTTCTGAATATTGTTAGATAGCTCTATATCTTGTTTTAGGATCAATTTATAATTACATTTCCATATGGGTATCCATGGTTACACAAAACATCTTAAATGACTAATGTATCCAAATGAAAAGAGGAATTTACCATATATACTCGCTTTAATATTTGATCCAACTGCAAACTGCATATATCCAGATCTGCTGGTGCATAATGTGCCGGTTGATCTGGGTCTGTGCAGTTCGTTAGGAGTAATCAGTAGAATCAAAACAATATAGACCCTGATCTGCTGGTGCATTATGCAATGTTAGCTAAGTGTATATGTTGTCTGCAGTTGGACTAAACTTATAAGTGAGTACATATGGTATCATGGATGAGACAGCACAATTCTATAGTATTTAAAGTACATGTATAATATTTATGGCTGTTTGTTTTCTTTAACTTATTTTCATGTTTAGTCAATGTACATGTTGGAATTTGATTTTGTCATTATCCCAGTTCCCTTTTTGAAAAAAAGTAGTGAAGAGTACAATTTACTCCTATTCATAAGATATTCCATATGATCAGCTGTAATTTGTAGACATTCATACAAAGTAATAGGAATTTGGTCCTGTCCCTGGGGTAGGGCAGAGGGGACAGCAAAGATGTCAGAAATGAGTGTTTCATGGCACATTTAGCAAAATTCTACCAGATTTCTATGGCAGCACATATAATCAGAACAAAGAATCTAATTCTTTTTCTGAAACAGATTAATACTTAGTACATGTATACTTACTGACACTTCCTTAAGACAACAAATACTTTCATTTTGGTATCTCATCATTTTATGAACATTTACATTCTAATTTAGATAGTGTTTCACATTTGTTGGTTTTCATCAACACTGGAACCTGTTAAGTGTACCTAACATTACATGTTGTTATATAGCTTTATATCTTGTTTAGGGTTGGTTTATAATTAGTATTAAAATAGTATTTCAAGTACAAGTATCATATTTATGGCTGGGTTTTTTTCTTGAATTTATTTTTATGTTTGAGTCAATGTACATGTTGGATTTGCTGTTGTCATTGTCACAAGTCAATTTTTGGAACAAAAGTAGTACAGGGTACAATTACTTCTACTTATAAGATATTTCATATGGTCAGCTGTAATTTGTAGATATTCATACAAAGTAATAGGAATTTGCTCCAGTCCTTGGGGTAGGGGAGAGGGGATGGCAAAGATGTCAGAAACAGAGGCAGGACTAGCAGCTTTTCTGCAGATATGTTTTTTTTTATAGTTTTTTTCATCAAATTTGCCATTTACAAATTATACCAGTTATATAAAAGATTGTAAATTTTGTTTACCATCCTTGTATAAACAGCATTCATTTTCATACATTCTTGCTTCATATTGGTATTATATTTTTTGTTTATATTTACTGAATAGTGTTTGATATCCCTTCATAGCACTTTAAGATAGAGGTAATGTAAATTCAATAAGCCTAATGTATATTTGATCATTTTGTCATTATATAACAGAATATGGTAATTTCTCATCGTGATCATGGGCCTTCAAAAATACATCAAAATTGTTTCCCCATTTAACCAGTATAAGCAAACCAGGTGTTTATTGGAGTACTGACACTGGATTCTTACCATGTGAATCTTGCACTGACCTTGACTTAGCCTTTTAGGAGTTACCTCCATCATGATTGCCATCACCGCCATGAGTGAGACCGATAAATAACAGGTATGCTCGAGGTCTTACTAATAAAATTGTATTATTTTATAGCCTTTGTTGACTTTTGTTGACCTTGTTTACATTTCAGTTCCTTCTGCCCACTCACTACAGTCATTTGTAAGCAATTGGATTTGTAATATTTTGACAAAAAATAAATAAAAATAACAAAATCTGACATAGTTTGCTTAGTCAGAGAGAGAGAGAGAGAGAGAGAGCAATTCCATTGAATTCCACCTATAATGAATTAGTACATTTCCACACATTATCAGGCAAAATGTTAGTTTTATCCAGATAATTACATAATAAACACTTTTATAATCCCTTCAGTAATATCCTGATTTAGCCAGAGAGAAAAATCACAAATAAAAATCCATGATCATGATTAGGCCCCTCGCCCTCAGACACCCCTTGATCTTACAAAACTGCTATTTATCTGAGACAGTTAACAAATGATGGATTTTATTTTTCTTTTTCAAATATGTTACACGATCATAATACCTTAGTAGAACTACTACTACCTTGCAAATCCAGCACTCCCAAGCTAAAGCATTTTAACTAAAATGCTAAAAGTTATCTGCCCACCTAGGTGGCAGTTAGAGTGATCTCCCCTTGATACAGGGATTGGTGTCAAATCCCATGAATACTTCAGTTACTACTTCTGCTCATGCCGAGTAGCACAGTCTCTACAGGCAGAGGTCTCGCAATCTACATACAAGTATTCTGGAAGTTTTCTACCTTAAAACAAGTTGGAGGAGTGTTCTCTTTTGAAGGGAAGTATTCTCCATCTATAAATTTCCAACTTTTATTTCTTTCTTCGACAACAAAGTTCTGTCTTTTTAGTATAATCACTTTGCCCTCCAAACACTTCGGCATCCTTGGTACGTACCTGCAGGGGTCGCTAGTGCGTCCCCTCATATTGCTATAGCTGTATTGAAATATGTGCAGGTCTAGTGTGTGATATAGATAACTTGCATGTAATTGCTGTATAATTTCCGCTGTCGTTGGATACATACAGGTAAGTTTTCTATACTAATCTAGTCTTAATGTCCACTTCATAGTTATATACGTGACAATTTATTGATTTTAATTGTATAAACTGTCATTTGGCTTTTCCTACAGGTAACATTGTCTTACAATTGATATTATTGTGTCCACTTCATAAATATCAATAGTTACTCTTTAGTGCATTTTTATGTGTGGGTATTGCGTATGCTTTAGAAAACATAATTATATTGCTGTATAGTTTCCGCCGTGGTTGGATACGTACAAGTTTTCCATACATAGTTTAGTCATAGCGTCCACTTCGTAGTTCCTATAAGTGATGCTTCGATGATTTTACTTGTATAGGCAGTCAATTGACCTTTCTTACAGGTAACTTTTATTAGAATTGATATTTTAGCATCCACTTTGTAAGTATTTATAGCGATGCTCCAATACTCTACCTGTACTGGCTGCCACATGTGCCTTTTTACAGGTAAATTTTCATAGTGTGTGGCTTCGCATTTACACTCTGAGTTCATGAAGCAGGACACATGCCAGGCTACACCTGTATATATTGTCTGCTCTATTTTGTCTTGAAGATTTAGACCATGGGCAAGACCAAGTGTAAGCTTGTAAACATTGGAAACACTGGATTGACCACCACTCTACTTGTGTAGCTTTGCTCCCGTTGCCAATCTATGAATACATGTCAGACTTGCACATTGTGGACCGAAGGTCAATGGGCTGCAGTACTGGGGGTACTAAAGGAGAAGGCACAGAAGCACACCTTGATGGATGAAGATGTCATCCATATACACGCTGATGTCACGGCGGTGAAAGACTTCTCAACGGGTGTCGCACTCCACACAGTTCATCAACTATGAAGCGATCCAAGCTATCACAGTCAGTGACAGCTCTGACTCCTCCCTCACCACCGCATCATGATAAACCTTTCTTGGCAGAACCAGTAGGCCATTTACCACATGGGCTCGACACCCAATCGCCTTTATCACCTGTCATTAAGCAAGATCGAGATCAAAATAAACCACCTCAATTACTGCCTCACACTTCAGATATCCCCTAACCCATACCAACACAAATAATGGGACAATGTCATACAAGATAAAATGGCACTGTTCCGTCACAACTGGACTCCGCCATACATCTCAGATCGCAACATGTCACCATCACAGTCGATCTTACCATTTAAGCCAAAAGACGAAGTTCTTTGTCCAGTTTACCTACTCCACACCATGAGGCTTGCTCATGGATCAGCCACAGGTCACTCAATGCACCCAGTGCCCAGTTTAGTTCCCCAGTACACACGGGATATGGATTCACTGTGTTCTCATGCCTTTGCCACTCAGAGGGAACAATCGCTTAGTGATCATTTGGAAGTAACTGTATCCCAATTGGAACATTCTGCGAGCATGGTGTGGCACCACTTTAGACAATCTTCTCCAGCTTCATCTTAGATTGCACAGGAGGCGTCAGCATCGCCCCTTCACCTAGAGACGACGAAGTATGCTCACAAGCTCCATCATCTTTGCTAGATCTCACTATGACAAGAGCAGATATTGCCTTCTGAGTGTCTATCAAGGAAGGCTTTCACTTGTTGCCACCATCCTTCTCAGTCAACAGCTTGGTCCAGAGTTCCAGCATATGTTGGCATGCTAATCAACAAAGACCAGCCGGCTTTCAACTGTTATCTCTGGCTGGTTGAGTGGCTGACTTGGAGAGCATTACAGAGACATAGCAGCCATTGGAATGGTGAAGCCCTCATCAGTAAGCACCTCAGATGCCGTCTTATACAGTGCAAGTAGGGACCGATTTTGTAGATTACATATCCCATAACCCACTCCAGCAGAAGGAATTTGACAAGGTTATGGAGGATACAATGGCCCTGTTCCATCACTAATGGACTCTGACATATGAATCTGACCGCACGAAGTCAATAATGAAGCAATCCTGTCAATTACGTTGAATTATGGGCCTGCTTACGTTGATCAGTATCCCGTATGCTGTCCCAACATTAGTGCACTGGCACTCTTAAGGCTCAGTCTACCCATGACAGTGCCACAATTGATAATGTTATGGGGGATAAATGACCCTGTTCCTTCATGATCGGACTCTACCATCCGTATCAGATCGCACCAGGTCAGTACCAAAGATCTTGCTTATAAGGTGCAATGATAGGTCCGTCTACGCTGTTCAGTATCTCATATAGTGCCACAATGCACTCAGCTCGCTCCATGGCCAGTTGTGCCACAGTAGCTAGTTAATATGCAGATTCAATACAAGCTCAAAGCCATGGTTTTTGAGAATCTAGCTTTCAAATATGCCTGACAGGTCTGCTTACGATGATCTAATGTCACATATTGTCTCCAAATCTGTACCCAGACCATCACTGGGAGAGACATCCAGTTGGTGGAGACATACTGTATAGTACCACAATGGTTCCATGCCACTCTATGGCCAGTTAATGCCTTTGTGCCCAGTTGCTATTATGGCTCAGTCAGCTGATAACCAAGTTACCTTTAAGTGCTATGAACCTGGCCCCAAAGAAGGAAACAATGGTTCTGTTTCATCAAGACTGAACTTTTCCATCTGATAGGGATCACATACGGTCATCACATATTCTGATACAGCCTTTTCTTGCAACTAAGGGATGGGTGACAGGGATCCAATGTCCTGTATCCCTCCCCGGCACTATAACATGGGCTTCCACATCGCAATCACATGGTCTCTACCCAGTACTGGACCCATAAGACCACTGTATATAAGTGCCGATCATTTCAAAGCTAGCTTCAATTCTTGGAAAAACCGTATTTCAGCCCGACAATTCCTCCTGAACTGAGTATGTCTCCCGCAGGAACATGCATGGAAATCATTTCAACGGGGGCTTCAATTCTAACAAAGAAACATTTCTCAGCCTGAGAACCCTTCGCCTACAGGGTTTACTCAATGCGACAGAGGACATCATTGTCATAGATCACCTATTTATGAGACCATTAAAAATTATACTGTTGTCCCAATGGCGGCAGAAACTTTGCTCCTTGGTACAAACAATGCACATGAGGTCCCATCTTAGGAAATGGGAGTACCTCACTTGGCTTACGTCGGATGGTCCCTGGCAGGTACAATCTTCGAGTTGACGGTTTGTATGGATGCGAGCACAATATGCTGGGGTACACATCTCCATGCATCATTCCAGGAGGCCAGTGGACTGTGGCTCACTCAGGATCATCTATTGCATATCAGTATCCTAGAGATGAAAGCCACATGGAAGCATTTCATTGGTGGCAGGAGAATCTACATGGAAAGGGCATTCACATTCTGTCCGACAACTCCACTGTGGTGAATTATCTCAGAAGGAAAGGGGGAACAAAGTCCCCAGACCTTTGCGTTCATCTTTGGGAATTTCTAAGCTGGTGTCTTCAACAACAAATACATGGACAAGTTCTCTATATTCCAGGCCGACTGCAGATATTAGCGGACTCGCTGTCCTAGAATAATCAGCTAATACAAGCAGAATGGTCGCTTCATCCCTTGATCTTCACTCGCATATGTGCTTGCTGGGATCGACTACTGGTGGGTCGATTAGCAACAATGGCAATGCAAAACTCCCAACCAGATCCAAAGGTCTGGGCAGTCGACTTTCTTTCCAAATATTGGAATGGCTTAGACGCATATACTCACCCTCTAACACACCTGTTTCCACACATGATACAGAAATCAAGAGAATCTGAGTGTCGCCTCATCCTGATTGCTCCACTCAAGTGGGAAAAAATCATGGATCAACGACCTCATCAATCTAGCGGCGGAAATCCCCAGGAAATAGAGATATTTCCTCATTTGCCCAAGCAACCACGATGACAGGCATTCCATCCCACTCCAAAGTTGTTGAACCTGCACGTCTCGATCATATTAAACAAGCCCTCAAGAACAAACAGTTCTCTCCTCGCATGGTGGAGAAAATCGCTCGAGCGAAACGGCTTTCCACTTGAAGTGTACGATGGAAATGCAGAATTTTTGCACAATGTTCTGAGCACGAACACATGGCACCACTAAATGCATCAACACCTCAAATAGCTAACTTCCTACTTTGGCTCTTTGACGAGAAACAGTTAGCGCCAATCACAATAAAAGGCTACTGTTCCACAATCTCCAATATGCTGCGTCATCATGGAAGATAGATATCAAACGAGACCTATCCGATTTCGAATTCACACGTCCAAAAGCATTGACTTTGTGCCCAAAGAGGAATCTATCATGGTTGCTAACCTGGCTGAATAAGACACCATTTGAACTGCTCTCGATGGCTTCATTGGTTCACCTCTCATACAAGACCTGCTTCCTACTCATACTAGTGACGGCATTCAGAATCAGCGAGATACATGCTTTATCAGTTGACCTGAACTACTTGCAGTTCTGACAGGATGGTCAGCTTCACTCATGATGACCCCTGCTTTCATTGCCAAGAACAGGCTCCCGTTCATGGGGAATCAGACTGTTGAAGTAAAATCCCTGTCTACTCTGGACACTTCATCTCAAGGTTGTCTACAGGACCCAGCGCGAGCTCTGAAGTGGTACTTACTTAAGAAGCACCAAGCCAGTACATCAAGGGAGATTCCTCCCCTTCTTACCCTCAGAGAGGGAAAGGACAATATGTCAAGACAGGCACTTTTATCCTGGATAAAATCGCTTATTCACTCCGCATATCAAGAAATAACCCAAGATCAAATGAATTTGCTTTGCATTTCGGCTCACGATGTTAGGGCAGTCGCCACAAGCATTCCATTTGATTGAAACTGTTTCCTAACTGACATTATCCATGCCGTGGGATGGAGGTCAGAGTCCACTTTCTCTAGCTTTTATCTCCAAGATCTTTCATCCCAAAAGGCTCAGCTCGACCTGGTAGGACCTATAGCTGTGGCACAACAGGTTACCTTCCCAGGTCATTTGACAGCAGGATGTGGCATCATGACTTCCACTGGATTTGTGGAAGGGACAAATTTTCCCTTTCGAAGCTGCTCCCCGACAAATGGAGTCAATTCTCCTGTCAGGTTATCTAGAAGCTGTCTCACATACCTTAGGGAACTGGAGATGACCTCTCTGGGGTAGAGAGACCACTGAAACAGACCCTATGTCCTTGGATCATACTAAACATTGGTGATGTCTTACATGTTGATATGCAGAACCAATCAACCAGATGAAACCTGCAATTTTTGGCATTTTTTAAAATCTTGTATCTCTATACTAGAACATCTCTGTACAATTCATTTTTTTTTCAAACAAAAATACTTTTGGGTCCCTTGAGTGTAGTATACATTAGTGCTGTCTGACACGTTGATTTTGTTTTTAAAAACCAGATTCCTAGATCAAAGTATGCATTGAACAGACTATGGTGACTGCAAAGGACGACACTTATTTATTTTTTCACAACATAAATAATGACACAAAGTTACATTGTATTGAATTCAACTGCATTGGGAGAGGTGATAGAGACATTTCATGAGTTTAACACGAAAGCAAGAATGTCAGTATCGAGAGATAATGTCTATTTATTTACAAGTTTGGACAGGATAAAAATGTGCTCAAGATAGTTGTCTTACTAAATAACAAATAAGAGAATAAAAATGTTGCTTTGTTGATTTCGAACAAAAAATTCCTGTCATGCATTATAAAAGATGCTGGTTTACATATTATATTTAATGACGATAACATTGAGATAACCAGCACCACCCCTGATAACGAGACGATTAAAAAAGCATGTAATGAAGAAGGAATAAATTACATACTTTATGTGAGCAAATGCACTGATCTGTATTTGGCTGAATTTACAGTATAACTTTAAGATCTAGTAAACTTCACATGGCCAATTTACAGTTATTCATCAAAACTAGATATAGAATTTGTAGAGGACAAAGTTAGATTTAAAACAACACCTGTTTTATAATCAATTATATAAAAGCCAAATTTTTCCCCAAATCTGAAATCATTCATATGTTTGAAAGTATAGATGAAACATTGCAAATTATTAAAAGTAAAAGTAGATATACGAGATGGATATCCTGTTGACTTGTTGATAACACATAAAAACAAATTATAAAGCATACAATTTTATCTGGATGTTTTTAAACCATATTAAATGACAAATTTTGTAAATGGCATAGCCTCATCAATAGTATTTAAGACATCTTTACAATGATCTTGAAAGTAGTAACTGAAAGTTGAAAGTCCAAATATCAATCATGGGAACAAATTAAATGGGATAAAAATAAAATAAAATAATCTAAATTGAAAGAATGTTAACTAAACAATCTACCTTTACATTACACAAGCAAGCAAGAAAAAGATTTCACTATGAAAGAGTTATGCTAATCATGTGGATGACCAGTGTCAGGCAGAGATTGTTGACATGCAAGCATGCAGAAAATCAACAGTGGATGGATACAAATACATTTTGACAGTGATAGATGTCTTCTTAAAATACGCTTGGGCAGAGAAAGTAAAATGGAAAGAGGGAAATGATATACAATATCTTTAAAGAAATCTTCATAGACACAAAGCCTAAACAATTATACAGTTTGATGAGGTAAAAAAAAATATTAACAGGAAAGTTAAGGATTTGTTGGAAAAGGAACATATTGGATACATTTTCAACCTACTCAAACACAAGGAACATCTGTAGTTGAAAGTTTTAACAGAATCCTAAAAACTAGAATTTGTAAATATTTCACTAAAAATAAACCATAAAATGAGTCGGTGTTTTGCCAAAGCTGGTCAAGTTTAAGCAAACAAGGAACGAATCAGATCAAATGTATCGGTTAAGCTATTGGTTACCTGACAGCTGATACATTTGGAATGTGTAAGTTCGAAATAGGTGAAACAGAATTTCAAAATAAAACACAATCATTGCAAATGGCTATCTTCCTAACTTTCCTAAGGAAATATTTAAAATCAGGAAAGTAATTTTAGATGATCCATTCATTTACCAAATTGAAGACCTGATAGAAAAGGATATAGAGGTATACTTTGCGAGCTAGATTTATCTCTATACGATAAACGAGATGACATATAGAAAGTTGAAATGATCTTGAATACCAAAATAATGAAGGGTGAAAAGAATGCATTTGCAAAAAGAAAATGGTATGATGAATCGTTTAACAACTGGGAACCAGTAGAAAACATTATGCTATTAAAATAAATGACAGAGGAAGAACAATTCATAAATAGCAGTTTCAAGAAATATGTAAACTTTGAGGTTTTTGAAAGATGACTAGTTTCTAGAATGCAACAGATATGGGGAAAAACGGTGCCATAAAAATTAAGGGATTAAAACATGCCTGATACGAGAATATTAGATTTAAAACATACCTGATACGAGAAATTCCAGAGGAAAAAAGTACATCCGAAAACATCACAGTAAGCAACAAAATGGTACACATGAAACACATGTTAAAGCGACAACAATCCACACATAAATGTCCTAGCAGGTAATACATTACATCACAGATAAGGAATGAACAGGTAACATTCAAAATAAGAACTTAATTCCAACTACATCAAAAATCTGAAACAAATATAATGTAAACAACTACAAGATAGTTTATGAGATTTTGAAAAAAATAACGGGTAATAAAAATCACATAGGAGTTGATGCAATCATGGGAACATTTAAATCTTTCTCACATTTTTGTTTTCAAAAAGATATAGCAATCGTACCAACTACAGAATCAACTATTCATTTTTACCAAACAAAATTTGTGCTATGTAATTTTAATACCGCGATGAAATCTTCAGTCACAAACAATAGCCTCAAAATTAACCAACATCAGTAGATATGGAGGAGTGCTTACACAACATGGATGAAGCAACAAACACAGATACACATCAAACAGCGTGTAGATATACAGATTTTTTAAGATAAAAACATTTTCTGAACTTTGGACATTTAATAGTAATTGAAATAAATGGCATAGTCAATATTTAAGATATGACTAGTTGTAAAATGTTACAAATGCAACAGAGAAAAACTAATAGAGGAAATGGAACAAAGAAATACAATATACCAGATATGCAAAGATTGTGTTAAAAAAAGAGATTAAAATGGTATTACAATAGATTAAATGTTGAGATAGAACATAAAATTGCACGCGAGTGTGAAAAAATAGTAAATGGAGACAATGTATTTGTACAAGAAAAGTTAATTTAATAACACATTTTTGAATACTTCCAAAGGCACGCATGGTAGTTAAATTATCTAAATAATGAGTTAGCAAAACTAACACTTTACGGTAGATAAATGTACTACATATTTTTAAAACATAGGAAAAAGTATAGCACATTATCTTTGTCTTGCAGCTCAGTCACTGCTAATCCTAATCCTTACATTGCGTCTCAAACACTTTTACGAAATACAAATTTACTACACTGAAAGTAAACTTTTCACGCACCTATTTTATGGGATACAAATTTACTACACTGAAAGTAAATGTTTGACATACAAGCCATTAAGCATTTTTTATAACTACACCTGAAACTTTGCAAATGATAACTCTATGAAAAGATACTGATAACAGTGTGACGCGTGATTTAGCCGAATCAACTAAACGGGGCAGTGAAATGCCAACATCTCGCTGTGGTATATCATATTGGCATTTAACAAGCAAACACTGTGCCAGAATTAGTCAAATAGTATACAGACTTATTTCCAGATGCGAAAACTACTTTCTGAATGTAAAATACCTTTCTTTACATGGTAACGATCAGTACAAATCAAATAACAATATAACTTTTATATATATATATATATATATATATATATATATATATATATATATATATATATATATATATATATATATATATATATATATACACGCACTTCCACCACAGTATAACTGGAGACATCAGGGGAAAAAACAAACACTTGGTCGATAATGGGCCAGAGGCACATCAAACAGTACACCATCGTTTTGGGGAACCTACGCCAGCTGTTGTGTTAGCTGCTTACCAACATAAATACAGTTATGGAGCAGGTACTGTTAAATACTGGAAAACATTGACTGACTAAATGATTTCCATGGCAGATAAAGATAAATCTACTGGACTTACCTCTTGCTGCAAAATATCAATATATTAACAGACGAGGGAATAGCTACATACACTGAATCAAAGTACAAGGTCTCATGTAATTTACATTATAGGTGCACATGTATAAAACTCTCTCTCTCTCTCTCTCTCTCTCTCTCTCTCTCTCTATATATATATATATATATATATATATATATATATATATATATATATATATATATATATATATATATATATATATATATAGTACACAGTCTGATTGGACTGTACCAGGTACTATTGCAAGGTTAATGTAAGTATAAATTTTTGGCGTGCAAGGTTACGACACGGATGAAAACATTATGACCAATTTTCAACAATGCATATCGGATTGAAAAGTGAACTGACTATGCTGTTGGTGGTGACCGTATCTTCCTACTACCGAGTGACATGGTGATGAAAGTAGCAAGTGTCGTTGGTTACAACAATAATTTACTAAAATCCAGTGTCTCGATGTAGCAAAAAGAACGGTATTCTAAAGGTTTGGACAATAGAGAAGACAAAGAGAGTACAAATTATGAACAAAAGAAAGAGTATGATCATAATAATAGTCCTAGCGTCAGGATGTCAGAGCTTGTCAAGAGCAATACTAGATACTCGAAGATTCAAATGACACATGACAATCCTGAAGAGGTGACAAAGTCCAATTTGGAAAATACAAAAAAATATTTTGGATTAAACATTAAATGAACTATCATTTCTATTGTTACTAATGGTTGCAGAAGCTGCCATGGTTTAATTTTTAAATAGATTATTAACGAATATTTTTATCATCTTTGATATTTTGTTTACACTTTTGATCAACAATGCCGGCACTAAATTCACCTATGTAAAAACAAGTAATATAATGTGAACAGATACAAAAAAGGACAAAATTTAACAAGCACTGCTAAATAACCAACTTATCAGACTACAATTAATATCAGGTAATGTTATTGCTACTTTTCTAAATAACTGAAAGAAATAATGCTAAATGTTTGAAGCCATTTTTGATTTTGTCAAATAATAATTCGCTTTGAGTAGAAGCAGAAGGTGCATTGGGGAGTTGAGGTGTAGCAGAGGTAGGAACAGCAATTGTTTTCGCCAAATTCGCCATAGAGAGAACAATTGGAAATGTAGTCATTGCCATCATTGTAGCTACAGTAGTAATTGTCACAACCATCAATTCGAATAACCTTTTAATCTTTCACCTCCATCAATTTGTCTTTTTTTTCATTAATCTTTTCAATATTTTCTCCAAAATGTATTTCCAGCTGTAATTTTAGATGTCGATCTCATTGCGCTCGTTTACATTCAACACTTTCCAACAGTTATTGTATTTAACTATTTGGCTGCTGCTCCTCTTTCCTGGTGTCTTATTTATGTCCTCAATCTGTTTTTCACACATTTTAGCATCAGATTTAATCAACATAAAATTTAACATCAGATTTAATCAACATAAAATTTAACATCTGATTTAATCGAAAAAAATTTAACATCATATTTAATCGACATAAAATTCGAATCTACAACTTCTATAGCATTTACATAACTCCTTAATTCTCTTTCTTCTTGTGTAGTGAACAATTTATTAACTAAAGTTGGAAGTTTTATGCTTTGAATACTTCCGTGGTAATCATCTATTACATTTCTTCTTTTTAATAAAAAAGACTCATTACTCTATATTATTCGCATCTCAGTATCCTCAGGAGATTCTATTAACTGGCTGATGTTAACTGTTGGTTCTTGTGGGCGTATACTATGCGTTGTACTTTGCATGAGCTCTGTCGTTTCTTATAAGATGGGAAATACACCACCTTCATGTGCAGGGTTAACACATGCTTTTGAAAAAATAAAAATTTAAAATAAATGTCTGGCTGCTACTTTGACTATTTCCAAATCCTTACCATTTGTTTTGTTTAACTACAGATCCATCGATTATTTGATTTTCAAGGAAATTTTTCCTAGTTTGTTTGCCTTTGGTATTCTAACCCTATTTCCATATATGTCAAAAATATAATGTGGTGTCTTCAATTCAAAAATCATTTATCATCAACTAATATTCTCGTTCATCTTTATTTTTAAGACACGTATGATGTCAATTTTGTACTTACTGATTATTTCTACTTGATGATTTTTTGGGGGAAGCTATAAAACCTTCTGTTGATAGGTTAGGTTCAAATAGGTATGATTCAATATCTTTAATGATTGGATGTATTCATAGTCATCTCTCGTGTAATCTTTATGACTGTCATACTCTTCAAAGTCTTCAAAATCATCATCATCCTTGTTCAGTTGTTTAAATATATAAGAAAGCGTAGCTAGAAAAAAAAATTGGATTTATCAAAGACAAAAGTATAGAGAACTCCAATTTTACAGAAATTGAACAGTTCAAAATGGAATTGAACAATTCTTTTGTAAATGAAACGTACAAAGAGATAGCCTGTAAAACATTAACTGAAAAAGAGTTCGAAAAGATGAGAACAAGAATAAAGAAGACATATAAAATCTTTGTCAATGTTGGAGATGCTAAAATTTTCAAGTCATTGTCACATATTGTAATTTATACTATAGCATCATTATCAACAAATTTCATCCAATCGACAACCTAGTTTACAAAGGAACTGAATGATGAATACATGACTTCAAATAAAATTAGATACTTTACTGGATGTTTATCGATGACATTGGGATTACTAATATCTGTATTGAGAGCACGTTTGATGACATTAACACATATTAATTTTAAAAACACACCAGAAGATGAGTAATCTGAAAATACCTTTTAAAATCCTTATTAAATAAACAATGTGTACTGGTTGCTTTTTGTTTATGAATTTTTGTGCATTTAACCACACTTGTTACAATAGTTATTATTAAAGAACTATATGGATCATGTGCAATAAAGTTGATAGTGGAATGATCCAACGGTTTTCTCTTTTTTTCTTCTCTTTCTTCGATAGCATTTTATCTTTTTTTTTTTTCCTGCAATTATATACTTCCGTGTTCGACAGCTGGAAGCATCTCCTTTGATGTTCAAGAAGAGACAAAGAAAGAATAATGGACATGGTATAACATGATCTATGTCTAAACCATCTTCACTAGCATCTTCAGGTTTTGTAGAAAAACACATTTCCCGCGTTCTATCCGATTTTATGCTTTATCTTAATACTTTAAATTCGACTTCATTCTAATTGAGACTTCCTGTGGTTTGTATCATTGTGGTATCATTGTCTCGTGCACTTTTTGTTGTATTCATTTATATGTTCTCTGTTTTCTTCTATCCATTTCTTTTGGATACTACTTTTTGCATTCTCTCTTTTCATCGCTAAGCTTTGAAGGTATTTATTTCTATGATGTCTGCAATAATTGTCACCTCTGTTAAACTCAGATATTACTTTTTACTCTAGACATTTTGAAGATATCTTGAAACTCTCTTTCCCATTTTAAGTTCAACTAATTTTCACTACTGAACCTTGAAAAGGTTACTTCACAAAAGCCTAAACACCCTCGAAATTGGTTGGCAACTTGGAAAACGTTCATATGAGTTTTAAAAAGTATAAGCTGAAAGTTTAAAGAAAGATCAAGAAGAATCTAAAACGTCGAAACTGTGCAAAGCACAGCATCACACGCACCTTCGGTGTACGACAAACTACGTGTAAGAAATTATACCGAATCAAACAACACGATCTATTATAGGTGGTGGTGTAGCTGTTTTAAGTATGTAATTATCTTGGTTAGAAAGTAAAATTGTTTCTTTACAAAGACTTCAACATTGTGGCTCGAGGACATGTGCACAGAGCAATCCAATTATAGTTGTAAGAAATTTTGGATTAAACAATAAAAAATCTAGGAAAGAGAACCAGAACTAGAACATAAGACTATGTTTGTATCTTACAGCCCAATATCTGAAATGCTTCAATTTTTTAGATAATAAATATAAAGCTTTTTCTTACAGACAAATGTCGTGTGAAACAAAAGACATTATTAACTACTTTTACAATGCAGAACTTAAATCTGCTCTGACACCTGCATGCTGCATGCTTTTGAAGAAGTTGTTTAAGATGTCATTAGGTCCACTGTCAAATATATATACTGGAGAGTTCATAATCTAGTACCAAATAGCACGTAGATTTTTACGGACAAAAGTGTTAACACTGTGCAAATAAAGGTAAAAATAAAATATACACTGTTCTTTGCTTTAACTTTTTTTGAGCAATAGATAACATAAATCGTCAACACAAACGACCATGCAACATCATGCTTTATTCTTACTGTTGCTCACAACATGCTTTTTAAGAAACTATTCAGACTTATACAATGAACCATGGATATTGAATTATTCCAGTTTCTTTTCGCCAGTTCGCAATTGACTACTTGGTAGCAAATAGACTTTTACCTGATAAAATCGGTACTCAATTAATTGTGTAGCATCTGTAAAGCAGAATGAGTACTTCCAAACCCAAAGAGAGTCAAATTTAAGTTTTAAGAATCAAGCCAAAGAAAAACGTTAAAATAAAAAATAAAACAGTACAACCTAAAGCAATAAAACCTGTTACACCTCAAAGCATCAGAGCTGTCACTTTCCTATATTATTATTATTATTATTATTATTATTATTGTTGTTATTATTATTATTATTATTATTATTATTATTATTAGATACAGTGATCCCCCTCAAAATCGAACCCTCGATATACCGGATTCCCCTCAAGATCGAGATTTTTTTTTTTTTTTTTGGGGGGGGGGGGCCATAATTATTCCTTCTTTAATATCATCAATTTTTCCCAGTAAATCGAAGCCCCTCTACCCAGAAAACAAAAACAAATTTCAATCCCATATTTCAATTTTACACAAAAAATACCCTCAATACCGAAACTCACTTCAAACTTGGAAATGTATTTTAGTTTCTAAATTCCAGACACACGCTGAACCAGTTTATTTACTCTTAGTAAATACTGCAGTAGACTTATCGGTGAGAAAATGTCCCAGGGGCACGCGAGGTTAAAACAATAGGCTGATTCCAAGTCTTGGTACCCAAAAAAGAGCCAGCTTTTAAGGTAAATTATTAATAACTAATCTCTTGTAGATAAACAATTAAAGAAAGAGTATGTTTATCTGCTTATTATCTAATTGTGATTGATCCTATTCGTTTGTATAAATGATCCATATAAAGTATGAATCTGTGCCAAAAACTACGTTGAAGAAACAATGAGAAGAATTTGGCATATGAACATTATGAATTATACGGAGTATTTAAAAATTATGGATTATCATTCATAATTCTAATGGACTTATAAAGTTATAAAAGTATCTCGTTTCTTAAATGTTTCTTGAGATGATGACTGTTATTTTATGTGGAACAGCTGTATTTATTCATGTGACCAGATGTGATTTTCGGAAGAAACATACGTTGTTCAGTTACTTTTTATATTAAATGTTAAAAAAAACAAACAGCTTTCTTCATTTGTGCAGTCTTGTACACATACATGCACAGATGACTTCTTATAATTACATTTTCGCTCGTCACATAAGCGCTTATAAAAAGACATATTTTTTCACATCTGCGAAGCCCTCAGTAAATAGAAAACCTCTCAAAACCGAAAATTAAATTTGGTCCCAAGGGTTTTCTGTTTATAGGGGTTTATCAAGTGCTCCACCACCATATCCTGTATTGCCTACAGACAATAATGGCATTAGATTCAACTTGCATAAGATTAACGAGATTAAAAATTATTTGATCAGACAGATCGAAAACTATAGCTGTCTGTGAAAGAAACAGAAAGTATGATACACCGTTTTGAATTGGGTGGAGTGTAGCATTCCAACATTTTCATGTGGTATAGAAATAACAGCAGCCGGATTAGGCAGTGCAGGATTTGCTACAGGTGCAGTTGTTCATTTATCTTTTAACGCGTTTGATGCAAGATTGATGATTCGAAAAGCTCTCATGGAAGAAATGGTATACAACAAAGTTTTAAAATATGACGAAGCAGTAAAATCTGCAATCAGTACGTTGAACAGTATCGACGACAAGACAAGCAAAGTGATCAGTGACAAAGAAATCAAAGAGTTCATTTTGATTATCAACGAGTACAATAGATACAAAGAGATATAAAAACGCAATCAGAAAGAAACACGATACAGAGCACCAAGACGTCAGAGATTTACTGAAGTTAGACATATAGGAATTGAAAAGAAACATTGAAATTTTTAAAGAGAATGGACAATAAATAAACTTACAGGAAAGCAGGATACAAGTTGAAAAAGAAGGCTAACTCTTGGCAGTTTAGGTTTTGGATGAGGCAATTTTGCCTGTACAAATTGATACTTATATTACAATAGATTCACTCACTGAGAATGAAATCAATTTTACTGATGACGTTGACAACAGAAAGAGTAACCTATCGACATCGTTGCAGAGAATAGATTTTGTAGTTGGGCATTACAACATTTCCAGTGAACTGAAAAGCAATATTTTTTACTATATCAATATCAAGAATAAAACAAGAATTGTTTTAATCCTTGATGGTTCGTACACCTCGAGATGTACATGAAAAAGGTCCAAAAGGGAATTATTTCAAATGGTGACAATGAAGACAGTATAGATGTCGAATGTTTAAATCACAAATCAAAAGCTAAAATTACTCAGAGTAACAACTGCAAGGTGTACACAAGGAACTGCAACTCTAAATTGTTAGGATTCAATTGCCATAGATCTCTACGGGTATCTATTGGCTCTGATACGGTTTGTGGGTTTTTGAAATCTAAACTTCTATACATTTATCTAGATAAAATCAGTAACACCAAAATGTACTTGAATACTATTATTTTTATTTACTATAGTCTCTATTAGTTAAGATGCTTTTCCCGGCGACTTCGTTTCATAAAATGTTAATGGCTATTACAAGCAATTACAAAGGGGCGCCATAAACATATTGAATGTCAGCATAAACGGTGAAGATGGAAAAGTGATAGGATGTTCACGGTATTCATTTAATATATGTTTTTAATGTTAGACAAATAATGAAATGCTCGTTGAAACTGCGACTTCTTTAAGGTGTCCTACTGAGTTGTTCTTTGCAACAACTATATTCAGAACAAAATAGAATAGAGAGATGCAACACTAGGTCAAATGATTAACAGTGACTTATACCTCAACAATAATTGCATTACCAGCCTAGCAGATCTTGTACAAAATTTGTTGCAGATAATATATGTTATGTACAAAACCGAGCTCATGCTCAAATACGTGAGACATTGGAGGATTTAATTTTGAAAGATATTAAGACGTCGAATGAACAAGATGAAAATAAATTAACTGTTACTCAACAGCGTGGACTGAAAAAAGCTTACAAAATCTCAGAATGACCAAACGAAATATATCAAAACAATTTTTTTTTAGATGCATTATGATTGTTTGCGACAGATATTAAATTCTTTATCTAGTGCCCTGCAAACATAAAGAGCAGATTGGATACCCACGGTTAAATAATATTTGCAACCAACTGAACAGAGGATATTAAATGTACATGTTTTGAAGAGTGACATGGAGAATACAAAAATCACTGGAAGACTATGGTACTCTCAAATCTCGACTGGTAAAATTACAGAAAGATTTGAATAACAAAATCCAACAAAACGACGAAGAAATTTAAAAGGTAAATTATGATTTTACACAAAAATTAATGAAGTGAACAACCAATGTATATATAATACCTATAGGTTAAATAAAGTTGACTACGTAACGAAACTACTTTTTAAGTTTACATTCGCACATTTTGAAGATGTTAATCTATGTATAGCTGATCCCATTTGTTGTACTCTATGAACTTATCCGTACTCGCTTATAAGTCGACTTATACTGCAAACAACAAAGACCCTGACCTGCGGTCGCATAATGCACCAGCAGATCAGAGTCTGTGTCGATTCTTCTACTAATTACTCCTAACAAACTACATAGACCCAGATCTACCGGCTCTGGGACGGTAGCTCTGGGGCTGTGCAGTTTAGAGCTGGACTCGACTTAATAAGCCAGTATATACGGTAACCCTTGCGCATACAGTTTATATATATATATATATATATAGATATATATATATATATATATATATATATATATATATATATATATATATATAATGCTTATTAAAACAAATACAAGAATCAAATTTAAAGATTCTTTCCCTGGTGTATTGACCAGCAATGACTGGCCTGTTATAAAATTTCGGCTATATTAATTGTAATGTGTCTGTACACGGAGTTGATACGTTTTATGACAGACGGCCTGTTTGAGGCTATATTAATTGCAGTATGTCTGTGCATGAAGTTGATACGTTTTAGATTACTCTCATTAATGTGTAATTCCACCAGTAAGATTCGTTGACCAGAAGAGATATGGTTAACATTGACAAGTGATCATCTCATAGCTTTACTTTACTTTTCTCTTCCTTATTTTCTCTTTTTATTTCCTTTTTTCTTTCTTTATTTTGTTCTTTCTTTGAAACGCTTTCTTTCCTATTAGGCACGGATCCACATATTAATTTCTTAATATTCATTTAGAGTCATCCTTGGTACGATCGGACGAATCGAGAAACCTAGGCTGTTATGATTTACCGATTATGAATTAGCAGCTACAGCCTCCCACAGGACCAAAAAATGTAAATGCTGTATGGATATACGATCAATATGTTATTATTTCTCGAAATGAGAGAGAGAGATGTACGAATATATGATCAATATGTTCCAATTTCTCGAAATGCAACACAGAACGAGGGAGAGAAAGTAAGTGAGCAAATGAATCTGCATGGGCATACGATCAATGTGTTATAATTCCTCTGAATGTGTGTGTGTGTGTGTGTGTGTGTGTGTGTGTGTGTGTGTGTGTGTGTGTGTGTGTGTGTGAGAGAGAGAGAGAGAGAGCACATGCTGTATGGGTATACGATCAATATCTTCCAATTTCTTGAAATGTAACACTAAGAAAGAATGAGGGAGAGACAATGAGCGAGTAAATGATGCATGGTTATACGATCAATCTGTTCCACTTCCTCTCAGTGTAACAAAGTGTGTGTATGTATGAGAGAGAGAGAGAGAGAGAGAGAGAGAGAGAGAGAGAGAGAGAGAGAGAGAGAGAGATGCGCGTAATTTTGTTTGCGACTTTCTCTTGGAAGTAAACGGTGCGACCTAAAAGGAGCTGAACGTGGCAATTACAACAAATGAGAATATATGATCCTTCTTAGACAAATTTATTTTAAATCTTTCAAGACCATCATTTATTAGGACTCACCGAAATATAAAATGTGTGTACGAGTGCAAATATTCCAAAAGGCAGACGATCATATCACGTAGGCTTTCATACTAGGACTCACCGAAATATAAAATGTGTGTACGAGTGCAAATATTCCAAAAGGCAGACGATCATATCACGTAGGCTTTCATACTAGGACTCACCGAAATATAAAATGTGTGTACGAGTGCAAATATTCCAAAAGGCAGACGATCATATCACGTAGGCTTTCATACTAGGACTCACCGAAATATAAAATGTGTGTACGAGTGCAAATATTCCAAAAGGCAGACGATCATATCACGTAGGCTTTCATACTAGGACTCACCGAAATATAAAATGTGTGTACGAGTGCAAATATTCCAAAAGGCAGACGATCATATCACGTAGGCTTTCATACTAGGACTCACCGAAATATAAAATGTGTGTACGAGTGCAAATATTCCAAAAGGCAGACGATCATATCACGCAGGCTTTCATACTAGGACTCACCGAAATATAAAATGTGTGTACGAGTGCAAATATTCCAAAAGGCAGACGATCATATCACGTAGGCTTTCATACTAGGACTCACCGAAATATAAAATGTGTGTACGAGTGCAAATATTCCAAAAGGCAGACGATCATATCACGTAGGCTTTCATACCTCAGATGACCCAGCTGCAAGGTTATTTTTTTTTTAAAATCCTATGTTCAAATTCAGACTTTATTTTAAATTCTGACATCTGATTGGTAATCGCTTGGACATCTATTACCCAGTGTCCTATATTCAGAGTATTAGCCCAGTGTCCTATATTCAGAGTATTAGCCAGTGTCCCATATTCAGATTATTAGCCAGTGTTCTATATTCAAAGTATGCATTTCTCCTCGAGTATGCATCATGCATCACTATCAGTCACACAATGTATTTTCCTCCTGTCTTTCTCTCCGTCTGTCCCTGCTTTGATCTGTATGTAAATTAGTTTTGAATAAAAGAGTTTCGGGGACGACAAAAAATCTAAAAGAGCGAAAATGGTTTCTGAATATTTGATGTTTCTTAATTTTATCTTTATTATATTTATTATTTAAATTCAAATCAGCCTTTTTCTAACGAATTTTAAAAACTTTTTTTTTATAACGTTTACTGTATCCTTTGAAACAGTTCAAAAATTCCAACAAGCGTTATTTCGATACTATTGAATCAAAAGAACATAAGGAAATTTCAGACATGTAATAAAATAATTAATAAACATTTTTGGTTTGATACAACGATTATCAACCACAGGAAACATTATATGACTCGAGGCTGCAAGCCGCGGTTAATATAAATCATCATGTTTGATTAATCCTTGTATCGTATCAACCAAAATCAAAAGTCAATAATTGTGCAACAGTGTAGTACTCTAGAGTCGACAGCGAAAGTTAAACAGTATTGAATGTACACACTTTTACACAATATTTTTTCAGGAGTTTTTGCATAGATGTGACAAAAAAGAACAAGAATTATATGATTTGAATAAATCATAGAGTGATAGGAAAAGTTGGAGACAAGGTTTGAATAAAAATGTAGATAATTTAGGACAATTAGCTTTTTTGTCGATTTCATGTGTACGCTTGCTAATCAGCGTATATTTAGCTTTCCGTCTCATGTACTTCAAGACGAAAGTAGAAATTCATGCGGTATGCCCAACGCAACATGTATTTATATGTTTTCTATTGCGGGGAACACCACAGTTGCTAGAAGAACAGAGAAAATTATTTGACACTTACCTATAATACAGAAAAATTCGGATTTGTTTGGGTTTCTTGCATGATATTTTCTGTAAGTAAACCTTTATTATACATATAAAATATTATTGTACACAATTATATTATTGCCTATACAATACTTTTGTACATAATTATTTATATAATACTATTGTACATAATTACATATCCAATACTATTGTACAAAATTATAATAATCCAGAGTGTATGCTTAATTATATTAAGTTTTTTCGTTTGTTTATTTTGCTTACTGCGTAAATCTCGCAGATTTAACTGATCTACACCTTCATAAAATCACGGATATTTATCCCCACTCCATATTTTTATCCATACTGGCGTCCTACCAGTTCTTCTCAATAAAACAAAAATTATTACACTTTTCAAAATCAGTTTTCAGAATATTAACAATATATCAACCTTAAAATTAGTTTACTTTTTGCTCTGAAAGAAACTACAGCCTAAATCGTCCTATTTTTGTGAATAGCTTGTCGTATGCACCGTTTCTAAAAATAGCCTAATATGAACAGAGGTCCTCGCTCTGTTGAACCAGTTCTAGTCATTAACCTTGACGGCGCTTAAATATATTTGTCTGCATTTTTTGTTTGATTTTTAAATGCTTATGTTTATTATTTTAGCCGTCCATGATACGCATATGCAATAAAATAATGGTCCGTGGTTATTTCACCTATTTGGTCTTCTAGTGCACAAACACAAACTCAACCTGTGCTTCCTCTAAAAACTAATGTCAACAAAATTGCGATTTAATGGAACGTTTGTTGATTGCGTTGCTGGCAAATCCCATGTAAACTTCGTGTAAATAAAGAGATCTCTAATCATGAGTAGAAATGTGAAGTATTGCTTTTGTCAGTTATTTTTGCTGATGAGTCAGTAAGGTTCGAGCAGAGTGGTACTCGTGGTTGCCATTTATCTGATGCTGTAGATTCACACAAACAGCGGTGAGTCCGAGTTGCTATCGGCGTTTTATTGGTCAGTCGATGTTATAACACGCAAGTGAAAAACTTGTACTGATTCATGCTTATTTCTAATCCGTCTCTAAATCATATTTTAATTTTTTTTCTCTCTGCATTGAACTAAACATCAGTTACTCAGTAAAATGTCAAAAGAGACCTTTTATGTACCTACTTAGGGACCAACCATTTAATTTTCGGGGTGGGGGTGAGGGGAGAGCTGGGATTTCCTTTCGAGCTGGGATATTTAAAAAAAAAAAAAAAAATTCTTGATTTTACATCAAGCTCATTAAATTGGTTCAACCAATATAATGAATATAATAGAGGGTTTTGCTATAACTCAGAGCAAAACTATTTTTTTCAATTTATTTGAGATACGGCAATCAATTTTTTCAGCTGCTTTTCGGTGATTTTTGTCAGTTAATATGGGATTTCATTTTGGAAAGTTGTATGCTTTATACCGTAATCTACTTGCAAGTAAGGGGCAATTAAGTCTCGAATAAGGATGTTTGTAATTCGGTTTTTATTCATTTTCCATTGATAATAAACTTAACATTTTTATTTTTGTAGAAGAAATACCCTTCAGTATGCCTAAATTCCCAGTCGAGTATTCAGATATGGCAATTTATTGCCATCATATCTTTCCTTGTATAAAAATGGCATTAAAGTTAAATAGTCAATAGGCATTCATTATAGATTATTCTATAGATAGTAATGGATATACATAGCTGGTATTATGACACACTGGAAAAACCAGAAATGTTTACACCGAGCATACAACATAGATACAAACAAATCCACTTCTAGTTTCAACCGACTGGCCTGCTAAGCAGCACATATTTGATAAATAAATATTGTGTATAAGTGAGCTTTTTATATCAGAGTATTCTGAAGTGATCCCTCATTCAGCTGAGGTCAAAGCTCGGTCTTTGTCCTTCATACAGTCCTCAACTTTAGGACCTTGTTTAGCAGTACTTACCGTTTTATACGCTTAAATAATCAGTGGTGTACTGGCCATTGGTTATACCGAGACAAATCCCGGTGGGCCGCCGCATCGGTGGGCCGTCAAAAAATCCGTTTTTACCGGTGTTTTACTGGTGTGAGCAAAACCCCGGGCCTGTCCCGGCAGACCGCCGCATCGGTGGGCCGGTGGGCCGTCAAAAAAATCCGTTTTTTACCGGTGTTTTACTGGTGTGAGCAAAACCCCGGGCCTGTCCCGGCAGATAAGTCCAGGGCCGAGTTGCTTACCCTGTACACCCCTGTAAATAATGATGTAAATGCATCATCGAACGTCTTTTTTTAAAGTTTCAACACGCTCATAGAAATTAATTAAGTATGTGACTTGAATTTTCGATCAAAATTCGGGTGCCTGTACCATTCAATTTCGAATCATTCGCTGCATCTAATGTAAAGCAGACAACAAACAACAGCTCTTGACATCACGAAAACTCGCCTTATGCACGACGGTAATATGCATGTGTATCAATTAATCGAAGAAATGACCAGTCTTACAGAACATTATTTATTTTCCGGAAAAAGACAATTCAAAATAAACAGGAAACAATTAACGAGAAAATAACCTGGGATTTTTAAAATTGGGTAAAGTTTTGATTTTTAAAAAAGGTACATCACTCTGGAAGAGCAAATACCATTTGAGAAGAGTAAATACAGTTTTGACACATTGTTACTGTAAAATTGAAGGTTACCTGTATTACTTGAAACATTTGTTGCGTAAGGTTTGTTATACACACACACACACACACACATATATATATGTGTGTGTGTGTGTGTGTGTGTGTGTGTGTGTGTGTGTGTGTGTGTGTGTGTTAAATATCTGCTGAGATACATTTTCCATACAAAAGTGTGTTTGGACGAAAAAATTTACTATTACTTATAATTAAAACCCTGTTTCAGCACTCTTTCTGAGTGTAAAAATAAAAAACACTGGTTCTTCATTGCAAACATGTAGATGTGATTGTCTATACTGTATAAAATGGGCATGGTGAAGCTGGGGATTGGTTGTTTAGATTTTACAAATGTTCTCCGGATGATGACAATGTCACACGTGTTTTCTAATGTATTCTGTTTCCTCAACAATATTTTGCGCTTGCTTTCATAAAGTGCATCTAGTTTCTCAGGTTCCTACGATAACTATGTCTTGGACCATACGTACATACATACGATTTTACATATAAATGCAAAACGTGAAACATTATAACTATGATATATGAGTATCAAACATTATAACAGTGAGATACGAGCGTCAGACGTTATAACAATGATATATGACCATCAAACATTATAATAGTGATATATGAGCATCAAGCGTTATAACAGTGATATATGATCATCAAGAATTATAACAGGGATATATGAACATCAAGCATTCAGTAAAAGACTGCGAGCATTGAATGGGCATAAGAAGCGTTTTCAGTTATCCTATGTGCAGTATTGACTATTTATTTATCTTTATGTACAGATACTATTATTTTTGTCTGACAATACTTTTAGATAAAGCTTATTCTTTCGGTATATGCGGAGTCAATGTATACGATTCTGCAATTTACGATAAAAGAAAAGGTCTTTACAGAAAATAGTATTATACCTTTACAATGAAAGAGACGGTTTTCACAGAACGCAGTATAATCTATCTATTTAATTCACCCCCAACTATATATCTATCTACATATCTATCTAAATTCACCCAAACTATTTATATGTCTATTAAAATTCCCCTAAACAATCTATCTAGATTAACCCAAACTATAATATATCCATCTAAATTCACTATATCAATCTATCTAAATTTACCAGATCTATCCATCCCTATTAACCAAACTATTTATCTATCTAAATTCACACAAACTATCTATTTAAATTCACACAAACTATCTATTTAAATTCACACAAACTATCTATGTATCTAAATTCACAAACTATCTATTTAAATTCACACAAAACTGTTATGAACTTCGGAACCAAGATTGTGTATGGACACATTGAAAACCAAGCGAGCAAACAACCGGTGGCGTACATGGCGCTTTACATGCACGTGCACAACAAATGGAAATCCCAGCGTTTCATATTTTCTTCTAGTTGATCAAGGGAAAGGACAAGCCATTCCTATAAGCGCAATTCTCTGTCAAAGACATTCAATTGATATATACGTTAGCGGTTATGAATGGAAATTAACATGTATATATTAATGAATATTCATAACTATGTATGAGAAAGGATTGGTTTTCGGTGAACTTCCCACCGTCATCCGTATTAATAAGTGGAAAACCCAGAAATGTAAAGGTTTCGAATTATATTATTGTTCTTGTCTAGTTTATTAGCGGGTCAATTTTTGTAAACAAAGTGTTCTGGTGCATAGATAGTTTTCAGCAAACTGGATATCTTGGACCAATCAGACCTTGTAAGCATTCGATGATGTATATTTTTGAATTACTGATATGTTGCCTCATTTACAACCAATTTACATAATTACAATATCGCATTAAATGACAGTTGAACGAAGCTGAGACAGTTAGAATTTCGCTCTCACTTAGCGGTGGTTTCTCTTTGGGTTTACTTTGATATATGGAAAACTCCAAACTTTTACTTACGTTACCCTAAAAAAAGACACACACAAAAAATTTAGTTACCAATTTCCAAGTTGAACCTTGAACATATATAGATTTAAGGTGAAAATATAAAAACATTATCTCTACAATTTCCACAATCAGCGTTTAAAGACTACGCTTCATCTGTGGGAATTTTAATAGCATGTGTGACATATTTCTTTAAAGGGGTGTGGACCACTTGATAAATGAATACACGTATTCAGAATCTTTGATGGCAAAATATGTCTATGGATCAAAAACTCATCTTTGGGGTATAGTCTTTTTCCCCATCATGTATGAATGTACAAACTTGCAATTAGCTACCATTTGAGGGGAAGATCGGGGGTGTGTTGTGGAGCCGGCGCACCCCTCCCAAAAAAAAAAAAAAAAGAGCGCGAAACAATCGGAACGTTTACTGGAGTAAGTTTTCTTTACAGTTAGATGGTTACATTTTTTGCCCTGGAAACGCTTAAAATACAAGAGTTTCCGGGGGTTTCTCCCCCTGGGCCCTTGTCAGGGGTTCCGTCGCACAGACCCCTCGCCTTCTTGTTTAGCCCCCACCCCCCACGATATTTCTGGATCCACCACTGCATTTGTCGCTATTTCAAACAAGAAAACACAGATTGTAGATGTAAGTTTAAAACAGTAAAAGAGGAATTCAATTTTTGATCAATATCAGTCAAAATAATAAATATTTGTTAAATATACACGCTACCTTAATTGGAACATGGTATATGTTTTATTATGGAGTTCTTTAATCTTCAGCGAGATAACTTAATCACACCTAACGAAGCAGACTTATAAAGTAAAATGCTGGATCTAATATGTTCATCACGAATATCGCAGTGAAAACAGTACATTACATGCGTTAAAGCGGGTTACCCTTTCGTTCAGTTTAAATTTGGCTATCGTCGTGAAAACTTGCTCTTGACTGTGATCTGATTGGCAGCTACATGACACGGTGAGGGTGAAGCTTAACACCAAATTGACCAAATGTCTATGTTAATTGGCTATAGAGGGAAGCTCATTAGCTATCATTCAATATAACACGAAACTGACCAACTGCACAATTTGCTTCATACGGTTTGATATCTAAGTTCCACCTAATCGACTAATCGTAATTCATTTGTAACATATGTTACCTACACCTTTAGTAGCGACGAACCGGTTTTGAACTTTGGCTTTAAAGGACACGCGACAGTTCTCAGATAATCTAGTGTTATGTATCATGTTTATATAATATTATAAATATTTTAGGAAATTATAAATGTTTCTTGACTTTAATATTTGCTTAAACCTTAATGTTAAGTATAATGTTGACATGCTTAGTTATTGTCCTTGAATTAGGTTGTTTACTAATATTTGAGTTCAAGGACGGTTTTGGTAAACAAGTTGTTGAATCAATTTGAGGTCAAGGTTGATTTTGTTTACAAATAAAACTAGAATTTCCCTTAGAGTTATGTGTCAAGAGTCATATACACCATAATATTCTAGAACATTCTGTCATGTGACCTATCTTTATATATACCATGTTTAGTGGACAGTTTTTCAGTTTCAACCTTAACATCAGTTTTTAAAGAGCCATTACAGTTGTGAAAAATCATTCCAAATTCTGAGAGAGGAATTATTTAAAATATTCATTAGATTATAAAAGTGCTCATAGACTTTTGGATTTTGGATTTTGAATTGATTATTTTTAGGATTTATGTGAACTTATTCAAAGATATTCTGGAGTACTTCCTTTTGGTACATCATCACATTAAGGACTACTGGCACATCAGGACATTAAAGACTATTGGTACATCAACACATCCAACGATATAGTCATTCATTCTGAACATTCTATATTTAGGACTTATGCTTAGGACACTTAGGATTATAGGATTATTTGGATTTTAATTCACGTTACTGTAAGTGTCTTATTTATATTCTTTTTAATTATCTTGAAATAAATTGTTTGTTGATTTTTACTTGATTTGTTGGTTTCACTTTCTTTCTGTTACATTTTTCTCATGATAATTTAAATGAAAAACAATTTAGGAGCAATAAGAACTTATTTCTATTTAACTATTATTCTATGAAAAAAAAATTATATCTGAAGCGATAAGAGAAAGTAAGCTATATCTTCCCTGATATGAGGAATTTAAAATATTGAGAAACTTGTAAGAACTAAAAATATGACTTTGGAATATATCCTGTCCTTTCCAAATTCTCATACTTTATGAAAAGTTCTTGCAAAAGAATGTAAACAATATCATCAACTTTATATAATAATAATAATAATAATAATAACAATAATAATAATAATAATAAATAAATAAATAAATAAATAAGTTAAAGATCATTCTTTTGGAATACAATACAAAATGGCTTTTAGCCAATTTAAGATTTAGCTTGTGGTTGAAATATATACAAATGTGTGTGTGTGTGTGTGTGTGTGTGTGTGTGTGTGTGTGTGTGGTTTATTAAACAAGCGTTGGTAATCCAGATTATATTGGTTTATGTTTGTACTTCTTCATAACCAGATGTAGGTTATAAACTAGGCACTATATGTAAACATTGCAAATCTATGATTTATGTCATTTTAGTTTATGCTTTTATCTCTTTGTGCAAGAAAAAAGATTGTGAACAACATATACTATGAAAATAAAAACCTAATCACTACATTTGTTTGTTTTTTTTTGTTGTTGTTTTTTTTGTTTTTTGTTTTTTGTTTTTTTTTTAAACAAAAGATTATTTTAACAATATGTGGTGATCTTCATATGTGAATATAGGGGGTCAAGAACTTTTTATGCGGGGGATCGATTTGAGAGGAAGTTGTTCGTTTTACTTCAAACTTAAAATTGGCCAACTTTCTCTTTTATTTTTTAACTTAAAGTGTAATAGTGTACTATTTCAATTGGAAAAGGTGGATTAAATTAAACAACACACACACACACACATCCGCCATTCTCGTAATGATGAATGTTAATTACTTAGTAGTTACAGGACATGCTTTTCAGTGACATTTCATGTAATAAGGCTGAATTCACAAAACGCACAATCGCGATATAAGTCTTTAAATTCATTATATGGATCAGAATCGCCATGTAAGTTAATTTATTATAAGGGTTGACATTTTCATAACATAGTTGTACACCTATTGCACATCCATTGCTCTACAGAGCAAACAGGAATGCAATTTATATATGTCAGCTATATATGCATTAATCGATTGAATAACTCGACGAATTGCATTTAAATAGGAATAAATGAAATAATGATTGTGACATACATGTATATACCTCCAAGCCTATAACTTTTATTTTACTTTTTATTTATTTTGTAATTCATTCATTGCACTTTCAGAAGCTGGTATTGCCTACTCTGTCAAAATTCGTTTTCCCTGTTTTAATAACTGCTAAAGATAGTGTACTTTGGACTAATTCAGGCTGATTTTTCGAGCACATGGGAGCAGCCTTTTTTTGTCAGCTGTGTGCTTAGATCACGTAGTTTCCACAAGTACAATATGTAAAGAAATTTCAGCCACAGTACATAAAAGCAGCATAGAGGTATGCCAACATTCTCTTGATTGTGCATGTTGCAAATGCAAACAACTTCACTTTACACCTGTCACTCTCTCAGAAGTACGTAATATCTGTAGAGCGCCACCTAATGATACATATATTTGACTAGTTACCGGCCTACGATACTGGCTTGCCAATTAAGGACGGTACCAGCCAAACAAATTTCTTTTTGTGCCGCGCAAGAGATCTGGTTGAACGAAACTACCTTATACAATATCATGACGTCATTTGTTACCTCATGAGGTCTTCTTATAGGTGTAACATATTTATATTTATGACACGGGTATATTAACCAAAGTATCACAGTAGACATGTGATAAAAGGGTTACGCTCTCGTCCCCCCCCCCCCAAAAAAAAAAAAAAACAACAAAAAAAACCAGAGAACTTAGTGCACTTTCGCCTGTGGCTTATGACTATGAATACCTAGCATCAAGAATTCAAAGTTTGAAGATTGACTCAATATGTGTCGTTCCGCAAATTATGTTAAAAAAAAAAAAATTTCTAACAAATCAGATCCAGATTAATAGAACCCTTCATATGCATCGGTGTGGGATGGGAAATTTCCACCCGAGGGTCAGAATTTTGCCTCGTGTCTGACGCAAAATTCTGACCCCGAAAGTGGAATGGATGTTTGCTATCTCACACCGATGCAAAGTGAAGGATTATTTTCCTCATATTCCTTAAGGAAAAATTAAGATGGAAGTCAAAATCGCGTATGGTGAATACTGATGCAACTTTAAACAGCAAACATCCATTAAAAATTTCTTCACATAAAGATAAATTGTAAACAGTTTGGTTTACACTGAGTAATTACTGAATACTTTAGTGTACACTTTAAATGACGTTTAAACACGCGTCAGCGTTCAAAGAACGGTGGACGAGACCGCTGACCTAATGGCAATACACATAGTCCGGCTTGTGTATCGAATATAGCTTGTGCATGGATACAAATGTGAAAAGGTAAAGAAAAACAATCACCTCTTATCTCTAAGATTAAACGACACAGGAACAAAATAATGACATAGTTCTTGATTCATCTTTAATCTAGAACTGATTTTACTTTAATAAATAATAATGAGAGACAAATGTTAAAAAATAACAATTACAACCACCGCTTTATCCGCTCGAAACCGGATCTGTGTTGTTTTTACGGACACTAACTTCATCCGCTGCACATGTTAGAATGTAAATATATTTACATTTAAAATTTATTGTGAAAGAATTCTCAATTGACGATGGGATTTAAGCAGCAAGATTAAAACTGCACTTTATGAACTTGACAACCAACATCATTCCGTTGCTCTACTGTCTCTTATGCCATGTTCCATGAAAATCCGTGCCTCAACATGTTCGTTTCAAAATATCTTTTTCACAACATTTTGAAATGTACTGTGTCATATTTTCACTATGTAGGCCATGATCTTAAATGCATAGTTTGAAATTCAAAGTAGAGTATACAACTTCTACGAAACACCAGGAAATGCACTTTGCTCCCATATCCTCGGCATAATATAACCAAATAAAATGCTAACAGTGCCGTTCAAAACCAACCAACAGCAACAACACATACAAACACCATACAGTGTCTATGTATAGTGAATGGTCTTCACATACTGAAAATGAATATTTATCAGTAAGGCGTGTTTTCTGAATGGGTATGGTTTCAGCTGACCTTTACAATCTGAAAAACCCGGACTTGCCGATAGCTTTATATATGTACGTCGTATAATTCCATTTGATCTTACTTTGCATCAAGCACAGCATCTACATATTCTTAATTGCATATAATTAGCAGCAAATTACGATGGATTATGCTGCATCCGTAAGTATTTTTGATTTTGTACAATATTACATTATATTTTGACCTTTCAAAACTGGCATACACGAGAAAATATTTGCTATATCGGGAATGAAATAGTGCAGATTTTACTTGTGATTCATTTACTCTAAACACATAAATTTCTTCTCTACAACTTTTTTTATCTTCTTTTATTTGTCATTATTGTATCTAACTTGAACAATTTAGATGCTAGTGAGGCCAATACTCTTTTTGCCGTCACTCACCCGCCTTCAAAAACTAAAAAAAATAAATAAAGTGGAGAAAAAGGAAAAAAACATATTGGTAGTAGCGGCTGATGGTGAACCAAGTTCTTCCATCCAATGGTTTAAACCACGGGGGCTCGTATCGTTGCTGACAATTTACCTATAAATCATAAATGTACTATATAAACCTACAAGGGAGGACACTTCGCTCCCATCTAACGCGACCTTTTTAAGAATCGACGCTGTTATTTCAAGCTACACATTGCATAGCGTAGTAAATTTGGTACCGATATTTAGCTCAGGCATTCGACTTTTTATATCTACACAAAGTTTAACTTGTTACCACACCTTTAAGGAATGCCAAACCATTTTCCACGCTACCGGCCGACATGGCCATGATCGCGCCCACTTAATATGCAAGTACAACGCACTGAATGGAATACTGCCCCTCATTGATCGACTGAAAATCAGGTTTTCAGTAGGCATAGTACAAAGAGAGAGAGAGAGAAACGCGGTTGAACTTAATGTGTGAGCAAAGTATTTTCACTAAGTTTTAGAAATACTTAATGTACTAATATTTTCATTACAAGTAAAACTTTACAGCAATTGCTAGTTGTGTATGTTCACTCCCACGCTTATGGTGGCACAAGTTTTTGGATTTAGAAGTTTTAACTCTGTTTACTGAGGCTGGACATAGGTTTACATAAACTGGGTAGATCAAGTCGGTCTTTAAGAAACTGAGTAGATCAAGTCGGGCTTAAACAAACTGGGTAGATCAAGTCGAGCTTTATTAAATTAGGTAGATCATGTCGAGCTTAAAGGAACTGGGTAGATCAAGTCTGGCTTAAAGAAACTGGGTAAATCAATTCGAGTTCATATTGCACAAGGCGTGTCCATTCTTATATTACCGATTTTCTCAACAAAATTATAAGTATTTATTGACATTTCAAATATTCTGATGAACTTATATATTTGCACATCTGTTCTTTTAGCATACATAGTTGAATTTTATAGCCAGAAGGCATTGCGGAATTTTACTACGGAAAATCTGAGAATATCGCATAACTTATTTCGTACTTCATAAAAAAAAATTATGTGGAATGGCTCAGTGGAAGATAGTTTCGAGTGAGAACACTAATATAATTTGTGAGCAATGAAATCTACTCCTCTCTTCTTGAAACCTTTCATCGACGTTGAAGTACGAAAGTAAACAAATTACACATCTTATAAATTTGCAAGACTAATGTAACCGCGTGCAAAGAACGTATGCAAATCCATTAATCGTTTATGAAAATTGAGGAGTTCTCGAACATGTCCACCAATTCAATCTATGAATAGACGATTACTTCCACAATCATTAAAGTATATCTGAAATACCATCCTCATTAAAGTATAACTGAAATACCATCCTCATTAAAGTATAACTGAAATACCATCCTCATTAAAGTATAACTGAAATACCATCCAACGAAATGAAACTATTATTCAGGAGCCATGGTGGATCAGTAGTTAGCGTCCTTGACTCACAACTGAAAGGGTGCGGGTTCGAATCTTACCACTTAATCAGTCCGGGTCGGCTACTCTGGTACGTCCTTGGTCAGTGCATTTTTGTTTTTAATTGCCTAGGCACAAAATAACCTCCTTGTATTGCTATGCCGTAAAACATCAACAATAAACACCTGCATTAAGTTAATTTGGAATTCATTTCTTTTCTTTGAATCGAAATTGTGGAGACGAGTACAATGATTCCTATCTTTATAGCAGTGGTTCCCAAACCCCGGGTCGCGACCCAAATGTACTGCATTTTGTGTCGCAAAAGATGGTCAATAGGGTCGCGATCAAAAAAGTTTGGGAACCACTGCTTTATAGGGACACAGTATGTCCTCCAAGAAAATAAGCTGTTTTATGAATATTAAAAGCCTATTTACAGTAGAATATACAAGTTTGAGAAAATGTCATATTCTTCAATAAATAAACCTATGTACAAATAGAAAATTTATAAAGTCGAACATTTAAAGAAGATTCTTATGGGGGAAAAAAACTACATATATGAACAGACAAATAAAGGTCCTATAGAGCCAGCGGAAAAAAATCAGAGTTTATGAAATATTGTTTCGGATTTATATGAAATATTTGATCTAAGGAAGCTTGAAACCTTTCGTTCCAGCTTATCAAGCAAACATGTGAACAACAAGCAGAACTAGATATTAAAGACGGACATACATTATATGTCATACAAGAATACATTTTATATGTTTAACTCGTCTAATTCAAAATATTTGGCTACAGAGCTTCAATCGTATCTAACAAAACTTAATCAGGAATTGTGTATTGTTCTATCGTGTATTGTTCTACAGATTTAATTGCAAATAGAAATATGGCTGCAATAGAAAGATTATAACTTTTCATCTTAATGAATGATGCACAATTGCTATTAATTTTTGGCATGCAATTTCAAGCATATTCATCATGTAAGTTTGCAGAAAACAATATATAAATTCCATTATAATATATATAGTAATTTTCAGGCTCGAATAAACGTAAAGAACATATTTTGTTTGAAAACATTCATTCGTTTGCAATACATATTATTTTCATTCTAAAACTGGTGTCGATTTAAAAGATACAGCCTGAAAGGATCAACGGGAAGGAATTTGTTCAGGAAAACCAGAAAGCAAAGATAATTCCGATTACACTCGCGAATATTTGCATTCCTTCTCACCCAGTCATAGGTCATTAACTGGTACATAGATTAAAACATTACAACTCTACACTTTATGTTATTCCATGTTAATGCATTTACTTCCGTCAGGCCAGAAAAAAGGAGTTGTTGATAGTATATATAATACTTGCGAAGAAAATAAGAAAAAAATGAAAAACTCATCCCATGATTCTCTTCCAAACTCTAGATCACAAAATATAGCCTGTCATGACCATAATTTGTGAATATACATTTCCGTACAACGAAGTACTAATCATGTTCATATATAATTAGAATAAAGAGGGATCGACCGTCATAATAATGAATATTCATTACTACACAATTACACAGAGGGCGTGGTTTCAGGCGACATGTCAGTTGTTGAGTTGCACAGTGGAAAACCCAGAAATTGTGAGGCATTGATCGACTAAATAAATACGTTGTTGATTCAGAGATAGGGTCAACATGTTCATAGATGTGGTGTGCTAACAAATTATTGCTTATCCGTCGTTCAAGCAAATAAGATGCAAATGTAGTATGCGTCATCTGTTTTCACTTACACTAAATGAATGATGGAAATGATGGAATGTATTATTGTAAATTGGAAGAGTGCGAGATATCCGTTTTTACAGACAGAGAACGTTGTCTCCTTTGGTCCTTCATGTTAAAGGCATTTGAAGAATTTATGTACACAAATTACATGTAATTCAGGAGTTATTACTTGAAAATATATTACAGCAATTTACAGTGAAAAAATGTCATAACTGACTCCTCTATATAAAGGACACCTGCTTTCAAAAGACAGCGTCTAAAAACCCTTTGTCTTCATTCCTATAATCCTGTCATTGGATTTTATAGCAATAAACTGAATTGAATTGAACTGCATATTTAAAGTCTCTGTACACGAATCCAGTCCATCCAGGAAAAAAGAAAAAAGATAGTCCTCGAAGATTCCGTAGGCGTGTTTTATTGAACTTGATTATCTGTCCATTTATGATGTCGGACCTAAAGATAAATTACATAATGTAAATAGTTTTCAAATGTTTAATCATTAAGACGATATTTGACATGAAGATTAATGAAATTCGGTGTGTGTGTGTGTGTGTGTGTGTGTGTGTGTGTGTGTGTGTGTGTGTCTCAAACATGTCGAATAATGGGAACAACTATTTATAAAATTACTTTTTGTGAACGGTGTCCATAAGAAACTACTTCCATAATTTACAGAAACGACTTCCATAACTTGACCCACCCTGTTCACAGTTATTAATTACTTTCACATTCATGATTATTTATAAACACAAAACTACACATTAACATTGAAAGTTTGGGTTCGAAGTTTTACTTGCTGTCTCGCCTGCGACAAATGCCACAAAAGGCGAGATCTAGTTGTTACAATGTCCATGCTTCCGTCTGGCGTAACCTTTTTGGTTAAATTTGTTAAAGGTCAATATCCCATGTTTTTATCAGCTGATCATCATTAAACTGTACGCACAACACGGGTGGGGTGGGGATGGAGTTGAAACGACATCCCTTGAAATTGAAAGCCAAGGTGGTAAAAGGTTAAGGTCTAAGGGAGCAGTTGTTTACATTGTAGGTACGTGGTAAATGTTTGAAGTGTTTGGATTTTAAAGTACTACCTACTATTCGTATGGATGAATTGTCATCACGCAGAGAAAAAATATTGACAATGAGATACAAAATGTCACTACTGATGTCGAGTGCAAAGGGTATGTGCTCAAAGTTACAGTGGTCGTTTTGTAGAAATTTTATGGACAAAAAGTCTATGGAGAGACATTAGACTTTTAACCAGATTTCACTAGTGTACATGAAGCATGATTGGGGATGATGGATCTAAGGGTCAATTATCAAGGTCACAGGGTTAATTATCTTTTAAGTGTGTGTGTGTGGGGGGGGGGGGGGATTTTGAGAGATGTTTGAAGGGTTTATATCGTCTGTTTCTATATTTGAAAAAATACTAATTGTGTGGGGTAAATGGCCTGAGGTCAAGGTCTCGTGGGTTGTTTGGTCTTGTGTTACAAAAGGCCGAGCGATATCGTCGCAGGCTCAACGATAACTTTATTAATGGAAAGTATGTCTCCGTAAAGCAGAAAGTAGAATAAGCCATCTGATTCCTTTATATAACATCACTATGACACGCAGAAACTCTAAGGGTATTAGTGATCGACTATTAATCCATTAATGGGGGGGGGGGATTTTCTTTCCAACCAGGATATTTTTGTTTTTTTATCTGAAGCTCAAGTTATTTTTTGTTTCAACTAATATTGCAGTAATATTTTTCCAATCTATTTGGCAAGCGGAAATTAACAAATATAAATTCCAGCTGCTTCCCCATTAGCAAAATTAAAATTAAATAGTCGGTCCTTTATATGCACATGGAGTTAAAGAATTTTCTTATATTTACCAAAATTTACCTGTGATTTCCGGCCCTCAACTAGCTTGAACTAAACAATCTTGCCCTGATTTGTGGAGATAAAGAACTAATTCGACCCATTATATTATTTAAACAATATTATCTTGAGACAAACGGGGAAAAAAAGTATCTGGTTTGAAATAAAATTCCTGCCAAGCCCCACTCCTCCCAAAAATTAAATGGTCAATCCTTACGTGCCTTTCCCAAGGACACACCGAAGAAGTGGAGACAGGTATATAACCCGCTACCTTTGGATTACTAGTCGACGCTCCACCAAATGAACTACCGCGACTCCCTCACATTATCTGGAATTTATGAGAGGTGGAGGTGCTATTCTATAAGAATACACAACTAGTAGATTATACACCACACAGTAGTTTTAATTTCAAAAATCAATTAATAGCAATTGCGGTAATCTTAAAATTTCAGAAAATCCTTCAATTTGTTCAGCAAATTCAATATATTTTTTTGGAGGGATTTAAGTTTGATAAATTTTTTAAAAATACGGTCTCATACAAAGCAATAAGTCAGATATATAAATAAATATAAATTCAGATCTTAGTATGATAAAACGATGGCAGAATCTCATTTCGTTCGTCAGCCCGCCAAAAAATTTTTTCCACCTAGTTTTCACGGACATATTTCTTTTGACTTGTATTCCGGTTCAATAAAGATGTTTTTAAAATATACTTTCCGAGTTATAATCACGCGATGGTAAATTTGAATCTGGCGCCAATTCACTGACATGACTTAGAAAAGTAATAAAAACATAATGAGAAAAAATATTGTTTATTTTTATTTTGAATAATAACTGAACAAGATATAATTAGGCCTCTTTTATAAATAAAAAAAAATTTAAAAAAATGGTTTCTGGAAAATGTGTTGGTTAGAAGGGGGGTATCAGATAAATAAGACAGGACGTTCCCGTTTCAATGTGTAACTCACTAAAGATGTAGATTGTTCGTGTACATACATACATACATACATACATACAGAAAATCTTGGCAAGAATACACAATGCACACTTAGTTGAAGATGTCGTTCCACTATCGCAAGGTGAATTAACTGTTCGCTTTCCATACAAAAATCTAAAATATACTAGACACAAAACTTAAGTAGACACCTACTATAAAAAAAATTGTTTTAAATTTTTTTAAATATTTTTCCATTTGAATACACGCAGCTTCATTATTATCACATACGTACCGTATATACACGTTAAATACTTCTCCATTTGAATACACGCAGCTTCATTATGGTATCACATACGTACCGTATATACACGTTAAATATTTCTCCATATGAATACACGCAGCTTCATTATGGTATCACATTACGAACCGTACATACTCGTTTACAAGTTGATTTCAACTGCAAACTGCACAGACCCAGATTTGCTGTCGCATAATGCACTGGCAGATCAGGGTCTATGCAGTTTGTAAGGAGTAATCAGCAGTACAAACAACATGGAATCTGATCTGCCGGCGCATTAGGCGACGGCAGAGCAGGATCAATGTTGAATGCAGTTGGACTCGAATTATAAGCGAGTATAAACGGTATTTGTATTTAATGGGTGTAGGGACACAATGTACTGTGAATGAAAAAATTCACAGATTATTTTTTTATGTCTTCATTTACGTAAAGTATTTTATTGAACGAAGATAAATATATATTATCAGATGAAAATATAATACAGTGGTGACATAATCGTCGCAGCACACCTACCAAAGTAGAGTGTTACAATAGTTGACTAAATACAAAAATTATTGCAGATACATGCCACATTACCAAATAATTCGAAATATACACAGCTTTTACAGTATTAATTCGATTGAGAAATATATGAACAAACAATAAAAACAAACAGACTTCAAATCAACAACAATACAACACCAATATCGTCATGATTGTGAGTCAATACATGGGTGTGTAATTTGCGCAACTCAAGATCAATGACTTCTGGGTGAGGTTACATTTATGCGAGAGAGACAGACAGACAGAAAGTGACTGAGAGAGTGCGTGTGTGTTAGTTTATGATCGAAACTGCAAGGCGAGCAAAGACGAAGACAAAGAAGGGTATCAAGGAAATTAAACATTATACACACAGAAAGGCATACGGTTCACGACTCTGTATTTCGCACATGGGCATGCGCACACAACTGGGATTTTCCAACGTAACTTCCATTAGGTACGGTGACATTTGTTTTGCGGTACATAACAACTCAGTTTACTGACCTGGAAATTCCGATTTCTGACGGTAACAAATTAATGTTAACCGATACTAGGTACATATGGCAAATTTGGAAATTCCGATTTCTAACGGTAAGAAATTAATATTAACCGATAGTTGGTACATAGGGCAAATTTCATACAGCTTACGCATTGAGAGAGAGAGAGAGAGAGAAGACTGTGCTGGTGTACTATTTTGGGTCGACCAGAAACACTTGGAGAAATCTAACTTTGCTTGCAGTTGTATTCACTCACTCACACACACACACACACACACACACACACACAATTAGAACCGACTGCTTCGTTTTATATATTTTCCCTTTTTTTGATCTCGTTTTCCGTGTTTTTTTTTTTTTTTTAATGTTTTAAACAGCAGTAGACTACATTGTGATTCTATGTTCTTAAAAATTATAATGTAAAAGTTTTATCGGGAAGAATAACTTTGGTACTGTTGCTGCTGCTGCTGTTTATGTAATACTTATTTATTACTTTTATTATTATTATTATTATTATTATTATTATTATTGTCTGGTCTTTGTGGCAAGCTCAATATGTTACAAGCTTACGAAAAGTAAATCTGGAGGACCAGTAAATGTTTTGGAGAATCAGGAACTTTTTTAAAGTTGCTCATTCTTTAGGCCAGAGAGAAATTTAGGGAAAGGGGTAACACTGAATTATTGTTGTTGTTAGTAATATTATTACTCTTAATGTAGTGATGGCGATTGTGTTGTCATAGTTGTGATGTATTTTGTTTTTGTTCTGCCGATTTCTCTCGAGAAATATGGTTTTACTTCAAGGAGGTGCGTAATTCGGTTGGCAATACAAAGGTATCTGATATTTAAAAAATAACCAAATTTCACCAAAATTGTATCTTTCTTCATTTCATTTCTTCGCATAAATACCAAAATGTTTTTTTTTTAAATATATCCTGCTAAAAATAGATACAAATGACTAGTAAATTACTGATTTATGTTACAAAACCACTGTATCGTATTTGATATGAAAATCCTTACTTGGAGCTTATTCAAGAAATATTTTCGAGTGGGGGGGGGGGGGGGGCAGACAAAAATTTGAGAAAGTTCGCCCAACCCAAAACGACAACATTTCCTGGATTACCGCTACCCCAGTTGCATCTTGGTCCAAAATGGGGGCAATGTTCTGAGTAGGTAATAGAGTTAATGCATGCAAGAGATGGCCCATCTTGTGATTATTACTTTAGAACCAATGGTTGCTGTTGTTGTGAATCTGGATGCTCTTTTAATCAAGGCATTGAGGAAAACCTTTGCCTTTGTGTGGGTTAGAACCCAACGCTGTCTATACCTTGCCCAATAGACCTCAATGAAACATCAGAAAATGCTCTGCCAACAAATTAGTATAATTGTTTCTTTCAAATTAGCCTTTCTATAATAATAATAATAGTAAATTCCATGAAAATTTAAAGAGAAATGTTCAGAAATGTGGTGCAAATTCCAAGAAAATTGCAAGATAAATGTTGATTTTATACTGAATTTAGTTTGTATAGTCCATTTGATTCTTAAGAAAACCTAGTTTTTTTCAAGTTTTATCAAAATTAAATTATTTAAGGAAATTATAACGAATCTCATAGTTATTGATATTGGCATAAGTAACTGGCACATACAATTTGGATTATCTTTTAAGATTTATTTCAAAACTTATCTGTAATGAAAAACACACGATAAGCTTATTTTGCGAGTGTTATAGCTTTGTTGGTTTTCTTTTTTATTTACTGCCGTACATTTTGTTGTTGTTGTTGTTATACTAGTACTGCAGTAGGGCATCGGTGCATCACAAACACAAATCTAAACAAACAAATTCAGTAAATTGTCGTCCGCAGCCTTCTATAGTAAGGTAACCAAAATTGTACATTTATGAAATCTGGCCGTGACCCTTGTGACTGAGCTGTAGAGTTAATAGGCAGACATGGAAACTAACCAAGTTTTATATCTCTATCTCAAAGGACTTTAGAGTAAAAGTGCAGAAAAATGGGAAGAAATGTATCAGTGACGTTGACCTTGAAGATAAACTTAAAATAATGACCAGTGACCATGAGCTTGAAGGTAGGAACCTACCCCCAACCCATGTGGTTCGCAACACACCTTCTAATTGATGATGATGTATAGGTATACCAAGTTTCATCCATTAATCTTAAATTACTTGATACCGCGCAATTGACCATTTAATTGCGCGAGGGGGGGGGGGGGGGGGTCTGGGTGTTATTTTTCGAGTCGGGATTTTTTTATTTTATTTTTTTTTTTTTCTTTTACCTCAAGATAATCATTTTTGTTTCGACTAATATAATGGATATAATAGTGTGTGTGTGTGGGGGGGGGGGGGGTGCTATAAATCAGAGCAAGATTTTATTTTCAGTGGTAGGTCCCTAAATAGCCGAATGAGAATTTGAAGGGAAAACATAAAATATTATGCTGTGACATTGACTTTAAAGATATGAACCAAATGTGGTTAGCGACACACCTTCTAATGATGATGTATAAGTACATCAATTTTTATCCCTTAATCTCAAATCGCTTTAGAGTTATAGAGTGGAAAGGAAAGTGTGACGGAAAACTTAAATATAGAGCCATAACCTTGACCTTGCAATTGGACCATCAATGTGGTTCGCAATACACCTTCTAATGATGATATATGAGTAAGCCAAGTTTCATCCCATAATCTCAATCCCTTTAAAGTTATAGAGTTGAAGTGAAAGCGTGATGGACGAACGATCTGACAGACGCCAAAAACTCAAATAAATACCCCACCCCCACCCCCGCGGAAAACAAATATCCATGTCTTTCGATATCTGATTACAATAGAGATATCCGACATAATCAAGATCAAGATAAACTTTAATCTGTTACGTCAGAGATCTCACGTTAAGGTTTATGTTCACACTTTGGTATAATTACATGATGTATCTGGGTCATATGACTCCAAATGAGCTCAGCGGAAACTATATATTGTAATTACTTCTAATTGCTATTAATACATATGTTACATTATGGTAATTGTTAATAGGTTATCACAGAAATTTTCTATAACATATATTTATTCTTGCAGTAATTTCACAGTATCAGCACAGTTTGCCACGTCATCCGCATATAATGAGCACAAAGTTCTTTAATATCTGCTGTTATGAAAATGCCTCTACTACACTCAAGTCTCATTTGTGTAATCAAATTATTAATAAAGATTAATACACAAAATGAAAAATTGGGCTTAACCACATTCTTATCTTGCTCCAAGAGAACAATCAAAATGTTCCGTTAAACGATCGCTCGTAAAAGGAGACAACAGAGACGCCTTTTTAAGATTTATATTCCCACTAATTTTAAGTACTGGTAGTACCTTGATTACATTATGATAATTGATAACAGGGAAAATTATTTAATAAACTACCACTAGAACTGACAATTAACAGCTATAATTAAATACAGTGTATGCTCTGTTGTACTCATTTGAAGTCATTTGGCTAATGATCATAGGGTTATGATTAACTTTAACTCTCAAGTACATTGGTTGTGGTTTATCACACCAGACGGGGAATTCCGTGTTTACGTCAGAGTCAAACAATTTGGACATTGGCCAAGGCTCAAGAGATCTGAGCATGTACGTAAGAATTTTGTTTGAAAATGTTAAGTTGGAATATTGATGGACTATACAAATATAGAAATAATATATACTTTTTAAAAAAAATATTGTAATAATTTTGATTTTAGGATTTGGTGAAACAGAGAAAGTGGAAAGTGAACACTACTTTGATATCTTGTTCCCTCTGATTATGTTTGATTCATAAAAACGAATTCGAGGGATGGGGAGGGTAAATATTTTTTATGAAGAAAACGCATGTAAACAATGGGCCTTGTGAAAATAATTTTCCAAGAGCTTAGAGACTGAATTGTAGTATTATTATTACACTCTTTTAAACAGGTACAGGGCGAACTTGTGTGTTGTTAGGAATCATGTAGGAAAAATGTTCTTCCATTCGAATCTTTCTTTTTTTTTTTTTTTTAGGAAGATGACAAAATCGGGTATGCTTTTTGATGGATACGTTAAGATGGTAAATAAAATTCCGGGTTCTCCTTTTTTTTTTTTACACTAATGATGAATGTGCCAAGTACGTTATTGAAGATCCTGAATATATCATAGTTATATATAAATCCATTTGACTCATACCGGACCATAAAGTTCCTGTATTTCGTTCTTTCCTTGATTTTTTTCCCCACACGAACGACAGAGAAAAGAACATAGTTGAATTGATTTTTTGTTCTTCTTCAAATTAGAAATACTGAAGTGATAGTGAAATTCTGCAGTGAATTAATAATAATAATAATAATAATAATAATAATAATAATAATAATGTCTTTATTTTCAGTGGGTAATACAATAAGTTTACAAAACTAATCTCCCTTTAGGGCTTCTGTTACATACACATATTTTGAAGTAAATGTTCAAAGATGCATTGTATCACAGTTATTTACTATTTCAAAAAAATAAAAAAAAATAAAAAATTGAAGGAGAGGGATAAGAAAAGATAACGGTATAATATTATGATGAGAACAGAAATGGGAAGAAGCTGGAAGCACGAGACATGTACTTATTAATAAGACAGCTGTGTGATATAGCCATTTTTTTAGTGTTTAAGAAAAAGCATTTAATGATGGTGCTTCTATTACACCTTTGGTTAAACTATTCCAAATTAAAGGGCCTGAATATGATAAACTATTCCAAATTAAAGGGCCTGAATATGATAAACTATTCCAAATTAAAGGGCCTGAATATGATAAACTATTCCAAATTAAAGGGCCTGAATATGATAAACTATTCCAAATTAAAGGGCCTGAATATGATAAACTATTCCAAATCAAAGGGCCTGAATATGATAAACTATTCCAAATTAAAGGGCCTGAATATGATAAACTATTCCAAATGAAAGGGCCTGAATATGATAAACTATTCCAAATTAAAGGGCCTGAATATGATAAACTTTTATTAAATAATTATTTTGTGGTTTTGGAATTTTATAATTATTACTTCACGAAGACCGTAAAAAGGTTGAATTTTCTGGATTTGCTTGCTGTGGTTTGACCATAGTTAGGAAGTACTGAGGACACTCTTCACTTGAAATTTTACACATAATTTTAGACTTTCTCATAAATATCATTTCTTTGATTTAAAGTATTCCTAGGTGGTCCATTGCATGAATGTAATCTGTATAATTTTCACCTAGTATAATATTAAATGCTCGTTTCTGGAATCTGGACAGTTTAGTCAGATATGTTTGGCAACTGTTTCCAGATAGTATATTACAATAATCAAAGTAGGGCTGAACATACAAAACTTAGCACTTTGAAAAGTAGGAAGGATCTGTTTAGTCTTGGACAGCAACCAGAGTGAAGTGGAGACCTTTTTCATGTCATGACTAATATGTTCATTCCATATCAAGTTGTTATCAAGGTGTACACCGAGAACCTCACCATGCTGAGTGTGAAAAGATGACTGACAAATAAAGGATATATATAGCAACGAGTTTGCTTTTACTAAAATATATGCACGCGGACTAAAAATAGTAATGGTAATAACTTTCTATTTTGAAACGATAATTGGTCACAGTAGTGGACAACACATCATATTATACAATAGTATGGAATTTGTAAAATTACATTAAATGTAGTTATACGAACCGATTATATTCGCTTATAAGACGAGTCCAACTGCAAGCAACATAACTCGGATCAGCCGTCGCATAATACGCCGGCAGATCAGGGTCTATGTTGTTTGTTCTACTGATTACTCCTAACTAAAAATTCGCTTTGATGGATTAAACATTTTGTAAAAGTAAAATGAAGTCGCAGTTTTTATGTTGAAAAACAATCTTTTAATAATGAACTTTTTCGAAAACTTTTTGACCTTTTTAAAGTAATACTTTTAACTATTAGAAGGAGAAGCACAAGATACAGTGTGACGAGTGCTTCTGGAATTTACCATAAATATCTTGTAAAGTCCTTACAAATGATGTGCGCAAATTTCAAGTGCGTTTCATAATAAGATCTTCTGGAATACAAGGGGCGAAATGTGGAGATCTGAAAAATACAAAATGCGAGTGACAGACGTTTGGTGTGCAAATATATATCTTGCACAACCGTTAATAATCGCATACGTAAAACCTTGTCGTGTTATCGATAGAATTATACAGCCTACCCTTCTACAATGAATACACGTATGCACAATACAATCGTATGTATGTATGTATGTGCTTTATTTATTCATCCCCACGTGATACCCTCCTCATGTCCATCCTTCAGTGAGAGCCAACATGGTTCAATTGTTAGCGTGTCGGACTCGCAGGCCCGCCGAGAATTGGGGGGGGGGGGGGGAGAGCAATTGCCCAGGGGACCGGCGATTTGTAGGGGCCTGTCGTCAACTCCGTTATAAAAAAGAAATTAATATTTGCAATAAATATTAAAATTTGTTCCTTGCAAGAGTCTATGTTATGGTAGATTACTACCGGTTTCATATGCAAAACTGTACACAGGTTTTTATAAAAAAAAAAAAAAAAAAAATTCAACTAGTTTTGGGGGGCCCCGGGTGGCCGAGTGGACTAATGCGCTCGCATTTAGAGAGTTTCGGGCTCGGCTAATGTGGTATGTGAGAAAGCTTGCCAGTAGCTTCCCTTGGGTCGGTGGTTCTCACCGGGTTTTTCCTCCACCAAGTATACTGGCCGCCATGTGTAGCCTTACATGTGCTGAAAAATGGCGTTAAACCCACAACAACAACAACTAGTTTTGGGGCCCTACTGCTCTGTCCAGGGGTCCGAAATTTCTGTCGGCGGGCCTGCGGACTCGCTGCCAGACGGGTGCAAGATCGAGTTGGCTGGGACGTCTCTGTGCAAGTCGCAAGACTTGCCGTAGCACAATATAACCTATTAACCTTTGTGTGGTCTGTGCCGTAAAACACCAAAACTAAAATAAAGCCGTCCGTCCGTCTGTCCCTTACCAAATTTCCTCCTAAATCACCCTTAGGAAATTGACGAGACTCTGTAGTTATCTTGTTCTTGTGGTTACCATTTCTGGTATAATTCTTGGCTCTCACCCCTTGGTTCCCCAGAAAGATCAAAGTTGAAATGTACAAATATTTAAATTACAATGACATTTTCAAATATTCCTTTGACCAGGCATACACGCTGACATAGCAGGAAGACCCACTCTCTCTCGATATATATATATATATATATATATATATATATATATATATATATATATATATATATATATATATATATATATATATGTATATAATTAATTTTGCCGTACAACCTCAAGTCGCTGTCTGGGGTAAAGGTTGAATATGCAGTGAAAAAAACTTGGGGATTTTGAGATAGCGACTTATAGAAGTGGTTCTAGTTACTTTATTGATTGATTGATTGATTTAAGGTAATCTGTTACCTTCATTTTGTCTGCAACAAGGACTTGGAATATGTGTGTTTTTGTATCAAGCTGAGTAAGCCATATTTATCACGTCGATATTAATAGGTACAGGTCCGAGGTCACGAACTCGAATTATGTCCCGAGATTGACTCTATAAACAGAATTTACCCGAGTTACGAATCCCTTTAATATGAAGGAAAGAAAAATGCGCAACTACTGAAATGGAAAACATTGGAAAATTTGTCAATCGCAATCTCTTTAAGGCACAAAAAATGTCACAACAAACGGGAGTTCCAATTTAATTCAGCTGTACCACTGATGTGTACTACACTCACATCTAAAGAGTTCAACTTTCTTTAGAATACATATTTTCGGACAAAATATACTTTCTCAGTCTACATACGGTGTTTGGATAGGTACATCCCCATCCTCCCGCCTTGACTGAATAAATGGTACGAATAAAAACTTATTGCGTAAGAATTCTCATATTTTGCACATTACTTGTTTCACCGTATTTTCCCGTTGTTTGATGATTCTTCTACCAATTATTTTATCCACAGACTGCATTATGTGGACATGTATATCGATTGCTGTATATATTTTGTATTTATCTTAAATAGATCCAAGATTTTGTTTAATGACTGAAACTTGAGAATAAATAAAAATATGATGCTTTAAACTTGAGAATTCAAACTTTTTCTCAACACTCTTACTTCCTCATTTTACACATAGGTATAAAATTTTGATGGCAATTCTTCATAACTACGATATTTCTGATGAACCTTAAATAAATAAAATGTCGTGTTGTTACTAATCACATACATGTCATTTGTGTTCCTACAGTAGATTTATGCAAGACGTGCACCTTTGTGCCCGACCACGACAGAGAAGGGGCACACAGTGTCCGTCTGTCAGACCATGGTTAAAAGTTTGCATTGAGGTCATTTCAGGCACTGTGTCGGGTCATTCGAGTTCAAGGAACAATCTTGTAGCTAAATCTAGCGACACTGCTATGACGAATCAACAATTTCATCAGAGTACAATAACTATGTACTTGTAAACTCAATCTTGCAAAAAGAACAAAAAAAACCCCACTTATTTAGGAGGGAAAGACACACACAGATTAGAACATTTATTCACATATTGTCAAGATTATCCAGTATCAACTAAGCATTAACTGTCACTAACAGAGATTAAAATAATGGGTGAACAATAATTAAAACTAGTAATGTGTCCTGACAACACAAATGTCCTCGTAAATATGGTAAACATATAATTGAAAAAATTCTGGTTTAAGATGCTACATCAAATTTCAAAGTTAAACAGGGGCCATAATTTTGTAAAATTGTAAGCATGAAAACATGATGCAAACAGAACCTGAATATGTCCTAGTATAAAACCCAATATTAAATCGGTTTCAATTTATACAATTCTTCAAAGTTATCAGACTGAAATGATATTTGTGATGCACAGGCAAGCATTTAAGTCAAACATGTATAATAAATAACAATATACTAGGACAATTCTTAAATTAACAATGTGACTGAGGATATATTTAATACATAAGTTAATTGTTGCTTTTGCTCTTAATAATTTATTCTTCAGCCTGAAGCATCATACTCATATTAAAATAATAATAATAATAATAATAATAACATAGTAGTAGTTGTTCTAGTGCCTGTGATATTTAGTTCAATGCCATGTAATTTTTTAATATGAAGGCCCATGCATAGGCAAGAAAGCAAGCCTGCACAAGTAACAAGTACAAATATACACAAATACATTAGCATACACTTAAAAACTCTTCCTGATTATTATCATGTAGTTAACACATATAATGGCTCACATAAAATGGCTACCTGTCTCAACCTTCTGTTCTATTCTAACTGCATTGTTTCTATGATTGCTGGCTTGTTAGAATAAGTAAAGATGCAATGACACCTTACTATGATGTCACATATAATTTCTCCTGCTGGACTGTAAAATCTCCATTCTTTGTGACACATTAACTACTACAAAATATAAATTACATTATGGATCTGGATATACTGTATTAAAATATTTGTATATTTATTGTAATTGTTTTTCCTTACTGTAATTCAAATTTACCAACAAAAAAAACAACATAAAAACTTGAATTTCTAATATTAATGATATATGTGCACTAGGCATTTAAATGCTTCCCAATCACATCTGAACAAGTTAAAAAACTTTTTTTTTCTTCTTCAAATTGTATTCTAAAAGATACAAAGCATTGTCAAGTTTGCATTTTTTCCCTTTATAAATGTACTTCAAGTAAACATGTTACAGGTAATTTCCATAGGTGTTCATATGTTTAGACCACAGCAAAATACTTCCTGGTCTTTTGTTTCCTTTCTGAGATAAATTGGTTGATGTTGTCATCCATGGACAGCACAAGGATATTTGGCACCCTAGGCGAACCTTCAGCCTTGTGCCCCCTCCCCCACAATTAACTTTAAAAAATGAATACTGTGCATTAGTATGAATACCAATTCTGCATCTGTTTTTCTCTATTTTTATATGCTTATTATCTTCTATTTTACACTATTTCTCTTTCTTTTTTTAATTCATTGTTTTTTGCCACCTCCCAAATTTTGCCATCCTAGGTGACCGCCTAGTTTGCCTAGCAGTTAAACCTGCTGTGTCAACCATATGTAGAACTGAAGAGATCTGTCTATTTCTACTACTAGGAGTTGAACTGACTGATTAATATTAAGTAAAACACAATGCATTATGCGGTTTAGTTTCTGAACTAAAATATAACCAAACCAGTCCAAACAAAACAAAAAACAAAACAGGCTTCAGTTTAGAAAATAACCAAGAAAGACTGTGCAACCAAATTTGATCACATTTGAAAAAGTTTACATATACTGTTGAAAGGATAAATTCTGAGTCTTACCTGCCTCACCATGGTGAGATGCAGTTGTCACTTTTCTGGTGGTGGTGGTGGAAACAGTGTTGTCAACAATGTTAACGTTTTGGGGTAAAGTGTTTAAAAGTTACAGATCTTTAACATTAGTCGCTGCATTCATATGAAACTTTGGGATAATATGACTATAGGTCTGAAGTTTATGCTATAATATACTAGGAGTTCCCGTCTTGCCTGTCTTGCCTGATTAAGCAGAAAGCATGTTTCATCATTGTGAACAATGTTGAAGTTGTGCATTGAAGTTTTTTAAAGTCACAGATCTTCTACATCAGTGGCTGCATTGAACTGAGATTTTAGGATGATATTACTATGGGTCTAAAGTTTATATGCTGTTATGCTAAGAGTTCATGTCTTGTTATTCTTACCTGGTTATGCAGAAAGCTTGGTTCATCATTGTGAACAATGTTATTAAAATGTTGTGTTAAAGTATTTCAAAGTCACATGTCTTCTATATTTGTTGCTGTTTTCAACTGAAACTTTTGGATAATATTACTGCAGATTTAAAGTTTATTTGTTGATATGCTATGAGTTCCTGTTTAGTCTGTCTTGCCCACTTAAGCAGAAAACCTTTCATAAACTTTCACACAGAACTTCGACATTGCCATTCACCATTGGTCAACAATGTTAAAGGTTTGTGTGAAAGTTTATGATGTCAGATAGATGGAGAGATGTATGTGATATGGGGAATACAGCAATTACAATGTGTATCTGTCCATTCATTTTCTATTTCTCAGCATAACTCTCTAACCATTCCAGGTATTTCAACCAAACTTGGTATAACACGTCAAACAATTAGAGGTAGGTGCCTTTTTATACTTAGAATTTTCTGCATTCAATATTTTTATGTTACCATGGAAACGAAGTGTAGGATAAGTAGTATATAAAAATTTAGAGTGCTGGACCAAAAGGTACTCTCAGTAGAGTCTTTACATAAGTGGGAGAGTGGGGGCATATGTGTTTTCAAGAGGACTCTTGTCATGCATCCCATTTGAAGCAAAGTAATATACATTTTACACATTTAGCTATCTCCCATTCTAACTTGTACAATTTCTACAACCTCCGAAAGGCATCATTTAAATAACATACACTACAACATTTAAATAACCTACAAGCCAATTCATGTCAAACTAACTTTCCAAATAAAAATGTTTTTGGTAAAATCACATCTGACTAGCAAATCTATTAACAAGAATTACATTTCATCATAACTATCATGTAACATACATACCATAAATAGGCAGGAAATATTTTAAAAATATTTTACATTTATCAATAGTACAGAATTTGAAAAAGGCAAGTAAATACACCCATCATAAAAAATCACAATATTGAAAAAAGCAGTATTTTGGGATGTTGTGTTGCATATGAAAGAACACAGGTAAATTATACTCTGAACAAAATAATACTGTATTTATACATTTTGGCAGGTTTCTTTTTTAAGCAAAAAAAAAATTGTTACATGACAGACATATTTTAAATGATTTAACAATGAAGTGTATGATACAACTGGAATACTGATGTGTAAAGGCAGCATCATAAAGAAATTTCAGTCTTCTATATTTATACTTTTGAAACAATTTATTCTTACAAATAATACTACTATGTATATTTTAATGGATCCAGATGCAAGAAGAGATGGACTAACATAATTCAGGGCTTAAAACTGTCAGTAGTCCACTAGCCCATGGCTAGTAAAAAAACTGTCAGTAGTCCACTAGCGCATGGCTAGTAAAATTTACAACTAGACAAGTCAATTTCAACATTTTAAATTAACCATGATCTGGAATTAGCACTGATAGGCAAAGATTTAAGTTTCCATGATGCAAATGAAAGTTCTTTTTGTCCTAAAGAGGCAACAGTTATAAATTATCCATTGATATGAACCAGTTACAATGTCACTGTAATATCAGCCATTGATATGAACCAGTTACAATGTCACTGTAATATCAGCCATTGATATGAACCAGTTACAATGTCACTGTAATATCAGCCATTGATATGAACCAGTTACAATGTCACTGTAATATCAGCCAACAGGGATTAGGCAGGACTAGAAGATTTTGAAAAAAAAAATCAATTCATATCACATAAACGATTTGATATGTCTACTAGTCTTTGTGGCTAAAAATAAAATTTACTGCATATGAACACACACATGAATAAGCACATCTCAGATTTTTCAAACTAGCTGCATATGAACACACACATGAATAAGCACATCTCATATTTTTCAAACTAACTGCATATGAACACACACAGGAATAAGCACATCTCAGATTTTTCAGACTAGCTACATATGAACACACATGAATAAGCACATCTCAGATTTTTCAGATTAACTGCAGGACTGACCTTAAGAAGTTGCAAGTTGTATAAAAAAATATTTACCTCCTGGAATTTATATCACAAAAAAAGCAAGCACAAACTGAATAACTTCATTATTCCCTTTATAATATGATCATAGGTATTTTTGTATTAGCTCCTTTATAATCATATATAATAATAAGGTCAAACAGCATTTTAGAAGAAAACCTTTTTTTTCCATTATTTAGGTCAACATCCTCTAAAATGTGGCTATATACATCTCAAAGTAATTTTTCGTAAATTGTACAATAAAAGAAAATTTGTACATTAATCTGTGTTGATTAGTGATAGTAATGACTTTAAACATTTACAATTTTATTTCATGGACCAAATAATGATGTGTTACTTGAATTGATGACTTTCTTTGTTAATATTAAGATATAGACATTTTTTTGTGGTGGCTTGTAATTGTATTAGTTCTCATGATAGTTAGCAATATTGCCATTACAATATGTATAAATATTACACTTGAACACAGTAATTGATATTCCTAATATAACACTGGATAAAATATGTATCAATAATTATTCTTGATACCTGATAGTTGACACAGACATTGTACACATTTGTCTAACACAACATTAAAATAAGAAAAAAAACTCTGATGTACAAAAATGAAAGGTAAATAGATTGTATACTAAGACATATAAAATAACTGAATTAATTATATAATTGTACATTTTTTTAAAATGCCATCCATGAAGAGTAAAATTATAATTTAATCAGTGAAATTATTTTAAATGCAACTAATTAAGAAGGAACCACGACTAATTAACAGATCATAACGATAAAATAAGAAAAAAAAATTAACAAGTAAAAAATTTTAAGGCAAATAGATTGCATACTAAAGCATATAAAATAACTGAATTGATGATATAATTGTATATTTTTAAAAATTGACATCCATGAATAGTAAAATTATAATTTAATCAGTAACATTATTTTAAATGCAACTAATTAAGAAGAAATCACTACTAATGAACAGGTCACTAATAATTTGATTGATGATCCAGTATAATTAAAATACAATTAAGGAATTGCCATTACTGAAGAAAGCATTCATCAAGGACCTAAAACAACTTCACATTATGCAAGAGCTGTTCGTTCAAACATACTGTGGTATTATTTATTTTTGTGGGTCTCAATTTTGGTGGTTTTGTAAAAAAAAAAAAAAAAAAAGATCTTTTCATGGGTACTTACATTTTTGCTTTTACCTGTCAAAGTTTGCATATTTGTAGGTATTTGATTTGATGGATTAACCTCTAAAAATACCCAAAATAAAGAATACAAAAAAACAAAACCATGCAAATAACAAACAGCGGTAACTTCAATGGTTAAATCACTTACACTCAACATCAAAGGTAGCCAATGCAGCCAACAACACTAAGCCAATCAGTTATTAAAGTACATGTGAATGATCTCTTCCTTAAAACACTGTCCATAAAGATGTACCATCAGTACTTTCTGACAACCATGGCATTAACACAGTGACTTAAGAGTGGTAAAATTAAACTTAGATCTCTGTTGGTTTTGGATAATGTCATCATTCCACATGTGAACCAAACACAAGACCAGTTGCCCCTTGCTCAATGCAATTAGCAAGCAGTGTCAACATTTGATGTGTTTACAGCCCATCAAAGTTCAAAGATGGTAACTAAATTTAAAAACAATGTAATCACTCCTTTGTTTGAGTCTGCCTCTTGTACGAACCAACTTCAACCACTAGACTTTGCAACCAACTTCAACCACTAGACTTTACAACCAACTTCAACCACTAGACTTTACAACCAACTTCAACCACAAGACTTTACAACCAACTTCAACCACTAGACTTTGCAACCAACTTCAACCACTTGACTTTGCAACCAACTTCAACCACTAGACTTTGCAATAAATAAAGACTATAAAGAAGAATTAAAATCCCATTTCCACAATTGGTATGCTAAACAGGTCATGGAGACCATCAAGGAAAAGGAAGATGTTACTGGTGAAGATCAGTGTACTGTATTAGTGATCTCAAAGCCTCATCAATCAGGCTGATTTGTGCTGGATAGACAACTGTGGCTCACAAAAATGTGTGAAAGATCAAACCTAATTACCCATGGCTTTAAGAGAGCTGGACTTGTTTAATTCAACAATTTCAGGATTATTTACCTGACAAACATTTGTGTGTACCAGCAGACTTGATTGACATGATGTTGATTCAGTGGTTTTGTCCAAACATCAGTGAAGTGTGAGCTTCAATACTCTGCTGTAATTGGTGTATAATCATAGTGTTTAGTAATTGTGCTTCAAGCAATAGTTCTAGTATTTCACAGTTTGTGTTGTTCACTGGGATTAAGCATGCATGGATAAAATGAGACGTGCTTTCACGAGGATTTAAATTTTTCAACAATAGTTTCATTTGAATGAAGAATTGATTTGAATAAGTTATTAAGTCTAATTTTCATATACTAGCATCATTTATTATTCTTTCTTTCATTTCCAGTAATACTAGTGTTTGAATACCTTTATGCTTTTTCTCATTTCTCTATCTCCTTACTTATCTCACAACATATCGATTTAAGGCAGTGAGTGGAAATCACAGCTACAGGATACCATATAGATAATGTGTGCATTGAAACAATATAAAAGGCTTTACAATTCTTTTTTAAGGGCTAAAATAAAACAAACACATGTAAAAGTTAATATTACCAGATTACAGAAATGCTGTTCACTTATCACATAGCTTTTTTGATCTCTATGAATGAAACAGTAAGAAAATATATTAAAATTGTCCCATTGGTCCCATACAATATTATTTTAAGTGTGATTGTGTGGATATTCCTTGCACCAAGCTTTGAATTTGTTCCTTTTTTTTAAATATGTGTCAAATGTTTTTATAAGGGTAAGTATACATCAGTTCAGATCACTTAGATGACTAAAGGTGTACTCCAAATTACATGACAATGAAAATATCAAGCACCTACATGAAGGAGAACAGTTTGGTGGTACAATTCCATTATGCAGTCATCCAGCATTACTCAAGGGCTTGTTTGCTGATGTAAAATTAATTTTTAATGCATAGTTTGGGGGATGCAATTATTTCACTAGTTTTTCATTATTTTACCAGTAACTTGTCGGCTATTATACCCATAACTTATCATCTGTTATACTGATAACTTGTCATCTAATATAATGGAGACTTGTAATCTATTATACTGGTAACTTGTCATCAATTATTCCAGTAACTTGTCATATATTATACTGGTAACGTGTCATCTATTATACCGGTAACTTGTCATATATTATACTGGTAACGTGTCATCTATTATACTGGTAACTTGCCATCTCAATTTTGCTGATCATATTGAGTTCTGGGAGAAAAGTGATGTAAATATAATGTAAGAACTATGTTCTACTATAAAATAATGAAACCTAAAGGTTTTAATACCAAATGACCTATAGCAATAACACTTATAAAAGAGAAAAATATCAAGCCAATGAAAAGTGAACAAAACCTTAGGAAATCAGTAGAGATTTACTACCTGCCATTTATCTGCTCTACATACTTTGTGTATATTTATATTACAATCTCAGTATAAAAATATCGTCATGGAAAGTTTCACCCAACCACACAAACTTTTCTTAATGTATCTGGTTAGAGGAATATCCAATTGTTTTCTGATGTAAATTTTATGGAACTTTAATACTCATTTAATAATTATTTTTTGGACATTTAGTGGCAGGAATTCAAAAAATTTAGTCTGCATTTATTTCATGAACATTTAGTGACAGTAGGGGTGAAACGATTAATCGATATATCGATGTTTTGTCATTTTTCCATATCGATACCCATATCAATACAATAGGTGAAGAATCGATACAAAATGATACTTACCCTATACAAGTTACTTTAATCTTCAGCAGCCTTGAATAATTATTAGTTGGTTGCCTTCTTATTCTTTAAATTGAGGATACATCTGAGACAGCCCTAGCAGCCATATGCACTGATTTCCACAGTAAAAAAAATAAAAACTATTGACAACACCCACTCGTTTTCTACAAATTAACTTAAGGTGATTAATTCATGTGGTTCAAAATCTGCCTGCCGCCCCCCCCCCCCCCCCCCCCGCCAATTCCATGCTAATTATTTTATCCTGTCGGCATGTTCAACCATTGATAACATATATCAATGTAAAAAAAAGAAATTCCAGATTTGTTCTCCATATATGATCTAAGTACTTTACTGATCATTTAATAACTACTTTTACGAGAAGTTTATCTGTTGCTTCGTATCATCTAATTTGATCACATTTGAAGGCTACACTTCCTTTGTGTCACGCAGTGAAATATGTTACATTAAATTCTGATTGATGGTAATTGTTTATTCAACAAAGAATATATTGGCATCCAAACTCAATCCAAAAAGATACAAAGCATCATAGAAACTTTGCGCAAAAGTGGCTTTTAAATGATCTATAAAGTACTTAAATTGTACATATGAAACAAGTTTAGAATGTCTCCTTTTGTGACTGGATTAAAAAAGAATTAGCAAAGAATCGGCAAGGTGGCAGATTCCAAACCACACGAGTTACAAGTTATAGCCACCTTGTTAATTTGTAGAAAGGGAGTGGGTGTTGTCAATAATTTCCTTTTTCACTAACAGAAATGAGTGCCTGTGGCCATGGCAGTTGTTTTGCATTTGCTGGAAGTACAATGAGAAGGATTTGGTTGTTAGTTATCTCCATTCCCACATTCGAACTTGATCTAGATAAGATTTTCCTTGCACGAGGAAATTGCACTATTTCTTCTGTTTTGGAGATATCACCGTAATGCTTTCCAGTTTTAAGTGAAGACATGAAATTGGTTATAAGATGTTTTTAAAGCATTCATGCAGTGCAAAACAAATGGTGTAGTGACAAAGTTTAGTCCTGCATCTGATCAAATAGAGCAGCCTGAAATGACCTAAAAAGTTGAATTAAAGTCACTGACAACTAACAGATAGTCTGTTTGGAATTTTTTTTTTTTTAAATCTTGTCAAGGATGAGAATGGCACATGAAAAGATGATAAGTCTATGTCTGTCTGTAATTCACATACTGGAAATATAACCAATATGTCAACACATTAAATGGCACCACCCTGCCACTGACAGACCTTCTAAAGATGAAAAGATTATCAAGTTGATATGTGTATCAAAAATGTATCGTATCCTAGGCTGTGTATCATGAATCGTATCAATATGCGGCGGAGGTATATCGTTTCACCGCTAAGTGACAGGGTACCATTTCCTATATTTCATATGAAATGGCATAAAATATTAGACATATATTTTTCATTAGTGTTGTGAAATGAAATGTAGAGCTATCCATAATTGTTTTGTATTTTTAAAAATATTTTTGACTCGCAATTAGGTAAAAGAAATTTTCTTCCCAAAAGTTACAGACTCTGACAGTTTACAATGGATTCTCCTTTATTATAGTGGCAAAAGTATAGAAAGCTAGACACATGGTCCACTGTGATTCTTCATATTTAGCAATGGGAACTTTCCTGATTGTCAAATCTATAACTTCTAGAAAATCACACAACAAAAATAGTATAAAAAAAACCAAAAAAGTGCACATGATGAACATCTGCCATTAATCATCGTTTCTGTAATAATAAAACAAACATTTTTCTCAATTTGAAATTTTATCAGTAAAAACACTTACAAACAGGAATTTATTAATGACCAACATATATGCAATTTTTGTGTGTTAAATTTTCTGCAAATTTTGAAATCTGACCAATAATTGTAAAAATTCAACATCACTGAATTTTAAGAAGTTACATTTTATGCATAAACTTTGTGAAATTACAAGTTAGGCACATCAACATAAACCCTGACTTGGAAAAAACAATACCATATAATAACTAATCACATGTAGATTTAAAAAAATAAGAAATTTTTAAAAAATTCAACATATTCACATTTTCTTATTTGTGGTATATAAAAATGATCTGTGGAATGCAGAAAAAAAATCCAGAAAATTTGCATACTTGTAACAGTCTCCCTAGGCTCCAGGATTTACCCAACCCCCAAAAGCCCCTTCTAGAGCCCTGGCAACAGCGATGGATAGGTGGTCCTTATTCATAGCTGTAACTATCTGGATTCCTAGGGGCAGTCCCTCTTTACTTAGGCCTAGAGGTACCTGTGTTACTGGCAAACCTAAAGCATTCAGTATTCCTGTATAGGCAAAGTTTAATGGATAGAATAATGGCTGGTTGTGGTATGGTGCTAGCTTAGGATGGGTCGGATACAGAAGTATTCCATTATCTCCTAGCATGTCTTGTAGCTCTTTCTCAAGTCGCTTCAAGGTGTCCAAAGCTTTTCTGTTTGACCCTTCCAAAAGAAAGTCCAACTTTTCCACCGCTCCTAGTCCTATAGCTGGCAAGGTGTGATTGGAACGTCCAAATATCCATTTAAGAAATTCAAGATATGGGTTGACCTGGCCATTACAGTTGGCCATGTATTGGCAGAAAGTAGTGCCATCACTGGAGCTCATCCTAGCTGACCACATCTCCAGGCTGTACTTGAGTTTGCTTAAACACACATGCTCTACATTCACTCTATAGGTCTCCTCCAAGTAAGTCACCACCTGGAAAAATACAAGAAATCATGAGGATGATTAATCTCATGAAACAAAAATGGGATTCTATAAAATGGAACGTGTAACAATTTATTGAAACTGGACTGAAAAATTGTCTGAACTTTCAGAATAAGCACACATCATCTAAGCACTGTGTTTTGTGTTACAAGTTCTCAACTACTATATACTGTTAAATGATTTAAGTTCAATACCGTGAATGTTGGAATTTAAAGAAAATTACATTCATAATGATCAGTTTATCTTGACTGATACAGATATAAAGCCATAACTCTCAGTTATGTCTATTGTTACGGCTCTAGGGGTAATGTAACAAAATAAAAGACACAAACAAGCTTTCAAGATTAAAATGCAAAACTTTAATTTCCTAAAATATTAAAAGAATTAAAATAATTCAACAAACAATCAAAGTGAAAGAATTAAAATAACTTACAGTATAGAATATCCTAAAAAGTCCTAAAATGTTTTAAAGTTCACTTCCTGTTGTTAATCAGAATAATCCGGATGTGGTATTCCGAATGAAAAAAATAACCTGTAATGTGCTGAAACTGATAAGTTCTGATGTAATCCAAAATAATCCTTGCAAGTCTGGAATCTCACAAGTTTTAGAATAATGTCCGATAATTCCACGGAGCTGTATAGTAATTCAGATGAATTACTAATTAAATAAATTCCACACTGAACTGAATAATTTCAATAACCTCTCCTCGATCAAGCAATTGTAAAGAATGATAATTCCAAAGATTATTCCCTATATATCTTTACTAAGTGCGTAGAATTAAAAGGGAATATCCTTTCTCCGTCTTTAATACTATGGTATTTCAAAATAACACAACCCTCTAAGAACCAATCAGGAACTAGGTTACGCGTCATTTACCCAAAGGTCTAGTGTACTAAAAATCTTAAAGAGTAAACATAATGTTATTGTGTAGTATGGAATGTGACTTTTCAATGTTGATTTCTAAAAAGTACAAAGCCAGGTCGACTTCATTTCCCGCGCAATTGATCATGTGACCACTTATTGATCGAGCAATAGTCGTATCTATACTGATATGCTAACCCCTATTCAGACTAAAACAGAAATCATAAATTAGTAAATTAAATCATTATAAAAAGGTAAAAAGGTATGATTCCGTAACACCCTCAACCATCACGGAAAAAATAAGGATTTATGCAATAAAAACTTATTTTTTTAATATGTACTTCCAACATACAAGTAATTAAATAAAAAAGAAAATAAATGAATACATGATACAGTCATGTATGCAAAACAATGTAACGGTTGTATTATACACATGAAAATACATCATCAATTAAATTTTACTAAGAAATAGCCGTAACCTTAGCTTCTATTGATTTTATTTGTCCATGTCTCACAATCATGCCCTGAAAAGGTAACACAGGCACGATAAAAGTCACTTTAATATTGATGATCAGGTTCGCTTCACTGAATCTCTTGAAGAATGGTTCTATTAGATCTTGCCACATGTCGTTGCAGATGATGACATCATCGATGTATGCATTGCAATTTCTATTCGGATGTTATTATATTCATCAGACGTTGGAAACTTGGGGAACCTTCATCCCAAATGATACGACTTTGTATTGGTAAAGTTCTGGAGTCGTGAATGCAAATTTTTCTTTCTCTCCGTAAGTGAATTTTGGTAGAATCTCTTCAATAGGTCAATATCTATCGACGTATTAGTCATTTCCAATCCTGTCTAGAAACTGGAAATGAATATGTCCCGGTGACTCTATTTACTTTCTATACTTTACATATATACGGAAAGTGTTATTTTGTTTCTGCACTGAAACATGGTAAACTCCAGTCACTTTTATTTGGTTCGTGTAGAATGTCTGTAAATAAATATTCATTTTCTTCTATCAACTATTTCAGTTCGTAAATTTCAGGCGGCATATGTGCGAAGAGTAGTGACTTCAAATCATCCTATTGGATTTCTCATCTTCATTCAAATCTTCAATGTGTGAGACAAAGTACTACTAAAGTAATCGATAATTTATATGGCTATTTCTATCTTCATATTATTCCAACATTCTAACATGATAACGTTGTTTCTGCTTTCTCCTCCCAGAAGTATTAATAATAATTTAAATTCCCTAACTTTTTGTCAGTAGTATAAGGACCAAAATACTTAACCTAAAGAGGATTTTTGGGGTATAGGTAGCAAAACTAATACTCTATTATTCGACTAAAAAAAACTCCTACACTGACCCCTCGCAGCAAACAACAATAATTGGAAACCTTCAACCTACTCCATTCCTGTTCCACAACAATTCCCAATTATATACCATCTCATAACAATATGTTACAATAATTCGTTCTAAAGCCTGATATAGTATCAGCTTCAGAAGACCAAACATTGTGAAGAACCCGACCAAAACTCTCACTATGGTCTCAGTTTTAATATTCCACAAAGGAATAGCTTTTATAAAACTTGTAGACACACACTTCGCTGACAAGTATTGGTTGCCTAACATCGTCTCATTTATTCCTAAACGACCAGACAACGACGTTTCATGGACTACACTAAGTAATTCCTGACGATAGTATCTAGGAACTACTATTTGACCAACTGACCACTCATCACCAGCAATTACCCTAAGCAATCTCTGTTTCCGTTCAAGGACTTCACTCATCAAGAAGTAACAAGTACCTTCTTGCGTGGCTTCAGTTTCAGTCATAGCCCCCTGAAACAAACAGGAGATATCCGAACCTCCCTGTTGTAAGACATCTAGTGCTTGTCTTATTACACCCTGACTATTTTTATGAGACATAGTAGTTGAAAGAGTATCACTATCAATACTAGATTGAGGAGCAGAAGTGACCTCATGAAAAGCCTGACCCACAAAGGTATCCGCTAAAGGAAATACATCCTGTTCAACAACAATATTCTCAAGAGCATACTTTGCCATAGCTCTAGTAACTTCACAAGCTGGATTTAAACCAGGGATTTCTACTTCAATATGATCAACTCTTTGATCCATACTAAGCTTGTTAGTTACAAGTGGATTAATCACGACCTTATCTTTAGCTAGGTCATTACCTAGTAATAAATGGATGCCCTTAATAGGCAAAGAAGCCACTGCTCCTATGGTCACAGGTCCCGAAACTAAGTCTGATGACAAATTAACACAATGAAGAGGGACATTAACATATCCACAATCTACCCCCTGTATTAATATACTTTCACTAGTAGAAGACTTCTCAGAAAACAGCAAAGTACTATCTAACAATAGACTCTGAGAAGCTCCTGTATCTCTTAATATCTTAATAGGAGAAGCCTTATCCAAGTCACCAACAAGTGACACAGAACCCTTTGACATGAATGGTTCATAATTCTTCATTGTAAAATCAGACTGAGGTAAGCTAGCCTCCAAACAAATATCATTCTCATTGATAAATGACCCTGACCTTGACTTTTGATAACTAGAGCATTTGGAACTGCTCTATTATAATTCTGAGGCCTAAATTGCAACTTTAAGCAATCAGAAATAACGTGTCCCTTCATCTTACAATATGAACACGTGGGCAGAGATAAGGTTTTCTGATATTCCCTATCAGAATTTTGATTCTTTACAATCACATCACCCTGAGGTCTGAAATTTCCTGAACGAGTTTGAAATAATTTCTTAACATAAGGTTGTTGAGGAAAAGTTTTAGTTATCAATGGAACCTTGTGTATTGAAGAATATTCATCAGCTGTGATGGCTGCCTTTTCTAAAGTCTCAACTCCTTTCTCATTAAGATACACCTTAATATCATCACTGACTCAATTCTTGAAATCTTCAATCAATACCAGTTGTTCAAGATTATCATAATTGCCTTCAACCTTCTTAGATGTACAGCATCTTGTAAACAAACGTTTCTTTTCCCAAGCAAATTCTACATGAGTTTGATTTGTTTCCTTTTTACATTCTCTAAAGTTTTGACGATGAGTTTCAGGTACCAACTCGTAAGCTCTTAAAATCTATTCTTTGACCACTTCATAATCAGCAGATTGTTCAGATGAGAGTGCAGTATAAACATCACTAGCTTTGCCAGTTAACACACTCTGCAATAATGAGGTCCACTTCTCTTTTGGCCATTCCAGATTCTCGGCAATTTTCTCAAAACTGAGAAAATATTTGTCTATCTCCTTTTCTCTAAAAGGGGGAACCTGTCTCAAATGTTTGGCCAAATCAAAGTATGAACCCTGACTGCCATGAGAGTGCCCTTTGCTGGTCAATTCTAATTCCCTTAATCTGAATTCTCTATCAGAATTTTGATTCTGAAATTCTCTAACTTTGTCTCTCTCTCTTTCCTCATTATCTCTTAATTCCTTCTCTATTTCCCTTTGTTTATCTCTCTCTTGAATTTCTCTTAATTCTTTCTGAATTTCTCTTTCATTATCTCTTAATTTATCTTCTCTTTCTCTTAATTCCTTCTGAATTTCTCTTTCTCTTAATTTCTTCTGAATTTCTCTTTCTCTTAATTCCTTCTGAATTTCTCTTTCTCTCAATTCCTTTCTTTCTTCCCTTCTTTCCTGCATCTGCATCTGTTCCCATTGAAGTTTGATCTTTTCAATCTCTATGTCCTTAGCTATCTGTAATTTCTTTCCCAAACCAGACGGAGATTTTTTCTTAACACTTGAAACCCCCTCTTCAAAAATACCCGATTGTACCAAATATTGAATCAAGATACTTCTAATATCCTGCTTCAACATGGAAGCCTTCGCTTCAGTAAGACTATAATGTTGAGCAATTTCAAGTAATTCGTCCTTCTTTAAGGACTCAAATTTCTCCTGGGTAGGATCAGCTAAGAAACTCTCTACTCTGGATGTCATTATGAAAGCCTGTTAGTTTCTCTTTATTTCTTAATCTGGAAATAAAAAAACCACTAAAATTTCAAACAATGAAATTCAAATCCCAAAAAGAAAACTTTCCGAAGTATCAAAATCTCTGAAATATTAAAACTTCAAAAATATTTAATTAAATCTAAATTTCAAAATATTTAAATTCGGATCCCGAAATTATTCTAATTTCTAATCCCGTAATACGAGCCCCCAATTTATCCTGTTACGACTCTAGGGGTAATGTAACAGAATAAAAGACACAAACAAGCTTTCAAGATTAAAATGCAAAACTTTAATTTCCTAAAATATTAAAAGAATTAAAATAATTCAACAAACAATCAAAGTGAAAGAATTAAAATAACTTACAGTATAGAATATCCTAAAAAGTCCTAAAATGTTTTAAAGTTCACTTCCTGTTGTTAATCAGAATAATCCGGATGTGGTATTCCGAATGAAAAAAATAACCTGTAATGTGCTGAAACTGATAAGTTCTGATGTAATCCAAAATAATCCTTGCAAGTCTGGAATCTCACAAGTTTTAGAATAATGTCCGATAATTCCACGGAGCTGTATAGTAATTCAGATGAATTACTAATTAAATAAATTCCACACTGAACTGAATAATTTCAATAACCTCTCCTCGATCAAGCAATTGTAAAGAATGATAATTCCAAAGATTATTCCCTATATATCTTTACTAAGTGCGTAGAGTTAAAAGGGAATATCCTTTCTCCGTCTTTAATACTATGGTATTTCAAAATAACACAACCCTCTAAGAACCAATCAGGAACTAGGTTACGCATCATTTGCCCAAAGGTCTAGTGTACTAAAAATCTTAAAGAGTAAACATAATGTTATTGTGTAGTATGGAATGTGACTTTTCAATGTTGATTTCTAAAAAGTACAAAGCCAGGTCGACTTCATTTCCCGCACAATTGATCATGTGACCACTTATTGATCGAGCAATAGTCGTATCTATACTGATATGCTAACCCCTATTCAGACTAAAACAGAAATCATAAATTAGTAAATTAAATCATTATAAAAAGGTAAAAAGGTATGATTCCGTAACACTATAATGTGATATACAACTGATTCATGTCAATATTATCTCTCAGTTATGTCTATAATGTGATATATAACTGATTCATGTCAATATTATCTCTCAGTTATGTCTATAATGTGATATAAAACTGATTCATGTCAATATTAACTCTCAGTTATGTCTATAATGTAATATAAAACTGATTCATGTCAATATTAACTCTCAGTTATGTCTATAATGTGATATATAACTGATTCATGTCAATATTAACTCTCAGTTATGTCTATAATGTGATATATAACTGATTCATGTCAATATTAACTCTCAGTTATGTATAATGTGATATATAACTGATTCATGTCAATATTAACTCTCAGTTATGTCTATAATGTGATCTAAACTGATTCATGTCAATATTATCTCTCCTTTTTTTGCCAAGATATTATCCATTGAGCACAAAGTATCATGGTTTTAATTGTTTAGCAATCAAACTTAAATTGTATTCAATTTAAAACATGAAGCTGAAAAGTGTCCAAAGATCTGGATGCCCCTGCCACTTGGGTGTGTTTGAAGACATCTTGATTCAAGATGCAATGTCATATTTGTAAGTCAAACAGGGCAATAAATCCTTCAAACAGGGCAATAAATCCTTCAAACAGGACAATAAATCCCTCAAACAGGACAATAACTCCTTCAAACAGGGCAATAAATCCTTCAAACAGGGAAATAAATCCTTCAAACTTGTACAGAATTTTCTGAAAGTATAACCTGGCCTAGGTCTTGTCATTACAAAGATCCATACCTTATCTGATTTCCATCTGTGAAGTCCTTCAAAAGTTATTTATTATGCAGAAATGTAATTTGTGATGCAAGGGTAAACTCAAAGTCAAATAGGGGCTACAGCTAAACTTTTGATGCAAATAAGTGATAATGAAACTTGACTTAGGTCTTCTCAATATAAATCCTTATTATTTGCAAGGATATACATTTCAAGGTCTGATGAAAATTGACATTTTTGTTGGATCTTAAATTTGTAGAGTGGGGAAGAGGTCCTTTTCAACATAAGAATCAGTTTTTGTGTTGGTTCTTTGTATTTGTAGAGTGGGGAAGAGGTCCTTTTCAACATAAGAATTAGTTTTTGTGTTGGTTCTTTGTATTTGTAGAGTGGGGAAGAGGTCCTTTTCAACACAAGAATTAGTTTTTGTGTTGGTTCTTTGTATTTGTAGAGTGGGGAAGAGGTCCTTTTCAACATAAGAATCAGTTTTTGTGTTGGTTCTTTGTATTTGTAGAGTGGGGAACGAGTCCTTGTCAACATAAGAATTAGGTTTTGTGCTGGTTCTTTGTATTTGTAGAGTGGGGAAGAGGTCCTTTTCAACATAAGAATCAGTTTTTGTGTTGGTTCTTTGTATTTGTAGAGTGGGGAACGAGTCCTTGTCAACATAAGAATTAGTTTTAGGTTGGGTCTTAAATTTGTAGAGTGGGGAACGAGTCCTTGTCAACATAAGAATTAGTTTTTATGTTGGGTCTTAAATTTGTAGAGTGGGGAAGGGGCGCTTTACAACATAAGAATCAGTCTTTGTGCTGGGTCTTTGTATTTGTGGTATTCTGGAAACCAAAAAATCCATGAAAATGGCACCCCACATTAAATAATGAATTCACAGTATTGTGGGAAAAGAAATGATACAAGGGCAAACTTTCAAGTCAAATAAGGGATATAACTGCATTAAAATTTTACCTAGATAAATAGATAAACCAAAACTGAACATGACCTATAGTTCTTCATTATCAAAGCATATACTAAATTTGATTTCAATCTGTGACGTTCATCAAAAGTAGAACAGAATTTATGATGTAAGGGTACACTTCAAAGTAATACAAGGGCTGTAACTCAGTCAAATTAGGACAATAATAGGTGAAAAATCAAATTTGACCATAGATATTAATATAATCCACCTAATTTGGTTTAAATCCATCAAGTTCTTCAAAAGTTATTGTGCACAAATAATATTTGTGACATATGTGATGTGATATGTAATAGACAAACATTGGTAACACTACATGCCCTTCCATAGTATATGGTGAGGGCATGAACAATTTGCAATTTGGAAATAGCTTTTTACATCTTATGATGAAATGGTCAGAGGCAGATGAGGGATGTTTTTCAAATGATTTTCAAATAATGTATTAATCTCAGCCTGCCCAGGCTGTATATGCTAAGTGAATATGTTGATATCAGTCTGGGGAAAACCAAAACAAACTATGCCCCCTTCAGTTTGTTACATCAAGCGGACACGTTTTAATCTACTCTCTTGAAAAAGTGTTGACGTCATCAAGATTATGATGTCATAATGTATGTGGCATTAAAAAACTGTCAGGCTTGTATATAAATAAACTTGCATGAATTAGCATGCTTTCTTTTCTCTATTAATTTGATTTTACCTTGATCAACATATACAGTAAATGCTTGTGATTTTGTTTCTCTTAGTTTTTTGCCCAGGCCGGCTATTCACTACAAAAGAAAGAAACCTAAAGTGGGTCACATGATCCAGGCAATTAATGTACCAGAAGCAATGTACATCAATGATTTTAATGCCTGGTGAACCCTGGCAATTAATGTACCCAAAGCAATGTACATCAAGGAACTTAACTACTAAATTTCAGTAATTATGCATCTTTATCACTGTCAGCATGATAATCACTGTTATTAACAGCATCATACAACAACCTCTATATATGCATTCTCACCAAATTTAGTATCTTGGAGGGACTGAATAACAGAGTTTACTTGAAACACCACTATCACTAAAAATGCAAGATATCAAGAGCTTTACCTTCAGCTGAGCAGCCTTTAACTGTGAATCAATATTGGAAACAAACAAGCTACCCCCATCATCCTCTATGGAGTAAAATTTCAAACTCTTCAAATCAACCTGCAAGGAACAGAAGACATAGTCAAATTCAGTCATGCAGAGGTAACTCTGATGCTGAATGATAAAGATTGGTACAAGTGTTTTTCCAGCAAGGAAATTTAAACCGAGAGGAGGGCAAATAATACAGTTTTAAGGTGTTTTTTTTTTTTGATCTGACAACAGGGGGCAGAGGGGAGGACCCAAAATGACAATGAGGTCAGTGGGAAGGGCAGAGGGAAGGACAGCCTCCCTATATTTCTGTCTAGTTGGGGTACTGGGTAAACAGAATGGCATATACCTTACTTTATGCAAGCTAAAAAGAAAAAAAAAAGGAAAAAAAGGTACAAAAACATTATGGTTCCATAAAAGCCCATTTTGAAATTGGGTGCAAAAATAAAACTTGCACCAAAAAAAAAAAAGTAACAAACTTGTTAAAAAAATAAAAATAAAATAAATATAAGCAGGTTACTGCTAGCAACTTAAATGTATATAATGTTTTGGTCTTTACCTGTACAAATGTATATAATGCTCTGGTCTTTACCTGATGAAGTACACTATCTTAACAGAAAGATATGAAGAGAAGCCTCCTCTTTCAGGTATTAGAAACTCAAGGAAAATTCCGATGTTTGTTCTAATTTTCCAAGGGTAGATAATTAAAAGGGAGTACAGTGAAACCTGAATAAAAAAGATTAAAGGGAGATTACAAAAATTACTCTTTTAAGGACAGGCTCCATTATAAAAAGTACACTGCATATGAGTTAAATTAAGATAAAGGATTTATAAATGATGTCTTTTATGAGAAGGTATCCTTTATAAATGTAGGTGTTTCCTAAGACATGTATCACAATTTATTTGTATTTTCATGTAGAAAGTCGAACAAAATTGCTAGGTTCGCACTAAAATAATTTCTATAAGACACTATTCATGCACCGACATTTGATAAACAGCCAATATTTATGTACAGGAACCTCATTTTACAGGTTACTTTTAAGACCATTACCTTAATATATATCTTTATATTATCATTATCATTATTATTATTATTATTAATATTATTATTATTATTAAATGATAACATCTGCTTAGAAATCATCAGTGTTATTAGACTAGCTGTATGAAAGAAAAAAAAGAAAGACTTTCACAAGAGCTACAAGCCAGTAATTTTTTTCTCTCTGTGTTCTATTTAATGATTTTATTGAATAATTTAGTTTCCTGAATCATGGTCATTATCTTATTAAAAAATAAAACTTGTTTGAGACCTTTACAACCAAACACTGGCATCATCACTTAAAAACAAACGTATGACTTAAAATTTATTGGTCATATCTTTAAAACTGCTCAGTGGATTTAAATAAAATGTTGGTACATATTTCCATTCTCTTCATATATTCATTCAAGGCACATATGAAAATAAGAGTTTATTTTCCTTTAACACTGAGGTTAATCTAGAGTGTATACATATACATGGACACTGAGGTTAATCTAGAGCGAAGACATACATGGACACCAAGATTAATCTAGAGTGTAGACATATACATGGACACTGAGGTTAATCTCAAGTGTATACATATACATGGACACTGAGGTTAATCTAGAGTGTAGACATATACATGGACACTGAGGTTAATCTAGAGTGTAGACATATACATGGACACTGAGGTTAATCTAGAGTGTAGACATATACATGGACACTGAGGTTAATCTAGAGTGTAGACATATACATGGACACTGAGGTTAATCTAGAGTGTAGACATATACATGGACACTGAGGTTAATCTAGAGTGTAGACATATACATGGACACTGAGGTTAATCTAGAGTGTAGACATATACATGGACACTGAGGTTAATCTAGAGTGTAGACATATACATGGACACTGAGGTTAATCTAGAGTGTAGACATATACATGGACACTGAGGTTAATCTAGAGTGTAGACATATACATGGACACTGAGGTTAATCTAGAGTGTAGACATATACATGGACACTAAGGTTAATCTAGAGTGTAGACATATACATGGACACCAAAGTGACTGCTATGTTAAGCTTCCACAAAGGTGGGTTTGACAAAATCTACAAGCCATTTCATCAAATTTAAGATTATTGGCATTGTGGCCATCCATAATTTTCCCTGACAAAAACTACAAGCCATTTCATCAAATTTAAGATTATTGGCATTGTGGCCATCCATAATTTTCCCTGACAAAAACTACAAGCCATTTCATCAAATTTAAGATTATTGGCATTGTGGCCATCCATAATTTTCCCTGACAAAAACTACAAGCCATTTGATCATATTTAAGATTATTGGCATTGTGGCCATCCATAATTTTCCCTGACAAAAACTACAAGCCATTTCATCAAATTTAAGATTATTGGCATTGTGGACAGCCATAATTTTCCCTGACAAAAACTACAAGCCATTTCATCAAATTTAAGATTATTGGCATTGTAGCCAGCCATAATTTTCCCTGACAAAATCTACAAGCCATTTCATCAAATTTAAGATTATTGGCATTGTGGCCATCCATAATTTTCCCTGACAAAAACTACAAGCCATTTCATCAAATTTACGATTATTGGCATTGTGGACAGCCATAATTTTCCCTGACAAAAACTACAAGCCATTTCATCAAATTTAAGATTATTGGCATTGTGGACAGCCATAATTTTCCCTGACAAAAACTACAAGCCATTTGATCATATTTAAGATTATTGGCATTGTGGCCATCCATAATTTTCCCTCACAAAATCTACAAGCCATTTCATCAAATTTAAGATTATTGGCATTGTGGCCATCCATAATTTTCCCTGACAAAAACTACAAGCCATTTCATCAAATTTAAGATTATTGGCATTGTGGCCAGCCATAATTTTCCCTGACAAAAACTACAAGCCATTTCATCAAATTTAAGATTATTGGCATTGTGGACAGCCATAATTTTCCCTGACAAAAACTACAAGCCATTTCATCAAATTTAAGATTATTGGCATTGTAGCCAGCCATAATTTTCCCTGACAAAATCTACAAGCCATTTCATCAAATTTAAGATTATTGGCATTGTGGCCATCCATAATTTTCCCTGACAAAAACTACAAGCCATTTCATCAAATTTAAGATTATTGGCATTGTGGACAGCCATAATTTTCCCTGACAAAAACTACAAGCCATTTGATCAAATTTAAGATTATTGGCATTGTGGACAGCCATAATTTTCCCTGACAAAAACTACAAGCCATTTCATCTTATTTAAGATTATTGGCATTGTGGCCAGCCATAATTTTACCTGACAAAAACTAGATACCATTTCATCAAATTTAAGATTATTGGCATTGTGGCCATCCATAATTTTCCCTGACAAAAACTACAAGCCATTTCATCAAATTTAAGATTATTGGCATTGTGGACAGCCATAATTTTCCCTGACAAAAACTACAAGCCATTTCATCAAATTTAAGATTATTGGCATTGTGGCCAGCCATAATTTTCCCTGACAAAAACTACAAGCCATTTCATCAAATTTAAGATTATTGGCATTGTGGCCATCCATAATTTTCCCTGACAAAATCTACAAGCCATTTGATCATATTTAAGATTATTGGCATTGTGGCCAGCCATAATTTTCCCTGACAAAATCTACAAGCCATTTCATCAAATTTAAGATTATTGGCATTGTGGCCATCCATAGTTTTTCCTGACAAAAACTACAAGCCATTTCATCAAATTTAAGATTATTGGCATTGTGGACAGCCATAATTTTCCCTGACAAAAACTACAAGCCATTTGATCAAATTTAAGATTATTGGCATTGTGGACAGCCATAATTTTCCCTGACAAAATCTACAAGCCATTTGATCAAATTTAAGATTATTGGCATTGTGGCCATCCATAATTTTCCCTGACAAAAACTACAAGCCATTTCATCAAATTTAAGATTATTGGCATTGTGGCCATCCATAATTTTACCTGACAAAAACTAGATACCATTTCATCAAATTTAAGATTATTGGCATTGTGGCCATCCATAATTTTCCCTGACAAAAACGACAAGCCATTTGATCATATTTAAGATTATTGGCATTGTGGCCATCCATAATTTTCCCTGACAAAATCTACAAGCCATTTCATCAAATTTAAGATTATTGGCATTGTGGCCATCCATAATTTTCCCTGACAAAATCTACAAGCCATTTGATCATATTTAAGATTATTGGCATTGTGGCCAGCCATAATTTTCCCTGACAAAATCTACAAGCCATTTCATCAAATTTAAGATTATTGGCATTGTGGCCATCCATAGTTTTTCCTGACAAAAACTACAAGCCATTTCATCAAATTTAAGATTATTGGCATTGTGGACAGCCATAATTTTCCCTGACAAAAACTACAAGCCATTTGATCAAATTTAAGATTATTGGCATTGTGGACAGCCATAATTTTCCCTGACAAAATCTACAAGCCATTTGATCAAATTTAAGATTATTGGCATTGTGGCCATCCATAATTTTCCCTGACAAAAACTACAAGCCATTTCATCAAATTTAAGATTATTGGCATTGTGGCCATCCATAATTTTACCTGACAAAAACTAGATACCATTTCATCAAATTTAAGATTATTGGCATTGTGGCCATCCATAATTTTCCCTGACAAAATCTACAAGCCATTTCATCAAATTTAAGATTATTGGCATTGTGGACATCCATAATTTTCCCTGACAAAAACTACAAGCCATTTCATCAAATTTAAGATTATTGGCATTGTGGACAGCCATAATTTTCCCTGACAAAAACTACAAGCCATTTGATCAAAATTAAGATTATTGGCATTGTGGACAGCCATAATTTTCCCTGACAAAATCTACAAGCCATTTCATCAAAATTAAGATTATTGGCATTGTGGCCATCCATAATTTTCCCTGACAAAAACTACAAGCCATTTCATCAAATTTAAGATTATTGGCATTGTAGCCAGCCATAATTTTCCCTGACAAAATCTACAAGCCATTTCATCAAATTTAAGATTATTGGCATTGTGGCCAGCCATAATTTTCCCTGACAAAAACTACAAGCCATTTCATCAAATTTAAGATTATTGGCATTGTGGACAGCCATAATTTTCCCTGACAAAACTACAAGCCATTTCATCAAATTTAAGATTATTGGCATTGTGGCCATCCATAATTTTCCCTGACAAAAACGACAAGCCATTTGATCATATTTAAGATTATTGGCATTGTGGCCATCCATAATTTTCCCTGACAAAAACTACAAGCCATTTCATCAAATTTAAGATTATTGGCATTGTGGACAGCCATAATTTTCCCTGACAAAATCTACAAGCCATTTCATCAAATTTAAGATTATTGGCATTGTGGACATCCATAATTTTCCCTGACAAAAACTACAAGCCATTTCATCAAATTTAAGATTATTGGCATTGTGGCCATCCATAGTTTTCCCTGACAAAAACTACAAGCCATTTCATCAAATTTAAGATTATTGGCATTGTGGACAGCCATAATTTTCCCTGACAAAAACTACAAGCCATTTCATCAAATTTAAGATTATTGGCATTGTGGACAGCCATAATTTTCCCTGACAAAATCTACAAGCCATTTGATCAAATTTAAGATTATTGGCATTGTGGCCATCCATAATTTTCCCTGACAAAAACTACAAGCCATTTCATCAAATTTAAGATTATTGGCATTGTGGCCATCCATAATTTTACCTGACAAAAACTAGATACCATTTCATCAAATTTAAGATTATTGGCATTGTGGCCATCCATAATTTTCCCTGACAAAATCTACAAGCCATTTCATCAAATTTAAGATTATTGGCATTGTGGCCATCCATAATTTTCCCTGACAAAAACTACAAGCCATTTCATCAAATTTAAGATTATTGGCATTGTGGCCAGCCATAATTTTCCCTGACAAAAACTACAAGCCATTTCATCAAATTTAAGATTATTGGCATTGTGGCCATCCATAATTTTCCCTGACAAAAACTACAAGCCATTTGATCATATTTAAGATTATTGGCATTGTGGCCATCCATAATTTTCCCTGACAAAAACTACAAGCCATTTCATCAAATTTAAGATTATTGGCATTGTGGACAGCCATAATTTTCCCTGACAAAAACTACAAGCCATTTCATCAAATTTAAGATTATTGGCATTGTAGCCAGCCATAATTTTCCCTGACAAAAACTACAAGCCATTTCATCAAATTTAAGATTATTGGCATTGTAGCCAGCCATAATTTTCCCTGACAAAATCTACAAGCCATTTCATCAAATTTAAGATTATTGGCATTGTGGCCATCCATAATTTTTCCTGACAAAAACTACAAGCCATTTCATCAAATTTAAGATTATTGGCATTGTGGCCATCCATAATTTTCCCTGACAAAAACTACAAGCCATTTGATCATATTTAAGATTATTGGCATTGTGGCCAGCCATAATTTTCCCTCACAAAATCAACAAGCCATTTGATCAAATTTAAGATTATTGGCATTGTGGTCAGCCATAATTTTCCCTGACAAAAACTACAAGCCATTTCATCAAATTTAAGATTATTGGCATTGTGGCCAGCCATAATTTTTCCTGACAAAATCTACAAGCCATTTCATCAAAATTAAGATTATTGGCATTGTGGCCATCCATAATTTTCCCTGACAAAAACTACAAGCCATTTCATCAAATTTAAGATTATTGGCATTGTGGACAGCCATAATTTTCCCTGACAAAATCTACAAGCCATTTCATCAAATTTAAGATTATTGGCATTGTGGACAGCCATAATTTTCCCTGACAAAAACTAGATACCATTTCATCAAATTTAAGATTATTGGCATTGTGGACAGCCATAATTTTCCCTGACAAAATCTACAAGCCATTTCATCAAATTTAAGATTATTGGCATTGTGGCCATCCATAATTTTCCCTGACAAAAACTACAAGCCATTTGATCAAATTTAAGATTATTGGCATTGTGGCCAGCCATAATTTTCCCTGACAAAAACTACAAGCCATTTCATCAAATTTAAGATTATTGGCATTGTGGCCATCCATAATTTTCCCTGACAAAAACTACAAGCCATTTCATCAAATTTAAGATTATTGGCATTGTGGACAGCCATAATTTTCCCTGACAAAATCTACAAGCCATTTGATCAAATTTAAGATTATTGAAATTGTCGCCAGCCATAATTTTCCTTTACAAAAAACTAGATACCATTTCATCAAATTTAAGATTATTGGCATTGTGGCCAGCCATAATTTTCCTTGACAAATACTACAAACCATTTCATCAAATTTAAGATTACTGGCATTGTCGCCAGCCATAATTTTCAGCATAGGAAGAAGATCCTCTGCATATCGACACATTGGCCCAGTGCTCAGCAGTTCTAACTCTGAACCTGTTGCTATGGGGAACTGACCTTCATTGGGCACTGCAGCTGAAATTGAAAGGAGGAAAAAAAAATTGACTTTGTTCCATTCAGGCTTATCCATGCATACATTTGCACTATTTGGACTAGTGTAGCCTCTTGAACATCTTTTAAAGATTTAGGCTACATTCGTAATTAGCCAATTTATGATGGAAATTTATTACATCAGTTCCGGGAGTCTCCATATTTCTTGAGATATTAATATACTGACTACAGTTAATATATGAATCTAGTCAATGTCTTTTCCATATTTAAAATTGTTTTTTAATTAAGACCAAATTTCCCTGGTCACTAACAATTCATTGTAAATGGTTTCAACTGTACTGATCTTAATTTATCAATTAGAATACTGTGCAATTACAATGTACCTTTAGGTGTCCATACTTTGCCAAATCAATAGTTTTCTCCAGGACCATCTGCATCTTGTACCCCTATCTAGATCTGACAAAAGTAAAACACAATATTGCTAAAAATGGGATGAAAATGATTCAATTCTTTTTAATATTTAAATTATTCAAACTAACCTTCCATATCTCAATGCCAAGACTATTGTATCCACTTTCATAAAAAACAGATAGGCTCTTGTATTTCCAATCCCACGCTATTCCAGAGGAACCTATCATACCTCTTGGCGATCATGACTAGCTTTATCCAAATTCATGCAGGTCTGCTGGATGAATTTATATTTGAGATAGAGTGAATGATACAGGAAAGACGCAATCTGATACATGGTCACTTAGGGTGTATCCAAAGCTGGGTGAACAGTATGATACAGAACACTCCTGCATGCACAAACTGATACACTCATCTTAAAATAGAAGCACAGGAGAAATCTGTGTCATTAAAAATTATCTACGTATTCACATGATTAACAATGCAAAAGCCTACACTGTAAGTGGAACCATATACAACAGTCTTAGCATTGCAATACTGAAGGTTAGTTTGAAAATATAAAATATTTTAAAAACTCAAATAATTTTCATCAATTTTTATATATTGTGTTTTTATTTAGTCAGATACCAAAATACAAGCTGTGAAGTGTCCAGTCAAAACTATAGCATAACTTTCATCAGAGCATTGTTGTACATCAAATACAATTCCATAAATAAATGAAAGACCTTACCTCTAGAGGATTTGTGACCAAAAACTCCATTGAAGAAAGCTGGCATCCTAATGCTTCCTCCTATGTCTGCTCCAATACCAATAACAGCTCCCCCAGCAGCAATGATACATGCCTCTCCCCCTAATGAAGATATATATTACAGTGACAATAACCGCTCCCTGCAGCAATGATACATGCCTCTCCCCTAATGAAGATATATATTACAGTGAAATAACAGCTCCCCCTAGCAGCAATGATACATGCCTCTCTCTCTAATATATATATATATATATATATATATATATATATATATATATATATATATATATATATATATTACAGTGCTAGAAAATAAATGGTTACACTACAGGAAATGATAGACCTGCCATATACTGTCATAAGGTCTTAAATTCAAAATACTATGATATCTCGGTTCACAGGAAGTAATCTATACATGACTATAGACAGTAAGCATGGTCAAGTGGTTGCTACTGTGGACACAGGATCAGGAGGTCTAAGTATTTAATCCTGCTAAGGTCACTGGTGGTGTGCATTAGAGTTAGTAGCTTAATTTCACTTGCTCTAGTTTATTCAGCTTAAATATAAGTACCAGCTTCTGCCTTTTGGGTCAACATGCAATAGACCCTTTTCAAAGTCTTGTGTAAAATTTGTCTCCCGTTTTCACAGCATATCGAAAACAAGGTTGAATGTGTGAAACCCACTGCCTAACACAAGTACAACACAAAGAATACGGTAATATATTATCGCTTGTTCTCATACGTTTGAATTCATTAAACATGAAAATGATTATCCATTTAGTTCATTCGGTTGTTTTTGTAAATGTTTCCCTTTTTCTGTAATTGTTATCGTTGACAAACTTGTTCTATATAACAAGTATTTTTGCACTCACCCACACACCATGCAAATTATGGTATCATACAGAGGTCCCCCTCTTATAAGGCCACCACTTCTGCAGCATTAAAGTGGCCTTATAAAGGGGGTGCCCCTTCAAGAGGGGGATCACATATATGTGAGTAATAACTACATGTAACCTATGGAAGGCATAACTAATTTTTAAATATTTAATATTTTCATTTAACAATCACAAGAATGTTATGGAATCAATGTGATAAAATGTATATCAGTGTTATTTAAAATAATTATGAATAATCATCAATCGTGGTGGAAAACCACCTTGTCAATAAAATCAGGGTACAAAACATGTGGCTGTAACTATCACTGTCCGTCAATTCCGTTTTCCTGCTGAAATAGAATGTATATTGACGATGTTTATTTGAACCTTTCTGACATCAAATTTCTCAGTAGTGATCAAAGGACTCCCCCTCTTTTTGTTTAGTCAAATTGCTTTCACTTTTCCTTTTAAAATAAGAATGTCTGTCAACATTTTGTACCTTTTGCAACAACTTATTCCTTCATTGGCAATTTGTAGTTATTACACGAGATACTTTGCGCTTACAAAGGAAGTGAGCTTGTCACGTGATTCACTGGTTTTTGTCTGGTGCCCTTTCATGTACATTTCATAATCTATGAGAGAGAAGCCACAACAGCTAACATACCATTTTTACTTTGTAATGATTAGATGTTACACTGAGGTAAACAATACTGTGCTTCACAGTGGTTAGCTTTTGTCTTCTTCATAATTATCAGTTGTAATAATAGCCAGTAATTAGCAAAGTCACAAAACTGAACATCTAAGGAACACACAGCAGTAAGGATAATTGGATTTTTTACCTCTTTGTATGGATTAAAGTTACTTTATCAGCATGCAGGAACCAATGTCAATGTGTTGAATTTAGAAATCAACAAATATTAGTGAAATTTCTATGTGTAAACCCCATTATGTGGTCACTTGTGAAGGGCAAATTTGACAGATTATTTTGCAAATATGCCGGCCGCTGGTTGTGTGAGAGGGATGGCCGTCCCTAAGGGGTACTTTTGAACACAAACTTGTTATTGCCAAGGGATTCTGGCTAAATAAAGTCGGTGGCTGCTGTTCGGGGTGGGGGTTGGAGGTCTTAAAAGAGGGAAAACTATCAGATTTATTTACTTTTTTATTAGTTTCTTTATTATGTTTATGTATTTTTAAATATATTTACTCATTGCAAGTGACATTTTATTTAAACTAATGATACACAGTTAGTATATTACCATATACATGTATACTCGCTGACAAGTTCAGTCCAACTGCAAACAACACAGACACTGACCTGACATCGCATAATGCGCCTGCAGACCAAGGTCTATGCTGTTTGTTCTACTGATTACTCCTAACAAACTGCAGAGACCCAGATCTGCTAGTGCATCATGTAATGGCAGATCTGGGTCTGTACAGTTTGCAGTTGGACCTGTCTTATAAGTGAGCATATATATGGTAACTTCGTTTATTATTAAACATATGCTAACTTTGCACGAGTCATTCAAGCTGGAGAGTTGCCAGTTACATAAAAAAAGGATGATCATAATATAATTCTTAAGTTATCGTGAGATATTGAGCTTTCCTATTAAATTTTGTTTCTTCAAATCTCATCTTTATTTCATACTAGTTTGTGAGCATGACAGAATCTCAATTTCTTGCAGTAAACACATTTGGTTATTCCTTCAAATCAATGCGGAGATATAAAAGGTGAATTAACTCAGTTGTGTCATGTTCATTTGTTTTGATAATGCATGTCATAGTCTCCGAGTTATTGGCCTCATGGAAGGGGTCAAGAGCATAATACCTAATAGAATGTATTTATCCCATGACACTTTTTTAACAATTTTATTTGTTCATTCATTATTTTAAGGTTTAATTAATTTGTGTCCCACTACTGATCTAAACTGGCGGTTTGGCTATGGCAGTCCACCATCATCTTTTGGTAAGACTGCAATGTTTACACACGTTAATGGCTTTATTTTGTTTATTGCTGGTGAACAATGACAAAATTGATAACAGTGTAAACAAACATGCACGTGGTACATCTGGTGTTAGCCGATGCACATGTCCAGGCAGTACCTCCAGTTGCATTATAAATTTTTTCATCATGTACATATATGTAGCGGTATGAAACAATATCATGACAATTCTAAGAATGTTTTACCTAAATTGTCAGATATACTTAAGAGAGACATATATTACAATTTGCAAACTGAATCCTATCATAATAAGAGGTAAAAGACATCCTGCAAATGAAACAATCACAAGTTCACTTTCAATCAACAAGATAATACAACAAACAGTGGTATCTTGATTATTGAAAATCATCTACTGACTGGCGTACAAGCAAGGGAAAGTCATTTACATGCTGCTTGTTGTCCTTTTCCCTTTACTAGGCATAAAACTCGATTTTCTTCAAATGTTTAGTTTCTAGACATTCGAGAGCGAACTGAATTTTTAAGTTATCCTTTGACACACACCTGTATAATCTTTTCAGTAATTTTTTATGGTATAGTTTAAATGTTTTCCTATTTAGTAATCTTGTAATGCTTCACAATAAACACTTTGTAGATGTTACCCCACAGTTGTAAAAATACTGTAATGCTTCACAATAAACACTTTGTAGATATTACCCCACTCAACTTGTTACTAATACTGTAATGCTTCACTGATAAAATACTTTTTAGGTATTTTACCCCACAGTTGTTACTAATACTGTAATGCTTCACAAATAAAAACTCTGGAGGTATTACCACTCAGTTGTCACAAAAGTAGATTTAACATTATATGGACACGGTATGACTGGTTGCAATCCAAGGTCAATCGGTCATGATTTGCATGGAGATGCAGTGCTGGCAATAGCCAATGCATCAATCCACCTAAAAAAGGATTTTGTTATTAGCTAAGGTAACCCAAATGTTTGGCTGTTCCTTCTGAATGAACAACCATTTGTGATGGATGCATATGAAAACAAAGAAAAAAAAATGTCATTTAAAGTTAAACAGTAACAAAGCACATATACCACAGTTCATACTTATAACTCAAGTATGCTTTAAATATGAAAGAGTTATACTGTAAGTTTCTTGTGTTCTATGCTAATTAACAATGACTTGAAAAAGAGGTATATATTTAGAAAGATAATTACATGTCATCATTGTTGCAATTTTAAGTAATTCCCAAGCACACCAGTGTCAAGGGATTATGTAAAAAATTGCAACATTTAAAACAGGTATTTATTTTTTGAAATTGATACCTGTTTTCAACAGTCATTATTTTAGATTCTAAGACGCAAAACAAACAAAATTCAGTTTGTTTACACTTTGCGGACATACCATACATACTCTATAAGTCAAGTCCAACTGCAAACAACACAGACCCTGATCTGCCGTCATATAATGTGCAGACAGATCAGGAACTATGTTGTTTGTTCTACTGATTACTCATAATAAACTGCATAGACTAGATCTGGGTATGTGCAGAATTTCAGTTGGACTTGACTTACAAGCGAGTATACACAGTAATACTACAGCATGTAAGCGTCTCACTCAAGCCCTGGTTGTTCCCTTAAGCGATGATGTCTGAATGTTTGTTATATCATACGAAGCATTACCATTGGTGAAACACATTGGCTTCTAACAAGATATCTATTGTACAAACCTCTTTTTCTCTGTATGTTGCAGAGGAAGATAAAATAGGTTCAAGCTTGAATCTATTTTATGCCATAGAAACTGGGGTAGGCCTTGGCTTCATGAGCCACTAGGAGGCCCACAAAGATATAACATTAACTTGTATAAAGTTGTCATTACATCTATTCTTTTCTTAGTGGCCAGTGTCATTATTCCTGTGCTAGCTAATGTTTCAAGCAACATGTCCAGCAGGCCAGTAAATACTTTCAGCTGTTCTTTACAAGATTTTTCTGAAATTTCAACACTAGACAAATCCAATTATTGGCATTTTTGAGTTTTGATAATTTCCACTGAGAAATATATACAAATCAACACGTGTTACTAACAGGAGTCTTCCATGTTTATTTACATTATCTGTGGAAGTTAATAAGCATTTTTCCAGCAGGTTTTCTGGTAATCCCATTGGTCAATATCCAGTCAGATTAAGATATTTACTGATCATAATGTGCCATGCTTGTTATGATCATTTCATGTTACAAATGGCTGCACTTGTCTGCTAGTGCAGTATGATGGCTTAAGTCAAGATGCACTCTTTTTTTAACATTTTTTTTTATACAAATTGTACACCATCTGAACCTAAAAATACCCCATAAATCTAATAACTAAAAGCTTAATGCATAAAAGTGATATGATAAAGAGGGTACAGTGAGACATTTGTCAAAAAGGGATAGGAGTTTTCGCAGTTGAAATTTTCACTGGAAGAGTAGACAACACCTTGTTCTTTTACAGAAGCATTATGGCACTCACTCACTATAGCACCCATCATAATAACACATTTTATGTTATAAGCAGATATAGTCATGGATCCCATTTAATTATGAAATACTAAAATATATGTCTAAGGTGGTCTCACTATTTAGGTGGTATATCCCATGGTTCCAATGGATTACATTATAATGAGGGAGTGCTGTATTTAGTATATCATAATGTGTCAATCTACTTATTCACTGATACACTTACACATGCATGTATACCTCATTCCTTATTGGAGGGTCAGTGAAAATCACATCTAACTGGCCTCTGTGGCCAGCAAATTTTCTGGAGGGCCAATAACTCTGAACCTTTGCTGGCCCTGTCAACCAGTAAAAATGCTGACTTAAGTATACCCCTGCAACAGCTGTGTTTAAAGACGTATTTTACATACTTGTTACTTCTTAGAATTTCATAAAGTTCATATAAATTTCTCTAAAACTCTTGTCTGAAAAGAGATTAAATACCTGAGCTGCCACCAACAATTCTTCCAGTGTGATAAGGGTTACTGGTTCGACCATACAGTCTGTTGGCAGACTCATACCACATGCACAACTCACTGACATTGGTTACTATAAATGGAATGGCCCCTGCTCGCTTCAGGTATGCTACAACTGGGGCATCAAACTCGGCACGTATGTTCTTACGGATAACAAGACCTGCTGTATTAGGCATACCTGAAAAAGAGAATTCTCAATGAATTATTATCTAGATACTATTTAAAATTTCAAGAAAGTAATAAAACAATTGATATATACTAAATATCATAAACATGAATGATGATGAAATCATTGTTAGAAAATGTTTCTAAGATTAGAGGATGAACAAACATTGTTAAATGTGGCATAGAGAATTTAATGCATTCAACTGGAGAGTTACAGTATACCAACATATAATATTAGCAAATAAAAACATACTATTAGGTTACGATTTTAGTTCATGACTTTGACAAGTTAAAATCAAAAGTAAGCAACTGGTAAGATATGTTAACAATAGTAAGCCATTTACTTGGGAAGTACTACCAATGTAATTCAAGTTATTTTAAAATGGCAGTGCTGACTAAATGCTTTTTAATCTAAAATTTCTCAAAGAAAAATTTGTTTTATTTGTTTCCCTTCTAACTATGCAAATGAAATAAAATTCAACCTTTCCAGCAAAGCAGCATGTCTCTGCACTTTCTCATTTATTCCTTCAGTGTTGCCACATCCTATTTCCAAATGCTGGTATATGAATGCCATTTGTTGTGTTGCCACATCCTATTTCTCAATGCTGGTATATGAATACCATTTGTTGTGTGTTGCCACATAATATTTCCCAATGTTGGTATATGAATTCCATTAGTTGTGCGAGACCCTTATATCAATTGTTTGTCTGTATGTATATATAACTTAAGGTAGTTATTATGATTAATCACTGATAACAGTACTTTGTGAATCAAAAGAAAACTCAATGGCAGGGTTAGAGAGACATCTGGGTGGTAATAGCCAAGAAAACAGCCAGCTGAGAGAGGTTTCACATATGTAGCATGGGTTGTAGTATTACATACTGTAAACTCTGGAAAATAAGTTTAGGCTGAAAATTCAATCACCTAACTGAAAATACAGAGTGAAATTTCTGGCATTCAAGTGAATTTTCCAATTACTTGCTGATTCCAGGCTGACCAGTGTTTCTCTTTAATAAATATTGAAAATATTGCCAACTTTGTTCATTGAAGCCAATACTTTCTACTGGATGTTTGTTTTTCATTTGTTTTGGTCAGGCCCATACAAGTACTTTGCTCTTACTCTTTAATGCTAATAAATACTTACCTGACAAAGAAGTGGTCTCAATTTGTAATTACTTACAAATGGTGTTGGAAGGATCACAGAATAAGTTCTGGAAAACAACCTTTTGCACGATCAAATTTAGGTCATTACTTCATCAACTTTGACATTTCTATAATAGCTGGTTGAGTAAGAGTTCATTCTGGGCGAGTAAAAGTTTTTAGTATTTGCCTGAATGTGCGAGTGGATTTTTTGTAGAGATTTTTAACTCCTGGTTAGTGACATTATTTTCATACATTTCAGAAGTTTTTATATTTATGTTTAGCAATTAAACTGAAGAGAATATTATATAAATATGGTTGACTGAAGAAATAATTAACAGCAAGAAAGCAGAAACAGAACTAGGTAAATTAAATAATAGTTGTACTATGCAGAAACAGAACCAGGTAAATTAAATAATAGTTGTACTATGCAGAAACAGAACCAGGTAAATTAAATAATAGTTGTACTATGCAGAAACAGAACTAGGTAAATTAAATAATAGTTGTACTATGCAGAAACAGAACCAGGTAAATTAAATAATAGTTGTACTATGCAGAAACAGAACCAGGTAAATTAAATAATAGTTGTACTATGCAGAAACAGAACTAGGTAAATTAAATAATAGTTGTACTATGCAGAAACAGAACCAGGTAAATTAAATAATAGTTGTACTATGCAGAAACAGAACTAGGTAAATTAAATAATAGTTGTACTATGCAGAAACAGAACCAGGTAAATTAAATAATAGTTGTACTATGCAGAAACAGAACCAGGTAAATTAAATAATAGTTGTACTATGCAGAAACAGAACCAGGTAAATTAAATAATAGTTGTACTATGCAGAAACAGAACCAGGTAAATTAAATAATAGTTGTACTATGCAGAAACAGAACCAGGTAAATTAAATAATAGTTGTACTATGCAGAAACAGAACCAGGTAAATTAAATAATAGTTGTACTATGCAGAAACAGAACCAGGTAAATTAAATAATAGTTGTACTATGCAGAAACAGAACCAGGTAAATTAAATAATAGTTGTACTATGCAGAAACAGAACTAGGTAAATTAAATAATAGTTGTACTATGCAGAAACAGAACCAGGTAAATTAAATAATAGTTGTACTATGCAGAAACAGAACTAGGTAAATTAAATAATAGTTGTACTATGCAGAAACAGAACCAGGTAAATTAAATAATAGTTGTACTATGCAGAAACAGAACCAGGTAAATTAAATAATAGTTGTACTATGCAGAAACAGAACCAGGTAAATTAAATAATAGTTGTACTATGCAGAAACAGAACTAGGTAAATTAAATAATAGTTGTACTATGCAGAAACAGAACCAGGTAAATTAAATAATAGTTGTACTATGCAGAAACAGAACCAGGTAAATTAAATAATAGTTGTACTATGCAGAAACAGAACTAGGTAAATTAAATAATAGTTGTACTATGCAGAAACAGAACCAGGTAAATTAAATAATAGTTGTACTATGCAGAAACAGAACCAGGTAAATTAAATAATAGTTGTACTATGCAGAAACAGAACCAGGTAAATTAAATAATAGTTGTACTATGCAGAAACAGAACTAGGTAAATTAAATAATAGTTGTACTATGCAGAAACAGAACCAGGTAAATTAAATAATAGTTGTACTATGCAGAAACAGAACTAGGTAAATTAAATAATAGTTGTACTATGCAGAAACAGAACCAGGTAAATTAAATAATAGTTGTACTATGCAGAAACAGAACCAGGTAAATTAAATAATAGTTGTACTATGCAGAAACAGAACTAGGTAAATTAAATAATAGTTGTACTATGCAGAAACAGAACTAGGTAAATTAAATAATAGTTGTACTATGCAGAAACAGAACTAGGTAAATTAAATAATAGTTGTACTATGCAGAAACAGAACTAGGTAAATTAAATAATAGTTGTACTATGCAGAAACAGAACCAGGTAAATTAAATAATAGTTATACTATTCATCTAATTAGGAACACAAAATTTGCGTCAGAAAAGCAAAGCTTAGGTCTTCAAGTTTGTTTTTCTGCTGCATACATATCTGTGGTTATTTTATACACATATTTTCACATATGTACTTATTATCCAGATATCAGAATATTTATTATGGATTTAGTATCTATAACAGACTCACTGATACCTCATCTAACAGGCAATATTACAGGCCAGTAACTAGTAAAATCTGTAACTCCTAATTGGTTAGTCAGTGACATCATTAGTACAACAGTGATATCATACCCATATGACTAGTTTGGAAACTTCCCCTGAATAGCAGTGATTGGTTGGTGTCTTCACATCAGCATAGTGCATTGCGGTAAAAAAAGTATGGCGATTCCATACTTTCATTAAGATGGAGGATGATAGTTACCTGCAAACTATACAGGTCTTAGCATGGTGAATGAGAATAAAATCAGCAAGTAGCACTGTTCAAATATTGCATCTGATAAAGCTGCTTGATAAATTTTGGAGGTATCATTTCTTTTTTTTGCATGCACACACACACACACACACACACACATATATATATATACATACATACCATATATACACACTAATAAGTAGACGTTTTTTACTTAGAATTTGACTCGTACAGAGTAGGGGTAGTCTTATAAGCACGACATTAAAAAAATAAAAAAATCTTGGGGTAATGTTGGAAACTCTAGATGTTTGCAGTACATAAAAATACTGTCAATTCATATATTTTTACGTTTTCATGCCACTATTCCTATGCAGTAATGCATATATGGTATGCACTGTGTTTATCCGTTTTATGATGGTATTAATTACACAATACATGTATCTACAGTTATTTGGATTTTATTAATTTGAAAATATTACCGGTAAATTAAATACTACCTACCGCAAAATGAAGTGTCCATCAATGTTTACCATGGGTGTTTACTAGTAAGTATATTGCCTCCATTTTCGTGCAAGTCCGAACAACCTGTATTTGTATTAATATTTGTGTTTGCTGTATAAAGACTGTGCTTGATGCAATAACAGTTTTGATTTAATTTGTATTTTCCTTTTCCACAAGTCAGATTTAATTCCCAAGTGATATTTCCCAAGTTATCTGCCAGTACACGTGGGCCGATAAGCCTTTAGCTTGTAAAGGGGCTCACTTTGTTTTCAAGTTGACAATCCTTTTGATCGAGCCACCAATCTATACTTGTTCAGTGCCAAGTCGAGTTCTACAACTTCCTGTGCATATACTTTGACCTTAATCCCTTTGCTTGTAAAGGCTCCACACTCTTTGTTTTCCCCACGTAACAACCCTTTGATCAAGCTGTGAGTTTGATACTTGTTCAGTGCCAAGTAACATAGGGTGGCTATTTGAACTCCCTGTGATCTTGCCGCACATGTGTTCAGTTGCAGTCTTTAATAGATTTCTGACGTTATGATCAAAGTGTTAATCACAGAGCCCAAGCTCAGTCTCTGCATAAGCACCTGCATATGACAGTAAAGCAGAGAATCGGAGTTGGACGAGATTTACAATGACTAGACAACGATGTAGGATTTCAGAACTTTATCAGACAATGAGGATTAATTCTTGGACTTTGTACCAGATGACATTAGATAGTGACATTTATTTGTAAGATGCGTGGAATTAACATATTACTGGATATTGTGAATCGGATCATTCTGAACTTCTATTTTTATACCGGATAACGGTATGTGACCTATAATAGAATTCGTGGATTTATCATATAAATGGATTTAAAATGTCAAGCATTATGGATTTCAATGGACTTTATTACACAAAGATGGACAAATTGTAAGTTGTCAATTTATTTGTGACATATTTCACTCAATAATATAATTGTATTTTACACTGGTTTTGTCTTTATTTTTCTTATCTATCTATTTATCCAGTACTTTGGAAATATAAACAAGCCGATCTATTTATCCAGTTTGGCTTGCTTATATTTCCAAAGTGCGTTTCTGACTCACTAAGAAGTCACCCCTTCAGACGGATCTGACTTGCAAGATACACCCCGATTTATAGGATGGTCAAAGAGAAATTCACTTTTTGCAGCCCTAAAAAGGGGGGGGGGGGGGTTGACTTATAGTCGAGTCGACTTATAATCGAGTACATATATATATATATATATATATATATATATATATATATATATATATATATATATATATATATATGTCCTCATTTTGAAAGTTCAAATATGGTAACCCTAATATATATATAGAGTAGGAACCTTGACAAGGAAGTGTCTAAATGAACAGAAATTGACTCTAGCTTGTCAAAGTCTACTACTTAGTCATGTAATGTTGCTCCTCACAGGTTCTGATCTCATCCAATCCCTATATTTTGTTCTTTCTTAAAAGAAAAAAACCCCCACGAAAAACAAAATCTTAACTGTTACCTTTTACAGCAAAAGCCTCTTTAACAGAAAGTGGGACTCCAAGAAAGGGTTTTTTGTCCTCAGTGTACTCTGGATCAAGGGACTTAGCATCAAGAATTTCATCTATATTTTGTGCATCTTTTAGGGCTTCCTCAAACCTGTCAGCTACTGCAGCATTCACTACAGGGTTCACCTCCTTTACTCTTGTAATGAAAGCCTCCATTACATCAATTGCTTTTACCTATATGTATACAAATATTTATTTTACATTGTATAAAGTGATTGGTTTACATAAAACAAAGACCTAGGTGAACTAGGTCCAATCTTTGAAGTAATTTTAAGATTGGATTCTGAATCTAAAATGTCTCAGAAGGCCAAATCATTCCTAAGAAAAGTTATGCTTCTGGACTTTCACTTCCATAAGAACTCTGTGGACTCACTTGTTCAGTGATCGATAGGCAAAACTGGAGAGGAATTATTACATGTAGGAAAATGTATAAAATGTGTAAATGATTCCTAAGTTAAAAAATGCATTCCATTTAAAATTAGTTATTGCAATTTATGCAAATATTTAATGTGACTAATATTTACATGAACTTAAGTCTCTGACAAAATTGTATAAGTACCTCTTAATGTTATTTCATATTCTTTGTTTTATCAAGTTTATATGAAATTAATTCTGCAAGCAAATCTTGAAAGTTCTCTCAAAACTTGAAAAGAATTTTATCAAACTTCCAAAAGTTAGATCAAATGCTATCCCCTTGTTACCTGTCTGCTTCTGATTTTCTTTGCCAAACTGGTTGCACTCTGCATCAGAATATCCTCACGCACTGGCGGCACCCTTGTGCTTGATCGGTCATATATTATACTGAAGATCCTGTCTAATACAGGGTTGAAAATATAACCCAGCATTGTCAGTACACATGCTATCAATCTGACCAACACCCTTTGAAACTTCATAGTACAATGTTTCTCACTAACAACTGCAAAATAATAATAATAATGAATGAGAAGAAGAAAAAGAAGACTTTAAAAGTTTAATTTCAAAGCCATGAACTTGCAGTAATTGAGATGTTGCAGATGCCTTATATTGGTACAAGCTTTTTCAGTATGATACTATAGAAACAGGGTCTGACTTAAGGTAAATTTTCCACCAAGAGGTGCCATTAGCAAAATTTAATGTCATAAGGAAGCTAAAAGTAAAATTAAATTTGCCTGAAAACAGGTTGGCTTTAAGAAAAATCAGATTACTAAAAAATTATTTGAAAAGCATTTGTTTGAGCTTGATGGCAAATGTAAATCTCATTAGATTTATATGAATTTCATCATTTCTGCCTGTCAGAAGCCTATGGTATCTTCAAACAAAATTAGAACTGCATTAATATTCATCATACTGCTTCCAAATTTACAAACTTTAATTGTTGTGCACGTAATAATGAACTGAAATATACCACAGTTTGACTCTTTACATATGTCACTACGTTAGAGTGTTACATATGTCACTCAGTGAGAGGAGTGTTTTTTATGCTTGTCAGAGTTACATATGTCACTCAGTGAGTGTTACATGTCACTCATTGACAGGAGTGGTTTTTTATGCTTGTCCGAGATTTTCAAAACTGATATGATAGGACATTTTGAGGGGAATTTTTTGTATGAACAACAAGTTGATTAAAGGTGATTTAGAAAGCTCTTTGTCTCCTCAAAATCAACAGAAGTACCATCCATGTCAATAAGAGTTTAATCTTACTAGCATTATCAAAATCTATGCCACATTTTGAAACACTGATTTGATAGTTTCAAAACCTCCCTCTAACCTTGAATTTTCTGACTTCTCGACTAACTTTGTCACCGACTCTAAAGTGTTAGGATGGAAGCATCTGAGAAGTATTCCTTCCCGATTAATGTTAGCAGTCTGTACTAGAGTCAGCCATGATTGATATGAACCTCACTTAGTCAACAAGACCACAAACTTCCTTCAACAAGGCTGTAGTGATGGTCTGGATAAAAGCAGTACAGTCATTCATGCCAATGTGGACATTACCTAACTGTATGTTTTTTCATGAGCACAAAACATGTACAAAACATGCACAAAACAGTACAGGCATTCATGCCAATGTGGACATTACCTAACTGTATGTTTTTTCATGAGCACAAAACATGTACAAAACATGCACAAAGCAGTACAGTCATTCATGCCAATGTGGACATTACCTAACTGTATGTTTTTTCATGAGCACAAAACATGTACAAAACATGCACAAAACAGTACAGGCATTCATGCCAATGTGGACATTACCTAAATGTATGTTTTTTCATGAGCACAAAACATGTACAAAACATGCACAAAGCAGTACAGTCATTCATGCCAATGTGGACATTACCTAACTGTATGTTTTTTCATGAGCACAAAACATGTACAAAACATGCACAAATCAGTACAGTCATTCATGCCAATGTGGACATTACCTAACTGTATGTTTTTTCATGAGCACAAAACATGTACAAAACATGCACAAAACAGTACAGGCATTCATGCCAATGTGGACATTACCTAACTGCATGTTTTTTCATGAGCACAAAACATGTACATGAGAAAGCAAAGTCTGAACAAGGTCTGTTATGCTCTGTAACTGTATAGGCTGTGTTGAACAGCTTTTTGTAAAGCTTAACTTATCTACTTCAGACAAAGCCCTATCCAAATCAGTTTAAAAAAAAAAAAATGGCAAATTTCATTAGATATGAAACAAGTTTTGCTGAAGTGTGGTGTGTTGTCAATATATCGTGTCCGTCAATAGACTTGCTGATAAACAAACCTGAAGTGTTATCTGGTATTAGGGAATACAACCTACACATGTAACAGTAGCAATACCATATCGTTTATTTTAAACCAGGAAAAGTCAGTGACATAATGCTTTTGGAATTCACTCATTCATTTTTGGTCATTCTTTTGGTCTTTTGCTGCCCACATTTGATACTCTTTTTTTTAATATCTGCATTTGGAGTTTTGTTTGAATCTCAGTGGAAGTACACTTATCAAGAGTGTGTTGCCAATCTAGACTCTGTGCTTGTGATAAAAACCGAATGCAATCTTATGCACCATATGATGATTGGGCTGACTTTTGACCAATCACAGTGGGTTTTATAAAAACTAACTTATGATTCAAGCTCTTCAGAATTCTATATTGTTAAACAAAGTGCCAGTAATGATTCTTCACAACTCACTGAGAGCACAAATCAGACCTTTTTTTAAAATAATATTCAATATTTTGACAACTATACCACACATTTATATTGAATTATGGACAAAATTTTCACTTGTCCATGGAGAACTGAAATCTACAATTTTACCTGTCTGTCAGTTTTATGCAACAAGTTGCATAAGTCGGACCTGTGCTAAAACAATCAGATAGTCTGAGGCTTGGAGCCCATATAAATCTCGAGTAGTACCATCACATATTCCGAGTTGCCCGTCTGGCTTTTCAAAAGAAAAAATGCTATCCTGGATCAGGAAAACAACTCATCCTCTTGTCCTGACAAGGTAAAAACAAAAAAGAGTGGCGCAGAGTAAAACTTTACTACTTACTCATCCCTGGGTCAAGTAGATGCCAATTTGCATTTTGAAAATAAATCTCTGTGTATTTCCTACCCTTAACAGGTGCCAAAGCTCAACTGCAACTTGTTTACAGAAAAGCATTGCTGTAAATGTGGATACCATTAAGATATCAAGAGCTAGGGGAGAAACTGCAATTTCTCGAGATACTTACCTCATCTCTTATTATATATTTATATAAGGGGCTATGTATAGAAGGGTTTTAAACCCACTGTCATCAATCTGAACATAACATCTTCATGATTTTGTCCCATTTTAGTATCAAGCTTTTGTGCCTGTGATGTTTATTAGCTCTACTGGTCGCGGACCAGATCTTATAAGCCGGCCTATCACCCGCTGTCCGTCATCTGACGTCAGTCCATCCCTTAGCACAAGTACCACTACTCCTCCTAAACTACCTAGAGGATTCCCATAAAACTTTATTCACACATTCATCACAAGGTCTAGTTTGTCCCAAATGATAATGGTGCTGCTCAGAAATCCAATATGGCCACCGCAGCAGCCATCTTGAAAATTGTGTTATGACTTCTCTTCCTGAATGGATGATCAAATCAACAGGGGGTTTTCACTAAAAGGCTTCTTTTTAAGTCTAGTTGGTCCTAAATGAAAATGGTGCCAATCTGACATCTAATATGGCCAACATGACAGCCATCTTGAAAATCTTGTTAACGCTTCTCCGTCTGAACAGAAAATCAAATCAATATGGAACTTCTTATGATGCTTACTTTGTCCTTAATTAAAATGGTTCTGGATGGACATCTTGAAATTTGTTATTGCTACTTCTCATGAATGGTTGGTAACATGAACATGGGGGTTTAATTAAAAGACTTCTTATGATGTTTAGTTGGTCCTAAATGAAAATGGTGCCAATCTGACATCTAATTTGGGTGCCATGGCAGCCATCTTAAAAATCTTGTTATTGCTTCTCCTCATGAACAGAAAGTCATACTGACATAGGGTTTTCACCAGAAGACTTCTTATGATGTCTACTTGCTCTTAAATGAAAATGATTCCACTCAGGAATGATATATGGCTGCCCGTGGCCATCTTGAAAATCGTGTAATTGCTACTCCTCCTGAACTGAAAGTCATCTTGGCATGGGGTTTTCAGCAGAAGACATCTTATGAAGTCTAGTTGGTCCTAAATGAAAATGGTGCCACCCAGACATCCAAACATGACCAAAATAGTGGCCATCTTGAAAATATTATTGCTACTCCACCTGAATCGGTGGTCACATCAGCACAGAGGTATTCACAAAAAGACTTCTTATGATGTCTAGTTGGTTTTAAATGAAAATGGTGCCTATCTGATCTTGCTATTGCTACTCCTCCTTAACAGAAAGTCATATCGTTTGGGGATTTTCACTGGAAGACTTCTTATGGTGTCTAGTGGTCTTAAATAAAAATTGTGCCAGTCTGATATCCAATATTATTACCTCCTCAATGGAAAGTTGTATTGACATAGTGTTTTCACCTGATGACTAATTATGATATCTAGTTGGTCCAAAATGAAAATGGTGCCAATCTGACCTCAAATATGGCTGCCACAATGAATATATTGAAAATATCGCCATAAATTCTCCTGAATGGATGGCCATATCAACATGGGATTTTCACCAAAAGTCTTCTACTGGTGTCCAGTTTTTCCTAAATGAAAATGGTGCCAACTTTACATCCAATATGGCTTCAACAGAGAATGGTTTAAACACTCAGCAGCAAAAAAGAAGAAATGGTCTTATCTTGAATTCTGAAAATTCTTTTGGCCTGTAGAGTGTCAGTCCCTTTGAGGGACTCTTGTTTAGTAAAAGCATAAGTATTATAATGGAGAAGTGTACTGTGTGGAGTAAAAGGATCAAAGGGATGAGTAACTGTTGCAATCATCCCTGCAACAAGAGCTTGGGGGAAAAATCCTGAGCCCTGGATACCTAATTTGCCTGACAAAATCTTTAACGCTGCAAAAATACAGCATTTTCAGTTTGAAGTTCTTGAAAAACTGTGGTAAATTATTAATATTCAGTTCCATGCAGGGGCTCCATTTCTAGGTCCCTCACCCTAATGAAGATTGTCTGCTTACTTGTACTGCAAGCTATAAACATGACCTGTGAATGGGGAATAATATTATTTCTGTTCTCAATATTTCATTAACTGCCTGTAACTAGTGCTCACTTGTCCTTCGTGATTGAGATGACCGTTGCTCGCACTTAACTGGCAATGCATCACTGGTTAAATATATCAAGAAGAACCTATGTGACTGTTTGAAAATCAACCTGAGCCAGGGGATCAGCGACTTTTAAAAGCATCCAGGACAATGTTTTTACCCTTAAAGGAACTGAGATAATAAAATTAAATTTTACTTCAAAGAACTGGTAGCTACTGATTCTGTTTATATATGGAATGGGTTTTTTCTGTAATAGTGATGCAATCATTGTACTATGACATGAACTTATTATGAAAAAATGACCCATGGCTATTTTACTTAATCTTTGTTTTCAACTTAAATCAAGCATCATGTGGAGATTTTTGCAGTGTTCTGAATATGAAACTACTCCAAGTATCCTTAATACTCTTTCCTGCAGATAAAATACTCAAAGAGTACACTGAACTGAAGGCAACACTGAGTGAGGGATCCCAAAAACAGAGGTGTATGCTATGCAATAAATATTAAGAATTCCACACCTAAACATGCAAATATTGTGAAATTGTGAAAATCATGTCAGTTGTGAGCACCTCTACATCAGAATGTGAATGAGGGTTCAGCCACGTGGACAATGCTTCTTGTTCAGTTTATGGATTTTGACACCAACCATCAAGTTCTGTGGTGCGCATAATTGGGTGCCAGCTTGAAATTGCCTCTTCCAATCCATTCACACAGGGATGTGAAAGAAGGGGTATAAAATAGAATTTAAATCCCTTATAAACAAAACTCTATATTCCCTATTATTCTCTTATAAACAAAGTAAAACTCCTATCTCCACTATAACTTCCCTACTTCTGTTTGGTGTGACCAACATTCATTCATCTACTGACTACACAGGGTAGGATGTAAAAGAAGGGGTTAAAGAAAAAGTATTTAAATCCCTTATAAATACAAATAACTCCCCAGGCCTCCTTCCACCCTATGGAATCTATTATAAATAACATAAAACCTCTACAACCTCCATAATGCCCTGATTCTAACCTCCTTTTTTAAACAAAACTACCATCCCCATTACTTTTCTCATAATCAATGTAATTTTATCAGTGGTATGAAAGAAGACAGAAAAGTAAGCTGCCATTGTTCTAATTATTTTGCAACATTATCGGACGAGGAGAAATTACCATTAGGTAACCATTTTTATGGATTTCTGAGGACAAGGGTAAATCCTATATTAGGAATGTTCATAGGTTTTAATGTTTTATAAATCCCCATATTTTGTAATGACCAACATTCACTCGTTTACTGACCACACAGGCAGTGGTGGCATGAGGGTTTGAGGCACCTGGGGGCAATGTTCTTTAATGGCGCCACCCTACCGAGGCACCCGGGGGCAATGTTCTTTAGTGGCGCCCCTACTTTGCCACGGAGAACAGTTTTTATGTCAGTTGCCAACCTCCAAACCCAAACCCCCCATCTAAGCCCTCCTATTGGCACCCCCCTCACCTGGAACCCGGGGGCAATTGCCCTTCCCTTGTGTCTCCACTGCACACAGGTTAGGATGTAAAACAAGGGATATTAAAAAATGTTACAATATGACCAGAAATCTTAAATTCAACACATCAACATTTTCACAAAACACTCTGAGCCTAGGTAAAAATAAAAAATATTGCATTCTAAAATCTGTAACAAGTGCACAGACTTGTTATCCAAAATCTGTAACAAGTGCACACTGCTGGTTATCCAAAATCGGTAACAAGTGCACAGACTGGTTATCCAAAATCGGTAACAAATGCACAGACTGGTTATCCAAAATCGGCATGTTTATCAAGCTTTTTTTAAAAACTTTGTATCAAATCTGATGAATAAAAATGTGACTGATATTGGAATATTTTCTTTTGTGTGCAAAAACACAATGGTCTGTTAGTAAGGCTGGTTTATTCGTTCCTCACACAAGCTAGATTTAGAGTAAATGCTTTTCTTTTGTAAACTTACTGTCTGTAACATGTTTCTTTTTTTAGTGATTGGATTCAATACATTTCCATTAGACTTCAGACAGACTCGTCCATGATAAACCGATGACATAATATTCATTTCATTTAGAGGGCGGACATAGCATCATTTTCCATTTCCCGCCAAAACAGATCCAAAGTTACAATTCTAACCACATACTTGTGCTGTGAAAACAATGCAATATTCATCTCAATTAGAGGGCAGACATAGCTACATTTTACATTTCCAGCTTGGACAACTCCTCCTGTGAAAACCTATAGACCATTTTTAGACATTACATCTTGATGCTATAAACCCACAAGAACTGCACATAAGGATTGAGACAGCATAAGGGAAGTCTGTAACACTATTGTTCATAAATATATTCAAGTCCTTTAATGTTGTTTGAACGTTACATCTCAAAATATTCCATAAAATGATAATTATGTTTGGTCGTGCATATTAATTCGCTGAAGGCATTACCTACTCAACTGGATGGATTATACGTGTAATCAATGTGAACATCAAAGGCTAGTGCAACATGTGTGAATTTGTTGCATTTGATGAAAGTATCATCTACTAATTTTAACTGGTTATGCAACTGAATTTGGTCTGGTCTTTTTTATAAATATTTTATACAATAAAATAACAATAGCTATAAAACTGTAAACAAAATATATTTTTCTTTAATCAACAAAATCAATACTGTATGTGGAAAATGCTTCATTTCTTGCTCCATTACTTGAATTTCTTTTACATTACTGAATTACCTCTCCATTACTGTACTTTACTGTGTTTATGTACCTTTATCAATAAGCAAATTTGCACATACCGATGAATACAATATTTTGTGAATACGGTAACGGGTTTAAAATAATTTCAAACTGGGGGTGATGCAGCGCGTTCTTTATTATGGATTTCTTGCATCTCTTTGATAAATCAACATTTCGTCGGAGCCAGAAATGGGTTCGACTTGCCGCAGATCCAGAACTGGTAAAACGACTGTAATGCTCAGCAGTGAGTGGGTGTTTTCTCAAAACACGTGACTTAAGATAATGATGGAGTGTGCTGAATTTCGCCTGTACTTATGTGTTCCCTCGTGTGAAATTTTATGTCGACACTAAATTAGATTCATTGTGGTACTTTCATTGCGTAAAGTTTTGCGGCAATCAAATACCCGAGTTCTGTAGTAAATCTCTTCAACACTCTTGCACCATTGTCGCCAAGTAAGCGCCTCTACTATCTAGCGATTTGCTCTCCAAGTTTGGATATTATCCCTACACTGACCAGCGTGACAAACTCTATGTATGTTAAGAGTAACAAAATAGTTCCAAACACTTGGCCAGTTTACTTTGTTTATTTTCATTACTTGTTAAGGTAATTATGTCTTCTTTGTGGTTTAAACCAAGTAAAATTCTTCGTAAAAAATGTGTTAACGTGTTTTGGTACGTAGTTGCACGTTGTCAAGCTCTTCAATTTCGGAAGTAAGTAAATCTTACATGTAGTCCGCGATCCCATAATGCATCAAGAGAAGTGATCGGTTTTAAAATACCAGAACTTACGGTTCTGCTCTACAGTTTTTACGTACTTCTGAGAGAGGGATCGGTTTAGGGTGAAGTTGTTTGCATTGGCAAGATGCACAATGGAGAGAATGTTGTCATACCTCTATAGGGGTTTGACGCCATTTTTTATCATATGATAGGCTATACATGGTGGACAGTATATTTGGCGGAGGAAGACCCCTGGAAAAACAACCGACACACGGGAAGTTATTGGCAAGCTTCCTCACATACTTTGGTCGAGTCGAGACTCGAGTTCACGTGGACAGACGTGAGACGTGTGAGTGATCTTTAAAAGGCGAGCGCCAGTGACCACTGAGGCCCCCGGGACCCCGCTACTTTCAAGTACTGTGACTGAAATTTGGTAATTGTGGCAAGAATGCATTATCTAAAGCAGACACCTGATCAAAGTGGCTGCTCCCATGTGCTCGAAAAATGAACCATATATAGTCCAAAGTAAACTAACTTTAGCAGTTATTAAAATAAGGAAAATTAATTTTGCCAGAGTAGACAATACCAACTTCTCAAAGTGCATTAAATGAAATATAAAAAGTAAAAAAAAGATTTAAATTGTTTTTTTTTTTTTTTTCTTTCTTCTTAAAGTTACATTTTAAGTCCAGGAAGCGAAAATGTGTAAGCAGAGCCAGCAGTATTCGTACAGATGCACATCTGAAGTAAGGCTAAGCTGTGTACTCTAGAACCCCAATTACAACCGTGAGTCATATACCAAAATAACCGAATTTAAAGTTATATTAACAATACCTAAAATATGCAAGGTCTTATTTTTAAACAATCTGGATGACCAATGTATAAAACCTGGGAAATGTGTTTTCTTGCAATGTACTAATGTATAGAGCGGAAGCTATACAATTTGTTTCAAAGATACTATTCGGATCTACCTCGGCTATTTCTGCAAGGCTAAAGTATGATCGTTGCGAATAGAGAAGATACCACATGATACAACCGAACCAATCCAAAAAGCGATTCAATCGGGGATTCCCCATTTCTGGTTTTTCCAGTGTTTTCCTGGCTGATTTGGATGGGTAAATTGGACAAATTTTAAAAAAAAGAAAAACAGTAACTAGCTATAATTTCAGTATTTTGTTTGGGTAAGTGTGAAAAAAGTTTCCTGTTCAGTTCTTCATTATAAATTGATATCATCGTGTGTACAATCCTAAATAGTCCACTGTTTTCCGATGATCTTTCAAATTACATTACACAGACAAGAATTTTTCTATTTCTATTTAGAATTGTCACCTTATTACCTTTGAAGGTTACGAAACTTATACCTAATACAGATGGAAATTTTACAGGTCTTAGATTACAACCTTTGAAATCATGATGAAATTTATTTCAGAAGTGAGATTACTGCAAGGTATTCTTGATGAAGGAAACCTCTTTTTCTTTTGCGTCACTTTTTACTAGCCTTGTTTCCTTTTGTTTTTTTTTTAATGGTGGCGCTCTGTTAACCTCTATGAAAAATGGCAGTCTGATTATTTCCCCCATGTTGTAACACCCATGCATTATGTTCTTTTATATCACCCCCCCCCCTCCCCTCTTGTATAACATTTAATATAGGCCTTGTGATAAACCAAACCAGGAAAATGAGGATTAGCTTTAGATTTTTATTCACCAATGAAAAGTAGTAGTATATATTCATTGGTTGAGAACATTGTCATGTGATTACACTGTGGCTCTAAGTATTAACTTCCTCATACCAAAATATGTAAGGATTTGATAATGGTGTCAGCAAAGAATTATATATATCTTGTTTTATGGTTGTTAGATTTTTATCACCCAATGTTATTATTCTTTCATTTAGATCCATTCAACTCAAGCATGTTTTTGCTGTGCAATTCATTGACTTTTTCTCCTGTAATCTCCAGTTGTACTTTTGTTAAGAGGATGGAAAGAATGAGGAAATTTGCATACAAATGTCTTTTAAACTTAAGTGAATTTTGAAGAAAAGAGCTAGTCCTCAAACTGAATTTTAAAATCAACACTTTTCATCATTGTATTTTGAACAAATTCTTCTTCATTTTGTAAATTATTTTGACATACTTGTGGATTTTATTTTTGGTGTGTTTGAATCTACCACTTGAAAATATCTCCCCCCCCCCCCCCCCAAGCTAATAAATGTTTACATTAATTATTGAAATTTATAGCCCTGATTTATGATAAATACCTTGTCAGGTGTTGAAAATTCATTTGTCCATCTTGAAATGGCGAATTAAAATATACAGAAGTCGGGTGAGTTTTCCAAGGACTCCCCTGATCAGGCAAGTGCTGATTTGGGGTTAACTAGTGTTACTTCTTAATAATATGGATGTTCTGTAGAGAATATAGCTGACTTTCTTCGTTCAAAATCCATACATTGTGCTTGAAGTTTGTTTTGATAAAGCTCATACTAGTGATTCGGTCTTATTCTTCAATATTAATACACACTTACTAGAGTGAGAGCAGACTGGTTTTGATTTGTAATTACTTATGTTATAAGGGTCATGGAATATGTTCCAGAAAAACAACTTTTCACTTGCTCAAATTTAGGTAGTAAACATTGTCAGCTATTATATTTCTGTAATAGCTAGTTGAGTAGGAGTTTATTTTGTGTGAATACACATTTTTAGTACTTGCATGACTGGTAGAGTTGATTTTTAGAGACTTTTCAACCCCTGCTTATGGAAAATACACTTTTCATTTTTCTTTTTCTGTTCATACAACAATATTAATTGATCAAACAGCAGGGTGTGGCACATTTAAATCAACTATGGCATAACAAATATTCCAATGAACAGCTGTTCATTCTGATCACCCAAGAAAATGTAAATGTTTATTTAATTGCATTTTTACATGTACATGTATACAGTGTAGTATGGTGGTCATTCCCAAGTTTGTCGAGCTGAATAGGTCACCTAGGCAGTAAAATTTTACATTTTTATAACTCTGAACATTTCTGTCCAAATTTCATTACTTTTTCATTACTTTTTCACAACTTAACTGTATTCTGTCAATCACCATGAATTTTTTAATGGAGAAAAAAGATGATTTTATATAAATAGCTATGCTAATCACTGGTTGGAGCATTGTTCTCAGTACGAAAGGTCAGTTTGATAATGATAAGCCTTTTTGATCTGTGTACTCTGTTGATTATTTATCTTTTGGTTCATGGCTCATCTTATGATTCAAAACCTGAAGATTTTTGTTTTACTTTTCAAAGTTGTTACTTGATATAAATGATCAATTTTTATTTTATTCAGTAAAAGAAATTGATTAAACAGTTAGCATCAGAAACTTTAAAATACCTCTTTTTACATAAATATTTACAAATTGCCAAGAAAAAGCTGTCTGTAAAACTTGGAAGATAGCAAGTTATGATTAATAGTTTAAAGTCACTCATATTTTTTATATTTCTGTGTATGATCCTCTGGTCCAGTTTGTTACACATACAAAATTGTTATTTTGTTTTTGGTTGCCATTTTAAGGGCAAAAGATATAGTTGGGAAATTTGCAAATATTGCATTTCTAGGTTACCTGAATTTGTAAAAGCAATTAAAGTTTGTTGTAATGTGAAGAAGAAATATTGTTCTTATTAAATGAAAATTTTCACTGAACATTTATCCTTATAAATGTATCTCAGAATTGATCAAGCTACATGGTTTTGATGCCCTTAAGTTCTGAAAATGTATAGTACTGTATTTAGTACTGTGTTAATCTTTGTTTCTTCCTTTTTTGTCTTGCTTCTTTTGGAGAAATATGCTAGACATAGTGAGCATGATGTTGTCTATCGGCATCAGCATGAACAGTCTTGATGCTTTTAGCAATCCAATAACTTCTTACAAAAATGTTAGACACTGCATTTCATTGAAGTCCAATTAAATGGAACTTATATTTTAAGGTGCACTTCAAAATCATTGGCTATTTTTAGAAGAAGGCTGTATACTCGATAATGAGCCGACCAGGATTTGTTGAAAAGATAGTATAAACACAATGTTGAAATTTTTTGCAACTCAATAACTCCCCCAAAAAGAGAGACACTGCATTTCACTGGCGTTGTTAAATGGAAATATATTTTAAGGTGCATTTAAAAATGATTTGACATTTTCAGAAGAAGGCATTCTACTACAATAATGAGCAGACCAGAATTTGTTGAAAAGATTGAATATGCCAATGAAAATAAGGCAAAGACATTGCGCCAGAAGATTGAAAGGGATGTGGATAATGACCACTTGGACAAACAGCAGCCATTTTCTCTGCGATCTTTTGCCATATTCCAGTCCATTTTGTTTAATTTTCATGACTACCCAGATGACTTTAGAAACTACTTTGAAGAGAGTTTCCTGGATTTGGACCTACTGCAAGACTTGGAAAGGCCAAAAGTCATCAATTGGTGTCGGACTGCAAAACGATTGTACCCACTCAAAACAACAGGTTTGGAAAATTTGCATACCAGTGCATATGTATTTGCTTTATCTTAGTTTCACTGTTCCAACATTTTGGGAAAACCTGTAGGATTACCATACCAGATCCAACTGCGAACAACATAGACCCTAACCTGCCATTGCAGATGTGCTGGCAAATCAGGGTCTATGTTATTTGTTATACTAATTAGTCCTAACAAACAGCATAGACGCAGATCTGCTGGCATGTTATGCAGTGGCAGATCTTGGTCAATCTTGTTTTCAGTGGATCAGATAATACTCGAGTATATAGGGTAGTATTCAAGTTTTGGAAATGTCATAAGAATTAGAAAGTTCAGGAGTGAGAATTTTCCTCGAATCTCCGGTTTTCCATGGATTTAATTGTCTCCAATGTCACTTTTGAGATCAGCAAAAATTTGAGAAATGTCAGCGGGGGTGGGGGGGGTGGGGGGCGTGCAGGTGGAGAGGTATAGAGACTGATCCGATGCATCAACAATGATAAAGTTTATGAATGATTTTGCCATGTCCTGCCAACTCTTCCTTGCTGAAAAAGACCAAAATATCCTAGTTGTGTGATTAACCAATCAACCTGCCTGAAAGTAAAGTTCGAGCCAGTCAAACAACAATTATCAAATGCTCACTCTGTTTGAGGAAAAAAAATGATGGCTGAACAAAAATGAAGCAAAATCATTGGAGGAAAATGGGTATTTTGTCAAAAAACAAGGAAATAAGACTGAAGGATAATGATAAGATGTGAAGAATAAATTCTCATTCAGATGGCTAGAGCATTGCTTTGAGATCAAGACTGGTGAAAATGAATCCATGACAGTTAAGTTATGTGACACATTTGTGAAATGCGATTTAGCCGGACAGGCATTGTGTAATTTGTGAGCAAGAAAACTATTAAATTTATGTTATATTACTATTTGTTTTTTCCTCTTTTTTCTTAATATCTTGTTCACAGTCCTGAGAAAGGTAGCTGTCATGGAAAATCATTCAGTTTCAATTATTTTACAGGAGCTGCAGTAGCTCAGTTGCTAGAGCATCGGACTTGTAATTCAAGAGTCACAGGTTCGATACCTGTCCAGGTCATCCCTCGTCAGCTGCCTTGATGTGTCATTTGGGAAAGGCACTTTGTTCCCATTTCCTTGGCATGATATAGCCAATAATTTGTAAAATTTGCCATTAAAACCAACAACAAACAAACAATGAATTATTTAGCAGAATTCTACCCTGGCTCTTCTGTTCTTTGAACTAAATGGTTTTCAATCAAACACAAATTTAATGTGAATGGAAAATAGAGCCTTGAATAACAATGATATTAATTGCATTTTGCCATATTTATAATCAAGGCCTGACATTAAGTACAAACTATAAAAGAAATAAAGCTTTTTTTAAGGGTTGAACTTTTGTGCTATTATACATGAACTCTTGAAGCTAGAAAATTGATTTCACACTCTATGACTGGCCATAGCAAAGTTTCATTCTTATAACTACAGCTGTAGTTATAAAAACAATAATGAATTACAAGTAATAAATAAGATAACTATATTTTAACCAGTGCTTGCATATATTGTCAAAGCACACAAAAAGGGTACATGAATACATAAGTAGTTCCTTTCTGGTGTTATGAACTAATAACTGCAAGTTTTCTACATCACATGATGTGACTTTAACCAATCCAAATGCTTGTTACAAAGGCTTGGTAAAAAATTTTATTTGACAGCACTTGAAAAGAATAATTTGATGTGAATCTCTAGGACAAATAAATTCAGTTGAGCTTTGAAAGTAGTTTGATTTAAACAATATTTCATTAATACTTCTCTCATTTTTATTTGTGTTTTAAAAATATTCTTTTGATTGATGGCTATGTTGATCCCATGAAAATAATGAAATGAATCCAAGACAGTTTGTTCATCCTTTACAGTAGATTATATCATTCAGAATTTGTCTTACTCTTTTGAAGGAGATGGCAATTGTCTCCTTCATGCAGTCTCCCTGGCACTATGGGCCATTGAGGATACACTACAACTTTTGAGGAGACTGGTATACCTTACAATATCCACTGACCCAACAGGAGCCTTTAAACGTCGATGGCTATATTATCTTAGGCCAAACCAAGAAGCAGGAGTAAATTTTCGGCTGAATACTTCTGTATGTATAGTACTACTTATACAATTATAATCATATTTCTGTTAATAGGCTTATTGTTTGAAAGGGCTTTCAATAAAGAAAAAGCCAAAATGTTATAAAAGTGAGGAATGGGCATGGCATTAACCATGAGCTTATTGTGGGAAGATCACAGTTATTTTTCTTTGACCTGATTATATAACATCATTTTTAACATTATAATTTTTGTGTTGAGTGTCACTTAGTATGCCGATGTAATTTTATTGCTGATAGGAAAGTTCTATTTCTATCCCAAAATATTAAATTAAAGAAAACTACATTTCTATCTCAGAAATATTAAATTAAAGAAAGCTACATTTCTATCCCCCAAAATATTAACCTACACTTTTTTTGAATCTTTTATATATTTTGCTAAGGTATAATTTTTATTTTCTTGGGAAAAGTTATGTTGAAATGCATCTTGCATTGTGCCTTTACAAGAAAAATAGCTGTTATAATAAAAGGTTACAGTATTTTTAAGAGATTCAAATCTACAGATATCATCATACACCTCCTTATTTGAAGTTCTTTGTATTTGTTTCTGCCATGCATGTTTTCTTATAAACCTTTTGTTCATTAGATGTTTTACATTGCAAAAGAGTAAAGGTGGTTTCTAATTGGATCTGACCATAAATAATTGTATATTGCAGGAATTTTCAGTGGAATGGGAATCAATCGTGAAAGCTGCAGCGGATATACCACAGCAACAGGGGGAAATGCTGCCATATGCAACTTTAGAGTCTTTTCATCTCTATGTTTTGGCTAATGTATTACGTCGCCCAATTATTGTTCTTGCAGATAAAAGAGCCAGAAATGTCTATGGACAGAGTTTACAGGAAAACAATATTGGAGGGATTTATCTACCTTTAGAAACAGTTCCTGCAGAATGTATCAAGACTCCAGTTATTATTGGTTACAATATGAATCACTTTGCACCCCTTGTGATGCAGGAAGATGGCTCCAATTTGAGAATGGATGTTGTTCCAATAGTCACTTATGAATTTGAAATGATGGTGGTGCATTATTTGCTTCCTGGCGAGGAACCAGAAGTTGTCAGACTATTGAAAAACTACCTTCAGATGACAGAAACTGCGCTTACTGAAACAGATTCTATCAGGCCCATCCTGTCAGTGCGACTTGAGAAAAGAAAATTGCCTGATGATTTAAACTTAATGGAGGATCTAAGACAAGACTGTGAGAAAAAGTTTAGACAATGGATTGATCAGGAGTATGGTTCAGAAAATCCTGTTGTACAGATTCAATCAGCTCCGGCTGCAACACCAAAGCAGAACATAGTGGTACCACAGAGGATGCCAGAATTGCAAGATACTAACAGAGGTCCATCCTTGGCCAAGATCATGAGGCCACTAAGACAAACTCAACTACCTCCACATGTTGACAAACCAGTTGACCAGACAGTGGTGGGTCACTCCAATCGACAGAAATGCCTGACGACAGGCTGTATGATGCATGGAAGCCCAGAAATGTATAACTTGTGCTCTAAATGCTTCAGGGACTACACTGTGACATATCACAACCAAGAGCAAGCGATGAGACGTCTACATGATGCAATTGGTGTGGAACCTTCGGCACCAATGCCAACAATTCCACCACCTGATAGCTACATAGACCTATCCATTGTGCCTGAAAAATGTAAGACTGAAAATTGTGATTTTCAGTGTTCTCAGGCAACGTATCCTTATTGCCATGAATGCTATGAAGATAAACAGAAACACCAAGCTACCCAAGCTCAATCAACAGCTAGTGAGAATGTTCATGTTTCCATACAGGAAACTGAACAGCAAGCAATAATTAACAAGCCACATAGTGGTGTAAACAATCCACAAGTTGGAGTAAATACTCGGAAATTAAATGTAGCACAGACTGTAACCGCAATGAATGAACTTTCTAGATCCACATACAGAATAGCATCATCAGAGGAACCAGCCTTTATGTCAATGAAGGATGAGATGTGCCCTACAGAAGGGTGCAGAAACCATGTGTCTAGGAATACTGAACCAGTGTGTCATGAATGCCACAACAAAAAACAAATAGCTCTAAAACTACATCTAGCTGCACAGGATGTTCAGGGACAGAACGTTATTAAAAAATTTGCTGGTTCTGCCTCAGGAGTAGAACCAACTTTCGAAGGTCTTAGATTTGAGTCGAACCAGTCAAGGATTCATGAACCAGCCCAGTTTGTTCTACCTTCTACAGCAAGTGTCAAGACTTCTCCAAGACTGGTTACCCCTGCTATAGGTCAAGTAGCTCCTCCTATTTCACCCAATATCCGCAGATGCAAAGCAAAGGGTTGTGATAATTATGCTATGCCTGCTAATAATGGGCTGTGTGAGGCTTGTTATTATAAGTACATGTTTGGTGAGGGTAACATACCAGAGAAAGAAAATTGGCAACTATCTCCAAATGCAGAGGCCTTAAACAGGTTGAGTGGACCAGCAAACAAATGCTCTTCTCCCGGATGTGAAAATACACCTCCTGCAGGAAAAACTATTTGTTATGAATGTTTTAAAAGCCCAGGATTGGAGGGTCTTAACATCAGTGCAAATCAAATTATAAATATAAGTGAAGAGAAGCCAGCAGCTGCTAAAACCCAAGGTTTCAGATTTGTAGGTAAAAACCTTCCTGGTCAATTTCCAGTACCAATTATGACTCCGGCATCACGGTCCCTTGAGAGTCCACCAACAGGTCAGAAGATTAAAACTATGACAGAGGTGCATTCTAAATCCTCTAATAGTTATCCTCGTACCAGTGTAGAGAAATACCTATGTGCCACCCCAGGATGTCAGTACATCAGGCAGAAAAATAACTTGGACCTATGCTATCAGTGTTACATGAGGGCTTCGACCAGAGAAGCTAGGAGAGACCTTGATACGGAAGAAAATGCTAACCCTGGTCCGAACTCTGCTGCAGTTTTGTCTTGCAGCGGAGTGACCTTGACAAATGAGGAGGAGAATCGGCTCAACCCTGTTGTGACCAGCTCCAAACAGAAGGTCGCTTGTGCTGGGAAAACTTGTGGTAAACTCATCTATCCACCCAAGAAGCTGTGTGACGAGTGTCAGGAGATCCTGGAACAAGCCCATGCTAATAAATCCAAACAAGGTTTGTATAAATTACCATGTAATACATAAGCTATGATTACATTATTAAACAAGATTCACATGTATATATGACTTTCATAGACTTAAACACAAAATAATAACAGTAATATCAATTCCACTGTTACTACTGGAAAATTTTATATATATATATATATATATATATATATATATATATATATATATATATATATATATCACTTTGCTAACTCAGAGGAGGTAATAAAACTCCTTTCTAACTCATGTTGTCTAACCTCAGGACATGGTGAAGCTGTTGAATTTTCTTTCCACACAACCTGATCAATGAAGACAAGAATCTAGAATTAAAAAGTCTCCAAATGATTATATAAAAGGAACTTTTATTCTCCACAATAGGGCATATAATGTGACATACCCTTGTTTGACTGTCCATATGTCCATTCGTCTGTCATAACATGGTTAAGTTTTGTGTTTTGGTCTTTTTTCAGACACTGTGGTGGGGCATCCTTATCAAATGAATACATTTCTAGTTTTTAAATGTTGCAAGCATCTGATACAGCTATAAAAAAAAAACATGACTTTTTAATTTTGTTGTTGCTTGCAATGTGTTAAATTGTGGATGTATGGATGGTAGCCTAGGGGACTGGTGCATAAAGGCAGCCAATCAGGATCCAGTTGTTTTCATGGTGATCACACATTTCTATATATCCCACCTTGAGTATAAAAGTACACAGGGATTAAAAAATCAAATTTAATTTCCGATTGATTATTATAGACACTTGATGGTAGTTATGGTAATACTTTTTTCTTATATCCTCATTCAAGAAAGAGATTGTATATGACTCATTTTGCCCATCTATCCATGTCTGTCTGTCTGTCCATGTGTCTGTCTTGTTAGGGCTGTGCTCTTTTCTTAAATGCACCCAATGAGACAGACATAGAAAACCAGACATGCAGTATGGATGTATATTGAGGTGAAGTTATTCTGAACACCTAAAATGTGTTGCTTCAACCTACTTTCTATGTTTATTCACCATTAAAATTTTGTCTGGGGTCTAATTCCTGTACCTTTCTTCATATTGCCCTCAAAGTTATGATGTTGGTACATGTTTGGATGAACATGTGTTGCACATAACAACTGGGTGAAGATTGCTTTAAGATGCTGACTCGTACCACAGAAGTGCTCTCTAACAACTCAAGTTTTTGATGTCTGATTTCCAACTCCGACCACTTGAGAAAAGGGAATAAAATGAGGTGAACTTATCTTTAGTTTGTTGTTCATGAACCTTATGCATGAACAGGGTTCATACAGGTTGTTGAAAGCCTTAAAAGTGCTTGATATATAAGATGGCAAAATCAAAGCCTTGAAAGTACTTGAAAATCAAAATGTACTTGAAAGTTCTTTTTTCTGGAACAGTTGCAGTCGTGTTGATTATTTTGCATTGATTAAAACAGAACAAGTCCATATTCTAAGTTTAAATATGTTTTACATAAAGTGTAGTTAATGAAAACAGGCATATAATTGATCCATAATTTGTTGTTTTTGAAGTATATTAAAAAAATATAAAAAAAACTTCATACTATCTTATGATTGGTCGTGAATAAGGTCCTTGAAAATTATTACATATGCTTTGGAAAATTCTAAAAAGTTCTTGGATTTTATACTTCCAAAGCTGTATGAACCCTGCATAAATAATGTACACCCAATGGCAAACAGTGTAGAATCAGATCTGATGTCACTGAATACAGCAGCAGATCTGGATATTGGCTGTCCACTCTGCATGTGATTTCCAGTTTATTATGGGGTGGGGGGTCAAGAGGGCTGATCAGGCCTGGAAATCATACCACTCTTGAGCTTAAATTTGAGCTTGAGATTTTGTTTTGACCAATCAAAAAAGACTTTACATTTGAAATATCATTTCTGAATTGGCTGACAGTGGAAACTCAGTCTCAAACTCTGAGTTTCATGATCTCCATATATATATATATATATATATATATATATATATATATATATATATATATATATCTCTATATATATATATATATATATATATATATATATATATATATATATATATATATATGACTAAATAGGGTATTGGGGTCCATAATTCAAGGTCAAGGTTACTTATTAGCATTACTATATTTGGTGTCTTAACGTTGCAGGTGGGCTTTGGTAAAGACATACAGATGGATAGGCAGACAGACAGTCAGATAGGTGGGATAATAGATAGATATAAATGTAGATTTATAGATGGACATTTTTGCTACCTTATTTCCATAATCGTGTTTTACACAACGATCTTGCTGTACTGTTTTGCAGAGTTAATAATTGTACAGTAGAATCTTGAGAGGTACTTTAGGTTCATTGAAGTGTTTAAGTTGGTCTTTTGCCTCTGAAAGCATTTAATTTTTATATAAATGTTCATCTTTTACAGTAAAAAATGCAAAAATTCAGCATGACATGTATGAAGCATGGTATTGTTGTGCTGGCCGTAGTCATTGCATCCATTCATCCACAGTGTGAGGATGTGGTTACTAACTTGAGCTATCTCATTGTTAGGGCACCACATTGAGGTGATGGAGCCCTATAGTAATCACCATTTCCATCTATCCATTTGTTTGTCCATCCATTTACAATTTTAGTAACCACCAAAGTGCAACCCTTACACATAACTGGATGCCACCTCATGGTTGAATTACCTATTACACATAGATGTGCATTTCGAAGGTTTGATCTTTTTCAGGTTCAGTTCTGATGAGTTATTGCTCTTGTCCCATCAATTTTAAATCTCCACTGCAGCAGATCTTTGTAACCAGCAACCTATATGTACCTTTTATGGTTTTTGTCCTATCAATTCCACATGTAGAAAAAGTTATGTCCTTGACAATTAACTTCAGATCTTCATATGGTATGTTACTTGTAACTGACATAGCTGATTCAACATATTCAAGTACAGTTTGCTCTGACATCACCTCATAGACCAAAATGTTTCTTTATCGGTTTTGTTTTGTCAGTGCCACTTGGGATAGAGTTGTGGTCCTTGTTTCATACCTAAATGTGCCTTGTATGGGTTTTAGTTTCCTAACTCCATTTTTGATAGAACTATGGCCCTTGACAATTAGCTTCATATATTTCATATGGGATGTTGCTTGTAACCATATTCTGATGTTTGGTATGAATATTGTCTCATAGACTTACATGTGCCTTGTATGGGTTTAGTGTTGTCTACTCAATTATGGACAGAGTTATGCCCCTTGTCAATCAAATTAAGTCTTTGTATAGAAACTTGGAATGTTGCTTGCAATCAGCATAGCTAAAGAATCATTCAACATATTCTGATGTAATTTGGTAAGAATATTGTCTCTTAGATCTCAATGTGCTTTTTATGGGTTTTCTCTCCTACACCGTTTTGGACAGAATTATGAATCTTGTCAGTCAACTTGATATCTTTACATTGGATATTTTGCTTGTAATCGGCATAGCTCAAGAACCTTTCAACATATTGGTAAGAAAATTGTGTCATAGATCTAGATGTGCCTTTTATGGGCTTTGTCTCGTCTACTCCATTTTGACTCGAGTTATCCCATTTGTCCATCAACTTGAGCAAAAGTCAGTAATAGAAAGAATGATATGTTGACTAATAACAGAAATTAGTCAATATGTCTTTCTTTCTAATACTGGTTTATTTTGTACCTCTCAAATGATGATGTAGTCTGTGATTATTATGAACACTGATACCATATATTTATGGCTAGTATGAAATGATTTGCATGTCCAATAAAGCACAATTTATACAGTTTAATAGGAACATAATGAATAAAGGATGCATTGAAGTCATTATGGAACATAAGAGAGGTTGGTTTTAATTGTGTTTTTCTGTATACTGTATTGAAATTATAAAATTGCAGAATGCATATTCCAGAGTTTGTACATATGGTGTAATTCAATCAAACTTCAAATTATTTAGATATGTCCTGTATTTCATGTATTATGGGCAATTTAAGGTGCAGCAAACAGACACATTTTTTGGATTGAATATTGTCTACACATAGTAATAATCTCTCTGTTTCTTATATTTGTTCATGTAAAAATCTAATTCAGGCATGCGACCACTGCGTCAAGTTAGTCTCCTAAGCAAGGTTGAATTGGTCTAGTGTTATGCGAATATATGGATTTTTCTGTAATTAATATGGAGACTTGTTCATGAATTCATTACATTTAATATGCATATATATTCATTAACTCATTATTTTAGATTTTAGACATGGTAGACAGAATGTGACAGCTCCTATTCGATCTAATCCAGCACCCCAACAACCTCGACCCCATACTGCCCCAGTAGTTGCCAAGTGCATTTTCAGAAACTGTGATCGCTATGGAGACCCTGCAACAGGAAGCATGTGCACGGCTCACTTTGAGTACACTCAAGAAACTAATACCACCACAGGTCAACAAAATCATCCCGCAGTTGTACGGTGGAATGTTTCATCTGTTGGTCAACAAGCCATCCATCCTGTCAATCAGAGGTTGTCTAACCCAAAATTCCAGGGGACATATTCTACTAGCACTAGTGCTAATTTACAGCCTTTTCCACACAGGTCAGGGTCACAGGAAGATAACTTCACAGCAGCCTTGACAAACCTTGAACGGAGCCGGAAAAGTAAATCTAAATGCATCATCCAAGGATGTTTGAATTTTGGAAGCTCTCAAAACGAAGGCATGTGTAATGGCTGTTTCATGGCACATTTAGCAGAATAAAAATCTTTTATTCTACCAGATTTCTATGACTGCACATTTAAACAGAACAAAGAATCTAAGTCTTTTTCTGAAACAGATTAATACTTGATATAGTTACTTACACTTCCTTAAGACAACAAATACTTTCATTTTGGTATCTCATCATTTTATGAACATTTACATTCTAATTTAGATAGTGTTTCACATTTGTTGGTTTTCTACAACACTGGAACCTGTTAAGTGTACCGAAAATTAGATGTTGTTAGATAGCTTTATATCTTGTTCAGGACTGGTTTATAATTAGTATTAAAATAGTATTTCAAGTACATGTACCATATTTATGGCTGTTTGTTTTCTTGAACTTGTATTTATGTTTTAGTCAATGTACATGTTGGATTTGCTTTTGTCATTGTCACAAGTCAATTTTTGGAAAAAAGTAGTACAGAGTACAATTACTTCTACTTATAAGATATTTCATATGATCAGCTGTAATTTGTAGACATTCATACAAAGTAATAGGAATTTGCTCCAGTCCCTGGGGTAGGGGAGAGGGGACAGCAAGGATTATTATTGTTTTTATTTAATACATGCTACTCCTACTTATAAGATATTACATATGATCATCTGTCATTTGTAGATATTCATACAAAATAATGGAAATTTGCTCTAGGCCCATGTGGAGGTGGCATGGATGTCAAAAAAAGGGAAGGGGGGGGGAACTAGCAGCTTTTCCACAGATATCTTGTTTTTAACTTGACTGGTCATATTCCAGAAGAGCTTATGGGATGGTCTGTTGTTGTACGTTGTCTGTCATCCATTGTCCAATGTCCATCCGTCCTTTACCATAAGTTAGTTATCATTGCACCGTCTAAACTACTTGCAGGATTGCCATGAAACTTTGCACAGACATTCATCCAATATGGCCTCCACAGTGACCATCTTGAAAATCTCCTGAATGGAAAGTCAAATTGACATGGGGCTTGCACTAAACCTAAACAACTTCTTGTGATGTCTAGTTGGTCCTAAATGAAAATGGTGCCAATCTGACATCCAGTATGGCCACCATAGCAACCATCTTGAAAATGTGATCATCACTCCCACTGAATGGAAAATCATATCGCCATGGGGTTTTCACCAGAAGACTTCTTAAGATGTCTAGTTGGTTCTAAATGAAAAGGGTGCTGCTCGGATATCCAATATGGCAACACAGTGGTCACTTAGTAAATCTTGTTATTGCTACTTCTCCTGAACAGATGGTCTTAGCAACATGGGGTTTTCACTGAAAGACTTCTTATGGTGTCTAGTTGCTCCTAAATGAAAATGGTGTTGAGCTGACATTCATTATGGCTGCTATGGTATCCACCTTGAAAATCTTGTTATCATGACTGCTTGAATGCAGATTCATATCAGCATGGGGCTTTTACCAGAAGACTTCATATTGTGACTAGTTGGTCCTAAATAAAAATGGTGCTGATCTGACATCCAACATGGCCACCGTGGCAGCCATCTTGAAAATCTTGTTATTGTTGCTTCTCAACAAATAGGCATATTGACATGGGGTTTCTACCCGAAGACTCCTTAAGATATCTGATTGCTTCTAGATTAAAGTGGTGCTGATCTGACTTCCAATATGGTCACCATGGTGGCCATTTTGAAAATCTTGTTATTGCTACTCCTCCTGAATGGATGGTCACATTCACATGTGGTTTAGCCATAAGACTTCTAATGATGTCTAGATGGTTCTAAATGAAAATGGTGCCAATCTTACATCCAATATGGCTGCCACAATGGATAATTTATAAGTCTTGTTATTGCTCAAAAATATCAGATGTGGTTTCAACATTCAGCAGTTAAAAAAAAAAACAGAGAAAAGGTCTTATCTTAAATTCCTGGAGATTCTTTTCAGCCAGTAGAGTGTCAATCCCTTCAAGGTACTCTTTTGTTAGTTTTGTTCATCATATTTGGCATTTAAAAATTCCATCAGTTATACCATCGTTGTACAAACAGCATTCTTCATCATAAATGTTTGCTTCATATTGGTGTTACATTTTTGACTGATGTTTGCTTATTAGTGTTTGATAGCACTGTAAGATACTACCTGGGGGTGGGGGTGGGGGGGAGGGTAATGTAAATCCAATAAGCCTAATGTATATTTAATTATTTTGTCATTATGTAAAAGAATAATGTAATTTCTCATAGTGATCCATACATGCCAACTATTACACTTTTGGCGTAATCATTATGCTTTTTTTCACCTAATTAAATCTTACGCTCACCTGTATATGGATTATGCTTATTTGGTACAGTAAAAAAAAAAAAAAATGAACCAGTGAAAAGCTGTGTTTGTCATTTTTATTATCATCTCTTGAATCCTACACTATATAAATTTGAGAATATTCTAAAAAAAAAAAAAAAAAAAAAAAATGCTGCGTAAGAATAGCATCCATCATATAGTACCTACATGAACTTTCCTTATTTTCCATTTATAGCAGCTGTAAATGATGTACATTTCCAAAAAAACAAGGGTTTCTTCAATTTGATATATTGTCTCACAGATTCATTATATTTTGATAATATATTTAGGTAGCAGATTGGTTTATAATTTAAAAAAAATGGCACTAGATATTGAGCGAAATGGGCTTTATCAATGTGACTTGTGGATGTTATGTGACTGAAACATGTTAGAGGAGTGGGATCTTTTAAACTTCAATACATGTCAGATCAGAAAAAGGGCAGATCAATAGCACTTTACAAATTTAAAAGGAAGAATATGAGAGCGATGTAATATAGCACTCAGATTGAGTGCATCGTCATGCTCATTGCAGAATTTGTTGACTTAACTTTACGATCATTCAGCGGAAGTTGGACATTTAGACTAGTTATAGTGAGTGTTGTATAAAATAATTTGTCAATATGTTTTTTGTTTGTATTCTGGTACTAATCCACATGGATTTTGCCGATTTGTGACAAGAATTTTAACCAGCTTCAGATCCAGATTAGTAGCAAAAATAAATGTACATTTTTCATAGAGTTTCCTGTACTTATAGCATGTAAAATATAAATTACACTTATTATGCTCAGATTACGCTTTTTTGCCACTTATATTAGTAATAATTATGCTTATACCTCTCTAAGGGTTGACATGTATGGTGATCTTTCAGAAGTCTTTCCCTATTTAACCAATGTAAGCAAACCAGGTGTTTATTGGAGTGTCGATACTGGTTTCTTACCATGTGAATCTTGCACAGATCTTCACTGCACCATTTAGCTTATTAGGAGTTGACAACCCAAAAATTAAAATAGAACAAAATTTTTTAAAAAATAAATACATTTGACAACATATTGCACAACCATGCTTCTGTGATAGTTTGTTTAATCAGAGAGAGAAAGAGCAATTGCACTGAATTCCACCTACTTGTATAATAAATTATTATATTTCCACACATTTGCAAGAAAAATGTTTGGTTTGTTCTGATAATTGTAGTGTAAACACTTTTATAATCCCACAAGTATTGTTCTGATTTAGCCACAGAAGATTCACCAATAAAAACCATGCTCATGATTCCTTTCAACATCGTAGCTGATCATGGAGAATTCAGGCCACAATTTCCAACATAGTTTAAATTTGTCTGACATTTTTTCTGTTTAAGCTCTTTCTAGACACATCTTGACATCACTAATTCACTACTCAATTTACAACAAATTTTAATTTCAATACAGTGTCTGATATTTGAATCAAATAGACTGTATTTCATAACATTACCATTCCATGTTTGAGTTGGTTTATGTTTTATGGCACAGCAACACAATTGGATTATTTAGTTTCGAGGCATTTGGAGTAAAGTGCCTTGCTCAAGGACACTGGTAGCAGGCTTGAGCTGATCCGATGTTATGATTCTAACCCGCACACTTTTAGTTGCAAGTCAGGTACACTGTCCACTGAGCCACTTCTGCTCTTACACGTTGGAAAGTATGTGCTAACTTGAACAAAACTGATAGGTTACTTTGAATAGAAGTACTGGGGTTCCTGTGGGGAAAATGATGTTCTGTGCAGATTGATTCTAAATCAACAATCCCCACCACTTGATTTTATTTTCCTTGATTTGACAGAATCGTTTTATGAAGTATGTTATATAAAAAAATTTATCATGCCCATCAGGTGTCACTTGTCACATAAACACCAGTTGTGTGAGATCGGAGGATTATTGGACCATTTGTGAGTTCATCCACTTGGATGCAGACATCCCCTTGATCTCACAAAACTGCTATTTATCTGAGATGATTGACATCTGATGGGTTTTATTTATTTCTTAATTCAAAAGCTAAATATTAAAAAACTGGATGTTTATTTGCAGCTAGACAAGTGCCATAAAGCCCTTGGTTAATCTCACATTTCAGAACATGTAACAGTGTACAACTTGGTTCATATAGTTATTGAATGAGTTATTTCTGGCTTGCTTGTGCAAATTAAACCAGGCTGTAGGAGTCTTCATTTTTAGTTTACAATCATACTTTCTACAAGATATGTCTATTGTAATAATTAATATCAAGACTAGGATATTTGTATAAAGTAATAATGGATCAAGAATAATTACTGACAACTGTTTCTCCTTTTGCTTTTATGAACATAATTTGTTGCGGGTTATATCAAGTGTATTTATACATATTAAATAATGTATATTACATGTTTATACCTGACACATCATAAATTATAATGATATGTGTTGTATGTATTGGTGACTTTTTGTGTATATTCTTTTTCTAGTTAGTGAGTTTGTTGGATATTGTTTTTTTTGGGGGGGGGGTTGGCATATTATTATTGAAATCCCTGAGAGAGGAAGTGAATAAATAAATGAATGAAAGGTTGAGTTCTTAGTTTCTCTTTACAAATTAGAAAAGAATGAATTTTCTATAACCCTAGTGTTGTCATCAAACTAAGTGCATTTCTACACTTTTTATTTCTGATCTCAAATGTTGACTTGGAGGGATTCTATCTATCCAGTGCCTCCCTAGGTTAATGTAAATTCTAGCATTGGAGATAATGTGACATACTTTCAGTGAAACACTTCTTATAATGTCTTGTTGGTCATAAATGAAAATGATTCTGATGTGACTTCTAATGTGGCTGCAACAATAGCCTTCTTGAAATCTTGGTATCACTACTTCTCCTAGATGGCTGGTCTTATGATGTCTAGGGTTGGTCCTAAATGGAAATGGTGCCAATCTGATATCCAATATGGCAATCAGGACAGCCATCTAGAAAATCTTGTTGTCATTACTCATTCAGAATGGAAAGTCGTATCAACATGAGGTTTCCACCAGATGTCTTGTTTGTCCTAAATGAGGTGTTGTTGGTTCTAAATGAAATTGGTACCAATCTGACATCGAATATGTCCGCCACAACAGCTAATTTGAAAATCTTGTCATGCTGAAGAATATCATTATCAGAGATGGTTTCAACACCCATTAGTTAAAAGGAAGAAATAGTCTTATTGTGAATTCCTGGAAATTCTTTTGGGCCAGTAGAGTGTCAGTCCCTTCGAGGGACTCATTTATTTAGAAATTCACTCCAGTGCAAAATACTAAACTTTGGAGTAGATCTGCCATACTAAAACAATACAGAATCAATTTATTAAAAGTGATTGCTTTAATTATTTCTCAAAATATTTTATGACATTTAATCAATTCTATGTTAAAAGATAAAGAGAAAAAATACTGAAAACTTTTATAATTAAAATTACATGTATTTTGAGGATTATTGATATTGGGTTATGATCATAAAAAGTAATATGGTTCTTTATATCTCACAAGTTATGTTCATCCCTTTGATCCTGTTTAATATAGTATTACCTGAACTGTCCAATTCATCTGCATTCTCATTGTTTTTTATTCTGTTTCTTTTTGAATATACTACAATTTCTGGGCATGCAGTTTACCTTCATCATTCCATTTAATAATTGTAAATCACTCAAGGTAAAAAAAGATCATGCTTAAAGTAGGTTGTAATGACCTATCTTTCATGTACAGTAATCTTCCTACTGTAAATTCAAGTCAAACACTATCAATCTATGCACACATAATTGAAACATTCCATATTTCTCACAAATTTGTAGAGCAATTATAAAGGATGAAAATTCTTTGCTGTTTGAAGACTTAAATACAGTCTGTCTTGATTATAACATGCTTGCATATAATGTAGCCTTGTATACAAAGTATAATTTTCTGCTCCTGACTTGACTGTTTTATTTTAGCATTTGATAAAGGTAATACATACTTCTGTTATGACATCTAACTCGTGGTCTGAAGACCTACATATTTTCTTTTCCAACAAATCCTTAATTTTCCTGTAAACTTTTTTATTTAGTGTTTTAATTGAAATTGGAATTTTCAGACATTTAATTTTCTAATCTTTCTTTAGATTTGCAAACAAAGGCAAAATAGCCAAAACAATGAAAATGAATGACAGGTTGTTGTAATGGTATTTTACAAGAAGATTAAGATTCCATGTGCACCAATAAATTTTTTTATCCAGATCATATTCTGTGGTAGAATGTACTTTTTATAACACATAATCTGACCTATTTTTATTCAAGTATGAAGTATGAATAGCAAAATGTAAGTTTTGTTGCAATAATAAAAAACAAACAGAACTTGTGAAAAATATTTTGTTAAATTTCCATTGTTAAGAAATTAACTTTTGTTGTCAACAATTGCATTGGAGTTTCATTCTGAATGTTAACATATTAGAAATTTAATACAATAATTATGTTACTTTGAAGAGTGTAATATGAGGTTTATGCAAAATGGTAAACCAGTATTGACCTCAGCCTCCCAGCCTCAGTCCATATTGGTTTTCTGTGCTGCAAGAAACTTCATATAGCACCCTAAAAATACCATAAATATATAACATCATCTACTGGTGACATTGCATCAAAAACCTGTAAATGTCTAAAAAATTAAAAAGCTAGATATAGTCTTTGTAATTTGCATATTTAAAAATTGAACGAATGATTTCAGATTTGCTAGAATTGCTATTACAAATGTTTGATGATAGAACTTCATGTATTATTTAGTATTTAGGTAATTTTACTAAACAAAATAATATAACTTTGCATGTAAATATACATGAGCCTGATTAAAGTCTGACTTGTAGTCGCTTCAAATATACATGAGCCTGATTAAAGTCCGACTTGTAGTCGCTTCTAGAAAAATGTATAAAGCATCATTAAATGTAATGTTGTAAATGAAAATAAAATAAAATAATTCACTTCAAGGGACCAACACTCTTTTTTATTTGTTTTTGTTTAATTAGAATTTTGTGATGCAAATATATATATATATATGTTTCTATCAACCATTTAAACTCCAAATTGTTATATCCCCATCTATATAAATCCATTATTCATTACTCATCTTCATAAGCAAAATTCAAAATTCCTGCCAAACAATGCATTAAACCCAAATTATATCCCTTTGCTATTGGCATTTGTCTATGTTTACAACAATACATACAAACAAATAAAAACAGTTTTAATTTTATTTCGAGTAATAAATTTATAGATTTATAAATAAAGAAAGATCACACTGTTTGTAATTTCGCATACCATATCCCTGCCCCCCTACCTCTGTGTCAAGGTCATAGCAGGGGAAAATGTAATTCTATGACTTGTATCCTTGTGTGGGGTATAACATTTGAATCACTGAAGATATTTTAATGAAATTTTAGTCAAGTATATATCATGCATATATGGTGTGTTACATACCATAGTCATGTTCCTTGCCTGAAGGTGAAGGTCACAGGAAGGGAAAATGTAACTCTGACTTGTATTCTTGTCTGGACTTTAACTTTTGAACTACTGAAGACATTTTAATAAAACTTTAACCTGTTATATATCATGACTAGATAATGTGTCACATACCATAAGCCATGCCCCCTACCACAAGGTCAAAGTCATGGCAAAGAACACTATACAATAGTGACCTCTATCCATGAATGGGTATAACATTTGAACCAATGAAGGTATTGTTATGAAACTTAGCCTTTTATATACCTTGACATTTTCTCATGTATTCAGTCGTACCCCCTGCCTCAAGGTCAAGGTCACAATAAGGGATAAGTTTGTGGCCTGTGGCCTTATCCAGGCTGTCACGTTTTAACCGCTTGAGTAGAGATCTTTTGATGAATATTTACCCAGATTCAAAACCATATAATGCTACACCTAGCTCTAAGATCTAGGTCAGTAGCAAGTCAAAGGTCATGAAATGCATATATCATCTGCCAGTTGCTGTTGTCATTGTATGAATATATGGATATTAACCAATCATTGTGCTTTATGATTGATACAAGACTTATTATCCTATTTGAATTGAAGACGGAGGCAACTAGTATCACATTTGTTTTTAATCAAGACAGTACTAAAGACTCATCTGTATCATGGAGGGAGAGGCAGGGGTATACTTACGTGAGAAAATTCCTCACTATTCCTCTAGTTTGAAGTTATTATATTGTTGCTCTCCACATAAAAAAATAATTTGTTTTCAACATGTGAAAAGTTATACATTTCCTGCAGAGCACATTTACCTTTTTATGCTCCACACAACTATTATGATGAGAAAATGCAATATTTTGTGTACTAAAATTTTTGTGAATTCCAAACTTTGTATTTGTTGTCATCTTGAAATATGCATTTCAATATTTTGCACAACTCGGAGTGTGGCTAATACAAATTCATGTTTGATTGGAATTCAGAAAATCAAATGGATGTTCTGTATCCCCTCAGGAATATTTTTGCAAGGATATAGCATTTTGCCCATTTGCTTGATTCTTCATTGCTTGATTCATCACTTAGTAGGTTGGTTGGTTCAGTCATTTATTAGGCATTTCTACATCATCCATATCATTGCTTGATTCTTCATTGCTTGATTCATCACTTAGTAGGTTGGTTGGTTCAGTCATTTATTAAGCATTTCTACATCATCCATATCATGGACCCTTCTTCATCTAGTGATAACTCATCAAAACTAATATCTGAATGAATTTCAAGAAGAGTAACTCACCTGCAGAAACAAAAGGGTCAGTGTGACCTAGTTTTCATGCATGAGTAATTTATGTATTTTCAGAGATCATGGACACTATTTTACATACACATTAAAATTCGTCGGCAGATGCATCTTAAGAAGATTATCTCATCCATACAGAAGTAGGTTGCTGTGGTCTATTCTTCATGCATGAGTAAATATTATTGTATTTTCAGAGGTTTGTAAGTTGCAGCATCCATATATTATACCCTATTTCACCTTCACTCATCAAAATTAGTATGTGGATGCATCTTGAGGAGAGTAACTCTAAATATCAAAAGTAGGTCATTGTGGCTTATTTGTCTTGCTTTAGTGACCTTTGTACTTTTGAGGTTTGTTGGTTGCACCATCCTTATTCAAATGCTTGACACTGTACAAATATCAACATTACTAAATGTATAATGGATCTTACAATAATTAGCCCTACAATAACATTTATACTATTTAAGATCCATGGTTATTAATAGACTGTAATTGTTCAAGTCCATATATGGTATCATCTATATTGTGTTTCAGATGAAGGTTCTAGCAGAAGTGTACATTAATGACCCTGTAGGGTTAAAGAAAATATCATTAGAATCTAATTTTGAGTGGCACAGATATTAACAGTTCTAAATAAAAACAATTTTCACTGTCACTCGTATGCGTATGTATACCACATACCATATATCAAAATATGGTGACTCTTTTGGGATGCATAAGGTAATTCAGTAGGTGGATCATATGCACAGGTTGCTCATATTTTTGCACTTATGCATGATAAGAACATGAAGTGAGTGAGTAGCATGTCCCTTATAAAAGCCCCTGCTTTTATAACTAAAGCCCGGACTCTTTCAAAAGAATTTTTACAGATGTTTTTTTTTTATATTGATACCTTCTAGAATCTTCCTGGCAGGTTAGTGTGGTGTTTTATTTTGTATGTATCAGTATGCATTTTGTGAAATTCATTTACTTCAGAATTATGTACAGTCATTTAACTTTTAATTATAAAATGTGTTTTTGTTAATATTGTTCTAACCTAATTTCAATCCATATCTGATTATTTGTTAGCACATATGAATTGTCAGGTTAAATCTCATTTCCGATAAGGTAAAAAGGAAAAATTACATAATTTATGTAACTTGTATCTAATTCACGTTATGCTAGACTAGAAAATATTCAATTTGTAATTTCAGGTCTGCCTCTTTCTCTGATTCCGCTTACAAATAAATGACATTGACCCATAACGATCATAGTCGTAATTTTTGTTCCTGAATATGGAAGAAATTGAACCCTGTGACATGAGTTAAAACAAATTAAATTTCAACACTGTCATTTTTTCAAAGGATAGCTAAAATATAAATAGAAATCAGAACATCTCTTTACCGTTCATATTTTTTAAAACAAAAATACCCTTGGGTCCCTGGAATTTAGTATACATTGGTGCTGACAGACACATTGATATTTTTTTAATCCATGTACCTGGATCACAATATGTATTGAACAGACTATGAAGACAGCAGAGCACAACACTAAATTGATTTTTTTTGCACGATGTAAATAATGGCACAAAGTAATATTGTATTGAATTCAACAGTATTGGGAGACAAGAGAATAATAAATGTTGGTTTGAAACAAAAAACGTCCTGCAATGCTTTATAACAGGTGCTGGTTTCCATATTTTATATAATGCTGATAACACTGAGATAAGCATAAAACAGTATGTAATTAAGAAGGAATAAATTAGATATTGTATTGTGAGCAAATGCATTGTTTTGTATTCAGCTGAACTTACAGTATAACTTTAAAATCTAGTAAACTTCACAGGGTGAATCTACAGTTATTCATCAAAACTAGATATAGAATTTATGGAGAACAAAGTTAGATTTAAAGCAACATGTGGTGATAATAAATCTGAAATCATTCATATGTTTGAAAGTATAGAAGAAACATTGCACATTATTGAAATTAAAAGTAGATGTGGTAGATGGGTATCCTGTTGGCTTGTTGATAAAGACAAATTATCAATCACAAAGTTTTATCTGGATGTTTTTAAACCGTAATAAATTACCAATGTTGGAGATGGCATGGCTTCATCAAAGGAGGACTTTGCACTGCAAAACAAAAATAGTATTTAAGATATATGTACAATGATCCTGAAGGTCATGTTGCTAAAAGTTGAAAGTCCAAATATCAATCGTGGGAAGAAATTAAATGGGATAAAAATAAAATAAAATAATCTAAATTGAAAGAATGGTAACTAAACATTCCATCCACACATTACACATGCAAATTAGAAAAAGATTTCCCCATGAAAGAGTTTATATTAGCTACATGAATGACCAATGGCAGGCAGACCTTGTTGACAAACACACAGAAAATACAATGATGGATACAAATACATTTTGACAGTGATAGATGTATTCTCAAAAAATGCTTGGGCTAAGAAAAGGGAAACGACATACATGATACCTTTAAAGAAACCTTCAAAGAGATAAAGCCTGAAAAATTATACAATTTTATGATGTAAAAAAGTTTACAGGAAAATTAAGGATTTGTTGGAAAAGAAAAAAACTAAATACATTTTCAACTTACTCAGATGCAAAGAGCATCTGTAGTTGAAAGGTTTAACAGAACCATAGAAAACTAGAATGTGTAAGTATTTCACTCAAAATGAAATCATAAAATGGGTTGGTGTGTTACTAAAACTAGTTGAGGGATACAATAACATTAATTATATTTCAATAGTCATGACTTTAGTTGAAGTAAGCAAGATAGAAATCAGATCAAACATGAATTAACATATTGCATTACCTGACAGCAGACACATTTGGAATGCAAAATAGGTGAAACAGAATTTCAAAATGCAACACGATCATTGCAAAGGGCTATCTTCCTAACTTTACTGAGGAAAAATTTAAAATAAGGAAGGTAGTTTTAGATGATCCATTTATTTACCAACTGGAAGGCCCGAAGGGAAATATATAAAGACGGGATGCCTTACAAACTAGATTTATCTCTATATGAGAAACGAGATGTCATACAGAAAGTTGAAAAATCTTGAATACCAAAAGAACAAACGGCAAAAAGTATGTACTCGCAAAAAAGGAAAGGGTATGATGAATCGTTTAACAGCTTGGAACAGCTGAAAACATTGTCATTAAAGTAAATGACAAAGGAATAACAATTCATAAATAACATTTTCAAGAGTATGAAAACTTTGAGGTGACATGTGGAAAATAACGTTGCAATAAAAATAAACTAATTAAAGCATGCCTGGTATGTAAAATACCAGAGGGGAAAAAAGTACATCACAGTAAGCAACAAAATGGTACACATGAAAGTCTGCAAGAATCGACATATAAATGTACTATCAGATAATAAATAACATCACAGAAATGGAAGGAATGAAAATAGAAAACATTCAAAACAATAAATTATTTCCAACTACAGTAAACAAAATATGAAAAAATAAATATAATGCTAACAACTACAAGTTTGTTTGTGAGATTTTGAACAAAATAACTGGTAATGAAATCACCTAAGTGTTGATGTAATTATGGGAACATTTAAACTTTTTTTCCCATTCAAAGAAGGTATACCAGTAGCACCAATCACAAAATCAATTATACATTATTTCTTAACACACTTCTACTATGTAATTTTGATGCATCGATAAAATCTTCAGTCACAAAGAATAGCCTCGAAATGAACCATCTTCAGTAGATATGGAGGAGTATTTACACCACATGGATGAAGCAAACTACAGAACGTCTCTAACTGTGTAGATATACAGATTTTGAAGATAAACATTTTTCCGAACTTTGATTTGACATTTAATAGGAATTAAAATTAAAGTAAAGAAATATATGGCATAGTTAATATTTAAGATATAACCAGTTGTAAAATGTTACAAATGCAGCATAGAAAAACTGATGGAGGAAATGGAAAAACGAAATACAAAATACGAGTGATGCAACGATTGTGTAAAAGAAAAGAAATTAAAATGGTATTACAATAAAGAAATTAAAATATTTGAGATAGAAATCAACAGAAAATTACACGCAAATGTGGAAAAATAGTTCATGGAGACTCAGTTACTGCTAATCCTTATCGTACATTGCATCTCAAACATATTTTACGAGATACAAAGTTGCTACACTAAAAGCAAATTTCGGAGATACAAACCAAAAGGCATTTTTGATAACTACACTTGAAAATTTAGCAAATGATGGCTCTATGAAAATATACAGATCCCAGTGTGACATGAAATTTGGCAGAATCAAGTAAACATGGCAGTGTGGGTGGCAGCATCTCGTTGTGGTATATTAGTCAGATCAGTTTACACACTTATTTCCAGATGCGAAACTGCTTTCTGAATGCAAAATACCTTTATCTGATGACGATGCATACAAATCAAATAACAGTAGTAAATTTTTTCTGCAAAAATTGTACAATTCCACCACAGCATGACTGGAGATTCATCAAGGGAAATAATAAATACTTGGTTGATAATGGGCCAGAAGCACATAAAAACAGTACACCATGGTTCTAAGGGGCCTGCACCAATTTTGTCTTGGTTGCCTACAAACATAAATATAGCTATGTAGCAGGTACTGTTAAATACTGGAGAACATCGCCTGATGAAATGACTTCTATGGCGGACAAAGATGAACCTACTGGCTGGACTTTTTATCTGCAAGATATCAACATATTAACAGTTGAGGGAATAGCTACACTGAATCGAAGTATAAGGTCTCGTGTATCTGCATCAGAAGTGCAATGGTACAAAAACAGAATATATATTACACAGTCTGTTTCAGTATTATCAGGCACTGTTCAAACGTTAATGTAAATATTAATTTTAGGCACGTAAATTTACGACACAGATGAAAACATTATAGCCAGTTTCCAACAATACATATCAGATTCAAAAGTGAAATGAGACTATGCTGATGATGATGCCTGTATTCTTCTATTACCGAGTAACATGGTGATGAAAATGGCAAGTGTCGTTGGCTACAACAATAATTTACTGAAATCCAGTGTCTCCTTTAAACTTGGATTAAACCCTACCATCAATACCGATGTAGATAAGAACGGTATTGCAAATGCTTATTAACAATCTGTAACAGTTCGGACAATAAAGAAGACAAGGTGAGTACAAATTATCAAGAAAAGAAAGATTATAATCACAATAGTCCTACTGTCAGGATGTCAGAACTTGTCAAGAGGAATAATGCATGCTCAGAGGTTTACACGACACATGATAATCCCGAAGAGTTGACAAATGGTTGCAGAAGCAGTTATGATTTAGTTTTTGTCATGGATTACGAGCGAATAATTTTATCATCTTTGATATCGTATTTACACCTTTGATCAATAATGCTGGTAATAAACCCACTTATGTCAAAACAAGTAATCTGATGTGATCAGCTAAAAAATAAAATAAAATTGACAAGCACTATTAAATAACCAACTTATCATACTACAAATAATATCAGTCAATGCTACTGCTACTTGTTTTTTGCTAACTGAAAGAGATAATTGGTTAAATTTTTGATACTATATTTAATTTTCACAAACAATTATTCGCTTGGAGTAGGAGTAGGAGATGTATTGGGAAGTTGAGGTGAAGTAGGGATAGGAAATATTACTCTTTTTACCAAATTTTCTTCTGTAGACAGAGCAATTGTTGATACAGTCATTGCTGTCATTGTATCTATGGTAGTAATTTTCCACGTCTATTCAAATGACCTTTTCAATCGTTCTCCGACATTAATTTGTCTCTTTTTAATTAATCCTTTCAATATTTTCTCCAAAATGTATCTCCAACTGTAATTTTAGATGTCACACTAATTGTGCTCGTTTACATTCAACACTTTAAAACAATTCTTGTAATTTAAACTTTTTGGTTGCTACTCCTTCTTTCCTGGTGTCTTTTTATGTCGTCAATCTGTGTTTCATACATTTCAACATCAGATTTAATCGACATAAAATTCGAATCTACAATTTCTACAGCATTTACATAATCCTTTCATTCTCTTTCTTCTTGTGTAGTGAACAATCTATTACCTGCAGTTGGAAGTTTTCTGCTTTTTGAATACTTCCGTGGTAATAATCTATTACATTTTCTGCTTATCATCAAAAGACTCATTACTCTATATTGTTCGCATCTCAGTATCATAAGGAACTTGTATTTACTGTCTGATATTAACTGTTGGTTCTACTGGGTGTATAGTGTGTGCTGTGTTTTTCATGGGCTCTGCCGTTTCTTATAAGATAGGAAACACATCACCTTCATGTGCAGGGTTAAAACATGCTTTTAAAAAGATAATTTAAAATAAATGTCTAGCTGCAACTTTTGGATGTTTCCTAATCCTTAACATTTCGTTTGTTTAACTACAGATCCATCGTTTATTTTGTTCTCAGTGAAATTTGTCCTTGCTTGTTTAACTTCAGATCCGTCTTACGGAATTGTTTCCTGGTTTGTTTGCTTTTGATATTCCACCCCTATTTCCAATTATGTTATAAAAATAGAATGTGTTGTCTTCAATTCAAAAATCATTCATCATCAACTGATATTCTTGTTCATCTTTATTTTATGACACGTATAATGTTTGTATTGTACCTATGGATTGCTTATACTTTACGATTATTTTGGAATTATAAAACCTTCTCTTGATAGGTTATGTTTATATAAGTATGATTCAATATCTTTAATGATTGAATGTATTCAGAGTCATCTTGTGTAATATTTATGACTTTCATACTCATCAAAATCTTCAAAATTATGATCACCCTTGTTTGGTTGTTTATAGAACTAAGAAATGGACAAAGCACGGCTAGACAAATAATTATGATTTATCGAAGTTGAAAGTAGCGATAGCTCCATTTCTACAGAAAGTGAAGCTTACAAACAGGAATCGAACATAACTATTACAAATGGAACATACAAGGAGATAAGCTGTCAATATTTCACTGAAAAAGAGTTGGAAAAAAGAATAAAACATAAATAAAGAAGACATATACATTTTTTTCAGTGCTAGAACTGCTAAAATTGTCAAGTCATTATCCCATGTTGTGATTTATACTATGACATCATTATCAATATATTTCATCCAATCGGCAACTTAGTTTAAAAAAGGAACTGAAGGATGACTACATGACTTCAGGCGGGATTAGATACATCACTGCATGTTTGTCGTTCAATTTGACTTTATTGAGAGCAGGTTTGAGTTTGATGACATTCATTTCAGAAAGACGTCAGAAAATAAAGGAATATATGGCTATTGCGCAATAAAGTTAATACTGGAATGGTCTATCTGTTTTCTTATCCTCTTCTTTCTTTTTCCTTGATGGTATTTTGTCTTTTTTTAAAAAATCTGTTTTCACCGGGAATTATATACTTTCGTGTTTGACAATTGGAAGCATCTCCTCTGTTGTTCAGTATGACACAAATAGAATTATTAGTATGGTATGACATGACCTATGTCTTAATCATCTCAACTAACGCTTTAAGGTTTTGTAGAAACACTTGACTTTTTCAGAGTTTTATCTGATTTAATGTTTTACTTTAATACTTTTAAAATTCGACATCTTTCTAATTGAGATTTACTGTGGTTTGTATCATTGTGGTATCCCTATTGTCTCATGTAGTCTTTGTTGTATTCATTTATATGTTCTCTGTTTTCTTCTCTGGATCTCTTTTGGGTACTCATTTTTGCATTCTCTCTTTTCATCGCTAAGCTTTTAAGGTATTTATTTCTACAATGTCTGCAATAATTATCACCTCTGTTAAACTCAGATATGACTTTTTCCTCTTGACATTTTGAAGATGTCTTGGCATTCATCTGTTTCTCATTTCAATTTCAAACTAATTTTCGCTACTGAAGCCTGACAAGCTTACTTCACAAAAGCAAAAAGAGAAGTTGGTAGGCAAAACGTTCAGATGAATTTAAAAAGAAAAATCAGAAAGTTTAAAGAAAGAACAAGAACAATCTTAAACGCCAAAACTGTGCAAAGCACAACATCACACATTGCACATTTAGTGTACGACACATTACGTGTAAGAAATTATACAGATTCAAACAACACAATGTATTATAGGTGGTGGTGCATTTGTTTTAGTATTTTGTTCTTTTGGTTACAAAGTAAAGTTTTCTTTACAAAGATTCAATATTGTGATTTAAGCACACGTGCACAGAGACATCCAATTATATAGTTGCAAGAGATTTTGGATTGAACAATGAACAATCAGCGAAAGAACAACAAGAACATAACAACATGTCTATATCTTACAACTCAATACCTGAAATGTTTCAACGTTTCGGGTAATAAATATAAAGCTTTTACCTACATACAAATATCGCGTGAAACAAAAGACCTTATTACCTGTTTTTACAATGCAGCACTTAAATCTGCTCTCACAGTTGCATATAGCATGCTTTTGAAGAAGTTTTTAAGATCCCAATAGATCCACTGTCGAATATGGATACTGGATAAATTGCAAACTAATTTTTCAATTCTCACTTAATTCACAATCTACCACCAAATAGCACATAGGTTATAATCGGACAACAGTGTTAACACTGTACAAACAAAGGCAAATACCAAATATACATTGTTAAATGATTTAACCTTTGTGGGCAATCAATAACATAAATCATCAACACAATGTACCACCCGACATTAAGCTTTGCTCTTACTATTGCTTACAACATGTTTTTAAGAAACTATTGAGGCTTGCAATTGATCTACAATTAGTCATGGGCATTGAAGAAACTGCAGAGCTAATTATTCCAGTTTCTTTTCGCCAGTTCATAATTGACTAATTAATAGCAAATGAACTTTAACCTGATAAAATAGTTACTCAATAAAGTGCGTGGCATCTCTAAAGCAGAATGAGTACTTCCGCACCCAAGAATAGTCACATATCCGTTTCAAGAAGCAAGCCAAAGAAAAAAGTTAAAATAAAATATACAACAGTACAACCTAAAACAGTGGAATATTTACTGAGTTCAAGGCCATTCTTATTTACAATTAGACTGTTTTTTTTTTCTATTCGATTGCTTCACATCCTGTTGATATAGGTCAAGTGAAAATGTGTATAAATAGGGATTTGATAAACAAATAATTCATTCCGGTTGTAGATCAGTCTGTGAGAATCCATTTGTGTTCAGATCAGATTTTACATTGTGCAGCTGAAATCAGATATAATTCGAGAGGAATTATTTATTTAATATAGATTCATTGGAATTACTAAAGTGTTCATTGACTTTTGAATTAATACATTACTTTGGACTTTAGTGAACTCATTCAAAGACATTCTGGATTGTATCATTGTGTTATATCAGGACATTCAAGACTATTGCAACTCATTCGGAACATTCTATATTTTTGGACTTGTGATGAGGACATTTAGGATTATTTGGAATTTGACTCACAATATTGTAAGTATCTCTTGAATTCACTTTGTATTATAGGGTGTTACGACTAGGGGTAATGTAACAAAAGAAAAGACTCAAACAAGCTTTCAAGATTTAAAATACAAATATTTAATTTCCTAAAATATTAAAATATTTCAACAAACAATTAAAGTGAAAGAATTAAAGTAACTTACAGTATAGAATATCCTTAAAAGTCCTAAATTGTTAGACTATTATGCAGAGATCATAAACCTATACCATTATTTAAAAACGAAATAATACATAATTCCGTAACATAGGGAAATACATTTCTTCTTGATATTACTTACATTGTTGCATTCACTTGCTTTCTGTTATATTTTTTTAAGAGCTAGAGTTGTAACAATATATATATATATATATATATATATATATATATATATATATATATATATATATATATATATATATATATATATATATATTGAAAAGACTCTCGCATTTAGTGGTAGGACCTGCACAATTAAAACCCAACTTAAACACAAACACACACAGAGTAACGTTCAAAAACTGAATTCAACACGGAAATGGGTGTAAATAATATTGCATTGTATGATATAATTTGAATTATAAGAGGAAATAAACAAATTTTAAAAAATGAGCTGTAGGAGAAAACCAAACTAATGCCTATGTATATATTGCTTTATGATTTTCGCATTGTAGTGTCTAACTGTAGAAAGGCTATGTGTATTGCTTTATGATTTTCGCATTGTAGTGTCTAACTGTAGAAAGGCTATGTGTATTGCTTTATGATTTTCGCATTGTAGTGTCTAACTGTAGAAAGGCTATGTGTATTGCTTTATGATTTTCGCATTGTAGTGTCTAACTGTAGAAAGGCTATGTGTATTGCTTTATGATTTTCGCATTGTAGTGTCTAACTGTAGAAAGGCTATGTGTACCGATAGGGCCTACGCTATAACAATGCACATCCACCGTAATCTGGTATGGTTAATTTTATTTTATTGTTTTTCAAATCGACTAACATGAATTCATCGTCATTAATTGTTTTCCTAGGAAATGAAACGTCTTTCTGGCATTTAATACGTTTATTTTTATCTGTATATCTTTTTCCTGTTGTTCTTTTCCTAAGATTTTCCATTTGTTTAACAAGCACACTGTTATTCATCAATTCGTACACAATCTTTCTCGAAATTATTGTTTCTTGTTGTCTTAAACTTGTATTCTGTATAACGCAAGATTTAAGCGACGGATGTTGTTCAAAACAAAACAACTCTTCGTATCTTGTTGAGCTTGAAATGTAATGTGTGTAAAACTTGAAACGTAAATGTGTGTAAAGCTTGAAACGTAAATGTGTGCAAAGCTTGAAATGTAAATGTGTGTAAAGCTTGAAATGTAAATGTGTGCAAAGCATGAAATATAAATGTGTGTAAAACTTGAAATCTAAATGTGTGAAAAGCTTGAAATGTAAATGTGTGCAAAGCATGAAATATAAATGTGTGTAAAGCTTGAAATGTAAATGTGTGAAAAGCTTGAAATGTAAATGTGTGAAAAGCTTGAAATGTAAATGTGTGTAAAGCTTGAAATGTAAATGTGTGTAAAGCTTGAAATCTAAATGTGTGAAAAGCTTGAAATGTAAATGTGTGTAAAGCTTGAAATGTAAATGTGTGAAAAGCTTGAAATGTAAATGTGTGAAAAGCTTGAAATGTAAATGTGTGAAAAGCTTGAAATGTAAATGTGTGTAAAGCTTGAAATGTAAATGTGTGTAAAGCTTGAAATATAAATGTGTGTAAAACTTGAAATGTAAATGTGTGTAAAGCTTGAAATGTAAATGTGTGAAAAGCTTGAAATGTAAATGTGTGTAAAGCTTGAAATGTAAATGTGTGAAAAGCTTGAAATGTAAATGTGTGTAAAGCTTGAAATGTAAATGTGTGTAAAGCTTGAAATGTAAATGTGTGTAAAGCTTGAAATGTAAATGTGTGTAAAGCTTGAAATGTAAATGTGTGTAAAGCTTGAAATCTAAATGTGCGTAAAGCTTTTAGTTTATGTAGTCAATTGCGTATTTATTCAGTGGCGGCGCTATGGGGGGGGGGGGGGTAGGGGCGCCGTCGGGATCTTTGTATTTTGCCAACCCCTCACCCCCCCCCCCACACACACACATACACACACATCTATTTGGAGGTTGGCAAATGACATGAAAAAAATTTTCTCTGTGGCAAAGTAGGGGCGCCATTAAAGAACATTGCCCACGGGCGCCTCAAACCTTCGCGCCGCCACTGTATTTATCTTCTTCGTTGTTTCACTTTTACACGTTGACTCTTTCACGACTATACTTTCAAAACCACAGTAAATAACATTGATACTTATGGGGAATGATTACGTTTTTAACAATATGTGGTTTTTGTATATGACCATATATGAAATGTGTATCACCTATTATATGGTAATTACTATATGCATGTCTGTGAAAACGTTTGCTGTTTTGGCGATAATCCTCTCTTTGGATTTTATACCCAATCTGATTAAAATCAAGATCTACTTATAATAAGAAGCTATATCAGAGATCTTGTTTTTAATCAGGTTGATTTTATACCAATAAACTGAATATAATGATATATTATACAATCTTTATAATTGCTTCATTTTTCGTACAATTTTAGGGGCAAATCTTTGCAAGCCTCCCGAGTGGGACCACTGATGGGACTGTTAAAAAGTGTCTTGGTCTGAAAGGTGCAACGATTTTAGTCCAGTAAATCAGGCCCCAACCTGTACTGATATTGATGGGTGGTGTAACCAGTGGTTTCGCGAGGGTTTGAGGCGCCCATGGGCAATGCTATTTAGTGGCGCCCCTACTTTGCTACAGAGAACAGTTTTACGTCAGTTGCAAAACTCCCTATTCCCCCAACTCCCTTCTAAATATAAGTTTTGTGAAGAATTGTCCCCGTTATACTAAGGTGAAGGTGAAATACTACTAAAATATCGTATGCAAAAAAAAAAAAAAAAAAAAAAAGAATAAAAAATCACCAAAAAGTGCCCCACCCCCCTCACCTGGCGCCCGGAATTGCCCTCTCTAACCTCCTCCCGCCCCCATCCCCTTTGCGCCGCCACTGGGTTTAACCTGTACTGATTTTGATGGGTGGTTTGGGTATCACAAACACACCCATCAATATCAGATCAGGTTGTTTGTTGGGGGGGGGGGGTTTTGGGGGGGGCCTCCAAACCACCCATCAATATCAGAACAGGTTTTGTGGGCTCACATATCCGTGGAATATAACGAATCATACAGGGAATAAAATATACCATTTACAGTTTATGGAAGTGAAAGTGTGTGTAAATTAAACAGCTTAAAAGCACACGCTGACTGTTCTAAATTTGAATGATATTTTCATGCAGTCTTGATAAATTTTGGAGGAAAAACAAAATCGGAATAATAAATGGTGGTGCTTAGTTTTTTTTATGTTTATTGGTAGTTAAATTCAAACACACCTACATTCACAAATATACTAAATTAATGAAGTGTGTGCTTCGTTTTTATGTATGTTATTGTTAGTTAAATTCAAACACACCTACATACACAAATATACTAAATTAATGAAGTGTGTGCTTCGTTTTAATGTATGTTATTGATAGTTAAATTCAAACACACCTACATACACAAATATACTAAATTAATGAAGTGTGTGCTTCCTTTTTATGTATGTTATTGATAGTTAAATTTAAACACACCTACAAACACAAATATACTGAATAGAGATTTTATAAGAAAAGAAAATAGATTTATTTATTTATTGTGTTAAAATTCCTGCATATGTGCCTATAGTTTGCTGTAATGTTGAAAGAGAGATAAATCAGTGTCCTTTAGTAAACAGTACTTGTCTGTAAGGTATGATGAAGCCGGTTTTTTCTTCAGTTTTTCATGAAAAAGGATCTTTTGCCCTTAGCCCACCTCCCCGTCCCCACCCCCACCACTTGTTGAATTTACGGCACCCTTCTTCCTTTTAGGGTGCCCCGTCTATTATTCCATCATTTATTATGAGCTTATTACTTGCTTTTTACATCACAGTTATAAACATATACATAAAATTCCTTTAAATTAGTGCAATCATTTCATACTAGTATTTCTCATAGATACTAAATTATTGTTCAATTATTTTACATGTTCAATACACAAATTTGAACAGAACTGAAATGACATTGGCATAACTACATCATTAGCATTTTCTTTAAAATTGCTGCAAGGTTGTAAAAGAAATGAATGTAAAATTATTTTGTTGTTCTTACGTGTTATTACTGGCAATATCAGGCCGAGGAATAGGGAGCTAAATGCATTTCCCAACGACACACCGAGGCAGCCAACCCGGGCTCGCCTGGACGGGTAAGGAACTCGCGACCTTTGGATTACGAGTCCGCAAACCATCAGGAGTAGAATTTAATAAAATGTACTGTTTTAACAAGTAAAGGGACTGGACCAATACAGTCACAACAGGTGTGTCGTATTCTCGCAGTACTAAACAAGAAACAAATCATAAATAAAAGGCAATAATTTACCAGTTAAATGAACGTTGCCTTACTTGTTTATTTATCATCAATCTCCAGTTCTGTATTCAGCAAATGTTGTAAAGGATGAGAATGTTGCAAAATAAACAACATCCAACAGACTAACTGCGACATAAAACGAGATTCACGTATTATAGCGGCATATGATGACCTAATGAGCAGCCCTAACATTCTGCGTTTTTTTCGGACAGGTCTAAACTGCGGCCCCTTGCGGCCAAAAGTTCGGCGAAATAAACTGCGGTCCATCGCGGCCATCTGTGGCCCATAACGTGTAAGTGGCTAATTTTTTTTTTTTTGCTGTTTGGGATTACTTGACACTACAAATTAGTGACTTAATATTTTGTTTACTGTTCAGATTATTATGCAGATTTTCTTTCATTAACCATGATTGAAAAAAGATGAAAACAACGGTAAACCGTTGATTTATGTATGGATACCGGGTTCCTCCGGTCATTTCACTTTATGTTCTGTGAATGACTACCAACAACTGCTGCGTTTACTTGTTTATATTGTACCCCCATCCTTCCCCGTACTACCCTACGTCATGGAAATACTACAACAGAACTATTTTTACGACGTTAGTAACACGTGTGACAAATTTTAACAGTGCACAAATTTTTATTACTTTTAACGGACACAGCGTTGTCTTCCATGAAACACGTGATATACTATTTATAGTAGTCCCTTAAACACTAAAGCAAACAACGAACACGACGACTCGTCATTGGTAATTATAATTTATCTCGTCCAACAGTAATCAAGGAAAAAGAATTTTAATATGTAGAGTACAAGTACAAATACCTATCAATCAATGAATCTGAACATATGCAGTCACAAGTACATGTATATATCAACGCATGTCATGTTTTAATGTTTAGATTAAAACAAAACACACACTGGTATGGTGATAACTAATGCACAATTCATGTATCACTCAGTTTGTAAAGAAATCAAAGTTCAAACATTAACCATTTTACAAAATTCGTGTTACGAAAACAGCAGAAATATTCTCACACTCTCAGAGAATTATAGGCGTGGTAATGGTATTTAACATTTAATAATAAGTATATAAGCAAACGCGAAAGGATGGTAATATTGTAAGTTGTAACATTACATCAACGTACTGTTGCAGCTGTGTAATTTGTTCCTTAATGCAAACTGTATGCCCTAAAGTCATGAGCGGGTCTGTTCATTTGCACGAATTACACACCCAAGTCTCGCTTTTATTAAATGATTCCTTGGTGCATATTTTATGATACCACTGTATTTTACATTTTTTACTAGAACACTGTATCAAATCGTCCACACACAAAGGTAAACGACATGGACAGTACAAAACTGCGTTTTGAAGTTTATTTTCATTACTAGGCATTTTTGTCATCTTTGCAATTTTCGCAAAGGGTTCAAGATATCCACTCTCTAAGCACCGTACTAAATGCTGGCGCATTTTATTTATATCTAACCTATCATGTTTATTAAAACTAAAGTTATTGAAGCACAGTTCTGTTAGAAAGGCAATAGCAAATACACCACAATCAGAACCGTTTAGTTGTTGTTGTACATAGGGAACGTTTACACAAATGTTTTTTTTTATTCAGAATTTCCATAAATCTGAGCAAGCTGAATGCTCATGGAGGAATTTACTGTTTTGTTTGATTTTAAACTATCCAAAACATGTACATTATCTTCGGTATCTCTGAATGAGACGACCCAATGATTGGACCCATTAAAATTAATTTGGGCAGACGGTCATGTCACAGATTTAATTCGTGTGTCTAAATTCCACTTCTTAATTTTATTGTTGAAATGCGGTATATTAAGAGTACTTTGAAGTCCTTGGATACTTGGGAATTGCCGTCTAAATAAAGTAGACACTGCAGTCATATGCCTGTCATTTAACAAACCCTTTTCGTCTGTAATAAGTTCCTTGTCTGTTTGATATAATCCTAGATTTTCGATCCAAAAATCAGGCGAATCCAAACTGTCATCATTTCTGGACAGATCTTGTTGTATTTCACATAAATCATCACCAAAACGTATTTTCTTCTTTGACTTATTGCTGGGAACGCTCATCGACAATTTTCTTTTTAACGAAGATGTTTTATTTTCACATAGTGGAGATTTAATACTAATTTTGAAATCTGTTTTCGGCGTTTTTGATTTACATTCGCGCCCTTCGACCCAGTTCGTATCATAAACAACGGTCGAGAAACATTTATGGTCACATGTGATTCAATTAGCGCCGAAATAACTAAACGTTTTGGTGTCAACTCTTCCGTCGAGTCGGGTACTGGAATAACATCAAAATCTGTCTTACGGGGCTTCTTTTGGCCAGTTTTTTTTCGCAACCCTTGGTCTGCTATTTTTTCTTAGCAACGTTAAGTTCTTAGTTTTCTTTGAGTTAGTGTCTATTACTTTTCTGTTGAGCGATTTATTTACAGCTAATATGTGGTAATAGGTTCCGACGGACGGGCAACTGCAGCTGTGTTTTGGATCTAAAGTGACAACATACTTTTTACTCTTAACTCCTTTTACTAAGAAAGCATTCATACTAGCAACAACGAAAATTTTATTATCCTTAATCAGTTTATCAGCAAGAAATTCTTGTGAAAGCATTGTTTCCAATGTACTTGGTAACAGTGTCTATGTAGGGTACATACTGTTGCACTGATTTGGTTAACTTTCGTTTTCTACAGTTCGTACTTGTCTGTCTATGTATGGAGGCTGCTATAAGTGATGGACTCTGCATTCGCTAACAACTTGCCGTGAACTGTCCTTATCTCACGCTCCATGTTATGCACTACAACACGAGTACCTTCATATCTTATATGTAAACCGTCCCGTGCCAACATGTCCGTGGCGAAAATTTCATGGTTGACAAAGGAAACGTCGGAATACTGCTTTTCAACATTTTATAAGACGCCGTTGATGTGTTGTGCGATCCGATTTACCTCCTGAAGAGCACTGGTTGTTGGTCTGTAACCAGCATCACGATGGCGGTTTTCGGACACGGGCAGCACTGCAGAGTACACGATTCTGCACCTGAAAATGGACATTGTTAATGCATGTATCATCATTGGTTCTTAGAGCTCCCAGTGTATTCACTGTACTTTTGCTTACAATAGGAAAACATTATTTGAAGTCGATAATATGGACATCGAAGAAGAGCGTACGTAAACTCACGAAAAAAAAAATTAAATAAAAAAAAAAAAAAAAACAATAAATAAAATAAAGTAATAATAAAAAAGATTAAATCTGACATACACATTTTGTCAGGTTATTCACTCCAAAAATTTTTATTTTCGTTTTGTGGCATATGTAACATAACTTACTTTCTTTTATATGAACTGTTTCTATTTTAATACTCGGGTATATTTTTTTATGTTTTACTTAGCAAAAGAATCAATAAAACTTAATTATTCAATAAAAATGAACTAAAGACTTGAATCAGTAATGATACCCACACATAAATGATCTCCTCTTTAAGCATTATTTCTTTTTCAATACAATCTCGACAAACAAGCAGTTATACCGTTAGTCATTTCGCATTAGCCAGCTAAAGGAATTGCAAGATAGAAGTTAAAAGTTATGGTGAAATTGAACTTTGAACGTTACAGAGCCTGACCAATGAAACTTCTTTTACCACGTGGAATGTAATAAATTTTGATTATTTATGCACTAAAATGATCCTAATTCTAAGTTTTGGTCAATAGTTCGGCAATATTCAATAAATATTAATTAATAAATGGACTAATCATGATTGATAAAATAAATAAATAAATAAACTGCAGGTGTAACCGATCGATATATTGCTCAAGGTCAACTCTATGTTTTGTGCTGACGCGGAGAAACAAGAAATTCTGAAAAGTCGATATCAAAGTTTGATAATCGATGCCGTTGGCCTAATGAATAGTATACAGAAGTATCCAAGATTTACCCAAATTTTCTATATCATGTAATATGTTTGTAATATAAATGAAAAGAATACTTGTGACTCGTTTCTCTGTAAAAGTGCCGTTTTTATAGTCTACAATAACTTTTGATTGGTCACCAACTACTTTTCTTAAGAACAAATCAGACTGGCGAGTTATGTTTGTTTAAATTTAATATAATTGGATATTTCTGCACATCATCAGTAATGCAAACCGCTAATAGACCTTGTTTGTTTGTTTCTTTCCAGTTATCTGATCCTTCCCGAAATCCTGAAAAAGTAACTAATAAGGCTTTTAATTTTCATCAGTCCGGTCAAACTGGGTGTCGGCGTGCAATAGTCTTTTGCTAAGCAAAACCTCTATTCATCGCCGACAAAAAGTAATTCAAACCGCTAATAGACCTTGTCTTTCAAATCTCTAATAAAAGAATGCAGTTAATTAGGCCGTTAATTTTTTTTATAATTCCTTCGGCATGGAATCGTTTTTATTAACAAAGTCCCTAATCATCGCCGAAATTTGTTTTATTATTATTGATATCGCAATAATCCTCATGACAAATGAAACGAAAGGTTAGTAACCCGTTTTATTTAACTTTTCTTTTACTAGCTCTCATTACACTAATCATTCATTAAGTTTATATAATAATAAAAAAATTAATGATTAATATTAAACAAAACTCAGGGAAAAATAAGCAGTACAATTACCCACTTAGATGTCATTCTTTATTGGCCGTAGATGGCCGCCATGGGCCGCAGTTTAGAGTTGTCCCGTTTTCTCTGAGCTGTCTGTACATATCTAATTGTGATTGCCCTTTCCTACAAAGGCAAGAAATAACCTCGGATGTAGTTGTAGGAATACGCAACAGTTTTTTTATTACCCACACTACCGGATGTAGTTGTAGGATTACGCAACAGTTTTTTTATTACCCACACTACCGGATGTAGTTGTAGGATTACGCAACAGTTTTTGTACTATCCAGACTATCGACATTAAATAAAATGGCATGTATCAACATAGGGCTTGATATTGAAACAGACTATAGAAGCCGACTCACAGGCGCCAAAAATAGAACACCGGTACACTGTATATGCTGTGTTGTAAAGGTTGGGTTTGTTTTGGTTGCGATAACCTATTACAAAAGTTTTAGGCCTACCATTTTTCTTGAGTGTTCAGTTCAGAATGTTAGAGTTAGGCACTGGCGTTTCTTTTTGACAGTGTGATTTCCTTTATAATCGTTTTTAAAAAGTTTGGATAGAGAGAGCTTAGACCCACTCCCAACGCCCTGGCTGGTCTGCTGCAAACTTCGGGCTGACAGCTTCCAATCGTGGGGTGCGGTCGTTATCTACAGTGAAGTCTTTCATCGTATAGACGAAAATTGCCGGATCACTTGAGTGACCAGTGAATGAAGATGTCCCATATTGGGTTTGAAATGCAAAATACTGATGCAGGTAAGCAAAAGATCGAAAAGTGTTGTCGTCAGTGTGATAAGGTTCAACCGATTTGATGGCCAGAGAGTGTGAAGGTTGGACATGTGTGTGTGTGTGTGTGAATGAAAACAAATTGGTAGTTGTATTGCATTATACGCATTAATAAACTTAGCCCCACCCTATGACCCCATTGTCCCTTGGCAAGAAAAAGACGCCACCCTGAAGTGTCATTATTTGTCAAGAGTGGAAATCATTAGGTCGTATGGTCAATCTTCTCAATGTGGCAACTATATAAAGAATTTTTGTCTTACGTCCTGGTCAACTCGGTGTGGGTGAAGGTCCAGAGATAAAAATATAGACCAGATTATTAACATTACAGTGCTAATGTTTTAAAGAGGGAAGTGGAAAATGATGTGCAAATTTTGTTGATCTATGCGATTTGCAAATCATGCTGCATGATCATCCAACTATCAATTTGCAAATTATGCAGCGTCATCTTCCAACATTGACCGTGTACTATATCATTATTGGAAGATCGTGCTGCACTTTCTTCAATATCTATCTTGAACTGCACTATCCTTGTAAATAATGCCTTGTACCTCTTCCAAAATAATTTGTATCAAAATTTACCAATATTTTAACGACATATTATAAGTAATAAATTTGACGGTATTTATTTTAATAAGTTTTTTTTAAAAATATTGTATCGGAAGCATCCACTATGATTTTCAATGAAAAATTATCGGAAGCACCTGCTACAAGTCATGCTGTGTGGCCTTGTAAGATCCTTTTTTATAATACAAGTTGCTTATATTTGCAGGATATTTATGGAAATGAAAATGACTTATGATTATGACTAGTTTTTATGAAATAAACGTAACATTATTCAATTTGACATTCATCTTCCATAATGACAACAATTTTTGGTGGAACAGTGTAACATTGAAAGAATGTGCTGCATGAATTGCAAATCATGCTGTGTAATCTTCCAACCTACCCTTGTGTAGGAATAAACCTTGTATGTGACTTTGATTTTATCTAATTACACATTGCTTTTATTTAATTTTGTTCTTTTTAATCTTTAAATTTAATTTTAAGAGAAACAATGTACTATTTTGGAAGAAAGCAATGTGTGGTTGGTACATAGCACTGCATGATTTTCCAGTTTGCTATTTATCTCTTAATCAAAGGTGCAAGATATTGCATTATGTCAAATATTACTAAAATTACACTGATTTTATGTCAACTTTACATCAGTTGAAACATCATTTTTTAGTTTCTCACCTTAAAATGAACTTAAGAAGGAACATTGTTCAACATTAGAAGGAAACACTGCATGATTTGCAAATGGTTCAGTGCAATCTTCCAGTATCAACCTTGCATGATTTACCAATATTGGAAGATCATCCTATGTGATCTTCCAAGATGAGCCCTGTGCTGTATCAATATTAGAAGATTGTGCTGTGCGATCTTCCAATATCAACCTTGAACTGTACTATCCATGTAAACAATACCTTCTATCTCTTGAAAAAATAATTTTGATAAACAAAAATATACAAATTTTTTAACAAGGCATGGCATAAATAATAAATTTGATGGCTGTCATTACCTGAATATCTGGACCCTCCAATTTTCTGGACACAATATTTTAAAATTTTGTAATCATGTTTAATTGTACGTAAAATTTCTGAAAACCAAATATGTTTTTAATGCTGACAAAAAGAAAAAAAATATTAAAGTTGTATGAGTCTCTTAGTTTCCTCTACCTATGACTTTACATGGGCAGTATGATGTCACTCTTAGTTCCCTCTACCTATGACTTCACATAGGCAGTATGATGTCACTCTTAGTTCCCTCTACCTATGACTTCACATAGGCAGTATGATGTCACTCTTAGTTCCCTCTACCTATGACTTCACATGGGCAGTATGATGTCACTCTTAGTTCCCTCTACCTATGATTTCACATAGGCAGTATGATGTCACTCTTAGTTCCCTCTACCTATGACTTCACATAGGCAGAATGATGTCAAAAACTAAAATTAAACCATTAGGAGAACCATTGTAATCTTAAAGCACCCTCATGTGTACATGAGAGGTCATGGTTAATATAACCTTGAAAAATCCTTGAATTTGAGGGGTTGCCTTGAAAACCTTTTGAATTTTGAATATGTTGGGTTTTTTCTTGAAAAGTCCTTGAATTTCTTGACAAACTCCTTTAATTTTTCCCAAAACACATTGAATTTATCTTAGGGAATACAATATATTAACATGGAATAAAATATATCACTTTTTAAATTTAGAATTTTAGTTATTTATGTATTTTCCAAATATATGAATAGATAAATACATAAAATGGGATACAATAAAATTGGTGGGATCAAGTGACATATGACAGGGTTGTCACCAGATGCAATACCATCCATTTGCTTTTGTGATGTGCTAATTAGTTACTTGTTTTTTTTTGTACTTTTGTACCTATTTATGCAGTGATAAACAAAGTAACATATGCAGAAAGTTCAGTTTCAGTAAGAAAAAATACTGCTTGATGTTTGTAAGTTTTTGAAAAATGCTTGAAAAGTTTATGAGAAACAACTCTCTGGGGCCGTATGAATCATGGAAGGTGACATTTTAGCAAAGACAGCTTCAAGTAGTTTGGTCAATCAGAACAAAGCTAGTATGAAAGTCATATACCGTATATACTCGCGTATAATTTGGGTCCAAATGCAAACAACATAGACCCTGATCTGCTGTTGCATAATGTGCTGGCAGATCAGGGTCTATGTTGTTTGTTCTACTGATTAGCCCTTACAAACTGCATAGACACAGATCTGCCAGTGCATTATGCAGTTTGCAGTTGGCATCTGTATTTTTGTCTGACATTACTTGTTATGGGTGGAGAATAACAGTACAAGCTGCAACTTGATGGCAGACAGTTGTAAAAATTAAAATTTCAGGAGGCTCACTACTTATAAATTCAGTAATTTGGACTGACCTTTGTATCCAGATGGCATGTGTAATCCATTTTTTATCAGTCCATTCTTTACAAACTCCCACTCCCCCTCAAATAGCAATCTCTCCCTTAATTGACCACTGATCAGTCCAGTGGGCAGTGTCCAGGCTGTTGAACTCCAATATGCTCCAATTTTCACCTAGAACTGGTAACTTTAGATTGGAAAACTGTAACATAGACTAACATGAGCTGGATAAAAAAAATGATGTTAAAGAAATCTGTACCGACCTTCCTGCCCTATTTTGTCACACAGTTACCGGAACCAATCATTTTTGAGGAGCCTTAGCTGAGTTATCCCTCCCTGGTACTGGTATCAGATGCTGAGGCAATGCCCCCCACTGTTATCATCATTAATTTTAGTTTGTTTTCTGTGACCTCTATATACATAGTAAATTTGTATTTGACATTAGTCATTATCACCTTCATTGACTTAAGTATATTGTATGGAATTTGCTTGCATAGAGTTCGATGGAAGCATTAGGTAATCATGATAACAAAGAAGCCTGCCACGTGACCTGAGTATAGAATCAAAGTGTCTTTATGACAAAGTAAAATCAATCATTTTTATGATTAGGCACTAGCAGAGTATAAAAGAAAGAAGATAAAATTGATACATTACTAGAGAAGTTGAATCTGTAACATTTGTATAGTCTTTATTTTATATATTTTTTATTTATTTTTCACTGTTGTAAGCTGATGACACACAAATATACAAATCTAGCCACCCAACTGAAGCTGATGCTACCATCCAAGGTATAGAGGTGTATTTCTGATGTGAAGTCATGGATGACATGTAACAAGCTGCAGATTAATGATGATAAAACTGAAGCCATTCTGATCACCACACAAAGACTTTCTCATTCCCATCCTTTACCTCAAACAATAAATATCAGCAACACCAACATTAAATTCATACAATCAGTACGAAACCTAGGTGTCACTCGAGACAGTGCTCTCTCATTACACCAACATGTCATGAACATATGCAAGGCTGCATATCTGGAGCTGAGACATATCAGCTCCATTAGCAATTTTCTTTCAGTTGATGCCACTAAAACATCCCTAGACTGGACTAATGTAATTCACTTCTATCTGGTTCGTCCCAATATCTACTACAGAAACTTAAAAAAGTTCAAAACATAATTGCTCGGATCATCCTTAGAGTACCAAGAACCGAGCACTCCTGCCCCCTGCTATGTACCCTCCACTGGTTACCTGTTTGCTCCAGAATCAAACAGAAAAAATGTTCTCTATGCTACATACGCTCCTCTTCTGACACTCGTATTATCATTATTCCCACTATCAAAACAAAGTCCTACGGAAAACATTCTTTTGCGTACCAGGGCCCAACTATCTGGAACAAATTGAACTTAGACCCATTGACACTGTGATCTCATTCAAGAGTGCTCTTAAAACTCACCTATTTCGACTGCAAGAACAAATTTAAGACTTAACAATGTTTGCTTACCATAATTATTTTCAGCATGCTTTTGTTTGTAATTTCACAGTGTTTGTTTTTGTAATCTTGTCTATATATTTGTCCTTATGTGTTAACTAATATTGTAAAGCGCTTAGAGCTTCTAAAGATTAAGCGCTATACTAAGTCCTAGGGGTGAAACGATACACCTGTGCCACGTATCGATACGATTCACGATACACAGCCTACGATACGATACATTATCGATTCTCAGTTTAAAGAATAAGAAGGCAAACAACTAATAATTATTCATGACTGTTGAAGATTAAAGTAACTTATATAGGGTAGATATCGTTTTTTATCGATTCTTCACCTCTTGTATCGATACGTGTATCGATATGGCAAAAGTATTGATGCATCGATATATCGATGAATCGTTTCACCCCTACTAAGTCCTCATTATTATTATTATTATTTTTATTATTATTATTATTTGGTGATCACAGTCTTTGCTCCATACCTTAACACCTATCTAGTGTGACTGATAATAAAGTACAGACACAATCACAGACATAGTCACACACACAACATTTGCTGCATCTTTTTTGTTACTGTAATTTAAATCTAACTCTTGAATAGTGGAGACATCGTAAATGCCAGTACATGTATTACCATATATACTCATTTATAAGTTGAGTGCAACTGCAAATAGCACAGACCCAGAAAAGCGATCACAAAATATGCCAGCAGATCTGGGCTTATGCAGTTTTTTTTAGAAGTAATCAGTAAAACGAAATATAGACCCCGATCTGCTAGCACATTATGCAACAGCAGATCATGGTCTGTGTTGTTTGAAGTTGGATTCGACTTATAGGAGAGTATATATGGTATATATGTATTGACTAAATTATCCACAGAAAAGATGAATGCATCATTGTCATATTTCTGGGTCCAGTGAAAATAATGATTAATAAGCCCAATGAAATGACCTTTTACTAATGTCTAAAGGATACTGTACATTATATATATATATATATATATATATATATATATATATATATATATATATATATATATATATATATATATATATATATATATATATATATTGATATGAAACCATTTATGTTCACAACATTATACATGTACATGTCCAACTGAAAATAAGTAGGGATCATGTAAGTTTTGAAACATTTATACACATGATTTTTTTTTCTTGATACCATGTGACAAGTATTAAAATACATTTTTGTCTAGCCCATGTTAGTGGGATAGCAGGACAGCAGTTACTTTTCTGGTGACAGCATCATCATCAACAGTTTGTGATGGTTTTGATTAAAAAAAATTTATTGGCTTATATTTCCCATGGTTCATACAACCTTGAAAAATCCTTGAATTTTGAAGACAACAAGTTGAGGAATTCCACAACTAGTTTTTGAAGAATAAAAGGACTCCCAGATATAGTGTACAGTTTGTATATTAAAGAGTTATTTTTCATCCCTTGTCTTAAATTGTCAGATATATCATAAACAAGATGATGCAAAATCTAAATTTGGAAAATAGTTTTTTTTTCGAAATTTTATGAAATTTGGTCAGGGTCATCAGACTTTAAAGTGTGTGCCATACAATTTTCTTTGTTAAACAAAATATGTACAAATAATTCCTTTGGAGATGTTTTTATTTCTTACCATCAGTCATGTACAAAGGTTACATATTCACACCTGTGGGTATTGCTCTGTATCTTTCATTCTCAGTGTATACATTAACTGATAAGGCCTATCAGTGACACTACAGGCTCACCATTTGTTCTGTCATTACCAGAGTGAATGCATTCCTGAGGCATATAGTCCATTCTGTTATTCCTTATGGGTACATTGCCATTATTCAGTGTTAAGGTGGGTTGCATTTTATCTTTTATTCTCAATCACATGCAGTACATGCATTAACTGATGAGGCCACAACTTACAGGTGACACTACTGACTTGCCATTTGTTCTATTATTCCCTGAGGCATATTCCATTCTGTTATTCCTTTCCTGTCCTATGCCATTATTCAGTGTTCATGTTAGTTTACTGGACTATGACACTTTTTGTGATCAGTCCATTCACCTATCCTAGTATTTAAATGTAATAGTACAGGATATTTTTGGTTTAATTTGATTTATTATGGATAGATGAAAAGTTTAGAGAAGATACACTTTCCAAACTGTGTCATAAAGTCAACAAAACTTATGTTTGTTTCTTAGGATTAATGTATATAATTGCTTATAAGTCAGATCCAACTGCAAACTGCATAGACCCAGATGTAACATCACATAATACACCAGAAGATCTGGGGATATGCAGTTTGTTAGAACAAAACAGTAGAAACAATATAGACCCTGATCTGCCATTGCATAATGTGCTGGTTGATTAGGGTCTCTGTTTGCAGTTAGACCCAATTTATACATGAGGATATATGGTACATGTGCATTATTACAGTCCAACCTTTGTATGTGTAGGTTGTTACCTCCCTTTGTCAGCCATGATGGAGGAGGTCAGGTGACCTTATTTTATGCCCCTGCCACATCTATGGCAGTAGAACATAGCATTACACATATCCATCCATCCATCCTTCTGTATCATGTCTGTCACAAATTTAGTTACTGCTTAATAATTTTGAAGGACTTCATTAATTTAAATCAAATTTTGTATGAGGCTTAATATTAAGAAGACCTAAGTAAAGTTTGTTTTTTAGATCATCAGTATAAAGTACAAGAGAGCTCATGCTATGACCCTGATGTCATCAGTGCGTGCATCTGAGTCAGCATTGACATCAGCAGATGTTAGTATAGAGTTAGAGTTTGTGTTCAAGGTTTTGATTATGGCTGTGCATTTAAAATTTCACTCCTGTGTGTTCATTAGCTTGTGACTGGCCTTATCTAACACTGCTGTGTGTTCATTAGCTTGTGACTGGCCTTATCTAATACTGCTGTGTGTTCATTAGCTTGTGACTGGCCTTATCTAATACTGCTGTGTGTTCATTAGCTTGTGACTGGCCTTATCTAATACTGCTGTGTGTTCATTAGCTTGTGACTGGCCTTATCTAATACTGTTTGAAACCAAATTTTACAGATTTTTTTTCATTTTAGTGGGAAATGTTTGAGGTTAAAGTTTGCATTTAATATTTGCTCCGTGTTGACATCTCGTAAATTTTTTTTAAGGCTTTTTGGTTTATTGCTTGGAGGAAGGATATGATTCATTTGAATTGCACTTCTGTGTGTTAAATAACATGTGCCTGAGCTTATTCTCTAGTTTCTTTTTATCTTATCCAGTTTGACTGATTTGGGGGAGGGGGGTATGGGAAAAAGGTTTATTTTAAAGTTTTAAGATTTTGTTTGTTACTTGTAGGAATTTCAGTTTCATATCTGAGTGTAAATAGCACATTCTTGATCATATTTAATACTTTTTTTAAACCCCAATTTTTCATTTTTGTGCACAATTTTTGGAAACTGTTTGAAGATAAATTTTACATTTAAGTTTTGTTATGTGTAGACAGCAGGTTAAAGTTGAGTTTTAAGGTTTTGGTGATATGCATATGCAGAAATTCTGCATTTCAAGTTCACCACTGTGTTTTTAAAAGCATTTTCTTGGCTGTTTTTGTTATTGTTTAATACAGCTTTTACTTATTTTTTTATTATAATTTATGGTAAAAACTATGAGATTAATGTTTGCTCTATCAGGTCAAGTTTTTAAATCCTTAAGACCAGCTTTGTGATTGTTTTCAAAGTACACAAGCCATTTTTGTATGATCCACAATGAACAAGGGGCATTTAGTCTTAAACCGCTGTCGTGGCCTTTCTGTGCTAAAATTCAATGTTGTTGAACCTCTTGTCTCCAAACTTGCAAATATTAGCGCATTTTGTGAAGGTGTATAGTATACCAAAACGGGGCTCTAAGCATGACCTATTTTAAAGTTCAGATGGTGTGGAAGCAAAATTTTCAATACATGTAGCTAAAGCGTATCGCCATCAGTTATAGTACGAGTAAACTAGATCAAAATTATGTCCAACACATTAACTAGATGACGGTGACCTGCCTTTTTATATGTCAGTCATAATCCCCAGAACACAATCTGACCAAATTTGTTTAAAAACATCCTTTAATGAATGCCTTCCAACTTTTTACAAATGATGCTGATCAGTCATCAGATATGGTCACTATTATTAAAAATATAAAATTCTTTAAATGTTAGCAAGCATTAAAATAATACAGATTTCGAGGCCAACTGCCCAAGCATCATTTGGCTTTTAGGTAGATGTCAGCGGGGTGAGCAATCTCAGACCCACATGTTCCTTTTGTTTATTCTTCAAAATTGAAAGTTTTTTAACACATAACATATATACTCTGTTATAAACGGAGTCCAACTGTAAACTGCACATACCCAGGAATCGTGCTGGGCTTCGCCAATGTCACAAATTGCAATTTTTTTTCCTAATTGGCAACAAAATATACCATCTGGCGATTTTTTTGGTGACAACATTTTTGGCTTTTAAAACTTGTATATACAATCGTGGGTTTGGAGTTGAGGAATTCAAAGGCGCAATGAAAGGAAGCCGCAAACTTGGATATAAAATGCACTGGAAACTATCTATTGTTGTATAAACAAATCCTTTGTTCATATTGGGAAACCATCTTGCCAGTGCATTGTTATATCATAATCTGCTTATGCTGACATCTGGCCTGAGTACTGTATGCCATGATACACTCAAATAGTCATGCTACCAGACTATAGTATGGGCCTGTTCCATTCTGAATCGTACACCACCTTCGGTCTTCGAAAGTATTTACCTGGCCCAGTTACTATCCAACTGAGGATTTTTTAATCTCTTTATATCTTACAAAATTTCAAACCAAACCTTGTTCCATCTACGCATACTTTTTTAATTTGGAAAAATAAAGTTGTTAACGGCAAGTGCAATATTAAAGAAAATGCTATTTATAGTATGAGCACAGCCTAATACATGTATTAGGTGCATGGTTGCGACGCGGATCGTCGTGCAGGTAAAACTAAAAGTCGGTACATTTATACTGTATAAAACGTGCACAATACCATCCGCTATAATCAGTAAAATTAAAAAAAAGGCTATGAAACTATAGCAAAAAAAATATCTGAATTATAAAATGTAATGTAAGTAGAATATAGACTTTCTCACTTTTTTTTTAATGATATGCTACACATTCCAAAATAATGAAGTCTGAATAAAAATAGCATTATAATATTTTTGTAAAAATCACAATTAAGTACATTTAAAATAGCAAGTAATTTAATCATTAATTATTATTATAGAAGACCAAAAAATCAAAAAACAAACCATATACACATGCATGGATAGATCTATAGATAGATAGCTGGGAATAATAAAGACAAAACCAGTGTAAAATACAATTATGTATATTATTGAGTTGAATATGTCACAAATAAATGGAAAACTTACATTTTGTTCTTTATCGTTTCATAAAAATCCATAGAAATATATAATGATTGACCTTTTAAATCCGTTTGATATGATAAGTCCATGAATTCTATCATAGGTCACATACCAGCATAAAAATAGTAGCCCAGAATGATCCGATTCACAATATCCCGTAATATGTTAATTCCACATGTCTGAGAAATAAACAATGAAAGTCAAGTTCACAATTTTGTGATTCGCAGTATCCTATAAAGGTCACTGTCTAATGTCATCTGGTACAAAGAATTCATCTGCATTGTCTGAGTGACCAATTATAGTGCTGAAATCCTCAATCGTCTAGTCATCGTAAATATCATCTGACTTTACTGTCTTATGCGGGTGGTTACGTGGAGATTGAGCATGGACTCTGTAAGTAATACTTCGATCATACAGTTTGTGAAATCTATCAAAGGATACAACTGAATAGGTGTGAATTGTGCAGCAAGATCACAGGGAGTTCAAATAACCACCCTTTATTACTTGGCACTGAACAAGTATCAAATACGCGGCTTGATCAGAGGGTTGTAATGTGGAGAAAACAAAGAGGGTGCTAAGGGATTAAGGTCAAACACGTACATGTAAGACGTGTAGGACTCTACTTGGCACTGAACAAGTATCAAATTAACAAGGTATAAATCATAAACCAGAAAACCGGTGAGAGAGACTGCAGATGTATGGAAAGAAGCTATTTGATATTTGATAATGCATTTATTTAAAGTGACAACAGTCATACCTTTGCACAGAGTGTCATGAGGGATACAAAGACAATGGAAGTAGCTAAGATTGCTGATATTAGTAAAAGTAAAAATGCCATTATCAGCGACTGTGAATGTGGGTTCAGTTAGATGAATATCATCAAAATTGACATCAGGAATAAACTCCGCATCTCAAACTGCATTCAGCAAGTGGGCAGCCATAAAATCACAATGCATACACATGTGACATTCGATTTTATTATTTCTATGAAACAACATTTTAATAGTGCAAAACATTATAAATAAGCAATCAAAACAGTCATGTAATGATTTATTCTGTAATATTGTGGTATTGTATTGTTTGTTGTCAATAAAGTAATAAATACCCCATCTTTTTCAATTCCATTGCCTACTACATTAATAGACATGTTGACTCCTTGCTTGGTGACATTTTTTGAAAATTGGCGACAAAATAATAAGGTTGGCGATTTTTTTGGCGACAACTTTTTTAAAGCCAGCACCATCCCTGCATACCCAGATCTGCCATTGCATAATATGCCAGCAAATGGGTCTCTGCAGTTTGTTAGGAGTAATCAATAGAACAAACAACTTAGACACTGATCTGCCAGCGCATTATGCGATGGCAGATCAATGTCTATGTTGTTTGCAGTTGGACTTGACTTATATGTGGGTATATATGGTGCTTATATCAGGCTGGGTTGTAGAAACCTTTATTTTCATGCAGAATTTTTTCTTTCCAATATTTTTGCACGAGATTGGTAAAAAAATTGACTTTGATTTTTCAGCATAAACCTATATTTTTCAGAGTGACTATAATAATGAAAAATTAAGATTTTTATGCATGAATTCCATACATGCCACTTCAATTACTTGTTGTTGCAAAGCTGTTGTATCTATTTTGCATAAAATTGCTTGCTCACATTACATTTTGTGGCATACACAGTGTAAAGCCCAATGAGTAAAATAAAAGATGTTCATGATAAAAGCATTAATAATAATAATAATTAATAATAATAATAATAATAATATTTCAGGAGGATAACTCAGTTATTAACAACTAATCTTTCTTGAGGTCTTCTACTATGCCAAGTATAACTGAAATAACATGCTCTAAATCCTCATAACTGACGTGCAGACAATGTTTGGTGGATACAGGTCAGGTGTACAGAACATTGATCTACTTTTGTCAGCTGTCTGTGATGCTTCTGTTTGATCAGTATTTTTTTGGGTGACAGATCTTTATAAAATTTTAATTTTGTCAATAGTTGGCTAGTGGTCCTGATGTATGTACTGTGACTGTAATATTGTGATAATAAATGTGTTTAAGTTATAGAAAAGTATATCATTTTTATAAAGTTTTTTGAGAAATCATTTTCATAAAGTTATTTGAGAATAAATAATATTACACCAGATTAAGAACAACTGTGAAAAAGCCATGAAAGTAAACTGCATTATGGTACTTATCATCAAGTTCATCATCATATATCATCATCATCGTTGTCATCATCATTGATCTGTTTCAGAGCTTCATTACTTAATCATTAACCAGTGCTATGTTAATTCTTTTCCTTTGTAGTAAATAGACCTAAGCATGTGACTGCACTATCTGTGACATCTCTGAGTCAATCTCAAGGTTATGACCCTGTTTTGACCTCTTCTGTGCCTCATTCTTCAGATGGAAATGGTAAGTGTCAGTCAACACTTTCCTATTTCAACACAGCTTTACTATTTCAACACAGCTGCTTCAAGCACATTTGACCCCTGTCATTTAAGATTTGCATGCTTTATTTGAGCTTATTTTGTATCATGGTCATGTGAAGTAGCAAAATCATAAATACATGTACAGCTCTCCCCTGTTATAATGCACCTAATTATAACACAATTCTGGATATAATGCAGTATTACTTTAGACTCCATGACCAAAATCATATCAGTGTATAACAATAAGCGTTGAAAGAAAACAATGTGAAACTTAGTCTTATATCTTCATTTCCTTTTCACAACATCACTATTTAAAACATTTTGATAGTGCCCGCTATACCACGGTTTGGTATATCACGCTATTCTCAATATATCACGATTATGTAGATATCACTATTCTCAATATAATGCGGTCGGCGTTAATGGACCACGACTACCTCATTATAATGAGGGAGAGCTGTATTGTTAGAAATGTACAGCTCATCTGTTTATCACTAGACTCTTGCAGATGTTTTATCAGTTACATGTTCTTTTAAACCTGTAGAGAAGTTTGTTGTGTATTATATATTTTCAGGGTTTAAACTAGTGGGTAAAAAAGTGACTAGAATCACCTTTTAGACTGAGAAGTCACCTTTTAAATGCATAAGAGCAATTTCCATTTCGCCAATTGATTTGGATATGCCTCCAGTGAAACCTGCGTTTGAGTGTTGCCCATTTTACTCCCTAACTACAGTTTCTCATTGATCTGAGATCACTGGTTTCTGAAGCACCATGTCAAAGTTTTAACAGGAGAATAAACATCCCCTAGGGTCCTATTATGCAGTACATTTACATTTGGGATCCATAAGGCACACAGCGACCCTCTTGTCAGACACTTGTAATTGGTCACATTTGCATCTTCACTAATGAACATAATTAACAAATTTGCTCATTAGATAATCATCCATTACTTTGCATGTGTTGTTTTATGAGGCAAGGTGATTTGATGAAACAGGAGTAATTTGAGTAGATTACCACTGACCTTAGTTGTTTTATTCCAAAAACAAAGTGTTGAAATCTGTGGAATTGCCAGATATGTGTACAGTCATCTGTAGGGTCACCTTCAAGGTATTCCAAATAGAGCAACTTTATTTCTTGATTAGAATGAACAGTGAGTGTATAGAGGTTCCTGAATTATGCACATAGAAATTGTTGAGTGATAAGTGTGCAAGGAAGTAAATAAACGAACAAAAAGTAATTTTATTTTGTGCGAAGTTCTTGTGAAAATGCAGCCTTTACAAATTCTCTCCAGGATATGTGCAGATATTGCTTTGATTACCTAATTTTTTCCACCATTATTTGGAACAGACTTTTACCTGATGACAGCGACAAGGTCATTTAAAAAAAAAAACGTACACCAGTATTATCTCAATTTCAAAACATGGGTAGAGCATTCTAATGCAAATCATGCACAAATATTTCTTTCTTTCGACCACAGTAAAGACAGTTGATATTTTAAATCAGTATACATATGAGAAATGAACATTTTATCTTTTCTTCACTACGATCTCACTGCCCCCTCGTTCATTCACTCTCCTCCCATTTTCATCAGGAGGAAGAAATAACCTTTCTCATTTTTCTGATTCTAGTTTTAGCCCTGTATTTTATAATCTGTATTCTACAACAGTATATTCTACAGGTGTTCTGTGGCACTGGCATGGTAAGATAACATATTTGATGTTAACTTTTCAGTTCCTGTTAATTTTATCAGTGTTTTCCATGATGTCATCAGAAATGTGGTACTGTCTTTCCATGCATAAGTATATGAGTACATGTATATCAGTATTTCTTCACTTGAAAAGCGAGTGGGGTCTGGCTTGTAAATTTACAGAAAATGGGAAGGTATGATTACACTTGGCAGACATTTTTAGCTCAACTGGTCAAAGACCAGTAGAGCTTATATGATGGCCTTGCATCCAGCATCTGTCCAACATCTGTCTGTTGGCAAAAGTCTGTTATTGTTACTCCTCCTAAATAACTGGAAGGTTAGTTATGAAAACTGGCATGCAGTCCTGAGGTCTAGTTGGTTCTAAATAAATGAAAATGATGTTCGTTAGAAATCACTACTCTCCTGAATGGATGGTCATATCAACATTGGGTTTTCACGGAAAGACTTTATGCGAGATGTAAATGCTCCTGAATGACAAAAGTGCTGATTTGACTCTGAACATGGCCACCATGGCAACCATGATAAAAATCTTGTTATCACTACTCCTGATTGACAAATTGTTATATCGACATGGGGTTTTCACTAAAAGACCTTTTATGATATGTAGATGGTCCTAGATAGAATGGTGGTGATCTGACCTCAAGAATAGCCACCATGGCAGTTATATTGAAAATCGTGTTATAGCTACTTTTCATGAGCAGATGGTCATATTGACATGGGTTTTTGCTCAAAGACTTTTTTATATGGGGATAGTCCATAGTGAAAATGGTGTCAATCTGACCTAAAAAAATGTCTGCCCTGGATGGTCGTATTGACATGGGGTTTTTAATAATAAGACTTAGTTGGTCCTAAATGAAATTGGTGTAAATCTGACCTCAAACATGAAAATTTTGTTGTCACTATTCCAGCTGAACAGATGATCATACATGTATTGACATGGGGTTTTCACTAAAAGACTTCTTATGATATCCTGTTGGTTTAAATGATAATGGTGCTGATCTGATATCCATGTGGCTGCTTTTGTGGCCATCTTAAAAATCTTATCACTAATTATCTTGAACAGATGGTCATATCGACATTATTTTTTTACTAAAACACTTTATCCTATATGTAGTTTGGTCTTAATTGAACATGGTGCCAATATTGTTATTGTTGTCTCCTCCTGAACAGATATACTTCTTGCAATTACATGTAACAGCGAAAACCACATGGAAATGGTGCTTATAATTATCTCCTATTTACTATGGCTGTCACATGGGCCATTGTGAAAATGTTGTTATGGCTTCTCCTCCTGAATAGACAGTTGTATTGACATGGAGTTTTCATACAAGCACATCTTGTAATATGTAGTTGGTCCTATATTAGAGTGGTACTAATCTAACTGCCCAGTAGAGTGTCATTCCCTTAGATGGGACTGTTGTCTTTTCATTTTTTATACCGTCTATACTTGCGTATAATCCAATACCAACTGCAAACTGCATAGACCCAGATCTGCCATCGCATAATGCGCTGGCAGATCTGGCTCTTTGCAATTTGTAAGGACTAATCAGTAGAACAAACAACATAGACCCTGATCTGCCAGCGCATTATGCAAGGGCAGATCAGGGACTATGTAGTTTGCATTTGGACCCGGATTGTACATGAGTATATATGGTACTTGCAGATACAATTGGGCAGGACAAGAACAATAATAATATACTCTATATTGTGGAACCTTGCCAATTTTTGCTCCCACATGTTCATCTGTATTATGTAATACAGTGCAATCACTCACTCCAGCCAACAGCTGTCCTGCTTGTATTGGTCATAGGTGCTAAGTAAGGTTGATTGGTGTTGTGGATCCATTAATTCTGAACCTCTACAAACCATTATATTGTTTTGAAATCTGTACCATAACTGATGTGTGAGGTGTTGATCATTACACATGGACTATCATAATTTTACCAAAAAAATAAACTTATGTTGATGATACAGTATGAGACAATCACCCAATTTTTCAAAAGTTTTGTATAGAGAATTTGTAGATATCAGTCTGAGGAAAAAAACAGCAAAAACTACACCCCTATTGCAGTTTGTTTGCATCAGGTGAATACATTTTGATCTCATCCTTTTGAGATATCATCCAGATTCTTCATGACTAATATAAATTTTACTTTTCTATACCTTAAAGATGTGAATTGGCATGCTTTCTTTCATTATAATTGGCATGCTTTCTTTCATTATAATTGGCATGCTTTCTTTCATTATAATTTGTATTTAATCTTAGTCAAAGTGTAGGGGAGCCTCATTTTCATTTAACTTTATTTTTTCCACTGGCCCAGGTTTGGCTATACATTGCATAGTGATTGAAGCCAAAGAAGGCCGGGTGACTCCGGCTAAGAGAATATAATCATTTTAAGCTTGGATTGATTGATTTGATTTGATCTTAAATTTTGTAGTTAGCTTACTTTGATTACAGTCAGTAAGTCAGACTTAGTCTGTATATTTTACAATTTTTGTGTGATTAGTAAAGATTGAATTACCAATGCAAAAATTAAGTGTTGTTGGGCTTAGGGCACATATATGAAATATTAATTGTTTAAAATTGTTGATCCCAATGGATGCAAAAGATAGGGTGGATAGGGCAGGGGAGGTAATCACTGAAAAATGCAAGAGCATGCTATTTCACTGCATATTTATAGTTTATATTTTTTACCATTTGGTATTGTTTCCTTTTCTGGTCATATCTAATTTTATATGGTGGTTTTTTGTTATGTTTTAATGTTCATTACATGTGCTTTATTTGCTCATGATTTTGAGAGAGTTGGAGTTGATCATTATCACAAAACTTATTTCATTAAGCTTATTTTTTTTTACGGTGCATACTGCCAATACCATAATTGCTTTTCTTTGGAAATTGTAAAAAAATATTTTTACAGAAAGAAAAGGAAAATGGAATATTTTTTTATGGCAATTCTGTCCACAGCCAATTTGCATAGTATGCATCTACTACTTCCATAATTTTGTTTTATATTTATACTTCCACTCCAGTTTTATTGAAATTTTAATCTAAAAGAAAAACTTGTAGTCATGGCGATTCTCTTAAGCTTATGTTTCCAGTCACATGATATATGACCTTGATGTAGCACCATTTATATATATTGTAAAGGTGCTGAAGTTTCACTTAAAGGTAGATATGGTTCAACGGATAACTGATTTCCTTACCCCAGTATCATGCTCAGAGTGTGAAAGTAATCAATATGACTGCAGATATGATGACTCTAGTGAACAAACTTGTAAAATCCACAAAAGCCTCAGTCTAACAGAAAATGAAACTTCCAATGAAGAATTGGATTCCCCAGTGGTGGAACAAAAGGATAAAAACATTATCAAACCTTTAGTAAATCTCTTGAAAGCTGAAACTTTGAAAAAGACTGATGACTATAGTGTTGGCGGGCCATACAATTGTAGACTATTACTTTCATTATGCCATTAGGGTATGGTTGAAGGCATCAGAGAGGAGAATTCTAAAGTAAAGATTGTTATTTATTTGGTTTTTCATCTAAATAATATGTAATTTCTAATGATGTCTAGTTGGTCATTGTTATGTATGATGTTTATATGATATTATAAATATTTTAGAAATTATAAATGTTTTTTTTCACTTTAATATTTGCTTAAATCTTAATGTTATCAGGAAAAACATGTTTAACTAGTGTCCTTGAATTAGGTTGTTTTGATCAATATGTTTTCTCAATTTGAAGGTCAAGGTTGATTTTGTTTACAGTTAGAATTCCATTAAGATGACTCATATTCTAGAACATTCTGTCATGTGACCAATCTTTATATATACCATGTTTGGTGGACATTTTTTCAGTTCGACATTACCATCAGTCTTGTAAAGAGCTATTACAGTTGTGAAAATTCATTCCAAATTCTAAGAGAGGAATTATTTTAAATATTCATTGGATTATAACAGTGCTCACAAACTTTTGGATTTTGGATTTTTAATTGATGATTTTGGAATTTATGTGAACTTATATTCAGATATTTTGGAATACTTCATTTTGACATCAGCACATCAAGATTTCTAGTACATCAGGACTTTGGAGACCATTAGCACATCATAACATTCAAGGACACAGCCGTGAATTCGGAACATTCTATATTTAGGACTTGTGATTAGAACAATCATTCTTATTGGATTATTAGGATTTCAAAACACATTACTGTAAGTGACTTTTTGATTTTTCATTTTAATTATCTAGTAATAAATTGCTTGTTGATTTTTACTTGATTTGTTGGTTTCACTTTCTTTCTGTTACATTTTTCTTAGACCAATGAGTCGTAACAGTCATAAATGAAAATGGTGCCGATCTGTCATTAATATTGCCACAATGGGAACCATCTTGAAAATCTTTTTGCTCATCCTAAACGGGAAGTCATATCAACATGGGGTTTTTGACAGAATACTTCTTATGATGGCTAGTTGGTCGTAAATCAAAATGGTACTGATAAGACCTCCAATATGGCCACCACTGTGGCCTTCTTGAAAATCTTGTTATCACAACTCCTCCTAGATCAGTGGTCTTATCTGCATGGGGTTTTCACCAAAAGTCTTCTAATGATGTCTATTTGGTTCTAAATGAAAATGGTGCAGATCTGACATCCAATATACCCACCATGACAGCCATCTTGAAAATATTATCTCTTCTCCTCCTAAATAGAAACTCTTGTTGACATGGGATTTTCAGCAGAAAACTTCTTATGATATCTAATTAATCCTAAATGAAAATGATGTTGATCTAACATTCAGTATAGCTACCATGGTTGCCATATTGAAAATCTTGTTATTACTACTCCTCCTGAATATATGCCCATATTGACATGGGGTTTTCACCAAAGAACTTCTTATGATATCTAGTTGATCCTAAATGAATATATTGCAAATCTTACATCCAATATGGCTGTCATGATGGCCATCTTGAAAATACTTTTATTGTTACTCCTTCTGAATAGATTTCCATATTGACATGGGGTTTTCACCAAAAGACTTCTTATGATATCTAGTTGATCCTAAATGAAAATGTTGTGAATCTTACATCCAATATGGCTGCCGTGATGGTCATCTTGAAAATCTTGTTATTGCTACTCCTTCAGAATCGATGGTCATATTGACATGGGATTTTCGCCAAACGACTTCTAATGATCTCTAGTTGGTCCTGAATGAAAATGGTGCTGATTACATCCAATATGATCGCCACAGTGGCCAATTTAAAAATCTTGTTATTGCTAAAGAAGTCTTATTTTGGTTTTCTGGACATTCTTTTCAACCAGTAGATTGTCAGTTCCTTCGAGGGAGTCTTGTTAAATAGAGCTCTTCATGAAAATTTTGGGGCTTTCATTGAATGCGTGAAATAAAATTAATAATTTTCCATTTGAATGTAGTTTGGTTTTCCTCTTTAAAGGCAAGAGATATTTTGAATTAACAATTTTTTGTGGTATAGCAATTTTGTATAGATTTGTTTTTTCTACAAACCATAAATTTATAGACCCAATTACTGTAGCAATTATCCCACTGTGGCTCATTGCTTTAGTGTGCTGGATTTGCGACTAGACGTCCTTGGCCAAGGTAACCTATTATGTGTTGATGTGCCATTAAACACAGAATAAACTGTACTGTGAGTCACTGCTTCCAGGCTGGACTACCATTTTTTTATTCTGAAGTCTCCACTTTTAAATTTGGTTTACCTTTTTCTCTATACTGGACTAACAGTTTGGGGATAAATTTGTTGTTTTTTTACAATTCTCTGGAGAGCTTTTTACTCACTGAATAGACCTCTCATTTTTCTGATGACTTATTGAAGCCATTAATGTGATTTTTACTTGATGTGCAATTGATATGTACATGTAAGTTGTTCAGCATCAGATGCTTTGTCATTACCAATCATTCAAGCTTTTAAATACCTAAAATCAAGCTGATTGTATACTAGGTACCTAAAGTCCAGTGTTACTTTATGAACTCAAAAGAGACCTTAGGGGAACCTTTCTATTCAGGCTGTGTTTAAAAGCTCAAACTCATCATTTTTCTCTTCTTGCATCAGAACGATACTACAGGATCATTTGTAATTAATGAAATTCAATACCCCACACTAAAAATGTCCTAGCAGGAAACAATTTGGTATCCTTGTAATCGTCAGCATGGGAAAAATCTAGCAAGTGTAAATATCATCATTATTATGAAATACATCAGAGGTTCTCAAACTGTGGTCCATGAGCTCCATTCAGGTGGTCCACGGAAAGGTTGTGGAACAACAGGTAACAGTACAATCAATATTAGGATAGATCATTAAGTGGTCCGCCAAGACCTTCAGCAATTTTCAGGTGGTCCGTGAACAAAAAAAGTTTGAGAACCACTGAAATACATATTATTTAGAATACAGCGAATTCTATCTTAAAAAGTTCAACAAAATGTGGTCTCTCAAAGACAGGTGATGTCGCATTAGAGGTTATCAAATTATATAACAGATGATCCATACTTGGAACCTCCATTCTCTCATGATAAGTAGTCAGTTCCCAAACAGTGACCCTTCAATCAGATTTACTGTTTTATATGCCATATATACTTGCATACAAGTCTGATCCAACTGCAAACAGCATAGACCCTGATCTGCCTTCACATAATGCACTGGTTTATCAGGATCTGTGTTTGTTAGAAGTAATCAGTAGAACAAAAAGTATTGTCCATAATCTGCCATTAATTGGATGTGGCTTATATACACCACTATATACTGTATGTTTGTTTATACTCTACACCCAACTTCAAACAATGTAGATCTATATCTGCTGCCTTCACATAATGCACATGATCTACACTATTTGTTCTTCTTAGGCCCCCCCCCCCCCCCAAAAAAAAAATATGTTTCCTATTGCACTGGTTTTAAAAATAGGGTAGGCATTTTTTTTTTTTTTTTTTTTTGTAAAACATATATAAATCAAATATTTCAAGTGCTTCAAAGTACTGGGCAAAACTGGCATAATTACATGCACAAATCAATTTCGCCAATGTGATTTAAAAAAAATTTTTTTTTTTTTACGTGTGGGAGTCAGTGGGGGTGCTTCGGCTCGGCAATGAGAAACAGGGACAGTCAGCCGACTGGAAATACACATTTTATTTTTTTGCCTTTTGATTTTAAGCAAGTAATACAGAGTCCAATCTTCCTGGGCATTATGATTTGCAGATCATAGGCTAGGCAAGTAGCACATACCCTGATCTGTCAGGGCATTATTATCCACAGATCATGGCCTTGGGAAGTTGCACATACCCTGGTCTGTCTGGGCATAATGATCTGCATGATCTGTCTGGGCATTATGATCCACAGATCATGGTCTAGGCAAGTAGCACATACCTTTATATATCTGGGCATTATGATCCAAAAATCATGGCCTAAGCAAGTATCACATACCCAGGTCTGCCTGGGCATTATACTTCGCAGATCATAGCCTAGGCATGTAGCACATACCATGATCTGTCTGGGCATTATGATATGCATGATCTGTCTGGGCATTATAATCCACAGATCATGGTCTTGGAAAGTAGTACATACATAGTTACACCACAGTGAATACTGTACATTCTTCTCGGCAATGTAAGAGTTACATTCCTTTGCTATAGGTCATAGGTTTTTAGGAAAACTGGATTATTCTCAGTGGGGTGTTTATTCAGATGTATCAGAAAAAATAGAAATACATGTATGCAAAATATGCAAGATTTTCGTCCCATTTTACAATAAAAGTAACTTTTATGTAATGTATATAAAGTTCTGCTTAGTTTAGTATGTGTTTTCCAAAATTGATTCTAAACATAGTTTTAACCCTGGTAACTTCTGACCTGTTGCAAAGGGATGTAACTCTTATATCCTTGTGGAAGGTGTAGATTGGCTTATTAGTGGTGTGGTGATTTAACAAAATAATCAAAGATAGGTCAGAAAAATCAAACAACCAAACATTCAGTTATGATCCATAATCGAATACAAATGATTACAGTTTTCTTTCTTTGTAACTGTTCTACTTTCTGGGATGAAATCTTCCAGGAAAAGTAAAAAATATGTGTAAAACAGCTCCAGTTAATATAGTCTTTCATTATTTAGTACAACCCAATCATCAGCAACATGGCAGACCATCATTGTGCTGATAAACCATTCATCTTTACGGGATAGAAGCAACTTAATCATTACAAGTTATGTGATTATGACATTGTCCATGAAAAAATCTAGAAAATATCCCATACTGATTAAAGTCAGTGGCTGATTGGTTATGATGAACCTGCCATGATTCCCAACACTATATTTTATATATACAAGGAAATGACAGATACTATTATATATGTACAGTATTGTATTTTTATTATGCTCCTAATATGTAATATTGTACTTCAAAGTTTCAATGGTTGATGCATATTCTGCTAGCCATTATCTGGAATATTTTACACTTTAATTGAAATAAGCAGTCATCCCTCATGAATTCTTTAGGTTTATCATATGTTGATTAATATCTTTTATCAAACATGGTGGATGTAGTGATTTTATTGTAAGTTATCAAGATATCTGTCTTTTAAGTAGCAGACAAAGTCGCTAGAGGCAATAAAAACTGTGAGATGGCAATTAATATTCAGTTTAAAACAACATATTTGGCAATCAAAACATTCAAGGTTTATGTTGGTCTGCTGCGTTGCAATTTAAAGTCTTTGACTGTCACTGTATTTTTGAGGTTGAAGGTTCACCTACAGCAATGAAGATTTTATGTATTTGAAGGTTTAATTATTGTAAATACACAAATTTGTCATTTAATCTATGATTATATTTATTTGAAAAGAAAATTAATTCAGAAAAAAATGGGAATTATTTTAATAATGCTGGTAGATAATGAATGAACACAAAAGTTAAATGAAAGCAAGATCCATAACAGAATATTCCTCATTTCAGATGAGTCAGATATTCAATCTTGTCATGATGGACGATGGACAAAAGAAATACCATAAGCCCATTTGGCCTTAGGCCAGGTGAGCTAAAAACAGAAAACATACTATTGATTAAAAAGGACAATTAGACGACACAAGAGAGCACTTTATAAAATGTTTATTACAGTAATGTGTGTGTTACAGTATTGTAAGTGTCCAAGGAAAAGATGATATGACAGGGCAAGCAACAATGTTAGGGCAGCAAAACTTTCAAAGCAAATAAAATTATCTTATTTTTTAGCACTACTAGTGCATTAAATACTATCTACTATTTTCCTTTTTCCCTCTAAAGCATTGTGTGTTCCCCAGATTTGGAGGGTGGGGGCACTGTACCCTGCCCTTGGGATCCTAGGTGCAGCACTGGTTAAGGTTTTGGTTTAATTCTTTATTCATCTGTTACAGTGTTGCACCTAGGATCCCAAGGTCAGGGGACACTGTGTCCCTCACCCTCCAGATTTGGGGGACACAACATTTTAAAGGGACAAAGGAAAATTGTAAACATAATCTTATTTGCTTCGACAGTTTTGCCACCTTAACTTTCTCGTATTTTCCTGGGACATTTACATTATTGCAATAAAAGTTTTATCATTTGATCAAGTAACTCATGAAAACATTAAACATGTTTGAATATCTGGTTAACCTGAAATGAACTGCTCCATGGAATTTTCTGTTCCGGATCTTGCTCTCATTTAACTTTAGTATTCACTCATTATCTACTAGCATTTATTATAATAAATACCCATGTTTTCTTAATTACTTTTCTCTTAAAAGTATTAATCAAATAACCAATTATGTATTTGCATAAATTAGTACCGGTCACAACCCCGCTACAGTATTATTAATAATACTGCAGAAGGTGTGCATTAAAATTTAACAACTCACGAGCTCCCAGTCAGCAATGCCGACTCTCTAAATACATATAACAACTCAAGGCTGAATAGATAAAAATTTTATCAAATATAAGAATGAATTCAAATAATTTCCTGGACATAAAGCTTCTTTCAATAATATCTTGAAACAATAATTGGCCAGGTTAACCAAGTGCCCCTTTACACTTTAATTCATCACATGAAAGTTAATGTTCTATTGTGAGAGAGTCTCTGTTCAGTAAGTTGTCCCGAGTACTCATCTGTTACTAATTTCTCTTCCTTCCTTCTTCCTTCCTCTTCCTCCTTCTGTACTCCGTGCCTCTTGTGTGCACTCTGTGAGTTTACTTGGCTTTCTTCGGCATTTCTCCCATCTGTCCTCCTCCCTAATCCTTCCTCATTATTCTCTTGGTGTTGTCACAACGTACTATTATGGAATTAGGTATTATCTTTAAATTATAAGTTTTCATTTGGGTTTATAACCAGTGTTTTATAAATTCTTTAATTCAGTAGCGTACGCTATTCTTAAAGTGCAAATGTACATCAACATGTTTACATGAGTCATGCTATGTCCAGGGAAAATCAATAATTATGTCAGTCAGCTTAATCCACAATGGTGCGTCACGTGATTAGCATGTGCAGATTTATGACCTAAATCCTATGTCAACATTTTGTTGATTTGAAATAAGGTATTTTAATTGTAGTGCAAAGGCACTACAAGCAGTAACATGCGCAACATAGTTTCTGATTGGTTAAAGAAGGTTGTTGACAAAAATTGTTAACAATCGCAGTACTGGGTTTTAAATTCTCTTTTATGTCGTAAGAGACTATATAATTCCATGTAGCAATAGACTGCTCATTCTTTGGCAGTTCATCAGAATCATAATTTTATTGACGAAGATTATTATTGTTTGTAAAATCAGCTGGTGGAAATTCTATACTATACATAGTACATTTTGGATTTAAGTATTATTCTTCAAGGAACTTAACAATATTCTACATTCACAGGAGTTTACCTGGGATTAATAACATTCGGATAACCTTTGGACATTTCCGGATTATCAAAATTCAATCAGACATTTAGGATTATTTAGGAATTTCTAAACTGTAAGTTATTTTTAATTCTTTCACTTTTTTGTTTGAAATATTTAATACTTTAGGAAATTAAATTTATATTTTAGAAATCGTGAAAGCTTGTTTGAGTCGTTCTTTCTTTTGTTACATTTTCTAACCCCTAGACGTAACAGTACACCCTGGGAATCTCTCAGCGCTGACTCTCACGAGCACCCTGGGAGCTTCCTGAAGAAATATAAGGGACATACACCCTGGTCTCCCTACCCTACTCTTCGAAATCTACCACTCTCTCACAGACCTTCCATCAGACTAATGGGCAAACAACTTTACCAGGCCTTATGTACATACTAATTTCCACTTATCTTATACATGCGTTGCGCTCTACGTACGAATAGTATTACTCAATGAATTTTTGTAACACACACACACATCATCTAAATGTTGATATGTTCTGACAGCAATCTACCCATTGTTAATAAGTAATCATTCCTATTGCATGCGTCCTAAGAATTACAGAATTATACATATAAATACATATGCACATAAATCCAACTCGGTCTAATTTCACATTGTTCTCAGTCTACATTCTGATAAATGTAAGTACATGTCATAATTCGATTCTCTAATAAATTCAACTATACGTTATGATTCAATATTCTAATAAATTCAACTATACGTTATGATTCAATATTCTAATAAATTCAACTATCTACTCAAATCAAGCACAAAGACTTGGCCAAGATACTGTCTTACCTTTTAGAAGCTTGTTTTACCCAGTTAAATTTCCCTTCTTTTACGAGTTAAGTCTCGGAGTGGCTTGTAGCTAGAAATCCATCCTCAACATAAGCTTTACACTCTACTTCAGACAACACGTTTCTACCTTTCAAGAATTAGCAGTGCACTAATGTTTCTCTGCGCGTTTATGAATAAGAATGATGCATTTTGCCGCCTAAAGGATTAGCCCCTCCCACCGGTAGATTTAGCTTCTCTCATCCCTAATTAGTCGACACGCCTATCGTTTGATTTTCTTTCCTCCTGGGTCCAGGTTTCATCACACCTTCTTGGCGTGCCACGGGGTATCCGGCCTGACCATGCCCTTCGGCAATAGCCCTGCTATACAAGGATTAAATACCTTTGAAGCCAATTTGGAGATACAAAATCACGTAACTCCTAAGTACGACGTCCAGTCCACATGCTATGATTTCCGCAAAATCAGTTACCAGGCTTGGTGGATAGCTTGCATTTGGGGTAAGGAAGAACCCTATTAATTTTGGGCTTCAAAGGGCAAAGTTGAAGGCCACTCTGACTGAAAGAACTAAAATGGTTTCTGCAAAGTAACTTGGGTTCTCCATCCTCTATGGTTAGAAACTGCAGATGGCTTGCACTTGAGTTAGGAATAACCCTATTGATTTTGGAGTCAAAAGTTCAAAGGTAAAGGTCACTGTGACTGAAATAATAAAAATGGTTTCTGCACAACAAGGTTTGTTCTGCATCAAATAAAACTGTACCTCAACCAAACTTTGTGGATGGCTTGCACTTTGTGTAAGGAAGAAATCTATAGATTTTGTGATCAAAAGGTCACAACTCAAGGTCACTGCGACTGCAAGGAGAAAAATGGTTTTCACACAAAAACATTATTTCTACATCACAGACATGGACCGAACTTGGTGGATCACTTGTACTTAGGGTAAGGATGAAGCTGATCCATTTCGGAGTCCAAAGGTCAAGGTCACTGTGACTGAAAGAAGAAAAATGGTGTTTGCACAAAAATTTCAGTCATCTACACAGATGACTATAAAACAAGAGGCGGGGTTCCGTTAGCAGTACTCTTGTTTTATATTTCCTAAACCTGTTAATGGATTTATATTTCCTAAACCTGTTAATGGATTTATATTTCCTAAACCTGTTAATGGATTTATATTTCCTAAACCTGTTAATGGATTTATATTTCCTAAACCTGTTAATGGATTTATATTTCCTAAACCTGTTAATGGATTTATATTTCCTAAACCTGTTAATGGATTTATATTTCCTAAACCTGTTAATGGATTTATATTTCCTAAACCTGTTAATGGATTTATATTTCCTAAACCTGTTAATGGATTTATATTTCCTAAACCTGTTAATGGATTTATATTTCCTAAACCTGTTAATGGATTTATATTTCCTAAACCTGTTAATGGATTTATATTTCCTAAACCTGTTAATGGATTTTTATTTCCTAAACCTGTTAATGGATTTTTATTTCCTAAACCTGTTAATGGATTTTTATTTCCTAAACCTGTTAATGGATTTATATTTCCTAAACCTGTTAATGGATTTATATTTCCTAAACCTGTTAATGGATTTATATTTCCTAAACCTGTTAATGGATTTTTATTTCCTAAACCTGTTAATGGATTTTTATTTCCTAAACCTGTTAATGGATTTTTATTTCCTAAACCTGTTAATGGATTTTTATTTCCTAAACCTGTTAATGGATTTTGTTCTTACTTGGGAATAATCGTTATGAAACTAAGACAATTCAGTCTACAACACACTCACTTGCCTTTTGCCTTTGAGGTTAAGTTACATTCATAGAAAATTTGTGTTAACATTTTGGTTCATTTTTTAAAATTTGTTTATACTTCCTGAACCCCAGGATGGTTTTCTTCAAACTATGTATGAATTATTATGAAGCTAAGACAATTGATTTTGGGGCATGCTTACTCAACCTTTTGACCTTTGGGTCAAGACCACTCATTTTACAGCAGTGCTTTGTTTATGGGCTTGACATGCAGGCCCTGGCCATCTTGTTAGCTAACCTGACTGTAAGGCCAAGTGAACTTAGGGTATGGTCTGTAGTGCATGGTCCATTAGCTCTCATCTGTTGACAGTTGTTATTTACTGGTACAACTTCTCAAGTAACTACTTGACCTGTTTGCACATGATTTTACAGGGACCATTCTAGCATAAATGTCTTTCAGATTTGTTTAATGACTGCTAACCCATCATCCAATATGGCCACTGTTACTGCAAATAGAAAAAAAAATCTTTAAACATCTCAAATAAAACCAAATAAACAGAATTTGACCAGATTTGACAGAAAGAAATTTAGCCTAAAAGTCCTTTAAACAACTCCTCAAAATATGCTAAACAGAATTTGACTCCATTGGATTGAAAGCATCTGGGCATATATGGCTTTCATTCTTGTACAAATCTTGCTGATCCACCTTCAAAAATAGTAACCATTACTAAAAATAGAAACACATTTAAACCGCATCTTCTCATAAATCGCATGGCAGAAAAAGACAAATTTGGTAGAAAACATCCTGGCATAGAAAGCATTCAGTTTTAAAAAAATTATGCAGATCTGCCATAAAATATGGCCACCATTACTAAAAATAGAAAACAAACTTTAAATGACTTCTCAGAAACTGAGTTGGACCTAATTTGACAGAAAGCATCCTTGCAATGAGGGCTTTCAAATTGTACAAATTCATTGATGCTGATCCACAATGAAATATATCGGCTGTTACTAGAAATACAAAAACCTTTCAACTGTTTCTTTTAAAAAAAACATTAAACAGAATTTGAAAAAATTTAACAGAAAACATCCTTGCATAGAGTGCTTTCAGATTTAAGCAAATGATGCCACATCTGCCTTCAGATATGGCTGCTGTTACTTACAAAGAAAAACCTTAAAATGACTTAATAAAAAAAATGGCTTCATAGAATTTGACCAGATTGGACAGAAAGCATTGTGGCATAAAGAGCTTTCAAACTGATACACATGCTACCAACAAATTCTCAGAATTTGCTCAGCACAGTTTGACCAAATTTCACAAAGCTTTCTGGTATCAAAGCTTTCAAGTTTATACAGATGACATGAATCTGCCATCAAAATATGGTCTCTGTTACTAAATATGAAAAATCATTGAATGACTTCTTCTCAAAAACTTTTCAACAGAATTTGATGGAATTTGACAGAAATCACCCTGGAATGAAGTGCTTTTAATTTTTGTTGCAAACAGTGCCAAACCGCTCTCCAATAAGGTTGCTGTTACTAAGAATAGAAAAACCTTAAAAACTTCTTTAAAAAAGCCACTAGACAGAAACTTCGAAAAAGATGCTTAACAGAATTGGACAGAAAGTGCCGTAGCTACATGTAGCTGAACAGAATTTGACAGAAAGTGTCCTAGCTTGAGGGCCTTTCAGCTTTGTATAAATGTTGTTGATCCGCCATTAAATATAGCCACTGTTAATAAAAGTAGAAAAACATTCACACAATTTATTTCTTCTATTAAAAACACACAAAAAAAAATTAATAGAATTTGACCAACTTTCACAGAAAGTACCCTGGCATCAAAACCTTTCAATATTGGACAAATGATTCTGATGTGCCATTAAATATGGATGATGATACAAGAATGATATAATTGTTTTTATAACATGTGCAATCAACAGCAGTGGAAAAAATTTGTACAGAAAGCATCCTACAGATCCAGATTTCTTGCTCCTGTGTTTGGCTGTCAGGGAGATGTCATCCAGGTGACCAATCTCGGACCCACTTTAGCCTTTTGTTTCAATGAAGATAACAGTATATGACAGTAAAAGCAGTATATATTGATTTATCATGAATTTATTCTTTGCAATCAGGTAGGTAAGTACACATATTGATGATAAGCCATGTGGCCAGCTTAACCTAACTCTTTAAATAGCCTTATTTTCTGCCCTTTTATTGATTTTATTACACATTCATAAGTCGATAGTCAGTGGCATAACAACAGTATCTATGGGTCATAGACTTTCAAATTTATATTGTCATGATTTCATTTCATTTGACTTTTAGGCTTTTTCAGCAGTGTTCATCGATTATGGTATGAGGTGCATTGACATTCAACTTTATCTTGAATGTGTTGTCTTCACAGGTTCCTGCATTGAAGGATTGTTAAGACAGAGCTTGAGGTTTTAAATTTTCTTTATGACTTGTTGAGAAATTAGCATTAAAGTCATATTTTTATTGATACCTGAACTGAATGTACATGAAAGAGTTAATTTTTAATCATCTGTTGTTATATTTTTATTTTGAACATTCTAATGAATCTTTTTTGAAATGTTCAGCCATAAAAGAATACAGCTCTCCCCCATTATAACATGCCTCGTTATAATGTGATTCCAGATATAACACAGTACTACTGTGGGACCCATGACTAAAATTATACCAATGTATAACAATAAGGGTTGAAAAAAAAACAAGGTGAAACATAGTCTTATATCTTCATTCCATTTCCTTCTCAAAATGCCATTTTTAAAAAAATTTTGATAGTGCCTGCTATACCACGATTTCGTATATTACACTATTCGCAATATATCGTGGTTCCATATATATCATGGTACTCTGATTAACGCGTTCGGTACATAACACGGTCGGCAGTGATGGACCCTGACTACCGCGTTGTAACGAGGGATAGCTATACCTATATGAGCCATACAACATTTTCATAGTTTAACCTTCATTTTCAATCTTAGCTACAGATATGCTGTGACATTAAGAGAGTAGTCTGCATTCTGTTAATCAACTTATTGCTATTTGCCATCAGATTGGATCATGCAACAGATTGGTTACCCTTCTATATAGAAACTATTGATTTTGTATGTATATATTAAAGAACCTTTTTGTTTTCCACTGTGATTCTTCAGTTAAGGTGAATGGAATTGCTAAATATTCTAGACCTGTGTTGACTGAATCCAGTTGCTAGCGTAAGGGTATATTCCATACAGCGATATGACAGTTTCACATTAGGGTATTTTGAAGCAATCCCTAATTTGGTTTTATTCCATATTTTGTGGTAGTGACTATATTGTATATTTAGATAACATTCCAAAGGTCTTATTGACAGTATTTTCTTCAAGAAAGTTGGACACTCTTATTAGGTATAATGAATTAACTTTTTTGTACAAAAAGTGTCAAGTGTACTAGTAAAGACCAAGTCATTCACTGCATTGAATGAGGTAGTTCTCGTAAGGGAGACAACAAATAAAAGCTCATTACATCACAATAAACCCACCTATTGCTGACCTCGTTACTTACCTGGCTTAATGGAGATTCTGATCATCATTAATTTATGACTCATGTACATGTCTACTTGTTTTTATATATACATTCAAAAAAATTGTAACGTTGCATTCTGACTTTAAAATTAGCATCATGTAAATGCGATCTCTAAAAGCTTGAAGGAGCCGTTCTGCTTGTGTTTAGCTTTGCTGGATAAACATCATTCAGAACATATAGGTACAGGTGATAACTCTTCCTATTGGGAAATGCTTTATGTGTTAGGCTACTAAAAATAAGTAGGCCAGGAACACCAAAGACCACCAGAACACAAAATTTTATCAGTGCCTGTCATATCTCTGTTATGTTGGAGATCTTGACTTTAATCAGATTTTTCCTATTTGAAGTGATCAGTTATTGTGGTGCTAGCTAGACTTAGTAAAGATAGCTATGTGGATTTGATGTGCGCATTTACTGCTGTTGTTGATGTTTCTACACAGAATAGATAACTTTTGCAATGTGATATATCCATGATCACAATTTTAGTTTCAACCCCAAAATACCAGTGGATACTTCCTGCAACAATCTGAAAATGGATTATAGATCATAATAGGATTTTGGATATGATCAGAAATTCAAGTAAGTATTATAGTGAACTTTTTATATGGGAGTGGATGGACCTTTTTGGGTGCTGGAAAATAAATATAAGTACAAGACCCAAAAGAACATGTCAGATGTCTAAATGTGTACCAGTTTTTGCCTGCATTGGTAGAAATTATTAATCTGATTAAAGTCCGACCTTGCCCCATACAAGTCACAGTGACAAGTCAGAATATGGACCAAGTTTAAACAATCTCGCCATCCTACGTAACATGCATGTGGAATACATGGCTTTTTGGCAGTAGCTTTATGTGACCTCAGTTACAAAATTGGTAGAAGTGTTTGAAGAAATCAGAATTGCTCAGACAAGTAAAGCAACTGAAATTAATAGATATTACAGTGTCTTTGGTGCACTACATTATTTTTGTGCTTATAGTAAAGTTATGGGTAAAAATTTGATTTAAAAACCTATAGTGCCATCTTGAAAAACCCTTCATGATTCAAAGTTAAGATTTAGCCTCAAAGTTTGCTATAAGCAGTATTTTGTGAAAATGATGTAGCACACCAAAGACACTCGAGTAGCGGCTACTTACCTTAGCTGGTTTTCTTGTCAGAGCAGCTCTAATATTTTAAAACACTTTGAACAATAGTTTTAATTGGTTGAAAGGGGCTGAGATTTGAAGTTAATGCAAAAAGACAGATGTGATCCAAATGCCTGTGAATTAGGATGACAAGATTTAAATCATATTGAGAAGTTGTCAGTTCTTTCAAGGGTTTCTCATAGTACCTTCTTGGAAGGTCAACTTTTTTTATTCTCCTCAATAAATCCGTGCAAGATCTTTTTTAAAAAAAAACAAACTGGACTGTAAATGTTGAGTGCCCTGTTTGTTTGTATTATTGTCATTTGAAAAATGATAGGCCAGGTAGTAAGTATCATGTTCAGATGATATGTATTTATTTGTAATTTGTGCAAATCTTACATCATATGGACTCTATCAAAATGTGAATTTTTTTCAGAAAACAGCATGTGCATACAGGTGGGGTTCTTTATTCACAAATAAAATGTTGGTTATCTAGGCACATTGGGAGTCGTGGTTTTGTTTGGTCAATTTTTCATTTGGATCATATTTTATTCACAAATAAAATGTTGGTTATCTAGGCACATTGGGAGTCATGGTTTTGTTTGGTCAATTTTTCATTTGGATCATATCAAAAAATAAAATTGTCTGATACACATTCTATCTTGGTTTAAAAGTTGGGGACATTCAGCATATGAATGTGTTGTACTTTAAGGTGCATATGTAAGATTAGATATATATAAGAGCTTCCATTCATGCAGTTTTTACATTGTAAATTGCATTTTTTGGGCTGATTGACCCTAAATAAAATTCGCTGTATGAATCTAATGTAATGCTATTTTATTCTGACCTGCTTTTGAAATTTACATTTTGTATTGCTGTCTGGGGTTGACAGAAGTTTATCTTTACCAAGGTGCTTTCAGGTAGACTACATGTGCATATTGAATACACCTTGACATTTGACATAATTTTGATAGACCCATTTTGGCTAAAGCACAAGTAATATCTGCACTGATTTATTGTCAAAAATATACACTGCATTCATAATGAGACACTAGACCTTGTGACCTTGACCTCTGACCTTTTAACCATCCCATTTCTCTGTTAATATGTGATAAACCTATAAACAATACATATATGGAAACATCTTCACAATTTATCTTAAAAAACTGAACAATTTCACTGTGACCTTGACCTTTAAAGCCTAGATTCATTTTACCCCAAAGATGCACCTTGTACACTAGTCAATATAGTTAAAAGTCTAATGGCTATCGATAGACACATGATGCAAGTTTTTTTTCCAAACAAGAATCTAAGAATCTGACAACTGTAATCTTGACCTTGGACCATTCGGCCTCCACACTACTAGAGATATTTATATGATATGAGATATATGGTATACATTTTTAGTTTGTCTGGTGACAGTTCACACATGGCAGTAATAGATAGTACGGCCAGTTCTGGAAATTTTTAAATGTGGCCACCTACATAAAATTTAAATAATTGCTCCCTGTGACCTTGACAATTGATCTCCTTGACCCTTAATCTCTGGATATTCCTTCCCCCTGTTGCATTTGTTGGAAAAATCTAAGGATGATGCAGTGATGAAAAAAGGAGATCTTGCCCAATTTAAAACCAAAACACCCCTGTAACCAAAAAATGTTTGCTGTTTTCTGGCCAGATGAACAGATGGACATTGTATGTGTTACAGGTGAGACTACAATGCAAATCGACATCTGTGGCAAAAAATTTTACACTGAGTCTGTGTTGTGCTAACTTAAACCTTGCATTGAATAATTCTTGACTCTATCAGCATAATTCATAAAATGCAAGTTTGGGATGTCCACTTTGATATTGTAAGAAAAAGCTTTTAATGGGGCCATGGCGTGTGACATGAACAGTGCTTGCGAAATAAACTTAAAACACAGAATTTAACCAAAGTCTATGAAGTATGAAATGTCTGTCACAATGACCTACTTTTGTGATGAGGGTGTAATACTCATCATAATCAATTCCCTCACCAAGTTTCATGATTCCAGGTACATGTATAATGGTGTTTATACAGGGTGCAAAAAACCTATATGTTTATAAGCTCAATGCAAAAACTTAACCAAGTATGTAAAAATAATATACATGTATGCATAAAGTTAGCCGCTTCATCCTACTCCCCAAGGGATACATGACATAAAGCCCATGGAAGAAAAAATTATTGAGATACAGTGAGGCTGTAGATCTATGTATAAGTTTTTGTATGTGCAGATGCCTACATCTATGCTGAGGGTACTATAATACCTTTCCTCTACTTCATAGCAACGAGTGATAAAAGTCAGTAGAAGCACTTGTATATAAAAAGTACATTCTGGAATAGTTTGCCTTATTTATTTAATTATTTGGTTCACCAGAAAAAATCTCTTGTTTTAGATCGTGCTCACATTTACGTTTAGTATTACAACCATCATATACTGTTTTTTTAACAAAAATAATTCTTAACAACCTCCCTTTCACAATCTTGTTTTTCACACTTAATGTGTTAAACATTTTATCCAATACTAAATTGTACATTTGGGCTGCTTGCTTTCATCATAAACTTAGTCAGTTTACATCATCAGTACAACCTCAAAAATACCTTATGGTTGGCACAGACTTTCTGTGGTGAAAATTTTAGAATTGCTGACAATTGGAGATTGCTGGAAATTGCATACCTGCCATAACACAATGTGTCACGCGAAAGACATGATTTTTTTACTCCCAACCATACCCACACCCCCGACACAGCCATGTTTAGAAAAACACAATTTTCAGTAATCTTCGAGAGAGAAAAAAGAGACATTTTTTTTTACCATTCTATACCTGTCTGAAGCATATAGTCTGTATAAACAGTAAACAGTCCAGCTTAAAGCCCTGTAAAACTATCCTCTGGGCAGTTGATACAGCTGATTATCATGGTCAATTGAAAGGTAAGGCGGTCAGAGATAAGCAACCACCATTTCACAGATTACCAAATTGGCTGAGAATACCTAAGATGATAATGTGTCAAGTCCTTTGAACACTGCTGTGAGCGAGCCCATTAGGAACAACCCAATTTGTTTGAGTTACCGTAGGTACAATCGTAGAGATGCATGTTAAAGAACAAAAGTTACTACACATCATTGCCTTGAATGAGAATGTACAAGCCATCATTATTAAAGATTACTGGCAAGATTGTGATCAGTGGTAACATTTGTTTGATGTCTGATTTTACTCCATATATAAAATACAAAACACGATTATTTCGGTGGTCAGAATAGTGTACGTGTGGTTCATTTTTTTAAGGGAAAATGTGGAAATGCAGCTGTGATTTAGGAAAAGATGAGCCGTCCGCAAAACGAGCAAACCCCAGCAAAAATAAATGTCAGAACTCCAGAGTTTGACTTTGTGAAGTGCAGCAGCAAGGGGAGCATTTTATTTTTTTGCACACACTGCAAACACTATATCGACATTAGTCATTCTGGAGTGTACTACATGTACATCCATTTCAGTGATGAAGAGTATATGAGTGATTGATGTTTGAGTCATTTGAGTGATGATGAGTATTTGAATGATGTTTGAGTGATGAGTATTTGAGTCATTGACATTTGAGTGATGATGAGTATTTGAATGATGTTTGAGTCATTTGAGTGATGATGAGTATTTTATTGATTAATGTTCGAGTTATAAACGTTTTATGGTATATTGAACTCGGTGCAAAAAGTAGCTATTTCAATTTCATTGTAATCACCTCAATCAATATGAATAGTACCAGGTATTCATTTTATATCTGATTTGAACTGAAGTGCTAAATTTTTTCCAAATGTCCAGTAAAATAACTGTTAGAATGTTGAAGTGTCGGATATGTTATAGATAAGTGGACAGTGTGGGGTTGCAAATAGAGTATAATACTTGTTGATAAGTTGGTATCATTAGTTAATGATAAATACTTTATCACCTGTTTATTTTGAGTTCAGCACATGTATTACATGTAGTTCCTTTGCCTTCAGCACAAACCCTGCTGATATAAGCTAGGAACCATGATACCTAATTAATAGTTCTATTTGTCTGAAGCCCCATCCACCTTCTTTTTTTTTAACTGATAAAAAATAAGTAAACTAAATCCAGTCACTACTTTGGGTGTGATACAAGCTCAGAGTTACTATATATTCTCAACATTTTAGATTACTTTGTGGGACCTTGAAAGTACTTGCTCCCACATCTTGACTGGTATTATGCAGCACTCTGCAATTAGTCCCAATAAAAAGCTAATTTTTGTGCACAATGCCTTGCAAGAAATTATCCAAAACAACTTGCACAAAATTTCTGATTTGTACAGAAATTTCCAGGTCTGCTATTGTCAGCTATAAAGTATACTTCTAATTGAAATAGATACTGATTTACCTGAACAAAATACATGTACAAAGTAACTTGGCTTTTGTGTTGTGAAGGTTTGTAGTTTATAATTTTTAATTTGGTGCAGGAAGTAATTACCTATTTTACCTTTTTGAAATGGACTTGAACTCAATTTTGTACCAGTCTTTCATTTTATTTAAACACAAATTTAAAAAAAAAAAAAAAATTCTGTATTAGTATTACTGTAACCAGACACATATATATCACTTACTTTGGTGTTGGCATCAACAGTACAATTTTGTGTTACAGTAAGTCAAGGCTCAAATATACCGTGCCACTTAACACCCACCACTTAACATACTTTTCAGGCATAACATACTGTACTATTCTGGGAAACTTATTGTACGATAAACTGATTAATGCTTTATCTAATCTATGTCTTGCTAAGGGCAGTATGTTTTTTTTAAAGAGCAATACGTTTTTAAGTGTTTTGCTGTATAACTGCTCTTGTATTTGTATTAAATTTGGTCAATTTATTTATTTTAATTGATAAGTGCTAATGCACTACGTATTCAGCAGTGAAAGTCAATTAACATTAAGTAGACAGTCAGACTTAGTTCTGAATTATTTTGTAACAGAAGCAAACTATTGGCATGTGTTAAACTAGCCCTCCCAAAATACCTTGATCTCCGAGCTACAGTATACAATAGTTCCATATATGTGTACACAGTGAAAGCTTGTGAAACTTGCTTTGTATTCACCACCTACACACAGTTTATCAGGGTGTGTCAGTTGAACTATAGATAACAGAGTAGAAATTTAGATGAAGAAAACCTCAGTCTGAAGTGTTTTTCAATCAGGGCAAAAGATAATAATACTCCTCTGTATACTTTACAGGTGTGTCCCCTGCCCCCCATGATTTCCTGTACCCTACCATAGAGACTTCAGTACCGAATTCTACCATCCCCAGTCAGATGAATCCCATTGGATTTGAAGCTGCAGAAGGTAAATGACTCATTCTTTCCATTTAAGGCCATCATCTGCCTTTAGATCAAACTTTTACTTAGAGTTGTAAGCCATTAGTGGATAAATAAAGTAGTCTCATTGGTGTGACTTTGAAAGATAAAACTCCAGGCAAGAATCTGGTACAGGTGTGTACAACTTGATCATTGTGATGTGAAAAGGCGACCTACTAAACTTTAATCAGAACATCCTCATCTCTTAACAATAAAAGTTGAACAACTTTGAGTCTCTGAAAAAGAATTGGAGGTAATCATAGCAATACTTCCAAAATTTGTAAGTTTATATAGATAGGTCTTGAAAATAACACTCAATGACATTTTAAAGATCAGAGCAATACTTTTAATTTTTAATGTGGGAGCCATGGTAGTTAGGTTGGTAGAGCGTCATTGGTTTCCATAGCCTCGATATTGCTTATGTTGCTATTGGTGTTGACATATCAAGTGATTGTGACATCTATCAAGTTATTATTACATATGAGGGGTATTTCAAAAGTTCTGAATATTTTGTTACAACTTTTTTGTTTCTTTGAACCTGTCAATAAATTTAATGCCAATTGGTAGACAAAATAACGTTGTATAAAATGATCTGCAGCTGCACATGCAGCACACTGGACACCTGCAGTTATATGCATGTTACATAACATAGGTAAATTACAGTGACATAAAAATGTTGGAGAAAGAGAACAATTCTGCTACTGTGCAAAGAGCATACTGTAAAATCCAGACACCCTTAAGGTACTCTCTGACTGATATCAAGGTCAACTTGGATGAAGTTTGCAGATGCAGTTATTTCTCATATCCTACAATTTTGAGGTGCTTTCATCATTTTAAAGATGGTCACGAATCCATGCAAGATGACCCATGTTCTGGAAGACCATTGTCTGTTTATGGTGAGCAGGAAGTGGCCGCTGCTTTCACAGCAGCCACTTCCTGCTCACCAATCACAGATAATGGTTTTCTAGAACTTGATGAAGATGCTCAATACATAGTGGAAGATATTTGTATTATCATTGGTATTAATTTTGTCAGCTGTTTTTATTATATTGAAGAATCATTTGAAGTTAAAAAAGGTTTGAAAAAAATCAAACTCAGGTTGAAATCACCAAACATCTACTCACTAATATGAAGAGAGTGACCAGAGACATTTGAATGAGATGCCACAGTTGATGAAACATGGATTTACATTTCTCAACCTGACTCCAGAGAAAATAATCAAGTTTGGATTGGAGAAATGAACAGATACCACAAATCGCTTAACATAGTCGGACTGTCAAGAGAGGTTAAATGCATTATTTTTTAAGCAAAAGGCCTGGTCATCCAGGTGCCTGTGACTCAACTAATATCACTAAACATTTCTATGTCTCTAAAGTGCTGACAAAAGTTGTGGAACACTACCAAACCACTTGTCTGCTCATTGGTACCTGAGGTATCCATATACACCATGACAACACGCTGGTGCATAAATCTGCCATTGTGACACTTCCTGAAGGAGCACAGCATCCAAACTTTGCTTCATCCTCCATACTGCCTTTATTTAGTGATTGTTGGCTGAATCCGATTATCAACGATTTGCTGAGTGGCAGATGATTTAAAGGTGGCATGCAGTTGGAAGTACAGTTTTCCAGTATATGGACAACATAACCATAAAGTGAATACAAAATGTCATTTAAAAATTGGATAAAGCAAAAAGTGAATACAAAATGTCATTTAAAAATTGGATAAAGCAAAAAGTGAATACAAAATGTCATTTAAAAATTTTATACAAGCAAAAAGTGAATACAAAATGGCATTTAAAAATTGGATAATCAGACTGAGAAAGTGTATTGAGGTCCATGGAGAGTACTTTGAGAGGATGCACTGACATACTCTTCACTAATATAGAACTTTGTTGCACAGCACACTAATATTCAGAACTTTTGAAATACCCCTTGCAATAACAAACAAAGGCTTTTGTAGTTCAGAATGACCACTATTTTTCATCAAGGTTTTTTCTAGCATGTGACGGAAAAGGTCAAGGATGTTCTGATTGACTTAAATTTGGATAGGAGCTCTTGTTGGTCAACATGGACAGACTAGTTGGTCAACAAGGGCACACTCTAGTTGGTCAACATGGGCACACTCTGGTTGGTTGACATGGGCATACTCTAATTGTTGTATTTCAAATACTCTGAATTCATTTTGCTTTGGTTGATATAAAGTTTTCAAGCTTTTGTGAAAAATTAAATTTACTTGGTACTTAAATTCATTATTTGGGGATGGGGTCCTATTGTTTTCACAGAAGGATTGCTGTTCATTGGTCTTTAAATTTGTGAATTGTACAAGTATGAAATCCACAAACATTGGTACCCCACAAAAATAAGGAACTTATGGCATCGAAATCAGAGTTGTAAATCTAAATACATGCATGGATTTTTAAAAAGTAGAATTTTTGTAGGCGTTAATGCCGTTTTTGTGTGTGACAAAGATATAAATTTGACATTGAAAGTGTTGCAAGGGACACCAGGGGAGGAGCCCAGAAATCATAACCCTCATACAGACAATCAACACATGAGCAAACTGTTTACCATCCAGCAGTTCAGGAGTGAATGTGATTATGGATAGACAGATAGATTGATTGAGGGAGGGTATCTCATTTTTCACGCGCTAAAGCATGGAAATACTTAAAATGCAGAGTTTGTTAGTTTTTATAACATTTTCCATGTGGATAGGGTAACCATGAGGTGGAAAACTGCAGGTTTCATGTAATATGTGTATTTTATTTTCTTTGTACTTTTTGTAATTACTTTATCTTGTACAGTACCGTAAATACTCACTTTTCATGCACTTGCAAATCAGGGTTTGGTTTGTTTGTTCTACTGATTACTCCTAACAAACTGCATAGACCCATATCTACCAGTGCATTATGTTATCCTAAGAAAGAAACTTAAGTTGTGATGACTTATAAGTGAGTATATACAGTAAGTTATTTTGAAGCACTCTTGCTTCTTGTTTGGTATAAACAACGAAAATGATGATGAATAATTAAAAAATCAGACTGGAATTTTCTACAAGTAGTAGCTAGTTACTTTTATTATTTATTGAATCAACAAGCAAACATGCAAAAGGATTTCTTATCATTTGTCTGAATGGGTGAAATGATGACTGCATCCAGTGATTTCATCATTAATTACTGTCTATACTCACATACAAGTCGAATCCAACTCCAAACTGCATAGACCCAGGTCTGCCATCTCATAATGCGCCAGCAGATCTTGGTCTATGCAGTTTGTTATGATTAATCATTAGAACAAATAACATAGAGACTGATCGGCCAGTGCATTATGCGAGGGCAGATCAGGATCTGTGTTGTTTGCCATTTGACCTGACTTACATGTATATGCAAGTACATGTATATACAGTAATTGTAGGATAAATATTTCAGGTAATTCAGGTAATTAACAAGCATGCACATTTCTAACTTTGTTACTTGCATATCTTTGTTATGAATATGACAAAGCATCAATATCATCTCGTCATTGACCAACTTTTTTTCATGACGTACTGGTATAGTAGTTTGTAAAATGTACATCTGATGATTTTGGGGTGAAATTCCAGGTGGTGAAGATAACTTACCAGTAGCTATGATAAAAAATTTTAAAAAATTATTTCAGTGTTTTAGCTTTTATTAAGCTTTTGCAAAACCTGGCCATTGCTTTAGGTACTGTAGACTTGGTAATTTGTCATATGAATCGAAACTTGTTTGTGATTAACTAAAACTGAGTAAACTTTGTATGTTAAAAAGTATTCAGTTCAAATGTAAATTTAAAGAAATATATGTACTCTGATTAGAGTTAACAAAGTCCATTTCCACATAAATATTTTTATGGTACATTGTACTATGTGGTAAAATAATAATCAGTTTCCACCTTTTTTTTCTTGAATATGTTATGGTGAAAATACATATATGTGGTAATTTGTAATGTAATTTTGTTTGTACTACATTTATCAATTAGCTGTTCTCCATATGATTTCAGTAGCAATAACCAAGTAGGTAGGAATTATGCACTTTCCCTGCATATTCTCAATATGATAATTATTAAGGTTGATAAATTATATCTCTACAGGAAAAGCTCCAGTGAATTCAGATGGCGTAACCTTGTTGGGATTTGAGAGCATTGAAGGTTACAGAGCATTACTGTGTTTCATTTTGTAGTGGCATACTAATGACTACTAACATAAGTTTGTATAACACATGAACAGAGCTGCAAAATGTCTTCAGTTTTTATATCTTCAGCTGTAATCATTTTACACCTGTAATTGCTAAATATCTTAAACATCAAAAACTTGTTTATAATATGCTTTTTCTTGATTAATATAAGCAAAAATTATATTTACTGACCTGTGTACCTACATGTGTGACTCTATTGAAAATGTTACCTGCTGTATACAACGCAATATGTATGTTGTGCACATTTTGTGCTTTGAAAAAATTTCTGATATATTCCTCCACTATTAGGCATAAGCAGGCCCACTGAGGGCCTGCTGTCAACTCAGTTATAAAAAATAAATTAATCTTTGCAGTAAATATTAAAATTTGTTCCTTTCAAGAGTATAAGTTATGGTAGATTACTCCAGGTTTTATATGCAAAACTGTACACAGGTTTTTATATACAGAAAATTAAACTAGTTTTGGGACCCATGACTGCTCTGCCCAGGGGCCTGTAATTTCTGATGGCTGGCCTGTGCTTAAGTCCTTTTTTAAGGTATAAAAACCGGTTTAGGTTACCAAAGAATACAATTTAAAATCATTTGATGGCTTCCACATTTGTAAAAGATTCAACTGGGGTAAAGTGCCAAAAACAACAAAATATTGACAAATAACTAATGGTGGACACGATAATAATGGCACTAGCAGTTGTAAGATGTCTTATTTCACCTGATAACATGTTTCATTTGCTATGATGCATGTGACTTTCAAAAATTCCCTCCTTCAGAAACAGGCTTTTTGGCAGTGGCTTTGTGTCTGTGAACTGCAATAATTTGTAGGAGTGTTTGAAGGAAATGGAGGAACTCAAACAAGATATCTAGCCAAGATGAAAAGTTTCTATTTTGGTGTATTTGGTGTTCTACATCCTTGTTGCAAAGGACTATTTTGGTGTCTTTGGTGTTCTACATCCTTGTTGTTAAGGACTATTTTGGTGTCTTTGGTGTTCTACATCCTTGTTGCAAAGGACTATTTTGGTATCTTTGGTGTTCTACATCCTTGTTGCAAAGGACTATTTTGGTGTCTTTGGTGTTCTACATCCTTGTTGCAAAGGACTTCTTATTGTAGAATTACGGGCTAAAACTTGCTTTGAATTGGATGTCATCATCATGACAACATGCTCCATTTTAAGTAAGATTGAATTGGATGTCATCGTCATGACAACATGCTCCATTTTAAGTAAGATTGAAATGGATGTCATCAACTTGACAACATGCTCCATTTTAAGTAAGATTGAATTGGATGTCATCGTCATGACAACATGCTTCATTTTAAATAAGATTGAATTGGATGTCATCATCTTGACAACATGCTCCATTTTAAGTAAGATTGAAATGGATGTCATCATCTTGACAACATGCTCCATTTTAAGTAAGATTGAATTGGATGTCATCGTCATGACAACATGTTCCATTTTAAGTAAGATTGAATTGGATGTCATCATCTTGACAACATGCTCCATTTTAAGTAAGATTGAATTGGATGTCATCGTCATGACAACATGCTCCATTTTAAGTAAGATTGAATTGGATGTCATCATCATGACAACATGCTCCATTTTAAGTAAGATAAGGAAAACACCAGATAAGCGAGTTCCCACTGCTAACAGTTTACATGTGCCACAGAAAGTCAGTCAACTAAATGAGTTCAACTATACATGTCACAATCATCCAATGCACCACAGGTTAAGCTGAAGGTTACAACAGGACTCGTTGTTATTTACATTAGAATACAATACAGTTGCAACTTTGTGTGCACAATTCTGTGACATGCCTGTAATGTTGGATGGTAAGATTTTAACACGAATCATAATGATGATGCTTACTATTGAAGTCACTGCTGAAAAGGTTACACCTACAGTGTATGTATTGCTTTCTGTCATAATCTGATGCTAAGGAATATTTCAGATGCTTGTGTAACAACTCACTAACATTGACTAAATGACTAATGTTTAACAATATCAAACATATCACACACAATGGTTGGGAAAATGCAAATTATTATTGGTATCAAGAAATATAAAATCATGTTGTGACTAAAATGTAAAGACTTTTCTTCTGTTTGGTGCTCTTTATTAAATAATAATAAATCCACATATCTCTAAACTATTTCAAGCTTATGGATTTTCACAATATTTTCTGTTTGTATAAATTAAATATCTCTTGTAACTATCCAGTAGTCCATTTGCTTATGGGAGCTCAATTGGTATAGTGCTGGATTCGTAATCCAAGGGTTGTGGGTTTGATACCTGCCCAGGTCAGCCTGGGTCGGCTACCTTGGTATGTCCTTGGGAAAGGCACTTAGCTCCCATTTCTTAGGTATGATATAGCCAGTAATTTGTTAAAAGTGCTTTTTAACCACCCTCTCCCCCAAAATACAACATTTGCTTAAATTAGGCAAATCAAGATTTAGGAAAATAATGCTACATTTATAAATTTCACGGATCAATAATATTTGACAGGCTAAGCAATTATTCATGTTGACATTAACACTGGTTAAGCAATTATTCATGTTGACCTTAACACAGGCTAAGCAATTATTCATGTTGACCTTAACACATTCGAATTTGTCATGTGGCAATGGGTAAAATGAATTCAATTTAACTGTATCTGTTATATTTTTCTCTTGCAAAGCGACATTTGTTCATCCCAGGATTATTTCAGTATGGTCAATCAAAATGATACCCATGACAACCAGTGATCGATGTTACATTTTTTAAGAGCAATGTTTGGTATCAAATTCATGAAATCAGACTTATTTAATAATCCTTTTATACAGTATTGTGATGATATGAAGTCTATTGACATTGATCATCATTTTCCTAAGGATAAAACTTACTGAAAACTTCAGAATTATTGGTAAGGATACACATTCAGTTCATGGTTGTAATACTATAGTAGACTCATAATCCAAGGGTTGCAGGTTCAATACCTGCCCAGACCAGCCAGGGTTGCCTGCCATGGTGTGTCTTTTGGGAAAAGTACTTAGCTCCCATTTCCTTAGCATGATAAGGCCAAAAAAAAAATGTGTGTTTCCGGTTGGCCGAACGTCCATGTTTTTCGTTGCCGACCCTTGCACTTTGCTGAAATTGATTTGTGCATCTAATTGAGCCAGTTTTGCCCAGTACTTTGAAGCACTTTAAATATTATTTGATTTATATATAATGTTTAAAAAAAATTTTTTTTTAAATACCTGCCTACCCTAATTTTAAAACCAATGCAATAGGAAACACATCTTTTTGTTGTTGTTGTTGCCTAAGTGCTGTTAAAACCAACAACAAAAAAGCATTAGGCCTTAGAAATAACCTTTCTCTGATGGCAATGGCAGTGCTGTCATCATCAACAATGCTAAAGTTTTTTATGTTAAAACTTTTTGCACATCAGATACGGGGCGGGCTGAGGTGGGATGGGATTTAATCAATCCATGGAACACCTGTTTAATTCTACAGCACTTTTCTGCCTTTCCTGAATGAACAGCAGCTTCTGCTTTTGTTCTTGGCCTTTCATTTTTATACCCCCTGTAAACAAAGTGTGGAGAGTGTACGGGAGGCAGCTTGTGAGCTCATGGTCAAAATACTAACACAAGCATTAGCATTGTGAGACTTAGGCTAACAGTCAAATAGCAATGGTATTGACAATAATGTCAAAGTTTCTGTCATCATCAACAATGTTAAATCCTTTAGTTGAAGTTTAGTCTTAACAGTTTTTGCAAATCGCATATAGTGTGTGGTGGGGGATACATCAGCATATGAACACAGGTGAGACACTGGGTTTACTGGAACACTAGTTTAATTCCACAGCACTTTTAATACCTTTCTTTCAATAAACTGCAGCTTCTGCTTTTGTTCTTGGTCTTTCATTTTTGTGTCAGTGTCATATGTTATGGAGGGGATATACTGAGTGCTGTCCATTTCTGTCCTTGTAGTATGTTGTTCAACTTGTATGTCATAGATTTCATTTACGGACTCGTTAGACTTGAATAGAGTTTTGTATACAAAAAAGACCTAGGCCAGCTGCAATTGATTTTCACTTTTTTTTTCTGTCAAAATTCTAAAGAGTTATGGCCCCTCAGTGTTGCACCTAGAGCACTGGCTCGTGGGTTTTCAGCAATTTTTTATCCTATGTCCCTCAAATCTTGACCCCGTGTGCCCCCCTGGGTGCACTTTTTTGTCAGGAAAAAAACAAAACAAATATGCCTACACTTTTCCTTTGCAGATGTGCATCCACGTCTGTGTTGGCACTAGCAATGGCCAAAGTCACTAAAAGTGATAAAACCGTTAAGCATTGAATATCCATTTCAAAACAATGAATCTGGCAATGAAAACATTCAAGGTTTGTGGTAGTCGGCCGTGTTGCTAAAGTCTTTGACTGCCTCTATTGTAACATATTTTCGAGGTTAAAGTCACAACTATGGCAGTGAATATTTAATTTATTCTCAGGCTGAATTTATGAAAAAAGGTACTAATTTATGCAAATACACAATTTGTCATTTGATTAATGATTTAATACTTTTAAAAGAAAAGTAATTAAGAAAACATGGGTATTTATTATAATAAATCTGGTAGATAATGATTGAATACTAAAGTTAAATGAGAGCAAGATCCAGAATGTAAAATTCAATGGTGCAGTTTATTTCAGGTTAACCAGATATTCAAACGATGTTAATGTATTCATGAGTTACTTGATCACATGATAAAATGTTTATTGCAATAGTGTAAATGTCCCATGAAAATATGAGAAAGTTAAGGTGTCAAAACTGTGAAGCAAATATGATTATTTCATTTTTTTGCACTTCTAGTGCATTATGTACTACAACTTTCCTTTGTCCCTATAAAATGTTGTGTATCCCCCAAATCTGGAGAGTGAGGGACACAGTGTCCCCTGACCTTGGAATCCTAGGTACAACACTGGCCCCTGTTTGGTACTCTTGCATCTTGAACCAAAGTTTTTTCAGTTGTACCATATTGGTGCATCAGATCCATGTCATCTGGACACATTGAAAGCATATTCTATTGATTTCATTTACAGTTACAATCTATTGTCCTTCATACTGGAAAATACTTTTGTTCCTGTCAGAATTATGGTACATGTTTATGCAACTAATTTTCTAAAGATGTTACTAATTATTATGACAGTTAGAAACATCAATAGTTACAGCATTCAATTTGTAATTATAGTCATGTCCATATGTCTGTCTAACTGTATCCTTGTGTCTGTCCATTCTGAGAAGCTTGTTAGCAGGACCGCACAAAAAGTACTCAACTTAGATTAAATTTGATAGACCTATTTATTTTCATATGTAGATGACCTAATTCGATTTTCAGGCTGTTACAGAAATTTTTCAATTTTGTTTTTACAGATTTTTGAACTTGTGGACCTTGGACTTATTTTGACACAAACCTTGTTATCATAATTATTCAAAAACCACTGGAGATAGTTAAAAAAAATTTTTGGGAATATTTGTATTTATATGTAGATGACCTGATTAGATTTGCAGGCTGTTTTCAATAATGTTTAAATTTTGTGCACATTTTAACCTTGTTGGCACCATTGAGTTAAAACCACTTGAGGCAGACAAATAAAAATTTAACTTGCATATTTATATTCACAGGGTCCGACAAATTTTGAAATCTTGTGGTAGCCCACTGGGATACCAAAATTATTAACTGGCAGCCCAGACTTATTCATAGAATTGTTACCAGTGCTGGCAGGCTTAAAATTTAAAGCTGTGTGTGTGTGTAACTAAACAAAACAAAGCATTCAGTATGTTAATAGTTTATTTTGTACAGTCCGTCTCGAGTCCATTAGGTTTACTGCAAAATCCAATCCAAGTTCAACAAAGATGCTACTGTGATTTTTTCCTCCAAAATTTTTAACTTCCCACCAGATTTGTAAATTTCAGTAAGTCATATCAACAACAATAACAACAACACACACACACACACAACAGAAATTCATCATGTTTTATTTAAAATATTATAAGATTTAAACAAATAAAAACATTGAAATAAAACTTCCAACTTTGATGGATCTTACGTATCAAGCTAGAATAAAGCAATTTGTGTGTGTGTGTAATTCTCTGTGTGTGTGTGTGTACATGTGTTAATTGCAAAATGGGGACATGAGTGAGCATACACAACCACACATTGCAGACACCTTGTAAATAAGGACTTTTTCAGCATCCAACAATAAATTATTTTCTATAATTTCATTTAAAACAATATTATTTGGCACCAACATTTAACTGTGTATATTCTAATGAAATCCTAGAAAATAATTTATTGTTGGACACTGCAAAATTATTTGACATAAAAAAGATATTTCAATGTCAAAATTCTGGAAGCCGAAAGATTTCCACAGCGAACACTAATTTAGACTTGGCCACACCTCTGTTTCCGGAATGTAGTTCTAGAGTAAACATAGGGAAGCTGATAATTATCGATGCATGGCTTTTTAATCTTGTCTCGATTGATTATCTGTGAAAACAGTGTTGTTTTATTGTGGATTAGCGGTTATAAATGGTTTTGATCGGGCTACTTCAAAAGGAAATTGTCTGTAACCCGCTGGGCATGTGATATAAATTTTTAGTTGTTTGTGTGTTAGTAGCCCGTGGGCTCTGGGCAAGGGATTTGTTGGACCCTGATTCATATGTAAATGACTTAGATTTTCATGCAATTGTAGCAATATTTCACATTTCTGTTTTTTTTTTTTTTTTTTTTGGTTTGCAGGTCTGCAGTGGGGGCATATGTATTTTATAAACACAAATTTGACTTTTCTTAACTCAACAGAATTGTATGTGTAAATACCAGTTTGTGATATAATCAGCTCTAATGTATGGTAAAGTTGTTTTTTTTTAGTTTTGATTTAAGACACATTTCATAATTTTATGTACAAGCATGACCTTAAACTTCATTCTTGAAGGGATGCCTTAAATTAAATTTCATCCAGTTTGAAATTTCATTTAAATGTAATTACCCAGGAGATTGAGAAGTTTTGATTCATCAAGCATAACAAAAGATTTCCTTTTTGTTAAACCTGCCTATTATTTATCTAAGTAAAAAAAGCTTGAATATTGAAGTTAATCTTATGCGTGGATAATGATGGACAGATGCACAGACAAACAAACACACGCATACCGTATTTAGCTGTGTATAACGCGCAGTTTTTTCACCTAATTTTAGTATCTTAAGTCGGGGGTGCGCGTTATATACAAGAACAAAAAAAAAAGATTTTTTCCAGGTCGATCTTTTCGTGAGAGTGATTACGACGGAGAGGAATTTGAGGGATTTGATGCAATAGATTGAACTCCATCAACTAGACGAACCTTTAAAGGACACTTTTACGGGCCAACCATAATATCGGAAAGATAATTTCAATATTGCCACTTTTTCATTCACTATCCAAAATGACCGACTGTTGTTGCACTATGAAAACGGAGCGAAATACCGGTAGTCACGATTTTAAAATGTATTATATCACATGCGCGTTATATGGCAGAACTACGTTTTTTCCACTTATTTTGGGTCAAAAATCGGGGTGCGCGTTATACATCGGTGCGCATTATACACACCAAAATACGGTAGATGCCAAAGTGGTTACAATGTCAAGCTTCCGCCAAGTCGGGCTCAACAAAAATTGTTTGGTCAGTCAGTCAGTTAAAGTTTCTCTATTTTTGTTTGACCAGGTCATGACAACAATGCTGCAGAGACAAAGGTGTCCTTGGAACCTAAAGGGGTAAGTTCATGATAGCATGGATTCCATTCTTTTTTCTAGAAAATACCAAAATAATTGGCCCCTATTTGTTGAATGTGAAGAAAGTCACAATCAAAACTAGTAAATGAAACTTTGATATATTGCTCATTTTATCATTGAAAACAGTGGTTAGTACCCAGAAATCTGATTCGACATCATGAAATTCGCAACTTTTAATAAGAAATCATATATTTTGTTAAGTTTTCTGTACAAAAATAATTCTCAGTACACTGTAAATAACATTCAACAATATTTTAATCCATGAAAATGTCTTTAATTCCTACTTGTGGCAGCACTTTAAGAAATAAATGCTAATTAAATAAGTTTTGTGAAGTGAAATTCGTAGTTTAGTTCTGTCTTTTAATTCAGTTTCAGTGTAATCATCATAAATGCTATATGCCCTCTTGTATTCAAATGTGAAAAGTGTCAATCTACCATCACAGCTATGTCTGCGAGTGTTGAAGAGAACCTAACTAAGTGCCGACTGTTTTGATCTCCAATTTGTGAAACTATTTGTTGCATTGTTGCAATCAATTATAAGTAGACCTGCTTTGTATTATCATGCTACTTATGTCTTTTGTATCAAATCAAGTAAAGGGAGTGGAATAATAAAAAAAAGTTAAAAGGCAGGCAAATCCTACTTGCGTAAGAGCTAGCAGTCATGATAGTATGTTAGGTCAACTCATTTCAATCGACCAGTTGAACACTGTTATAAATATTATAATGTAGTTTACATAATTAAAGTATCTAACATTAATCAATGGTTTATCCTACTAATTCACAAAAGTGATCAACAATAGCAAGAGAATCAAAGCAGAAGGAGTAAATGGTGCATGAAAAGCTTTCTTTCACAGATATGGTTCATTATGGAGAAGTGAGTTCCAAAGTTTGTAGTGAACTTAAAATTCCTGAATCTGCAATCAGAGGTTTGCTCAAGGATGAGCATAAATTTCATTAGTACATGTACTTGCAATGAAATTGCGCATCAGTTCTTTACTAATTGAACAATTTTTTTTTAAAATCGAGCTTTGACCATGACAGTTGTTGTTTCATGAATTAAATGTCCCTAGTTTTTGAAAAAAGGAAATCTTTTTTGTTTTGAATCAACAATAACACTCAAATATATCCACATTCACATGCAAAAAGCAGAGACATAATACACAATGTTTTCGAGGCACACATGATGTGTCTCCAAACCTCTTCAAGTAATGTTTTTAATGATCTTTGAAAGGTTGGTTATGTTGAAGAAAAAAAAAGGTAATTTATACACAAAAAGCGACCCCTCCCCTGGTCTCCTCGTTGTTGATGTTCAGCAGGGACAGCATCCCCTATTCAAATTTTTAGAGGTCCCTTTGGAAAACTCATGCCTCATGCCCTTGTTTAGACTGTGGTATGTGTTTTTGGACCCCATTGTGTGCGAGTTATCAAGGGAGTGGTGTATATTGGATTCACCCACTTTTAAGTCCTAATCTAGCCAAAGGTGGTGGATGGGTAGGCTTCTTCATAATCATTATGCTGGCCACTGAAACTGCATGTGAGCCAACTTTCTGATACAATAAAATGTGTCCAGCATGCCAACTCAAAAGTCAGCTTGTCAAAGATTGTTTTGATACATGTCATCCATTTCAAGGTGATCAGGTGATAATTTTTAGTGACGTAACTCTCGAGATATATGTTACATGTGTGTTTGGAAATAAAAGGCGCTCATCTCTAATGATCAGAAAAGCATGATTGGTGTACCAAAGCATCTACTATCCACAAGCGGTGTTTGTCATTATTTATGTAATAATTACAGGAGACTGGTACATACTTGCTAACTGGCAAATAATTAAATGGATACAAATAAGTGTTCTCAAGATATGTGAATTATGAATTCTTAACCAGAGGTAACCTACCATTTATACTCTCATATAACTCAGTTCAAACTGCAGACTGCATAGATCCAGATCTGCTGTCACATAATGTGCCATCAGATCTGGGTCTATGCATTTTGTCGGAGTAATCAGTAGAACAAACAACATAGACCCTGATCTGCTGGCACATTATGCGATAGCAGATCAGGGTCTGTGTTATTTGCATTTGGACTTGATTTATATGTGAGTATATATGGTAATTTACATGGCCTTTTTCCCCTCTACATATGTACTTGCATATAGATAAATATTAGCAATTATCATATAGTCATGTAGTTGCTGCATCAATTAACATAACTCATGCTTCATTACATTTTCTAAACTCTCACATGAACAACCCAGAAAATTGCCACCAGCTAGGTGTATTACTCCACTTTTATGTCCAACATTGTATACAGTGAAGCAGATTTTATTGATATATTTAGTTTTACAAGCCAATCTTGTCTCATTAACTGATTTAAACTGGAGGCTAAGTTAATGTAGGAGGTTTTACTCCCTTTATTGTGCCATCATGATGATAAGTTGTTTTTGTGGGGTTTTTTAAATACAAATACATGGCATAGGAGGTGTCAAACATGTGTGTATATATAACACCTCAGCTCCCATGTAAATTCAATCAGGCATGACTAAGACCTATTATTAGCATTACAAGAAAAAGTGGCGCCAATTTGTCACATTTAGCCTGTGTTTAGCATCTACAGTGAATGAAAGAGATTGGTCTCTTGAAGTAGGGATTTTCCAACCTTAAATTCATCTGCCAATGTATTTTATCATGATTAGTGTGAAATAGGTAATGGTTCAACCCAGGCCAATGTATTTTATCATGATCAGTGTGAAATAGTTAATGATTCAACCCAGGCCAATGTATTTTATCATGATCAGTGTGAAATAGTTAATGATTCAACCCAGGCCAATGTATTTTATCATGATCAGTGTGAAATAGTTAATGATTCAACCCAGGCCAATGTATTTTATCATGATCAGTGTGAAATAGTTAATGATTCAACCCAAGCCAATGTATTTTATCATGATCAGTGTGAAATAGGTAATGGTTCAACCCAGGCCAATGTATTTTATCATGATCAGTGTGAAATAGTTAATGATTCAACCCAGGCCAATGTATTTTATCATGATCAGTGTGAAATAGGTAATGGTTCAACCCAGGCCAATGTATTTTATCATGATCAGTGTGAAATAGTTAATGATTCAACCCAGGCCAATGTATTTTATCATGATCAGTGTGAAATAGTTAATGATTCAACCCAGGCCAATGTATTTTATCATGATCAGTGTGAAATAGTTAATGATTCAACCCAGGCCAATGTATTTTATCATGATCAGTGTGAAATAGTTAATGATTCAACCCAGGCCAATGTATTTTATCATGATCAGTGTGAAATAGGTAATGGTTCAACCCAGGCCAATGTATTTTATCATGATCAGTGTGAAATAGTTAATGATTCAACCCAGGCCAATGTATTTTATCATGATCAGTGTGAAATAGGTAATGGTTCAACCCAGGCCAATGTATTTTATCATGATTAGTGTGAAATAGGTACTGGTTTAACCCAGGCCAATGTATTTTATCATGATCAGTATGAAATAGTTAATGATTCAACCCAGGCCAATGTATTTTATAATGATCAGTGTGAAATAGTTCATGATTCAACCCAGGCCAATGTATTTTATAATGATCAGTGTGAAATCGTTAATGGTTCAAACCAGGCCAATGTATTTTATCATGTGTGAAATCTTTAATGGTTCAACCCAGGCCAATGTATTTTATCGTGATCAGTGTGAAATAGTTAATGATTCAACCCAGGCCAATGTATTTGATCATGATCTGATCAGTGTGTAATCGTTAATGATTCAACCCAGGCCAATGTATTTTATCATGATCAGTATGAAATAGTTAATGATTCAACCCAGGCCAATGTATTTTATCATGATCAGTGTGAAATAGGTAATGGTTCAACCCAGGCCAATGTATTTTATCATGATCAGTGTGAAATAGTTAATCTTTCAACCCAGGCCAATGTATTTTATCATGATCAGTGTGTAATCGTTAATGATTCAACCCAGGCCAATGTATTTTATCATGATCAGTGTGAAATCGTTAATGGTTCAAACCAGGCCAATGTATTTTATTATGTGTGAAATCTTTAATGGTTCAACCCAGGCCAATGTATTTTATCATGATCAGTGTGAAATAGTTAATGATTCAACCCAGGCCAATGTATTTGATCATGATCAGTGTGTAATTGTTAATGATTCAACCCAGGCCAATGTATTTTATCTTGATCAGTGTGAAATCGTTAATGGTTCAACCCAGGCCAATATATTTTATCATGATCAGTGTGAAATTATTAATGATTCAACCCAGGCCAATATATTTTATCATGATCAGCGTGTAATCGTTGATGATTCAACCCAGGCAAATTTTAAACAGTGCTGACATTATTCAGTGGAGCTTGTTTTCCACTGATATTCCACTCAGGTTAAACCAGGGCTTGAAAGTTTCGCTTTTGACTCACTGGTCCAGCATCAGTAGGACCCTACACTGCCCTGGTCCGCGTATGCCACGGACCAGTCCAACAGCAAAGTCTGACATGGGAATATTTACTACAGTACATTAACATTAACTAAAGACAGGAAAAAAATAAAGCAGTTAATGCAAACTGAAAATTTAGACAACTACTTTGTATTGGTGTCATCTGGGAACAAACTATGGAGTTGAGAAAAGATGTACAGCTATGACTGTAGATGTAATTTTGTCCCAGATCTAGATCATTCTTTTGCAGAATGTTACAAGCTAACTCAAAATCAGAGAAAGGTTTTCCAGCTTTAATCACCCCATATGAGGTGTTGAAAAGACATTCAAGCCTTTTTTTCTGATCTGTACACAACTTTGTAAAGGCTTGAGCAATCAGGGTATTGCTGATGGAGGGGGGGGGGGTGTTTGATTTACTAGCAATAACCTTTCTGGTGCAAGTAATATGCTTTTGCTTGTTTCATGTGCTATCAGTGGGTCAGTTTTCAAATTGGACATGCCTTTTAATAAGGCACTTGAACAATTTGCTCACTCGGGTATGCCGTGCATGCTGAACAAAACATAACCAACCTCTTTTCATCATACTCAACCCATGTCCAAGTCTTTTTCCAGTGGTCCTGGAAAGTCAGAATACGTTTATTTTTATCGTAGTTTGTGTCCTTTTCGGACCTGGGACTTTTGAGGTCCTGCAATGCAACATGTCTTGTAGCGGACAAAGTCCCTGTGGTTGATTCTTGACCCCTGCCAGTAAATCCATACTTAAAACAAACTCATGGTCAATACTGTTGATGCTCAGTTTTAACTATGGCTGAGAACAGCCAATGTTTGATTGACGAAGATCAAGCATAGACTGGTGATCTGTGTATTGCATGCTAAATTTGCCAATTTCCAGTAACATTTTACAGCACCAGTTCACTATCGATCGACTTCCACTTCCATCATGGCACCTTTATGACTCTTTGTGGATGGTTATAAGATTAAAAGACACATTTTCTTCAATTTATAGGAACAAGTAAGAAATATTAAAGGTCCGACCGACTAGTGCTGCTAACATATCTATAACTAAAATGATTTGGTCCTGGACCTCACACCACCGTAATTTTCAGGCCCTGTAAGTGGAAATAAAGTGTACCATTTAAACAGTGGTCCAATAACGCTAATAAGGAACTGAAAATTAAGTGTGGTTTTAGTGAACAGTCACATGTTTATTTTCAACTAATTTTCCACTGAAAGTCCACTGAAATGTCACTGAAAGTCCACTGAATTGCCTTTGAGAAATTAGAGTGCTTTTTCAGTCAGTGGACTTTCAGAGGTGCTCAAATCATGCTGTACTGTTGCCTGTCAGCTGACACTGTTCTGTGCTGTGATTAGGTAACTTATTTCGGTGCTCAGGTCAGGCATCGCCTGCTACCATCAGTAACAGCAGACAGTACTACCTGTGACTGTTGATCCAGATTGGAAAGTTACACCTGGCTCCCTCTGGAAAGTCCACTCTGGTGAATCAGGCGGCCAAGCATATATGCTCATCCCCCAACTGTGAAGGTAGATAACAAGAGCTGTGTGGACAGTGCAGGACATTAGCTCAGGTGTAGTAGGAACTGATGGCCATCCACTGCATCCGGACTCGTCTCCAGACATCTCAACATTGTTGTGCCACTGGATTCAGACAGGCCTGGATGAGAGAGTGAGGGTGACTGCGCAACTTTCCCTCACTTAAATCCAACTCATGTGCAAGTCATGACACTATTCCCCTTCCCCCACTAGATACCTTCAAGTTCTGTGGCGATGGGCAAGCTGCAAAGCAGCAGGTGTGGATACATTGGGTGCTGTTGCTCCAGACCTGCACACAAGTGGCTCAGGGTATAGGGTCGCTTTTCAATGGACAAAAGCAGCAGTGGAACTCGGGAGTCCCCTGGGTTACTTAGTAGCCCTCTTTAGGATCACACTGCTCACTTCCGTAGCATGAGGAAGGAGCTAGAAAAGGTGCCCTAAACATTGCCTGCTTTACCTTAACCATAGTCAGCACACTGCAGCTGATGGAGATCCCACCTTAGCAGTCGAAAGCCTAACAAGAAGACAAAGGTGACGCAACTCACTATCGGTGCCAGGAATGTATGCACACTAATGGACAGTACATCAGCAGATAGACCAGAGAGAAGAGCAGCTCTGGTTAGTAGAGAACTGGCCAGATTCAACATCCAGATAGCAGCCCGGATTGGCCCAAGTAAAGAAGAGCGACATGAAGCTGGTGTTGGGTTTGCCATCAAATCATATCTAGTCAGCAAGCTCACAAAATCTCCCAAAGGGCATGAATGACAGACTAATGCAAATGAGACTCCCAGTGTCTGGAAAAAGACATGCAACTATCATCAGTGCCTATGCACCCACCATGACCAACCCAGATGAGATCAAGGACAAATTTTATGAACTGGAATCTCTTATTGCAGAAGTACAAAAGGCAGACAAGCTCATCATCCTTGGAGACTTCAATGCAAGAGTTGGCACACATCACCAGACATGGCCAGGTGTCATTGGCAAAAATGGATTTGGCAAATGCAACAACAACGGACTCCTACTGAGAAAATGTGCCGAACATGACCTCTTAATCACCAACACAGTATTTCACCTGCCAAAATGGAACAAAACGTCTTGGACGCACGTATGTTCCAAGCATTGGCATCTCATTGACTACATCATCATCAGGAGAAGAGACAGGCAGGATGTCCGAATGACGAAATCATGAGAAGTGCAAACTGATGGACTGACCACAGGCTCATAGTCTCCAAGATCAATATCCGGATTCAGCCTAGCAGACAACCCTAAGGCAAAAAAGTGCCCAAAAAAGCTTAATATTGCCAAATTGAAACAGGAGAATGTGAAACAGGCATTTGTTAAAGAACCATGCAGCCAACTGGATACAATAGATACAAACTCCGAAAAAGTTAAGGAAAACTGGGCATCATTCAGAGACACTGTATACTCAGCTGCATCCAAAACCCTCTGTCCGACCACACATGAACATCAAGATTGGTTTGATGAGAATGATGCTACCATACAGAGACTTCTGAATGAGAAACATCAGCTACAGAAGGCCTATTTAGAAGGACTACTTTATCATCTAAGAAGGCAGCCTAAAAACAACATCAAGACAACTGTCCAGTGCAAAATCGGAGAGTTGCAAGACTTGTGGCTGAGCAATAAGGCAGATGAGATTCAGTCCTATGCAGACAGGAATGACATGAAGAACTTCTATGATGCTTTGAAGACAATCTACGGGCCACAGTCATCAAGAACATTTCCAATACTGGGTGGTGACAGCGCCATGCTGCTCACTGACAAAGATGGGCAGATAACTTCAACAACATCCTCAGTCAACAGTCATCTATCAGTGAGGAGGCAATTGATCGACTACCCCAATTGGAAATCAAGATATCACTTGCTGATCCTCCAGAGCTGACTGAAACTGAATGCAATCAACCTTCTTTCAAATGGCAAAACACCTGGAGCAGATGCTATACCAGCAAAGCCAGAGGCTCGCACATGGCACAGAAACTGACTGAATTCTTTCAGTCTATGTGGATCCAGGGAACTATACCCCAGGAGTACAAGGATGCATCCATCATCCACTTGTACAAGCAGAAAAGCAACAGACATTCTCTGACAACCATCGGGGCATCTCGTTGTTGTCAGTAATCGGTGAAATCCTTGCCAGAATTCTGCTGAATCATCTTGTGCATCAAATCAAGGGTTCCTGCCAGAAAGTCAGTGTGGCTTCAGGAAAGGATGAGGGACCACATATATGGTATTTGCAGCTTGTCAACTCCAGGAGAAGTGTCAGGAACAGAACTCCAACCTGGACATAACATTCATGAACCTGGCAAAAACCTTTGACTCAGTCAGCCGTGGAAGCCTTTGGAAGATCATGGCAAAATTTGGGTGCCCAGATAAATTCATCGTGATGGTTCGGCAATTCCATGACGGCATGCTCACTTGTGTTGTGGATGACGTGGAGTCATCTGAACCATTTCCAGTCACCAGTGGAGGCACGCAAGGCTGTTTGTTGATCCCAACTCTCTTCATTATGATGTTCTCTGCCAGGCTTACTGATGCCTTCCGTGACTATGACACTGGGATCGACATCAGATACTGGACTGACGGTAAGCTCTTCAATCTGAGAAGACTACAGGTGAAGACAAAGTTACAGGAAGTGACTGTTCATGATCTCCCATTTGCTGATGACTGTTCCCTGAATGCCAAATCTGAGTCTAACTTGCAACACAGTATGGACCATTTATTTTCAGCTTGTGACAATTTCGTTCTCACAATCAGTATCAAGAAGACAGAGGTGATGCATCAACCTGCACCAGGAAAGCCTTACATAGAGCCTACCATCACAGTAAATGGCCAAACCCTCGTGGCAGTGGACAAGTTCACCTATCTTGGCATCACACTGTCACATCTATGATGCAACCAATGCCAGAATTTCTAAAGCAAGTGTGGCCTTTGCAGACTATGTGCAAATGTGTGGGAGCGCAGAGGCATCAGTCTACAAACAAGACTTAGGGTCTACAAAGTCATTGTATTGCCGACCCTGTTGTATGCTTGTGAAACCTGGACGGTGTACAGACCCCATGCCAAGAAGCTGAACCATTTTCACATGGGCTGCTTGAGGAAACTGATGAGGATAAGATGGCAGGACAGGGTCCCAGACACTGAGGTTCTCACACAGGCAGGCATTCCAAGCATCCACACTCTGCTGATTAAATCACAGTTGAGATGGGCAGGGCATGTTACCAGGATGTCAGAAGAGTGACTACCAAAGAAGATCTTCTTTGGTGAGCTGAAGGAGGGAAAGTGAGAAGAAACGCTTCAAAGATTCCCTCAAGTCATCCTTGAAACACTTCAGCTTTGACCCTGAGTCTTGGAAAGATCTCACACAGGATCGCTCCACCAGGCAGAGTCTCATCCATACTGGAGGAGAACTGAATCGGCAGTGCATAAGTGTGAGCAGTGTAAATCTCAGAACTGCAGCACATCCTCTATTGATCAAGCGACATCTCATGTCAAGTGTGCCACAGACAGTTCAAAACACAAATTGGCCTTTTTAACCACTCACGTACTCACAGAAACTAAACCAGTTAGTGATGTCATGGTCATCTTTGAACTCAAAGGACAAACAACAAAGACATTTTGGTGCAAACTGCAATCTTGAATCAGCCATTTTGAGTTTGATTTCATTTGGATATGCAACATCTCAGAGAGACCTGACATTTTCAAAGAAAAGAACATGAAGTTGTATTGAGTGCAGTATATGTTATTTCACATACATATATTGAAAGCTACTGTAAGTAAAGAGTTATATACTTATTGCTCAAATTTGATCATATAGATTTTGGAACTGCTTGTCGGTCCAACAAGTTTTCATGATTATCAAGTTCTTTGTACCAAGCTACAAGTTAATGCCTTTTTTAAAAAGGTAATCTATAACTGCATTAGAAAAATGTGATCTCTGTCTTTTATTGTTATATTTTAGACACCAAGAAAAATGTTTACACTCTGTTACAGTCTCACTACATCAAATCCCTGTTAGAAATAAATGGTTTTATTTAAGTATATGTACCAGGTACTGATTTTTATTTCTTGATTTCCTGGGTCCTGGACTACATTATTTTAGCCCAATTTAAAACAAAAATATTCATTTATATGACTTGAAAGTAAGTTACATGGTCCTAATAGTTTTCATAAATTCTATAGATAGATTCACTGATGTCGGTATACATCTGTACTTATTGCGTGTCAATAAAATTATTTTTTAAAAATTGTCTGCCAAAACAAAATCTAGGATTTTACATGTGTCCACAATGACAGTCCTTGATTGCAATGAAAGTCTGCTTATTTTCCCTTAAAACTCCATAAAGCAAATAATTTAGGTCTTTGCTAGAATTCCACTGCTTCTGTCTTGAATTTCACTCAAAAGTCATGCATATTTCCACTTAATTTCCATTGAATCTCTCAGCATGGTTTCCACTGAAGGCCGTTTAAAATCTGCTGATTCTCTCTGCTCAGTTTCCACAGAACTTATTTGCATTGGTGAAGGTCACCAAGACTGAAAGAAGAAAAATGGTTTCCACAAAATAACGAGTTCAAGGTCTTTTATCTTGATCAAATTTCGTTGATGGCTAGCATTTGAGTCAAGGAAGACACCTATTGATTTGGATTCATAATGTCAGAGGTCAAGGTCACAATGACTCCCAAGAAGATTCACTTCTGTGCCATAGTCCAAAGTTCATTAGTACACTAAAACCTGTTTTGAAAAACTGCTGCCATGAAAGACTGCCTGTCTTGAGAGACCCATTCTCAATTCACTGAATAATAGTTTCTGACCTGTAATGAGAGACCACTTGGCTTGAGAGACCACTTTCTGTTGGCAGAAGGGGTGGTCTCTCAAGACATGTTCTACTGTAGGTAACATTTTTGCCAACCTTTTTGGCTGGCATGCTTATGAGGTATGGATACTATGTCTTTTAATACCTGCATATCCAACCAATGAAAAAGTTTTTTTGCATACAAGAAGTATACAGTAATAATACTGTTTAACACATGGTGGACATATAATGTACACTTTATTGTACTCTTTTTTTTTTTTTTTCTTTACTGTACTTATCTTGTGAACATCAGTATCACTCGAACAATAAGAACATATTTTTTTTTACCTAATTTGGTATGTTTGAGTTTGTCAGGAATATCCAAGATAAATTCAGTACTTATCAATTAAAGAAGACAAAGGGAGGTAAGAAATGGACTTTTTTCGTAAATTACTACAAATTCTTTTTTGGTACAGCATCAGTCCTTTGAGAGACTTGTTTATAAATACAATTTATGTAGACATGTGATAGAGTTTTGGAGTTTGTAATGCCTGATTTGCTGGTAAGTTAAAATGTGACATATATCTGGTCTAAAAATAATTGGAGAGTATGAATTGAATGACTGATTCTGGCTGTTTGAAGTGTCACACTAGTTAGGGACAACTTTTCTGGGAAATGTGCGAGCTAATTGGAAACTAGTTTTTTTACAGTGGTGTCTTTCTTCTGAAGTGAGTGTAGCTTTTAAATGGGCCATTTGTGCAACCAGGTGGCTATCCTGACAACTGGTGTATCTTAAAAAAATATTCTGAATAGTGATTATATAAGTAGATTAGCGGCAACTTTAATCCCTTTTATATCCCTTGTTAAAGAAGATCAAACATAGCAATCACTTTTATCTCACTCGTGGCATCAGACAAGCTTAAATTTTGCGTTAACCTTTTGAGAATTTTTTTTAATACAAATTTGCTATCTTTTTCTTTCATGGAATCCTTGCATACAATTTTGATAAGTTATTTATAGGATTTTTTTAATAGATTCTATTGCAGTAGGTACAAGATTTAGTTTTCTTTGACAAACACTCTTACTTACACAAACATTTCCTGTTACAGTTCCTTACTTCATCTAAGAAATTGCTCAGTAGAATACCAAATTTGACAGAAAGCATCCTGGCATAGGTGGTTTTCAAATTTGTACAAATGGTGCTGATCTGCATTCAGATATGGCCACAATTAGCTAAAATTGGATATACCTTTAAATGACTTTTTCTCAAAAACCACTAAACAGTATTTTGACCAGACTTGATCTAGAGCATCCTGGCATGAAAGCCATCCAGTTTTGTACAAATTGATGCACATCCGTCATCAGATATAGCCATTGTCACCAAAAATATTTTAAAAAACTTGAAATAACATCTCAGAAACTGCTCAGCAGAATTTAACCAAGTTTGACAGAAAACATTGGGGCTTTCAAATTTGCAGTCAAATATAAGCCACCATTACTAAAATAAAAAAATCCTTTAAATGAACTCTCAAAAACCATTTGACAGAATTTGAAAAAATCTGACAGAAAGCATATTGGCATGAAGGGGCTTTTAAGTTTGTACATATGATACCAATCTGTCATAAAAAATATGGCTGCTGTTACTAAAAATAGGCAGACTTGTTTGAACTTGTTCTAAAAGCCACTTAACATAATTTGACCAGATTTTACAGAAAGTGTTCCAGCTGGAAGGTTTTACATTTATAGAAATGATGCTGATCTGCCATCAAATATGGCTGCCATTTCTTAAAAGAAAACAAACATTTTCACACTTTCCTTTCAAAACAACACTTAACAAAATTTGACCAGCTTTGACAGAAAGCATTTTTTCATAGATGTCTTACAATATTGGACAAATGATGCTGGTGCGCCATCCAAATATAGATGGAGTTATAATAATTAGTGAAACCTTGAAATATTTTTTTTTTTTTTTTTTTTTTTAACATATGCAATCAACAGCATTGGAAGAAATTTCTACAAAATGCATCCTGCTGACCTGGATTTTGTGGCCAACTGCATTTGGCTATTAGGCAGATGTCAACCATCTGAGAAATTTCAGGTTCTTCGGGGCTTTTTGTTATATATTTTCCTTTGTCTGAAATTGTGTGTGCCCCCTAGATTTGGAGGACATGGCCACCAAGTGTCCCCAGTCCAAGGGATTCTAGGTGCAACACTGCATTTATCAATATTGATACAATTCTTTGTTCATGCTGAAAGGACTCCAAAGGAAAGATGACAGTGGCCCTTCTAGAGGAAAAAGAACCAACAAATATTGAGGTGACCTTGAGTAAGACAAATTGCAGAAGTCTAGTTGGTGTTGTAAAAGCATAAAAGTGTTTAGTTTTTGCCTCAGTTCATACTTTAAAGTAAAAATGTTAAATTTTATCATGTTTAGACTTTTGTTTTCAAAACACTTGCCTGTCAAGTAAATAAGGTTGTTAGAACACACTTAGCACAATTATACAAGGCATGACAAATTGGAAAACTGTTTTCAATGTAGACATTCTGCATGTACACAAGTGTTTCACTTTGTATAAATATTGAGTACTACATGTAAGTTATCATGAGTGTACTGTATATCCGTATTTATAGAATTATCAAAAGCTTCTGAATGATTTTGTAAACCTCTTAAATCATTATTTTGACTGTCATCTCTAGCTATAGAAAAACCAGTTGGTTTTTTTAAAAAAACGACTGATTAAGCATAAGACAGAATTTATTGTTTTTTTTATACTTCATGTACTCGTGCCCTATTTAATAAGATCTTTGCAGAATGGTCATGCTAAGTGATCTGATTCATTTTAGAGAAAAACTTAACAAATGACCAAAAAGATTTTAATTGGCCTTTAATTTTTAATCTTACAAGGATTTCCTAACAAGAGGTCTGAAAAAATGTTGAGTAATATTTGGTGTTTGCTTTTTTCTTTTTGCAGTGTAGCTATTTATGTGCAATAGTTTTGCCTTGATAGATTACACATGAAATTAGTAAAGCAGCCTGCATAAATTTGTACCAAAGACACAGTTTAATTTTCTTTAAGCATCAACATGAAGTATTTATTGTTGTCTTTTTGTCTGTTTTGCACCAACACTGTACAGCATCTTATTTTTATTATGTTTATATTTGTACAGTGGATGCATGTAGCATAATTGTATCTTAACTATGCATCACTGATGAGCTTTGCATTTTAGAATATACTGTCTTTGCATCTACTTAAACATGCCCCACCATAAATGCGGTAGGAGCATATATATTGTTACCATTGTCTGTCTGTCCATCTGTCGAGTTTTGCATTTAGGTCAGGTTTTATACACCTGCCATTAGGCGGAGCATAATATATTATGATGATATCTGTCCATTTGTTAACTTAAATTGTCCACCATCTATAGTTACCAAACCTTGTGGATGACTTGCACTTGGGGTAAAGAAGAACTCTATCAATTTCATGGTCAAAAGGTCAAATATCAAGGTGGCTGTGCCTGAAAAAGAAAAATGGTTTATGCAAAATAACTTGAGTTCTCCAACATCAACAATTACTGGATTTTGTGGATGGCTTGTACTTAGGATAAGGAAGAAGCCTATCAATTTTAGAATCAAACGGTCAAAGATCAAGGTCACTGTGACTAAAAGAAGAAAATTGGCTTCTGCACAACTCGAGTTCTCCAAAATGTTGTGAATGACATGGGATAAGGAAACGTCTATTGATTATAGGGTCAAGAGGTCAAAGGGCAAGATCACAGATTGAAAAAACTAAAATGTATTCTCCACAATAACTTAAGTTCTCACCATCTACAGTTACCAGACGTAGGTAAGGAAAAAACCATTTGATTTTGGGCTCAAAAGGTCAAAGGTCAAGGCCATTGACTGAAATAATAAAAATAGTTTTTGCATAAAAACTAAGAGCTTTACTTTTAGACCGCATACCTTGACCAATGTTTATGGAGGGCTTGCTCTTAAGGTATTGAAGAGGCCTATTGATTTTGGAGTCAAAGGTCAAGGACATTGTTGCTTAGAGAAAGTGGCTTTTGCATAATAGCTTAGAGTAAGTTCCTCAACCAAGCTTTGTGGATGGCTTGCATTTAGGGTAATAAAGAAACCTTTAGATTTTGGAGTCAAAAAGTCACAGGTTATGGTCATAGTAAGTCTTGTAAGAAAATAATGGTTTCAGCACATTTAAATTTAGTTCAAGACTGCGTATCTTGACCAAATATCGAGGGTATTAAGACCCAGTGGTCAATAATCCTCAGAGTCAACTATACCCTACTAGTGCCCACATAGAGGACCATTGAACACAAGGTAGGCATAGAATGTGCAAATTCATGGTACTCTTGCTATTATTGTTCTTGCGGAAATTCACCAAAAAATTTTGAATTTCATTACTAGAATCTTTGACAAATTTTCAGTGATAACCTAATGAATGTAAGTACAGTGCAATAGATTAGCCCACTACCTTGCAAGAGTTTTATATTATGTAAGTACACTGTAATAGATTATCTCACTACCTTGCAAGAGTTTTATATTATGTAAGTACACTGTAATAGATTATCTCACTACCTTGCAAGAGTTTTGTATTATGTAAGTACACTGTAATAGATTATCTCACTACCTTGCAAGAGTTTTGTATTATGTAGTGTCACCTCCATGGGATTTCAAATAAGGCAACTTTATTTCTGGACTAGAATGAACAGTGTATTGAGGGTCCTGTTATGCACATAGAAACTTGTAAGTGAGAAGCTTACAAGGAAATAAATAAATAAATATAAATAAATAAATGATTAATAGGTAATTTTTAATATTGTTTGCAAAGCTCTTGTGAAAATGCTTGCTTTAAAAATTATTCATTGGATATAACTGTGCAGATATTGTTTTGAGTACCTCATTTGTTTATTATTATTATAACAGACTTTTTACCTGATACTTTTCAAATGTTCTTTTATGTTGTTTTTTTTTAACAAAACATTCTGCAAAAAAATTGTGCACCACTATAATCAATAATTTCAAAAAGTGGATAGAGCATTCTGAAGCAGGTCATACACCGATATGTTTTTCTGTTGACCATTATACAATAAAGTCTCTTTATAATTTAAATAAATATACATATGCTTGTTTCCAGTAGGCGCTTAAAAATATTGGGAGAAATAGTATGTGGCTTAATGACTGTGATGTCTAATACTCTCACCTATAAATGAAATGAAATCTGGACAGGTAAGAACATTCAGAAAATATGGAAATCTTCTTTTTTTCCTTTATAATCAAAACATTTCTAGGGTCAGAAAGGCAAAAAATTGGTTTGATCTGGAAACTGGAAACAAAACCATTTTTCTTTTAGGCATATGTTGTTAAAGTGTAAATAACCTAATGCAGAAAAATTAGCAATATGTACAAAACTTTTTGAACAGCGAGTTTAGTATCTGATAGTTTACATTTATTAAACTTCAGTAAAAACTATTAGTTTTAATTAATTTTTTATTGCTGAAATCATAACATTTGTTAAACTCTTCCCAGCTTGGTAAACAATTTGACGGCTTCAGATATTGCAGGACTTATATTATGGAGTCTTTGTTCTAAGTGTGCCAAATACAAAGCCAGGCTTAATATGGAGTCTTTGTTTTAAGTGTGCCAAATACAAAGCCAGGCTTAATATGGAGTCTTTGTTTTAAGTGTGCCAAATACAAAACCAGGCTTAATATGGAGTCTTTGTTTTAAGTGTGCCAAATACAAAGCCAGGCTTAATATGGAGTCTTTGTTTTAAGTGTGTCAAATACAAAGTCACGCTTAATATGGAGTCTTTGTTCTAAGTGTGCCAAATACAAAGTCAGGCTTAATATGGAGTCTTTGTTTTAAGTGTGCCAAATACAAAGTCAGGCTTAATATGGAGTCTTTGTGTTAAGTGTGTCAAATACAAAGTCAGGCTTAATATGGAGTCTTTGTGTTAAGTGTGCCAAATACAAAGCCAGGCTTAATATGGAGTCTTTGTTTTAAGTGTGCCAAATACAAAGCCAGGCTTAAGTTTTGGTTTCTCATTGTAAATAATTTGTCAAATATTTATATATCTCTTAAACAGAATCCAAAAGATGAGGACAACTTGTATTTCAACAATGGTGTTGACCGTATTGACTACATCTTGGCATATGAACCTGGTACAGGAGAAGGAGAGGACAAAAAGGTGGAAAAAAGAAAATACTTTGAGAGCGAGCTGGAGAAAGAGGGGCTGAAATTAGAGCGTGAGGATAAAATGGTAGGTTTTACTCCATATTGAAATGGTTGCAAGATACTGTTGTCTCTGTTTTCATTCAGTTCTTATGGGATGATCTTTGGTCTGTCCTTTGTCCGTCTGTCCATTAGCAGAAGTTTGTTGTTGCTACTCCTCCTAAACAACTTGGAGGATTGCCGTGAAACTTTGCACACACATTCGTCCCATGGTCTAGTTGGTCCTAAATGAAAATGGTGCTGTTCATACATCCAATATGGCCATCATAGTGGCCATCTGGAAAATCTTATTACTACTGCTCCTGAATAAATAATTATATCAGCATGGGGTTTTCACTGAAAGACTTTTTATGATGTCTACTTGGTCGTAAATGAAAATGGACCAATATGATCTCCAATATGGCCACCACAGTGGCCATCTGGAAAATCTTGTTATGACTACTTCTCCAAGAGGGCTGGTCATATCGACATTGTGCTTCCACAAGAAGACCTTTTATGGTTGCTAGTTGGTTCTATGTGGAAACTGCACATATGGTATCCAATATGGTCACCATAGCAGCCATCTTGAAAATCTTCTTGTTGTTACTTCTCGAAAATGAAATAACACTTTTTATGATGTCTACTTGGTCGTAAATGAAAATGGACCAATCTGATCTCCAATATGGCCACCACAGTGGCCATCTGGAAAATCTTGTTATGACTACTTCTCCAAGATGGCTGGTCATATCGACATTGTGCTTCCACAAGAAGACTTTTTATGGTTGCTAGTTGGTCCTATGTGGAAACAGTGCACATATGGTATCCAATATGGCCACCTTAGCAGCCATCTTGAAAATTTTGTTATTGGTACTTCTCCAAAATGGAAATTTCTATCAACATGGGGTTTTCACCAGAAGACTTATTATGATGTTTTGTTGGTCCTAAATTAAATGGTGCTTATCTGATGTCCAATATGGCCACTATGGTGGCCACCTTGAAAATCGTTATCACTACTCCTCTTAAATGGGAAGTCATTTTGAAATGGGGTTTTCATCAGAAGAGTTCTTATGGTGTCTAGTTGCTCCTAAATGAAAACGATGTATATTGGCCTTCAATATGACCATCATGGTAGCCATCTTGAAATAATTGTTTTCTCTACTCCTCCCAAATGGATGGCTATCTCAACATGGATTTTTCACCAGTAGACTGCTTATGATACATAGTTGGTCCTAAATGAAAATGGTGCCAATCATACAATCAGTATGATGGCCACAATGGCTGTCTTGAAAATCTTGCTGAATATCAGAAATGGTCTCAACACTCAGCAGTTAAAAGGAAGAAATGGTCTCATCTTGAATTCCTGGAAATTATTTTCGCCCAGTAGAGCGTCAGTTCCTTTGAGGGACTCTTGTTAGAAGGTGTATGAGCAAAGAAAATATTAATTACAGTTTTCATAAGAGTCTAAAGTACATATACTTGCAAAATCTTAAGAATAACTATTTTTCTGTATGAAAAGTAATGGACCAAAACAATTATGATTGTTATGGATTGATTGTGAACTAAAAAAATAAGATGAGGGTATTAAATTTTTTTTTACAAACAATACAGTATGGTCATGATTAGACAAGCTTCTCGATGATTTATCTGAATGGTGTGTCAGAGATCTGTAATGGAGTTGTTTTGGTTGAGGATGGACCTTTGTTGTATATGTAGTTCTGCCTGCAGAATCAAGTTGTTTACAAACAAGAAAACTTTCAGTGTTAGTAAAGGGCAAACATTCTCATTGTAAGGCCTACTGTGTTATGGAATTTTCAATACAGCAAAATAACAATGATGAAGCTACTTATAATGTCATAACAATTTGGTTTCAGCTGCTATAGTGCTATGAAATATACTTAACACTTTTTATGCCCACAACATATCTATGAGGGGGGGGGGAGGGAAGGGCATATAGTGTTACCCATGTTCGTCTGTCTCATCACTTCATGCCACATCCATTGTAATTTCTTTTCCACTCAATTACTTTTGAAGGACATCATGGATTGAAATCCGATTTGGTAGTAGGCTTTATATTACAAAGAATTAGGTCAAGTTTGATTTTTTTTCCATTTTCCTTCAAAATGTAATGGAGTTATGCCCCCTGTATGATTTGGAACTTTGCTGATTAATTTCATCATAAAAATGCTCCACTCAAGAAAAATATTATAGTCACATTTCTAGTCGAGTGGGATTCATAACACATTTTGCTTGGCTAGTTCTGTTAATCTAATCCAGGCTTCAGGTTTTTGTGAGCTATCCCTCTTAACAATAGAACAATGTTTCTAGGCATAGATAGATCTTTGGAAATTGAAATGGTACAATTATTCAACTAGTCCCACAGTAGTATGAGGTTCTTTGATTTTATTAAATCTGATAAGTAACATCGATATTCAGAGGTTCAAGTACTGCATAGTCCAATAATATTGGCATTAATAGAGATGCAGATGCTTTACATTTCTGTACCAAACTTGACATGCCAACAAACTTGGTATGCTGACAAACTTGACATGCTGACAAACTTGGTATGCTGACAAACTTCGTATGTTGACAACTTGGCATTCTGACAAACTTGGTATGCTGACAAACTTAACATGCTGACAGACTTGACATAGCTATATATAGTACTTGGTAAGTGAAGTGTTGAAAGTATTCAAACCATTCCTATAATAGTACATTTTAGAGTGAAGTGGCATCTTAATTTTGCTCATCTGAAAGTAACAAAGATATGACTGAATTTTAGTACCACATTCTATAATAATATTGGTCGTTGAGATGAATAATGCTTTACATTTGTCGCAAACTTGACATGGATTCTGGTAAGTAGAATGTAAGTTTGTAGACTCAGGCTGACTTTTATTGCATGGTACATGTACTCGCATTAAAAAAGAAATGATTTGCGATTTGCATACTTTTATATTATTGAAACCAGTCTAGATCCATACCTTTTATCATGCACAGTAACAGAGGTCAAAGATATTTGGTTTATCATTGAGCTCTAGATAAGAATTTGATAAATTGGATTATTTGCTCACTAGTTTGGACTAATTTGGATTCATTGGAATTCAAGAAGGTATTTTATGTACACTTCAAAACAAAAACTTATGATAAGAGACAACAGATGTTAATAATTTTTAGTGAGCAAGACTGAATCAGGGTGCATTCAATTAGATGGTTCTGTCTGAGTGATTGTTCTCACAGAAGTCGACAACTATCATTTCAAACATGCACCGAACAGCTGGAGTTTGTAGCAGTAGCATTGTTTATATTGCTTGAGCACACCATCATAAAACTGGTCAGTGCTTTTGGCAGAATCAATATGCTGACTACTTTGGACTAAAATGTTTTGCATGATGTGAATGTTTTAAAAAATGTCTTCTAGTCCATTTTTCTGTATAAAATATGGAAATGGTGCTGCTTATCTAGAGCTCTGTTATCATTTTTCAAATATATTTATTTCATTATTTACTTTTATAAATAATTTATAATGGAACATTGCAGAGTAGATACTGATTGTCCCTCTTATTAAACTTTAGGAATATTATTGGTTTGTATTCTGTGTATTTTCATCAAGTGTCATTTGCAGTTTTAACTCTTGTTCATATGACACAAATTGTTGGCTATAAAATAATTTTTTTAAAAAAATCACAAATGGTTGCAAAATGTCATCCTAGATAAATTTACTGGTAGGTTGACACATACACTTTTCGAAGATAAATGCTCATGTGCAAACTAACAATGTAGCGCAACAAAAGCCATCAACATGGTTTGTTTTCTTTGCTATTGACATGTTAATTTCATGTGTGAACTGATAACCTGAAAGCACACCAGCAGCTCTTCTGCAGGTTTGTCTTCTTTGCCATTATGTTGACAATAAACAATGTAATCAAGCAGTCCCGCCAACAGAAATTGAGAGCCACTGGGCAGAGCAGTCATGTCCCAAAACTAGTTTAATTTTTGTGTATAAAAACCGGTGTACAGTTTTGCATATAGAACCTGTAGTAATCTACCATAACTTAGACTTTTGCAAGGAACAAATTTTTATATTTACTGCAAAGATTAATTTATTTTTTATAACTGAGTTGATTGTGAGCCCCTTGAAATCGCTGGGCCCTTGAGCAATTGCTCCTACCCCCCTTCTCGGCGGATCTGTACTTGCGGATAAGTGAATTATACTGTATAACCACAGGATATTCCATTGTTTGATTCTCATGAAAGAAAATTTAGTGATAGAAAGAAAAATTTGTGAACTAATCAATGCAGCTAGTATAAAATTGTGCATTTATTTGTTTATTGTCTTCCATTCCATGCGTCAGTCAGATTAGTTGTTTAAAATGGACAATGGTCTTGCTCCAAACTACTTACAAAGATGTAATTCAGCTTTTTGTTCATTATGTAACTTCGACACTAGCAAAACCAAATCAGAAGTGATACCTGTTTCTGATGCAGATAATTTCATGAATTTTATTAATTTATTATTTTAGATGTTAACATGCCCAAATATTGCCATACATATATTACTATTAGAAACTTTAAATACTTGATAAATACAGTCTTCTCTCAGACCCTAGAAATGCTTCATGGGATTCAATAAAATCTTATGATAATACTGAATATTGCAATGCAGCATGGAATGATGTTTTCAGTAATATCTTGGGTCAGTATTGTCCTACTAAAAGTAAAAGGATGTCTGGTCAGAAACAAGAACAATGAAATTGACCAAGCAAGGTGTGACAGAGATTATGCTTGCTGAAAAGCACTAGAATTGAACACACCTGAACTCTGACATATTTATTAAAGCTAAAAAAACAAAACCAACAACTTGATCAAACAAATAAAAAATGTTTCTGTTGTTCTACCAATAAAGATTTTAAAGATGACAGCAAACAAATATGGTCTATTATAAAAAAGATTCTGTCAGATAAGACACTGGTATCATTTCTCTTGAACTAAATAGAAAAAGTACCAGGTGTTTCTGACTCAGTCTATTTTAAATTTTTGCAGTACATTCTTCGTTGAAATTGGGGAAAAAATTGCTAAATATATTAAAGAATCAAAACCTTCATTGTGTTATTTGCAGAAATTCTTGCCAAGTTGGAGTTAGAAATTCACCTTTCAGGATGTATCTGCTGATGTTTTAAACATGTTGTAAAACGTTTCTGATAAAAAAAGTCACTGGCATTTGTAACTATTAATCTAAACTATTGAAAATATGTGCCCTGTTATTTCTGAGTCTTGCACACATCATTAACATCTCATTAGGAACATGTAAAATTGCAGACATCTGGAAATAATGTTTGCATTTCAGCGATTTTTAAGAAAGATAGTAAATCAGATCCAGGTCACTATCACCCAGTATCTGGTCTGCTACTACTTCCAAAGTTTTTGAGTGAATTGTTCATTCACTGCTCTAGCTCTGTTTCACATATAATTATCTTGTCTCAGTCCAAACTGGTTTTAGGAAGGGGCACTCAAACATGAATCAAAACTTCTTAGATTAGTTGAATATCTTACATATTGAAGAATGGCATGATATTGGGAATGGTAGCCCTTGATCTAAAGAAAGCCTTTTAAACTATTAATCACTCCATTTTTGTGTGTAAACTAACACATTATGGCATCAAGGATAATGAGTTGCTGTGGTTTTGTGAATACATGTATCTATTAAACTGAAAGCAATTTGCTGCAATTAATGGTAACCTTTCTGTCTCTAAGATCATCAATACAGTATCCCCTAGGATCCAGCCAGAGACCTCTTTTGTTTGTTATTTAATGTAAAGGATCTACTTCTCTTAAAGAAGCTGACATAAACATGTAAATGGATGATGCTGTTTTTTTACTTTGCTGACAAAAGTGTTGGCAAAGTAAGATTAGTTCTTCAATCTGAGCGTAAGAATATCTAAGATTGGTTGAATGCCAATGAACTAAGTCGGCACATTGACAAGACTAAATCTATGCCCCTGTGTTCTACAAAACAAAAAGCAAAACTTGTTGACACTGACCTATCCCTTAAACTCAACAAAGAGACAGTTTCAAAAGTCAAGACCTGTGTCTACTTAAGTATTACTATAGACAAAAACTTAGCTACAACAATTACAGAAAGCAATAGGCAAATTAAATAGATCTATTGGGATTCAGAAAAATCTTTCTTCTTTCTTTCCAATCCATACTAGGATAATTGTATACAACACTCTCATGCTCCCACATATTTATTATTGTTCTAATATTTGGTGTAGTCTGCCAAAAACTTGTATTGATAGACTTCAAAAGTACAAAATCACAACATGAGCATGATTTTAAACTGTCATTACCACAATCACACTACTGATATGCTAAATCAGATAAATTTTCAAAGTATTTCAGAACCGATTATCTACCATAAGTGCTGCTTAATGTGGAAGGTCGTGTATGGCATGGCTCCCAAACACTCAACAGACCAATTCACATTAAAGTCTCTTGTGATTTCCCACTGTACTAGGTCACTTTCAGGGACCCTGACTGTCCGACTGGTCTAAGGTGCTCACCTTTACAGATCACTCACATCTCACCTCTGTCTGCATGGGTTAGAGTCTTGTCTCAGCCAACGTGGATATGTGAGAAAGCTTGCCAGTAGCTTCCAATGGGTTGGTTCTTCCTCCACCAAATATACTGGCCGCCATGTATAGCCAGTCATGTGCTGAAAAATGGCATTAAACCCATGAAACCAGGATAACTTTAAAAACTGGATGTGTATGTTGGTAGAGATCACAGCAATTATTTTAAGTGTTTGGAATCCAAGGCATGGAGTTACCTCCCACTAGATGTACAATCCACTACTTACTTTGAAACTTTTAAGAAACAATGTGTGCAGTATTAAAAATCTATAAGAGATTTTTGGTAATTTTTATGTCCTGTGATAAATGGTGTTATAATATGTGTTACAACCCCTTTTAGTTGTTTTATGTATAATTGTTTTATGTGATATGTTTGATATGCAACAGTGTCGTAATATCGTCTTGTCTTTGTTTGTGTCATTTATCACAAGTATGTTAGTGGTACATATACAGTATCTTAGTGTTTGTGTCTTTTATCACAAGTATGTTAGTGGTACATATACAGTATCTTAGTGTTTGTGTCATTTATCACAAGTATGTTAGTGGTACATATACAGTATCTTAGTGTTTCACATTGCTTTTATTTTCATGTTATGTCTTTATTTATTGGGCAATAAGTTGTAGATATTATCTCTTTTTTTTATACCCATTATGTTCTTTTTCTATTGCACTGTTGTCATGTATGTTTTACTTTTTCTATTGCGCTGTTGTCATGTGTATGTTTTACTTTTATATGTACTTGTTTTTATACAACTTTGAAAAACAATTGTTTTACAGTTGACAAGGTATCCAGTAAAAATCTCCAATTTAAAATTATTCTGTTGCAATTGACATTTTTACATTTGTTACCATTTTGTCGTGCTGTTAAATATTGATATCTTTATATTGATATTTGTGTTTGAAATATCTGGTGTTTGTGTCAATTTTTTTTCCCCTCCTGTTATAGCCATAGGTGTTACCTTTTTGATGTTGGTGTTATCATCATCATCAGCTGTCAAGGTATTAGTGTTATGTTTTTTGCTTTTTGTTCCATTTCTCTAGCACTGTTGTATGTACATTCAAGAAATTTAATGGATACATTCATCTTGAGAGGTACTACTCACCTAGAGGTAAAAGTAGGTCACAGTGGACTATTCTTCATCCTTAGTGAATTTTATTTTAAAATTTTGCACTTGGCTCAATTTCTCTGAAACTGTTACATATACAGGTTCCACTCCACAGTTTCTTAATTTGCACAGGGTGAAATTTTAAGATAAAACAAGTCCTGACATTACATGTTCCACTCCACAGTTTCTTAATTTGCACAGGGTGAAATTTTAAGATAAAACAAGTCCTGACATTACAGGTTCCACTCCACAGTTTCCTAATTTGCAAAGGGTGAAATTTTAAGATAAAACAAGTCCTGACATTAGATTTGTGAGATCATATATATTATTTAATGAAGAATCGGGGAATACTTATTTTGGCATAAATCAGTTTCGTTTAAGCACTAAATATGTACCAGATGTTGTGGGTTTCTAGCTCAGTGTGATTATGACAGCATTCAAATGCGGAGATATGTGCTCAAAATGAATGCCCAATAGAAAGCAAAAATGCATACCAAATATTTGAGATGAAATTTTAGCTGGTCAGACTTTCTTCAGATTTCATCTTGAGAAAGGCAAATTAAGGTACTTCAGTTTGCAGATGAGTGTACAGTAGGTGTAGGAAAATTTGTTTGTCAGAACAAGAATAGGATCAAAATAGAGAATTATCGTTATTTTTTAAGCATGCTTGCTACTGCACATGCTGTATTTTAACAGCTGCAGAATAAATCTGACTGAAAAATATGATAAAATCACCAGCTACACTGATAGAGAATTTTATTTTGGATATATGAGATGGAAAAAGTCCCAGTCTCTGGCAGTTCTCACAGCAAAAATCAAAACCTCAAGCAGATGACTTACGTGCCAGAAAGTGAAATTTTGTGAAAACTGTATTGTAACCACAGTTATGAAACTTGATGGATGCATTTATCTTGAGGAGTACTACTCACCAGGGTAAAAGTAGGTCATAGATGGGTGCATTTATCTTGAGGAGTACTACTCACCAGGGGTAAAAGTAGGTCATAGTAACCTATTTTTCATGCTCCAGGGTTAAGTTTTGCATTTGATGCAATTTCTCTGAAACTGTTGCCTCTACAGTTAATGAAAATTGATGGGTCCCATGATCTTAAGGGGTGCAACTCTCCTTGTGCAAAAGCAGGTCATGTTGACTTTCTGTCCTGCAGTGACTTTGTGAAGTTTGTGCAATCAGCCCATTTTCCTGACACTTGCTTTTACAGTGGTGACATTTCATAAGGGCATTAATTTTTGCCTCACAGGCAAAACATGGGCAAGACATGTATGACTTTTCTGACATTATTGTTGTTGCCACTGTCAGCACAGGCATCAACATTAAGCTTTTGCATTCAGCTCCATTTCCTTGATACTGTTGCTTGTACAATGATGACACTTCATAAGGGCATTCATTTTGTCTCACAGGCAATGCACTGGCAAGACATTGTATCACTTTTCCAGCAGTATTGTCTTCACAACTGTCAGCACATATACATCAACATTAAGTTTTTGCATTTAACTCCTTTCTCTCACACTGTTGTATATACAGTTATCAAACTTGATGGGTGTATTCATCTTGATGTGTACAACTCACCATGTGCAAAAAGTAAGCCACAGTAATGTACCTTTCATACTGCAGTGTTCATATCGGGTGTTATGACCCCACTGCTTGCAATGTAGACAAATCAAATTTGCCAGGTGTGTTTGTATCCATTATATTTAGACGACTGGCATCTTGATCTGGTCCTGTCTATTTATGTCCTGAGAAGCTTATTAGCATGATTACTCAAAATCCACTCAACATAGACAAATGAAATTTGGCAGGCTTATTTGTATGCATAAGTATATGAGTTCATACATTTTCAGGCCATCACAACAATATAGTTGGCATGTTTGCATTCATATATAAACTGATTAGATTTTTAGGCTATTACAGCAATTTTTCAGGTTTTTTAAAACAATTTTAAAATTTAATATTTCAAGTTTTCCTCCATGTACATTTACCAAACTTTGTGGGTGGCTTGCACTTGAGGTAAGGAGGAACCCTATCGACTTGGGGGTCAAAAGGTCAAAGGGTCAAGGCTACTGGCTGAAAGAAGAAAGATTGATCTTCACTATAACATTTGTTCTGTATCACATACATGACCAAACTTTTGTGAATGACTTGCACTTGGGGATTAGGAAGAATCAATCAATGTTAGGCTCTAAAGATCAATGTCACTAGTCACTGTGACTGAAAGAATAAAACTGGTTTTCACAAAATAACATCAGTTCTACATCACACACTTGAACCAGACTTTGTTGATGGCTTGCACTTGGGGGAGTGAAGAAGTCTACTAATTTTGTGACTATTCAACACGGGGTGGGCATATAATGTGCAAGTCATGATACTCTACTTAAGACATTTTAAAATGTTTACACTTTTTTTTATGAAAACATTATTAGCACAACTAAGCAAGAATCACTGAAAGTGGACACATGCAATTAAATAGGCTTGTTTGTATGCATAGGTAAATGACATGGCCTCACTTTTATAGAACTTTGCAGCTTGAATATATACTCAACTCAAATTTTATTCCTCTGTTACATTTTTATGAATTAAAATTAAAGGTCAGTATCTCAATGTTAACCCTCAAAATTACCAGACCGTTTAGAAAGGGGTTTAATGCAGTTATCCTGTCATTTATAAATGACAAGCATGCCAAACTTGAGCTGAGATTTTATTCAAAATTGAAGCTTCTTGTGCAGTTCTTTGTGTTTTCATTTTGAGAACTTTACTTTTAATTGTCACCATTGAGCCATTATTGTGCTTACATGTCATTAAATGTTTGATACATGCATACTGAATGTTGAGACATTTTATGACAGCAGCCCATGTTCTCGATTTCATAAAACTTCTCAAGCTGAGTACATAGTCAACTCAGAACTTTGTCCTGCTTTAGATGTTTTATACGGTCAGTTTTAAGGCCCATGTCTCAATATTCAACCCTTGAAACAAGCCAGTTTCAGAAAGTTGGTTTTGCTGCAATTATCCTATCATAATTTTTTTAAAATCAGCGTGCAAGATTTGATCCAAGATTGTACTCAGAGATGAGATGTTTTATGAAGGTGGACCTGAATACATTTTTAATGCTGTTATAGCAATTTCTTTACCTTGCCAATAAAAGTTGTGGAGCATTATTGTTTATCATTGGCCATCTGGGTCATTCAGGTGGAGGGTGGGTGTGCATGCATCCAGTTTGGTTTTAAGATGGTAACTTATGCTGTAATGAACAGATTTCAACGTGACTTGGTATATGTGTTTCCCTTTACTCCAGAAAGAATCCTATTGATTTTTGGATCAGTAACTCCAAGGTCAAGGTCACTGGCTAAATATAGATTTTTTGGTACATTTGTTTCCCTTAGCCCCCCCCTCCCAACCCCCCAAACAAAAACAATTGATTTGGGGGATAAATAGCTCTAAGGACAAGGTCACTGTTTCTAAAATTAGATGCCTATGCATTTAATTCAAGAAGATAACTTAAGTTCTAGTGATCACATTTTAATGCAACTTGGTACATGTGTTTCCCTTAGCCACTGTAAGAACCCTATTGATTTAGGGACAGCAGCACCAAGGTCAAGGGCACTGTCAAAGTAGGTTTTGCCTATTCATTTTATTAGCATTGATAACTTAAGTTTAGAGAACAGATTTCAGTGCAGCCTGGTGTGTGTGTTGTGCATAGCCACAGGAAAAAAAATCCTATTAGTTTTTGTGTCAGTAGTTCCAAGGTCAAGGTCACTGTCACTAAAAATAGGTCTTGCTTTTGCCTTTATTTACATATGGTAACTTAAATTCTAGTTAACAGAATTCAATTTAGTATGTTTGTTGCCTTTAGTCCAAGAAAACCCCCAATTGATTTAGGGGTCAATAGCTGCAAGGTCAAGGTCACTGTTAATAAAAGTAGAATTTGCCTATGCAATTCATTCACTTAAGTTCTAGTGAAAAGATTTCGACACAAATTGTCAAGGTCATGGTCACTATTGCTAAAAAATAGATTCTTCTTATGCATTTCATTTTTGAGATAATAATATAAGTTCTAGGCCTATCATGTGCTGAAAAATGATGTTAAACCCACAAAATGAAACCATCTGGTTAACAGCAAGCCTTTTTATTTAAGGGACAGTAGTTCCAAGGCCAGTGTCACTGTAGCTAAAAATAGGTTTTGCCTTTGAATTTCATTTTTAGATAGTAACTTTAGTTCTCAATAACAGAATTCAAGGAAATTGAGTACATTTGCTTCCCTTAGTCCTAGGAAAAGCCTTATTGATCAGGGGGTCAGTAGATCCGAGGTTAGGGTCATTGTTCCTGAAAAAAAGCTTTGTGTTTCATTTCTGGATGATAACTTTAGTTATAGTGAACAGATTTCAACACAACTTGGTACATGTGTTCCCCTTAGCTCAAAAAATAACCCTATTGATTGTGTTGTCAGTAAAACTCCATGGTCAAGGTTACTATTAAAAATAGATATTGCCTTCGCATTTCATTTCAAGATAGTAAGCTAGATAACAGAATCAAAATTTTTTAGTACATTTGTTCTGATTTTTTTCCAGGAACAACCCTATTGATTAGGGGGTTAGTAGCTCCAAGGTCAAAGTCACTGTCGCTAAAAACAGGTTTGGACAGTACCTTCAGCACCACACAACACATTTGTAAAAAACTTTGTACATATTTTTCCCTCTGCTCAAGAAAGACCCTGTTAATTCAGAGGAGTGTACCTTGCTGATCAAGGCCACTGTTACTGAAAAGTGGATCTTCCTGTCTATCCTTCCCAAATAAGTAGACTGCATATCTTTTACTTTTTCAAATCATGTCTACTACAGATGTAGCTACATACACATCTCAATTTTGGGAAATTTTAATCCAAGAACAAATCTTAAATGTGTGAAGATTGACCTAGGAGTACTGTTGGAACTACATGTATGTCTTTTCATGTGTACTCAAAGTATACTGCAGAAAATAACATTCAGACAACTAACTTTATGTAAACTGTGTATCATGTGCTGCTTGTGGTACTTTGTTCTTCAGTGGGGATATACATCTTTTTTAAACACACACACATTTAGTTCCATTTATCAGACACTGCTATTTGTACAGTAACCAAATTTGATGGGTGCATTCACGGTGAGGGGTACTACTTAACATAAGTAAATGTAGGTCACATTGATCTACTTCATGCTCAAATGTTTTTGCAAAGTTTTTGCATTAAGCATGAACTTTTCTGACACTTGTATGTGACTTGATGAATGCATCCGTCTTGAAGGGTACTACACACCAGTGGTAATAGTATACTTGTTACGCTCTACTAATTATGTTAAATTATTGTGTTAGACTCCATTTCTCTGACACTTTTGTTTGCACAGTCATGAAATATAAAAAGCTATTTATGATTTAGGACTGATATTCACACTTTTGAGAAGTGGGTTATGGTGACATACTTTTCTTGCTCTTGTAACATTGCTAGGTATTTAGAATATGATCCAGTGGAACAGGTGAGACATAGTATTCTGGAGACTTCTTGTTTCAGGCAAATGTAATATTCATGCATATTGAAAAGTTAGTGACAGTGACCGACTTCTCTTGCTGAAATGTATTTGCTTGGCTTTTGGATTGTACCCACATGGAGCAGGTAAGGCATAGTATTCCATGCAATGTTTTTTTTATTATAGTAGATCCAAACTTTCTAAGTATATGTATAGTATCATTTTTATTTTTAAATGTGTCAAGAACTATGGCACAATTGATTGTTTCAGAAACATTTATGTCGGTTTAATACCCAGAATAGATTCTGTTAATGTAATACTAAATTGGATGTATTTTCAGAAATCTAAGAGTGGGAAAGTATGTTTTGTCAAGATTCATGCTCCATGGGATGTACTGACAAAGTATGCAGAGTTGCTGAACATGAAGATGCCACTTGCTGTGAGTTATTTCCCTTGGAGTTTTTGCCAAATTTAAAAAAGGACGGAGTTTAGCATTCAAAATTATCATCATTGTGTTAATACGTATTGATATCTATGATATCATCATTGTGTTAATACCTATTGAATTCTGTGATATCATCATTGTGTTAATAACTTTTGAATTCTGTGATATCATCATTGTGTTAATACCTATTGAATCCTGGGATATCATCATTGTGTTAATACCTATCGAATCCTGGGATATCATCATTGTGTTAATAACTATTGAATCGTGAGATATCATCATTGTGTTAATAACTATTGAATTCTGTGATATTTTTTGTTTTCCTTGACAAACCTGCTGTGACTTAGCAAGCCATGTAGACTATGTATATATATATATCCATGAAGGCCTGTACATGTCAGTGTAGATAACTATGCTGTAGTCTATTTAAAGCAGTTTGAATTTATTAGGTAATGGAAGGTAGGAAAAGCTATAGGTCAGTTGACTGTGACTTACTTTAATGTATACAATGTCTTCACCTATAATGATGAGGAGTAATTTAATTGATGGAGTTGAAATATGGAGGAAATCTTTGTAAGAGCTATATATATAATTTATTACTGTGAAAGACTTCAAGAATAAATGACACTAGCAGAAAGTTCTTTTTCTCAGTATATGACAAACACAGACAATGCTTGGTTATTCTATTGAATGATAAGGAAAATTGTTAAAGTAAAACATTTCATTATGAGTCATACACTAATGAACTACTAAAAGAAATGTTAAAACTTTTTCTAAAATAGAATTAAAATGTACAACAAAATCAGTAACACTGACATATGTAATAATAAACATTCACCACCTGCTCTGTCTTAAACGTGTCACCTGGCTTTCAGGCTACATGGCATTAGAGTATCTGCTAAGAAATGTATTGATAACCTTTCTGTAATGTGACATAAGCAAATCTAGGATCTTGTGATGATAAAACATGAACTAGTATGTTCATTGAATATGTGGTATACTTATTAAAGATACACCCACCTACCATTTTTTACTTTCACAGCAATTTAGCATTTGCTTGAATAGTTTTTAATATTGTGTGTGTGCATGTGTGTGTATGAGAGAGAGTGGGTGAGATTGTGTGCGTGTGCGTACACTAAAGTTATTTCCTTATACTTTAAATTGTCTTTTGTGGTATGAAATTCTTTTTAATGACTATTATTACATGATCAGACTGATTCTTGTTGATTTGACATCATTTGCTTTTTAATGATTATTATTACATGATCAGACTGATTCTGGTAGGTTTGACATCATGTGCTTTTTAATGATTATTATTACATGATCAGACTGATTCTGGTTGGTTTGACATCATGTGCTTTTTAATGATTATTATTACATGATCAGACTGATTCTGGTTGGTTTGAGATCATGTGCTTTTTAATGATTATTATTACATGATCAGACTGATTCTGGTTGGTTTGACATCATGTGCTTTTTAATGATTATTATTACATGATTAGACTGATTCTGGTTGATTTGACCTCATACACTTTTATGATGTTAGCTGTAGTCAGATATAGTAAATTCATGTACTGCATGAGTACATTTTTTATTTTACTCGAGCCAATTCAAGCCCTGAACAAAGCATATATAAGACTTGAGTGACCAAATTCTGATGTTAACAGCATGGGAAGACTCACATTTTATAGTCTTTTTTTCAGTTGAAAATTACTCAACAGAAATCTGATCATGTAAGAATAACAATCATACACGGTTCATGTAAAAATAACAATCGTACATGGTTCATTTTCTACCATTTCCAAACTTGGGCCCAGGGCCCATGGGATTGGGAAAAAGTATCTGTAAATGAGCTAAATTGAGAATTTTTGGAATAAATGAAACACCGGATTGTATGTGTATTAGCAATCTCAGCACAGCATGTTTTAGGTCGTGGTATATATTGTAGTAAAAGCAGGCTGAATTGTTGTAAAGAAGTTACTGAGCAGTGTAGTACAATCCAGTATGGCAAAATGTTTCTACTTTCCCATAAAGTAACCACAGTGAATACAGAATTTTCATTTTCATTAGTTCTTTTTCATTTTTCACTTAGAAATGCAAGAAGGGAGCGAAGATTTTTTTTATTTTGCTTTGGTATCAAACTCTCCAGTTTAACTCCTCTCAATTGGGAGCTTTCAGGTCAAAATTGGGGAAAATATTTTTGAGATTGGGTCTATAATTAAGCCACAAAATAAGGTCTAGGAAAATCATTGAATATCTTCACCTGAGTACTATGCTACATTTTTTATGATTACAATAGACATTAAAATCTAGTTGTGAATCTTACTGAATTACGGTATTTTTGTACATGTTTTTAAAGAATGAATGTAGATTATTTTCATGGTGTTCTTTTTCCTTCAGAAAAATGACATGGAAATTGAGTTCACCAGCTGCTTGAGCATGTTTCCTACACCCTTTGACCTGGACAAGGATATCATGACGCTAGACAACAACCACTTCACTGCCCCCTTCAGCCGTGTGAGAATGCATCAGTATGTAATATTGTTGCTACAGTACCTACCACATTTACTCACTTACAAATCGAGTCCAACTGCAAACAGCATAGACCCGGATCTACCATCACATAATGAACTTGCACATCATGGTCTGTGTTGTTTGTTTGACCAAACAAATTGCATAGACCTAGATCTCTCGGCACATTATGTGATGGCAGATCTGAGTCTGTGCAGTTTGCAGCTGGATTTTTAAGTGAGAATATACAGTATCCATACTTCACTCAAGTAGAAGCAAAAAATCCCCAAAAAGTATACATGCATATTGGGATACATTTTTGGGCCAGAGTATGGCTTACCATCAAATTTTAGTTGTGAAATTAGATCATAGTGATTTATGATCAGAACCAGAATATGTACTTGTGGTTAAGCCCACGTTAATGGGAAAGCGAGACATAACAGTCATTTTTAATTTGTCATTGTCGTCAAAAGTTAAGCTTGTGGTTAAAGTTTTTTCAGCAATGCTTTGATCTTGGGCTTGACATGCAGGCCCTGGACTTTTTATGTATATATTTATTTATTTATATTACACCTCAAACACTTTAGTTCCTTCTTTATCCCTTACAAATCAGCAGGTTCATATGTACCATTATGTAGGTTGTTCACATTTGGATGACTTTTCTTTATCCTCTTACTGTTCATTTGCATTCGTAGGAGCACATGAAGTGGCTGTTTGCATTTGTAGGAGCACATGCAGTGGCTGTCAAAGACATGTTGAGTTTGGATTATGCTGCCAATTCAGTTAACAAAATGCCCATTGACAAAAGATCAGAAAAGGGCTCCTGAAATCAGAAAAATAACTAGCAGAGTTCTTTACATTTTGTTTGTCATAGTTGCAAAATTTCAAATATGCCCAGAAGATTCATCATTCATCTCTGGTGTATCCTGAAGTTGAGAACAGAATTCACCATATAATGGCTGCTCACATTTTGTAAATGCTTCACAAAAGCAATAATTGAACAAGATCCCCAACCTGCTGATTAAGATCACATTTACGACTGTCCTAGTTTTTATTACTAAACATTCAACAAAGGAAAATTTGTAAGGTCACAAATTTTACAATGCGCCATAATGTGATCTAGTGCTAATACTTGTTTGTTCTGCAGTAAAAATGAAATTATTTCATAATGAAACCAATAATCTTGTCATAAAAGTAAGTATAGATGAAAAATGAGTGTACATGGGTCTTTTAGTATTTTTATTTTAGGAAAAATAAGTGTACATGGCCTTGAGGTACTTTTTAAGGAAAAATAAGTGTACATGGCCTTGATGTATTTTTTTAGGGAAAATAATTGTACATGACCTTGAAGTTTTTAAAGAAAAATAAGTGTACATGGCATTGAAATACTTTTTAAGGAAAAATAAGTGCACATGGCCTTGAAGATGTTCTTAAAGAAAAGTAAGTGTACATGGCCTTGAAGTACTTTTAAGGAAAAATAAGTGTACATGGCCTGGAGGTACTTTTTAAGGAAAAATAAGTGTACATGCCCTTGAAGTACTTTTTAAGGAAAAATAAGTGTACATGGCCTTGAAGTACTTTTTAAGGAAAAATCAGTGTACATGGCCTTGAAATACTTTTTAAGGAAATATAAGTGTACATGGCCTTGACATACTTTTTTAGGGAAAATAAGTGTACATGACCTGAAGTTTTTAAAGAAAAATAAGTGTATGTGGCTTTGAAGTACTTTTTAAGGAAAAATAAGTGTACTTGGTCTTGAAGTATTTATTAAAGAAAAATAAGTGTACATGGCCTTGAAGTACTTTTTAAGGAAAAATAAGTGCACATGGCCTTGAAGTACTTATTAAAGAAAAATAAGTGTATATGGCCTTGAAGTACTTTTTAAGGAAAAATAAGTGTACATGGCCTTGAAGTACTTTTTAAGGAAAAATAAGTGTACATGGCCTTGAAGTACTTTTTAAGGAAAAATAAGTGTACATGGCCTTGAAGATGTTCTTAAAGAAAAGTAAGTGTACATGGCCTTGAAGTACTTCTTAAGGAAAAATAAGTGTACATGGCCTTAAAGTACTTTTTAAGGAAAAATAAGTGTACATGGCCTTGAGGTACTTTTAAGGAAAAATAAGTGTACATGGCCTTGAGGTACTTTTTAAGGAAAAATAAGTGTACATGGCCTTGAGGTACTTTTTAAGGAAAAATAAGTGTACATGGCCTTGAGGTACTTTTTAAGGAAAAATAAGTGTACATGGCCTTAAAGTACTTTTAAGGAAAAATAAGTGTACATGGCCTTGAGGTACTTTTTAAGGAAAAATAAGTGTACATGGCCTTGAAGTACTTTTTAAGGAAAAATAAGTGTACATGGCCTTAAAGTACTTTTTAAGGAAAAATAAGTGTACACGGCCTTGAGGTACTTTTTAAGGAAAAATAAGTGTTCATGGCCTTGAGGTACTTTTTAAATAAGTGTACATGGCCTTGAAGTACTTTTAAGGAAAAATAAGTGTACATGGCCTTGAGGTACTTTTTAAGGAAAAATAAGTGTACATGGCCTTGAGGTACTTTTAAGGAAAAATAAGTGTACATGGCCTTGAGGTACTTTTTAAGGAAAAATAAGTGTACATGGCCTTGAAGTACTTTTTAAATAAGTGTACATGGCCTTGAGGTACTTTTTAAATAAGTGTACATGGCCTTGAGGTACTTTTTAAATAAGTGTACATGGCCTTGAGGTACTTTTTAAATAAGTGTACATGGCCTTGAGGTACTTTTTAAATAAGTGTACATGGCCTTGAAGTACTTTTTAAGGAAAAATAAGTGTACATGGCTTTGAAGTACTTTTTAAGGAAAATAAGTGCATCATAATACATATGTACAATGGAAATAGAGAAGACAGATTTACTTATTGGACAGATAATTCCTAATTAAGTGATAAATATGGTTATTTACATCATTCCTAATTAAGTGATAAACGAAGGTAGTTATTTACTTATTTAAATTATGACTTCTCTTCCTTGCTATCTTCCCTTCTTTGATCAATGATTACTAATGTGCTGTTCAGTCAGGTAGATTTATATCAGAATTGAAACTACAGATAGTTTATAATGATACATTTCACTATCAGAATTGAAACTGTACAGATAGTTTATAATGATACATTTCACTATCAGAATTGAAACTGTACATATAGTTTATAATGATACATTTCACTATCAGAATTGAAACTGTACAGATAGTTTATAATGATACATTTCACTATCATTGAAGTGCATTTTAAAATTAGCACATGTAACCTACACTGATTTTAAAATTAAGCTCACATGACCTCCACTGATTTTAAAATTAAGCACACATGACCTCCACAGATTTTAGAAAATAAGCACACATAATCTCCACTAAATTTGTAAAAAAGGCACATAACCTCCACTGATTAAAAAAAACAAGCACATATAACCTTCACTGATTTAAAAAAATAAGCACACATAACCTCCACTGATTAAAAAAAACAAGCACACATAACCTCCACTGATTTTAAAAAAATAATCATATATGCTTATATTGGTTTCTTTGTAAAACATGCAAGATCCCTTGAGGTGGTATTTAACTGCACACTTTTGCCCTCCTTGGTTGGCCTGTATTTTGCTAGCTGGAAACTATGGTTTTTATATCTGTAGAATATCTTTAGAATTTAAGTATTATATTAGTATTATATTATAATTTGTGATTTTAATTCTATGTGAATTGTTGTTTTTAAAAGGTTATATTCAAAACAAGTTACCAATGTATGCAGGTGTGACCACAGAAGAGTTCCCTGTTCCAAAACTTCTGTCAACTTCCATAATAAATGGCATTGGTTGATATTTGCATAGTCAACTTCCATAATAAATGGCATTGGTTAATATTTGCATAGTCAACTTCCATAATAAATGGCATTGGTTGATATTTGCATAGTCAACTTCCATAATAAATGGCATTGGTTGATATTTGCATAGTCAACTTCCATAATAAATGGCATTGGTTGATATTTGCATAGTCAACTTCCATAATAAATGGCATTGGTTGATATTTGCATAGTCAACTTCCATAATAAATGGCATTGGTTGATATTTGCATAGTCAGTCATATATTGGTAATACCCCCATGCATTTATTCATAATTTATAGGAAAATGAAAGTATTTAAATTAAATGAGTACATTTTTATATTGATTAGGCCATTGAAAGAAGGCATTTGAAAAATGTGCACTGTTAAATCTAGAATAGTCAAAACATTGTAGGCATTCATGGTAAAAAAATTTTTTGCACTGTACCATCAGTAGACAGAGTCCTATTAGTCATATGCATCTGTGTATTTTTGTCAGAACTGTACTCATCAGTAAATTGTTAGTATAGTTAATATATAACTCTAATAAATCTTACAGTTAATACAAATTCCACAGCTTTTTCAAAAAGTATCAATTGCTGTATATACTAGCTTGTAAGTCAAGTTCAACGGCAAAAACAACATATACCTTGATCTGCTGTTACACACTGCACAGACAGATCAGGATCTGTGTTGTTTGTTCTAATGATTACCCCTATCAAACTGCATAGAGCTAGATCTGCTGGTGCATTATGCGATGGCAGATCAAGGTCTGTGTAGTTTGCAGTTAACTTGACTTATAAGCAAGTATATATGATACTATGGAAGTCTGGGGGAGGTTTGGAAGTTGACATTCTTATAGGTGTCTTGGTCTCTAAAGTAGCTGTTATATCAGAGAAAAAAACATAGTGATGTTTTTTTTTTTTTAATCATAAGAGACCACTAAGTAGTACTTGTCCCTGTATAGATTTGACCTGTGTGCACCTTTATTCTGAAAGGTTGTTGTCGGCTTTGCTTTGTTTGCAGTTTTAACAGAGCTAAAACTTTAAGTGGATCATCATATGATTGTATCCACAAGGATATTTATAAGTTACTGGTACATGTACTGTCCGATATCTTGGGTGACTGACTTGTTTTGGCATGTGACTGACGAGTCAATCCGAGATACCAGACAGTACACATGCAATACATTTTTAGTATGTACTCTCATTTTTAATTAGTATCGATTACCAGAATTCTAATACTACTGTAAGAAAAAATTTGCAAATATTCAGATAAACATGTTCTTTTTGTTGTTTACTTAACTTCATTCATAATTTCATTCAGTGCACAAATAAATATATCAGGCGAGTTTAATTACATCATAATATAAAATGTTTGATGACATCATAATGCAGAGATGCCAATCATTCTGTATTTTGCATAATTATTATGACTGTTTAGTGAAAATACTGCTTTCTGAATTATATTGACAAAATCCTAGAAAATGGGGGGGGGTACAGTTTTCAACGTGACTTTTCTCTGTGGACATATGTGGGGAGAAAAGTATTTCAGCACCAATATGAAACACTGGTACACGAATATAATTTCTCAATGTAAAAAGGAATGTACATAAGAAGAAACCAGTTAACTAGACTGTAAAAGGTGAAAAATGTTGGCTGAGATGAAGAGAAAATGAAGATGTATATAATTAATGAGAACAACTAATGTTTTGGGGTTTTATTTGGCTAAAAATGTTGAAGAAATTCAAGATTCTAGAATCAGAGGAATGGATACACCATTTATTCTTATTGGATCTTAATTTGTTACAGGCTGTGTACATGTATAGTCTCCTAGCAAGATACAAAATGATTGTATAGAAGTTCTTAACTTTTATTGAATGTGTTATCCATTGCGGATGGGCTGCCTAGATTCTGAAAATTGATGCTGGGATTCCTGAAAAGCATGCTTATAGGTTGGCATCTCTCAAGTATGTCATGACATGCATCCTGATGTATACTGCTTGACATATATGGAAAAATGTTGTTTAGCTGCGTCTTATGTTAAATGTACAGGACAAAAAAAGAGTACAGGTATATAATAATGATCCAGTACTTCCTCATTAAAACACTGTCCATGTAAATCATCTTTGATTGAGTTTGCCTTATATTGAGGTATTTTATATTTAATATTAAAATGATAACATTTGATCCATGACCATACCTGCCTTATAAAAAGGATTCCATTATACTGAGGTGCCTTATAGTGAGGGAGTACTGTACTATATCTCCTTGTGTATAAGGGATATTTAGCTGTGATCTGTTTAGACCCAGATCTATTATTATATAATACACCAGCAGATCAGGGTCGATGATGCTCATTTATATTACAAGAACAGTAAGCATAGACCCTGATCTGATGACATTATGTAGCATCAGATCAGACACTGTGTTCATGAAACTCCTCAACCTGAGTGCATACTCGGATTCAAAGTTTCACAGCTTTAAATAAATATACTAATTGAAATAGAGGAGATTTCAAAGTAATAATACAGATGTCTGTTAAATGTGTATAGTTTATTTTATAACAATTTAACAAGCATAAGACTTTTGACAATGGTAATTTTTAGTTTGAGTGCACACCGTAGTTGAGAAGTTTCCTGAATATGGGGCCAAACCACTCTGTCATGAAACTTTACTTGACCCTGAATCATACTCTGAAAAATATTTGGACCAATCAGAATGTTGCATTTTCTTGATTTTGAGTAAGATTTACAAGTATGAAGTTACATTTATTACTCCAAATGTTGATAAAAATTTATGATGGAGGCACCAAGATTCCTGCTGTTCACAGATGTGTTTTATACAGATAAATACAGTATATCACAAACTGTTTACATGTGTAGCATTTGTAGTTCCTGATAACCCTTCTTTAATTAGAATAAGCCTGAAATAAGTATACTAAAAAGTGATACATTGTTATATGTTTCTTCCACTGTAAAAAACCCCAAAAAACTTTAAATTTGATTTAGTCTGGGATTTTCCCATTAATTTTTAGTCTGGGATTTTCCCATTAATTTTTAGTCTGGGATTTTCCCATTAATTTTTAGTCTGGTATTTTCCCATTCATTTTTCTCAAAAACAAGTGCATAGAATTGTTTTAGTCATGGAAGAAAGCATTTTTACTAATTCTAATTTGAATTGTTTTAGTCAGGGAAGAAAGCATTTTTACTAATTCTAATTTGAATTGTTTTAGTCACGAAAGAAAGCATTTTTACTTATTCTAATTTGAATTGTTTTAGTCACGGAAGAAAGCATTTTTGCTAATTCTAATTTGGATTGTTTTAATCACGGAAGAAAGCATTTTTACTAATTCTAATTAGAATTGTTTTAGTCACGGAAGAAAGCATTTTTACTAATTCTAATTAGAATTGTTTTGGTCATGGAAGAAAGCATTTTTACTAATTCTAATTTGGATTGTTTTAGTCACGGAAGAAAGCATTTTTACTAATTCTAATTAGGATTGTTTTAGTCACGGAAGAAAGCATTTTTACTAATTCTAATTTGGATAGGTTTTGCATTTCATGAAGTTATCATTACTTATAAAGATACACAACTGGAATGTGGTGTGTTCACTTTTTGTAGCTCAACATCAGGAAGTTCCATCTTCCACAGCAGATCTGGGTCTAAATAGCGTTGTAACAAACAGCTAATTGTGTAAATGACACAGTTTTACCACTCTATCCAAAAGAGTGCCAGTAGAGGTGTCATTCTGAAGCCCAGCAGGAGTATGCAGTGCTGGAGTGCTCTATCAAATGATAAGTTTTGTGTCCTAATTTTTAATAGCACACTTTTCAGGCAAGGCTGCATTCCACAGAAACCTAAGTTTGCCAACAGAGAAAGTACATCTTACTATAAAGTAGGAAAATCTCTATATAATCTATTAATCCTGAGACTAACATACAGGGGGATTAGAAACTCCCTATTTAGCTTACCAAATATCACCCATTCCATACTTTTATGCAAATGAGGTTCCCACTACACTGTCAGATCATAAGGCAGATTTACTGTAGCGGCCAAAGTTCATTCATGGTACATATTTTTGTAAACCACACTGCTTTTATATTTCATCAATGATATGAAAAAAACATGAAGATATCCTTTGATTGGCAAAAGATGTGATAGTGCATTTTTGTATTTTATTTGGACATTTAACCAAACTGTTTGGAAAAATGAGAGATAAAAGTTAAAGCTATATACTCTCAGTACATTGAAAAATGCATTGCTACTAATTTCAACTCGATAATATATATCTTTTACCCATTTTGGTACTTTAAAGGTCAGATATGGAGAAAGTCTTCAAAATGTTAATTTGTCATGCTTTTTGTAGAACATTGTGTAGATTAAAAATCTGTTTACTCCAACTGAATTCCTGATATTTACCATTACAAATAATGAAGTGTTAGATCGTCCAAAACTGCTGACTGCATCACCTCCAGTGACTAAGGCTCAGTTTGCTGTTATGTGCGACACCATTCTAGAATGAGCTGACCAGTTACTAATGTAAAAGTGTATTGTTTGCACTGTCATTTCAAGTAAAAATGATGGATTTTGTGCAGTAAATAGTCACAAATCTTTTTGATGAAAACCAGAAAATGGGGTATTTTTTTCCTTTATTCAATTTCTAAATGAAGATAGACAGAGAAAATTGAGATCAAGATATTATACTGTGTCAAGCCAGGAAGTATTATAAAGACTTTCTGAGTAGGCCCTACTGCTTTCTCAGATTTTTTTTGTCAAGCATACCAGTTGAAAAAAGGATTTAGACAAATCATTTAGCCAATCATCAGGGGGAAAATGAGAGAGCAAGCCAATGAGCAAACAAAAAAGAGAGAGAGAAAATGAATATTTTAAAAAGTTGTTCCGTTTAATATGGTACATAAATTTGAACTCTTCATTAAAACTTAAGTTTGCTTTATAAATGTATGATGTAGAAATAAAAGCAGCAAATATCAAGTAGAACAGACTTTACAAAATATTATGTTAGAAGATAAGGCTTACATATAAAGGGGCAGGGGTCTTTTATTTACCATTTCAAAGAAAATTTAATTTTAAAAGTGTTATTGTCAATAATTTTGAATGACAATAGGAATCTTGTGTATTTATTTTCTCAGTATGGCTTATGTAATATAGAAGTTGAGATTGCACTTATGCATGTGAATGCATGTGGTATTTTCGTAAATCTTTCCAGTAATTGTCATTATTTGTTTTTTGGGTCCTCGCGATTTATTACTGACCATATTGACTGCAGTTGTAGCATTAGTCATTTCAATTTCTTAAATTTCCATCAGATCACTGTTCATTTCATAACCGATCACCAATTCCCTACATTGTAATCTCAATGTTAGCAAGTTCTTTGTTCTAGAGATACATCACTTATCAGGGGCAGGTAATATTTGTGTGAAGGTCTACTTTTAGTTGCATTTATTAATGAATGGTGCTATAGAAATTTGTGATAACAATGAAAATGCGGTTTCAGGTATGAAAGATTAAAAAATAAGTTTCAACAGAAACCTTCATATTTGACCTTTAAAAACGAAAATCAAGATTAACTTCAAAGTAGCAAAAAGATATTTTTTCACTGACATCATCTATGTCACTATCATAAATTTACCAACAAATATATCAGATTGGAGATAAAAAGTTGATGTTTCTTTTGGGACATACATTAGCAAAATATTAAATTAAAATTTAAAATTGGAAAGATAAAAAATATAAATTGTTTTTGGACAGAACAATGTTAAAGCTAACATCAACCTGTCACCTGGGTAAGCAGAGCTAACTGTTGTAGCCTACGGGCAAATTTACCCTTGTTATGCCTTTGATCTTACTGCTGCTGGAAACCTCATTCAGAGCTCTGAATAAGCAGTATACCTGTATATTTTATGCAAATTGACTAAATATACATACAGAAATTTGAAATTCATTAAAATTATGCAAACAATTTAATTTTAAGCATTTAGTCCAAAGCTGGTGATGTATTGCTTCTTCCATAAGCACAGTCTATGTTTTATTATGGTGCATTCAATCAATATATAATATGCAATTAGGACAAGTTCCGGATGTTTTATACATGTTTGAAATGATAGTATTTTATGACTGTAAGACTACTCTGTCAAGATAGAGCCATATGATCAAATACATCCTGAATTAGTCTTGGTCAGTAAGCCATTTTACACGAAGGCATGATTAAAATTTTCATGATTAAGACTTGGTCTGGTATCAAAAGTTTTTGTTTTGTGGTGTTTACAAAATACTCCAACATTTTTAAAAAATGCAGTTAGTTCCAAATTAGGGAGTAAAATACCCAATTCAATAAATTTTTATATAGAGCTCCCATCATTTGCATATCAAATGGGAGTGGGTAATACCTGGCAGCTCTCTTGAGTTTCCCATCTCTGTGTTATATCCTTTCCCTGGTTAATCACTTCTGTTATTCCTGATGACTTAATACTCCTTGACATTGTCAAATGTTCCTATTTATGCCTATTATGATTTCTACAGCTAATGATTGATACATTTTTTTCTTTCTTTTTTCATTCCTCATTTCCACCTGTAAAATGTCTTACACCTGTTCACAAATTGACTATACCTGTACATATGTGGTTTGGAAACAGAGGGGCGTAAGCAGCTTCATACATGTTTTGAATGTTTTTATTATGCCAAATTATTTACAAGGCAGTTGATAACCTAATTTTATACCACAGACATACATACATGTGCTAGTTTAATAAACCATGTGGATTAAAGTATGTGTACCTCAATCTTCCATACAAATGGGTCTAATACACTGTAATTTACCCCCCCCCACTCCAACTGCCCCACCCCCACCCCCAATCTGCCAGCACAGCTTGCTATTTTTTGCTGTCCCCCGTACACTCATTAGGGGAGCACCCCCAAACCCCATTGTCATTTTAAAATCTTTACCTGCTACTTCGAATTTGATACAAATGTGGCTCAATGATGCTAAAGAAATGGATGTATGAAAAAAAAAAGAATACTTTTTTGAAAATTCATACAGTTAACCTTGCTGATAAGACCACGCACAGGATTTGAGAAAAGTGGTCTTGTCACCGGTGTGGTCTTAGTAATGTAGCAGTGCTCAAAGAATTTTTTTGCAGATACTGGCCCAAGGCAATTGGTTTAAAAAAAAACTGTACTGGCTTGTGAGCATGATAACACAAACAAGTATGAATGGATTGGTATCAAATCCAGTCTGTGGATATATCTAAAGAAGGCTTTGAATGATACAAGTTCAGTTACTTGGGTTTTGTGTCCTAAAAATAATAATTATAGATCGAACCAAACTTGGCATGTGGGTATATATTTACATTTTCTGAGACAATTTCATTGATCTTCTATCCATAATATCAGGTTCAAGGTCAAAGGCCATGACAAAGAATTTGTACTGCACTTACTGATATCTTGTGAACCTGTTCAATCAAACATATAAGAAAATATTGTTGTTACTAAATTTGATATGTTGGATTTGCTCAAGATTATCTGAGATGGTTTCCATACTCGGCAGTTAAATGGAATAAAAGGACAAGAAACAGAGTTATCATGTTTTCCAGGCAATTCTTTTTGACTAGTAGAGCTTCAGTCCCTTTGAGGGACTTCTGTTTGCGATAATGTCACGATAATATCACAATGTTTATACTATGAAGATGTGCCCGGCCAAGGTCAAGGCCAGTTCTTGGAAAAGTCCATTGTTTTGGGGTTTGCACTGACATTTGCAAGTACTATTTATATCTGAGCTGTATTGATTGAAATGTACTAATGCTGACAACAAAGCTAATTATGGCAAATATACTACTCAATATTAGTACTCTCTGTTGCAGTGAATTGGAAACATTAGTGTAGGCTGGGCTGGGGGATGGGTTGGTGTTGTCTCAATTCTATACAATAATCACAGATCAGTATTTTTTGCTGATATCCTCATTGTGTTGAATTTAACAACAATACATTGCAATTGTAGTATATGACAACATCACAAGTGGTCTTAAATCTAGGGTGATCATTAGGTGGGAGTTTATTGTATTGTTTTAATTTAAACTGTCTTTTGGGAAAAGCTATCTTGGTATCATTCAGGCATATGATATTTGCTGTATGATGTACATGGCATAATTATTAATGAATATCTCCTATGGACAGCTGGCACAAGTATGTGTTTGTAGGTAAATTTTGACCCATAGTTCAAACAAATGCATGTCAAACATTTGCCAAATGTACCCAGGTGTTTTTGATTAACTGATCATTTTCTGGCAGTTCAGACCCTTGTTTTACAAAATTTCTCAACATTTTTCCTCAGATTGAGATTTGTCATCATCTGGCTTATTATACATTTGAGAATATTAGGATTTTTGTCAAAGATAGATAGTTGAATGATGAAAAATATATGTTAAGTTCCAATAATATACATCTGGAAGTCTTTCTTAAAAAAAGAGAGAGTTGAGAAATTCGTCAAATTTTAGGAAATCCTCAACTTTTGCTCAAAGATAATGCAAGACTATTTCAAAACAACAAGTAGTGGTGCAGAAAGCAAGTGTAAATATTAAAGCTACTTTTCCTTGAAAATAATAATATTGGAAATGAACTGTAAAAATTGTTTTACCTTAGAGACTTTCCTTACAAGATGTCTTTACAGAAAATTTGTGAAGATCTAGGTTGTATCCGGACTAAGCGTTAGACTATAAGAGCAGCCTCCAATAATTAATTTGACAAGATAACATTTTTATGAGATCACAAAATAAAGAAATATAGTGCTCTAAAAGACCACCATAATGTCCTTCATCAACAGTAAAGGTGAAACAGGGGAGGTTATCTTTAAAGGAGAAAATGTATTTTTAACATAAATTTAAATTGAGACACAGAATTTACCAGGTCTTTCTATAATATACAAAGAGCCTGTATAAGCTACAAAGATTTCATATTACAGAAATGTTGAAAAATGACTTGCATTAGTTCATGCACCTGAGCTACCTGTTTTGGAGCACCTTGATCAGTTTGTCAGATCCAACACTTGACTTTAATATATTTTTGCCATTTTGGAACATCCCACTTTAACAACAGGCTAGATTGAGAAATAATATTGATCAGAGTGGGAAAAATATTGAAAATCTAATATTGAATTTGTTCAATAATAGTTCATGTTTAAGGTTGTATTTTGATGAATTGCAGCTTTGATTTAAAGCCAGTAATGCTGTCATGGCTTCATATAGAAACAAGTTGAGATGGTTTGGAAAAAATAATGGAATTCTTGATATTCTTCCTAATATTTTTGGAAACAAAAACCCATTTGGCATATAAGTCATGACATGCAGTCCTGTTTTTAATAATTATTGTTGTTGTTCAAACTTAAATATAAACAGTTACCTGTTATTTGAGTGATGCGAATTATAACTGCATTTTGGTAATTAGATATCTTTTACAGCATGCCCAACTCTTGAGAGGAACAAAGGGAATGTTTTATTTTTTTCTTACAATATGTAAATATGTATACAATAAAGTTGAAATGAGATTTGTCTCCTGTTATAAAATTTTGGAATGTTAAATTCTCAAGATTTTTCTCTAAAATATGAGAACAATTCTGAAATAATTTGTCAATTTTTTTTTTTTTTTTTAAATTTTTTGCGTTCAGACATGATTTAAAATGATAATGTTTAATGGTATAATCTTGATATGTCTGGCAGTTTATTTGAAATTTATGAACAGATTGTAAAAATTACAAACTTACATTACATACATTACAGTATTTTGCAAATAAAAGTTAGTTTCACCTACTGAACCTAAACTGTTCTTGATATATAGACTTCCTTTGTAATTGAAGTAATTTAATGTAAATGTTGCATATTACTTAGGTAAAGTAGATTTCCTTTTGTAATTGAAGTAATTTAATGTAAATGTTGCATATTATTTAGGTAAAGTAGACTTCCTTTGTAATTGAAGTAATTTAATGTAAATGTTGCATATTACTTAGGTAAAGTAGATTTCCTTTGTAATTGAAGTAATTTAATGTAAATGTTGCATATTACTTAGGTAAAGTAGACTTCCTTTGTAATTGAAGTAATTTAATGTAAATGTTGCATATTACTTAGGTAAAGTAGACTTCCTTTGTAATTGAAGTAATTTAATGTAAATGTTGCATATTATTTAGGTAAAGTAGACTTCCTTTGTAATTGAAGTAATTTAATGTAAATGTTGCATATTATTTAGGTAAAGTAGACTTCCTTTGTAAATGAAGTAATTTAATGTAAATGTTGCATATTATTTAGGTAAAGAAACATATAAAATTAAGTTTTTATCTATAAAAAAAATATTAGAAAATCTTGAAAGTAATTGTTAAATTTGCGTGCCATTTATTAACAAGCTGGCATTTGCATGATTGTAAAAATTGGGGTTTTGATTATGGATGATGCAAAATGTGATACTGTAAAATCTGGATAATAAAATTAAAATAAGCATATAAATAAACTAAGTATACATGGGCCTTTCTGTTGTTTTATAGTGAAAATAAGAGTTCACGTCAAGTGTGCTTATTTCCACCCTGTGAGACGGAAGTATTTTGACGTGAACTGCAAAACGTATGATGGTTTAATATCCGATAAAATCTTGGAGTTTTTGAGGGAATGCAGTTCATATAAAAAAATGTGACTATATGTTTTAAGGATTTTTTTTGTGGTACCTTTAGCTTTTATTTTATATACATTTTACAGAATTTTAACATCTTTACATTTTATAATATTTTGTTGTTCTTCGTGTTTACATTTATTTGGAAGGGTTTATCTCAAACTTTTTGTGCAATTCATTTTACATTTCTCGAACTTTACCTTTAGTTGGCACAATATAACCACTATTGTGCTGCTGAGATGCCATAAAACACTGCTATTACATACATCCATATTTGCATGTAAAAGGAAGAGAAATTCTAATTCCTTAAATTCTATTTTCTGGTTATTATTTTAAACCTTTTTAAGAGATTAACAGGTCTACATATCTATTACAGTACATTATTTTGTTGCTTTTGGTTCTTGATATTTATCTTTAAAGAGGTTCAACCACATTTTTTTTATGTGAAGAGAGTGACTCTTATGATTTTATCTTAATCTTTTGACAATTTAAATGAAGACCTGTTATGAAAATAACGAAATATTTCCATCTGTGGGGCTTGGGATGTTGATTTTATTATCATAGATTTATGCGAAAATCAATCACATTTCATAAGCATAAAAGGTGAACAGTGCCAACAAAGTCGCAAGGTTCAAATGACCTCAGTTAACACGTGAAAAAGGCATCCACCACAGAATTATCAAAAATCTGAATATTTAAAAAATATATTGAACAAAGAATCATGCAGTTGATGAATATCTATTATATGACCTTTAAATAATGACAAGCATGCTTGTCAAGATCAAAGTCAGAGAAAATTTTTGCTAAGGTTTCAGTTACAGTTTTTTGATTTGCTTATATTTCCTAAACCCAGTGCTGGAATTTCTTCAAACTTGGGATGAATCATTATGAAGCTAACAATTCATTCTGCAACACATGCTCTTTCTCTTTTGACCTTGGGGTCAAGGTCACAGTCACAGAAAATTTGCATTAAGTTTGGGATAAATTGTTTTAATTTCCTTATATTTATTAAACCCAGTGATGGATCTTGTTTATAAATTGGATGGGATATTTTGGGTCAGGTTAGAAAAAAATATTTTCAAAAACTTTAAATAATACAATTTTCATCATAACTGCTCACTTTTTTATGATTCTTAAAAAGGACCAAGTTCATAACTTTTAGGGAGCAATCAAATAGTGCAAATCAAACCAAAAATTATACCCATCTTGTAGACGGTGGCCATATGGGCAGCTTATGTTGCAAATTTTGTAAATTTCCACCCACCAGTTTAGGAGGAGATTGAGTTATGGACAGATAATACCAAACAAAATGAGCAGTTCAAACAATAAGTACAAACTTCATAAGTTCCAGTGTTTTTCAAAACCAATCACTTCCATTTAGGCATTATGGGATTGGGGATTACATGCAAGATTTACTGACCTTTGAAAATTGAAGATATTGACATCTTGCAAAATCTACACACCTCCGAAACAAAATTTGACAAGGCAAGTACTCCAATGAGCTTGGAATTTTACGTTTTGCAAAAAAACACATGTCAACACATTTTTGCAAAGAATTTTACTTCGTTCAAATTACAATCAAGACATATATTAGATTGTCTTTAGCAAGTGATCACAACAAAATTCGTAAAGGGGCCAAATGTTTGGAACTATTCTGTTAGACTCTTAACACATCTACATGTCCGTCAAGTTAGTCAGCATAGAAATAATATCCTAAATTGGATAGTAAATCGCCAGATAGCAGAAGCGCTTACTTAGGTGCAATTGTGCAGAGTGACAATAAGTATTGCTGAGCCATAAAACAAACCAATAAGTATAATCTGATATTGGATCTCTCCTATTGTGTACATTAGCAAATTTAATTATGCAATATTAGGTGCAAAATATCAGCAAAGACTTTGTAACAGTACACATATATATGTATTATTAACATGGATAATTCTTAGTACCAAGTATACAATACATAGTAAATAATAATCGATTCATTCATCAGCATGCATACTATTTGGCATGTACAGTCTATTCTCTCATTGTGGAGGATTTTGTGTTTGGTGTTTTATGGCACAGTAACACATGAAGGTTATTTAGTACCAGGGTAATTGGAATAAAGAGCCTTGCCCAGGGACACACCACAATAGGTAACCCAAGCTGATCTGATGGTGGAATGAACAATCTTGTACTGGAATATTTAATTCTGCCTTTGTTGAGTAATATCAGTATTCAATATATAGGTATTTACTGTCATATTATGTTAATGGGCATTTTACAAACAAAAAACGTTCTGTAATGCGCATTCCTTGTTTTGTCAGAAACAAAATTGAAATTGAGTTATTTCAGAAACAAGAATTTTCTCATTTTATATTTTTCAAGGAACCATTCATGAAAAATGGTACCACAGTTCAATTCCAATTTAAGAGAAAAACATGTGATTCATAAAAGTTAGTTCTTGTTCTAAACATTGTATTAAATTTGAAAGGAATTACCATTGTAGTAAGAGAAAAACTGCCAGAATACCTCAAGATATAATAAAATGTTAAAGTACCATATATACTTGCCTATAAGTTGGATCCAACTGCAAGCAATATGGATCCTGATCTGCCATTGCATAATGCACAACAGAGCAGGGTCTGTGTTTGTTCTGCTTAATAATCCTAACAAACTGTATAGACCCAGATCTGCTGGCACATTATGCAAGAGCAGATCTGGATCAGTGCAGTTGGATCTGATTTATGCATAAGTATATATGGTGGTAATGCTATGTTATCTTTAATACAACAGTATTATAAATAATGTATCCAAATAAAATGCATGTTTTGGAATTTTAATGAAAATGCTAGCATCATATGCATATTGTGAAATATTAAGTGAAAGAGTGTAGGATACATCTATTAAGCAAGTGCTCAGCACTGTGCTTCATTATTTACCATGGTTTGTAGGATACATCTATCATGCATGTGCTCAGTACTGTGCTTCATTATTTACCATGGTTTGTAGGATACATCTATCATGCATGTGCTCAGTACTGTGCTTCATTATTTACCATGGTTTGTAGGATACATCTATCATGCATGTGCTCAGTACTGTGCTTCATTATTTACCATGGTTTGCAGGATACATCTATCATGCATGTGCTCAGTACTGTGCTTCATTATTTACCATGGTTTGTATAGTATTCGCTTACTCTCCTGTTTGTTTGTACCTCCCTGCCAATCATAAAAACAAACAGCATCAAGTATATAAAAAATGCACAAAACTTAGTAATTTAATTCAGCAATTTATAATTTCTAACCTGAATGTCACCAGGGGGTTCCTAACACTGTCAACTTATTGGCGTTTTAAAACCAAATGGGAGTTTCTTTAGTGACACAGTTACCATATTTGCATGGGTGAGTCTATATCAGGGTCCACAGCAGACCTCAAAAACCCTAAAATTTCATTTTGACCTTAGAAACCTAAAATAAGCCCAAAAAAACTGAAGGAAACCTAAATTTTAAAAAACCCTAAAATTTGAAAAAATGATAAATGGCTCTACCACGACCCCACAAAAAATGCTTTTTTGAACACTATTTTTCGTTAGGCTAGCCTAGCAGTCAAGAAAGCGTGTGAATTATGCAAATTAAAGACATCCGGTCATTTTATTCGATCATTCATTTGATAGACCCATAATGGCAGATCGTTGTCAGATCATCAACAGCATTAGCATTGCGTTCACTTCAATCTTTGCACAGTTCGAAGTCCGTTTGCTTTAACCTTTGTTCGGTTCGAGATTCTTTTACCAGAAGTGTTTTAGAGTGCATCAAAAGAGTAACAGGCCATTGTGTCATGATCTCCTCTGACAACATGTCCATCATAGCGTATCTCTGATGTCAAGGAGCAGAGCTGAGCAAATCCCATAGCCCAATGTCCCGGACTCTTCAGTTTCGAAGTCGGGCAAGTAAAGTTTTCCAAGTCGCTAGTCTGGGACAAGTGCTTTTTGCCTATTTTAAAATGTCGGGCAAATGCCTATTTTCATGCCATAATCACTTTATCTACCTTTATCTGGCCATTCATGCCCTCTGGGCGTACTGAATGCTTGAGTCTACCCTCTCCATGCATTTATTTACATCCAGTATCACACCTACCAGTGGTCATTGATAACTCTTGCATGTGCACACGTTATATTACCGCTTGACTGCATATAGGGCTAAGCGACTAAATTATTAGCCAATCACAAAACATGAGACAAAACAAAGGCGGTATGATTAATTAGCAGTGTTTTAAACGGCTTCATTGTATTGTGTTTACTTAAACCAGATCCTCGTGAACGACTCATCCTATGATTTTAATCCAGCGAATCAATCCAGTTACATTAATGAAAGGTACTTTACCGACATTAGTGTCAGTTCCCTTTGTAAACTGATTAAATGGCAGTGGTGATTCTTTAATTTTTAATTGAATATACAGAGGATTAACTTCCACATCCGATATTGCATTTGATGCAAAACAGTTGTGCTAATTAAGGAGCTGTCTTTGTTCATATTTAAAGGACAAAATGCATGCTATGATCACTTTAGAAGTAGATGTCAAGCAATGTGATATTCACTATGTGGATAAAATGAGTTTAATAAATTATTTTTTCAAGGAAGTTAATAAGGTAGAGTCGGAGAAGGAAGATTAATGTGAAAGTGGAGGGGTAAAACGTAAGACTGCTACTGAGTGTGAGGTAATTATTTCTCCAAAGAGACATAAGCCAGACTCTGTGGCAACATACATTGTCAAATATGACACTACTAAGAGACTGAGAAATATACAGCCACATTGGGTTGATAGTCATCCCTGGCTTGAATTCACTGACTCAGAAGCAAACATGTTTTGCAGTTATTGCAAACAATATTCCAAACTGGCACAGAGTGGAAATTCAACCAGTGTATTTGTCAATGGAACTGACAAATTAAGGATTAGGGTAAACCAATCCAGTCTCATGACAGTTCTGAACATCACAAGGCCTGTGCAGTTAGGGAAAGTCTGAATTCAAGTAAATTCCTTTCCATTCTGGCTGATGGAAGTACTGATGCTACCATATTGGAGCAAGAAATAGTGAATATAAGATACATGGACAATGGAAAACTGAAAACCTCTGATGTAACTAAATGTATAATATCAGCCTATGTTTTTGAAAATTAAATTCTTTTAAGAAATAAATATGTTGTCATTTTGTTTGTTCTTTCTAGGGATTAAAGTGCAAACATCTCATCAAATCTTGATAAGTGATTTAAATTTGGAAGAAGTGAAAAGGTAGGTGGGAGAAGTGAATTTTCTGAAACCACTTGTCCTGGACGAGTGGATGAAAAAAAATGCGCTCAGCCTTGAGGAGGCTCACATGCCTCTTCTCTTTGCGTGGAGGTGGAACCTCCTTTGCTGGATGCCTCGGAAGGGATAACCCTCCAAGCCAGCCACATTCCTCATAAAGCGCCACATTCCAGGGAAGAAGAACGTATTAGCGGACAGTATGTCCAGGTCAGGCAAAACAGTCCTTACGGAATGGTCTCTTCACTGCTCCATAACAGAGTCCCTTTTCAAATTTATAATAAATGTTATGCTCACCATGGAGATAATCTTGTAACTGCTTTGTGTCTTGAACCTCAAAAAATGTTAAAACCTTGAAAAAATACATAAAAAACCCAACTAAAATTGTAAAAGTTAATTTCACTTCTAACCCTGCTATGTTTTCATGCAACAGATGTGATGTAGTTCACTGTCTTTGATAAGCTCTGAATAATTATGTAAATTTAGGAGTTACATCTCTTTGAACACATATACTGTATGAAAGAGTTCCTCATTTTTATTTATTCAGTTTTTTTATAGAAATATTAAAACTAGACATTGCAAATATTGGATGCAGACAACACAGTTTTTATTGAAATGGACTGTTTTAGAAACCAGAAAAGGACAGTGAGCAGTCTGTCTGCTTGTTTACATCGACAGCTTCCATTTGGTTTGAAACGCCAATAAGTTGACAGTGTTTAGGAACTCCCTGGTGACAATCAGGTTCGAAATGATAAATTAATGAATGAAATGACCAAGTTTTGTGCATTTTTTGTATCCTTGATGCTTTTCATTTTTAAAATCGGTAGAGGGGTACAAACAAACTGGAGGGTAAGCGAATACTATAGGATACATCTATCATGCATGTGCTCAGTACTGCGCTTCATTATTTACCATGGTTTGTGACTTAGACTTGGTCATATCCTATTTAATTCAAATGATATACCATTAATATGATATTGCTGATACTTGTGATGTTATATACCCATTCTGTTTATTCATTTAGTTATTTTATACTGTTTTCTTTTCTTTTTTGGGATATATCTGACATTACAGTTTTCTTACACTGAACTTTCATAAATTTTATGAAGAAAAAGGAGGGAAAAATATTAAAGCAGAGATAGTAGTTTACATTATTTAAGTTGGCAGAAGCTATTATAGCACGAATTGAATGAAATATTCATATTCTTTGCAGTCAGAAGTTGATAAAAGCCATTTTTAAACCCGTTTTATACGTCAAGATTAACAGAAATATATCTTAACAATATATTTGAAGAGAGTATTAAAATAAATGTAAAATTCTCCCATCTGTACAAATGGATTATGTAAACTTTGTATTATGTATTCAATGTAATACCCACACATGCCTCAATAAGAGCACACCTGTCTTTTTGGTCACAACTTGCATAAAAATACCCTTCCACGTGCAAGTGCCTTGTCTCCTTATAGGAGGGAATTTTCTACTAAAATCTGCTTAGAACATAATGATTTACTCAGAACCAAACAACTTGCATGCCTGATAAATTGTTATGAATTAACTTTGTGTATTAAATCGGTCTCAAAATGGATCTTACTGTACATATTTTGTATTGGGCACAACAATGTTTGAAGAATGAACCTCTGGAGTGGACATTTTTGTAATGTATACAAAGGGAGCTAACTCTTCTAGAGTGCAATGGGGACACCGTTTATTTAATTGTTGGTGTTATTATGATGAGCTTAAACCTCATGAAATTTACCCAATTTATCATTTTTTTAAGCAAATAGTGGGCATTATGTTGAATACAGTATCTCTCTATTGTTCTCTTGCTGTGTCCCTCTCTCTCTCTCTCTCTCTCTCTCTCTCTCTCTATATATATATATATATATATATATTCAGGATGATAGTGATAGTGTTTTGGACGAACAAACAAATATTTGATAATTGGAATTCAGATGATGACAACTCTACTGACTCTGCATGGTTGCGAAATAGCATGATCTGAGACTCGTGTGACTATTCTTCTTTACTTTGTGCATAGGTTTATTATCCCCGATCGAGACAGTTTCTTCACCAATGCTCAGAGAAGTAGGATTGTGTATGAAATTCTGTCGCGAGCCACATATGAGGTGGATGAGGAAGGCAAAAAGAGATTTGGTAAGACCACTTTGTGAAACATAGGCAACACATAGGTATTGGTTTTCTGATGACATTTTTGTCATTGTTGCATTTTGTTGTTTTTGACATAGACATCAACAGTTTTGCATTTAGCTCCATTTCTCTGACATTGTACAGTCATGAAACTTGATAAATATGTTCATGTTGGAGGGTACTACTAATCAAGGGCAAAAGTAGGTTAGTGACCCACTTTTCTTGCTCTATTAACTTTGAAAAGTTTTTGGATTATGCCATGATGGAGCAGGTGAGACATAGCATTTGGAAGAATTCTTGTACTGAAGGGTTGTGGAAGTAATTTTCTATACTGCTTATTTACCTATGTTCAATGTGAACCCATCTGCATTTCAGCTATTTTATTCCTCAGTGCTGCAATTACTAGAAAAATATAAAGATGCATCCCATGGATTACAGGTGTTTTGTGTGGCACTCTGTTTCATAATTTGGAGGTTATTGGTGTGCATCTTTTCAGATGCACAATCAGCACCCAATTTGATTGAGTAAAGCCCAATTTAAGTTATGAGGTTTTTTCAGAATCCCCAATACAACAGTCCACATTATTTACCAAGGTTGACTCGGGTATTAAGAACTTAGATTTTTACCTCTACTGAATCTGATGTCCATTATGGCCACCACAGCAGCCATCTTAAAAATCTTGTTATTGCTGCTCCTCCTGAATGGAAAGTCATATTGACATGGGGGTTTTCACCAGAAGACTTTATATGATGTCTGGTTGGTCCTAAATGAAAATGGTGCCACTCGCACATCCAGTATACCCATCACAGTGGCCATAAAGTCATATTGGCATGGGGTTTTCACCAGAAGACTTTATATGATGTCTAATTGGTCCTAAATGAAAATGGTGCCAGTCACATCTTGAAAATCTTTTATCACTTCTCCTGAATGGATGGTCATATCAACATGGGATTTTCACTGAAATACTCCTTATTTCATCTTGCTGGTCCTAAATGAAAATGGTGCCACTCACACATCTAGTATGGCTGCCTCAGTGGCTATCTTGAAAATCTTGTTATGGCTACTCCACCTAAATCGATGCTCATATCAACACGGAGTTTTCACTAAAAGACTTCTTATGATGTCTTAAATGAAAATGGTGCCAATCTGACATCAATATGTCCACCACAGCAGCTAATTTAAAAATCTTGTTGTCACTGAAGAATATTAGAGATGGTTTCAACACTCAGAAGTTAAAAGAAAGAAATTGTCTTGACTTGAATTCCTGGAAATTCTTTACGGCCAGTAGAGCATCAGTCCCTTCGAGGGACTCTTGTTCTTTAGATATTTTAGCTAAGTTTCAATATTAATGATTCTAATTTGAGTCATATTTTTAATTGTCTTTTCAAAATGGTTCACCAGCAAATGTTCGTTCTTAAATAATTGTCATCAAACTATCAATGTTTTTATTTTTATTTCTGCTTTTTTTTTTAAAGGTATTGCTATAGAGTTAACTTAATAAAGTAATCAAATTGTAATGAAAAAAGTATTTTGGTTATTATGTGTAATGTAAGCAATGGCAAGTTAATCTGATGAATCTTTTCCACAGGTAATGGCAAATTGACATTTTTTAAGGAATTGAATAATGCAGTCACACTTGAAATCAATGCTCAGAGTGGTTGGCAATGTATATACATGTATTGTGTATTTACAGGGATTAAGAAGATGATTGACAATGACTCATATGATGCAGCCTATCCCCTTCATGATGTGAGTACTTAACACATCAATCATTGTTAAGTTTGGTAGCTAGGGCAGTGAGTACATTTATATGTGAGGACATTTGAGTATGTTTACTGCTGGGAGTGCTTTAAATTTTGAGTTCAGCTAATTTTAATATGCCCGCCATAAAGCAAATTCTATTATGTTATCCAGTTGTTCATCCGTCCATCTCCTGTTACCAATTTAATTTCTGCACAATAACTTGAGTTGTCCACCATCTGCAGTTACCAGACTTTGTGGTGGCTTGTACTTGGAGTAAGGAAGAACCTTGTCAATTGTTTTAGGTCAAAGGTCAAGGTCAATGACTGAAAAAAAGTGATTTATGCACAAAACTCTAGTTGTCCACCATCTACAGTTATCAAACTTTGTGAATGGCTTGCACTTGGGGTAAGGAAGAAATCGATTGATTTTAGGGCCAACAGGCCAAAGCTCAGGGTCACTGATGGAAAGAAGAAAAATGGTTTTTACACAATAACGTGAGTTCTCCACCATCTACAGTTACCAAACTTTGTGGATAACTTGCACTTGATGTAGGAAAGAAACCTATCTATTTTGGAGTCAGAGGTCAAGGTTACTATGACTGAAAGAAGAAAAATGGTTTCCACATAACATTAGTTCAAGATCACATACTGGAACCAAACTTTGTGGACGATTTGCACTTGGGGTAAGGAACAACCCTTTCAATTTCAAGATAAAAGCGTCTGAGGTCCGAGTCACTGATTGAAAGAAGAAAAATGGATTTTGCACAAAATGTTCGGTTATCGATCATGTACCTTTACCAAACTTTGTGGATAACTTATATATTGGGTAAAAAAGAAGCCAATCATTTTTGGGGTCAAAGTCACTGTGACTAAGAGAGAAATGGTTTCTGCATAATAACTTTAGTATAATAACTTTAGTTCTAGACCACTTAACTTGACCAAAGATTGTGGAGGCTTGCACTTAAAATATGGAAGTGGCCTGTTGATCTTGGGGTAAAAAGGTCAAAGGTCACAGTCTTTGTGGCTCAAAGAAAAATGTATTTTGCAGAATAAATGTTTTCGTTTTTTGGATTTTGTGGATGACTTGCACTTAGGGTAATAAAGAAACCTATAGATTCTGGGGTCTGAAGGTCAGAGGTCATGGCAATGGTAAGTCTGATAAGAAAATAATGGTAACTGCACATTAAGTTTAGTTCAAGCTGCATACCTTGACCAGAGGTCAAGGTCATTGAGACCTGTCAGTCAGTTATCTTCGGAGTCAACCATACCCAAATAGTGCCTACGTAGAGGACTGTTAAACATGGGGTGGGTGTATAATGTGCTGTTGTAAAGTTATATTATAGAACTCGGAGAACAAGAAACTGAAATTTTCAAATAAAGCAAGACTTTCATGGACTCTTGTGCAATTCATATATTAGACCATGCCATCCATTGACTCTTGCTGTGCAATGAATTGACATTAAGATTATTTGTTCCTTGTAGCATTTACATTTTATTGAGATATTCATTTACTGTATTTGCTGTAATCCCGGAACAAGCCTTAAAGTGCACACCCCTCATTTTGATCAAAACACGCAAAAATATCCAGTGATAAGTGCATGTCTTTCAATCCTACCATGTCAAATGAGAGGGAAGTGGCTACTATAACCTGCGAAGAGCATCATTATTTTTTTGGAACTTGTCACCAAGCATGCCTAGTGTGTCCTTAGAATTTAACTTTGTTGCTTAAATCTGTTTCAGAAATGAATCTTAAATGTTCTTTTATTCAATGTGACCATATTGGGAAAGAGGGAATGAAGTTCTCACAGTATTTGGAAAGGGAGCTGACTCTGATAGCATGTACATACACATGATACGGACATTGTTATTCCATTGCCTTCAAAGTTGGGAGGGGAAAATAGCATTATGCCTGTTCATTTGTGTATCTGATTGTTTGTTCTGTCATGTGTTCATTCGTTCATTTGTTATGCCTTTGGTATGTTGGACTCTATTTTACCAAGACTGGTATATGGATGCATCTCGGGAAGAGTAACTCACTATACAAAAACTAGGTCACTGTAACCTAATTTTCACAGTTGGGTGATTTTGTATTTTTAGCTGATTGTTCATGATATCCTTAATATTTTTGACTAAATTTAACATATACATGAAAATTGGTATGTAAATACATATGGACAAGAGTGACTCAACAAAACTAGGTCAGTTTGACCCAATTTTCACACTTGAGTGACTTTGGTATTGTTACGATCGATGACTTTTGTATTTTTAAGCTAGCTGTTTGTTATGCACTCAGTATCTTGGTCCATATTTCACCTACACTTGTGAAATTTGGTATGAGGATGTATCTCAAGGAGAGTGACTCGACCATAGCAAAAGTAGATCACTGTGACCTATTTTTCAGCCTTAAGTGACTCTTGTATTTTCCTCTTTACTAGTCTGTATATTGTTGGCTACTCCAAATGTGCTCCTGTTGACAAGAGAATTTGTTATGAGTAAACACCTTGTTTTTAACTTAGTCTCTGTGCGCTTGTTATGATGAACTTTAACTTAACTAAATTTGCCTCAAAGGGAACTGAACATTTCTTAAGCCCGAGGTCCAGGACCCATGTTTTTGACATTTGGACCCAGCTATTTTTACCCTCCAAAAATCGGTCCCAATTGAATTATAACAGAAATATTGAAATGAGAAATATATTTACCATTGTAACAAAGTACTGCACCTAATAATATGTACAGTGAAACCCTGCTATAGCACAATGGTCAGGGTCCACATAGCGCTATTGTGCTATTTAACGCATCGTGCAATAGTGTGTCAAGTCAGTTAACTTAAGAAAATGATGGAAGCACATCCCCTACGATCTACAAATTGGGGGTGGGTGGGTATAAGCATAGGCATCAATGCTCGTGCTTCAAGGGCACAGTTACCATCTTAAATCAGTGCATATTAAATGAGAAACAGGCAAAATACAGTGTTTGCATATTTAATAATTTGATTTTAAGCAAAGTACCATGCATTGGTACATGTTTTTGATAAAATCTGTAGTTACATTATTGAAACATGTACTCACTGTCTGAAATCATTTCATCCATAACAGTAAATCCATAATAATTCCATCAGAAATATACACAAAGAAGCATACAATTTAATAATTTCAGAATAGATCAAAATGTGTCTAAATTCAATAGAAATAATATGATCCAAAAATTATTTAAGGAAAGAAAGAACATTTATGATTCACTATGTATGCACATGTACGTGTCAAGATCAGTAGGTGGTGTCTGTATACATTTCAGACTGCTAGAATTTTCTGTTAGATTCCATGTGAATTTGAATAATGTACGTAATTCTTTCAATTAGAGCATGTTAATGATCAAATGGAGTCTTGGGGGGGAATGGATGATATCATTCAGTGGTTGGTTGATTCTGTGATGATTGTCTGACAGCCATTTGTGCATTAAGGCTGCTTCAGTTTTTGATGGGGTTTTTTAAGCAGTGTCTGATAATTTCAACTACCTTAAGATGTAGTATTGATACTAAGGATAAGCAATTACTTAATTAGGTAAAATTAACTGATTTATAAATTTGGGTGAGAAACCTTTTTTGATCACCACATTGTTTGGTGCTTGGTTATGTATGCTGGTTGATTGAGCAAACATCTGTCGGCTATTGTTTACCCTGGACTAAGCAACAGTTGTACATAGGATGCATTGGAGACAAACACAAAGAAGACTTAATGGCCTCATTGTTGATGGTTCAAAATTAGATTAACAATTGTCAGTTTTTAAAAGAGCCGACATCTTTCAAAAATAAGCAAAGGTCAAAGTGCAGTGATTGACTATTGAGACAATTGAAATGAACATAGAAACTTTTAACATCTTTATTCATATAAAGAAAGATGCAGTGATAAGACATTTTTTTCTACAAGAACACAACACATCTTTATTAAATTAAACTCTTGTTTATTTTGGCACTAAAATTTTGAATTACTTCAATAAATTGGTAAAATTGTGAAATTTCTGGAGCCACACCATGATCGTGTTCTATTTGAATTCATGTTATAATGAAGCATGCTATAGCAGGGCTTCACTGTACTGTATTACATGCTTGGTGTGACTTGAGTGAAAACTTGGCACCCAGATGCCACTGGACCAAACCCAGCATAAATTTGATTAAAAAGTCCAGAACCCTGCTAAATAATATTTTTGTAAGCAGACAATACAGGTCTTATGTTGAATACTGTTGATGTAAATATTCATGTGTTATTTTAGGGAAAGTACCACAGTGAACATTCTCTACTGACAAGAGGGAAGAAGAATGACAGACATGTAAGTAAATAAAAAAGAATATCAAATGGATTTGTTTGTGTGTATGTGTGTTTGGATAGATAGATAGGTTGCTTCATGTTTTGCTTGCTAGCTTGCAAGTGTTGACATTCATAAACATCGAATATAGCTTAAGCAAGGGTGCAAGCTTGGGAGGGAGACTCGAATTTTTGTTAACAGTTGGAGCAAAGGGGCAGGTGCTGGCAACTTTTGTTGATGCATGAAAATTATAATCTCTATTCTATACAAATGTTCGACAAATGGATTTTAATATTAATGGATATGAGATCATAAGAAGTGATTAAAGTCAATAAACAGATTTATGCATCAGTAAAGTTGGAGTTTATTCTTTTAATTTTACCATGTTCTTGATGCCCTAGTCATTAAACATTAGACTAAGCAGTCTTGTATCAATACAAAAATGTACATGCTCATATGTTAATATATTTCTCCTTTATTCGGCAATAACGTTAAACGATAATCAGACATTTTAGCATTTAAAATGTGTGAATATTGGATGTTCAGAATTATTAGACTTTTGCAAAACAGAATCTTATTTCATCATCGTTGATTTCTCTATTTTGTTGCCAACTTTTTTTTTTTTTAAAATGGGATCCATCAACTTTTCACATTATAAATGGATTATTGAGTTATCAGGGTGTATATGTGAAGTCTTTGAATGAATTGTCAGCTCGCTAGTAACTGCATTTCATTAAAACGATAATTCAGGATCTAAGTTTTAATGTAGACATATATGCCTCAAATTAGTGCCTATATAAAGGCTTACATTTTGTAAATGAATTACAAAGCAAAGGTATCTACCTTGATTTATTTTTTGTGAAAAGGATCTATGTTTGCCATTTGCCATGTTCAGATCTCAGTAGGATGATTGTTTTAAAGATGAGACCTTCCAGGTTAAGTTAAAGTTGATTTAATGTGTATATTATAGCTGCTGTACGAGACATGGGCGAGGTGGGGAATGTGGTACAAGTACCAACCACTGGATCACATCAGGTTTGTTTGGATACAGAGAGTTTTGTTTTTGTTGGTTTTAACGGCACTTTTAAGACATTATTGGCTATTCCATGCAGAGGAAATGGGAGTTAAGTACCTTTCCCAAGGACAGGCCAAGGCAGCCAATCCGGGCAGGCCTGGATGGGTATTGAACCTGCGATGTTCTTCCAAAAGCTGAGTTCCTGACCACAAATTCTGACTCAAGGGTGGGACTTCCCTATCCCACATTAAAACTTATGTTGGATTATTTGTCTGTCATCTCTAGCTGCAAAATAGAGGTGGAAAAAGATGGCAGATCACTTGTATGGATCTAGTTGTTGAAATACATAGAATATATTTGTGTTTCTCAGATTGAGCATTACAAGTTTAGTTTTACAGCGAAACAATTTGTGTTGAATAAGAATTACTGTTTTGAAGCTGGCAAAATTTGTCTTTTCCACATTGTAACCATTCGAATGATAAGCATCATGACGACATCTGTTGTGTCACTGGGCACATTCATGTAGGACATATGTATAAATTGATACTATGTGTGAATGACCATCTTCATGACATATTTTTATGCTACAGTTAGCTTGTAAATATGTAAAGTTGAGGTTTATGACCAAATCTTGTATGTTTGTGTATGTCAGGAATATCATGGATCAGATGGACAAACAGCAGTTTAAAAAAAAATCAAGCATAGAAAAGAATTTTAATTAATTCCTACAGAATTCCTCTTTGCAAATAGAGTACAGGTCCCTTCATGGGATTCATATTTTCTTTTAACATTGGAAGTCGTACTCAAAAGACTTTGCTTAGTTGTTTGAATCCGCATGAGTTTGTTAACTCATTTGTTGTGGGTTCATTTGCACTTTTGTTAGATACATCCAAGATTGTTCATGTTATCTGCCAGTTACTGATTAGATTTTTAATGATATTAGTCATGGAGACATGGTGGCTCAGTGGTTAAGGTGCCCTACTCACAGTCTGAAGGGTGTAGCTTCAAATTCTACCATCCCTACTCACAGTCTGAAGGGTGTAGCTTCAAATTCTACCATCCCTACTCACAGTCTGAAGGGTGTAACTTCAAATTCTACCATCCCTACTCACAGTCTGAAGGGTGTAGCTTCAAATTCTACCATCCCTACTCACAGTCTGAAGGGTGTAGCTTCAAATTCTACCATCCCTACTCACAGTCTGAAGGGTGTAGCTTCAAATTCTACCATCCCTACTCACAGTCTGAAGGGTGTAGCTTCAAATTCTACCATCGAATCAGCCTGGGACTGCTACCGTGGTGTGTCCTTGGGCAAGGCACTTTATTCCAGTTGCCTTGGCACTAAATAACCTACTTGTGCTGATGTGCTGTAAAACACCAGATCAAGTCAAATCAATATCGTTCAGTGCAACATTAGATTGTTCATGATATCAGTCAGTGACTGATTAGATTTGAAGTACCTATTACCTTCACAGGATACTGATTATTGCTTGATTTGATGATTTTGTTGGGTCATTTGTTGACAGTCTTACAATGACTGATAAGAGTGTTAATGATATAAATCAGTGACTGAATAGATTTGAAGTACCTGTTTACTGAACTTTGCTTGATTTGATGATTATGTTGGTCACTTATTGGCTGTCTTACAATGACTGATTAAATTGTTAATGATGCCAGAGACTGAGGAGATTTGAAGTACCAAAATGTCTGATGGTTTGAGATTTTTAGATCACAAGCAGCAGAGATGCTGCCCGGCAATGGGATCACATGATTTATTTGGTTCTTGGAAAAACCGTTGTCAATTTTTAAAACCCAATTGGTGACAGTTCATGCAGATTACCTGCAGTTCCAGCAATTTGTTGTACCCAATGCACAAATTTATTTTTTGGTCCAAAATATTTTTAAATATCAAACCAGTGTTTTTTTTTCTTTTCATAATGATCTAACTTGATCTTTATGTAGGTAGATGTAGTGTAAGAAGTTTGTAAGTAGTTGCATGATCAAGATCTGGTGTGATTTATGCAAGAAGTATAGAGGTTTTTTTAATTGAATTTTCTCCTACTGGGGTATAGCAGATTGATCTGTTTTTTTTTACTGAATTTTCTCCTAGTGAGGTATAACAGATTGATCTGTTTTTTTAATTGAATTGTCTCCTAGTGAGGTATAGCAGATTGATCTGTTTTTTTATTGAATTGTCTCCTAGTGAGGTATAGCAGATTGATCTGTTTTTTTATTGAATTGTCTCCTAGTGAGGTATAGCAGATTGATCTGTTTTTTTAATTGAATTGTCTCCTAGTGAGGTATAGCAGATTGATCTGTTTTTTTAATTGAATTGTCTCCTAGTGAGGTATAGCAGATTGATCTGTTTTTTTATTGAATTGTCTCCTAGTGAGGTATAGCAGATTGATCTGTTTTTTTAATTGAATTGTCTCCTAGTGAGGTATAGCAGATTGATCTGTTTTTTAATTGAATTGTCTCCTAGTGAGGTATAGCAGATTGATCTGTTTTTTTAATTGAATTGTCTCCTAGTGAGGTATAGCAGATTGATCTGTTTTTTAATTGAATTGTCTCCTAGTGAGGTATAGCAGATTGATCTGTTTTTTTAATTGAATTGTCTCCTAGTGAGGTATAGCAGATTGATCTGTTTTTTAATTGAATTGTCTCCTAGTGAGGTATAGCAGATTGATCTGTTTATCATCCTGGAAGGAGATTTCTAGACTGTGAAAAGCTGATAACAGCCACGAGTCTGCAACTACATCTACTATGTGTGAAACTGCAGCCACACTTGACTGTTTTGACTGTTATGTTTCACTGGCAAAGAGTTTGCAGAGAAGAAATGTAAATAAGCTGATAGCAGAAAAAAAGTCAAAGATTGTGGAATAATTACAGAAAGAAAAGATGCAAGAGAAAGAAAGATTCAAATTGCATTTTCAGTCATATTGAAACATAAACAGAAAGATTCTCTGCTCAGAATGACACAAGGGAAGAGGATCGGATGGTCTGACACTGAGCAAGTAGGCACAGAAAGTGGCGATACAGAAGCAAGTAGGCACAGAAAGTGGCGATACAGAAACAAGTAGGCACAGAAAGTGGCGATACAGAATTTGGTCTGACACTGAGCAAGTAGGCACAGAAAGTGGCGATACAGAAATTGGTCTGACACTGAGCAAGTAGGCACAGAAAGTGGCGATACAGAATTTGGTCTGACACTGAGCAAGTAGGCACAGAAAGTGGCGATACAGAATTTTGTCAGCAAGATCAATACCTCATTTTTTCAATGCATTGTAAACGGAGATTAAATAAATTCATGTTAGAATCAAATTTAATTCTTGGAGAAATGTTTTTTTTTTTTTTTTTTTTTACAAAAATGTATCTATCCACTGAAACTCTTTAGCCTAACTAATTTAGGATTGTAATCATCAGCTTCCATTATCATGGTTACTTACATAAGCATGGTTACTTTCAGGGTACACAAAAATACCAAAGCCTTGTTCATGATGAGGAAAAGTAATTCAGTAAGAATAGGTATAAATATAAGCATCATTTGTTGATAAATAGTTAGTTAAAACTGCAGGTTTCTTGAGAAATATGTTTTGTAAGGCTAAATTAATAATTTTGTTTAATATGTACATACTGATAATTTGTCATAATCAGCAAAATGGATAAAGGGAGGCAACTCAATGCTTGATCCAGTTACCAATATCTTGAATTGATTCATGACACATTATCTTACTGGGGTCTCTACTGTGGTTGTTGTTTTTCATGACATTTTTTTCATTGTGAATACTTGTGTTTGACTGGTCAACATTGCCTGTTATTTAATGTAGTATTTTGTAATTAACATCATTCTACAGTGAAATTTTGCTGTCGATAGTATACTTTCAGCAGATATTTAATTTTCTGTCTTTGAACTATGCTAAATTTGAATTTATCATAACTGCATCATGACATCTCTGTAGGATTCTTTTCATATTCAATATAACAACATAACTTAGAAATAGTGATTACCTTTAAAAATTAGCATCATTTTAGTATGTCCTTATTATCTTCGGAATTATTAGGTATATCATGACTTTTCTTTTGGTATAAAATTGTTGAATTTCAGAACCTATTTTTAATAGATAAATAATTTACAAACAACATACCCAGAAATCATATTTTTGTTATACCTGAAATTAATTTTAAAAATACAAAAATCTTAAGATCAGTATGATTGCATATACTTTTTGATATATGTATGATTTTGACAGGTGACTTTGAAGTGTCAAAAATTTAAAATTAAGAAAGTACCATTTTCCCATCATAATTTGACCTAATATCTCTCTTTTTAACTTCATATTTCAAGGAAAATTTCAAAATAAATATTCTTATTGCATTATATTTTATCATTGTCAGGCTTTTAAACAACAACAGTTAGGAAAAAGAACTTGATTGCCACTGACCCTTTGGCATACATATACAATTACAAATTCCTTGATGGTGGTACAAATGTAATGCATAGTAAAATGGAACAAAGGAATATATTATCATGTATGTAATAAGTATCAGAACATATAATAAGTACTAGAAAAAAAAATATTTGATAAAAAAATAAAGTGTTCATTACTTTCAGAATGAATATCCAAGACAAAACAAAATTCAGATAAAAAAGAAAATAAAATTGAGAAAGAAATGATTGAAATGAAGAAAAATAAATCGTTTAATTACGACAGTTTTTCCTAGAAAGGTATGTCTAAACTATTGTTTTTTAATTGAACTTTAATAGAAAAGAAGATATTAATCTTTCACTCATTTAAATTATTTTTTTCTTTTTCCACACAGTGTTATAGCAACAAAAATATTGTATCTGTAAAGAAAACATAACTTAAACAAGGACATAAGATTCTTGTTCATTTGTTAGACCAGGTTTTTCGGGTGGTGCCACCTGTCAAACTGAAGGAAGATAACTGGGCTCATTCCCCCTTTCAATCAGGATCATACAAATTTACCTATTAAAGAATTTTAGAACGAAAAAGAATATGATGTACTGCTTCACTAACAACTCAGAGTGTACAAAGATACATTCTTAAGATTTTATTTTTCAGGGACTATTTTGGAGAGAAGATCGGGATATACTTTGCATGGTTGGGGTACTATACTGCTATGCTGATACCAGCTGCAATCGTGGGCCTGATTTGTTTCATCTATGGATGTGCCACAGTCTTCAATGATATACCAACGTACGTACCTGATTATTATGTGATAGCAACCCAAAATAAAATACTAAGTAATAAAGAATCGCGTTGATATTGGTGATGGGATAGTACTGTATATTGATGTCTGTGATGCGATTGTACTGTATATTGCAGACCTGCCAATGCTTACAATTTTACTGTAAGTCTTACTGAAATGACCCTTAAATTACAGACTTATGGAATAATAGCAAAAATTATGAAAATATGATAATTGCAGTCAAATCTGGATACTAGCTCGTTCATGTTTGATCCAGATCTGGGTTTCATATTAGATTCAGTGGAGTTGGTCAGGGAACCTGACTAACCTTACAGAATTGGATTGTACTGTATATTGATGTCTGATGGGATTGTACTGTATATTGTGATGGGACCGAATTTGTTATTGATATCTGTGATGGGACTGTACCGTATATTGATGTCTGTTATGAGATTGTAATGTATATTGATATCTGTGATGGGACTGTACTGTATATTGATGTCTATTATGGGATTGTAGTGAATATTGATGTATGTGATGGGATTGTAGTGTACATTGATGTTTGTGATGGGATTATGCTGCATATTGATGTCTGTGTTGGGATTGTACTGTATATTGAATGTATCATAATAGATAGAATGTACATCTTCAGCTGTTTTTTTTTTCTTTAAACACCTTTGGATGTGAAAATGAACTTTCGTGTGTTGTATGTATTTGTTTAACCAGGCAGCTGGTTGAGTACACAAGCATTTATTTCTAAAGTAACATACAGGGAGGATAAAATGTAGACCAAAGCAAATTCTAGTGTGGAATCATTACTCAGGCATAAGGAATTCAAATCCTAGTATGGAAGACTCACACTAGGGAAAGCTGACAATGATATGTATTTCTCTTCCTCTTTTATCCTTGGACTACGTGCATAGTACACATATGACATATCACTCATTGAAATTCACCTTGTCATCATTAAACGTTGTTTAGGTCAATCAATTACCTTTTTGTGTTGACTGAGTGTTTATCTTCTCAGTCCTTATTTTATATGAGTGTTTTCTATGTTCCTTTTGTTAATTTTGAAGGTGTTTTGTGCCTTTCTTCGCAAGGGGTGCTACAGTAAATTTTATTCCACTTCATATTTCCGGTGCTAGCGTAAGTATTGTGTACCCTGTTTAAGTTCCTGATTTGTATTTTTGTTTTATGTGATTTTTTTCTCTTTCAAAGCTTAGAATGTCGCAAGTGTGATTAAGTGTGGACATCGTGGGACTCGAACCCCACTTGCCTATCATGCACTGGTTGTGCAAGCACAGACAGTTGTCTAATTTGTTGTGACTGGACAGATCAAGCATGGGACTTTTACGAAAGTTGCCACACATACAGAGGGAGGAAGAAGGGCCCTTTGTCCTCCTCCTCATCACTGGACAAACCCCTCCATTCCCAGGAGGGTTCTGGCTCTCTTCATGTTGTTGGGACAGTCAACTCCCCCTGTGGGGCAGTAATGTACCATGACCTCAGTGGTTCAGAGATTGTTCAAAAGCCAAGGATTCCTGACACTTGTTTTGAAGCCATCAGTGCCTGGGAGGAATTGATCCTTGGTCCTTCCCAAGGGAGGGAAAATGCTTGAGAGTGATTCGCGCATACTGGTTAGGGATGAGCAACACCCATTCAAGGTTGGTGTCCCAGACAGAGAAGCAAATCGTGCCTTCCTGAGAAGGAAGAGCAATAATCTCGATGTGATAAATCTGATGTAGGCTGGTCCATCAGATCTTCATTGCCAGGCCAGTCTTTGACCAGTCATAGGTCACTGGTCACCGGTCATCCACCAGGCAACAGGCTTCAAGCAACGGTCACTTGTCAACAGATTTTGATCATCGGTCTGGGGACAGTGATCAAGTTTATACACCTTTCCCCTCGTTCCTATGCTACCATTTAATCTCTGTGGGGATAGGGAGTTGGGTTGTACTCACCTTTCCCTGTGTTCCCATTTAATTCCTATGGGATGTGGAGACCCCCTTACCAGGAAGTGAGTCTTCCTTCCACCCCATAACATCATGGATGTCCCTGCCTTGGTTTCAAGGTAGGGCAAACATGACAGGCCATGGACCTGCTTCGTTGCCTCCAGCCATGTTCAACTGGAACTACCCACACCCACCCACCCACCCCTCCATGAACAGTTTATGGGACAACAGAAACCCCATTTTGATGCCTTTCTCTGGAGAGAGATACTGGGAAGGACAGTCCTGTCTCGCCTTGGGAGTTGGCTTAAGACGATAATGTCATTTCCATTATAGTGTATTCAAATGAGTTCTCAGGGGAACCATTGGTGATGGTTTCTCCCCATCCATGGGGGTCCCCTGCTCCTTTTCACCAGTCAGGTCAGATGTTGGAGGAGAAAAAGTTTGGACATTCTATATTGTGGGGAACAAAGTTTACTGCCTCTTGCTGACAGACTTGTGTCCTAAGCCTTCTGGCACTGAGGACAAGAAGATTCTCCAATCTGGAGAGGCTTTCTGGGTCCTCCTCTCATCCAGGTTTTCAGCAGCTCCTGCTCTCTGTGATGGTTCAGAAGCTTACACAGAAGTTTTCCTGGGGCTAGGAGTTCACCAGGAATCAGAAAGGTGGTCCCTCCCTCCTCTTATGCTCTGGCCACTGGTTTCTGCCTCCAGCTATCAAGTTCATTCTCTGACATGGCTCCTTAAGTAACTCTCACTCACCCCCACCCACCCTGGACTCTAGACTCTGCATTTCAAGTGAGGATATAAGCTGGGGCATGGGCTCACCTCCTGATTAAAACCTTGGAGGCCTTGGACAGGACCCACAGGATCACCATAATAAAAATTTACTACAGATCCTGCCTAAATTTAACTAATGCTGCAAAAATCAAACTAGTCAGTTCAGTTTCTAATTCAACATTTATTATTTATTAACATCAACTCAAAACAGTAACAACTGTATTTCACAAACAAGACTCATTGAAAGATGAAAGCTTGATGGCCTGTGTTAGGTTATAATCCTTGATGTCTGGTGAGTTAAGGAGCACTATCATTAGTGTGATTTAAGGGATGATTTATGAAAGTTTTTACACCCATCAACAAATCATAATTAAGTACCCCACACACAACATCACATCCTTTCCTGGGTCATACTTGAACCATTTGTATGCATTTTCCCAGCATTTCTGGTACTTTCTTATTCCCTTCTCTTGATCATATTTGTGATCGCGCTTTCTCTTTTCGTCATCTAATTTCTGATGTTTCTGTGGCAGCTGTGCACTTTGCAAAAACTTCCACATCATTTTTACCTTTAGTTAGCACCATATAGCCACTGTTGTGCTGAGGTGCCATAAAATGCTACTATATACATACTTTCCAGTTGTCACCACACAATGCATTGAATGTTTATCAACAACAGTATAAAATATTAAAAGACGTTATTCTGTATAATTCTGGATTATTTGTTGAGTACGCCAATGTAACCTTTTCTGATTGGCCAGTACTAGCCTGATACCCTAAATCTTTTTTTTGTCATCAGTATTGAAATCAGTCTTTGGGGATAGTACACCAGGCTAGTTCCCTGTGTGCAAAGACTTTTTTGACAGTAATCACTCTAGTTTACTTGATGCATGGAATAACACCTGTCCATTTCTGCTGTGGGATTTATTGTGTTTTGTCAAGTGCAGGATGTTGGCAGGTATTCATTTACCACAATAAAAAGATAAATTAACCATGAAAGGGAAATGCATCTCGCATTTTATTTGACACATCTGATACAAGACCACTTGTTAACTGCTGTGATAGTGACCAGCAGAAATTTGTACTGCTTTAGCGGATTAGTGATGGCTGGGGTTTTAGTGATTCGCCAGCAAAATCACTGATCTCGGGTTAGCAGATTAGCCCTACTTGGAGTGTAAGGCCTGCATGCTAGTGACTGCCTCGCATTCCAGTCTCTTCAGACTCTTGAAGGAGGAATCTTAGTGAAGATGTCACGATATGCGCTTTCCATGTCAATGGGGCTCTCGGCTTAGTTTCTTCACCTCCGCAGGGATGCCACTTTGGAGACACCTGAAGTCTTGCAGCCTGTCAAAATTGGCCAAGAAGCACACCCACCCTAACCACTGTATGTGACCTTCTTCTAAGTTCTTCAATCAGGCACAGCCTCAACAGTCTCACAAGCTGCCTCAATTCAAAGCACCTTCCCACCTGTCATTTGCTGGTTGTGGTGGTTGGAGATGCCTAAAGAAAATGTATTTGGACTCCTCCCCCTTCCCCAAGAAGGGAGTTGGTCAGCCCTAGGGAGTTGCACCCTCTTTGTAGCATCATCCACTTCCTAGCATCCCATTAGGTGCTTGTCTGGCCCTCTTTTCAGGGAGTTTGGTCAGGCATTACAGACGATGCGTGAGTCCATTCCACTTGAAGGACAGATACCGGCTTAGTTTTGGGGAACATCCTCCCCTATTATGGACACTTATCTTTCAGAAGTCCAATCTGGTTCAATTAAGGGAAGAGGTACACACCCCTCTGTGGAAGGTGCAGTCAAGAGGGTGGAAAATTACCAAATTCCTGGTTTCTATTCCTGGATCTTTCTGGTGTTAAAAAAGGCGGAAAGTTTCAGCTCATAATGTCTGCATTAATCAGATTTCTTTGGGACAAACGCTTGAAGAATGAAACTACCGCCTCTGAAAGGAATGCCATAAAGCCCTGCGAATGGCCCTCTCCATCGATTTTCATGATGTGTACCTACACATTCCCATCTTCCTGCCCCAGAAAATACCACAGTTTTTTTATCTCAACTAAGAGGTAATTTCAATTTTGAGACCATCCATTCAGCCTTGCCTCTGCCCCAGAACCTTTAATAGGGTGATGTGGGTAGCAGCCCACTTGAGGTTTTTAGGGATCCCCATTCTCCAGCATTTTGACAATTGGTAGATGCACAAAATCCTCAGAGATTCTCTACTGAAGGACTTAACCCCTGTTGGTCGATGGTGACTCATAATGGTCTTATCCCCAACCTAGACAAGTCAGATCTCGTCCCTTCTCAGGACTTCATATATGTGTGGATGAAAATGTCCTCGCCAGCCTTGGGAGGGTTCATCTTTCTCCTGACAGGATCAACCAAATCCTGTTCCTCATAACATATCTTATGTCAGCTCACTGTTATGACTCTATGGTCTAAGAAAAATGTAACAGAAAGAAAGTGAAACCAACAAATCAAGTAAAAATCAACAAGCAATTTATTTCTAGATAATTGAAATGAAAATCAAAAGACACTTACAGTAACATGAATTAAAATCCAAACAATCCAATAATCCTAAGTGTCCTAATCACAAGTCCTAAATATAGAATGTTCCGAGTGAATTACTGTATCCTTGAATGTGCTGATGTGCCAAATAGTCTTCAGTGTCATGGTGTACAAGTAGTCTTTAATGTACTGATGTGCCAAAATGAAGTACTCCAGAATATCTTTTAATAAGTTCACATAAATCCCAAAATCATAAATTCAAAATCCAAAATCCAAAAGTCTGTGAGCACTTTTATAATTCAATGAATATTTAAATAATTCCTCTCTGAATTTGAATGATTTTTCACAACTGTAATGATTCTTTAAAAGACTGATGGTAAGGTTGAAACTGAAAACTGTCCACTAAACATAGTATATATAAAGATAGGTCACATGACATAATGTTCTAGAAAATTATATGATGTATGTGACTTTTAACACATAATTCTAAAGGAAATTCTAGTTTTATCTGCAAACAAAATCAACCCTGACCTCAAATTGAATCAACTTTTTTACCAAAACCGTCCTTGAACTCAAATACTAAGTAAACAACCTAATTCAAAGACAGTAAGTCAACATGGAAACCTGATATATAACATTAAGGTTTGAGCAAATATGAAAGTCAAAAAACATTTATAATTTCCTAAAATATTTATAATATTATATAAACATCATACATAACATCACCTTTACCTCACACTCCTGGGAACTCTGAACTCGGCTGTTGGCTTAGTTCCCCTAGGAAGACTTTACTTGCACATGTTCCATTTCCTGCTTCTAACAAACTTGAGACTGCACAAGGACCTGGTATCAACTCAGATCCTGATACCTCTGGGAACCAACCTTCACCACATGTGTTGGTGGCTAAATTGGGAGACCGGTTTCTGACAAAAGTCCCAATTCACACCCTGAACCCCACTCTTTTATGTACACCGATGCATCAGATTCTGGATGGGGTGCTCACCTGGAGCCTGACAGGGTTGTTCCTCAGGGGTTTTGGTCTTGGGAAGAAGCGTTCCTTTGTGTAAACAACTTGTAAATCTGGGCAGTGTTCCTAGCCATCCAGGGGTGTGTCAACCTCATAAGGTGTCGTTGTGTTATGGTCGCCTTAGGCAACATGTCAGTACCTCCGGCATCAGAGAGATACACATTCTCCTCTTTGCATAGAAGTCTGGAATCTCCTCCGATGGGCATCCTTGGAGTAGATAACTCTTTGAGTCGGCTATAAACCAGGCAAAAGGAATAGCATGGTGGAAATCTATCCAAACAGGTCCATGTGGTCCCCACTGAATGGTCTCTGGATCAGTCAGTAGCAGAATCACTTTTCCAACTGTGGGAGATATTCTTAGTAGATTTGTTTGCTACAAGACTAAACAACAAGCTCCCTGGGCAGTGTATGCTTTCAGGGTGAAGTGGGATCATCTGTACATGTATACCTTCCCACCTTTCAAAAATGGATCTCCACTTCTCGGCTCATCCTGGTAGACCCCCTGTGGCCTCAGTGGTTGTGATTCAGCGACCTACTCAACCTGTCGGTAGAGGAGGCCAAGAGATTACCCAGGGTTTTCACAATCTTGAAAAGTGCTTGAATTTTGTTGGTCACTCTGCTGAAAATGTATATGCATTTGACCTTAGGTCTAAAGTCCCCACCATCAGTATAACCAGGGATGTACAGAGCTAAAGTAACCTCAGCTAGATCAATGAGTAAGAGAGCTTTAAAATCTCATGGATAATGTGGAAAGCATATATATAAAAATGAAATATTGACATTAGGAATGAATTTAGAATATTTTTGCTTCAAAATTAAATATTGACAGTGGGAATGAATTTAGAATATATTTTTCTTAAAAATGAAATCAATATTGACATTAGGAATGAATTTAGAATATATTTTGCTTAAAAATGAAATATTGACAGTGGGAATGAATTCAGAATATATTTTGCTTAAAAATGAAAAACTAAAGGAGTTATAAAAACTGGCAAATAAAAGTGCTAACTCCCAAACTGATGCAAAGAATTCCGAGTTCTTGTTTAAGAATGAAACACTTAATTGTGATATTTTGTGGACTTTTCATACCATTTATCAACATTCTTCCTATTGTGGACTTTTCATACCATTTATCAACATTCTTCCTAAGTTTATGTGCAGTTAATTATAGAACTTGAAAATTAAATTTGTGTCCTTGAAAAGTGCTTTAATTTCTTGATGAAATATATGTATGATCAATGTTACCACAGACAAGGGACCTGCTGTCACATATGTATGATCAATGTTACCACAGACAAGGGACCTGCTGTCATATATGTATGATCAATGTTACCACAGACAAGGGACCTGCTGTCACAGCACAAAGGGGTCTCTTATCCACAACAGCATGCAGATTCTCCACCTTCATGCTTGGCTCATCTCAAGCAAGCAATCCGCCAATAACAGTTTTTGAGCAAGGTTGCCAACTGCATCACCTAGGGTGGGAGGCAGATTAGTCTACTTCCTGGATTATGATGCAAGAGGAGAATCTTCTGTAATTAGTGGTGTAGGAAATGCATTGATCCTAGTTGTCCCCCTTTAAATGCAGTTGCAGACTTTCTTCTCTTCTTTTTCGAGGAAATAGAATGTTCTGTGTCCACTATTAAGGGTTATAGGGCAACCCTTTCTAACACTCTGAAGTTGTCTAGAGTTTCCGACATTGGGTCTGACCCTCATCTTTCTGATCTCATCAAGTATTTTGAGCTTCAGAGACCAGTATCTTGCTCACTAATGCCTACATGGAATCTTTTGTGTGTTCTTTGGGCATTTTCAGAACCCCCTTACAAAACTTTGAGTTGAAGATTCCTTCAAGAACCATGCTTTTAAGACAGTTTTCCTGCTGTCCTTAGCATCAGTGAGGAGAATGAGTGAGCTTCATGCTTGTCAGTGGAGAAGGGACATTTACAGTTCCAACAGCAACTATGATTTGGTTTCTCTTCTTTGCCAACCTGGGTTTCTGGCTTAGAATTGGCTACCTTCAGTACCTCCACTTCCTATTGAGATCCCTGGTCTGAGTCATATCTGTGCTGTGGATTATCAAGATAGGCTCCTTTGCCCAGTTGGAGCTTTAAGGTTTAATATTTGGCTTCCTCAGAATAGAGAAGGAAGTTTCAGAATCATCTCTTTCTACCTCAAGGGATCCTTTGATATTTTGGTAGCCACATTTCCAGGTGGATTGTCCTCATTTTCAAGAGAGCTTATCAATCCTTCAATGAGAGGAACCTTCTTCATGAGAATTAAAGTCCATGCAATTAGGGCCATTGCTACATCTTATGCCTACTTGAATCACTCCTTCTGAATAATGTTATGATGGCTACCTTTTGCCAGTCTCACACTACCTTCTCTCCCTTTTACCTTCCATATTCGGCGCACCAGAGCAAAAGCATTTTTTCATTGGGTCCTATATTGATGGCGAGGCATTTAGCCCAACCTTCTACCAGCCTATAGTAGTGAACACTCCTACCATAAGGGTAAGTGAAATTGTATTCATTATCAGTTTTGTGGAGGCGATCAGACTCTCTCCTAACTGGTAAAGTCGGTAATGCAATAGTAGCAGGTATTGTATTACTACTATTAAAATGTAGTTTTTAGGGTGGTAAAACCAATTTTAATAATGTAATACTTACCTGCTACTGTTGCAAAGATTCCCTTCTCCCACTTAGCTATGATGTCCAGTACTCTTGGTCCAAGTCAAAAGAGGAAGGTATTCTGTATGTTGGCCATGACTAGGGGGTGAGACTGGGATCATGTTCATTTCAATTCTGGCCCTCCAATACTAATTGGAAGAGGGAATAATTAGCTTGGACTGGGGACTAAGAGTCCTGGAAAAGGAAAGCTATTCAATACTTGCAGGCAAGTATTACATAATCAAAATTAGTTTTACCCCAAAAAAACTGTATATAAATTGGCATCACTGGATGGAGAGAAAGAGAGAGAGAGAAGACTAGGCTAGGTTACTCTAGGTAGGACTAGCAAGTTGGGACAATGTTGCTATGATTTGGGTCCTGCAATGAGATGCAGGAGCCGTATGGTAATCACCTTTTTCATACATCCATTCACACTTCTTCAACCCTTACAAATAATTGGATGCCATTTAATGCAGGAGTCAACTTAACACAGATTTGTCCATTGTCCAGCAGGGCCAGCTCACATATAAATCAACTGGCCCTGCAGAAAATCAAATGGCTGTAATAGAATTTATTTAATAATGACTTCAGAAAATTTAACTGGCCATGCAGTTCTGCAGCTGTCAGTATCAACTGTCCCTCCTCAAAACCCACAGGCCATGGGCCAGCAGCTAAATTGACATCTGCATTTGCATATTACATTTAGATGTGTCTTCTAAAGGTTTTGTCTTTTCAGGTCCAATTTTGATGGAGTTGTTGCCCTTTTTCAATTAATTTTAAGTCTCCATTACAGCAGATTCTTGTGACCAGCATAACTCGAGAACCATTCAGCATATCCTGATGCAATTTGATGTGGACATTGTCTTATAGACTGAGTTGTGCCTTTTATGAGTTTTGTCTTATCAACACCAATGTGGATAGAATTATGGCCCTTGACAATTAACTTCATATCTTTACATTAGATGTTGCTTGTAACTGACAAATCTCAAGAACCATTGAATATATTTTAAAACAATTTGGTATGAAAATTGTCTCATTGACTTGCATGTGCATTTTATAGGTTTTGTCTTGTTTAGAAGAGTTATGGCCTCTTGATTACTTCTCCTCCTGACTTTGATTTCCACAAGATAACATCACTAACATTTGTTACATTTCAGCCAGATTCTGCATGTAGCTTTAGATTGATGCTGCAGATCTTGCAGGATATCATTTACAGGGGAGATGGCCCCTGATTGCTCATTGTCCTGCTTTGGTTTTCACAGTCTAACTTTACATAGCTTTGTTGGATTTCAGTCAAATTTGGCATGCAACTTTATATTGGTGAGTCCTCGAATGAGTTTAATTTCCAGTGTTCCACAACATCATTTACAGGAGTTATGACCCCTGATTGTCTGTCCTTCTTACTATGGTTTCCACAGCATAACATTTTTAAGCTTTCAACCAAATTTGGTATGCTGTTTTATATTGATGAGACCTTGAGTGAGTTTGAATTCCAGCATTAGCAATATCATTTTCAGGCAGTCTGGCCCCTGATTGACCATCCTCCTGCCATTGCTTTCTGCAGCATAACTCTACAAAGTAATTTTGTATTTCAACCAAAGTTATCTCGCACCTTTATATTGATGAGACCTTGAACGAGTTGGATTTTCAGCATTTCACATAATCATTTAGAAGAATTATGGCCCCTGAATACCCATCTTCTCCAAACCTTGGTTTTATAACAGAAGTTCTGTTTAAGACCCTGCCAAGCAAATTGTAGTGAGCTGGGCCCTTAGTGATGCACCCATAGCTAATAGTCCTAGCTTCCTAGTTAGAATGTATACCTAAATTTCAAATGCATCCAATTATTTGATCCAGAATTACCAATTTAATAATTACTCAAAGTATTTCATACTGTATCAAGGGAATCTTGATATGCACACCTTAATCAAACTTCCACTTGGGCATCATTCAGTTTACCATGAATATAATGGTTAATTTATTCTCCCTTTTGTAACATTTTACTCTATTGTACAAAGTGCAAAACACAGGAAAAAAAGTACATATTATATCCCAAGAAATACAGTAATTTTTTGTGTTGCTTTTTCAGCTCAGAGCTCTGTGATAAAACCAAGTCTGGGAATCTGACAATGTGCCCACTATGTGACAAGCGGTGCTCATACTGGAAACTTCAGGACAGCTGCGCCTATTCCAGGGCAACATATCTATTTGACAATCCTGCCACTGTCTTCTTTGCTTGTTTCATGGCTCTTTGGGGTAATCTGCAGCCTTGTACTACACATCTTCATTTCATCATTAACTTGTTGTTCTTGTGCTTTTTTGAAGGAAGTTTGGAGATTATGTGATCCTGCCTTTTGATGAATGTGTGTTAGTGTATGTGTGGGGGTGGGGGTGGTAATGTAATGCAACATCCAAACTTTGGCTTTGATATGAGATGGTTTATAAATTAATACAATGATTATATAATTTTGTATTCCTCCAGCTGCCTCTCTGTTGAAGGGCTCAGCTGTGAATAAATGCAGGAGAAATGTACAGGGTTTGCAGTCTTGGAAAGTGCTTTCATTTTTGTGGTTACCTAGAAAGGTGCTTGAATCTCATGTCGGCTCAAAAAAGTAGTGGAAAAGTGCTTGAAAGTGATCAGTAGTCTTTGAAAAGTGCTTGAATTTTGAAACAAACATATTTCAATGAAAAACACCAATTTACTAACATAAATATCAAGAAAGAAAAAAATGGAGCTGTTAAAAAAGTTAGAAACCTAATCGTTCAGAAATGTTCTCCTAATGTTGGGTCACTTATGTATTCATTAAGACTTCCGGTAGGGTCGCTTGTGTGCTCATAAGTAATTGGTCTCATTTGGGATTCTAAGTACCACATAATGTAAATGAATAGATACTGTGTGACTGGGCCATTTTTTAGGCTGATAAAAAGGTTGGTCAAGTGCTCTGCAATGGGAAGCATATTTTCAAACAAGATTGCCATAAGCACTATACACACTGTATATATGGGTAAGGCCAAGCGATCAACAAAGAGCTATGTGTTGTGTTTGTCAAAAGACATTAGATCAGTGGTAGTTGTGGTCACCTTATGTTGTACTGATGGACCATGATCATTGACTTGTGTACCAATCATGATGATTGAAAATCAAAGTCTCAAAATGGCACGTTGATGTGTAACAAAAAATAATAATAAAGAAACTGATTTGCTGTTGTTATCTAGGAGTACTGTGTGAGTATTAAATAAGAACTGGACTATTTTAAAATTTCAAAACTAAAACACTTGGATTTCCCTAATTTTCAACATGCACTACAGAATAGTTTCCTTGTTAATTATCTAACAGTATTTTCTCTAATATTATTTGATATGTCCAAACTATTCTAATAGAAGATTCTCATCATCATGGTATGCTTTCATACAGACTAATATCTTTATAGCTTCCTTTTTCCATGAGCTGTGGAAGAGAAAGCAAGTTGAGCTGGAGTATGAATGGGATATAGAAGATTTTGAGCAGGAAGAAGTAAGTAGACCTTTGTTTGACTCTGGACATCTGGAAATTATTATGGGTTAGAAAAAAATGTGAAGAATGCTTTCATGAAGAATGGGCAAACTTACATTTAGTAATACCTTCCAATTAGGACCATATTCATTGCTATTGAAAAATGTTCTAATTGTGAGGTGGTCTCATTTTGGGTGATAAGTTTGCCCCTTAATGGGACTAAGTAAACATGATTGCAATTGGGGAGTGGTCTTTGTTTCGAGTTGTCATGATAGGAGGCTTTATTGTATTTGCATTTTAATTCACTTGCCTTGCATCTTGAATTTCAACAACAATGCATCCCTTCCAAGTTATTGCAGGAGAACTTTATAATGCTAATCAATGGAACCATTAATATTAACCATGACATAGGTGAGGCTGTGTCAGACTGACATAAAGAAACCCACTACTAACATCAGCATTACATGGTATTAAATTACAGGAACCATTATAACCATGACATAGGTGAGGCTGTGTCAGACTGACATAAAGAAACCCACTACTAACATCAGCATTATGTGGTATTAAATTACAGGAATCATTAATATTAATCATGACATAGGTGAGGCTGTGTCAGACTGACATAAAGAAAACCACTACTAACATCAGCATTACATGGTATTAAATTACAGGAATCATTAATATTAATCGTGACATAGGTGAGGCTGTGTCAGACTGACAAAAAAACCACTACTATCATCAGCATTACATGGTATTAAATTACAGGAATCATTAATATTAATCATGACATAGGTGAGGCTGTGTCAGACTGACATAAAGAAAACCACTTCTAACATCAGCATTAAATGGTATTAAATTACAGGAATCATTAATATTAATCATGACATAGGTGAGGCTGTGTCAGACTGACATAAAGAAACCCACTACTAACATCAGCATTACATGGTATTAAATTACAGGAATCATTAATATTAATCATGACATAGGTGAGACTGTGTCAGGCTGACAAAAAAACCACTACTAACATCAGCATTAAATGGTATTAAATTACAGGAATCATTAATATTAATCATGACATAGGTGAGACTGTCAGGCTGACAAAAAACCCACTACTATCATCAGCATTACATGGTATTAAATTACAGGAATCATTAATATTAATCATGACATAGGTGAGACTGTTTTAGGCTGACAAAAAAACCACTACTATCATCAGCATTACATGGTATTAAATTACAGGAATCATTAATATTAATCATGACATAGGTGCGACTGTGTCAGTCTGACTAAAAAAACACTACTATCATCAGCATTACATGGTATTAAATTACAGGAATCATTAATATTAATCATGACATAGGTGAGACTGTGTCAGGGTGACAAAAAACCCACTACTATCATGAGCATTACATGGTATTAAATTACAGAAATCATTAATATTAACTATGACATAGGCGAGACTGTCAGGCTGACAAAAAACCCACTGCTATCATCAGCATTACATGGTATTAAATTACAGGAATCATTAATATTAACTATGACATAGGTGAGACTGGGTCAGACTAAATAAAACCTCCACTACCATCATCAGCATTATGTTGTATTAAATCAGAGGAGCCATTAATATTATCCATGACATAGGTGAGCTGTGTCAGACTAGCATGAAAAACCACTTGTATCATCAGTATTATGTTGTATTTTTTAAAATGGTTTTATATGAAATAACAATGTAAAGGGTTGAAATCATAAAGGAACTAAGCGAAATAAAATAACTATAAAATAAAATTAACTGAATATAATGTTATTCATGACCATTTCCTTGTTACAAGAAAGACCCAGTTATACTGAAGTACTCTTTGGTCAGGGACCACTCATTCACAGTCCTGCCAACCTGTATGATTTGACCATAAGTCTTACTGAAATGACCCTTAGATTATGGACTTACGGAATAATAGCAAAAATTATGAAAATAATGAAAATACGATAGTTGCGATAAAAAATCCAGATACTGGCTTGTCCATATTTGATCTGGATCTGGGTTTAATATTAGATTCAGTGGAGTTTGTCAGGGAACCAGTCAAACCTTACAGGAACACCTCAGACGCTTTAAACTGCCCATATTTGTCATGCAAAATACTTGCATTATCAAGCTGTTTCTTATATAGCATTTTCTAAAAATGTTGTCAAGTGAATGAAAACACGTTGAAGATGAAAAAGACAAGTCTCCTAAAAAGTTTAAAGAATCAACACCCAAGTATAACAAAAAGTAGGGGAAAAAAGCAGGAAAGGCAATATTTGTTTTAAACAAATCACTTCTGCTTGAAAATTAACAGTAGATCCAGGCATGTGAAATGTAGATCGTGATTAAAACCATACATAAGCTTCCTGAATCAACATTCAAGGTCACAGAATAACAGAATATCCATCTCCATACTTGCCATATTCCCAGACAAGGTTGGGGGCTTTTTGAGACTCAAAAAGTGTGTTTTGAGGTCCCAAGGGGGGTCAGTGCACGTGACCCCCCAATAATGACGTCATCCAAATAAGAATAAGCTATCTTTTCAAATTAGCCTCTAGCAAATGACTGTAAATTCAAATCTGAATAAAAGAAAATACGATCTGTTTTCTCTGAAGTATGTAATATACTTACAACAAAAAAAAAAAAAACCTCACAGACATTAAATACAAAAATACACCAAGTAACTGTCTTTAAAATCCATTTGACAGTGGAATGAAGTTTTAATTACATGCAGTCTTTGCTGCTTTCAATAGTTCAGTAGTTGGTTTGATGGCAAGTGATATTTGTGTTCACAAATATGCCTACACTTGTCCTTCGCGAATGTGCATCCATGTCTATGTTGGTGCAAGCAATGGCCAAAGTCACTAAAAGTGATAAAACCTGTAAGATGGCAATGAATATCCATTTAAAAGCAATGAATCTGCCAATGAAAACATTCAAGGTTTGTGGTAGTTGGCCAAGTTGCTAGTCTTTGATCACTGCTATTGTAACATATTTTCGAGGTTAAAGTCACACCTACAGCAGTGAAGATTTAATTTATTCTCAGGCTGAAATAATGAAACAGGGTACTAATTTATGCAAATACACAATTTGTCACATGATTAATTATTTAATACTTTTAGAGTATTCAAATTACATGGTGCAGTTCATTTCAGGTTATTTGATCACACAATAAAACGTTTATTGCAATCATGTAAATGTCCATGGAAAATATGAGAAAGTTAAGGTGGCAAAACTGTCGAAGCAAATAAGATTATCTCATTTTTTTTTTGCTCTTTTAGTGCATTATGTACTACAATTTTCCTGTGTCCCTTTAAAATGTTGTGTGTCCCGCAAATCTGGAGGGTGAGGGTCGCAGTATCCCCTGACCTTTGGATCCTAGGTACAACACTGCATTAGAGATTGAATGGTGCTGTTGTTCAACGTACCGAAATAATACTGGTTTGAATTTTATATATGGAGTAAAAATCCAACTTCAAAGAAATGTTGCCGCTGATCACAAACTTTAATAAAGATGGCTTCAACATTCTCATTCAATGCAGTCAGTGATGTGTAATAGCATTTGTTTTTCAACACGCATCTGTTTGATGTACCTAACTTCAGACAAATTGGGTTGTTCCACTTAGTGTACTTTACCTATGCAAATTAGCCTAATGGGCTCTCCCTCCGCAGTGCTCAAATTATTTGACACCACACATTCACCCTAGCTATTGTGAGCCAATTCACTAAATCTTTGAAAGGTGTCTGTTTATCTCTGACCACCATACCGTTTAGTTGCCTTTCAAACAGGTGTATAAACTGCCCCAAGGATAGATTTACATGAGCTCTGAGCACAGATTACGGGCATATATCATTGTGATCAAGAAATTTACATTTTTTTGTTGTTGTTGGAATTATTTTTTTTTCGCTAAGATTGCTGAAAATCGTGCTTTTCTAAACATGACTGTGTTGGGGTTTGGGAGTCCAAAATCGTGTTTTTTGCATGACACGTCGTGTTATGGCATGTATGCATCTCATTTTTGAGTTAATTGAATGTAAAGGTGTCTAGAAATCAGGCTACTTAATGAACATGGGCTGGTGTCATGGTATGTTAACACCCATGTTGTATTTCTTATTTTATTTTTAGTGATTAAAAGCAATTAAATTGAGACAGTTCTTTGAGAGGACGAATACTAAAGTGACTTTTTTATTAAAATCTATTTTAATATCAGTAATACAAACCTGTCACTATTGCATCGCTTACCTTTCTGGGACAGAAATTACCCTTGTCCATATTAGAAAATTCCATCCTTCCATGAGATGGAAAGTGTTAGAAGTCCAGAACTAGAAAGAAGACGGACCCAGTCTGTCCCCCATGTCATAGGCCCATGCACAGTAGCCATCCTCTTTCATATGGGGGACATCTTTGTTAAGTTCAATTCAATCACACTCTAGTAGAAAATTGCCTTTTCTTGCGTCAGGACGTGTTCTGGCATTTAAATACAGGGTTCCGTATTGTTAGAGTGTTCACATTCTCAGTCCATTGTATTTTAATTGTAGCATAAGCTCTCCTGTAGAATTTTGAAGCATTTTTTGTTATGTTTTGTCAGCAGTGTCATTTATTTTGCCCATCCCCTTTGGCAATTGGGTATTCCATAACTGCTCCATTTTATATCAATAATTTATTAATTTTGGATGTTTCTGGTCTTCTAGGGCAGGTAATTGTTTTCCCTTTCATATCCAGAATTTTGTGACCTCCGTTTTAATCTACATCTGTTTTGAAAATATCTGATTTGTTGGTCCATTGACTAATATTACTTCATGAATTTTAGACTCGCTTAGGATGTCTCACACCGGTCATAATCATCTGTAGCGAGTTTCAGTGGCTACACCACTCCTTATTAACCATTATCACAGTAGTGTTTTGCTGGTGTTAAATTGTGTTTTATGGAGGTCTCATATCATACTTCATTCACCACTGTTATCAACATTTTTTATTATTTCTTGTTTCGCAAATTTTCTCATTGCAGCAATAAATGTCACAGAGTGTGAGCAAATGGGGACATAGGAAAGCCCCTCGGGATGCACACCCCACCTGTGTCTTTCTTGCATTAGCTGTGAATGTATGGATGGTTGTCTGTGTGTGGAACCTCCAGTATTTCGATGACTGGTTGAGCCACAATGGCCTCTTAGAGTCTCTCAGACAAGATCTTTCCTGCTGCTGGTCTGTAGTGACATGGCTGGGACTCATTCCAAGCCTAGAGAAATCATAGCTAGTTCCATCTCAGGATTTTGTATATGTGGGGATGAATTTTCTCAACAACAGAGGATTAGTTCGTATCCCTCTAGACAGAATAGACAGAATCCTGGCACTTTTGTAGGCGCTGTAAGCCAAGACTTGGTTGTCGGCTCATTTATCTCTATCCCATCTAGGGATCTTGAACTTCACAGCAGACCTGGTTCCCCTAGGAAAACTGCACTTGCACCCCATCCAGTTTCTCCTGGTAAACTGGAAACCACACAGAGATCACCTGACAGCTCAGATTTCTCTAGGAGAGTCCGCAGGCAAAGTGAAGATCGTACTAAACAGCACTGCTATGAATGACCATATCACAAAAGCAGAGACAAACACTAGTGACCTTTATTTAATCTTTTGTAACCATGACCACTTACTGTTTTTTTTATAGGTCATGCTGTTAGTGTTAGTTATTATAGACTGTAAACCAGACTAAAGTACATGTCACTAACTGCCATTGTAGTGACCAAGTCATGTGAATTGCCATTGAGATTAACCAATCTTTCTTCAAAGGGAATAGTCATGGACATACATAGTCAGTTCAAAGGTTTGTATTGTTACTTTATCTTTTATGAAAACCAGCACAATGCCAATAATATCCTAATGAGAAATCTTGGAAAGGGCTACAATGTAGGGGTTGAGTACAGCATTTGACTTTGGAGTTAATCTGTAATGCCTGCAATGAAGTAGGTCTTTGTCTTTGTCTTTAATACTAGTAAGTGATGATCGTTTTCCGGAGTTGATTGTCATCGTTCAAGGGTTGTGTTGTTTGTTGCTCTTTTGATGTTACGGTGATTACAACCCACACACCAAACCATCATCTGTTGACCTTAGTGCAGCCAGTTACACCCTTTGTTTACAGAGTTAATCCATTTATGTCATCAGTGAGTTAAGTCTTTGGCTGTTGTCTCTAAATAAATTTATTCTGTTTCAGGATGAATTAATTATGTCTTTTGATTTCATTCATTGGTACATGTTTACCCCAAGCCACTACTGTAACAGTCGTTTTTACAATTGATCACTGATAACATCAATACCTTGATAACAATGGCAGAACTTCCAACAAAAAAGAGAAACAATCAAACACTAGAGGAAAGAATTAATGTAATTGAAAGAAATGAAGTTAACTTACAGACAGGATAAATAAATATTACCTTAGTTAATTTTACAATTCATATGCTAACACATGTACATGTAATCTTCTAATATAAATGTGATTGTTTTATGATAGATGTGCATCTATATTGCTATATCAAATTATTTTTAGATGAATGCATGCAATATTTTGCAATATTATTCACAATGAATAAAGAATACAATACATGTACAGTGAATTGTGGGTATTTTCCTTCTTAAACAGTGTTGAATTTTGACCGTGGAAACTGGTTCTTTGCACAAACCTCTTAGGAGAGACCAGCTGTCTCTCAAGACCACTTTTTGTTGGCAGAAGGAGTGGTCTTTCAAGACAGGTTTTACTATAGTAACAATGACAACAACAGTAGTGATGGTGATAGTGATGAGGAAATTTCAGGCTGACTCCAGAGGAATCCTGGATAAAGCAACAATACTTCATCTCCTAAATGTTAAGATCAACAATGTTGAGGACTGCCACCAATATAATCCAGGCAGTGATCTACTAAGAAATGCTAAAAATGCTTGTGGTAAATATAAGGAGAGTATGAATGGCAACAAGTTCCAGTGAACGGACTGATTTGATGAGATGATGTGCATATTTTAATATTAACAAATGGAAATTTGTTCAATAGTTATATTTGTCCATTTCCATGCTAAAAATTGGGTCGATGAAAATCCTCCCTCTTTTGAAGTCCAAACTCCTGACCATATTTTGCAAATCCCCTTGATCTGTCCTAAGCTGACCTCTCTGTTCTGTTACATGCACCCAGATGGAATCTTTCATGCGTGTTGTGGTCTTTGTCTAAACCTCCCTGTGAACCTTTGGGTGAAGCTTCTTTAGAGAACCTTACCCATAAAACTGTTTTCCTGCTCTCCTTAGCATCTGTGATACGTTGGAGTGAGCTTCATGCTTTGTCTGTAGAAAAAGTTGTTTATGGTTCAACAGCAATTACGAATCTGTTTCTCTCCTTTATCAACCAGGGGTTTTTTTTAGCAAAAAACCCAGCTTTTTTCAGTAGCTCCACTCCCTATAGAGATCCCCAGTCTCAATCTTATATGTACTGGGGATAATCAAGATTGACTCTTATGCCCAGTTAGGGCTTTACAGTTCTATTTGGCCCCTTTGAAAGGGAGAAGGAAGGGTAGGAAACAATACTGATATTATATTGTAGTGGGGGGTGAGTAAAACTAGTTTTAATGATGTAATATACATACCTGTCGCTATTGCCAGATTCACTCCTCCCACCCCACTCTAATGTCCCACAACTTGTCTGTGTCCCTAAGAAAGAGGATGGCTACTGTGCATGGGCCTATCACGTGGGGGACTGGACTTGTAGAACTTTCCATCTAATGGGAGGATGGAATTTTCTTACATGAATGAAGTTAATTTCCATCCTGGAAAGGTATGCAACGTAATGGCAACAGGTAAGTACAACATCATTAAAATAAATTAGTTTTAGCCCCGCCCCCGTCCCCCCCCCCCCAAGTAAAAACCCTACATTTTAATGATTGACTGAAATGGTTTACATGTCAAAATCTTAGCTAGAATATGCTCAATTAAACCTAACAATCTTGACAGATCTTCTGCCTCAAGTAAAATAGATACCAAACTGGCTAAGCATATTTTCATGCAGAGAAAACATTCTGTGCCTTAGGATTGCACCTTATTATTGCTTAATGAAGATCATTTGTTGACAATAATGAATTTAGTCTTCATTATGATAGAAAGTGAATTGATTCAAAAACCTTTAAATTGGACTCCCAAGGTAATTTTTGATTATCCAGCATAGTTTATGATGTCTTTGGCTCAATATCTGCACACAGGAACTGAACCATTGCTTGCTATAAGTCACAAATTTTACTACCTGCCAATATATAATACAACCAGGATTAAGACAACCGAAGGCACAATGAACATTAATCATTACTATGAAAGAAAATGAACTACAATTGCAAGCTATAGGTTTCTTTTACTTGATTGAATTACCATATTTACTTGCATATAAGCTCATACTAACTGCAAACTGCATAGACCCAGATCTGCCATCGCATAATGCACCAGCAGATCTGGGTCTATGCAGTTTGTAAAGACTAGTAGAACAAACAGCATAGACCCTGATCTGCCGGTGCATTATGCGACAGTCGATCAGGGTCTATGTTGTTTGCATTTGGACTCAGATTATTGCGAGTATATATGGTATTTGTATCTTTCAGCACAACAGATGTTGGGAGTAGTAGTGGAGAATAAGGATAAATAATAAATAAAATAGAGCCATCTTATGACCATATTATATCAGACTTTTTATTATAATGAAGTGTGTTATAATGTGGTTCCTTTGTATTTCTAATTGTCAGGGCCACAGATTTGGTGTGTAATAACCAAAATTGTTTGTGTAATTCATTGCAAGGAAGATGAAATGATTACCGTCTATACTCGCTTATAAGTCGATGTTTTTTACTTAAAAATCGATTCATGCAGAGTAGGGGTCGTCTTATAAGCGCGACATTAAAAAAGAATATAAATCTTGGGGTAATGTTGGAAACTCTAGATGTTTGCAGTACATAAATATCCTGTCAATTCATAAATTTTTATGTTTTCATGCCACTATTCCTATGCAGTAATGCATATATGGTATGCACTGTGTTTATCCATTTCATGACAGTATTCATTACACAATACTACATGTATCTACAGTTATTTGGATTTTAATAATTTGAAAATATTACCGATTTATTTAACACTACCTACCCGCAAAATGAAGTGTCCGTCAATGTTTACTGTGGGTGTTTACTAGTAAGTATATTGCTTCCATTTTCGTGCCAGTCCAAACAACCTGTATTTAATATTTGTGTTTTGCTGTATAAAGACTGTGCTTGATGCAATTTATTTATGACATATTTCACTCAATAATATAATTGTATTTTACACCGGTTTTGTCATTATTTTTCTTAACTTTTTGCTTGTTTATATTTCCAAAGTGCATTTCTGACTCACTAAGAAGTCACCCCTTCAGACGGATCTGACTTGCAAAATACACCCCGACTTATAGGAGGGTCAAAGAGAAATTCACTTTTTGCAGCCCTAAAAAGGGGGGTTGACTTATAATCAAGTATATGCGGGTACTCCAGTGAAGGCCTTGGTTGCGAAACTTGAAAACTTTGTTTTGAATATTTTTACTATCCGAGTTCATAACATTCAAGTTTTACTGTATTTTCTTTTATTTTAGGAAACTGTGCGCCCAGAATTTGAGGCAGAAGTTCAACGCCTGAGAACGAACCCAATAACAAAGGTTAACATATTTTAATGTGGGTTTTTTTTTTCCTAGTAGAGGAAATATTTAACAAAATTATCTTTCTGTGGTATCTAAACAGCATATCACAAATCTCATATGCACAACTGCTCTTGAAGTGTTTAGCTCCTGGCAAGAAGGCCTTTTAATTTTTTTACAAATGATGCTAATCTACCATTAGATATCGGTGCTGTTACTTAAGACTGAAATATCTGTCAATAATTTACTCTAAAAAACTGCTGAACAGAATTTTACCAAATTTAGCAGAAAGCACATTGGCATGAGTGCATTTTAAATTTGTATGAATGCTGCAGACCAACAATCAAATATAGCTACCATTGCTAAAAATAGAAAAACCTTTAAATGGCTTCTTTATAAAAATTGCTCAAGAGAATTTGACTGAATTTGACAAAAAGCATTTTGGCATGAAAGCCTTTGAAGTTTGTTCAAATAATGCTGATCTGCTATTGGACATGGACACCATTACTAAAAATAGAAAAACAACTTCTTTCAGCAGAATTTTACCAGATTTTACAAGAAGTATTCTGGCATTAAGGCCTTTCAGGTTCTTAAAAATTATGTCCATCCACAGTCAAAATATGGCAGCCATGACTAAAAATAGAAAAACCTTTCAACCAGCTTTTTCTCAAAATCACTTTGATTTTGACCAAATTTGACAAAAGCTTCCTTCTCGAAACCAGTTCAACAGACTTCTTTACAAAAAGCATTCTGGCATGAAGGTTTTTCATGTTTTTTTTCAAATGATGTGGATCTGGCATCAAATATAGCTGCTGGATATTGAAAATACATAAACATTTTAATTACTTCTCAAAAACTGCTCACCAGAATTAGAGCAGGTCTGACAGAAATCATCTTGGTAGGAAGCTCTTTGAATTTTGCACAGATAATGCAGATCCGCCATCAAATATGGTTGCCATTACTAAAACAAGAAATCCCATAAATGATTTCTTCTCACAAACCACGCAACAGAACCGATAAAGGACTCATCAGGAATGACTCAGCAGAATTTTATGAAATTAGACGGTATCCTGCACAAACGCCTTTCAGGTTTGTACAAATGATGCCAGTCAGCCATCAAAATATGGCACCATTACTTAAAAAAAGAAAAAGAACCCTTTAAGCAAATTATTCCCAACCACTGACAAGATTTCTGCCATCAAATATAGCCTTTGTAACTAATTTGAAGAAATTAGACAGTAGCCATCCTACTAAGGAAGATTTCTTGGCCAGTTGCTCTGTCAGCCAGGTGAGCTATCTCTGAGCCAATTGGGTTTCTTGTTCCAGAGCTGTGTGACATTTTTTAAGAAAATATTGGCAGAGATATCTAACTCCTATGGGCATTTTAACGTTTTTAATGAACAAATGTATTTTTCAAATATGATATCTCACTGGAAATACACCATCATTGTCAAAAATATCTGTTCAGGAGAGTTCTATCCTGCATCTCTTTGCCACCAAAAATAATTACTCATAGAGCACTGAGGCATAGATCATTCTCAGGCAAATCCTTTAATTAAACATCCTAGTGATTGATGGATCAAAAGGTTAAGGTCAGGTGGTGACATTTATTAAATACATGGCAATAGATACTTTACATTTCTAGTTCTTGTAGGAAGCCTACTGAAGTGCTATGATTAAGATGATATAACATTTATTTTTAATAGAAAGAAGAGCCATATGTGCCATTTTGGAGTAAAACGATTCGATACTTCACCACAGCAAGTGTCATTTTCTTCTCTGTAAGTATCACCATTCACTTTCTTCCCAATGTACCGTTTATACTCGTTTATAAGTAGAGGTCAACTGCTAGCAACATAGACCACATAATGTGCCAGCAGATCAGGGTCTATATTGTTTGTTCTACTAATTACTCTTAACAAACTGCATAGACCCAGATCTGCGACAGCAGATCCTGGTTTGTGCAGTTTGCAGTTGGACTTGACTTATAAGCAAGTATATGGCAGATCTGCAAACCTTTATGATTTGAAATGACCAATAAATTACAGACTTATTTTATATATATATATATATATATATATATATATATATATATATATATATATATATATATATATATATATATATATATATATATATATAATAGAAAAAAATTATGAAAATATGATCATTGCAGTCAAATCTAGAAACTGGCTTGTACGTGTTTGATCCAGATCTGGGTTTCATATTAAGTTCAGTGGAGTTGGTCAGGGAACTAGTCTGACTTTTACACTAGTACCTCAGATGCTTTAAACAGCCCATCTTTTTCATGCAAAACACTTGCATGACCAAGCTGGTGCTTATAGTATTGTCTAGAAATTGTGTCCAATGAACAAAAACACTTTGAAGATGAAAGGGACAATAAGCCTTTTAAAACATTTTAATAGTCGGCATAGAAGTATAAAAAGGAATATTCAGCAAAGCAGGAAAGGCAACAATTACGTTTATTGGACATCATGTCGTGTTGATTTGAGTATGTCTCATGGCGGCAGAGATGATTGCTGTTGCCACTTGAAATTGAAGAAACAAAAGAAATAAACCAAACAAACCCAAAGATTAGGTCAAGTTGAGAGATCTAACAAGAAGCCATGGGTTATGGAACTGAAGTTTCTGAAACTGTACAGGAGATAATTAAGGTCTAAGTGTACTTTACAAACTTTTGTAGTTGAACATTGTGTTTGCCATCGCTGCATCAGTCTCAGATCACACTTCTGAACCTTTTAAATGCACATTTCCAAATAGACAATAGCAGTACATGAAATTTCATTACACCTTACTGAAAATTGGTCTAATTTAAGGAAAATTTTCTAATGCCTTAGTGAGAAGCTCTTGCTAAGGTTGGCAGGTCTGATATGGTATGTAAGCCCCCTGTAGGCTCAGGGATGTAGGATATGCCTGATGCACTCTCCTGCACGTCATAAGAGGCAACTAATGGAAGCAGGAGCGGTGGATGTTCTGAGGTTAGCATGTTAGACTCGTGCCTGAAATGGTGTGGGTTAGAACCCTACCCTTGGATCAGCCAGGGTTAGTTATCATGGTACCATGGCATGTCCTTGGGCAAGGCACTTTACTCAAATTGTCTCAGTACTAAATAACCTACTTGTGTTGCTGTGCTCTATTACATTACATGCATTGTGTTTTTATGAAAAAATACTTTCCCACGGTGGACCTTAATCCTTTTCACGCTGTGCCCATCGCGGACAGGATATAGTGGTCATCTTAGATTGTCCACGACGTGGCTCGTAGTGGACGGATGAAGTTTTATTGCCCATTTGAAAGTCGCAGCAATATAATTATGTAATAGTGGACGCCCACTACCTCGCGTGGAACTTACCTATCGGCTCAGCTACAGCACACAGAATGCTCTTTTTAATTTGTATGCAATGTTGTTTAATATTCAAAGACTCTCTCACTAAAATGCATTCACATATGTGTATTGAAAGAGATGAAAGATAAATTGCTGAGCAAAGAGTCACGAATAATGCTTCACAAAGTATACAAAGTTTAATTATCTCAATTTTAATGAGAGAGAGAGGGGGGGGGGAGAGATTCTGTTTTTAAACAAACCAAAGGTAAAAGAAATCACACGTAATTACATGTATTAGCGGGTTTCATTCCGTTATTAAAATAGAAGAATGCAAGAAATGCTGCGATTTTTTTATTTTTTATTACCCCAATCACTTTTAAATGGTTTGCTTAGCATGTTCCCACACAATGAAATATACACGGCGCTATCCAATATACAACCTCTACTTTCCAGTCTGTTTAGTACTTTCGACTAAAATATACATGTCCATGCGACACATTTTCTCAGGAACTAGACACGTGTTTACTTTTACCGTCGACCTACTGTTTTTACTCAGACTCAATGAAGCACGTGATGCAACATTCTATGACCAACTGATTTAAAAAATATACTTAGGATTGCTGGTTTGGTCATCTGATGAGTTTAATAATACCAAATGGATGGGTGAAAGCGATAAAAAGTGTGTAATCACGATTAATTTGCTTCAGTTGGCGAAACTTGGAAAATTTCTGGTGTTTTAATTAATGCATATCATTCAGTAAGATTTAGTTTATGCTTAGGAATTACTTCTTTCTCCCTCTTGTTTAACTTGTACTGTATTACACATCATATATATCAATAATATGTCTTGTACATCACCCAAAATTGCTAAGCCACATGTTTGCCAAGACTATAAAATCTATCTCTATTATTGCACTAATTGCTGTAAACATGTGGTTTCTTATTTTTCACGGCTTTAAACTGGTATCCCTGGTAGAACTTCATTAATTACTCCAACCTGGAGGTGGAAAAGTTTTGGCTTCAGGGTTGTAAAGCCCAATTATTTCCTGTTTATTTTAAACCGTTCATATTAATTCTAAGGTGGTCACGAATATTGTCATTTTCACCTTGATTATTGCAGTAATGCTCACTCATTGGACTTTCAGTCTATTAAATTTCTGAGCATTAAGTTCATACATGATTAATTATGACCAGATTTGACAATAGATAATAAGAAAATGAGACAAAGGACACTAATAGCAGGTGAATAACCCAGTGAATTATATAAATTCTTGCTAAATACAAAATGAATTGCTAAGCAGCAATTTACATATTTACTTATTTAAATAAAGAGTGGAATCAAAATTTTATTTCTAATTTTTGTCAGTAGATGAATTCCAAAATGAAGATGAACGAAGCTCAATTAAAAATGCATACTCTAATTATCAATGCCTGTTTCCAAGTTAGCGATAAAAGCTACGGGTAACATCGATTGAAAGTTATGGTGCATAATCTCTCCCTCTCTCTCTCTCTCTCTCTCTCTCTCTCTCTCTCTCTCTCTCTCTCTCTCTCTCTCTCTCTCTCTCTCTCTCTCTCAGATGTGTGCATGTAATGAACACATTTATTACAAAATAAGATGCATTAAAAAAAAAAAAAAGCTTGTAATGTAATACAGCTTTCGTAAACATGTAATAGCTTTGCATTGCTGTGATAGACTTGTTTAATATGTGCTGCATTGCAAGATTAATTGGGAGAATACAAATTTTATATGGTTTATTTTATACTGCTAGAAACCAGTTTTACGCAAAAATATCACAACTTGACCACACTGCGTTTCTCACTCCATATTACAAGTCCAAAATTCGCTTTCCATACACAACAAAAACATTTTCTTTCAGAAGTTAATGCTTCTTTTGAAACATCAGCTAAAACAATAAGATAGAAGTTCAACACCTTCCTGAATGGCCATTGTTAACAAGCGTAGCGGCTGACTTCAAAGTTAAAATGTCACTCCTCAGCTGGTCCTTGATGATAGATTCACCAAACAAAAATGACGAAGAGAGTAACCTTTTTCATAAAAATCACTTCGTTTATGGCATGAACAGCCACTGAAAGACAGCAGCCTTCAATACCATGTAGTCGAATTCGGCGCATTTAAAAATTATCATACTCTCAAATAATCAGTCATTTTTCTAAGTCTACAGATCAAGGTATTTGTATCCTGCCTTCAGTAATTTCTTTAAAGAAGATTTTGGAAACTGTGTAGACATTAAAGGGAAACTATGACAAATTAATAACTAGTACAAGAAGTTCTTTCATGAAATATCATTTATTGAGAAAACACACTGAAGTTACCGCTTATGCCCAGTGGCAGTGTTGACACACTAATTGTTTATCTAACGCTCTTTCATTCACATCTTTCTAGCGCTTGCATTACAAGATGTTATCCCAGCTGAAGTGGCTTCATTAAACAGAAGCCCTTGGTGTTTTCATAACAATATTCCCATGACATACTTGAATTCTGATTGAAGTAATTTAACTTCTACTCTTTGTGCTACTGGGGGTAGGGGTGTGATGGGATTGAGCTTTAACAAAATTACACTTCTTGTGATTTTTAGAAAATAAAATATTAATAATTTTATATGTGAATTAGGACCATTGCAGCTTGTTAAATTTAAATGCTTGGTTCCTTATTGGGAAAATAAAAATACTATATATAGTTTGCTTTATATACCGCTAGAAACCAGTTTTACACAATAATATCAAAACTTAACGGCTATGCGTTTCTCTCTCTATATTCGCTCTTCACAAACTAATATCTTGTTAGATTTAAAGTGCTTGATTTTGTGACAACAAGAAACATTTTTATTCAACAGTGTTTATTTTGAAACATTGAAGCGCGACATTGACCAGCAGCTGCTAGGAACTGTCCTAATTTAAGTAATTTAAGACTTCTACTCTGTTTACTTGTTATGCAACGGAGTGGGTGGGGGTTGTAGGCTGGAAGAGAAAGAGAGATGGAGGGGATGGGATATAGCTTGAAACAACTACATTTGTTCTGATTTTTAGATAGTTTAGACATGCATCAAGGCCATTACACTTTTTTTCCCCCTAAATTTAAATTAAATGGTAGGTCTCTAAATGGGAAAATAAAAATAATTATATTTTGTTTTTCATATAACGCTAGAGACCAGTTTTACACGATAATATGAGAACATAACATCAAATGCGTTTCTCAGTCCAAATTTGTTTTTCACAAACTAACATCTTTTTAGTTTTAAGGTGTGTGGTTTTGTGATATTTTCATTCAACAGTTATTGTACTGTACATTTTGAAACATCGAAGCGCAACATTGAATATTAGCTAATGACATGTAGAAACGGTCATGATGGACTGTTGTTGACTCGAGGCAGGAAGCTACAGCAACAGGCATAGCGGCTGGCTTCAAAGTAAGAATGATACTCCTCAGCCAGTGCCTGGTGATGCAATGTAGATTCGTGAATAAAAAAGTGTGGACAGGAAGTAACTTTTTTTCTCATTGAAATCACTTTGTTTATGACATGAATGGCCACAGATAGAGCGCAACAGTCAATACAGTGTACACAATTCCATGCATTTAAAAAATTGCCGTACTCTCTCATAAACAATGTTATTTTCAAAGTTTAAGGGTAAAAGTACAGAAGAACCTTTCCGTAATATAGCTCATGTATCTTTTTTATTTTAAAATACTTTGGAAAGAATTATGACATGTCATAATGTGCCAGTGTTCATGATCGATATAAATATTACGGCGTTCGTTTGTAATCTCTTTTTGAGTTTTATATGTATTACTGGTTTCAATGATTTCTTCAAGGTGGGTCTTGGAATAGTATGAAAATTAAATGGAAGTTATGACAATTAATAACCAGTACACAAAACACTTTTGTTAAATATCATTTATTGAGAAAGAACATCGAAGTTACCACTTGATGCACAACAATGTCAATTTCCACATCTGTATATGCTAACAGGTACATATACATGTATTACATCGGCAAGGATGTACGTTGCAGCTAAGCAATTTTTTCTGATGTACACTTTGTCATGGACAGGGGTGGAAAGATATCCAAGAAATATAAAACCTCATATTTTTTTTTATGTTACGCGTGTTTATCTGTATGTATCCTCAGCCAGGCTACTGATAAATACACAAGAAATGTTACCACTGTACAGGTAAAGGTATGAAATTGACACCTGCCATGTTCATGGCAACTGTGTCGGAGTTTCTCCCATCTGTTTGTTTAGTGTGTTGACTCGTGGAGCGAATACAATAGAATCAGCGAGGGGTGCCATGAAACCCACTATGACTGCAATAAAACCCGTGATGGACTTCCACTAGATTGAGTGAATTTACACTAGACTGGGGGGAAAATCCACCAGACTGAGTGGACTTACACTACTTATAGTGGGCACTTAATCCCCTGCCTATTTCTCCATGCTCACCAGATTGCGTGGTGAATCATAAAAACACAATGCGTGTACTGCATACCCAACCAAACCAGTGAAATTTATTAAGGAATATCATAGGGACAACTGTACCAGAATTTTGGAATGTTTTATATAATTATCAAGTTAATAAATCTTAAAGATGTTTGGTATCGAGGCAGATCAGTGCTGCCCAATAAGGTAATTTATTACTTTCTGCCTGACTTGCTCAATAAGGTAATTTATTACTTTCTGCCTGACTTGCCCAATAAGGTAATTTATTACTTTCTGCCAGACTTGCCCAATAAGGTAATTTATTACTTTCTGCCTGACTTGCCCAATAGGGTAATTTATTACTTTCTGCCTGACTTGCCCAATAAGGTAATTTATTACTTTCTGCCTGACTTGCCCAATAAGGTAATTTATTACTTTCTGCCTGACTTGCCCAATAGGGTAATTTATTACTTTCTGCCTGACTTGCCCAATAAGGTAATTTATTACTTTCTGCCTGACTTGCCCAATAAGGTAATTTATTACTTTCTGCCTGACTTGCTTCTATCACAGGAGCTCTATTCACAGTTTTTTTTTAAAGCCTGTTCAGTTGAGAGTTGTATGCTCTAAAATCTTTCAACAAAGCATTCTTAACAGCTTGATCATCCTGCTGTAGTTGGACAAGTTATATCTGGCAATAGATTCCTGTTCTGATAGCTGCAAGAGATTAAAAACAGTAAATACATTGTTGCTGTATTGGTAGAAGATACAATAGATTCCTGTGATTAACATTTTGTTTTTCTTTTCACAACAGCTCTGCGTGGTACTTGGAGCAGTGTTTGGTGTCATTTGCTACAGAATCATCATCACAGCTGTGCTGTATGCCAGTGAAGAATTTCTCTTGAGATCTCGATCCACATTAATCGCATCAGCAACATCTGCTTGTATCAACTTGTTAGTCATTCTAATACTGAACCAGGTATTTGTAGCATGGAGTTTTAGCTCACCTCAATGCAGTAGAGGAGTGCTATTACCCTGACTTCAGCATCAATGTCTGCATATATAAAAGCATATAAATATGTAAAGACTCACTACATCTCAACCAGTCTTTCTTCCTAGGTCCCAGGCAACAATTTGGAATGGGTTTCATAGCATCTACCCCTTGGGGAGGGAGCTAAGGGGGCTGACTACATGTACATTAGTTGTACATTCTTGGTTATGTTTTTGCATTTCACTCTGGTTTTTGGTACTCTATGCACTGTTATACCTGGAATCATAAAATTTGGTGAAGGAATGCATCTTGATTAGTACTACTCCTTCATCACAAAAGTAGGCCATTGTGACCCATATTTCATGTTTCACTGACTTTTGTTAAATATTCAGTTTTAAGTTAATTTCTCAAGCCCTGTTCATGCTAGAATTATCAAACTAGATTATTGTTTCCATATGAGTACCACAACCTTACAGCAAAAGAAAGTCACTGTGACCAATGTTTAACATTTATTGGCTTAGGTTAAGTTAGAGTGTTTAACCCATGGCAAAATATGGGGTTTTTTGCACCCTGTATACATACTGTTATACCTAGAACAATGAAACATGGGAAGGATATGCATCTTAATGAGTACTACACCCTTATCACAAAAGTACATCACTGTGACCAATATATTTAACACTTCACTGACTTTGGTTAAATTTTGTTTTAAGTTTATTTCTTAAGCTCTGATCATACTAGAATGATCAAATTAGATGATTGTATGCATCTCTGTTAGTACCATAGTGCCACACCTTTACAACAAAAGAAGGTCACTTTGACCTATATTTCACATTTTACTGGCTTAGGTTAAGATTTTGCATTTAGCTCTTGACCTAATTGGTGTTTTCTCAAACTATATAAATACTCTTATACTTAGAATCATGAAATTTGGAGATGGGATGTATTTTGATGAGTACTATACTATCACAAAAGTAGGTCACTTTGATCCATATTTTATACATCCCTGACTTGGGTTAAATTTTCTATTTTAAGTTTATTTCTCAAACTGTGTTCATGCTGGAATCATCAAACTAAAAGATTGTTTTCATCTCTATAAGTGCGACACTCTTACAACAAAGGAAGGTCACTGTCCTACTTTTCACATTTTACTGGCTTAGGTTACATTTTTGCATCCCGTATACATACTGTTATACCTGAAATCAAGAAACTTCATGAGGGAATGCATCTTCATGAACACTACTTCCTCAATTCGGCAGTAGGTCATTATGGCCAAAATTTTACGCTTCACTGACTTGGGTTAAATTTTGTGTTTGATGTTATTTCTCAGGCACTGTTCATGCTAGAGTCATGAAATTGATGATAATATGCATCATTGTTAGTACCACACCCTTACAACAAAAGAAGTTTACCATGACCTTTATTTAATTTTTTATTGGCTTTGGTTAAGTTTTTTGCATTTAGCTAATGAACACATAAGTTTTGGCATGCTGTGTACATAACTATCCTATCTAGAATCATGAATTTTGGTGAGGGGATGCATCTTAATAAGTTCTGCATCGTTATTACAGAAAGAGGTCTCCGTGACCTATATTTCCTGCTTCAGTGATTTTGTTGAAATGTTGCGTTTAAAGTACATTTATTGGGTGCTGTTTATGCTTGAATAAAGAAACTTGATAATTGAATGAATCATTGTTAGTACTGCACCCTTACCACCAAAGCTGGTCACTGTGACCTACATTTTAAGTTTTACTAACGTAGGTTAAGTATTTGTGCTTAGCTTATGACCACATAGATTCTTCCATGCTATATACATTCTAACCTACACAGAAGGCCCTTTCTGTACAGTGCAGTTGGAAGTAGGAATAAATATGTTTATTCAGTGGTAAATTTTCCTCATTACTAACTTGTACATTATTTTGATAGGTTATCCTCAGCAGGTTAACTGTGTATTGTACATGTGAATGAGTATTGGAATTAGATGATTGGATTGCATGCTTTTCATGTGAGACATTGTGTGTAGTGGCTAATCAAGGTAATTACAGATGTATGAACTATGCTTATAATAATGGCTATCACTTCAGAGTTACTCAAAGCCTGTAACTCTCACCCAGTAAAATCTGGAGCTTCTGAAGCAGATTTTAAGAACGGTGATTTTAATTTGTTTTTAATAAACTCTGCTTTTTATAAATTTATTATAGTACCTCTTCTTTGATATCATATTCAATGTTTGTTCTGATTTATTATTTTATGTCTTTTGTGCCCTATCATAATAGTATGTATGTATATGGTTTAGCAGTACGTCATCACAGTGTAGGCTATACAGTGCTGATCAAAAGTTAAGTTCTACAAATGTAATTGTAATTTTAAAAAAAAAAAAACCATTTCTTAGAAAAGGGGCCAACATTTTGTTGTCGGGGTCACTTTAGTCTGAATTAATTTTCTGCATGATAATTAATGTTTACTGTGGCTTCTGGAAACTATAACAGCTTTGAAGAGGTGAGCTTTGTATTCGTTGATTACACTCTGGTTTTTTAAGTGTACTTATGGGCCAAGAATATGCCCCTATCCTAATGTCAAATATTTCAAATTCACACATTCTAGATTTAAGCAATATACTCCTCAAATTTTAATACTAATGGATCGTATATTCCCCTTAAAAGTGATGGGTTACCCCATTCCCAATCACTCAAGAAATATTCATGTGCAGTCTCCCTGATTTTTTTCTTGCCTGTCAATGGACTACAGTCTGTGACATGGATATACAACAATCACATATCATGTCCAATATTTTAGTGATAGTGCTGAAGTAGCAGAAATAATTGTTCAAACATATTGTCTATGTTGTCTTTTCCTTAAACTCACTCCTTCAGGGAGCTCTTGTTTCTCCCTTTCCTTTGACAAATAAATAAAAGTAAACCTTTGAAAGCTTGAGACAGATCATGAGTAAGTTCCTATGTTTCTAAATGTTTGCTTGAAGACAGAGAATAATTATACATGACACTAGTATGTTTAATAATGCTTAGTCTTCAATAATTATACATGACACTAGTATGTTTAATAATGCTTAGTCTTCAATAATTATACATGACACTAGTATGTTTAATAATGCTTAGTCTTCAATAATTATACATGACACTAGTATGTTTAATAATGCATAGTCTTCAATAATTATACATGACACTAGTATGTTTAATAATGCTTAGTCTTCAATAATTATACATGACACTAGTATGTTTAATAATGCTTAGTCTTCAATAATTATATAATCATACATGACACTAGTATGTTTAATAATGCTTAGTCTTCAATAATTATACATGACAGTAGTATGTTTAATAATGCTTAGTCTTCAATAATTATATAATCATACATGACACTAGTATGTTTAATAATGCTTAGTCTTCAATAATTATACATGACACTAGTATGTTTAATAATGCTTAGTCTTCAATCATTTTTTATACTCTATAATATATATATATGATTTTTGCATCTTTTTCAGCTATATCTAAAAATAGGATTAATGTTGACTAACATGGGTAAGTTTCACATTAAAAAGTTTTTGTCATTGCTACAAAGGATCAGATATACCTACGTTTCTTATTGACTTGTCCTTGACAAACATAGCCCACATTAAGATGTGATAACTGAGTGAATTAATGTATGTTAGGCCATATCATTTAAATGAAACCATATGAAGAAAACTTTCCTTTATATATCTGAAGATGTAGTAAGAATTTCATCAGTGTCATTTTAAAATTCTTTGTACATATTTTGTCAATTATTTTCATTATTGGCTTCTACATGCATCAGCTTGGAATTTATGTTAAAGGATGAAGATACATTCAGACAGAGATGCCAACAGTTTCAATTGTTGCAGAATCATTTCTTTTTTTAACTTCAGATTATGCCATTTTGATCACTTCTGTCCCATTCTGATTTTCAGGGCAGATATAATTTTATGTACATAAACCACAACTTGATCACCCATATAACTAGTTCACAGAAATGCTTGTAATACGAAAGTGCTTGTTTCACAAAAGCATTTGAATATTGACCAATCAGAAATAATGTCAGCTTAATGCCCTGTTCACCGGAGAAAATTAAAGAAAGATGTATAACGGACATTTAAATTTGAACACAACATTGGACAAATACCATGCCATTGCAGTCTTCTCTTAACAGACTTCAGCATGCCGCATAATGGCAATGATGACCGTAGAAAGCACATTTCAACCAGAAACCACTTGAAATCAGTATTAAAGATTTAATGATTAAAATAAAGTCTTGGATACAGATTTGAAGTATTCATATTTTTATGTTCAGACTCCGAGTTTTAAAGCTGGTATTTCAGTTTCACATCTGTCGGGATTGGCATCTGTGCAGACAGACAAACAGATACAGTGACAGGCAGATTAGGTTTTTTATTTCAGGTCTGATTTTCATTGTGGGGATGGATTAACAATTTTTCAAATCAGTAATTGGTTGAAAAACTATTAATGTTAATTGGTTTGTTGGTTAAGGTTGTTCCTAAAGACATTGCAAATGATGGATGAAGGCCATAGACTAACCACTGATCTATTCTGTTTTTTCCTGAAGGAAATGTTTTTTTTTTTTTTTAAATTACATGCAATACTCACCTTGTTGTATGTTGAATTCACCCAAATGATGTAAAAGTTAGAAATATAAAACAGACAGATTTGCAAACTGTAAATAAAAAGATTTAAGTAAGAAATAGTAAACACAACAAAGAAGCTTGGTGCAGCCTGGGGACTTGAATGATGTTCAGACCAATTTATGGTGAGTTATAGTCTTTTTTATTTTCATTTTACCTGAAATAATAAATTAATAACTGTTGCAATCTTTAATCTGCTATATGGATTAAGTTAATTTATGTGGAAAGCATATTCATTTCAACTTCGCAATTTCAGAACAACACAGAACAGAGACTGAATGGGAAGATGCCTTCACCTTCAAGATGTTCCTCTTTCAGTTTGTGAACTACTACTCTTCCATCTTCTATATTGCCTTCTTCAAGGGAAAGTATGTAAATACTGCAGTCTTTATATTTTACTGTATTTGCTCAAGTTTACCGTGTATTTAGCTGTAAACACTGAGATGTGCTGTCATGTAATGTGTCAGCAGAAATTGGGTTTACACTCTTTACTCTACATACAAATGAAAGCAGCCAACACAGAGTCCAGTCTGATGGTATATTATATGATGGAACAGCTTAGCCTTAGATGTGCTGTCATGTTATGTGTCCAGTCTGATGGTATGTTATGTGATGGAACATCTTAGACTGAGATGTCCAGTGTGATGGTGTGTTATGTGATGGAACAGCTTAGACTGAGATGTCCAGTCTGATCGTGTGTTATGTGATGGAACAGCTTAAACAGATGTGCTGTCATGTAATGTGTCAGCAGAATTAGGGTTCACACTCTTGGCTTTACATACAAATTAAAGCAGAAAACATAGAGTCCAGTCTGATGATATGTTATGTGATGCCAGATCTGGGTTTGCTCTCTTTGCAGTTGGTTATAGTACATTATGTACAGACCCTGAAATGTATATTTTCTACCAATGAAACCAAAACAGAATGCAAAGTGAATTTTGAACAAATGCAAATAGAATGCAGAAAGATCACAAATGAAATGCAGAGTGAATGCAAACGCAATGATGAATGCATTTAAAAGAAAAAATAGAGAACAAATGCAAATGCAGAAAGAAAAATGATAAATGAAAATGGAACAAATTGCAAATGCTTTTTATTAATAGATTTTAAGATCAGTTACTTTCATGTGCTGCAAACTTTTCATGGTTGAAAACTATTTTGTATGATAATCCAGATTCAGATTCCTTGTACCGACACTTTTTCACCCCTTACAAGCCATGACTTTGTTCTTGTAGAGTTAGCAATCAGCAAACGCCATTGATGCTATTTCACTGACTGTTGTGTCACGCTTTGTGTGGTAGTGAAATTGGTTTGCCAATTAATGCTGGATAACTGCAAATTGATGTGATATCATCACTGGTTTGCCAATTAATGCTGGATAACTGCAAATTGATGTGATATCATCACTGGTTTGCCAATTAATGCTGGATAACTGCAAATTGATGTGATATCATCACTGGTTTGCCAATTAATGCTAGATAACTGCAAATTGATGTGATATCATCACTGGTTTGCCAATTAATGCTGGATAACTGCAAATTGATGTGATATCATCACTGGTTTACCAATTAATGCTGGATAACTGCAAATTGATGTGATAACTGCAAATTGATGTGATAACTGCAAATTGATATGATCACTGCTTGTTGTATCTGTACAATATGTTTTAAAATAAAATAAAATTTGCTAACAAATACTCAGCAACCATACTTTTACATTGGTTGCAATTGTGGTTCTATTTATCATAAATTGAATGCTTTCTATTGAATTTTATGCATTTGTTATCTTATTAAATAAAGCACACTTTTAATGAGAAGAAATAGTTCTCTCCCTTTAACACTCTTGAAAACAGAAAACCTGACTTCGGTAAATGCATTTTCATTTCATTCCAAACAAACAAGCTAAAGGAAATGTTGAATGGAAGCAATAAATGCAAAATCAGAATGCATTTCTGAGACTGTAAATGAAAAATGACAAGATGACAACAGAAATGCAAACACAAGTGGAATGCAAATGGAATGCATAGAAAATGAATTCTGAATGAATTTCAAAAATGCAAATGAAATGAAAATAAAATGCAGATTTGGTAAAATTAACTGTTTCATATCTTTTGACTCACCTGTGTTTTTCATATGCCTGCCATAAGATGGAGCATATTGTGTTATGATACCTGTCTGTCCGTCTGTTATGGGTTTTGTTTCCACATTAAAGTCCTCCCCAATCTACAGCTACCAAACTTTGTAGATGGCTTGCACATGGGGTAAGGAAAAAGCCTATTGATTTTGGGGTCAAAAGGCCTAAGGTCAAGGTCACTGTGACTGAAAGAAGAGAAATGATTTCTGCAGAATAACAGAGATGCCAACCCATATGAATTTCCATAATTTTTAGGAATTTTTAATCCCTTTTATGTATACTTTACAAATCAAGTCAAAATTGAGAATGTTGAGAAATTGTCAAATTAACTGTTTGATAGGTGACATCTGGACCTCTAGATAAGCATAATATTTGCATATTTTGTAGAGATAATTCAGTTAAAATTGTCAGCATATTGCCGTGCCATAATCACAGTCCATATTGTATGTTGGCATGTTTGATCAGTATAAACTATGCTATTGGATCAAGTTCCAGATGTTTAGTGTCATTGGTCAGTAATCTCCAGAGTCAACCATCCCCTACTAGTGCCTACATAGAGGACTATTAAACACATGGCAGACATAAAGTATATCATTCATGGTACTCTTGTCAATCAACAATTGTCCATCCAAATATGCTTAGAGCACAATTATTAATACTACACTGAATTTACCTAGCATATTTAATCCACTTGAGTTTTCTGGGGTTTTCTTTTCAAAGATATTTTCATAACAATTTTCATTTGATTAAAATAACTTTTTAAATGAGCAGAATGTATGATTATTTGTCTTCTGTAGCATGTTAAAACAATATCAAGGCCAAGTAATTAACTTGTAAGAATTAAAACCAAAGTTTTAAATCTATCTGAACCTAGTCGGACAGTATGTCCTATTACTGTGTTACTACTTAGAAAATATACTCAAAAGGAAGTCTACTAACATTATCCAAAATCTTGCTTGAACAATAGAAAATTGTATAATTGCATGAAATTTAATCTGTTCTTTATGCAGGGAAGGGTAGCCTCAGTATCAGTTTGTTTGCATGATGTTAGGAGTTCTCAGAAATGCTCAAATACTGCAGTAATAGGCATGATGTGGTAATAGTAAATTGTAGTATATGCCAGCAAATACAGTAGTCATTTAACTACTTGTATGAGTTTTAGATGATAATAGTCCTAATTTTCTTTCAGATTTATTGGACGGCCAGGAGCCTATGATTATAATTTATTTGGATACAGACAAGAAGAGGTAGATAATTTTTATGTTTTAAGCATCAGCTATTATGGTCTTCTTTATTAAGATGTAAAGCTTCATTTTTATTTTAAAAGTATCCATTCAGGAGTATCTGTAAAGTATAGCATAGTTTTCATGGTAATTTGTGTGATGATGATTGCCATGATGATGACATAACAGTGGTCCCCCTCTTGAACGGCCCCCTGACCATCGGCCACCTGCTTTATATGGCCACAATCCCTTGGAACCGACAAGTTTGTGTTCAAAAGTATAATGCGGCCAGCATTTTAGTACAAAAATGGTCAAATTGACCCCTTGTGAGCAGCCAGATTGAAATCTCGCACATATTTTTTAATTTCTCAACTCAATACATTAACATTTGTTCCAACATGCCGATAAAATAACTTTAATCCATACAAAGAGGTAAGTAATCCAATTATCCTTACTGCCATGTGTTCCTTAGATGTTAACTATTGTCACTTTGATAATTATGAGCTATTATTAGCACAGATAATTATCAAGATGACAAAAGCTAACCGCTGAGAAGCACAGTATTGTTCAGCTCAAGTAAGTATGACATCCAGTCGCCAGATAGTAAAATGGTATGTTAGTCTGTCCGGCTTCCTTCTCATAGATTATGAAATGTACTTAACTGGGTACCAGACTGGAGAAGAAAAAAAGTCTATCACATGACAAGCTCACTTTCTTTGTAAACACTGTGCATCTCAGGTGATAACTACATATTGCCCACAAAGGAATAAGTTGTCGCAAAATGTCGTCAGACATTCTACTAAACGAAAAGAGGGAGAGTCCTTTGATCACCACTTTGAAATTTGATGTCAGAAAGATTCAAATAAACATTGTCAATGTACATTCAGCTGCTGTGAGTGGGAAGACGGAACTGACGGAGTTACAGGGATTGTTACAACCAAATGTTTGTGCCCAGAATTTACCAACAAGGTGGTTTTATACCGTGATTGATGATTGTTCTTATTTTTTTAAAAATAACATCTTATCACATTAAGTCCATAACCAGATAATATTCCTGTGATTTTTAAATGAAAATATTAAATATATAAAAATTAGTTACACCTTTTATACTTTATATGTAGTTATTACTCACATCTGTGAGTTCCTCCTCTAGAAAAGCCACCCCTCTTATAAGGCCACTTTCCTGTTGCAGAACAGGTGGCCTTATTAGAGGGGGACCACTGTATTATTATTATTATTAAAAACCATCGAATGATTATATATCTTTCTGATCTCATGAGAGGGTAAGGGAGGGCAGGAAGTAACTGTGGTGGTCAGGTAAGATAAATTCCTATATTATGCCTCAGAAACTTTAAATTCATTCAGTGAAATAAATTGCTGATGCTTATTTCCAAAAATTTACTTCAAATTCCTCACAGGTAATTTGTCAAAAACTTTGATTCAATTAATATTTTCCATCACACTGTTGCACATATTGTTTATGCCAAAAATTGTATTATTCAGTGTGACCCAGCTGGCTGCCTGATTGAATTGTGTCTTCAAATGGCAATTATCATGGTGGGCAAACAGGCCTATGGCAACTTCAAGGAAATTCTTTTGCCGTAAGTAGTTTTGTAGGATCTTGTGAAATTTCTTAAGCTGGATTTCAAACATGAAATCATGGCATTTAAATGGTGGCCCCAAGAACATTTGTTGTTCACAATGTGATCTTTATGGCACGGCCATGTGTCTCAACTTCAGCTTCCAAAAGTGCTCAAAAATTTCTCCTTTGAATACATTTCCCAATCACATTAACATTAGGATGAAGCTCCTCTACCTCTTGAAATCCAAAAATTGCAAAAGGACAAAATATTTTGTTTTCATGTTTAAATAACGTACAGACAAAGGGAAGAATATCTTATCTATTACCTTCTCTGACCACTGCTAGGTGGCAACGGTTGTTTACGCAGTTTTAGCATTTGCAGGATATAAACAACTTTGTTTCCTGTCCCTCTCAAAATCCCTGTAATATTAGGAGGGTTTTCAATCATCCATTGACAAAGTCAGTAAAATATTGAGGGTAAAGGTATTTACTACATGTTGCAATCATTATTTTGGTTAATTTCTTGAAAATTATGTGAAATTTTTCAGTTGTCGACTGTTCTATTTCTGACCTTGTGCTCCAACATAGTAGAGCCCGTTTTTTTGTTTTGGTTGCCTATATTTTCTAACTTAAGTAATAAGCATTGATTATTTGCATATGTGAACACTATCGGATTGTTATTTTCTAAATTTCTGGTTCTTGTCTTTTAAGAAAGTGATAGATGATGGCAACAAAATGCATTAAATGTAAGAGATCTAAAGCCACAGAGGACACGCATGGGACATGCCTAGCTTGTACCAAGTGTTCTTCAAATATAACATGCAGTGCTTGTGTGTCGTGGTTGGAAGGTATCTGGTCCACAGTACAGAGAAAGGGTCTTAAGAGCAAAGACACACATGACAAGTCCAGAACAAAGGAATGTGCCTGTAAATCTGGGTGCATGGGGTATATTTCAGACTTTGACAATTCATTTGGCCATCAGTCCTGGCTGTATACTGCCATTCCAGCTGCCGACTGACCAGCCAGCCCAGCTGTCGGCCATTGATCATGAATCCATCATCTCAGTGAGCCGTGCTGCATGCCAGCTGACCACACCATGGTATTCAGAGTCACACATGGATCCAGTTAGTCAGTCTGTCCATTTTGCTGCATGTACCATATAGGCGGTTACCAAGCTGACAGACCAGCCAATAATTGGACTGTCTGTCAAGCCAGTAGCTGAGGAGAACCAGCCAGCACACTTCCCAGCAATATATACTGGCAAGACAAGCTGTAGCACTTGCATGGCCACCGATGCAACCACTGTGTCATTTCATTTTGAAATATGTTACACAGTCATAATACCTTAGGAGTATTACCACTACTTTGCAAATGCAGCCTAAAATGTTTAGCTATGAAAGCTAAAAGTTGTCTGCCCACATAGGTGAGAGTTATCTCCCTTTGATACAGGGATTGCCGCCAAATCCCGTGAATACTTCAGTTACTACTCCTGCTTGTGCTGAGTAGCATGCTCTCGCCAAATGAGAGACCTTGCAACCATCTTCAAGAATTTTGAGGAAATATATTCGGCTTTTGAGCAAGTTGGAGGAGTATATTTCATCTATATTTCTGACTTTTTCTTGTTCCTTTATTTCAATGATAAAATTTTTCTGTCTATTGTAGAGCTACAACTTTGTTGTAAAAGTAAACATAGCTGCTCTTTGGGACTTACCTGCATGGGTCACTAGTGCGTCCTCTCTCCTTGGGACATTGGTAATGTGTTTAATAGCTTTATTTTGTTCTGCAGGTAAACTTAGTGCTATAGAAAACTTAAGGTTTTAGCAGTTATTTTAGTTGACACTGCACACAGATCACTGTATAATTTCCGCTTCAGTTGGATTCATACAGGTAAGTTTTCTATAGATAGTTTATAGTCTTAGCTTCCACATTGTTGTTATTAAAAGCTACGCTTCAATGACTTTACCTGTATAGCCAGTCTCTTGAGCCTCTCTTACAGGTAAGTTTATACCAGATAATTTATATAGCATCCACTCTGTACTTATTAAAAGCAACACTTCAATATCTTTACCTGTATAAGCTGCCATGTGGGCCTTTTTTTAAAGCTAACTTTCCACAATAGTGTAATACCCAGCAACGTCCTCTCTTGGAGTTCACAAAGCATGATGCACAGTTGGCTACACCTGTATAAATTTGTCTGCTCTATTTTTCGTCTTACAGATTTTGGACCATAGGCAGGAGTAAGTGCAAATGATGTAAACACTGGAAAGGGGTGGAATACAACCATAGTACATATCTAGCATGCATCGGTTGCTACTCCGGACATGTGTAATAAATGCACTGGTTGGACGAAAAGTCAGTGGGCCTCAGTACTAGGAGTAGAATCAAAACTGAAAGGGAAAGTGCCAAAATGCACACTGAGGGACAAGGACGCCATTAGTATTCATGCTGATGTCACCTCGGTCAATGACTTTCTGTTGGCTGGGTATTGCAATCCTGAAGACTCGCCAGCCAAGAAGCAATTCAGGATATCCATTTCGGCAACAGCTACGGCCCCAGCTCCTCCCTCAAAACCTCAACATGACAAACCACTTTTGGCAGAACCAGTAGGCCTGATACCGCATGGGTTCGACAACCAGTCATCTCTACTGACTACATACAAGCAAGATTGAGATCAAATCAAGTCAACTCAGATACCGCCTCACACAAAAGTAAGAACTGTACAACATCACGGGAGATAAAATGGCACTGTTCCGCCACGATCAGACTCTGTCATATGTATCAGATCACAACAGGTCAATACCACAATCAATCCTACCCTTAAAGGTGGGAATATCTTAGTCTAGTATGCCTACACGACACCAGAACACTAGCACTCTCATGGATCAGCATACTCAGTATAGTGCCATAAGACACTCAGTGCACAGTTCAGTGCCACAGTACCAACGTGATGTGGAATCAATTCTTTCACATGCCTATGCCACTCAAAGGGAGGACTTGCTTAGTGATAGTCTGGAAATTACCATCTCCCAATCAGGATGATCTACTAGTATGGTTAGCCACATTAGACGATCTTCATCAGCTACATCTCAAATTGTACAAGAGGTATTGGCATCACCACCTTCTTCTAGAAACCACAAAGTACGCTCACAAGCTCCATTGTCTTTGCTAGACCTGATGATGAGAAGAAAAGTCTCTGCCTTCCAGGTATCGATCAAAGAAGTCTTTTGCTTGTTACCACCAGAGTTTATAGCACTGCTCCTCCTTCTTCGTCAACAGCTTGGTCCAGAGTACCTGCATTGGTTAACTTGCTAATCAAGAAAGACGAACCAGCGTTCAAATTGCTACCACAGTCTGGCCCAGTCGCTGATCTATTGGGTTGCTTAAACAGACAATAGCTTGACACTAGTGTCAATAGACTTTAGCAAGAAATGATGACATTCTCACGCCACCCTTATCAGATATCCTGATGGGGAGGGGGGGAAGACTCCTATTCTTTGCTGTCGAATGGAAAGAATTTCCCACAATGATCAATGGACCAGGCAAGTGGTTTCAGAGGGCCTCATTATCATGTTCAATGCCCCTCTATTGTCCAGGGTCACTTCAGCTACAGACATCCCCAAAGACCCATGCAAGGCAGACATCCTGCAGTGAGAAATAAACAATCTTCTCCAGAAAAGGGCGGTAGAGATTGTTCACAACATAAAATAACTGGGTTTTTATTCAAGACTGTTCCTTGTCCCAAAGGCCAATGACACTCTTTGACTAAGTGCTCTCAATCATTTCATAAACACACCATGGCTAAAAATGGAAACAATAAGGCGGATTTTAAATACCATTCAGGAGGGACACTTTGCTATAAGTGTAGATCTGCAAGATGCATATCTACATGTCCCAATTCACAAATCTTCCAGGAAGTTCCTGTGGTTTGCCTTCAGGGAGACAGTTTGAAAGTTCCGGGCCCTCCCATTAGGACTCAACATCAGTACATGGGTCTTCACACGTATTATGGAGAGAGTAATGGCTCACTTCAGGACCATCTCAACGTCTATGACATCCACCTACCTTGATGACATCCATCAAAAACACCAGCTGAATTATTTTTTGAATCAAGACATAAAATTCCTTGTTATGCTCTTCCTCAGCATTGGATTCCTTGTCAGCAAGGAAAAATCCGATATCATACCAACTCAACATTTTATCCACTTGGGCATGAGTTCAAAACATATCTGAATAGAGTGTGTCTCCCTCAGGTACGTGCATTAAGAATCAGTTCTATGGTGGCTTCCAGTCTGGCACAGATCAGCCTCTCAGCCCAAGAATTCCTTTGCTTAATGGGTTTGCTCAATGCGGCAGCAGACTTCATTGTCCTAGGTCACCTATTTATGAGACCATTACAAATGATACTGTTGTCCCAATAAAGGCAGAAACTTTGCCCCTTGGAACAAACAATAACATTCTCCATGCATTTGAGGTCCCATCTCAGAACATGGGAGAACCTCATTTGGCTTATGTTGGGTGTTCACTTGCAGGTACAGCCTCTGAAGTTGACTGTGTGTATGGACATGAGCACAACGGGCTAGGGTGCACATCTCTTTCCATCATTCCAGGAGGCCAGTGGAGTGTGACCTACTCAGGATCGTCTATTGCATATCAGTATCATAGAGATGAACCATTGGTGGCAGGAGAAGCTACATGGAAGTCTGGCAACTCCAGTGTGGTGAATTATCTCAGAAGGCAAGGGGGAACCAAATCCCCAGACCTCTGCATTCATGTTTGGGATTTTCTACGGTGGTGTCATCAATGACAAATCCACGTACAAGTTCGTCATATTCTGGGCAGACTAAACATATTTGCAGATTCGCTGTCTGGTAAGAATCAACTAATACAAACGGAATGGTCACTCCATCCCTCAGTTTTCAGTCGCATATGTACCCGCTAGGAATAACTACTGGTGGATCTATTTGTGACAAAGTGGAATTCAAAACTCCCAACCCTTGTCTCGCCAGATCCGGATCCGAATGCCTGGGCAGTTGACGCTCATTTGATAGATTGGAATGGTTTGGACACATATGCTTACCCTCCAACACCTCTGATTCCAAAGGTGCAACAAAATGCAAGAGTATCAGTGTTGCCTCATCCTGGTTGTCATGGATTAATGACCTGATAAATCTGGCAGCCAAAATCCCAAGGAAAATAGAGATATTTCCTCATCTGCTCAAGCAACCATGATGGCTGGCAATTCATCCAAATCCAGAGCTATTGAACCTGCACTTCTGGATCATATTAAACAAGCTCTCAAGAACAAACAGTTCTCACAACAAGTGGTGGAGAGAATAACTCGAGCAAGAAGACCCTCCACTTAGAATTAGATGTGTGGACTGCATGTGTTTCATGTGAAGTCTCAGCTATGGTGGCTAATGAAGATAATTACTAATATACGAACTGTGCTTCTAATATTGCTTCAAATAATGGCTCTCACTCCAGGGTTACTCAAAGCCTGTAAAATCTGGCTTCTAGGAGTGGACAATGATAATAGCTTCGAAGCAGATTTTATGTATGTATGTATGTATATATGTGGTTTTGTGGCATGTCAGCACAATACTGGCAATATAGTGCTAATTAGTTTTAAAAATACAGTCATTAACAAAAATTGCAATTACAAAAAAATTCTTTCGTTAGAAAAGGGGCCAACATTTTGTTGTCAAGATTACTTTTGTCTCAATTTGTGTTAGACAATTCAGGTTTACAGTGGCTGCTGGAGACTACTAAAAGCTGTGTATTGGTCAGCTGTGTATTTGTTGACAACATTCTGGTTAATGTGTTGCAGTTGGGTTATTGTCTCTGACAACAGCAAGTAAACTTTTACATTAAAACCATAAAATAATTTTGTGGTAAGAAGTTTTACTGTTTAAAGGAAGAAAAAGCATACTCCATAATTATTTTGACTTACAGTTTTGTTTCTGTAACAGGAAGATCATTGTGTGGTTCAAGTCACGATCGGCTGAGAAAGACACCTCAGATGTTACTGTATACACTCGCTGGGAGCAGGATTTCAACTTGTCTGAAATGCCCAAACTTGGATTATTTGAAGAGTACCTTGAAATGGGTAAGACTCCACCATTTCATTGCATATAATTGGTATTTATATTCTATCATCATAACATAAAGATCACAACATATTGTAACACACAAATAGACATAGCAATGTCACCTTGAAACACTTTAGAAATGCAAAGTCTGTGTAGTTATGTATCTCACTCATGTTGGTGATACATTATAGTCTTGTATCTCACTCATGTTGGTGATACATTATAGTCATGAAACTCAGAATGCAAAGTCTGTGTAGTTGTGTATCTCACTCATGTTGGTGATACATTATAGTCATGAAATTCAAACATGTGACTCATTGTTGGCAACTTCTTATTGAACTCATTAATTTGTAATATATTTATAATTTATTAAAATATTTGGAATATTTATAAAAAGGTTGAACTCAGTAGAAATATTTAAATAAATTTTAAATTCATCTCTCTAATAAACACTTATCTAACAGTCTCCATGTTTGTGGCAAACATTACCTGGGTTCAACAGTTTTACAAAAAAGTTAATTTCATATCTTGTGTTTGTTTTTCAGTCATCCAGTATGGTTTCGTCACAATATTTGTGGCTGCATTCCCCTTGGCTCCCCTTTTTGCTCTCATTAACAACATCTTTGAGATCAGAATAGATGCATATAAGTTTGTCACCACATGGAAACGCCCGCTTGCTGCCAGGGCTCAGGATATTGGTGAGTAAAAGCTGTTACAACAAGATTTGATTTATTCACTCGAACTTGAGTTATTGCAACTTTCTAGAACGTGGAATTGGTCCAGATTGTACATGGTATATAAAAGTAATATCCTAAACATTTGAAAATAAGTAAAAAAATAATAACAAAATATTAAAAATTAAATAATAATCATAATAATAATAATAAGAAGAAGAAAATAAGCTTCTATTAATGTAATCATTATATCAGTAAGACAGTAGTTGTCAATCCTGGATACAGGCTGCGAGGGGGAGGGAGTGGCAAATTTGTTTTTTAATTAAAAAAATAAGAATATTAGTTGTGGCTTACATTTGATGTAGGCTTTTTTACAGTTAAAAATATTTATAGGTATTTTTAATGGGAAAGCTGTCAGTGGCATAACTATAAACTGCTAATGCAAATAACAGGACTTTCAAAGAATTTTCAAAGTATGTACCTTTCAGTTTATCTATATGTAAAATTAAATTTTTCGATTCATAGAGGATATGTGTTTTGTGATCATGTTCCTCTGTGAGTCCATCTGCAAGTTCTCCTTGTTACATGAACTGAACTGTGTCTGCATGAACTTGTAAAGTTGAAACATTTTGTTTTGTCACTAGTGACTTCACCACTTGTGACAGTACAGTGTTTCCACTTCACTCATGAAATATTTCTTTATATGTACTCAATAGATTTTCTTTTTCTTAGATTTTTTTAAAGGCAAAAACTGTTGACTTCCATGGATTTTTTCCCATTCTATGCCAATGTGTTTAACGGCTGTATTACTGCATTGAGAAAAAGAAGTTAAACAATTTTACAATAATTTAGGACAGTGACTTTTTACAAATTTATCTCCAGCTTATAATACTTCAGATTGTGTAATTTTTTCAAATTAATGACTTTTCATACGAAAAATTATACCATTTTTATTTTTTAACACTTTTCTTGTACGGATTGTTACAGTGAACATTGTTGGGGTAGGTAGAGATCCGACAGAATAAAGAGCATAACATAATTAAACAATTGATTTTATTGATTACGAGTTTTACAAATTAGGATTTTGTTCTTTATTTTGTTTATTTTTGCATTCAGACATGATTATTGTGGTCTTGACAAGCTGGCATTCTTGTTTTGTAACAGACACTGTACCCAAATGTTGATAATTTCGGTTTGCAATCAGCATTCATCTATCCCTGATATCTCCATCATTTTCAGACATCATTATGAGTGTGATAAAAGTTAAAGTCACTAATTTAAAAAAATTAGTATTATTTTTTATCAAGATTTCTACCCTAAAAACTGTTACCATTTGTCATCGATTGCAACAGGCATGGGTGATACTGAATATGAAATAGAAACAGGTCATGCATGTTGTGTTAATGACATATTGCACAATTTATTTGGAAGACTATTTGAAATAGGTTAGTACTTGAAACCTGCTTGTTGTTGTTTGGAATTTGCTTTTAGGTATATTATTTTTATGGCACCTCATTGCATACATAAATGTACAGTTCGAGCCTATTTTAATATCTGTGTATCCCAAAGGAGAGAGAGAGAGAGAGAAGCAGAAAAATGAATTAGGCCTTAATATGGAAATATAACATACATAAGAATGGATGTGTTTCAAAATGGGATAAGTAAGTAGTTCAAGAGGGGATATCACCACTGTGGCAGTATAACTTTTTTTCACACTGGAACGTTTCAGTATCATGAAATATATATAATTTTGCTATCCTAAGTTCACTTATAGTTTAGAATACATGTACCTCATCAGAGGAAGCATAAGACTTTAACCACATTATATGCATGTACATATTTGCTAACAAGAATATGAGGTTATGTCCAGACTAACTTACTTTCAAGATAAAAATAGGTATTGGAAAGCTTATTTTATTGTTAGGCCTACTTTTAGAGGCCAGCTTAAGGCTTGTACACACAGTTAAACAAGGTTTGTGTAAACCTTTTGGTTTATATTCCCATCAAGTATGCATGGAGCAGAAGTGGCCTATCTGAAGTTGTCTTTGGCTGGATTATTTACTGCTTTACATTTTAGGTTGATGAACCCTATGACCTTTATGGTCTGACATTTGATTGGTCAAATTGGCAATGTTTATAAATCTTCCTTTGTGGAATAGAATATGCTCTATTTAAAAATGTGAAACATTCTACTTCTGGGAGGTTCATTTTACAGAGTAATAGTTAAGTACACATGGTGTGAATGGGATAAATTCTAATTCTGGGACATAAATTTTACAGAGTTATAGTGTGGTACGCATGGTACAACTTGGTTTCTCCTTCAAATGCATTCCCTGATCACATTAACGTTAGGGATATAAGCCTGCTACCTCCCGAATCCAGTCCTACTTAAAGACAAAAATTTGTCTTTTCTGTCTATATCATATAGACAAAGGGCAATAACTCCTGCCCAATACCTCTCCTTGCCACCACTAGGTGTCACCAGTTTTAAAGCTTCACTGCCGTATCATCAACTTCGTACGTGAAACCTCCTGTCAATCCTAGCCAAATTTGTGTTAAATTTGAACCATCGATACAGGATTTTGGATTTATTTGGATTAATATTCATTTCTGAACAGGTAATAAATATAATTTTTTAAATTTGCGAATATTTTGTGAAATTTTTCACTTTCTCAGACTTAGTCAATTTTAGACCCCATGGTACAACACGCTATAATTGATGCATGTTGTTATTCACGATTTCACGCACACTGCCTATTGCTTGCTCACCCAGTTAGTAACAGATGTTGTTTTAGCGACTGACTAACATGCTGCATCATAAATTTATAAAATTTTGTTGTGTTTTGTTTTATTTTAGCTTGTCGTTTCAGTGAAACCTGTCGACGAAGTGCAATAAATGCAACAAGTTTATGGCAAAGGAAGACACATATGAGTCGTGCCTTGTGTGTACAAAATATACTTCATCAGTACCATGCAGTGTGTGCCATATGGTCCAAGAGTGTAAGGATTACTGTATTGCAAAATTTGACCAAGGCAAAGAAAGAGGGTGATGACAATGCAAATTTTAAATTCCTACAAATAATCACGATACATTGGGGGAGTGTATTTTAGTAGGTAGCCCAGGTGGCATAAGTTTCCCCGCATGTCCAAGCATGGCCTCCGGGCCTGTAAGTCTGGGCACATGGGGTTTTTAATGGATCCATTCTATACTACCGTATCGCCATCTGGAGCTGTCCACGATCATACAACCAGTTGAGCCGTCCGTCTAGCAAATCCAGCCATCTCAATCAGGGGATATTACTGAAAGATTTGTCCGTCTTGCCAGGCTGATGGCTTCATTTTTCTATAATTACAGAGTTCTTAATGATAGATATGTCCGTCCTACCATGCTATGGCTACATACAGTTACAATTACGGGGATATTGGTGATAGATCCATCCATCTCGCCAGGTCTACAGCTTCATCTCTCTACAATTATAGAGATCTTAATGATAGATCTGTCCATCCTAACATGCTTATGGCTACATAGAATTACACTTACGAGAATCTTGGTGATAGATCCGTCCATCTCACCAGGCATAAAGCTACATAAATATGTTATGACAGGGATTTTAGTGATAGATCCGTCCATCCGTACCGGCACCAACTGGACCGCTGTCTGCACGTCCGGTAACCGTGCCGACCATATTCGCGTCAAACCAGCCATCCGTACTGGTACAACAAAATCATCCGGCACAGCTAGCTTACCCTAGATTCACTGCTTAACCACAGTGTATTGCCTGTGAACTATATAAAGACAATGACATTGCATCATTGTTGCCACAGGAATGACTTATGCCGAAATGGAAGCAGACCATGAACAGAAGACTTCACACAGTGAGTGTGAAGATACTCCTGAGCAACAGCCCTACTCTAATCTGACCATGGAGATAATGGAGTTGAGTTTTAAGGCGGTTGTCAAGGAGATATGCTGGGTGTTGCAGGCTTTGGAATGCCCTCCACCCCTGCCGCCACGCATGATTATAAAGCCAAAGTGTTGGTCGACATCAACGATGAAAAAGTCTCCATCCTTCTGGCTGCTTCCCCAGTCAACAAAAATCAAGGTGATTAATGATAGGCTATCAGGATGTATCTTTGACCTGAATATTGCTAAGGTTTTCTTTTCTGGGAGTCAAGTACCAGCGACATTTTCATCATGCTGGTAAAAGACACATTTCACCACCTACCATACTGAACTCCTGGCATTAGATAAAAATTTAGCGGTGGTTAACCTGTCTGCCCCACTTTTTATCAAGTTTCTTGTCACATTGAAGCAGGTTCAGAACACTGTCAGCACGTATTCGATGTTGTATTTGCTTTCCTTGGTGATTTTCCAACTAGAGGAAAAATTGACCAACCAACATCCCTGGGAGTTGACGGCCCGAATTTCTCGGGTCATTAACAGAGCAGTTCACCATTCAATGGCGAATGCATTGACGGCCACTACCAATGTTGACTTGATACATTGTGACGCATCACACTTTGGCTTTAAGGGTCATTCCATTTGGCTTGTCATTGCTGTTTGGCAGAAATATTGAAGAAGTTCAGAGGAGGGCAGCTCAAGAACTACCCATCCAACATGCCACTAGACCCATATCATTGTTTTAAAACCAGTCATCCCTGCCCCAATGGAGGGACAATAAGCAAATAAGGAATCTTTTATGTCCCAAGTGCCGTTCAGATCTCGATTTTATGCCAGCATACAACAGCTGAACCAGTCTAAGAGGTACCTTACAGGGGAGATCAGAAACCAAGTTTCTCCACCCCCAAACCTCCCGTCTCCCATCAGTCTACTGAAGAGCGCCAGTCTCCTGCAATTCCAATCACGTTAGATCAACCTATTTCTGCACAACGATTGGGTGATCGAAGTCATTTTGGAGGACTTCAGATTTATTTTATCCACCCCCCTCCTCTTTCTTCCTCTCTCCTTTTAACAGATGCGTCATCAGATCGGGAGAAGGACAGTATTCTTCAACAGGAGATAGTTGCTCATTGACAAACGGGTAGTGGAGATTGTATGAAAACCATGATCTCCAGGGTTCTATTCATAGCTGTTTCTTACCAAAAAGACCAATGTCAAGTTTAGGCCGATCATAGACTTGAGTTGCATCAACGAATTCATTCTTCTGACTGGGTTCAAGATAGATAGAGACGGCGGGATCTATATGACTCTCCATCCGAAGGGACGAGTATGCCATCAGTCTTGATCTCACAGATGCCTACTTTAATGTCCCAATTCACCCGGCATCGCAAAAGTTTCTTCAGTTTGTTTACCACGACAAGTTTACTAATTTTGAGTCCTTCTGTTCAGTCTAATATCAACCCATGGGTCTTTACCAAATTATGGATTGTGTCATCACCCTGTTCCAGTCGATTTCCTCTACGGCAATGGTGGCTATTCTGAATGACCTCCAGAAACACAGCAAGTTTTTATTCTCCTCACGGGTAGAAATGATCTTCTATTCCTTTTGAATAATCTCGGTTTTCCTGTGAATTGGGAAAAATCTGACCTTCACCCATCAGTGTTTTGTCCACCTGGGTATCGAGTTTATAACCAATCTCAATATTTCCGTCATGTTTGCCTCATATGGATCATCGAATTTGTTGAGTCAAACAGGACATTGATTTCAGCGAAAGAGTTCTTGCAATTCCTCAGATTAATCAATGTGGCAGTGGACTTATCCCGCTCAGCTGTCTTTTTATGAACCCCTTACAGATGACATTGCTAACCCAATGGCACCCTTTTTTAAGTCGATCAAAGGTCACGATCACACCTGAGGTACGATCATTCCTGCGTCAGTGGCACAACCCAGGTTGGCTGATGATGGGTGCCCTTCTGGAGAGGCCCCAAGCGGAAAAGATGTTCTGTTCCAATACCAGTACATATGGTTTGGGTGCCCACACGTTGCAAGACTTTGCTACTGTCAGCGGCACATGGGAGCCAGGGAATTGGCCTCTTCACATCAACCTTCTAGAAATGAAGGCTGTCATCAAAACGCCTTTCAGTTTTGGAAGGATTGACTCTGGCATAACTGTCCTAATTATGTTGGACAACTCTGTATTGGTGACCTACCTCCTCAATCAGGGCGGCACCAAATCACCTGACCTGTGTGTTCTAATTTGGCAGTTTCTACATTGGTATGACAACTCAGTATGAACATACAAATCAGACTCATTCCTGGCAACACTCTATCCAGAAAGGGTCAAGTAATTCACACAGAATGGTCTCTCCATCAATCAGTCTTTCTTTGGATTTGTGCACTTTGGGGGCGTCTGATGATCGATCTTTTTGCGACTAGGTGGAATCACAAGTTGCCCAACTTTGTCTCTCCCATTCCACACCGAGAAGCTTGGGCCATGGACACAATGTCAATCAGCTGGGAGGGGTTGTGGGCCTTCGCCTACCACCCACGGTCTTGGTACTGAAAATAATCCAGAAGTTGTGGGTCAGAACTGCAAGATGATTCTGATGGCCCTTTTCAAATATGACAAGTCCTGGGTCATGATCTTTTCAATGTAGCAGTAGATCTACCCAGGAAGATTCCAACCAAGCTGAATCTTCTCAAACCACCGCGGTCATGGGTGTTCCACCCCTGCCTGTCCATCTTCTTCACGCCTGGCTCTTGTGCGGACAGTCTTGTGACACAAAGAAGTTAAACCTTGGATTGTGGAGAGAATCTCGCAAGCAACAAGGCCCTCCACTCTGAAGGCTTACGAGAGAAAGTGGCATGTTTACAGGGACTGGTACCAAATTAATAACATCATCCTTTTAAGTGCCTTAATCACTCAACTGGCCGACTTTTTTTATATATATATGTCTCTTCGATGAGAAACAGTTGTCCCCAGTTAGTATCAAAAGGCTACCGCTCCATGATATCTGACACATTCCGACATCATGGCAGACACGATATCGGTCATGATAAAGATCTATCGGATCTTTTAGCCAATTTTGATTTGAATCTGCCAAAAACACTCACCCTGTTTCTAAAGTGGAATCTGTCCTGGGCTTTAACATGGCTCAATTCAAATAAATTTGAGCCTTTAGTGTGCACTTCACTGAAGCGACTATCCTACAAAACATGTTTCCTGATAGCCGTAGCTTCAGCATGCAGGGTGAGTGAGTTACATGCCCTTTCCCTTGACCCAAACTATCTTCAGTTCAGATCAGATGGTCCTCTTGATGCAACCAGACTCCATAGCCAAAAATAGGTTACCGTCAGTTGGCAATCAAACAGTCATCATATGCTCACTCTCTTCCATAGACATGTTGAGAGCAGCGGCCATGCAAGACCCTGTTCATGCCCTCGACCAGTACCTGACATGCACAGAGGCAAGTTGTGGCACATGCAAGTGACTTTTTCTCCTAGTGAAAGCCGGGAAGCAGGATATCACCCCTCAAGCCCTATCTTCTTGGCTTAAGTGGGTTATACACTCGGCGTACTCTGAGGTCTCATAAGATCAGATTCACCTCATGAAGATTTCTGCTCATGAGATTAGAGTCATCTCTGCGAGTCTCGTGTTTGAACGTAACATTTCGATACGAGACATAATAGAAGCTATTGGCTGGCATGTTGAGTCAAGCTTTTCAAGGGTTTTATCTCCGAGAATTAGCTTTCCAGAGACAAACTTGGAATCTGGTGTGTCCGGTGGCGGTAGCCCAGATAACCACCAGACCCAGTTAAAAGTCAACACAGCCTATCAGCTTCACTGGATTCGCCAGTAAAATTTTGGTCTGTAAGAACCTTTCAATAATCATTTTCTTAACTGTATATAGGGGTAACAGATCACGTTTCCCTAGACTGTGTTGCTTATCAAATTAGGAGAACAGGTTATCGTTCACATATAGAATCCAGCCATCATTCCCTAGAGGATACACGAGGTAAAGGTCAGATGCTCAGCATTCCCTCCTCGTATTACCTAATCTCCTCATGTTAATGTGATCGGGGACTGTATTTGAATGAGAAAGCAAATTTTTAAGTAAATTATGTTAAGTAAAATATGTTTCTCCGAGAATACTTACCTGATCAGGTAAGTATTCTCGGAGAAGCATAATGTACTTAAAAATTTGCTTTCTTGGTTTTCACAGCAAAGTTTATAAACATTGCCTTACAGTATGTATGGGCCCTTTGTTTTTGATTTTTAGGGTGGAATTACAGAGTTAATGGTATCTTGTATTTTCAGGAATCTGGTATGGAATATTGACAGGAATCACAGCAATTGCTATTGTGACAAATGTAAGTTGAGCAGAAAGCATTTTTTTACATTACAAGACAGGAAATGTGGTTAGTGTTGTGTGATAATGACATTTCAGAGTCTTTATTTTATGAATACTTTGTTTTACCCCCTTTTTAGAAAGTTTAGGGACTGTAAAAATAAGCAGGCATGTCTTTCATCGACATTTGGTATACATGCAGGGATCTCCCTTGTTCAGAAAACCAGTTGGCCTCTGTGAAGGGTCTGTGGCCCACTTTCTCATATAAGCAATACAAAACTAAGAAAAGCAATGGGCCAATTGAAAATTTAGGGGGCCACCAAAAATATTATGATAGGTCAAGTATCTCCTAATATTGCTTTTGGAGCAAAATAAATGCTATATTTCTATTGGTCATGTTGGTGGCCCATTAAAAAATTAAGTAAATTTAACTTGTTTGTTATACTTTTCTTGCAGATTAATGTCACCCCATTCAAGGGAGATGTCGGTACATGGTATTTTCATTTCTGATGCACAAGTGTGTTAGTGTTTGACCTAAAGTCATAACATGTGGTCTTGTATTTCACAACCTAAAGGTTGTGTTTTACATCCACAAAAAGTAATGCTGATGTTTAATGCAAAATAAATTTTGCTCTGAACAATTACGGTAACTGTTCTTGCCAACATCAACAACTATCATGAATGTAACAAGCAATATTTTGTGAAGTTCCAGAATCAAACACATACATAGAGTTCATATAAATGTGTAGGTTGTAGAGTTTAACTCCTTAACCCCTGAGCCAAACAGCTAGGTATTCCCCTACAGCATACTTGCAGAGGGATCACCTAGAGCAGTGTTAGCCTTACCAGTAGCTGTATCCCTGAGACTCACTGACAGTACTTGACTTGCTGATTTTTACAGAAGGGGCTACTTTAAATAAATTTGTTATTTTTTGCTTCGTATTCCTTCAATTAAGCTAAAGTTGGGCACAGCTGTTCTCAATAAAATTATGTAGATAATGGTATAAATTTCATGCAGCATGCAGAAATAAAACACATCCATAAAGGTCGAAAAAAAATTATTTACCAATTTGCTTCTTTTGTCATTAAAAATCCATAAAATCCATTATGAATTCACACTGAATAATTTAAACCTTCAACACGTGAAATAATTCACAGAAATTCCATTTGTCATCTCTCTTGCAAACTTTAACCTCGTGTGAAAACTGCATATTTTCCTTACACTTTACTTACCTTTCTTCCTTAGAATTCTCCACTAAACATTTAAAAACTAATGAAACACTTTGAACAACCTCTGAATTATGTACACTCATGCTAACTAAATTCATTTTCCCAAACACAAGCAAGTCTTTATTTACCGATTCTTCAAAAGATCTACATGATATGGTTTAAAACAATCCACACATAAATGAATATATCTCCATCAGAGTCTGTCAGGTATGTTTCTACTTCCAGTGGCTGATTCTAGTAATTTTGTTTCATTTTCAAATCTAAATAACTCCACTATTTCTGGTGCTTTTGAAGTCAGATTTTTTTTCCTTTGTGCTGCAATGTTTCCTCTATCTATGTAAGCTTAAATTTGATTGGTTAAACTGCATGCATAATTAGGAAATGATCTGTCATCAACCAATGGTTTGTGCCGCTTTAACTCGTCGTGTGGGATACAGGCCTAGACTGATACTGCCACTCAAAAGGCGCCCGGGATACAAGCAAGTTAAACTGCGCCACATTATCGTGGCACGCGGGAGATGAGGGAAGCAAAGTGCGACGAGTTATTGTGGCAGCAGGGGGTAATGAGTTAAATGTGTAGCTTGTAGAGTTTAAATGTGTAGGTTGTAGAGTCTAAATGTTTAGGTTGTAGGGTCTAAATGTGTAGGTTGTAGGGTCTAAATGTGTAGCTTGTAGGGTCTAAATGTGTAGCTTGTAGAGTTTAAATGTGTAGGTTGTAGAGTTTAAATGTGTAGGTTGTAGGGTCTAAATGTGTAGGTTGTAGAGTTTAAATGTGTAGCTTGTAGAGTTTAAATGTGTAGGTTTTAGAGTCTAAATGTGTAGCTTGTAGAGTCTAAATGTGTAGCTTGTAGGGTCTAAATGTGTAGGTTGTAGAGTTTAAATGTGTAGGTTGTAGGGTCTAAATGTGTAGGTTGTAGGGTCTAAATGTGTAGGTTGTAGAGTCTAAATGTGTAGCTTGTAGAGTTTAAATGTAGCTTGTAGAGTCTAAATGTGTAGGTTGTAGGGTCTAAATGTGTAGGTTGTAGGGTCTAAATGTGTAGGTTGTAGAGTCTAAATGTGTAGCTTGTAGAGTCTAAATGTGTAGCTTGTAGAGTTTAAATGTAGCTTGTAGAGTCTAAATGTGTAGGTTGTAGGGTCTAAATGTGTAGGTTGTAGGGTCTAAATGTTTAGGTCGTAGAGTTTGAATGTGTAGGTTGTAGAGTCTAAATGTGTAGGTTGTAGGGTCTAAATGTGTAGGTTGTAGGGTCTAAATGTGTAGGTTGTAGGGTCTAAATGTTTAGGTCGTAGAGTTTGAATGTGTAGGTTGTAGAGTCTAAATGTGTAGGTTGTAGGGTCTAAATGTGTAGGTTGTAGAGTTTAAATGTGTAGGTTGTAGAGTCTAAATGTGTAGATTGTAGAATAAAATAATGTAGACACAACAAAATGTTTCATAGTTTCTTCTTCAGATATGTTATTCAATCATAATATGTTACGAGTACATTGATTTCCTTGCAAAAATACTCACAACATATTTCAGCTTATTTTAGCATTAGAAATGCTAAAAAGTCATCAGCTAGCCAGAATGTAAGTCACATAAGAGTGGCTTCCCTTTGGATAGAGGGATAGGCACCAAATCCCACCAGTAATGAGTTACTACTGCTGCTCATGCCTTATCAGCACGCTGTTTCTTGAGGCCACACGAATCCTGAATTTATTTGTGCCTTTTGTTCATTTGAGTGATTCTTGGAAGTTTCTCAGCATAGTGGAGTATACTCCAGCTGTTTTAGTGGTATATTTCTTGCTCCATCATTATAGTAGACAAATATTTACACTTCAGTTACCTACCTTTGTCATATGATAAGCCTGTTGGTACCATCTTAATTGCCTGCACTATAGTCTATAGTACTTTCAAACTTAGTATTCAATCCTATTTTGGGGTTCTATCAAGTAATTGATTGTTTCTTACATGTTAAATGATCATTCCAAATATCCTTCGGCATTTTTCTTTATTTATAGCATCCTCCTCACAGTAAGCTCAACACAATGCTTAACTCATTTCACCTTTGTATGCCATTGTTCTGCTGTCTCTGTTTACCGGTGTTAACACTGTGGGCAGCATTTAGTGTACATGTTGCAAGCATTTCAAGTTGGCTGAAGATAACCACTCAACTTGTATAAATTGTATAGGGATACAATTCGGGCAATACTTCTGATGTTTGCTTATGCTGGTCTGAGGTTGTATGAGTGACTGTCACTGCCAAACAACTTACTTGGGAGAATGAGAATGCTAAGAAGCGCATAATCAAGGCTGTGGATATTATTAGTCTTGCTGCCAATGCTGCCTCCATCAACAGTTTCCTTTTGACTGAATCTCTGAAGGCAGAAAGCTCGTCCATTCACGAAAATTTGGCAGTCATGACCATCATGAGCTTCTCACACAGTGCCAGCCCTGCCATCACTCCTGTCTACTGACAGCACTCCCTATTGGACCAATACCAGCATGGTTTGTGGCCCTTCTGGACCAGTAGTAGATATGTCATCAACACAGACGTACCTAAGTGCTGAATTCGTTATAGCAAGGATACGCCATCAACACAGGCATACCCCACTGCTGAACTCGGTATAGCCAGGATACGCCATCAACACAGACGTACCCCAGTGCTGACTATGGTATAGCCAGGATGTGCCATCAACACAGACGTACCCCAGTGCTGAATTTGGTATAGCCAGGATACGTCATCAACACAGACGTACCCCAGTGCTGACTATGGTATAGCCAGGATATGCCATCAACACAGACATACCCCAGTGCTGAATTCGGTATAGCCAGGATATGCTATCAACACAGACATACCCAAGTGCTAAATTCGGTATTGCCAGGATATGCCATCAACACAGACATACCCCAGTGCTGAATTCGGTATAGCCAGAATATGCTATCAACACAGACGTACCTCAGTGCTAAATTCTGTATAGCCAGGATATGCCATCAACACAGACATACCCCAGTGCTGAATTTGGTATAGCCAGGATATGCCATCAACACAGACGTACCCCAGTACTGACTATGGTATAGCCAGGATATGCCATCAACATAGACGTACCCCAGTGCTGAATTCAGTATAGCCAGGATATGCCATCAACACAGACATACCCCAGTGCTGAATTCTGTATAGCCAGGATATGCCATCAACACAGACGTACCCCAGTGCTGAATTCAGTATAGCCAGGATATGCCATCAACACAGACGTACCCCAGTGCTGAACTCAGTATAGCCAGGATACAGAGTAGCCAGTACAGCACCAGATGCCAACTAGCTGCAGACTACACCAGGACTGGGTACAGTTATCTATTTTCCTGGTATATCCAGTCCAGGCTTCAAGGCACATATAGTGCCCAGCACACAGCCAGTACCAACATGTTATGGCAGTCCACTGCATAATGACCCTGGTATAGGCTGTGGTGATCATTTCCTAAATAGCTGGTAAAGGACATAGACTGCAGAAGTCATCTGTCTCCAAACCACATCTCCGGCTCTGGCACAGCCTCGACCTATGCCATCTACCATCAGAATTGGGTATGATGATCTATTTTCCCAGTATACCCTGTCCACAGAACCACAACCAAAGCATTCCATTGTGGTACAGACTACCAGGCCAGTACCGACATCGTATAGTGGCCCACCTGAACCATTCAAGGGCATTCTATCACCTCATATAGACACTAGTACAAGCTGTGATGATCATTCCCTTGATAGCCAGTACCAGAGGCAGGCACTGTCCAGTACCAGACACTTTGGCAGCATCAGACCAGCAACAGACAGGTCCATGATCATTCCCAGCTCCATCATGACCCAGTACTGACTGTGGTGACTCCTCATGCCTGGACACCTGGTACCCACCTCTGACCTTTGGCAACACTGAAGTGAACACCAGGAGATCACTATGTTCCAGCATGGACATATTCCCAGCTTTCATTCACCATCCCCCAGCACTCAGCTTCATCAGCTTAGTCATTGCTACCTTCACATGTTTTCTTGCCACTTCACTCTTACAAGTTTGAGTACACACGATCACAAGCACCATCTTCATTCCATGACCAAACATTGCCTAGACGACACCCAGCCTTCCATGCATCAATTTAAATAGTCTTTCAACCTATACCACCTCCTGCTCCATCAGTGGTCTCTTGCAGAATTCCCACATCCACATATCTCATAAAAAAAGAAGAAACAGTCTACAATATGATACATTATTGATACATATATCAACTTGATGGTCTTTTCATCTTTAGAAGGTCTCTCAGTGGTAGCGTGGTGCCATTTTATGTGTTGACATATTGGTTGTATTTCTAGTACATAGATTACAGACAGACAGACTTAATTGTATGTTCATATGCCATTCTCATCCTTGACAAGATTTTTTAAAATTACTTCCAAACAGACTACCTGTTAGGTGTCAGTGATTTTTATTCAACCTTTCAGGCTGCTCCATTTGATCAGGTGCAGGACTCCTCGTGCTCACTAAACACTTTGTTTTCCTCAGCATTAATACTTTTAAAACGTTTTATTACCAATTTCATGTCTTCACTTAAATTTGGAAGGCATTATGGTGTTATCTTTAAAACAGAAGAATTAGTGCAATTTCCTCGTGCAAGAAAAATCTTATCTAGAACAAGTTCAGGTGTGGGAGTGGAGATGACTAACGACCAGATCCTTCACATTGTACTTCCTGCAGATACAAAACAACTGCTGTGGCCACAGACACTCATTTCTGTCATTGAAAAAGGAAATTATTGACAACACCCATTCCCTTTGTACAAATTAACAAGATGACTATAGCCTCATGCTGTTTAGAATCTTCCCCTGTGCTGATTCTGTACTAAAACCTCTTATCCCATCGGCACGTTTAGTCACTGAATACATATATCAGCATAAAAAGGAGACATTCCAAACTTGTTCCCCATGTACAATTTAAATACTTTACAGATCATTTAATAGCTACTTTTGTGTGAAGTTTCTCTGTTGCTTTGTATCTATTTGGATCGAGTTTGGATACCAATACTTCTGGTGTGTCACACAGTGAATAAGCTACTGTTAGTTCTGATTCACAGTTATTTTGTACACTGGACTTGAGCAAACAGTAACCACCAATCAGAATTGAATGTAACATATTTCACTGCGTGACACACTGGAAATGTAGCCCTCAAATTCAATCCAAGTAGAAAAGATGCAAAGTAACAGAGAAACTTCACTTAAATGTCGTTATTAATTGATTAGTAAAGTACTTAAATCATACATGGGGAACAAATCTGGAATGTCTTCTTTACGTTGATATATGTTATCAGTGGCTGAGCATGCTGACAGGATAAAATAATCAGCATGGAACTGGTGGGGGGCAGATTACAAACCATGTGAAATAATCACCTTGTGTTTGTTAATTTGTAGAAGGCGAGTGGGTGTTGTCAATAATTTTTCTCAGATGAATTCTCAATTTAAAGAATAAAATGGCAAACGACTAATAATTGACGACTGCTGAAGATTAAAGTAACTTGCGTTGGATAATCGTTTTGTATCGATTCTTCACCTCTTCCATAACGATACAAGAAAAATCTACACATTGATGTATCGATTAATCGCTTCATCCCTACTACCTTTTATAAAAAATCTTTAGCAGTCTGATCGAGCCAACATCTTGCACTGCTTTGAAAGGCTACATCAAGGCCCAAGCATCAACAGGTCTTTCTTTTCACAATGACGACTCTCATCCAGCGTTAAATCAGCCTTTTACCAGACACACATACTGGTCTCTTACACTGAAGTCCAAGCTGTCAACAAAGACATCACAGTGTTGGAAATGTCAAAGACCTTTCTCTCTGTGCATAGACTGGAAAGCCTTTTCAACAAGCAACAACCAGTTTGCAATGTCATTGTGATTGGCTCCAAGCTTGACTTGGTATCGAAGACTATATTTCAGCAATTTGAACATAGTCTAGACCTCTCCATGGAGAACACTGTTGACAGACAGATCCAGGAGTCAATCTCACATATGGTTCATGTACTCAATAAAGCAGCTGAAGACTCTTTCTCTGAGGACATAGCTGCTTACATTAATCCTTGCTTACAGAAAAGATGCATTTTTATCCATGTCTGCACTGCTTAAAGACCACCACAAGGCCATCCTCAGATGGCAACCTCTATCTTCAATCTTTTATTTCAGGGCCTGATAGAAGAGGTAAGGTAACAGACCACCAAAGAAGCAATTCTTTCATTAGAAATAAACACTTTCCTCACAAAAGACCAGTCAGATTCCTTCACATCACAACCCCACTGGCATCTTATTCCTGGCCTTTTCAAGATCAAAGTTCTCTCTCAAATAGTACCATTGGGAACCTGAATTTAGCACAGATACCCTTAGATTGGTCCTCAATGCCATTTGGGACCACCTTGTGTACAAGAAGCACAGAGTGAGCATCACTTTGTAGCAAGAAATAAAATCCCTTGTTTCGCTCTTTCTTTGTCATGGATTCCTTGTCAACGAGAACAAATCCTAACTAGTTCCATTCTAGGGAGGGAATCAGCCGTTTCACACTGCATTGTCCTTGCATACCCTCCAGTCTTAAGTTGACTCTGTACCAGCTGGGTCGACCCTTGTGGACATTCCCAGGTCAGTTCTGCCTTCTCACCTGCCAAAACATCCACACATGCAGGTTCTCCATCCAAATCCAGAGTTGCTGAACCTGTATGCCTGGCCTAGATGAAACAAACCCTCTGAATTAAATGTTTCTCTGTACAATTGGTGGTCAGATTTGCTAGGCAATGCCCAGACCGCAAATGTTCAAGGCCTGTGAAAGGAAGCAGTGAGTTTCTCCCAGTGTTATGATCATAGGCACAGCTCACCCTCACGGTGGCCTCGATACCACAATTTGCTAACTTCTTCCTATGGCTTTTTGAGGAGAAGTTCACTTAAATCACAATCAAGGGCTGCCATTCCACGTTTCAGACCTATTTTGCCATGATGGAAGGGAGGATTTATGCCATAACAAAACCTCTTCAACCTGACAAACTTCTACGTATATTTGGCTCACAAGGTTAGGTAAGTGGCCACTGGTACAGCACTCAAGTACAACCGTTCCCTGACTGACATCACTCAAGTCTTAGGATGGTCAGAGATGGCATTATTGAGCTCTTACCTCAGAAACCTTTGATCCCAAAGGGCTCAATTCGAGCTGATGGGACCTAAATCAATGGTATAACATACAACCTATCCAGGTCTCTCTGCAGCTTTGAAATGAGCAGGTTACTCTTCTACTGCTGAATTTTTTTTCTCTAAACCTCATCCACGCACAAACTATGTGCTAACCCAAGCCCAAATCTCACACACGACTTGAAGCTTCTGTACATATTTGAGGAGACCATAGACAGGGCCAACTTTAGGGTAAGTGAATGTAACTCTCAGCTCCCTCTTCCTGTTACCTACTCTCCTAATGTATTATGATGATTTAACATATTTGAAGAAGAAACCACTGAGCCATTACATTGCCTGTCACTAAGCAATTAGACTGAGGCACTTTGTCAATTTATTTACTAAACTGATTAATTTTCAAAATAAAATAACTCATTGGGTCACATGTAACTGATGAAATTAAGACAGTTCTAGTCGTTGTCATGGTACCACCATTATATTCATTATATTATCATCCATGTTCAGCATTAAAAAAGTTGCTGTTGGTTTATTTCCAGCACAGTGACTATACATTTTCTTTCGTTTTTAAAAAGCTGATATCATTCAGAATATCTGAAAGATATTTTAAAAATCTGGATGTGAGAAATAAATTGCTGTAATAACATCTTAACCAGACCTAAATCGAATTGAGTCCTATGTAAAAATCCAAGTGAGTCCCTTGTAAAAATCCAATTGAGTCCTATGTAAAAATACAATTGAGTCCCATGTAAAATTCTAAGTGAGTCCTGTGTACAAATCCAGTTGAGTCCTATGTTAAAATCCAATTGAGTCCTATGTAAAAGTCCAATTGAGTCCTATGTAAAAATCCAGTTGAGTCCTATGTAAAAATCCAATTGAGTCCTATGTAAAAATCCAATTGAGTCCTATGTAAAAATCCAATTAAGTCCTTTGTAAAAATCCAGTTGAGTCCTATGTAAAAATCCAGTTGAGAGAGTTATATTATATTATGCCTCTGTTGACAAAACTAGCTTGGTGAGCCCCCACTTTTTGTTGAGACCCCAACTGCAGAAAACAAAAACCCAAATCTGCTGGTGGATAAGATGCATAATGTGCCAGCTGATTAATGTCTATGCTATTTGCTTCAAGTCATAGGTAGAACGAATAGCATATACTTTGATATGTTGGATATTTTTTTGCAATCAGATATGTTATAAGTGAGAATATACGGTACTTCTACCACTTCTGTTATTGAAGATGTTCCTTTCTATCACAGGCAGTGATCATAGCCTTCACATCAGAGTTTATCCCCAGAATGGTGTACAAGTATTTCTACAGCAACCAAACATTGCCATACTACGACTTTAGTTTGTCCAGCTTCAACGTGACAGACTTTCAGTCACAGAGTATACCTGATAACAAAAAGTTTGGAGATTTTGGAAATGTCACAATCTGCAGGTAAGTTTCAGAATGACTTGTCCTGAATATAGTCATCATACTGCATGTTTGTTTTGCGTGTATTTAGCAAATTGTTGTAATTTTATATTATTTGACTTGCAATAATCTCAATACTTGCAGGAATTGGGTCATGTTTAGAGCTAGTAAAAAAAAAAGAACGAATAAAACTTTAAACGGTTAAAATGTACATGATAATGTCTCTTTATAAGAAGTTGCCCTTGATGTCTGGATGAAATTATTCATAGATGTAGTTGACCAACACTTACCTATGATAACTCGAAGGGTGAGGTATGCACATTAACCAGAATGGTTGACGGATGATATTATTAAGGCTATAAGAACTAGAGACAGAGCTAAGGCCAGGGGAAATGAAGCGGATTACAAGTTATGGAAGAATAAAGTTACAAAACTCATTCAAAAAGCTAAGAAAAATGACTGCCAAAAAGTATAGAGAATGAAAAGAAGAATCCCAGTTCTGTTTGGAAAATGTTGAAAAATTGGGGGCAGGTAAAAGTGATAAATTTAGTGGTGTTAAAACTATTTAACAAGAAGGACATGATATCATTGCTTTTTATCAGATAGTTGATATTTTTAATAACTTTATGCAAATATACCTGCTAAACTAAAATGGCCATCAACTGATACAAATTACAATGTGCTTGAAGGCATATTGCATAAAGAAACTACCGCTTGATGCACTTTTCAAAATTCCTGAAATTCAGATAGATCAAATATTAAAATATCTTTATGACCTATCAAAATCAATGGGACTAGATCAAATTGGCCCAAGACATTTGAAAGTAGACCGTCCTGTCATAGCATAAAAACATTAATTCCTCATTAATCACAATATTAAAATGGGACAGTTCCCCCACATATGGAAGGTAGCTAAAATCACCCCAATTAACAAAACCTGGATCTATGACTGATGTTTACAGTTTTAGACCAATTTTAATTCTACCAGCCCTCTGCAAATTAACAGAAAAAGATAATGGATTTCTTTGTAAGTAACAATCTATTTCATGAAAATCCATCAGGATTTAGGTGCAGTCACTCTTGTCAAACAACTTTAATATCAAAGATAGCTGATAAATGGTTAAATGGTTAAAAGCCTGGCAGAGGGAAAGCTTGTAGGTACAGTCTAAGGGAAAGCTTGTAGGTACAGTCTGAAGGAAAGCTTGTAGGTACAGTCTAAGGGAAAGCTTGTAGGTACAGTCTGAAGGAAAGCTTGTAGGTACAGTCTAAGGGAAAGCTTGTAGGTACATTCTAAGGGAAGGCTTGTAGGTACAGTCTAAGGGAAAGCTTGTAGGTACAGTCTAAGGGAAAGCTTGTAGGTACAGTCTAAGGGAAAGCTTGTAGGTACATTCTAAGGGAAGGCTTGTAGGTACAGTCTAAGGGAAAGCTTGTAGGTACAGTCTAAGGGAAAGCTTGTAGGTACATTCTAAGGGAAGGCTTGTAGGTACATTCTAAGGGAAAGCTTGTAGGTACATTCTAAGGGAAGGCTTGTAGGTACAGTCTAAGGGAAAGCTTGTAGGTACAGTCTAAGGGAAGGCTTGTAGGTACAGTCTAAGGGAAAGCTTGTAGGTACAGTCTAAGGGAAAGCTTGTAGGTACATTCTAAGGGAAAGCTTGTAGGTACAGTCTGAGGAGATTTCAGAAAAGCATTTGATGTTAATAGTTGACCATCAAATTCTTCTGGAGAAACTACAAATTTATAAATGTGGACAGATGGCTATAAAATGGTTTTCATCTTATCTCACAGAAAGGCATCAGAAAGTCTCAGTAAATGGGGTACTCTCAAGTGATCAACTTGTACAATATGGTGTTCCACAGGGTTCAGTACTTGGTCCCCTCATGTATTTAATTATTATCAATGATTTGCCTCTTTACTTACAAAACAATGTTTCAGCTATAGATCTCTATGCTGATGATATCACACTCTCTGATGCACAGATCTCTTTAGCTGTACGACAGACTAATTTCCAAGGTGCCCTAGATGATTTGGAAACTTTGTGTAAACGGAATAGAATGACTCTAAATATATCAAAAACTAAAATTATTATGATTATGATAACCAAGAGAAGATCAAGATTATTTGAAGCAACATTGGATCTTTCTTACAGGAATACATCACTGTAGGTTGTCACACATTATAAGGTTCTCTGTGCGCATGTTGATAACATCCTAATATGGAATGAACACATTAGACATGTAATGAAAAAGGTCTCATCAACACTTTGGTTACTATCCTAGATTAAACACTTCCACCCTATTTCTCATAGAGTTAGGTTTTATAAAAGCTATGTTCAGCCCTACTTTGATTAACGTAATATGGTATTGGGAAACTGTTGCCAAACTTATCTGGCTAAACTGTTCACACTCCAGAAACAAACATTTAAGATTATTCTAGGTGACAATTATACAGATTCCATTCATGCAATGGACCACCTAGGAATAATTTCAATCAAAGAAAGGATATTTATGAGAAAGTCTAAACTTCTGCACAAAATTTCAAGTCAGGAGGGTCCTCAGTACCTTCTAAATATGGTCAAGTCACAGCAAACAAATCCAGATTCAACCTTGTTGTGGTTTTCATCAAGTAATAAGTACAAAATTCCAAAATATTCAGGTCCATTGATTTGAAATAGTTTACTTAAAGATGTGAAAGAAGCACCCACATAAAATGCTTTTTATCTAATAAATAAGAAAATGGCTACATGATACATCCATATCATCAACAAGTACATTCTTTCATTCCTCCAGTTTCTTCCCTTTTCTGTTCTCCACAAAATATCATGCTATTATCTTTTCATTTTTCTCTCCATCAGTTTCTCTTTTTATGAAATTGTAATCTTTGTACATTAACTTTAAAATATTTGCCTGTGATAGAGGGCCTTGAGGGAGATTAGTTTTGTAAACTAATTGGGTTACCCTAAATAGTTTATTATTATTATTATTAATATACGTAATGCCATAAAAGCTTATGGTACGGTCTTTTGTCTGTCATGCCTCATCTGTTGTCTGTTTACAATTGTGATTTACAACTTTTTCTCATGAACCTCTTCACCAATTTGCACATGATTTTACAGGGAGCATTCTGGCTTCAAGAGGGAGCATTCTGGCTTCAAGGCCTTTAAGATTTGTTCAGAGGATGTACATTCATCAACCAATATGGCCACCATTACTAAAATAAAAATACCTTTAAACAACTTCAGAATGTAGCCAAATTTTACAGGAAGCATCCTGGCAAGAAATTTGTTCAGATGATGCTAATCCGCAATTAGATATGGCCAGTACTAAAACTAGAAAAACCATTAACCAAATTCTTCTCATAAACTACTCAACAAAATATGACAAAATTTAACAGAAAACATCCCAGCCAAGAGGGCTTTCAGTTTTGTACAAATGATCCAAATCTGCCATCAGATATGGCCACCATCACTAATACAAGAAAAAACCTTTAAATGATTTCTCAAATTGCACTGAACAGAATTTAACCAAATTTGACAGAAAGCATCCAGGCATAAAAACCTTTAAATGTCTTTCTACAGTTGATACTGATCTGCCATCAAGTATGGCAACCATTACTAAAATTTGATAAAACTTGAATGACTTCTCAAAAACTGCAGGTCAGAATTTGACTAAATTTGACAAAAAGCATTCTGCCATTAAGGGCTATCAAATTTATACCAATGATGCCATCAGATATGGCCACCATTATTAAAATATAGAATATGTATGTATGTATGGGTTAGTGGCACATAAGCACAATACTGGCTTGTTACGGAATTATGCATCATTTCTTTTAAATAATGGTATAGTTTTATTAGTTTATGACCTCTCTATAATAGTCTAATAGGTGTCGTTTTGCAGAGTACACATATACGGTAATTTCAATGTGACCCAGTACATTGGTCCTGGGAAAATCAATATTGTTGGTGAAGCATTAGTCATGCCACGTGATCTAGCGCGTGGGCACTATAGTTCTGACCTAGATTTTGCAATTCAACAGATGAATCATTTTAATAAGATGAATAATACTGAGTTGTTTATTTAAGACAGAATAAGAAATGGGTTTTATTTGTTTCAATGATGCAGTACAGAAACTATAAAATAAGATGTAATTGCAGTGTTTGTAATTCCTACATAGTTTCGTCAGCTTGAGAGGTCTTTAACGAAATTGGTTCTTTATATGTGATATTCTGCTTCAGAGATATTATTATACAGTACATTTTGGATTTAGTACTGCTACTTCAGAAATATTTTCCAGACAGTACATTTTTGGGATTAACTACTGATATTTAAGAATTATTGGAAACATTTCTAGAACTTGTATGATATTTTATATTCACAAGGATTACTTGGAATTAATAACACTTGGATATAACTGATTCTTGTTGGTATGCCAGCACTTTGGTGGTTTCATTTGGAATATTCTTCATTCGGAATATTTGGATTAACTTCCGGATTTGTGAACATTAGAACAATTTAGGACTTTTAAGGATATTCTATACTGTAAGTTATTTTTTAATTCTTTCACTTTGATTGTTTGTTGAAATATTATTATATTTTAGGAAATTAAATATTTGTGTTTTGAATCATGAAAGCTTGTTTGAGTCTTTTCTTTTGTTACATTACCCCTAGTCATAACAGGCACATAAGCACAGTACTGGCTATATAGTGTCAGTTAAAAGTTAAGTTCAAAAAATGCAAAGATAAAGAATTGCCAAACAACTTAAAGAAGATAAAACCCTTCAAAATTAATATGAACATGTAGTGCTACAAGATAAACCCTTCAAAATTAATATAAACATGTAGTGCTACAAGATAAACCCTTCAAAATTAATATAAACATGTAGTGCTACAAGATAAAACCCTTCAAAATTAATATAAACATGTAGTGCTACAAGATAAACCCTTCAAAATTAATATAAACATGTAGTGCTACAAGATAAAACCCTTAAAAATTAATATAAACATGTAGTGCTACAAGATAAAAGGTAAAAAATAATGGTGTCAAAATTCTGTAAAAGATATAAAATCCTTGAAATATCGGGTCAAAAATTGTAATTTAAACCACATTCCCACAAAAGCCCCAATGTTTTCTTTGGTGGTTCATCATCATAAAGTGTCTTAATTGCATTAACATTAAAAAACAAAGATAGAAGTTGATACATTCAACAAGAATTTGTTACACTGGCAAGGTATGCACTCGGGTTGAGGTTTACCCTTTGGGAAGGCTGCTTGAATCGGATATGTTTGTCCTGTATGTGATTGGCACAAAACCACCTCATCGGGAAGGATGCTTGAATCGGATATGTTTGTCCTGTATGTGATTGGCACAAAACCACCTCATCTCTGCGATTTATGTGAGGAATGCCACTCTCCAATGATGGGTTTTATGTTCCAGCATTTTTAATTCCACATGTCTTGCCAAGTATATAGAACATGTTGATTTATATAATATTTGAAGTCAGTATATGGAATCTTCTACTCAGAAATGGGTAACTGCAGGGAAGCTTTATCTGCCCTTTTATTACCCTTGAAACCAATATGACTAGGCAGCCAACAGAACTACTTAAAACAGAAAATCCCTTAAATAACTTCTTCTCAATAACTAGTCAACAAAATTTGAGCAAATTTGACAAAAGGCAGCCTGTCATGAAAGCCTATTAGGTTTGTACAAATTATGCCAATTTGCCCTCAGATATGGCTGCTATTACTGAAAATAGAAAAAAAACTTCACAACTTTTTCTATAAAACTGCTTAAAAACAAATTTGACAGAAAGTGTCCTAGTTTGAAGGCCTTTTAGATTTATGCAAATAATACTGATCCACCATCAAATATGGCTGCTGTTACTAAAAATGGAAAAACATTTACACAACTTCATCACAACAAGCTGGTCAACAGAATTTGACCAACTTTGACAGGATGCATCCTGGCATAGGGGCTTTTTAATATTGGACAACTGATGCTGATGTGCCATAAGATATGGATGAAGGTACAGAAACTAGAGAAACTTTGAATCAAATTGTTTTCATAACATATGCAATCAGTGGCATTGGAAGAAATTTCCACAGAAAGCATCGTACTGACACATATTTCTTGGCCAACTGTTGTTGCATTAGGCTTTTAGGCAGATGTCAGTCAGGTGAATGATCTCAGGTCCACTTGGGCCTTTCATTTATTTAAAAAAAAAGCTGAGGAATTTCTCAAACATAAGGATTTCTTACAAATTTTAAGAGTACAACAGGACTTGTCTCAAAAGACTTCAGCCTGTTGTGTCTTTTAAATGTAGCATAAATGACAAAACAGTATGAAAGACATTTGAAAATAAAAATTTGTGGAGGAAATGTTTGAGAATATAAATTTGTGGAGGAAATTTTAAGACATTTAGTCAAATTGGGGTTTTGACATTTGAATTTTCTCTAGATCAACATTTACTTTAAAAACTAATTTTCCAATAATAAAAAAGAAAAGAAAGAAAATTCTCCTTATATATTGTGCTTGGTGTTGCAGATACCGTGACTTCCGGAGTCCACCAGGTTCTTCTGACGAGTACCAGTTCACTGTTGTCTTCTGGCATATTCTCGCAGCCAGGCTGGCCTTCATTGTTGTTTTTGAGGTAAGATTCCTACTATGCCATAATCTGGATGACATACAGGATGTTACAAGATAATACTCTGTTCTTCAGCTGCTTTTGTCAAACCTGGCTGAAGCAGGTGGCAGGACATAGGTATCATTTTTTTGCCAGGAACAGAGGTGACATCAGGGTTATAATTTTATGTTAAACTTTTGTATTAGAGCCAAGACATTCCAGGGAACCCTTGTTGTGCCCCACATTGAGTGTAGCTCATGAACCATTTAACACATTCTGATGTAGTTTGGTTTGTACATTGTCTCGCAGACTTAGATGTGCCTTTTATCGATTTTGTCTCATCATCTCCATTTTACATACAGTTATTGCCTTGACAAATAACTTTATATCTTCACATGGGCTATTGCTTGTAATCAGCATGACTCCAAAATTCTTCAACAATTTGGTGCAAACATTATCTTATTAACTTGCATGTACCTTTTTTGCATTTGGTCTAATTCCTTTTGAACAAAAGTTATGTCCCTTTTTTAACATTATGTTTCACTGTAGGGCCCTGTGTGTCTTCATCATGCTTTTTAGTTCGGTATAGTTACCAAACATCAAATGTCACTTTAGACAGATATATTCTCAGATGTATATATATTTATATACTTATATTTTTCTGAAAAACGTAGCAAGTTATTGATTATATCTGCACTTTTACAGATATATTGTGATAGGTTCTGCCTGTCTATGCATCTGTCACTTTTTGATATAATCGTAACTCCTTCTACACTGATTGAGAGAGAGAGAGTGATCATATTTGGTATGATACTGTAAGAGGATGAGCAATGACAATGAAGGTTGCAGATCCCGGATGCAGCCCCCAGGGGAGGAGAGTGGAGGTCAAAGGTCACATAGTAATATGGATTCTTCCAGAATACAAGCCACACCAAGCAATGGAGGGTGATCATATTGGGTATGATGTTTCAGGAGGATGAGTAGATGACAATAAAGATATTGGATCTTGAATGCAGCCAGAGGATGGAGGGAAGGAGGGAGGGAGGGGACCACAAAAGTGCATGTATTTGTGATGGCTTCCATCTTCCTTTTGTAAATGCAATGGCTAATTGCAAGATGTGGATATTCCTTTTTGCTCATGGTGGAGGAGGCATCAGGGGTGTGAAGACTTTTTGTTAAAGTATTTTGTTCATACCACATAAATCTTAGTGCTGTTTGCGGGCAAGGATGCAACATTTATCAAGATTTCTAAACATGTACATGGTTACAATAACCAAACTATGCCGTTTAATCTAAACAATTAGAAACATAACCTTTCACCTTATCTGCTCATTGTTGCATCTTTATTTGTGAGAGGGACTTGGTTTTGTTCTGTGGAACCCTTGTAATTTATATGACAATCATTTTTTGTGACAGTCTTTCAGGATTTTGATTCCAAAAGAATCATGAGCATTTGTTTGCTCCACTAGATGCACATTTTTTGTTTAAGGCATGACAAATGTTTAGAATTCAGGGTTTCTTTCTTTGACCCAGTGATGAAAATTTTAATTGTAGCAAATTTATGGCAATTTGATGACATCAGAATTTAAAAACTTGTCAGAATTAGTGTGATTATTTTAAATATGATGTTTTTGTTATGTGCTGAGATAGTTTAAGATTTTTGAAAGAAAGCCATTCTCTTATCTTGTACTGATTTTTGTTAATTTCTGGTCTAGAGTCAAACCTGCCTCAAGCAGCCAGCTCTGGGAAGTGAGAAAAGTGGCCCCTGAAGACAGGTGGTTGCTTAATAAAGGTCCTATTCTTTCTATACTTGTTAGATTGTAGTTTAAAAAACAGGCTATTTAAGACAGGTGATTGCTTAATACAGGTGACATTAAGGCACTTTCGACTATTAGTTTTTCAAAGATCTATAAGAATCAAATTACATTTCCAAGTAAGTGAAACTGTGGACAGATGAATCAGATTATCCACACTTTGTTATCTTGTTACCCTCATCGAACATTCTGTCAAGAATTCTCCCTCTTCTTTGGTGTAGAAATAGTTCAGGGGACAAGGAGACCCAACCAAAGTTGGACAGGTGCTGAATGCACAGAACAGTGCAACATATGGACAGGTTCTTGAATGCACAGATCATTGTTGGACAGGTGTTTGAATGCACAGATCAATACACAGACATATGGTTAGGTGTTTGAATGCATGGATCAGTAATGGATAGGTGTTTGAATGCACAGATCAGTGTGGACAGGTGCTTGGATGCACAGATCAATGCATGAACAGATGGACAGGCATTTGAATGCACAGATAAGAGATGGACAGGTCCTTGAAATACACATCAGTGCATACCTTAGACAGATGGACAGGTCCATGAATATACAGATCAGTGCACAGATAGACATGACCAATTACAATATCTCGTCAGAAATGCAGAAATAAGAAATATTTTAAACTTAATGCAATCAAAGTCTTGAAATCAAAACATTATTCTTTGCCACTTGTATGATAATGGTGAAAATCCAAACTGGAAACTGGTTAGAACTTGAGTGAGTGTCAAAATAATATTAGATACAAAATTTTAGGCCATAGTTTGAACTAAAAACCTTCACTTCATCAACACTCAGAATGTCTTACAGTAAAATATCTGAAATCCACAACTGAATTAGAGTTGTAACCATCACAGACTTCACTCCAAGATCCTTCTTTGATTATATAGAAACATAGTATTACCAAAAACTTAAGGTAACACAGCGATGATGAGCTTGTTTTGCACCTCAGTAAGTAGTGGCCTATCCAAGATTAGTGGTTTTCTCTAAGTTGACAGGTTTCCTCCATCTTATGTCAGCATATAAGCTGTTTAGGGTACAAGTTGTTAGAACTGGGCATAAAATTGATTTAATATCAGTAAAGTGTAAACTGTTAAACTCTATTGCAGAACCTGACTGTGTTCCTGACCAGGTTGATTATGTACCTGGTGCCAGACATGCCATATGCAGTCAAGGTTCAGATGTTGAGAGAGAAATACCTGGCTAAGGAGGCACTCTTTAGCTCAGAAACCATCAAACAAAACCGTGACGAACAACACCGTGCCAAGCAGCCTCTTTACTGATCACACCCACCCTTCCTTGCAAGGCTCAGTTGGAGTCAGATGCACTGGGCAGAGACAGAGTACTGATGTGATGGAGGGGCCATCTTCTGATTTTCTCCTCATTACAACATTGGAACAAAGCCATGTACATAGCTTGTTTTAACCATGACTTTCTCACTGTAAATTGCATGATTTTTTAAAAATCAAATCATAGTCATTATTTACTAAAATGCAGTAAAATTATTTTACCATGATTTTACAAACTCTTGAACATGTTAATTACAGTTACTTTTTCATACAAAGTGTCCTTAAAATTTCCGCAACAAATACTACTCAGGATGTAGAATATATATACATTTTATTTCATTAATCATATCTTCATATGATTTATAATAGTTGGATAAACTCCCCTGTGTGTTCACCTGATGTGACTTTTGTCAGCTAAAGGATGTAAGTTAATTTACATTGGGATATCAGTTTCAGGCACAGACACTTTATTGTTATGGTTATAGATGTATTCTTGTTAATTTATCTGTTGCTCAATCTTGTGCCTTGAACACAGCAACTTGGTCGCTCATTACCATATTTGTTTAAAAAGTAGAATCAGACTCAGAAGAAATACAGCACTCCCTTATTATAATGCTGTCCTTGGGAGTCATATAGTATACAGCATTATAGTTTGACCACCATATAATGAAATACATGATACATATAATTTTACTACCACTAAATGAAATGGGATCCATGATCATACCTGCCTACCTAACATTAACTGTGTTATAATGAAATGGGATCAATGATCATACCTGCCTACCTAACATCAACTAAATGAAATGGGATCGATGATCATACTTGCCTACCTAACATCAACTAAATGAAATGGGATCCATTATCATACCTTCCTACCTAACATCACCTGTGTTATAATGAAATGGGATCTATGATCATACCTGTCTACCTAACATCAACTGTGTTATAATGAAGGGTTTTATAATGAGGGAATGCCGTATATTGTACAAACATTTTTGGAAAATGCATCTTAAGAGCTGAAAAAAGTAAGTTTTCCATGCCACTATTTTTTCAGAAGTACTTGTGAGAAATATATGACTTTGATAAAAAAAAATATGCCTTATGAATAATCGGTTTTGTGACTATTCTTTTCCTTTTCAAATTTGAATTATTTTAATTTGAGTATTTTAAAAGATTTGTAATTTACATAGGATTATTTTGTAAGCTCACAGACAATGTACTTTGTTTGATTTTAATGATGCTGATTATAGTAATGAAATATATAGCATGTTTTAAGTCCAAACAAAAAAAAACAAAGAATAGTTGAAAAGTTGGATTGGAAGAAGACAAAGTAAATTGCTATTTTATTTTGCAATTAAAAAGGAGAACATTCTCAGGTTGTGATGTAAAGGGACCATGTTTTTTTTAAGGTCATGCACTAATATTCTAGACAGCAGACTGAAGGTTGTGATGTAAAGGGACCATATGTTTTTTTTTAAAGGTAATGCACTAATATTCCTGACAGCAAGACTGAAGGTTGTGAAATTTGGTTTTGATTTTTTTGGAGTAATCACTTTATTTTGTAGGGATCATTTGTGCCCTTACATTTATTTTTAAATGTAGGATTGTGAGCAGCAGTTACTAGTTAAACTGCAGTCGTAGAGTCTTTCTTAACATTGCAGTAAAATTAAGGGAAAAGTAGTCATTTATATTTAAGATTTTGTTAAACTTAAAATAAAATCAAAATGAATACTTTTGATAGCTGAGAAAAATGTATTGCTATACAAATACCACCATCAGGCCACATATTTTGGAGATCTCTAGACTACCATGCATATTTGATTCATCTTCTTGAAACTGGTCATCCTTATGACCATGATCTGATAAAGGCACCTAATACATGGTTTCAGATACACAGTAGCTATAAGTAGATTGGTCACATATTCTTTGCATTTGCTACAGTTTTTCCTACCATAAATATAAATCAGTGAGAACTCGGGATGATGACAGGTCTGATGTTTATGGATTAAAAACTTTTTCCAAAATCATTTGTGACAAATACATGTTGATATTGATGGTTATTAAAGATCATAGTGATCATCTGATTTCTTGGCTAATTCTCAGAATTTCATGTGAAGTGCTTTCTGTTTAATGAAAAAAAATGTTTTTTGTAGAGACATTTTGCTACCAGATTTTCAGTTAGGTAACACACACTTGCTGTTTGCAGTTGCTTCTTTAATTTAAGCCAGATATGATTAAAAACATTCAGAAACTTAAGTAGTAATTCCATAAAAGTGAACAGGGGTGAGGGAGGGGCAAAAAGAATTGTTTTCCGTACATTTTTTAAAGATTTTTTTACATGTAATGGTATTTTTTAATTGATGTGCTTGTTATTCTGCATTTGTTGTCCTGCTCAAAGTTGGTTTGTATTTTTGTGAAATGTTGATACTTTTCTTTTTCTAAAGGAAACAGATTTTCTTATGTTCAACAGAATGATCTTGATTTTGAATATGTTGTTACAGTTGATTTCTGTGCTATGCACAGAAAATTGTTGAACAATTTTGCACACAGAGAAACTTCCAAAGTTAAATTTTAAGAAATTATATCGTCCAAGGTGTTGACATTTTTTATTTTTGCCTGTTCTATATTTGTTAATAAAATGTTTTTTTTTTTTTTTATTAAATCTGTTTTATCATCCACTTTGAACCCACAAGAACTTTTTATGTACATATGTTTTTAACATGGTATTTATTTGTCTAGTCTCCAAAGCAATATTGATTTCATCAGATTTTATTTTTGAAGGAAGTTAAGTTTGTACAGTCTCTCATTCTTCTTTCTTAGGTTGTCATAAATAATTTGCAAATAGTGCAAGTAGTACAAAAAAGGTTTGTCCCTATTTGAAAATGTGATGCATGATTTTTGCGAATTCAGTTCATTTTTCAGTGCAGTTTTTTAAAATTTGCATGAATCCTGCAATTGCATGTTCTGAAAGAGACCCAGTTGTTAGTGAAAACTTTATGGATAGTTAACTCTTCAGGTTGTGTTAATGAAGTACAAAGTAAGTAATGAAGCATGTAATTATTCTAATTGTATTCAGCCATGCAATTACAACACTTGAGTGATTTTAGTACTTCATAATAAAAGTGACAAATTGAACCTTTTTCATTGAACAAAATTTTAATTTTGACATTTATAGACATTTGATTTTCTGATAAGCTTCTCACCATTTAAGCCTCTGTCCTATTAAGAACAACTTGCAAGGTCTTTAGTGGCTATTCAAATAAAAAACTCAGTTATCTTCAATGATTTTTTACTTGGAAAATTCAAATTCTAGGTTAAAGATTATACCATGTGGTTTACCTTAAGATTTTCTCAACTAAAATCAGCATTTGTTTACTTTACTTTGATTTTTTTATTTTTGCATAATACTTTACCTGTTGACTGACATTTATTATGCTATAAGTGATATTTTAAAATGTTTTTATGATCACATAGACATGCAAGCTTTAAAATTCAATCAGCTGTTACAGTATCAGCTTGACTCAATGTTATTTCAGGATTCATGGCTATTTTCTTGAACTTGTTGCTTATTTGTAGGCCACTAGATACATTATGAGTATCTGATTTAATTGGTAACGTTATATAATATTGCAAAACTTTATCTGTTTATCCTATACAAAATTGACTTGTATAAATGAAAAGAAACTAGCACAGTATGACTTGGTTATGAACATCTTCACACACAACTCTTCAGAAAATTATCAATGTAATCTCTAAGATAATAGCGATAGATAACATTGCATGAATGATGTAGATAGCTACCATCTATGCTTACTTATAAGTAGAGTCTAACTCCAAACAACATAGACCCTGATCTGCCATCACATAATGCACCAGCAGATCAGGGTCTATGTTGTTTGTTCTACTGATTACTCCTAACAAACTGAATAGACCCAGATATGGCACATCATGCGACAGCAGATCTGGGTCTTTGCAGTTTGCAGTTGGACTCTACTTATAACCAGTGTATACGGTATGGGGATGTTTATTGGTAATCAACGAGTTATCATAATCAAAAGCACAAAGTATATTTTAGATGAGATATAAATATATACATATTTCATATTTATAAATAAGGTTAGTACTGTTCAACAAAAAGTAGTGTAGGGGTTATAAGGGTTGTTGTTGATCCCACCTTGGCAGAAACTTGACATAGCAATAAATTTGGCATCCGTGTGTGTATATCCATCTGTATGCCCATCCACAACCTAGATTAATGTCAGTGTTAAAGTTCTTTCAATTGAGCTCAGTGTTAAAGATTTTTTATTTTCTAGCTAAATAAAAGGCAGGCTCATGAAAAAGGGGGCCTCTTTGTTTTCTCTATGATTTATTTTCATTTTATAATAATTCTAAATGTACAAGATATAGACTAGAATTACTTATATCATTCTGTATGCTGTTTGCTTGAAGTCTTGAGTAGAATGAACAACCAAAGACCCAATCTGCTGGTGCATTATACAATGGCAGATCTGGCCTGGAGATCATAAAATTGAGCTTGGGTCTGAGACTGAGTTTCCACTATCAACCAATCAGAGATGACCTTTCAAATGTAACATCATTTGTGATTGGTCCAAACAAAATCTCAATTAAAATTCCAGCTCCAGTTTTATGATTTCCAGGTCTGGGTATACACTGTTGGAAGTTGGGAGTGTGTTAGTACCCAAGAAAAAAAAAAGTTTTTGTTAACTAATACTGCCCCCCACAAAAAATTTCAGAGCTACACAATTTGTTTTCATGTGTTATGCAAATGAATTAGGGGATAACTGTACTGTTACAGTCATTATACTGTCACAAATGTGTTTTTTTCTGGGACATTTTAAATTAGTGAAGCTGATAAAACATTAAATTTCAAACCGTATATCCACTAATTTACCTTAGCAAATCTGAAAACATAATGCAGTTATTCTAACAGTTTATCATTTGTCAACAAAAAAAATACTGAAAATGTGTTTTTGTCCATGACACTACACAATACTCGATTATAAGTCGAGCCCAACTGCAAACTGCTCATACCCAGATCTAACATCGCATAATGTGCCTGCAGATCTAGGTCTATGCAGTTTGTTACGAGTAATCAACAAAACAAACAACATAGACCCTAATCTGCTGGCACATTATGCAACGGCAGATCAGGGTCTATGTTGTTTGCAGTTTGACTCGACTTATAAGCAAATATATACTGTATGTGAAAAGGACAGTTGTGGTGGTAAAGTTTTCATTGTTAATAGTTCTGCCATAAATTTTGATGTATAACTAATCAGAAAGCTTATCACATTTTCAAATGTATTATAATCTGAATAATGAAATAAGGTCACATTGAGATCATTTAATTTGTCCAGGACAGATGACAAGATGATTCATTTTCATCAAATAGCTGCAGAAATTGTGCCTGGTTTAGATTAGCAAAAGTAAGTAGAATGCCACATTTTGTTAGTTTACAGGACTTGTTCTATAAATACTGATACTTTTTGTTATCTTATTCTCATGTATTGAATTCTGCATTCAAGTCACAGTTTATCAAAATTTTTAAATATTTAACTGGACTTGTAGTTTTTGTAGACAAAATATTTTGAAAATTCAGACCCATGTCACCACATCATTTATTATCTGTAATGAGATGCTAAGCTTTATTATAAGAAGATTAATATCCCTACAGGGATAAAAATTAATGTTGGTCAAACATTTTCACTATTCTATATAATTGCATCACCAATGAGCAAAAAAAATATAGCCTATAGTTGTTTTACAATGTTGTCTCAGTTAACCTGTGCAATTTATCTAGTCTTTCATTTTTCAGGTCCATTTTCACTAAAGAACTGATTTGACTCTTTATAGGTAACAGGTTGTTTAAATATTTTTAATAGTAATTGTTACTATTAAGTTGATTTTATCTGAAACAGAAATGGGTAACTTTTATGCACAGAAAGTTTAATTATGGTTAGTGATATTCAAATCTTTCCTGTGTTAGTATATTTTTTATTTATTTAATATTTATAAAGTAGTACATTTTATGATCATTATGTTGGATTTGTTTGTAAGTTCTCGTTATGTAAAGCAAATAGATCCATTATGAAAATGTAATTACAGTGCTTCATCTTTACTATGCTGTTAATGGGAAAAATAAAATTGATTTACATTACATGTGAGGGTACATTTGTATTGAGGGATGCTCTAACAAGGCTTTGTCCTGATAGAACATTAAATAACAAAAATAGAGTATTTAATGATACAATAGAATATTTAATGATAGAATAGAGTAAATAATGATACAATAGAGTATTTAATGATGTGAAATTATATTATGATTGGTTCTCATGAGCCAAGGACTAAATTAAATTGAAATACATTAAGTAGAATTGAGAAATTTAAATTCGACTAATAGAATAGGATTAGTACCCATACCCACTTTATAAGAAAGGCAGCAGTATATTGTGGATCTTTATAGCGAGTGATCACTGTATATTGAGTACTGAAATGTAGTAGCAAGTACTCCTTGTCATTCATACTGTTGTGTAGAGTTATCCAGAAAAATCTGGAAATTTTGTCCATATAATGAGTTGTCCATATAACTGATTATTTTATACACAATAAACCGTGTGCCTGTGAGGCACTCTACTGGTCCATATGATCGATAAGTCTTGATAACCAGCATCTGCATGATCAACATTTTACTGTATGGGTTGTGTAGCATTCTTCATGGTTGTCTTTATTTGGACAGTTTTGATGTAAACATGTACTTTGTTCACAACAAACAGTCTAGTCCAGAGTTCCCAAACCCCAGGTTTTACTGGTACTGCAAAAGATGGTATTTAGAGTCACAATCCAAAAAGTTTGGGAACCACTGGTTTTGTCTCTTAGCTGGGTGATTTTTCACAAGTCCAAAAAAAATTATGTCTAAAATAGCAACAATATTATCTTTCTAGAATTTAAACCATTGATTACTGAGTCTTTGTTGTTTTATCTGTAGACTTTTTTTTTCTTGTATTCTAGTATATGTTGTTTTCTACAAGTTTGTATGACTACTCCTCCTGAACTAATCGGAGGATTGCCATGAAATTTTGCACACATATTCATACCAAGGTTTAATTGGTTCTAAATGAAAATGCTTGGAAATGCAATATAGCCACCATGGTGGCCATTTTGAAAATCATGTTATTGCTACTCTTGAATGGATAGTCATATCAACATTGGTTTTCACTTAAAGACTTGTTATGATACCTAGCTGGTCCTATATGCAAATGGTGCTGATCCGACATCCATTATGGCAACAATGCTGGCCATCTTGAAAATCTTATCACTACTTCTCCCGAATGGTTGTAATTTCAACACAAGGTTTTCTCCAAAATATTTTTTATGATGTCTAGTTGAACCTGTTATTGCTACTCCTACCTAATGGATGGTCATATCAACATGGGGTTTTCGCTGCAAAAAATTGTGTATGATGTCTAGTTGATCCTCAATGAAAATGGTGCTTATGTAACATCCAGTATGGCCACCAAGGCAGCCATCTTGAAAATCTTACACTACTCCTCCTGCATGGATAGTCATATCGACTTGAGGTCTTAACTAAAAGACTTCTTATGATGTGTAGTTGGTCCTAAATAAAAATGTTGCCCCACGGACATCAAGCAGGATTTTTCAAAATGTCTAATTGGTCCTAAATGAAAATGGTGGTAATCTTGTTATTGCTATTTCTCCAGAATTGATAGTCAAGCAACATGGAGTTTTCCCTAAAAATCTTATGATATGTATTTTTTTCTAAATGAAATGATGCCAATCAAACCAATAATATTGCTGCCATGGTAACCATATTTAAAATCTTGTTATAAACAGACTGCCATTTCTTTCGAACAGATGGTCCTGGGAAACCTCTTATGATACCTATTTGATCCTAAATAAAAATGGTGCCGATCAGTGGTGGTCATCTTAAAAATCCTGTTATTACTACCCCTCTTGAAGGGATAGTCATATCGACATAGTGTTTTCACTAAGGCACTACTCACTATATGTGGTTGATCTTAAATGAAAATGATGTCAATGTAACCTCCCAAAATTTGAAAAATCTAATAGCGGCTACTTCTCCTAAATGGTATGGTCATACAGACATTTAATATATAACCTCCAAAATGACCAACTTTATGGCCATCCTAAAAATCTTGATATGGCTACTTTTCCTTAACAGATGGTATTATCGACATGGGGTTTTCACTGAAACACAATTATAGCAATATGTAGCTGGTTCTGAATGAAAATAATACTTATATTGCCTCCAACATGGCACCATAATGACCAGCTCAAAAATCTTATCTCTGCACAATTTGCATGAATGGTGGCATTGACATGGTTTTTTTTACAAAAACATTTGATGCAGTATTTCATTTGTTCTGAATGAAAATGGTGCAGAACTATCCACCAACATATGTGCACCTTTGTGAAAGAGTTTTCAAAACCAGACCTAATTGACTCTGGGGTCGAGTGTCAGGTCAATGCTTGCATTTTTGTACTTCATTGAGCTTATGAACAGAGCTACTTTTACAAGTAAATTTTGATCCGACTTTGTATTTAGTTGCACTGCAGTGAACAAGTTGATTAAATTGATAGTCAGCAGTCTGACATTGAGTTTAAGGTCAGAGGCCTTGATTCAGGGTTTATACTGTACTGGCTTGTGAACATGATAAAACAAATATGAATGGATTTTTATTAAATCCAGTCTGTGGATATATCTGATGAATACCTTGAACAATTGCCACTTAAATAACATTCCCCCCGACCCCAAATATTATAGATTTAATTAATTATAGATTTAACCAAACTTAGCATGTGGGTATATCTTGACATTGTCTGAGATGAGTTCTGTGAATTTCTGTCAAGGATATCAGGTTCAAGGTCAAAGATCACGACAAAGAATTTTCTAGTGCACTTAAGGTATATGTGAACATGTTAACTTGGACAAGTAAGAATTTTTTTTTTTTGTTACCAAATATGGTGTGATGGAGTTTCTCATGAGTATCAGATAGTTTAAATACTTGGCCATTAAACAGAATAAAAGTACGGAAGAAACGGTCTTATCTTAGATTCTTTGAAATTCTTTACAGCCAGTAAAGTGTCAGTCCCTTCATGGGATTCCTGTTGTATATCTATTTGTATTTTAATTGCTTGACCAATCTGTATTCTATCTATAATGTTTCCTGTATTTGTACAGTTTAGTTCTATCTTAATAAAAAAAATTTTGATTACCGAAGTAATCACTTGACTGAATTTCTACTGTGAGCATATGTATGTGGACGTTCCTAAAAGATGATGCACAACTTAATTATTAAACCAAGCATAACTTAAAACAGTTATATGTATATTTAACAGTTACATGTATATTTAACAGTTACATGTATATTTAACAGTTACATGTATATTTAACTGTTTGTGAATAAATCTTGAATCACTTCAGAGGTTTCTGTTGCCCCAAAATGAAAAAGATATTTTCAGTGAGGCACACCTTCCTCAGTGAGGCACACCTTCCTCAGTGAGGCACACCTTCCTCAATGATCTTTGGCTCTTTGTTTTTTCTCTTATTTCTTACTTCCCTTCTGCTATAAATTTACCAAACTTATATTGCACCTTCCTGAAAACTAAATTGATTTCCATCAAGATGGTGGAATATAAGTAAATTTTTATTTTGATTGATTAATGTTCATGTATTTTTCTACTACATTTATTTCCATAAAACAAAGGAAAATGCTGTACAATGCAAGGTTGTAATATTAAAGTTCTCAATACAGCATATTGTCTTTCTGATTTTTTCCAGAAAACACCCACAGAGAAATTGTATGAACATGTATACATATAAATATACACACACACACACACACACATATGCATATACATTTGTAAACACAAATGGAAAGGATAAACGAGGTTGTGGTTGCCAAGGACTATTCCAGATTTTTGCTACAGCCATTAAAGATTTTATGGAGGGGGCATTTAACGTTATTTCCATCCATCCCATCATGTCATGTCCATTACAAGTTAAGTTTCTGCTTAATGACTTTTGAAGGACTTCTGGATTGAAATCAAATTGGCCAGGTGTCTACATTTAAATCAAATTGGGCAGGTGTCTCTACATTGAAATCAAATCGGGCAGGTGTCTCTACATTAAGAAGACCTTGGACAAGTTCAATTTTCACCATTTTCCAGCAAAATGCTACAGATTTATGGCCCATTCTTGACTTGGAACTTTGCCCTTCAATTGCATCTTATAGGCAGGGGTAATTCATCTCATAAAGAGATATTATTAGCTTTTACCTGGACGTAATTTTAATATTAATGATATCTTGAATCTGATCAGAGATATTAGCTTTTACCTGGACGTAATTTTAATATTAATGATATCTTGAATCTGATCAGAGATATTATTAGCTTTTACCTGGACGTAATTTTAATATTAATGATATCTTGAATCTGATCAGAGATATTATTAGCTTACCTGGACGTAATTTTAATATTAATGATATCTTGAATCTGATCAGAGATATTATTAGCTTTTACCTGGACGTAATTTTAATATTAATGATATCATGAATCTAATCAGAGATATTATTAGCTTACCTGGACGTAATTTTAATATTAATGATATCTTGAATCTGATCAGAGATATTATTAGCTTACCTGGACGTAATTTTAATATTAATGATATCTTGAATCTAATCAGAGATATTATTAGCTTACCTGAACGTAATTTTAATATTAATGATATCTTGAATCTGATCAGAGATATTATTAGCTTACCTGGGCGTAATTTTAATATTGATGATATCTTGAATCTGATTAGTTGAGCTTGTTACGACTCTTATTTCTGATTTTGATCAAAACTGGAATACTATATCATTAAGGTCTTGAATTTAATCGGTGAAATACATGTATATTATTCAGTGAAATACATGTATATTAATCAGTGAAATACATGTATATTAATCAGTGAAATACATGTATATTAATCAGTGAAATACATGTATATTAATCAGGTTATATTGCATCTGCTTGAAAGAGCTTGTTGTCACTCTCAAGCCCATATTTTTTATCTGATTTTGATAAAACTTTGAGGCCCAGGGTGGACGAGTGGTCTAAGGTGCTCGCTTTTACAGATCACTCATACATCTCACCTCTATCTGCGTGAGTTTATGTCTCTGCTCGGCCAATGTGGGTATGTGAGAAAGCTTGCCAGTAGTTTCCTGTGGGTTGGTGGGTCTTCCCGGGTTCTTCATCCACCAAATATACAGGCCATTATGTATAGCCTATCATGTGCTGAAAAATGGTGTTATACCCCACAAAAGCAAACCTTGATCAAACTTGGAATATGGGCTTATGTCGTGAAGATCTTGGATGAGTTTGATAATCAGTGAGATATATGCATATTAATAATGTGATATTACATCTAACTGGTTGAGCTTATTATTACTCTGAACACCAGATCTTTGATCTTTGATCCAAATACGATCAAACTTTGAATATATGCTTATATCCCTAACATCTTGGATGAGTTTGATAATGAGCAAGAGCCATGAATATTAATGAGGTGATTTTGCATCTGATTGGCTGAGCTTGTTACCACTCTGGATGCCAAATTTCTAATCTGATTTTTATCAAACTTGGCTTAAAACATCAAGATCTCAGATGAGTACAATTATGAGTGAGATCCATGCATCTTAATTAGGTAGTTTTTCATCTGTTTGGCAACTATTTCTGTTCATATTTTTATTCAATTTGGTAAATAGGTTTATATCAGCAAGATGTAAAATGTGTTTTATTATGAGCAAGATCTATGCATATTAAGTAGCTGATCTTGTATGTGATTGGCTGAGCTTACCACTTGAGAGATGTTATTTCTGACCCAATATTAATCAGACTTGGTAAAAATAGGCTAATACCATCAAGATGTTGGATGATTTTTATTATGAGCGAGACCTAAGCATATTTATGAGGTGATCTTGCATCCAATTGGCGGAGTTGTTTACCATTCTAGAAGCTGTATTTTTTATGACATTTTTATCAGACTTGGTAAATAGGCTTATATGATGAAGATCTCAGTTGAGTATGATTGTGAGTGAGATCCACGCATATTAATGACATGATCTTGCATCTGATTGGCGGAGCTTGTCAACACTCTAGCAACTATATTACTTTATTTCTGATCAAACTTGTTACATATTCTTATATTATCAAGATATTGGATGAGTTTGATTATTAACAAAATCTGTGCATATTAATGTGCTATATTTCATCTGACTGGCTGAGCTTGTTAACTCTCTAGATCTACAGATTATATTTCTCATCCAGTTTCTAGAAAACTTGGTAAATGGGTCTATACAATCAAAATCTTGAATTACAGATTATGAGCAAGGGACTGCATAATAATTATGCCTTTATCTTGAAAAAGAATTCTTATCAGACTATAGTAAAATAGGTCAAATTAACATGATATAAAATTCTGGAGATTGTTTGCATAGGATGTGTTCTTACAACAGTAAATAAGCCTGTTTAGTGAAGTGGCCAACTGTTAAGTTGTGTAAACTAGGTAAGCAATATTCAGTTTCACTGTATGCTCTCTCTCTCTCTCTCATTCTTGCAACAATATAACGTCATATAGTTATATAGTTCCTCAGTTGCAGTAGGACGGGGACTGTGAATCTCAAATTTAAATAAATGCATGAAATAACCTAATTTCTTAAGAATTCAGACATATCATTGTCTACCTCCTCTGTGATGAAATATTGGTCATCATGCAAGAAATGTACATGCATTCCAACAGGCCAGGCCCTGTATTCCAGCAGATTAGGTCATGTATTCCAGCAGATTAGGTCCCACTGTATTCCAGCAGATTAAGTCATGTATTCCATAAGGCCAGCCCCTGTATTCCAGCAGATTAGGTCATGCATTCCAGCAGGCCAGGCCCTGTATTCCAGCAGATTAGGTCATGTATTCCAGCAGATCAGGTCATGCATTCCAGCAGATTAGGTCCTCCTGTATTCCAGCTGATTAGGTCATGTATTAGAGCAGATTAGGTCCCCCTATATTCCAGCTGATTAGGTCATGTATTAGAGCAGATCAGGTTCCTTTGTATTCCAGCAGATCAGGCTATGTTTTCCATCAGACCAGGCCCTATATCCCAGCTGATCAGGCCATGTATTCCAGTACATCAGGCTATGTATTCCATCAGACCAGGCCATGTATTCCAACAGATCAGGCTATGTATTCCAGCACACCAAGCCATGTATTCCAGCAGATCAGGCCATGTATTCCAGCAGATCAGGTTATGTATCCCAGCAGATCAGGCCATGTATTCCAGCATACCAGGCCATGTATTCCAGCAGATCAGGTTATGTATCCCAGCAGATCAGGCCATGTATTCCAGCATACCAGGCCATGTATTCCAGCAGATCAGGCCATGTATTCCAGCATACCAGGCCATGTATTCCAGCAGATCAGGCCATGTATTCCAGCATACCAGGCCATGTATTCCAGCAGATCAGGTTATGTATTCCAGCACATCAGGCCATGTATTCCAGCAGATCAGGTTATGTATTCCAGCAGATCAGGTTATGTATTCCAGCAGATCAGGCCATGTATTCCAGCAGATCAGGTTATGTATTCCAGCAGATCAGGCTATGTATTCCAGCAGATCAGGCCATGTATTCCAGCAGATCAGGTCCTATATTCCAGCAGATCAGGCCATGTATTCCAGCAGATCAGGCCATGTATTCCAGCAGATCAGGCCATGTATTCCAGCAGATCAGGCTATGTATTCCAGCAGACCAAGCCCTGTATTCCAGCACACAAGGCCATGTATTCCAGCAGATCAGGCCCTATATTCCAGATCAGGCCATGTATTCCAGCAGACCAAGCCCTGTATTCCAGCAAACCAAACCCTGTATTCTTGAAAAGGTTGAGCTAGAAACTCTAAATCCAGCTCAAATTCCAAGATCAGCTATGATAAAGTATGTCATTTGAAATCTGGCATGCAAGTAGAGAGCCCAATGTGAAGAAAATTCACAAAGTTCCAAGATTCTGGCTTTATTCTAATAAAAGTTTCAAAATGTCAAAATGTTTCTTCTCCATCTTTTTCACAAAATGCATGGACATAGTATTTGTACTTCCATCTATCCATCACACTTTGTTTCTGCTCTAAAATTTTAAAGCAGTTTGAGATCAATAGATGAAACTTGGTGTGATTAAATATCATCACTAGAGAGAGTGTCCTTTACACATTGTGGAATCTATCTTCAATGTCAAGGTCATGAGTACATATATTTTTTTTTTAATCACACTTTCCCTTATGCTCTGTGACTTAAAAGTCATTTGAGATGGATAAAACTTGGTATACTTATATATCACAACTTGAAGTTATGTTGCATATATATTGGGGGTACTATCTTCAAGATCAAAGTCATGAGTCCACTTTAAAGCCATCTAACATAAAGGGATGAAACTTGGTATACTTATATAACATCCATAGATGAGAGAGAGACCCCTCTCTTTTTGATCAATCTAACAGGTTAATATTTCAAGTTTTCATCTCCGTTGGATCCATCCTTTAACTTCAAAGCTGTTTGAGATAACTGGATGAAAATTGGCACACTTAAATATCATGACAAGTAGGTGTCTTGCATACCTCATTTCCTGTCGTATCTTCAAAATCAAGATCAAAGGTCAATATTTTAAGTTCTTTCTGTTTTTGCTTTGAAAGTTAAAAGCTGACTGAGGTACAATGAGCCTTAGTACACCCATGTTACTTGGTTTAACAGCATATCACAGGTACTAATCAAGGTTATATTCAAGTTGCAGGTTATTGATAAATATGTTTACTCATTTCTGTGCTATTACTCGAATGCCTCTAAAGATAGAGCCATGAAACTTGCTTACTTTCTGTTTCAGCCAAGCAACTCTACAGCTCTGTCATAAACATGTAAGGTAGAGTTAATAAATACAATTTGTGTTCCCTCACCAAGGTAGGCAGGGTCCAAAACACTGAATTTTTTTGTTTAACTTTAAGCTTAAATTAAGTGTCATGTTCTAAAAGTTCTGAGAATACAGGGCCTGGTGTAGCAGTTGTCTGGTTACTACTTGTCTTTTTAGTCCATCTATATCAGATCACTGTGTCTGGTTTTTACTTGTCCTTTAGTCCATCCATTTCAGATCAATGTGTCTGGTTATTACTTGTCCTTTAGTCAATCCATGTCAAATCACTGTCTGGTTATTACTTGTCCTTTAGTCCATCCATGTCAGATCACTGTGTCTGGTTATTACTTGTCCTTTAGTCAATCCATGTTGGATCACTGTCTGGTTACTACTTGCCTTTTAGTCCTTCCATGTCGGTCCACTGTGTCCGGTTATTACCTGTCCTTTAGTCCATCCATGGTGGATCAGTATTTAGTTACTATTTGTCCTTTAGTCCGTCCATGTTGCATCACCATACAAAGTGCATCATCTATGCTAAATCTACTATTACTACTACAGGGAAACCCCTATATAACATGCTTCATTACAACACTAATTAGGATATAACACAGTTGTGTCATAGCTCCTGATTTTTTGTCTTTGATGTTCCTTTTTTTCCGACACTAATCAAAACATCAGCCAAGCTGTCAAACAGATAAAAATATTAAGTTATGTTTCAGAAACCTACAGCTTACAGATCATAATTATTATTCTTACATAGCAATTATTAATTTTCATCAAGCATGAGGCTATCTTAATCCTGTTTGCTATATAAATTGGTAGGTAGCAAAATTATTACTATATGTTTGACTGGTGTATTGTTTATTCCCACCCCCAACCCCTACCCCTGACACTCGTGCATTTATCAGATTTTTCATAAATCTCGCTATACTGCAGTTCAGAACAAAACACGCTTGGCAGTTATTGACCCCAATTACTGCACTGTAGTGGGGTTCCCCCATTTTACTCTACTGCTCTGGATGTATTGTAGATACATCTACGTGTACTGTGATCGTCAAGAAAATTATTATTATCCTATATGTGTATCTTGGAATTATCAATATTTGTTATGTATTTTGTTACTCATAAACATGTGATTTTAATTCCTTGCTAAACATTATAAATAGCTTGCTTCTATTACTCACCACACCCCCATTCCTTCTCCTATTTATTCTTCTTATTATTCTTAGTTCTTATTATTATTATAAAAAATTGTATTATACCATTTATTATTATAACAGGCACCTGTTTCTTAGTTGACTTGGAGTGCACTGTACTTCCTACCTTCCATCAAAATACAAAGTGCATGCAATAAGTATATCAGAAGGGAGGTTATCATAAATGAAATTGCAAAGATCAGAAGAAAAGAAAAAAAAAAAAACAACACTGTATACCAACTTTGAGGTACCTCATGACAATGAAATTTAACTAAATTGAATAGCGTTAAAATGTATACCTGTTGTCAGGATAGCTGCCTGGTCGCATAAACGATCCATTTAAAAAATACACTTAATTCAAACAAATGAACATTATTACAAGATAGCTCATGTGTTTCAATAATTATTGCAGACTGAAGTGGACTACTTGACTTAAATATAGCTTGGAAATAAATTCATAAAAAAACAAAAAAACTGCTTAGTCATACTACAAGTCTGGCTGAGCACTAGCCACACTACAGGTCTGCCTGAGCATTGTAGTCTCTCATTTTCTATTGAATTAATTTCCAAGCTATAAAAAAGTCATGCAATCGGCATCTGCCCATGATGATTATGGTTGTTCTGTGAAATAGCAGTTGCCACAAGACAGGGGACATGGTACACGTATAACAGTTATGCAAAAATGATCTGCTCTGCCAGAGATGGAAATGAACCAGTGGTGTAGCAAGCATTCTGCCCCCCACTGCCCGCAAAACTTAATTCTGGGGGCCCTCCCAATAAAATTTGGCATGTTTTATGGAAATTTTGCCCACTGGAATTAATGTATGCTGCATGTCAGTCTACTCCTAACACATGCCGCTACGTATGGACCTGCAACCAATACTATCAATCAGGCCAGCAATGGTGTGAGGCATCACATAATATATAGGTGCACTGGAAACTTGTTAAACATTCAGACCTAATGTCCATTGTCTAGCCGATTGCCACTATATATCATATACAAATTTGAATTGTTCTATGCTAATGAGCAAAGCATGGTTATCTCTGCTCGGGTGATAGATCAACTGCATCATCAACCAAGCTGGCTAATGATGTGTATTACACAACCACACGAGTTCTGTTTTTTTTTAAACTACATCCACCATATGATTAATGAGATCCATTAACAAGTACCTTTTTGATATTTCAAGGCTCACTTCCACCTGAATTTTTTTTATTTTAAATGTACTTATCAAAATTCTGGTAAAGTACTTAGTGCACAGGAGCTCGTGCATTTAGTTTAGTTTTGATTTAGAAGTGTTGTCTTTTGATCACATGTGCGAATTTACCCATGGCAATAAAGGCTCAAACAACACTAAACTCAAATTGCCCACAATAACTCAAGGTTCATATTGGCATACAGTCAATTAACATTGCCTATTGGCTGACACAACATTGTTCTACCCACAAAAGCAATTTCAAAGCTATTGTAGCGAAAAAAACACTAACTTCTTGACTAGCCTCAATGCTTCACAGTCTAGTTGTCGCCAAGCTATGTACAGCCAATGCAGCCAGTACTATGTGTACATGTCACATATTAGACCTTGCCATGCTTAGTTATTTAAGTAATGAATATCAATTCCACTCCATCACATACTTAAAAAATTATAGAGTCAAGTTAGATTTACCTTTAATATCTGCATAAACTTAACAAAAGCTGTGTGTGAGAGAGAGAGAGCAAAGGCAGGGGGTCAATAGCTTCAAACTTTTAACACTTGTTCAAAGCTTTATTTCACATATATTTTATAAACACACAAAGTACTTGCAACTGATAGGGCAAGTTGTGAGGTATTTACATTCGTGGCTGTCGATGCCGATTTTCTTTCCGTACATCCATTTCCTGTCTACAATGGTGGGTGGAAAAAATATTTTTGTGAAAAACAATACAAAAGTAACTATTTCAATCTCTATGCAGTATTGTTTTGTTTGCAGGAGAGCTCATCTTGCCATGCTTTTAAAGCTGGACAATTTGAAAAGTTTGTATACATTTATGGTAAAATATCTGGCACGACTATGGCCGTAAACCTGCTTTGCCATCCATGACTTTCTTTAAATTATTTCAGTCATGGTACTTGTGATAAAGTCTAATCTCTAAATAAAATAACATGGTTTTTATATGTATTGATATTGTTATTAATATTTCTGAAATTTAATTATTTTTGCTGTTAATTGCATTCATCGCTATCTTTGAATTGGAATTGTAGTAACACATTTTTCATACAGTAAAATATCTCATTGTATCATAGGCTTCTTTCAGTAGATGTCTGTAATATCTTACCACTTTGCAAAATGTCCAGATGACTGCAGATTGTGAATTTGCAAATTTGACAATTATGCAGAAATTCTCATACTTGGTGAAATTTATATTGGTAGTACTGATTTTTCTCTGCACTTTCTAAGAAAGAAAATATTTTGTAGCAAATTATATTGCTCTGAAAATACTTACCAATCACATTAACGTTAGGAATGACTTTCTGCTACCTCTGGAATCCAGCCCTCCTGTAGACATAAACACATTTTTCTATTTCACATATACAAAGGAAAACAACTCTTACAGATTAGCTCCCCTTATCCTGCTAGGTGGCGACCTACAACCCTGATGTAGCCAGATTAAACTTGAGCAATCCATGAGGCAGGATGTTCACATTGCGGGGAAGCACGGGAGGGCTTAATAGTAATGTGATTGCGTAATTATTTTAGAAAAAACATAATTTACTACAAAATTCATTTGTCTGTCAAATACATTACCCGATCACATTAACATTAGGAGAATATATAATAGGAGGAGGAAATGCTGAGCATACAACCTCTAGCAGATCAACATGTAGAAGAGAAGCAAAATGAATGCTCTACTTAAAAGATTAAATTCTCCCAACACTAGTTAGCACATCAAAATTATATGACTATGCATGCACAAGGAAGGAACCTATGGGTTCCCATATTCAGCAATTGCTTTACAATCAAAAGTTTCTCGGAAAAATCCAGCAAAAGTTGACTGATCATACCCGAGAATGCGATTGTGCTGTCATTTGCACTGGAGGTAAGATTCAATAAATCTCCTCAATAGAGGCTTTGAAACTAAATTCTGTCCATTCTGTTGTCAGATCAGAATTTTCTGGCAACTCCAAGTCAGAACGTTCCTTGACTTGGGTATTAACCTTCCTGTGTGCAAGTCCAGGGGTACGTCATGCCATAAGGCAAAAAACAAAAATGTATCATCAGTGCATGTTGCCTGATATCTGCTGGTCAGGAAAGCTGACAGAGCCGGTCTCAAAGCATCCCGGACTGAATGTGGTACAGTTGTATGATGCCAGTTTGGCACAGACAGCTGGATCGTAGGCTCCACATGCAATTCTGGCATTGGTGTGCAGGTGCGGTCAGGTCTGCTGGACAGCTGGCTAGCATGGCTGGGCAGTATATTGTGCATACAACATTGTTGCTGAAGGTGCAGCCAAGCGACGTGTCATTCTCCAATCATGGATGCCAGTTTGATTAATACCAAGACCATATCTCAAATGTCCAGATGGCTGGATGGCTCAGTGGCAGCCAGGAAGTATATAATGCATGATGAAATTCTTAATGGCCAGTGTGATCGGCCAGGTCAGAATATACTCCCACATGCCTGGCTTCATCCTCAAATTCATTAATGTCAGGGAAATGTACTTACACCCAGTGGGCTGCCTATTAACAAAGGACAAATAATAGTTGAATTCGTTGATATTCTCGTTGACATAGCTTTCTGTATAATTCTAATCATTCTTGATTCCAGGTCTCGATTAGATTCTAATGGTAAAGTCTCCGCAAGTGAAGGCATTATCATAGTCGTGGGAGTCAGTATGGCTAATTTAGCTGGTCAATAATTCTGAGTTAGGGTGAATACAAAGTATATCTTGGTCGGATGTTTTCGACCTGGCCCTCTTAAGTTGTTTCTTTAGGAAGTTGGACCAGACATCTTCAGTCCAAAGGGCACACACACTACATGTTTGTGGATGAAGACTTAGTACATGCCAAACATGACTCAAAGTTGTCCTCCAACACCTTATAACAATGGCATTTCTCGCACCTGATAGACATGGAGCAACTTCATATCTGTTGGTGGATGGTGTATCATTGTAATTTCATGTTCATCATATGAATGACATGACATTACAACTTCATATCCACTGATGGACAATATATTCTAATATATTAATAAGTCTTGTGAACAAAACTTCATATCCGCTGATGGATGATATATTCTCATATATTCATATATTCACCGCTTGTGAACATTACAACTTTATATCCGTTGACGGATGGCACATTTTCATATATTCATGATTCATGTGTGAATATTGTAGCTTCATAATTTTATGTCAACACACTCACAATTTCATTAAATGAACAGAACAGTTTAATATCTGTCACGTTAACAGAACAATTTTATATCTGTTATGTTAACTGAATATTATAATCTATGTTTATTACATGCACAAGCTAATGGGTATTGTTAACTGGCATGTGGAAGAATTTATATGGTGCCAATTAGAAGTTCTAAAAATTTAAAAATAAAGAATTGTAACAAAAATTTAGGAAGATAAACCCTTCTAAATAAAAGTGAACATGAAGTATAACAGGTATAGTTTCATTTAAACATAAATATTTCAAGAATTAACTACTACTTATCATTTAATAATGGTTTAAAGAATTAACTACTACTTATCATTTAATAATGGTTTAAAGAATTAACTACTACTTATCATTTAATAATGGTTTAAAGAATTAACTACTACTTATCATTTAATAATGGTTTAAAGAATTAACTACTACTTATCATTTAATAATGGTTTAAAGAATTAACTACTACTTATCATTTAATAATGGTTTAAAGAATTAACTACTACTTATCATTTAATAATGGTTTAAAGAATTAACTACTACTTATCATTTAATAATGATTTAAAGAATTAACTACTACTTATCATTTAATAATGATTTTAAGAATTAACTACTACTTATCATTTAATAATGGTTTAAAGAATTAACTACTACTTATCATTTAATAATGGTTTAAAGAATTAACTACTACTTATCATTTAATAATGGTTTAAAGAATTAACTACTACTTATCATTTAATAATGATTTAAAGAATTAACTACTACTTATCATTTAATAATGGTTTAAAGAATTAACTACTACTTATCATTTAATAATGGTTTAAAGAATTAACTACTACTTATCATTTAATAATGGTTTAAAGAATTAACTACTACTTATCATTTAATAATGGTTTAAAGAATTAACTACTACTTATCATTTAATAATGGTTTAAAGAATTAACTACTAATCATTTAATAATGGTTTAAAGAATTAACTACTACTTATCATTTAATAATGGTTTAAAGAATTAACTACTACTTATCATTTAATAATGGTTTAAAGAATTAACTACTACTTATCATTTAATAATGGTTTAAAGAATTAACTACTACTATCATTTAATAATGATTTTAAGAATTAACTACTACTATCATTTAATAATGATTTTAAGAATTAACTACTACTTATCATTTAATAATGGTTTAAAGAATTAACTACTACTTATCATTTAATAATGATTTAAAGAATTAACTACTACTTATCATTTAATAATGGTTTAAAGAATTAACTACTACTTATCATTTAATAATGGTTTAAAGAATTAACTACTACTTATCATTTAATAATGATTTAAAGAATTAACTACTACTTATCATTTAATAATGGTTTAAAGAATTAACTACTACTTATCATTTAATAATGGTTTAAAGAATTAACTACTACTTATCATTTAATAATGGTTTAAAGAATTAACTACTACTTATCATTTAATAATGGTTTAAAGAATTAACTACTACTTATCATTTAATAATGGTTTAAAGAATTAACTACTAATCATTTAATAATGGTTTAAAGAATTAACTACTACTTATCATTTAATAATGGTTTAAAGAATTAACTACTACTTATCATTTAATAATGATTTAAAGAATTAACTACTACTTATCATTTAATAATGGTTTAAAGAATTAACTACTACTTATCATTTAATAATGGTTTAAAGAATTAACTACTACTTATCATTTAATAATGATTTAAAGCAGCTTCCTCTTTTACAACTCTATCTCACTTCTGATCCAATATTTACGATGCACATAAAACAATCATAAAATTTGAAGTGGATTTTCTTTTCTTTTCTTTATAAATACCCTTTAGGTAGACATAAGGTACAGTTCTGGAGTTTGTAATGCCCGATTTGCTTGCAACGTGAAATGTGATATAAGTATCTTTTCTAAAAGTAACCTATGTATTGACTGATATTGGCTGTATGAAGTGTCAGATTGGGAACCTGTCTGGGAAGACCAATTCCAGAGATGTTTTTCTTCTGATGTGAGTGTAGCTTCTAAAGGCAATTTTTTTGCATGACTGGGCAGCTATCCTGACAACAGATATATTTTACTTTTTCTCCCCGTTTACAAATGAAATATAATATCTTGAAAAAAGCACAGATACTGACAAACATGTATACCTTCATAATTTTATTTTTCTTTTTATAAAATGGCCAGTCATAGTCATATACAAATTACATGTCTGAAACATCTACTTTAGAAACAGATATTTCCTTCCCATACATGATATGATCAAATGATAAATACAATAAATAAATGTTTACAATTATCTAATGTCATATTTATGTATAATTGAAATAAACATTAGGAATGCAAATATTTGAATGGGCATGTGACATAAATGCCAGCATAGGCACAAGTAATTTCAAGTAAATGAACCCTACAACAAGGTGGGATGTTCAAAAAAAGAACATTTTTCCTTTCTGAAGTTTTCAATTGTACCTGAAATACCTATTATTGATAACATGCAAATTATACCATGTCAAATTAAAATAAAAATGTGATTAAAAAGTTAGCAATTTCACAGTTAATTTCTATTGTCTCTATGTATATGTTATGATAGACATGAGGTTCGCCATTGCTTCTCCCACTGTAAAAGCAAGTGAAGCAAAGGGTAGTCTTTGCTGGCATTAGAATCATTATTGGCATCACACCAGTTTACAGTATTCAGTCCAACTGTAAAACAGGATAGACCCAGATCTTCTGTTGTATGACATGTGTGCATGTCTTTTCCTGCCATCAGCATCATTATTAACATCACATCAGATTACAGTATTCTGTGCAACAGGATAGACTCAAATCTTCTGTTGCATAATATGTGCCAATCATGGTCATGCTGTTCAATCAAATGTAAACAGGATACACCCAGATCTTATATTATATAATGTGTGCTGATCAGGGTCATGCTGTTCAATCAAATGTAAACAGGATACACCCAGATCTTATATTGTATAACATGTGTGCCAATTTTTAGGGTCATGCTTTTCAGTCAACTTATGAATTTATGTGTTGACCCTGATCTGCAGACACGTTTTGCAACAGCAAATCTACATCTCTGATGTTTGTACTTGTATGTGTGTGTGTGTTTGTGTGTGTTCTATACAGATAAACAAGGTAAATTCTGTATTAACTTGAATGATAAAGCTTTTATAATTCTGCTCTAAGCTTTGCTTTCCAAGATGACACTGCAGTTCATGAAATACTTGTCAAGAATATGAGGTTTTCTTAAATATGAAAAAGGAAAATCACTATAAACTGTCAATTTCCCACCTCTGATTTGAACATCACAAATTAAAATATTTGAATGAAAATTGCAATAATTGTTTCAATTCCATGAAAAAACAAATCAAGAAATATGCTATGTTGATGCCGTTTTTAAACCTTGGTTCATTACTTGAAACATAAACCATCATACTGTTATAGTATTTGATACAGAAACTATAACTGAGGGAAAAGGCATCAGATTATTTCATAAATGGAATGTACATTTTAGGAAATTTCTGCTGCCTTTTTTACTCCAATAACACACAATAGTTGATACAGTATCATGGTAATTTGTCTCCCTTTGTACCTTGATTCTTTCTGTAATGTATATACATGTAGCAGTATATATTTTGTGATAGAATTCTTTTGGCAGTTAGTGATATAAATGTACACATAAATAATCAGTACTTTGTATAACCATCATTACATCTGGCACTTCACAACATAATTTCCTGTGATGACAATACAGTACATATACATGTATTAGTAAGCTTGCCCTTTAAACAGGTTATCATTGTGCATAATAATTATCACATTCTTATGATTCTGTTATGTTCATATTCATGGAAGTACATGGATTATAACAGTGATTGTTATTTAGAAATAGTCAAATTAAATGGTGTACAAAGTAAAATAGAAAACAGGGAATGTCAAAAACATTTTATAATTAATTGTCAAACCAAATTTGTACAAATGTAGGAAATCTTAGACTCCTGTGCAAATTGTATTTACATGATGGAAGATGAAGGTAAGCTAAAGAGCATTCTGAACATGTTATGTATTGTTTCATATGTTCTTTCATGGTAATATTTGAAACGTAAAAGCATTAAGTGAAAATAATATTACCTACTTGCACTGATAATTATGTCTTTCATTACATTCTGATTCATGTATTATATATCACAGATGTATGCAATTATTTGTATAAAAATAAATAGTGCATGTCTGTTTTTAAAGAAAACAATAATTGCAGCAAACAAAATGTCTCCTTAATAAATTAAAATTAAATTGGTTTGTCTTGAAACCACATTACTAATAAGCAAGTTTACAAACCTTTTGCAATTAAACAATCCTCATAACAATGAAAGGTGATTGCTGCAGAAATATATATCACCATTCATACATGTAATTACACCCGACTTTAGGGTGTATATGTATATAACGTATATACTCGCTTATAAGTTGAGTCCAACTGCACAAACCCAGATCTGCCATCGCATTATGCGCCAGCAGATCTTGGTCTATGCAGTTTGTTAGGAATAATCAATAGAACAAACAACATAGAACCTGATCTGCTGGTACATTATGTGATGGCAGAACAGGGTCTATGTTGTTTGCAGTTAGATGCAACTTATAAGTGAGTATATATATTATAACTATTAAACAGTAAATATGTACACAATTATTAAACTATTGAAATGGAGGCATTCATATTCAACGTTTCCAAGTATCACTGAAAACCATGAATACAACCTGTATTTGTATGCAACAGCTTGGAAAGGACTCCAAAAGGATGGGACACTGGACCATTCCTCCAGATAATCAAATAAAATTTTGGTAAGGACTCCAAAAGGATGGGACACTGGACCATTCCTCCAGATAATCAAATAACATTTTGGTAAGGACTCCAAAAGGATGGGACACTGGACCATTGCTCCAGATAATCAAATAACATTTTGGTAAGGACTCCAAAAGGATGGGACACTGGACCATTGCTCCAGATAATCAAATAACATTTTGGTAAGGACTCCAAAAGGATGGGACACTGGACCATTCCTCCAGATAATCAAATAACATTTTGGTAAGGACTCCAAAAGGATGGGACACTGGACCATTGCTCCAGATAATCAAATAACATCTTGGTAAGGACTCCAAAAGGATGGGACACTGGACCATTCCTCCAGATAATCAAATAACATAGTATTTTTTCTAGGCAGAGCTATGCTTGTATGTCCTTACTAGATGAAGATACACTTATTGACCATACTTGGCACTGACAGATTCATGTGGTTATACAAATGCATTTGACTAGTAAAAATGACTTAAAAATGTAACACCTGTGCCTCTATGTACATGTTGCAAGAAAAAAAATTTTTTTTTTATGCCAATACACCTCACACAGAGAAATTAAAATGTGAAATTTACTACATACACATTCTGAAAAAGAATAAAGTTTCTCAATGAACACCTGGGTGAAAAGAATGTACTAACAATTCATGTAAACAGCCATGTAAAATAAGTCAGCACCATTAATTTCTCGACAAAATTGTTACCGTATATACTCGCTTATAAGTTAAGTCCAACAGCAAACAGCAGAGACCATGATCTACATCGCATCATGTGCCAGCAGATCAGGGTCTGTGTTGTTTGTGTTACTGATTACTCCTAACAAACTGCATAGACCCAGATCTGCTGGTGCATTATGCGATGGCAGATCTGGGTCTGTGAAGTTTGCAGTTGGACTTCGCTTATAAGCACATATGGACAGTACATGGGAATAGGCTAATTAATTGAAATGATTCCACATACTTGCACATCAATACCACTGATGATTTAGATCACAAGTATTTATTTACATGTATACAAAATAACAGATCTGTAGGTATATATATCTACACAGCATGCACTTTATTTAAGCATTAGATAGCATACAACATTTGCATAGCTCTCTCTGTGTGACCTGATTGTGCAACTCCTATTGCCTTTTATACATCAATATATACAAATTTTGGTAAGTACTATTTGAATGGAAAAGTTCTTTACAAGATTTCTCTTTCCAAATATATTAACCAATTTAAAATATATTAATTAAGCAAATATACACACAAGACGAGTCTATATTTAAGGCCATTATTTACATACAAAAAAAATGAATATATGAAATAAAATGTAAACAACTCTTTTCATTGCAACAACTCTAAATCCGTGATTAATACTGTTTGCTTTGTGCTTGCAGCAACTTGAAGGTGATGTCTTGCCAAGGCAAGTAATGTGCCTTGTCCACGGTACCACCATATTCAACCTGTGCTGATCTGATGGTGGGAATCAAACCTGCACCCTTCTGGTCACAAGCCCAATGCCTTAACCACTAAGCCAATGCAGTGCTCGATTCATATCGTAACACTCATATGTATGTACATACATGTATTTAAAAAAAATGTTCCATCACCTGGAAGCAAGTATATCAAAGACATTTAATAAACCACCAGGACATAACAGCAGGCAGGAAAACTCCAATCTAAGTCAAATTTTAGATCACTTTAATAAAGCAGGCAATGACTATATGATGCATCATCAGATCTCAGATGAGGTTGATGAAACAAGCAATAAAAAAGTAGAGGAAGGATGAAGTAACCTCAGATAGTGATCCATACACCTTGCCATACCCTTACCATCCTGATGATATCATGACTGAAAAAAAGAAAAACATGTTTTCTCAAAGAATATTATATGTTTAAATTGTACACTTAGAACTAAAAACATATGTATGTGTGTGTGTGTGTGTGTGTGTGTGTGTGTGTGTAATATAATATTAGGGGAGGGGGGATTGTATTTTTGACGATGGCATTTCATAGCACATAACTATTTCAGATAGACTGAGAACATAATTATTCAATAAATAGAGAGATGCATTTCCACGAATTAAAACAAAGCTGAGATTGCTAGTAAAAACTTCATTAAACTTCTAACTATATTTTATATCAGTAAACTAGAGTGCAATCACAACACTTAGAAAGTCAAGATAACATCAATGAAACTACAGCTAAGACAAATAATTTGGTGTATCTGTGTTACAATCAAATAAACTTAATATACAACTCTTACTAATCAAAACCAGCTTAGTATGAACTAAATTATTTTTTATCCATGCGATCTTCCTTTTTCTTCTTTGTATTTATTGCCGGTTAGTGAGAATCGCTTAGTGCAAAAACCAGATTATGATGAGAATTTCTGCTGTAAGTTAGAAAATCCCCTGATAATATGAAAAGGAAAAGTGAGCATCTACTGTGAATATTTGTTAAAACAAGTTGCCCGCTGACTTCCTGTTGCTAAAGACATGAGTGTCTCATTGTTCCATAAGTAAATCTAAGGAGGTTAATAAACTAAAGAATAATTCCTTTACTCAATCCATGTTTTTCATTCAGTATGAAATAGCCAATCAGAAAATGGGAAAGAAATCACTGCATCAATTTTAAATAAAATGCTACTGTTTCTGTGGAAAATGTAAAACTGTTATCACAAAGAAATTTGGCCTTTATGGAAATACACTATCAACAATAATCTATTTGCGGAACCACAGGCAGCAGATAATAGTATGTACTTAAAAGTTATTTTTTCTTTGTTTTATTTTTAAAATCTTGCATCATTCTATTTACTTGAAAGTCTAAAAGTGTCCAATCAAGCTCAAAGGTTTCATGAAAATTTTGAAATTGCACTGTGATTTTGCAAGTTCAGCTCATTGATGTCAATTAAAATTCACTATATTTGTATTTTTTACAGAAAATTGCTTGACTATATTGTTTTCTGACTGTTATCACACACACACAAATATACTGTTTACAATGAACCCAGTTATTGTGAAATAATATCCCAGTCCTCTGAATATCAATATCCTGGTGAGTTGGTTGGTTGTTTGGTTGGTTTTAAGGACACCATTAACACTTTATTGACTATAGGAAATGGGAGATGAATGCATTTCACAAGTATATACCAAGACGACAAATCCAGCCAGGCCTGGACAGGTATAAAAAAAATCCACAGATCCACATACAGGTTGGACAGTATTTCCCTAAGTATATAATCCAATACAAAGGCAGTAACGTATAGTATGGAAAGTCAGTCACTATCATCCTGATTTATCTGGAAAGATTTCAAAGGATGCAAAGAGAATACCAGCTAATTCACAGAAAGATGTTCTTACACAAGCAAATGGTTTCAGCTGGTCTTATTAGTGCAATTTTGTGACACCAGGCCAGGGCTTCACCAACTGAACTTTAGTCCAGACTTAAACTTAAGTCTGGAATCCAAAGATCTCATTGGTTTATATGTATGTCCAACTTAAAAGTGATATATTAAATGTCTAAAATCAAGCTTAACTTGACAAAATTGCTGGTGAAATAGGAACCAGATGTACTAAAAATCAAAACTGCATGTACCAAGTGACCACAGTTTTTATGTTCTTATCAAAATTCTTTTTTTTCTTCAGGTAATCATAAACAAATTAATTCATGCTGTGTTTTATTATATGAATAATCATCATACACTGCTAGGTAGAAGCATTTATTGGAGGATTTTAGCAAGACTTTGAACAATGGGGCTCAGTTTCTTTCTTTGTGCTTTGGAAAACATTGTAATATTGCATAGTATGTCTGTCTGATCCCTTACAGTATGACTCATGAGAAAGATAGCCTGACTCAGTGGTTGTTTGTCCTTTGAAATCTATTATCTCCTTTTTAAATCTTCCATTTTACTTTGCCTACAGGCCATCACACCAGGTCAAGGTTCATACAAAACCTTGAATGACAATTGTTTTTTTGTAATGCTATCCTAGCCTTTACATTCACAGGCAATTCACCTGGGTAAGTTAGGAGTTATATTAAAGCAGGTCCTCTTCACCTAATTTAAGCTTTAACATGTTTCTTTTTTTTTTACATACCATCTAAGATGACAAAACATTGTATGGTATTTCACTTATTCTCTTGGTGGGGCCCTGCAAAAATAAAATAAAAGTAGATGAATAATAATAATAATAATAATAATAGTAGTAGTAATAGTAGTAGTAGTAAAAATGATAGTGTTGATAAGAACTATCAACAAGACCAAAGAAATATCTGAGTGCTGTTGACTTACATTCAGCAGCTGTTGTTTTTACTTTGGATTGCCACCAAATCAAGAAGATACCAACAATCATGCAGTTACTAGAAACTATGTAGAGACTGGGTCTCTTTATAATTACTGCCACATGGACAATAATATCAATGTTCATATGGAAGTATAAAAAAAGGTATCATAGATAATCCTCATTATGATTTTTGAGTGGAACTTATATTTAAAAGATAACTCTGCAATAATGACTATGAAACAGACAAAAAAATCTATTTACTATTTGAGAGGTATCAATTTTAATATGGTTGCTTTTTTGTTGAATGCAACCATATGCAAATATATTCTTCTCAAAACAAAAAATGTATTTATATTACATGCTGACAACAATGCTGATGGAAGCATGATCAACATCATGAAAGACTTACAGTGACATTAAACAAGTACTATTTTAATTTCTTTTTTTTGAGGTTGTGTATTGTTTTTGAGAAAAAGTCTATATTAAAATTGTAATAATTACTTCTTGATTTTCATCCACTGATTAATCCTGTCAATATATCCAAAATCTTCACGACCTGTGGAAAGAAACAAAGTAAATGTAATATGCAATGTACAGTGGAACTAAATGTCTTCATCTGCATTAATATTCATTGAGATTTTGCTTAAAAGTTTGTCAAAAAATGTTACAATATCTCACCATAAACAGAATATGTGATGTCTGTTATGAACTGCTGGCATACTTAATTTACGCAAGTTTTATGTACATCTAACATCTGACATCTCCCCCACCCCCCAACCCAATCCTGGGACTACATCCAGGATATAAAACCTTTGTTGTCTACTCATCCTCATGAAATAATATACCAAATATGATCAGACACTCAATTCAGGTTACAAGAAGAACCAGCTGATGAAACCAGCTGATGGGAGGATGGATCTGTGCTGTGCTGTGTGCAGCAGGATACATGTTATAGATTGCAAATGTAGTATGTGTGGTTTGTAAGACTTACTAAGCATGGGACTCATTGCTCTGATTCTTCTAGCATCCAAATCTTCATCTTCTGAAGTATCCATATGCATCAGGAACTAATAAAGAAATATGAGTTCATTTACTGTCATACAAAGTATAAATTACAGTGAAAGAAGTCGTAGTGGTCACATCATAAAGAAGCTATAACTACACTGAATACACAATACAATATGTTCCACACATTAATACAATGTACGTTTTCATACAAAGACCACATTTTCAAACTTGTCCTTTTCTGAATGCCTTTTGAGGTCCTTTATCAAATCAATAGGTTGGACTATATGTCTTCTCTTCTGCTTTTCAAGAAAATTAGTTTTGAGATAAGTTTTCAACAGGAGTAAGGAAACACCGAAAACAGTGTTTGTAGAGTAACATGGTTTACACAATACCGTGGATGAACCTTTTTATTCATGGAGTACCAAATTTTGTTGATTTTATAGTTTACTAAACGTCTTAATTTTGAAATATAAGTTCTAAAATTTTTACCTTTAACAACTTTGTAAAGAATAAAGGTATGTATACCAAAGTTTGAGGAGTAGTATATTAATTTCTGTTCTGTATTTTTGCACAGTATCACTGATGACCTTTGATCATCGTGATATTTGATCATCACACAATATGATCATAGCGCCGTTTGATCATCACTCAATTTATTGTTTAATTGGTATATTTAATGTGTGTGGTCATCACTAAATTTATTGTTTAATTGGTATATTTAATTTGTTTGATCAACAAGAAATCTATTGTTTAATTGGTATATTTAATCTGTTTGGTCATCACAAAATTTATTGTTTAATTGGTATATTTCATCTGTTTCATCATCGAGAAATCTATTGTTTAATGGTATATTTCATCTGTTTGGTTATTGCAAAATTTATTGTTTAACCGGTATATTTATTCTGATATATACTTTTGACTTATATTAACTATGTAACTAATCACACAATCTCATCATCACAAGTACAGTGTGCCCCTTGCAAAACATTCAGCTATGGCAGCGATATTAGGAAAGTTAAAGCGGTAAAAAAACACTGATATATCATAATTTCGAATTCTGGCGACACAAGACAACTTAAACGGGCATACAATATGGCACTGCACCAAATATTGTTGATTCAACTGCAGAGCCATGCTTACCACAGATGATCTGCAAAAAGTGGTCGGTAGAGAAGATCCCAAGCATACTCACACTGGCAACGTCACCAACATGCTCGCATGCAAAGCTCTTGGAAATATGAAGACCAAATTGATGGAGATCAATGCTACCCCAAGTGCGGTTCAAGAAGCCATTGCATCATCGCTGCCAGACCACTTTCTTTTTACTCTACCTAAATGTTTCAACAATCAATCAGGCTCTGCAGCATCACTGAAATAAGATGCAATAAACGAGGATGCAGGAGATATGCTGCCACCAAATCCAACGGCCTTAACATTTTATATCCCTCAGAAATTTGCTGGGTACCTCCTCTTCAACTCTGGCACTGGAAACAACTGTATCATTATCCTAGGTTACAACAAATTGATTGATAGACTTGCTATGGCAGATGTCGAGTTGGCTGATGGAACATTTAAAGTGGCTCCCTCATTGTTCTTCCAACTATTCATGGTTCATTTCCAGTTCGTGAATGGCTGTAATCTGTCTGCAATGTACTGTCTCTTGCCCAACAAAACTTACTCCACTTACAATCATCTTCTAACAGAAATCAAGCACCTTATCCAAAACACTGCTCCCCAAGTTATTCGGCTTGACTCTGAAACAGCAGCAATGGCAGCTTTCTCCGATGCATTCAATACCACCACCATGACTGGCTGTTATTTTCAAATCTGCCAAAGCATTGAACATAGACTAAACAAATTTGGATTCAAGGTAAATTATGCAACCAAAGATGTGATATGTACAAGCATATGCTGTCTATCAGGAGTGGCTTTTGTCCCCTTGAATGATGTTGAAGAGGCTTTTGAACTCCTCACCAATTCCATGCCTGACCCATGAGCATATGGATGAACTGGGGTCAATATCGACAGAGGTGGGGGGGGGGCCAGGTGACAATTTGGTGCTGCGCTCTTCCCCATCAACCAATGTAATAAACGTGATGCAACAGCAGATGGCATTTCTCCACGACCAGTCTCATCGAAGGATGATATCACGGAATCCAATCATTGTTCCCATGCTCTCACTCAACATTGTGGCTTTCCCTAGATGGACTTCGGAAAGATAACCAAAAACAGAAGGTACGATTCTTGCAGGCTGTGTCAGGTGTGGTTCAACCAGGGCAGAAAAGATATTGGCTGTTGTGTCATAAAGTTGCTCATGTCATTGCATCTTACGGACAAATGGACGTATTGACCTTCCTTCATGCAATGGCTCATCTGTCACATGCCTAACATTATCGCTTAAGAATAAATATTTTTTCCCATTCATCCATAGTTCATGTAGCTGATTCTGTAATGTGCTATATATTTTACGCATAATAATTGCACAAAAACGTTATGAAACTATATAAACCTATACATTTCGTCACAGTGATCAAGCATTGCGATGATCAAACGTGCTGATAAGCAAACATCGCAGTGATGAAATGTCATGGTGATGAACAGGTTGTGATGAACAGGTAGTGATCAATGGACTCTGAATATTATGGTTTTCCAATTTTACTGATGCCAGAAGACTGTACTGTTTCAAATTTTTAATCCTTAAATCAGTTCAACTTCTAAGTTCAAACAGTTCTGTGACTGTGGGACCAGTCTTTTGCTACTAACTGCATGGATATGTAAGAGACAGAGAGAGAAAGAGCAAAAAGAGGCAAGGGGTACCTCCTGGCTATCCTGCTCTGAGCCCAGTCTCCATGCTGATTTCTTCAGTTCTTGCTGCAAAGTCTGTTGGTCACCATCCTGCTCCTCCTCTACATCGTACCTGTCACAGCAAGATCAGTTTCAGCATTACATCATATTTTTTTCGGGGGGGGGGGGGAGGGGGGGTCCTACTGTATCAGTATAAGAAGCTAACAAATTGATTGATTAGTCTTAAAGGCATTATTATTACCAAAAGAGTGGTCTGTGAGAACAATTGTAACCTAAGTATCAATATACAAAGGAGTTTTTTGTGTATTACACAAAAAAAACCTGTACTCAAACAGTAAGTGCAATTCCAATGTTTGAGTGTAGCTGACAAGAAAATATCACATGTCAAACCAGCAATAACAAGAATGATCAAGTTAGTGTATATTGAAAACTACATTAGGTGACCAACTCACACTTGTCCAAACACTTCCAGTCCAGGTGTAATTATGCAATGATTCACACCCTGCTGGCAACAGAATCAGTCACTGGTCTACTGAAATTTCTTTTACACCATAGCTTATTGACAGATGCTGCACACAAATAAAAACAGCTAAAAGGTCGACTGCATTAATAACACTAGACTCTAAATCAGGCTATCAGGTACTAAAACTCTACCTTTTCATTCCTGACAAAGTATGACTGGACTCAGCACCACAAACTGAATATCATTTCAAATCTAATTTGTGGAATTTTGACCAACTTGCATAATGTGCTCTCTTGGTAAAAAAGTTGGTGCGGTATGTTATTTCAGATGCAGAAAAACTAGAGGTCACAGTACTATTGATGGTGTGGCCATAAAATGTATCACAAGATACACTCAGAAATTAAACCTACGCCTAAAAAATTTAAGTTAATGTTCAGTCACTTCTTTATCCAAGCCCCAGAAAACTCTTTATTCACACAAATAAGTTTCCACAAGGCGATCATTGTCGTAACCCACTGACCCAGGTTAGAATCTCAGTAGCAAATGAATTAAAAATTCTCTTACCTGTATTATAACATTCTTTCCCAAAACTGTAGTATCAGAAATTGTTGTGGGGGACCAATTTTTGTGGTTTTTGTTGTTGCCCCAAACCACGAATTTAAAGACCCAACGAAAAATTAACCACGTATGATGATGACCCCACCCAGCCCATTTTCTTACTGTGTTTCATTCCTAGAGATTAACAAAGCTACTAATATTTGATAAATCAATGTCAATACTGTAATCTGGTAATAAAATATTAGATTTTACATGTGTTTGTTTTATTTTTAACCCTTTGAAAAAAAGAATTATAAAGCATTTTATATTGTTTCAATGCACACATATCGATAATGTATCCGGTAGCTGTAACTTCCACCCACTGCCTTAAATTGATATGTGACATAAGTAATGATAGAGAGAAATGAGAAAAACATAAGGTATTCAAACACTAGTAATAATGAAAATGAAAGAAAGAATAATCAAAAATACTAGTATATGAAAATTAAAATTTAATACTTAATCAAATCGATTCTTCATTCAAGCACAACTGTTGTTGTAAAATTTTAATCCTCCTGAAAGCACATTTCATTTTATCCATTCATTTTTAATCCAAAAGAAAAACAAGCCTGTAAAATACTAGAACTATTGCTTGCAGCACTATTATTAATGAAAAACTATGTATATATATATACACACACACACACACATACATACATACACACATAGAGTACTCCCTCATTATAACACTGTCCATGGCAACTTGAGTTGGACACCTTAGTGAGACTGCCTTATATCAAAGCACAAAATACATATAATTTTTCCATTACATAATGAAATGGGATCCATGTCCATGCCTGCCTTATAACAGAAATGGTGTTATAATGAAACACCTTATAGCAAGGGAGTGCACTCACTCACTCTCTCTCTCTCTCTCTCTCTCTCTCTCTTTGTGCATGTGTGTGTACATCTCTCTCTCTCTCTGTGCATGTGTGTGTACATCATTGCTATCCAACCCAAAGATTCATATTACTGGATTGTACATGAATGGCTGCAGAATATGTGTCTCTATAAAATTCTATGTAATATTCATCTCTTGGACAGATCAACAGTTTGTACTTGATTGTTCTGTACTGAGCAGCTATCTCTGTAGCAAAATAGCTGCTTACCTTGTCATAACTTCCCCTTTGACCTCCTGCATTGATGCAGTTTCTGTGAATGTGGATGATCTTGAGGATGATCTTGACATGGTTTCTTCTGTTCCCTCCAGTGTGGGCACAGCTGATTTTTGGAAAGTCTTTGAAACTATTTTCTTTTCTGACTCCATTAACTAAAGAAAAGAGAAATACAGAATTCAGAGAACTAGGTACAGCTCTCCCTTGCTATAACATTGTAAGTCAGGTCCATTAGTGATGACTGCATTATGTATGATACCGCCATATAACATGAAAGATTGAAAACTCCATATGTACGTCTTGATTTGAAGGGGAGAACAATAAATGCAAGATAATAATAATAGCAATCATGTACACAAAATATCTTGGTCATCTCACTGTAATTTTGCACTCGAACTTGTCACATGACGACATGTATGAAAAAAAAATATATCCTACAGAAAGTTTATGTTACATTTCTTCAGATTCTTGAGATCTTATCTCATTAGGCATTTGGAAAGTGTAAATTTTAATATAATTATTCAAAACTGGGGCACCTTGTTTTCTTCAGTACTTCAACTGATGTTCACTACTAATCCAGTTCTGACTTTGGTCAGTGAAAGCCCTTTTAGTCAATATTCCCTCAAACAACATTTTTTCCATCTGTTTCTTAGCCTCAAAATAGTGCTTAATCAATAGAGAACACACAAAAGAATCATGTTTACATCTCGTTAGGTCTCAATGATGTCTTGGATCTCATGGAATTTTCTCAACGGAAAATTTAATTTATCTATGTCAACATGCATATCACAGAAATACTGAACTCAACTGACCCCCACTAACTGTCCTGGCTTTGTGTGGAAGCAGTATGCTAATTAAGCATATTTTGCCAATGCCAAAATTGAATAAAATAGTTTCATAAATATTTGAGCTCGTGTATATGCAAAAGTAGACATTTATTTGTTTATTAAAATATTTCTGATGGGTCTAACGTCAATCGGGGTATTATTGGCCACCGTGTATTATCAGACAAACCAATTAAATTTTTAGAACTATTAACCACACAGTAGTAAACTATAAATAAATTATCATACATAACATCCGACCTCCTCCTGCCCATAGTATTGGATTACTACAATGCCACCCATAGTATTGGATTACTACAATGCCGCCCATAGTATTGGATTACTACAATGTCACCCATAGTATTGGATTACTACAATGCCACCCATAGTATTGGATTACTACAATGCCACCCATAGTATTGGAGTACTACAATGCCACCCATAGTATTGGATTACTACAATGTTACCAATAGTATTGGATTACTACAATGTTACCCATAGTATTGGATTACTACAATGCCACCCATAGTGTTGGATTACTACAATGCCACCCATAGTATCGAAGTACTACAATGTCGCCAGCAAAGGAAAGGTGACAAATTTTGTATATAGTAAAACGAGTGACTTTTGCAGCACTTCCAGTATTCAAATAGTTACTTCCAAAACCGTATTATTCCATTCCCAGAAAAACAACATGTGCCTGACACTGTTTAAGAACCCGACATAGTAAAGGTCTATTCTTGTTCTGTTTGACTGAATGTCTAAACTGGTGCCAGCTTTGAACTTCATTTGATTGGTTGATAAATATATAGGAGGGGGTATTATCGTAATTTTCAAATACATGTAGCTGATTATTAAATACAATAAATAGGTTAATATTTCGAGTAAATTAGGCTTGTAATGAAGATATAAACTACTTCAACTGATATTGCAGGGGCTTTAGCTGGTATTTCCAGCAAAACAGCTTTGATAATTTTACAACATTTGTAATAAGTTTAATTAATTTATTAATTAATTAATTAATATTCATACAAATTATGTTCATTGCCATTACTCTACATTAACCCTCACCACTGAAAATAAAATCTTCTCACCTTTGTTTTGTTTATTATTATTATTATTATTATTATTATTATTATCTAAATATTTATTTTGGAAAAATGCTTAACTATCTTATGATCTTCTCTACTTTTCATCAACAAGGCTTAGTCAAGATAACAATGTAATACACATAACTGAGAAGTGCTGAAAAGTTTATAATAATCCCCAGCTTCAGATGATCATGTATTACAAATTATTTAATGAACAGCTGATCCTGTCTTGAAACTTAAATGATCTAATAATTTTTTTTCTTGCACTCATGTTAGTGGAAAGCAAGACACAGCAGTCACCTTTCTATCAGTGTTGACATCATCAATAGCTGTGTGAAAGTTTTTGTTAAAGTGTGTGCAATATTCGATATAACAATCGCAATAGATTGGTAAATATAACCAAAAACTGTTATATTTACATTCTTATTTTAGTTTATTTTTTGTATTTCATTAATTTACATATGTTAGGGTTTAAACATTATTTTAAAAAAAAACCAAATAATTGTCCAATAATACACTGAGGAGTCTATTTCACCCCATGTCGAACTTGTAGTTTGCATGACCCATGCATGATCACATGATACATATATGATCAAAATGGATGCTGCAAAATAGCAATTACGGTTATTTGCCAACATTATTTCCAGTTTGCAGAAATAACTTTCACAGATAAGTCTTAATATTGTATTCCATTTAATTTTCATCTGAAAAATACCCCAATTGAAGTTTTAGCGCAAATGCATTATATCTGTGATTGTGTTTTAATGAAGAGCACTGTAACAAAGAAGAACTGTACTGCACTGAGGAGGCATAATGTCTAGGTATATTTGTATTTAGCAGTTTCTCTTACAAAATATTATTAAATATGACTTCCATTAAAACTGTATTTTTACTTTCATCCATTATGATTTTTTTAACTACTGAGACAACTTAAAAACATACTTGATTCTAATTGATCCCTTATACCTTTAAATGAGACACTGAAAATAACATATACATATGTTTATTCTGAAACCTATATTGTGTGTAACTAAAGTAGCTGATCTAGATTGAAAATAATAGATATACATTTGTTTATTCTGAAACCTATATTGAAAATAACAGATATACATTTGTTTATTCTGAAACTTATATTGAAAATAACAGATATACATAAGTTTATTCTGAAACCTATATTGAAAATAACATATATATATGTTTATTCTGAAACCTATATTGTGTGTAACTGAAGCAGCTGATCTAGATACTGATACTACAAATCATAATGTCTTCATGTTAACAAATTTTAATTGAGACATTAAATTTTTCAAACACTAGAGTACCTCCTGACAATAATACTGTCAATGGAAGTCATAGCGAGACCTTCTTATAACAAAATACATTATACATATAATTTTACAACTACATGATGAATTGGGATCAATGACCATACCGGCTTTATAAAAGGAACTGTGTTATAATGAAGTGCTTTATAGAAAGAAAGTGCTGTAATTAGTAATATGAAACTCATACACACCATGTCACATCATTAGTCTACCATTAGTTAATAAATGAGGATTTCAACTGAGCAAATTACAAGCACATTTACTTAAGGTGAAATAAATAAATAAATAGATTATGCACTGTTCATTGTCTATATGTTTTGATATGCTGAACATGTCAAAATGCATCTAGAGCATGTATTTAACCATTTTATGAGCAAAAAAATGAACTCTAGCTCAAAGTCTGAAGATGTGTTATTCTGTAACTTTACTCAGAATAATTTTTAAATCATAGAACTTTCTGAATTTTTTTTTCACTTTAGTTATTCTTGTTACTAGCTAAATTTTAATTATATAGATGTATGTCAGAATTTAAAAAGGTTTTAAGTTTCAAGTTCATATTCTGTGATAAAAAATTTAAAGTCTATGGGTCTAGATGCAAGATTTATACCATGGTTTGCTGGGCAATAAGAGTTTGGTGCAGGAGTCTGTACTGTTTCTGTAGCTGGGTATACTCTTGCTCTTTTTCCCTCAACCCTCGGGACAGTGTGCCTAGCTGGATGTTCAGGTAACTCCTGTCTTCTGCCAGCTGACTGACCTGATTAAACATATAAGAAACATTCTTTATTGATGCAACTGAACAAGTTGTTTCCCATATTGGGTTCATTGTGGGCTGCTTGGCGATTTAAAAAAAAGGCAATTTCAATATATTATTGGCTATATCATGCCAAGGAAATGGAAGGCAAGTGCCTTTTCCAAGGACACCACAAGGCAGCCAACCCTGCTTGGCCAAGGTGGGTATCAAACCTGTGACCCATGGATTATGAGACCACCGTTCAACCAACTGAGCTACCTTGGCTCCCTCGCTGTGGGCTGATAATTAATTGGACATTTCTGTTTGCGCAAGTATGTCCTTCTGTTCTACATTTATTTCCACAATATAAAATCCATAATTATGATTGAATTTCAACCAAATCTGGTTTCCTGCTTGATACTGATAAAACCTTGGTTGAGTCTGATTGTCAGAGTTGAAGAGTTAGATTTTCTGCATGCCACATCATCTTTTAGCAGAGTTATGGCCCCTGATTGTCAAACTTGTCCACTTTCCTTTCTGCACAATAACTCCCTTATTTTTTATTGGATGTGGCATGCAACTACCTCCTTCAATGAGCAATTCAGCTGCTCGGTTCAACATTCGAGAATTACATCATTCTTGGTGACCTCAAGATGGACCCCAAAATGCCCACCAAACATCTCTTCTCAAACACAACTTCTCATACAGATTGTGTAAAGCCACACCCACTTTCACAGTGAAACACTTGTTTTCATTATTCCTCTTCAGATATCATATCAAAAAACATTTTAGCTCCTCTACAGAGTTGACCATGTTGTCTGGACAGGGGTGTAAATCAACCACTCACATTCCTCTTCAGGTGCACCACAAATAATATACATATTCTTGAAATGACTGAACTAAAATTAAACACCCAAACAGCTGCTTTTTGTCCAACAGTGATGATTCCTTCGTGTTTATAGCTTACCAGTAATGTCTTCCTTTGCAAATGTACCTTCATTCATTCACTGTATCACCGTCATTACCTAGTCCCTTTTCTACAGAACTATGTTCCCCTTACTTCCTATGAAACATTTTTAATGTGCTTATTTGACCTTTTTTTCTGACTCTGAGCAACAACAGGTAGCATATTAGATATATTTTGTCTGAATCACCACAACTTTATCAGCCCTAGGAAGGGGTAATACTGGCACTAATATAGATTATGAGCTCTTGAATTTTCCCGTGATGATACGAAAACATGAAAAAGCTATTCTTGATATAGACTGTCATAAGTACCATATATTACTCCCACACATCACATCCAACTGCAAATTGCACAGACCCAGATCTGCCATCGCATAATGTGTTGGCAGATCTGGGTCTATGCAGTTTGCTAGGAGTAATCAGTAGAACAAAGAACACAGACCCTGACCTGCTGGTACATTATGTGACAGCAGATCTGGGTCTATGTAGTTTGCAATTGGATCTGACTTATAAGCAAGTATATACAGTACTAAAAGATTGGTGGATCAAGGTACAGTTGTCCCACACTGTAAGGAACTAAGGTCAATATAAATCATTCAATGAAAATGTGGTATATGCAATTTTTATAAAAACTTTTATTTTCTCTATGCACTTAAAGGCATCAGTGTGAGTGTTCATTTTCTTTGGTAATTCTTAACAGTCAAGATTTGTTTAGTGCATGTCAGTATGACTATAAAAAGATAAATCAATCACTATCTGCATTGATAGGAATTGTCTGGTAACATCTAGTTCAATCAGTATAGTATGAAACCAATTTTTGGAGTAAAATATGTTTCTTTGATAATACTTACCTGCTCATAATACCTTGGGAGTACAACCACTAACTCGCAAATCCAGCCCTCCCAAGTTAAATTTTAGCTTTAAAAAAGCTCAAAATTGTCTACCTACATAGGTGGGATGTGGTTTTGTGGGGTTTAATGCCCTTTTTCAGCACATGACCTAACTCACTGACATTGGGAAGAAAAGATATTACATTCATTATAGGAATCTTGCTTAAAACCACTTAATATGTTGGACAAATAAAGCAGAGTATGTGCAGACAGAGTGTCCAGCTTACCTGCATTGCAAGTTGTTGACATCTAGCTTCCAGCTGCTTTAGACTGCCCTCCGCATGATTCAAGTCCTTTTGCATCTGGTTCTTCTGGTTCATGGCAGCTGTAAACTGTTTCTGAAGATCTTCGTACACCATCTGAAATTTGTTCACCTTGCCCTCCCCAGATCCCAACACGCCTATCTTGGCTTTTAGAGTGTCCCTCTCAAATTTCGTCTGCTCTAAGTCACCCTTTAGCTGTGTTAACTTATCTGTTAGCTCAACATTGTAGTCGGTGACTTCTCTGCACTGTGTCTCCAGTTCTTCTATCCTTTTGTACAAGGTTTCCTTTTCCCTGTCCAGATGATCCTTCTCAGCTTTACTCATAGCGGTTTCTCGATCCTCATCATTCTTCTGTCTCAAACGGTGGTACAGTTCCTCTATCTGTTTTGCCATGTTGCTGTTGTCCATGATAACCTTATTGTACTCTTCACCAACAGATTCATACTCCTTCTCTAATGATGTAAGACCTTTAAGTCTCATATTCAACTCTGCTATTTTTTTCTTCAGTGACTTATTTTCTGCTAATGCTTCCTCCAATTTATTGGACAATTTGTCAAAGTCTCCAGCTTTGGATCTCAAAACTTTAAGTTCTTCTTGTTGTTTGAGAAGTTCAGTTTCAAAAATCTCATTCTCTGCTAATGCTTTCTCAAGATTACTTGATACTTCCTCAAAGTCTGCAGTTTTACATCTCAAAAGTTTGAGTTCTTCTTGTTGTTCGATGAGTTCAGTATGAAGACCCTGTGCTGCCACATCTCTATCATGGAACTGAGCTTGTAAAGACTGAAACTGTGCATCCAGCTCTTTAAGTCTTTCTTGAAGCTGTTTAACTTCATTAGTTAGCTCTTCTTTCTCCTTCCCCAATTTAAGGACTTCCATCAGCAACTTCTCATTTTGAACTTCAAATTCCTTCATCTCTTCAAGTCTTAATTTAAGATCCTCAACTTCCTCTTTAAAGCTCTTATTCTCCTGCCTAATTTGATCCAGTTTTTCTTCAGACTTTTCTGATATTAATAATTTGGACATTACATCTTTCAAGTCATCTGAGAGTTTGCTACTGGCTCTTTTGGCTTCAAGAAGATCTTGTTGCAAACTTTCAATCTCTTCTGTTAGAAAACTTTTCTCTGATTCAAGTTCCTTTACAGTGTCTTGTAGTGCCCTAAATTCATTGGAAGAATCTTGCTTCTGCTCAGATCTCAATGAGCTTTCAGCTTGTAATTTTTCAATGAGCATTTTTTGTTTGATGTTCTCAGTCTTGAGCTGGTTGTTTATGGCAGATATCTTCTCAACAAGATCTTGGAATCCCTTGTTGTCCTCCTCAAGCATCTGATATTGTTCTTTCATATCAGCACGCTGGCTTGCCTCCCTGGCTTGAAGGCTCTCAAGCTCTTCTAACCTAGCATTGGCTGTTGCTAAGGAGTCTCTAAGATTATCTACCTCTTTCTGCAATTCCAATGCTACTTTCTGATTTTCTGAGCTATGCGATGCAAGGACAGATAGGTTGTGCACCTTAGTGATTTCAGCTTCTAACTGACTTGATATAATATCTCTCTCATGTTGTATTTCCGCATTTTGGTTCTTGAGTTTTGTTATGTCTTCATTTAATTTGTCAATAGTTTGTTTCATTGAGTTAATCAAATCTGTAGCTTCTTTCTTTTTCCAGATCTCTTCCTCATACTTCTGACTTAAGTCAGTCATTTGTTTTCCCAATGAATCAACTTCAACTTGTTTGTCATGAAGCTGTTTCATAGATGAATCTATTTCAAATTCCTTATCATTAAGTTGTTTCAACAATGATTCTACTTCACTTTGTCTATTATATTCTTGTTTAACTAATGAATCCTTTTCCAGATGTTCATCATTTAGATGTTTTATCATTGTCTCAATTTCCAGTTGTTTACTGACAAGTTGACTGGCTAATGAATCCTTTGCACTTTGCTCATCATTAAGCTGTTTCATTAACAAATCAATGCTGAGTTGTTTATTATTGAGGTTTTTCATCAACGACTCAATTTCAAGTTGTTTCTCATCAAGCCGTTTCACCATTTCATTCTTCTCAAGTTGTGCATCATTAAGCTGTTTTGTTAATGAAACAGCATCACCCTGCTTTCCCAGATCTTTTTCCTTTGAATCTGCTAGCTGATCTCTTAACTGTTTCATCTCTTCTTGAAGTCGATCATTCTTTTCTTTCAGTACCTTAAGTTTAAGTAACATTTTCTCGCATTTTGTCTCTGATACCTGCAATCTTACCTTAACATTCTCATATTCTTTGGACACTGACTCATACTGTTCCCTAAGATGATCTATCTCCTTTTGTAATCGGTCATAATCTTGCCTGGTCTCATCCAATCTCTTCTTAAGTTCCTTTGTATCCTGAGTCTCAGTGACAGAGGAAAGATCTCTGATTGTCATAGAATCTTGCTGCAATTCTGAGATCGGGAAAGCCATTTGTCCTAATGGAGTGACTGTTTCTAGCTGAACCTCTTCATCCCAAGCATCACCCCAACCTCCTTCCCATCCTAAATCACTCTTCTTCTCTTTATAAACAATTTCTTCAATCTCCTCTGAGACAGAAGGAGTCTCTGATACTTGTCTTGCTGACTCCATGTTTAAGCTCTTGTTCATTGACTGATTATCTGCTGAAATTGCCTCAAAGTTAGCTACAAGTTTTTCATACTGAACCTTCGATTCCTGCAATTCATCTTGTAGATCCCTGACTTTGTTTTCATAGAAAAGCTTATCTTCTTTCAGCTCCTCTGCCAGGCCTTGGAACCTAGTTTTCTCAGCTGTTATTTCCTGAAGTTTATCATCCAATGTCTCGATCAAACTGTCTTTCTCTGATGATTCCATTTTCAATTTCTTTTCCATTTCCTGAGCTTGAGACACATAATTCTCAAATTTTTCTTTTGTTCTTTCTTTCTCTTGAATCAAATTTTGCATGGATTTTTCTAGGTTTTCGTGTCCTGTTTGTAATAACATAAATTCTGACTTAAGAGCCTCATGCTCAGCAATTATCTGTTCATCTGAACTCAGTAACTCATCCTTGGCAGCCCTTAATTCTGTAACTTCATTTTTCAATAGATGATTTTCATGCTCGAAATTTGAAATTCGTGATTGTAAGGTCTCTACCTCCTTTGTAGATGATTCATTTTCAGATTCCAGTGAAGCTATATGAGACTTCTGTACATCAAACTCAGTCTGCATGTTTTCTAACTCGTATTCTTTTTCAGAAAGTCTAGTTTTAATTTCATTCAAATCTTCACAAGCAACTTTAAGCTCATTTTCTTTCTCAAAAAGCAATTCCCGTAGCTCAGTATTATCAGCTTGTAAATTCTGCAGAACTGACTCACTGGAAGACAAAAACTCTTCAGACTGTGATATATGAATCCGTAACTCTTCCAATTCCTTTTTAAAAGTCTGTCTCTCTTCATCAATTTCAAATTTCTCTCTCTCAGAGTTCTTCAAAGATTCAACATGTTCCTTCAAATGAATTTCTTTCTGATGAAGTTCATCTTGAAGGCTGTCAATAGCATTCTCATGAGCTTCAATTTGTTGTGACAGTTCATGTATTTTCTGATCCTTGGATTCCACATTCTGTTGCAGTGTAGCAACTTTATCTATTGCCTGTGCAAGTTCCTCTTCCTTCTCTCTAACTGACTGCTGAAGGTTTAAGTAGTTGGCTCCCCATTTTTTGTCTGAGTCAATCATAGTCTGTTCCAGTCTGGCAATTTCCTGTGTCTTATTGGCAAGTTCTGAATGTAACAACTGAATGTTGCTCTCATGTCCAGCAGCTTGGTTTTTTAAATCATTTAGCTCCTCATCTTTGTTCTGAATTGCTGCCTTAATCAAACCTATAGTCTGTGATAACTGGGTGATTTCCTCCTCTTTGGCAGATACCGATGACAACTCATTTGCAATAGCAGATTCTCTTTCTTTTCTCAAATTTTCAACTGTTGTTGTTAGGTTCTCAACTTCCCAAGTTTTTGATTCAAGTTCATTTTTATAATGTTTAATGGTCTCATGTAATCCAAGAAGTTGATTCTGAAGCTCTAGGATCTTTGTTTGTTGCTCTTCTTCAAAATGTTGTTTTGACTCCTTTTTATTTTGTTCACTCTTCAACTCAGAATGAAGAATCTGGATATTTCTCTCATGTCCTTCAAGCTGACTACAAAGATCCTCTATTCTACTATCTTTCTCATCCAAAAGTCTTGTCAATTCACTAATTTTTCCATCCTTCTCAGATAAGAAGTTCTTTTGAGAGTCTTCTAGACTTTCTTGTGACAACTTCAATTTTTGGATGGTCTCTCGGAGCTCTTCAATTTCTTCAATGTTACTTCTGAGTTCACCCTGTAAAATTTGTATTGTACTTTCATGACCTTCAACCTGCTGGGTTAGATCTGCTACTCTCGAGTCCTTCTCTTCTCTCAATCCTTCAATGGCCTTTAATTTTCCCTTGAGATCATCAACTTCCTGAAGAGTATGTTGCATCAAGATCTTTTTCTCATCAGATTTTTGTTTCATCTCTTGTTCTCTCCGACTTGATCTTAAAGAATCAGTGACACTTGTCAGCTCTTCTTGCAACAACTGATTCATCTTTTCTTTTTCTTCCAGCATGATTGTTTGAGATTTAAGCCTGTCTTTTAGTTCTTCTAGGTCAGCCTTAACATTGGCCAAAGATGTTGATCTGACCTCTAGTTGAGCTCTCAAGTCTTCATTTTCTGATTTGAGTTCATTAAGATTTTCTTCAGTTTGTTTCTTTTCCTTAGCAATACGATGATTCTTCTCTGTCAAAGCCTGGACCTGCTCTTGTAATTGCTGAGAATATTCCAGGTATATCTGAAGCTGGGCTTGAACATCTGCACTTCGTCCTTCCCCTGAGTCTACATTGTCAGGCATGCCTTGGGTTGAATGAGACTTAAATTTCTCAATTTCTGCCACTTTCTCATTTAGATCTCTTTCTAAAGATTGTCTTGCTTCCCTCTCCTTGTCAGCAAGCTCCTGGTGTTCTTTTGACTGGTATTCTAGTTTCTCTCTGAGATCTTCCAGTTCAGCTTTAGCTAAAGCCAAAGATGCTGATTTGATTTCCAGTTTTTCTTTTAAATCTTCATAATCAGACTTGAGTGCATCAAGATTATCTTCCAGTTTTCTTTTCTCCTTGTCAGCAGAATGGATATTCTCTGTTAAAGCTTGGACTTGTTCTTGTAACTGTTCTGAATATTCTGCAGAGGTGTGCAGTTGGGCTTGATCATTAGCACTTAGTTGTGCTCTTGTGTTTAAATTATCAGGCATGTCCTCAGCAAATTGAGATTTCACTTTCTCCATTTTTGCAATTTTCCCACCTAGCTCTCTTTCCACCTCCTCTCTTCTCTCCTTCTCCTTGTCTGCAAGTTCCTTGAATTCATTTGCTTGTTGTTTCAGTTTTTTGGCAGTTGCCAGTACCTTTTTGAACTTGTTGTCACTGTCTTCAAGGCTCTTTTTCATGGACTCAGCCAAGGTCTCCTTCTCTTGCAGTTCATTCTTTAGCACTGCCATTTCCTCCTCCACATTGGACAGCTGGGCCAACCGCTCCTCCATTTCTTGCATGTTCTCTAGCAAGGAAGCCATCTTGTCATTCTTCTCCTGAACCTTATTTGTTACCATGGTAATTGTGGCTTCTGCTTTTTCAACCTCCATTTGAAGAGTTTCAACCTGGGCCTGCTTTTCTTGCAGTTGTTGCTCAAGCATCCTGAGATGCCCCTTGACATCTCCTTCCACAGTTTCTGTAGCAATATGGGATTCCTGCAACACATAAATAAAAATAGATATCATTTTTGGTATATGCAGTTAACTACAGTAATTTCAATAATCTCAACAACCATGGACTAATCTTGAATGCAATAAACCACTGTGATTCCAATTATTTTCTAATCTATCAAGTAGGAATAATAAATAAATATGAATATAACAGCATTCTTTGGTACAACTAAGACAGTAACTTAACACATTACTCTTCACAAAAATACAGTTAATTTTAAATTTTACTGAGCATCACCAGGCAAGCTTTGCGATGAGTGACACTCTTCCCTTATCTTTTCATAATAAAGGTGATTTATTTGTTATGTTGCAGGCATTTCCATTCAAGTTGAGACACTTCTAGAGCCAACTTAACATTTGAATTTGTGTTACAAATCCTTAATCTTCATACCAATATTACAGGAGTTTATAAGGTACAGCCAAACAGAAATGAAAAGTCTTTAAATATCACATAAAACATAAAAAGAGAGGCAACCAGTAATGTTGACATGTACATATTCAGTTCAAATTTCTGTATGTAAATTATTTTTTTCAAATTCTACTTGGTGTCTATGTCCTCCAGCATAATCAATATAAACTCTCCTCAATATCCAAGGCTATATAACCAATAAAATCACTCAACATTCACACCATCTCAACCATTTGCGTTTGCATTAGATGTTACAGTTACAGTTAAAGGATGAAGCTACAGATAAGTTATTACAGAGTTATTAAAAAGTTATACATGTTATACCAGAATTGAAAGAAAAACAGATGATTAAATGTATGTACAGTGGTCACTCACTATACCACCATTCAGGGGGCAAAAAAAGTGTACCATCAAATATGTGAGGTTGCCTTATACTGGGGTACATTATATGAAAAACATAATTGAACCTCTATCTTGGGATCCATGATCATACCTGTATTATATCAGAGACTGTTATATTGAGGTGCTTTATAATGAGAGACAAGTGCTGTAACTATTTGTGGTATACAAATGTTCTGACAAACCATGTCTTGTCTGTAAACACAGTTATGATGACCTAAATCTCTGCTTATACAGCTAATTATGACAGAATATCTTAGAATATCAGAGCACAAACTGTTATGACCTAGATCTCTGCTTATACAGTGTCACGGAATTGTATAAATCCCTTTTATTAAATACATTTACTCGGGTTTCATTTTTCAGTATAACAACGATACCCGAGAGTGAGTTATGTATATTGTACAATATTTCGAAACAGTGAGTTCGGTTCACCCCATGCCGCACGTGCGAAGTGCTATCGATGGGAAAAACCGAATGCATCAAGTGTATGGACGATATAGAGCTGCATCGTCTGTGTATAAATGCCTCACCATAAGACTAAATCTTGACATTACGGAACGTCTTGTCAGTGAGCAGTCTACTTATCTGCACATCTTCAGCTGTAGAGCTGTAGAGATCAGAGTCGACGAGGTCCCAGCTATAGATGGGACAATAGAAGTTGACTATAGCAGCTGTAAAGCTAACCATAGCAGCCGTGCAGCTGAATAAACAGTGTGTTGCTTGAATACCAGGTGATCGGGCGTTGTTGACCCATTGGTGGGCGTGGATCGCTTGATTGACCAGTGCGACTAGCAGCCGAGTATGCTAGTAACGGAGTGTTTTGTGAGTCACTCCATATATGTAATCTTTTAGCCGTGGGCTAATTTTGGGTTTTTGTGATACCCAGTGGTTTGGGAGTGTAAGATATATTGCATGATATCTATCCCATTTGTTTGCACCACATTTTATTATTTGAATAAAGTGCCTCATGTTTCATTATTTGAGGGTATACATTTTTGCTATATGAGTAAAAATACATCATTTTTGCTATCTGAGTAAAACACATCATTCCTTTCATCGTATGAGATGAATCATTAGCCTTTATCATTGCACTGTGTATTTATTTATTTGTGTTCATATTTGGGTTACCGTATTAGGTTCGTGTGGATTATGTTAATTTGTCCAATATTTGGACCCTATACACGCACGTATTAATCATAACCTTTCTTCCCATTCAAGTCATTCATCAATAAACATTGCATTTTTATCACCATCAACAGTGTTCTGTTATAAATCCGAAATCCAACCCGGTTATCTTGTTACAATGGTGTCAGAAGTGGGATCTCGGATTTAACGGAACACTAAATTTGTTGTTTCATTATTCTTGTATGATCTTATGTGTGTTTCAGACGTTCCTGACAAGACAGTGAGGTTAAGTAGCCATATAACATTACTTTATTAACTTTTTTTGTACACATTTCATGTTTTTGTGGCCTTCTGATAAGGAAAATACGGTTGGTTTGTTGAAATCATAGCAATTACGCATTTTGTTTGCGTAATAGTGCACTTTAGGTTGGTCATATCAGATTTTTGAAATGTCGTCAATGAAAGAACTTGTGGAACTGGGGAAACAGTTTGGCTATGAAGGGGAGTCTCTTAAAACTTTTGTTCGTGAAGAACAGACTAGGGAAAGGGATCAGAGGGAAATAGAGAGGGATCAGAGGTTAAAGGAGAGGGAAATAGAGAAGCAGGCTGAGGAAAGAAAAATGGCTTTAGAGAAGGAGAAGATAGAATTAGAAAAGCAAGCAGAGAAGGAGAAGATAGAATTAGAAAAGCAAGCAGAGAAGGAGAAGATAGAATTAGAAAAGCAAGCAGAGAAGGAGAAGATGGAATTTGAGAAGGAGAAGATAGAGTTAGAAAAACAGGCCGAAAGGGAAAGGATAGGATGGGAAAAGGAAGCAGAAAGGGAGAAGGTAGAAATGCTTAAAGAAATAGAGGATAGGAAATTAGAAGGGGAAAAACGAGTGAGGTTAGAAGCTTTGGAGATTGAAGATAAAAATAGGGAGAGGGAGTATCAGAGAAATTTTGAGCTATTGAAAACCAAAAGGGAGGGGGAACATGATTCTAAACTGAGAGGTCCAAAATTGCCCCCATTTGAAGACGATAAAGATAACATGGATAGTTATCTAAACAGGTTTGAAAGGTACGCTGCTGTACAAAAATGGAAAAAAGACGATTGGTCGCTCCATCTTAGCGCGTTGCTTAAGGGTAAAGCGTTAGACGTGTATTCTCGTTTACCACGGCCGATTCGCTAAATTACCTCACGTTGAAAGACGCACTTCTGAAGAAATACGAGCTAACCGAGCAAGGGTTTCGCAAGAAGTTTAAGTATAGCAAACCCGAGAGAGGCGAGACATTCACCCAGTTCGTCAGTAGGACGTGCAATTACTTGCAGCAATGGGTGGAATGTGGTAAAGTCGTGAATACATTTGAGGGTCTTATCGATTTTTTGCTTCGTGACCAGCTACTGACAACTTGTGGCAAAGAGTTGTATTTATTCTTGAGGGAAAAGTCCTTCACGAATATATATGACATGGCCACACAGGCGGATTTATTCGCTGAAGCTCGGGGAGGTTCGCAGAATGTCATCTCGCGAGACAGCAAAGGTGGGAATCAGGTCAGGGATCAAAAACCCAGGGAACCTGAAAAACCTGTCAGGGATAACCAGGGAAAGCATAAGGACAAGCAATGTTTCATTTGCAAGGAGTGGGGTCATATCTCCCCCAATTGTCTTAAGCGGAAGGAATCGGTCCAGAGAGTAACGGTAGCCATTGAAGGCAGACGGTCGGTAGATGGAAAACTCGATGTTTCCCAGCTGGCTAACCGGGAAGTAGTGCACGAGCCAGTGGTGCGTGCAGAGATCAGTCGCGACGCTATACAATCAATCGGCATGTGTATTTTCCCCGAGGCAAGGGTACCGACAGCGAATGGCACTGTCAACGGACAAAAGGTGACCGTTTTACGAGACACATGGTGCACTACTGTGGTCGTGAAACGGAGCCTGGTTCACGATGACCAATTGCTTGGGTTTAAGTCGCCTTGTATGCTACTGGACCAAACAATTGACCACATTCCTGTCGCAAGGATAGGTATAGAAACACCTTTTCTGACCGGAACCGTTGAAGCGTTGTGCATAGCCAACCAGATTTATGAACTTACGATTGGCAATGTACAGGGATCTAGACTCCCAACCATGTCAGACTTCCGATTCCCGATCATCCAAGCAGTGCAAACTAGACCTCAGGTAAGGGAGAATAACAAACCCCTATGTAAATTAAAGGTACCGGAAACAATTACTGATATCCCCCGTGAAGAATTTTTGAACGCGCAAGAACGCGATGCGTCTCTACGCGTAACCGCAGACAAAGTGTTGTCGGGTACTGTGAGGAAGTGTAATAACGGGGGGTCCTCTAAATTTCTACTTCGAAAGGGTTTAATGTACAGGGAATATACTACGCCTGACGATAGGAAGTTCTTGCAACTAGTTGTTCCCCAGGAATTCAGGTCACATGTACTCAAGGTCGCGCACAAGTCGAGTATGGCGGGTCATTTAGGTAAGAAGAAAACAGCTGATAGGGTATTACGAGAATTCTATTGGCCCGGTGTCAATAGCAATGTAAGGCAGTTTTGTCGTTCGTGCGATGTTTGCCAGAAGACGGTCTCTAAGGGAAGGAAAACTAGAGTAAAGTTTGGTCAGGAAGAAAGACAGGACAAACCGTTTTTGCACTGACTTTCGGCAACTGAATAAAATCACCATGTTCGATGCAGAACCAATGCCAGACAGAGACAATTTATTTTCAAAGTTGGCAGGTCATAAATACTTTTCCAAGTTAGACCTTACCAAGGGATATTGGCAGGTACCAATCGCTGATAATGCCCACGAGTTAACGGCATTCGCGACTCCCAGAGGTCTTTATCAATTTAAAGTCATGCCTTCCGGTTTAGTCAACGCCGGTGCGTCGTGCGTTCGTCTCATGCGCAAATTGTTAAACGGTATGAAAAACGTCAACAGTTTTATAGATGATATCTTCGTTTATACATATACCTGGGATGAACATGTTAGAGTATTGAGGGATCTGTTCGATAGACTTCACACTGCTAATCTTACAGCAAGGCCCACCAAATGTAGCATAGGATATTTTGACCTAGAATGTTTGGGCCATCTTGTAAGTGGACTTGGCCAGTTGAAACCCCACCCAGACAAAATAGGAGCAGTCAGAGATGCACCTAGACCAGAGACCAAGAAACATGTAAGATCTTTCCTAGGTTTGATTGGGTTTTACAGGAAATTTGTCCCCAATTTTTCGGCTATTGCCAGCCCATTAACAGACTTGACTAGGAAAGGGCAACCAAATAAAGTTTCCTGGGGTGTGTGCCAGGAAAATGCGTTTAACGCTTTAAAACAGAAACTGATAAGTGCACCAATCTTAAAGTTGCCAGAATTGAACAAAGCTTTTGTGCTGAGGACTGATGCGTCCAATACGGGGCTTGGGGCTGTTTTGCTACAGGAGCAAGAGGGGATGAAATTGCCCATCGCTTATGCAAGCAGGAAATTGCTCTCTAGGGAGCAAAACTACTCCGTGATTGAGAAAGAGTGCCTAGCCTTAGTATGGGGAATAGGAAAATTTCATACATATCTTTTCGGGAGGGAATTTACCTTACAAACGGACCATCAGCCGCTCTTATACTTGAATAAAGCAAAGGTCGCCAACGCAAGATTGATGCGTTGGGCGTTGTCTTTGCAACCGTATACTTTCCGAATCGAGGCGATTCGAGGGTCGGAAAATGTAGGTGCTGATTTTTTAAGTAGGGTGTAATTAGCAGATCATTTTCGTTCAGTATTAAAAGTTGAATGTTTTAATAATTGTTTATGTTCTCAATTCCGTGATTTTTCTAAAAGTGTTACCACTTTTTTTTAAGGGGGAAGGTATTGTCACGGAATTGTATAAATCCCTTTTATTAAATACATGTACTTGGGTTTCGTTTTTCAGTATAACAATGATACCCGAGAGTGAGTTATGTATCTTGTACAATATTTCGAAACAGTGAGTTTGGTTCACCCCATGCCGCACGTGCGAAGTGCTATCGATGGGAAAAACCGAATGCATCAAGTGTACGGACGATATAGAGCTGCATCGTCTGTGTATAAATGCCTCACCGTAAGACTAAATCTTGACATTACAGAACGTCTTGTCAGTGAGCAGTCTACTTAAGGATTTGCACATCTTCAGCTGTAGAGCTGTAGAGATCAGAGTCGACGAGGTCCCAGCTATAGATGGGACAATAGAAGTTGACAATAGCAGCTGTAAAGCTAACCATAGCAGCCGTGCAGCTGAATAAACAGTGTGTTGCTTGAATACCAGGTGATCGGGCGTTGTTGACCCATTGGTGGGCATGGATCGCTTGATTGACCAGTGCGACTAGCAGCCGAGTATGCTAGTGACGGAGTGTTTTGTGAGTCACTCCATATATGTAATCTTTTAGCCGTGGGCTAATTTTGGGTTTTTGTGATACCCAGTGGTTTGGGAGTGTAAGATATATTGCATGATATCTATCCCATTTGTTAGCACCACATTTTATTATTTGAATAAAGTGCCTCATGTTTCATTATTTGAGGGTATACATTTTTGCTATATGAGTAAAAATACATCATTTTTGCTATCTGAGTAAAACACATCATTCCTTTCATCGTATGAGATGAATCATTAGCCTTTATCATTGCACTGTGTATTTATTTATTTGTGTTCATATTTGGGTTACCGTATTAGGTTCGTGTGGATTATGTTAATTTGTCCAATATTTGGACCCTATACACGCACGTATTAATCATAACCTTTCTTCCCATTCAAGTCATTCATCAATAAACATTGCATTTTTATCACCATCAACAGTGTTCTGTTATAAATCCGAAATCCAACCCAGTTATCTTGTTACATACAGCTAATTATGACAGGATATCCTAGAATATCAGAGCACAAACTGTTATGATGACCTAGATCTCTGCTTTTGCATCTAATTATGACAGGATATCCTAGAATATCAGAGCACGAACTGTTATGATGACCGAGATCTCTGCTTTTGCATCTAATTATGACAGGATATCCTAGAATATCAGAGCACAAACTGTTATGATGACCGAGATCTCTGCTTTTGCATATAATTATGACAGGATATCCTAGAATATCAGAGCACAAACTGTTATCATGACCTAGGTACCTGCTTATGTAGCAAATTAAGACAGAATATCCTAGAATATCAGACCACAAACAGATGTGATGACCTAGGTATCTGCTTATGCAGTTAATTATGACAGGATATCCTGGCATATCAGAGCACAAACTTTAGGTAGCTAATTATGACAGGATATTCTAGCGTATCAGAGCACAAACTGTTATCAGAGCACAAACAGATGTGATGACCTAGGTATCTGCTCACCAGCTAATTATGACAGGATATCCTAGAATATCAGAGCACAAACTGCTATGATGACCTAGATCTCTGCTTTTGCATCTAATTATGACAGGATATCCTAGAATATCAGAGCACAAACTGTTATCATGACCTAGGTGCCTGCTTATGTAGCTAATTATGACAGGATATCCTGGCATATCAGAGCACAAACTTTAGGTAACTAATTATGACAGTATATTCTAGCGTATCAGAGCACAAACTGTTATGACGACCTAGATCTCTGTTTATGCAGCTAATATCCTAGCATATCATAGCACAAACAGCTGTGATGACCTAGGTATCTGCTTGTGCAGCTAATTATGACAGGATTATCCTGGAATATCAGAGCACAAACTTTAGGCAACTAATTATGATAAGATATCCGAGCATATCAGAGCGCAAACTTTAGGCACCTAAGTTTGAGAGGATATCCTGAACTATTAGAGAACAAACTCCAGGCAGCTAATTAGGACAGGATATCCTGGTATAGTAAAGAACAAACTTCAGGAAGCTAATTAGGACAGGATATCCTGGTATAGTAAAGAACAAACTTCAGGAAGCTAATTAGGACAGGATATCCTAGCACATCTGGGCACAAACTGATATGACAACATAGATGATCTCTGCTTATGCCGATAATTATGACACAATATCCTAGTCTATCAGAGCACAAACTCTAGGCATCTAATTATGACACAATATCCTAGTCTATCAGAGCACAAACTCTAGGCATCTAATTATGACACAATATCCTAGTCTATCAGAGCACAAACTCTAGGCATCTAATTATGACACAATATCCTAGTCTATCGGAGCACAAACTCTAGGCATCTAATTATGACACAATATCCTAGTCTATCGGAGCACAAACTCTAGGCATCTAATTATGACACAATATCCTAGTCTATCGGAGCACAAACTCTAGGCATCTAATTATGACACAATATCCTAGCCTATCAGAGCACAACTCTAGGCATCTAATTAAGACTGGAGGTCCTGACATATTAGAACACAAACTTTCAGCACAAAGTAATATTAGACCTAAGTTTTTCTTGAACAGACCAACTGATCTAAATTATATTTGACTTTTTAAAAGCCTTAGCACAGAACCTTTATATTACTGACACCTCTGCTACCACCACAGTGATACTTATGTCTTACTATTTAAAGGTAAAACAATATATATAAAAATTATGTTATAAATTACAATCCATGGAGCAGTAACATCAAGTAAAATACAGACAGTTATCCTATTCTGTAGAGATGCTGATGTTAGGGACTCTAATTAGTTCAAATATAAATTTATATGATCTTAAATTCAGAGACTAATCACTGTCATCACAATCCACCTATACTGGCCAAAGAGCAGTTCTTGCCATGTACCAGTTGTTGCCAAAGGGCTAATATCTCGCAAACAGATGATAATTTTTACTTATTATGTATACCTTTAAAAGATTATTTTGTCAGGTACTTATAAAGGCACGCATAATAAGAAAAATTAGTGCTTCTTTGAGAGATATTAGTACTATGGCGATAATTGGTACACAATGAGATATATTTCCAGTTTTGCTTGCTACAATATTGAACTACCGTATATACTCGCTTTTAAGTCCACATTTTTTACTGAAAATTCAATTCATGCAGAGTAGGTGTTATCTTATAAGTGTGACATACAAAAAAATTTGATAAATCTAGGGGTAATGTTGGAAACTCTAGATGTCTGCAGTACATGAAAATACTGTCAATTCAAATACTTTTACATTTTCATGTCTCTATTCCCATTCAGAAATGCACATATGGTATGCACTGTGTTTATCCATTTCATGATGGTATTCATTACACAATACTTGTATATACAGTTATTTGGATTATAATAATTTGAAAATGTTAATTACTGGTAAATTAAATACTACCTACCGCAAAGTGAAGTGTCTGTCAATGTTGTGTGTGTTTATTAGCAAGTATATTGCTTCCATTTCTGTGCAAGTCTGAACAACCTGTATTTGTATTAATATTTGTGTTTTGCTGTATAAACACTGTGTTTGATGGAATAAAAGTTTTGATTTAATTTGTATTTTCCTTTTCCATAAGACAGATTTAATTCCCAAGTGATATTTCTCAAGTTATCTGCCAGTGCACGCAGGCCGATAAGCCCTTGGCTTGTAAAGGGAGCATTCACTTTGTTTTCAAGCTGACAATCCTTTTGATCGAGTCGCAAATTTAATACTTGTTCAGTGTCAGGTAGAGTTCTACAACTTCCTGTGCATGTTTGACCATAATCCCTTAGCTTGTAAAGGCACCACCCTCTTTGTTTTCCCACATGACAACACCATGATCGAGCGACGAGTTTGATACTTGTTCAGTTCCAAGTAACAGAGGGTGGTTATTTGAACTCCCTGTGATCTTGCTGCACAATTGACAAGTGTTCAGTTGCATCCTTTAATAGATTTCACAGACTTTATGATCAAAGTGTTACTTACAGAGCCCAAGCTCAGTCTATACATAAGCACTTGTATATGACAGTGAAGCCAAGGAATCGGAGTTGGATGATATTCACGATGACTAGACGACGACGATTTACAATGACTAGACAACAATTGAGGATCTCAGAACTTTATCAGACAATGAGGATGACATTTATATGATACTGTGAATCACAAAAATGTGGACTTAACTTTCATTGTTTATTTGTAAGACATGTGGAATTAACATATTATGGGATATTGTGAATCGGATCATACTGAACTACTATTTTCATGTTGGTATGTGACCTATAATTGAATTCGTGGATTTATCATATAAATGGATTTAAAATGTCAAGCATTATGGATTTCAATGGATTTTATTACATGAAGATGGACAAATTGTAAGTTATCAATTTATTTGTTACCTATTCCACTAAATAATATAATTGTATTTTACACTGATTTTGTCTTTATTTTTCCTATTTATCTATCTAACTATAATGGGGCTTGTTTATTTTTCCAAAGTGCAACTATGACTCACTGACAACAGACAGATCTGACTTACAAAATACACCCCGACTTATAGGAGGCTCTAAGAGAAATTGGCTTTTTGCAGCACTAAAAAAAAAGGGGGGGGGGGGTCAACTTATAATCGAGTATATATGGTAAATTTATGATTTTTTTTTCTCTTGGAATAAGGTCATGAGTGGAAATTATGTTTAAAGTTTCTTTCTTCTGCAGTGCATTATTTGATTTTTTTTAAAAAAAACTTGCTTTTTCCTAAACCAATTCTGCTTGCAAATACTCAATGAGTAGCATAAAATATGAAGTGTGCAATGTTGTTGCATGCTCATACATGATAGCTAATGCAGCTATACACTCCACAAGCCTATTTATTTGAATCGTACTTGCAGAAGAAAATTATAAACATGTAAATATGACACAGATGCCACCATAAATATGATGCAACTGATGGGCAAATATTTAGTTAAAACAATGGGGTTAAAACTTCTTTATTTTTGTTGAAAAATTTTTAAAAAAAAAACAATCTTGACCTAGGTCTTCTTAATGTAAAGCCTCACACAAAATTTCATTTCAGTTCAGGAAATCCTTCAAAAGTTATTGAGTGGAAATAAAATTCCAATGCATCCAAAGGGCAAAGTTCCAAGTCAAACAGGGACCTTAACTCTGGTTTGAAAAAAAAATGTAAAATCCAACTTGACCTAGGTCTTTTTAATGTAAAGTCTGATACCAAATATGCTTGGAATATATTAGGTCCTTCAAAAGTTCTTGAGCAAAAAAAAACATGATGGACAGGGCATGACGTGATATGGCAGACAGACACAATATTATATGACCCTCAAGAGATATGGAGGAGACAAAAAAAGTATTTTGCAAACATGGCTTGACTTGGATACATTTTATATTTAAATTTGCTTTGAAATATCTGTAAAATGTGTCCAAATTATGCAGACATTCCTGTATAGAACAAAGTATATTGGCTACATATTTTCTCAAGCTTTGATAAGTGATTGGCAGGATCTACATAGTGCAAAAAGCATTCAAAGCTTAAAGCTTGGATGGAAATGGTGGATGAAAGCTGGAAGTGCTCCATGATTCTCATATTCTGCAAAGGTTCAAGTATAAACTAAAAGATAACTTGCCTCTTTTCAAAATCTTAATATTTTTCAGATGTGCTAAATTTAAGAAAAGGTCTTTGCTACCTTTGTTAAACATCAGACATAATTATCATGGAAAAATTTATAAAGACAAATCTTTCTGTTGCTTTCCCATGGACAGGCACACTGTATATACTAGCTTACAAGTCAAGTCCAACTGTAAACAACATAAACCCTGATCTACCATTGCATAATGTGCCAACAGATCAGGGTATATGTTGTTTGTTCCACTGATTACTCCTAACAAACTGCAGAGGTTCAAGTATAAACCATCACATTATATGACAGCAGATCTGGATCTATGCAGTTTGCAGCTGGACTCAACTTATGAGTGAGTACATGCAATATCTGATCTCAAATTTACCCTGGCTCTAATTTCATTTCATTATCTAACAACATTTTTCCAGTGGCTCAAATTATAATTTAAAATAAAGAAATATAAAGGTAAATTAAACAAGATATAAAAATATCGTAGCTATGGAGTGCTATGGGCTCACTCCACAAGCATTTTTAAGACACTATTCAATATGAAAACTACACATGTATATTATGCATGCATACAGACTGTGATATAGACACAAAACAGACTGGATATTACTAACATAAATCAAAACACTCCCAATGACAACTAAGATCAAATATATCAGACAGCATCTCTGAGCTTCCAATGCAACTTGTAGTTCACAGCAGAAAAGATTGTACCATGATCTTTTCTGTACAGATGGATAAAACCAAAAATCTATAATTTAAAATGAATCATACAGTTACAGTATTCTTGAATGTATAGCAACTCAAATGAGCCTACTTATGAACTGCAAATCAAACACTAATTGACAGCTTTTCAAGTTACATCATATAATATTAATATCCCAACCAATACAATAAGTACAATCAACATTTACAAGGTCTAATTAAATTGTAAGTCTCTGACAGCAACTGTGTCAGCAGTGATATTTCTTCTTGCTTTAGATTTAATTATAATGATATTAATTTAACATTAACAATGTTAAAAATAATTCTAATTTTTTAAAAAATCTGGCAGAAGATTAATGGTTATTAATATACTGAGTTGCATTGGACATTGCACGTGGATCTCTTCACAGATGCTCCAATTATACTGCACCTAAATGCAACATGAAAACATGCTGCTTCTATCATGCACACACTGATACGAGTGTGTAAGCATGTAAAATATTGGGATTAAATCATCAAATCCAAAACATGTCATGCTTTCAAGCCAAAAATCAATCTGATCCAAAAAAATAATGGTTAATTTCTGAGCAAAAAGTAATCCATTAATAACTGCAAACATCCCCTGAAGTAATATTTTCATGTAAATTGATTTTAGTAGTCACACTAGTGTCTCATAATGGATGATGGTTTATTGGGGTTGATGATGCATCCTTTGGTGATAAAACTGAAGTCAGGATCTGAACTGCTTAATAAAGAAGTACACTGAATTGATAAGACAATTTCCTTATATAGTTAAAATTACTGTAAAATCGGAATATTAATGGATGATTTTATTATTACCTTTTAATGTTGTGGGTAAGGAATTTTCACAAAATTATATCCACCATGAATTTTTTTCAGTACCGGGTATTAAAGTAAACAGTGACCCCACACAATTTCTCCTCATGAAATCAGCTGTTTATTCCCAAACCACAAAATTGTATCCCTGTGATTTTTGTTTAATTCTACAGTATATCAAAGTAAAGTACAAACAAATAGCTGTACAAGTTTTACACACTGACCTGACTATGTACAAAGGACACACCATCAATATGCATGCAATAATGTAAATGCGATATAGCTTCCTGCTGAAATGATACAATGCAAATATGAAACTAGCAGCTAGGAAAATACCATTAAGCAAAAAAGTACACTGTTCTTGATACCATAGAATAGTAATAGTGCAATCTGCCCTTTGTTAGTTGTGGTATAAGTAAAGAGCATAAAGAGATGCAAGCTCTGATAGCCTACAAATGGCTCAAAAGTTCACACGCAGCTTACATTACAAAGAGGAGCTGTTGTTGTCATTGGTGAATTGGACAGCTCTATAGGACTTAGTTCTGGTACAATCGCAAGCTGTTGTAAACTTGGATTTCCCTGGTCCTTTAAAACTTCATCAGCATTCTCTTTTGTTTGCATTTGTCCTTCTTCATATTGGTCCTTGATACATTCCACATCATCAGTTTGTGATGGCATTATTAATTCCTCTACACTGAACTTATTGTCATTAAGTTTACTAGCTTCATGAGAATCAAATTCCAGACCCCTACTTTTTTCTGCTTGAAGAGTCTGTATTACAGTATTCAAATAGGATTCCTTCTCCTGAAGTCTGAAAATTAGCTGGGATAGTTCTTTAATTTCTGTATTATGGCTAGTCTCAACATCATCAAGCATTTTCTTTGCCTGCTGTAATTCACTCAATAGTCTTTGGGTTTCTTGTTCCAAAGTCTCGATAGTTTTGTCCCTCTCTGCAATTAAGATTTCTTTCTCTAGTTTTGATGCAGTGTGGTCAGAGTTAGCATTTCTGACCTTTGTCTCTAAATCAACAACCTGCTCCTTCAGAGATGCTATATCTAATTCATAGCAGCCACTTTTACCTTCAAAAGCTAAAATTTGCTCCTGGTACCAGGCATTTATGGATTCCTCTTGAGACAACTGTTCTTTCACTTGAGCCAATTCTTCCTTCATATTTTCAAATTTATCAGTATCACATGCAATTTTCCTCAGTTTTTCAGTCAACATTTCTATTTGTTTATCCTTATCCTCTTTGGTTTCCAAAAGCTTTGAAACTTCTTGCTGTTGGGAAGATAACTCTTTGCTGAGATGACCAAGTTCTTCTGTTTTCAATCTGACTGCCTCACTCAATGACATGAAATTGGAGCGCAGTTGTTCATTTTCCTCAGTTACATCGCTCAGATGCCTATTTAATTTGAGTAATTTTAAATCTTTTTGACTCAGATCATTTTTCATTGATTCCATGTCATTTATCATTTGGCTCAGTTCTGTGTTCAACATTACATTTGTAGAGGACAGTTCCTGCAGATCTGAAACCAGTTTATCCTTTTCTTTCCATAGCTTTGACAACTGTTCTTTTGTCTCACTAAATGCAGAAGAAGACAGCTGAAGTGTTTCTACTGACCTGGACATTTCCCTCTCTTTGTCTAATAACATTTCTTTGAAAGTTATCTGTTCCTGAGCTGCATGTTCAACAGCTCTCCTAAGTTCTTCAGTCTCGTTCCTGGCTCCTTCTAATAAAGCTACTAATTCTGATTTTTCCTTGCTCAATTGTTTATTGTTTTCACTTAGAAGGTTGTGTTTATCTTGGATTGACTTAATACTGGTATCCTTCTGCTGAAGTGACTGCATGACTTTCTGAATCTCATTATCCTTCAGAGAAATAACATTCAGGTATTCTTCATTATCGGACTGCAGTGAAGAAATGTGATCTTGAAGTTCTTCAATTTCTGCTTGTAGCCTGGATATGGTGTTGACAGATTTGCTCTCTTCTGATATTTGCTCCTCAAGTTTTCTAATTCTGTCTTGAAGATCATTACCCTCTTTATTTGCTTTGTCAAGACTGAGACTGGTTTGTTCCAATTCTGAATGAAAGAAATCTCTTTCTGATTGCAACTGTTGACTCAATCTGCTGCTGTGACTTAATGCCTCTTCAACATGCTGATGTTTTTCTTCAAACTGCTGTATACTAGAATCTAAAATCTCAGATTTGATTTCATTTTCTGACAGTTCCTCATTCTCTTGGTGAATCTCAGCTCTCATTCTGTGCAACTCACAATTTAAACTGTCAATAGTTTTTTGATAATTTGAGAGTTCTTGGATTCTTTGTTCCATTTCACCATTAACTCTATCAACTTCCATTCTGAGACTTAGAATGACCGCCTGGCTTTCTTGACACTCTTTCTCTTTCTGCTCTAGTTCAGGTCCAAGATATGCTAATTCTGAGGTATTAATATTGTCAGATTCTTGTCTGCTGGAAAGTAGCATTTCACTATTGTTCACAGTCCACCTGAGATCCTCTAATTCTTTTTCTAATGTTTCAACACAGTGTCTCAATTCAGCATTAATATTTACTGCATCTGCTAGAGCTTCTTCCTTATTCTGCACTTCCCTTTCTAGTTCAGCTCTCATTTCATCAATTTTATTTATCTCAGCATCTTTCCCTTTCCAAAGCTGTTCTAATTTGGTGACTTCTGCCTTAAGATTACTCTTCTCCTGAAGTAGACCTTCTACACAAATATCAGCCTCACCATCATAGCTGGAGTCAAGACTGATATCTGACGTTTCCCTTATTTGATGAGATGCCATAAGAGAAGACACATGTGCAGGTTGGACTAAATCCTCAGTTAAATGGTCTTCTCCTTTCTTCTGATGATTTTTTTGACTCTCCATTTCTGCATTTAGTTGCTCAATTCTCTCATTTGCTTTGTGAGCGTTTAGTAAAAGGGTATGTACTTCAGCCTGCAAAGCCTCAATCTCCTTTTTACTTTCAGTAGCTAATGATTGTTGAGCAGCATGAGCTTCATCCAGCTCCTTTTTCAACTGCGTAATTTTAGCATCTCTTCCTTTACAAATCTTCTGAAGCTTTTTGTTTTCATTTAAAACTTTTTCCTGGTCTGCAACATTCTGTTCATTTTGTTCTGATGATTTTGCTTGCACTAAGGAAAGTGAAAAGTCTTGTTTTTCAAGTTGGATCTGCAATTCTTGCACATGTTTCTCAAGTTGGTCAGCTCTGTCTTTCCAAGCTGCTGCAACACCTCTAGTCTCCTCCAAACTTTGCTGCTGCTGATGCGATTCATGTTCAAAAGCATTTTTCAAATGACCAATTTGCTGTTTCAAGGCTTTAATTTCCTCTTCTTTGGTGGCTAATATGAGGCTACTAGATTGTAAAGTTCTTTCCATCTCCTCACATTTATCTACAAGATCTTGCATCACTGCCCTATGTTGGTCAGCAGTTACTTCACTTAACTTAGTTGTTTGTAAACTTTCCCTTAGAGTAACTATCTCCTCCTTGTATTTTTGTATCACTTCATCTTTTTTAAGGTCTTCTTCTAATTTCTTCTGAAGACTCTGAATTTTTGCATCTTTTGCTTTGCTTATTTTCTGCTGCTTCTTCAATTCTGATTCCAGTTTTAATTGCTGTTGGAAGAAACTGTCTTTTGTTGATTTCAATTCTGTTTTCTTTTCTTCCATTTCTGCATCCATCTGGGAAATATGCTGGCCTTGTTCATGAAAATTCTCCTCAAGTTTTTTATTAGATACGAAAGACTCATCCAATTGTGCTCTAAGCTCTTCACATGCACTTAGTTCCTGCACTAGTTTCTCTCTTATATCTTTGAATCTTTCTTGAAGAATAACCACTTCTGTATCTTTGTCTGCCATGGCTCGATTCTGTTCTTCAAACACTTCCTCCAGCTTTTTAACCTTGGCTTCTTTTCCCTTAAGAACTTTCTGCAGCTTGTTCAGATCACTAGATAATTGCTCTTTTTCAGCCAAAACAGTGTTTAATTGTATATTAAGGATATTCAAAGTCTTTTGCTTCTCATCCAACTGAATTCTCAAACATCTGACCTCATCTGACAATCTCTCCTTCTGTTCAAGAAGTAAACATTTTTCTTGTTCCAAAGCCTCAATTTTACTATGGTTTTCACCAACGTTCTTCTGTAAATCATTGATCAGCATTTCCTTTTGATCAATCAGTGATTGGTATGAGTCAATTTCACCCCTCAATGAATCATATCTTTCTCTCCATTCTTCACATTCAAGCTCAGTTGCCCTGATATGATCCCTTACTTGAGATTCTTCTTCATGAAGGTAAGACAATTTAGATGATAAATCTTTTATTCTTTCTTGAAGTATCAAGTTACTGGTTTCCTTTTCTGATAGTAATTTCTCTTGTTCATGGACTCTTTCTTCACATTTTTTAACTTTAGCATCTTTGCCTTTCAGAAGCATCTGTAACTTTTTCATTTCCACTGCCATTTGTTTGTTTTCACTTACAGAATCATCCAGCTTTGCTGATATTTCATCTAGAGACTCTTTGTAAGCATCACTTTCTTGAAAAGTTGATGACCTGCTGGTTTCTTTCTCCTCTTGAAGAGCTTCAAGTTCACGTCTTAGATCTGAAATTTCTTCTGAATATATCCCAACTTTTGACATCAGATCTGTCAGCCTCTCTTGAAGAATAAGTCTGTCTGCTTCCTTGGCTGACAACAACTTCTTTTGCTCTGAGACAACTTCTTCAAACCTTCTGGCCTTTGCTTCTTTACCTTTAACAAACTTTTGAAGTTTCTTAATTTCTTTCAAAAATCTGTCATTGGCAGAACTTAATGAGGAACATTTTGATTTCACCTTTTCCAACTCATACAGCTCATCAAGCTCTCCTGGCGTGTCCTGAGTTCTACTGCCTTCTGTGGCAGTGGAACCTGTATCCTCAAGTTTTGAAGATATGCTCTCAAAAGAATCTTCCAGTTTTGTGGATCTAATCTCACAAGAATCTTCCTCTGTAACTTTCATAGGTTCTGTTATAGTGAGCATTTCCTGCTGATGAAGAATATATTTAAGCTTATCATATTCAATGTTCGTTCTTTTCAATTCATCTTCAAAACTACTTTTCTCTTTTGAAAGAATTTCACTTATATGTTTTTGCTCTTTTAACTCTTCATTTAAGAGACATATTTCATAATCTTTTTTATTTATATAGATTTCTAATTTATTTATACATACCTCTGCCTTGAGGCATCTTTCTTGCCATTCTTCAGCTGCCGATTTTGCTTCTTCCAGTAAGAACCTCATCTCCTTTGCAGATTCTTCATGCTCTTCCACTCTGCTACAAAGGTCATTACATCTGGTCTGAAGGATGACAATATCTGTTTCTTTTTCAGCTACAAGTTTTTCCATTTCTAACACCATTTCTTCACACTTTCGCACCTTTGTTTCTTTACCTTTCTGCACCTTTTGAAGTTTGGTAATTTCAGTAGACAAGCGATCTCTTTCTTCATTACCACCCTCCTCAGTGGATGAGTGTCCTTTTAGCATGCTTTTTAATGCCTCTATCTCTTGTTCCTTGCCTTCAAGAATTAGCTCTTTCTCTGCTAGTTGACTTTCAAACTCTGAAGTTACCTTCACAAGTTTAGCTTCTTTGCCTTTCAAGACCCTTAGTAATTTCTTAATTTCCTGTTGTTGCTTTGAATTTTCATTCACCAGTTTATCATGTTCATCAATGGATTCATTCAAATTAGTACCTGTGGAATAACTTTCACCAGGAAGTGGTCCCATTTCTGACAGAGACATCTGTTGCTCTGCAGAGAAAGATTTTTCACTCCTTTCTGTGATTTCCATCTGTAGCAGTAAACTCTTCATTTCCTCTTCCTTGTTGTAGTATGCCATTTTCCAATATTCCATTTCCTTCTCAAGCTGGGCATGTATTGATTGGAAATTGTCATCTGGGTGTAAATAGTTTTTACTTTCTCCTGGCGTGAGCAACTCAGCTTCTTTATCTTCAACAATCTTGCAAAGGCTCTCTATCTGTTTGTCCTTTTCTAGACATTGATATTCTAGGTCTTTGTGAGACACCTCAAGATTTTCAAACTCTGATTTTAAAAATTCATGAGCAATTTCAAATTGCTCCAGTTTGTCACAAAGAATTCCAACCTTTACCTGTAATTCCTTGCATTGACTTTTGAAACTGTCTTTTTCTTGTTCAAGTCTCTTGTTCTTTGCATCTTTGCCCTTGCTAACCTTTGTCAGTTTCCTAATGTCATCCTTGAGCTTTTTAAGGACTCCCTCCTTTTCCGAAATGTCTTCCCTACTGAGGTCTGCTTCCATAGATTCATATTTGATCAATGATAGAGTATCATCTGTATTTATTGAAAGAGACATTGCTTCATCGGATTTGAAAGGGTTAAAAGCTGGAGAGGCTGCTTGCAGTACTGGAGTTGACATTCTAACCATGTTCTCCTCCACTGGCTGAATTGTATCATGTGAATCAAAAGAATAGTGTATACTCAGTTGTTCTTGATCACCAGTTTGATTCATTTGTGTTTTAATGCCCAATAATTCAGCCTCTTTTTGCTCATACAAGTCCTTCCATCTCTTGACTTCTTCTTTAAACTGTGAGATAAGAGAGTCTGAGGTGGATGATTCACCAGGAAAACTTTCATTTTGAAGACTCTCAATCTGCTGATTCAAATACTTTACTTGACCTTCTTTCTGCTCTAAATCAGTTTGTATGGCTGTTATTTGTGTGGATAATTCAACGAAATCTTCACTTAATTTTGCTTTCTCTTTCTGCAGCATGGAGAGTTGGACATTTAAGTCCTTTCTCTCTCTCTTCAATGTACTGATTTCTGTCACCATTTGATGATTCTCTTCTTCAATACCAATAAAAGCGTTCCTGCTAGTTTGCAATTCTTCTTTAAGATTATCCAAACTTTGTTGCAGTGATTCATTGTCTGATTTAAGAACTTCCATTTCCTTTTCTTTCTCTTGCTCAGTGTCCCTTGAATTAGCAGCATTAGCAAGTAAATTTTGAAAACTTGTTTCCTTTTCTTCCAAGCACTGTTTGGTGAATTCTAGATCTCTATTCATTTCAACATTCTGAGACTTTAACTGCTCTATACTTTCTTTACATTGCTGAAGTTCATTACTCTTGTGTTCAATTATCTTCTGCAGTTGACTCACTTGCTCATCAGAACTTGACTGCAGGACCTGATGTTCCCTCTCCTCTGCTGTTAATTCAGCCTCTAATCTGTGGTTTGTTTCTGTGAGAGTGTCTATTATTTGTTGTACTCCTTCATTTTTAGTCAAGGCATCTAAATACATTTTTTCCAACTCAGCTTGCCTCCATTCTAACTTAAAATTCATGTCTTTCAAATATTTCTCTTGCTCTTCTTTCATGTGCAGCTCTGTCTGCAGTTTTTCCATTGAAGTTCTGATGGCAAGAATCTCTTGTTTGTGATTATTCCTTTCTTCTTCTGTCTTTTTGGACAGCAATGTTAGTTCAGCTTCCATCGAAACTAGGAGGTGGTCTTTTTCATCAATTTCTGATGACAGCACTGATATCTGTGTATAGTGGGAGGATATCTTTGAGGCAATCTTTTCCAATGAACCCTGCTCCTCACCAAGTTTTCCCAGTAATGAGTTCCTCTCACTTGTGACCATCTCAAGCTGCTGCTGAGTGGTTTGCAACATGCTTTCCAGAGCTTCTTTTGTTTTTTCCATATTCTCATAGGCTGTTTTTAATTTCATTAAGTCCTTTGTCACCAAGTCCAATTCACTTTCCAAATTATGTTTCACAGATATCTCATTGTTAAGATCCTTTTGAAAACATGCTAATGTTTCTGATACCAAAGAAAGTTCTTTGCTCATATTCTGCTTTTCTTGTAAAATCTCTTCATATTTTTTGGAAAGATCTTGAACAACATGTTCCAATTTACTTTTCTCTGATGAAAGTTCCTCAACCTGTTTCTCACTCTCCTGGAGAAACTTCTCTAATGCCTCATTGCTCTGTACAAAGTTACCTATACCCTCAGTCAGATGAGAAACCCTCTCTTCAAGTTCTGACTTCAAGTCCTCAATATCATGAAGTCTTGCCTGAAGCTCACTATTCTCTGATGCAAAGGTGGCACGTTCTTTTGCCAATGCAGAGTACATCTGAGTTAAATCTTCTAATTTGCCTATAGTTTCAACATTTCTGCCTTCCAGCTCTTTTCTTTGATTTCTTTCAATTTCAAGCTGATTTTGGGCAGCTCCTAATTCCTCCTGTAAAAATGTGTTCTCCATTTTAGCCTCATGCAAAATGTTTTCAAAAGAATTTAATTGTTTTGTCATATTCTCACACAACAGTTCTTTTTCTTGAAGAAGGGCATTCAATTTATCAATTTCATTTTGCATGCTTTTAGACTGAAAGGTAAAGATTTCATCAGAATCACACTTCTCTTTCATAGTTCTCTTGTACTGAGCCTCAGCAGCATGCAAACATTGTGAAACAGAAATCAACTCACTTTCCTTTTCTCTCAATCTTTCCTCAAACAAATTGAGCCTGGATAAAAGAGCTTCACATTCCTTGTTCAATTTTGAATTTTGTTCAACAGTCTCTGCCAAAGATTTCAATTTTTCCTCCAATGTTTTTGACACAGCATCAAGTGTTTCTTGCTTTTCTTTAAGCTCTAAGCTCAAAGCATGCAAGTCTTTCTCCATTTTCAGGTGCTTAAGTTTGAAGGATGAGAGTGCTGACTGATATGAAAGGGTTTGGCTTGCTGCTTCTTGTAGGGAGTCCATAACTGCTGCCATCTGTTCTTCTTTGCTCTTCATCTGTTTTGATAACTTGTTCTGATGCATGCTCATCTTACTTCTCAAATCTGTTAGCATTACCCCTTTCTCAGCAATTGCTGTATTCATTGATGTTAGCCTTTCTGACAAGTTTAATTGTGGCAATTTCTCTTGAATGAAGATATCTACTGATGCTGAAATTTCATATACAGCTCTCTGGAAAGTGTCCACCTCCTCCTGTAAATGACATTTATCTGAAAGCAATGTCTGAATCTCTATCTGAAGAGTTTTATTTTGTCTACATGTATCCTCATGTAAAACTGATATCTCGTGCAATTTTGATAGAGTAGAGTTGTACATGTCCTCCATATCTTTCAAAGATTTTGTCAACTGTGTACTATCCGCCATTTGTCTATTATAACCTTGTCTCAGTTCCTCCATCTTTTCTGTATCTTCTTTGTAATGTTTTTCATAATCTTCAATTTTCTCACTCAGTTGGGTGTTTGTTTCTTGAAGCTCTGTTATCCTGGAATTCATCATGAACTCCATATTTTGAAGTTTTAACATCAATTTACTCTTCTCCTCTAGTAATAAATCTGCATCCTCCTTTACTTTATTTAGTGCCTTTTCTAATTGGATATTTTCTTTACTGTGGTTTGCCTTTTCCTCATCTAAAACCATAATATCCTGCATTAGATTTTTTACTCTACTCTCAACATTCCTGAGATTTAATTCCACCTCCTTCTTTTGTGCACATAGTAGAGATGTCTGTGCTTCTGCTGAAACTAATTTTTTTACAGAATCAAAAATTTCTCCGGACAGAATCTGTATTTGTACTTCCTTGTCAGATACTTGTTTTCCTAGTTCTTTATTAACTTCCTTTGTAAGGGACACAATTTCAACTAGTTCTTTAATTTTTTCATCCTTTTTTGCAAAGGTTTCTCTTATTTCTGATTTTTCAGCTTCTAGCCTTGCAATCATAGCTTTGTGGTTAACTGAAGAACACTCCTCATCCTCCAACTGTTTTTCAAGTTCCTTAACCTGTTTAGTTAATGCCTTGTTATCTTTCTCAAGGTGAATCGTTATTTCTTGAGTACTATTTAATTCTGCTTTCAAGCTTATTACCTCAAAAGAAAGGGATTCTACTGAAGATGTGGACTTATTCAAATCGTTTAAAATCCTTTCCAATGTTTCTTTCTTCTCTGCTAAATCTAACTCTGTCCTTTTCATTTCCTCTACAAGATCATCTTTCAATTGTTTAAAATGTTCAACCTTTATGCCTCTTTCCTTCGAAATACTTTCTTCTGATGACAGTTTTAACAACAAGTCCTGTTTCTCCAAGGTCAATACTTCTATGTCTTTTACTCTGTTTTCCACTTCTTTCTCCATTTTGCAACACTTTTCCTCCAAATTATCTACTTGTCTCTCAAAAGTGTAAACTTGTTTCTGAAGGTAATCAGAAATAGTTTCAGTCTCTTGTTGCTTTTCTTCCAAGTATTTAATCTTTTCTTCCAGCTCTAGTCGAGCAGCTTCAGTGTTCTCTAAGTTGGATTCAGTTGTGTTCAGTTCAGATTCGAACTGTTCTCTCTGAGAATTTCCTACATCAATTTGTGTCACAAGATCAGTGATACTGTTTGATAATGTCTCTATCTTCCAATCTCTTTCCTCTTTCACCTTTTCCATATTGGCCTCAACCTCCTGGATTTGGTTCATTAGATTACTTATTTGATCTTCCTTTTCTGTCAGTTGCTCCTGAATCTCAGCAACATAATGCTCTGCATCTTCTTTTTCTTTCACAGCATTTGAAAGTTTTTCCATCGCTTTATGCATTTCTTCACCAAAGGCTTCACATTTTCTATTCAAAGAAGAGACCTTCTCTGTCATATCTTTTATTTCAGACCACTGCATAGATATTTTACTTTGAAGCTCATTGATAAATTCCTCTTTCTCTTCAACCCTCTTTTCTGCACAAGACAGCTGTTTTTCAAACTCCACAAGTTTATCATTTTGTTCAGTTATGTTTTGAATAAATTCTTCATTCTTCTTTGAAGCATTGGCAAGTTTGTTTGCAGAATCTAATAGTTCAGCCTGTTTTTCTTCAAGCTTGTTTTGCAGGCTAGTGAGATGTATATTCAGAGTATTGTTTTCACCCAATGCTGTAGAAAGGTTTTTTGTTGTGTCTCCAAGTTTGAATCTTAACTCTTCAATCTCACTGTTAAATTGTGTATCAATTTCTTTCTTCTCATTTTCAAGAATGGTAACTTTTTCAGTCAAATCACAGATTTCATCCTCTTTTTCCTCTATTCTCTGGTTTATTTTTTTTATTCCTAAAGATAATTCTTCCTTGTCCTGTAATGCTGAGTGCAACCGTGCTTGTAAACCTGTGTTGTCCTCTTCACTGGCTTTAAGCTCTGCAACAAGAGACCCTTTTTCCTCAAAAGTTTCACTCCATAATCTCTCTGCCACTTCTTTCTGTTCATGCAATGCTTTATCAAGTGAAGTTACCTTTGAAATTGATAACAGAACTTCTGACTTTAGGGATTTTATTTCACTATCCTTCAAAGATATGGAAGACTGTAGCTCTTCAATAATTACCTCTTTGTCTTTTTTATCAACCAATATCTCTTCTTTCTCCTTACAAATGTGATCAAGATTTTCTTCAAATTTTTTTAAGTCAATCTGAAGACCAATAATGTTGCTCTGAAGACTCTCATTGTAGTTCTCAGAATTTGAAACACAAGATTGGAGAAAAGTGATAGTTTTCATCTTGTGCCACATAGTATTCTCTATTACTGTTTTCTGTTTTAATGACAGTTCATGATCTCTTTTCAAGTTTTCCATGTCAGCACTTTTCTTTGATAAATCTTCTTTCAGCATTAGAAGATCTGCCTGTAACTGTTCACATTCTAGCAATTTTGTGGAAAGCTGATTCTCCACTTGTTGTGCCTTTTCCTCTGCCTTTGCCATTTGCCCCCCTAAGGAAACCAGTGATGACTTCATGAGCTCTATGGACATCTCCAAATGTGCTACCATCTCTTCTTTTTCCACCAATTGTCTCTGCAACTCTTGTATATTTTGTTTCATACCAGTAACCTGACTTTCTCTTTCCAAAAGTTCATTTTCACTTTGCTGCAATAATTTATCCCTACTTTCGAGCTTCAAAATCACCATTTCCTTCTCATTATTACTCGAGGACAATGTATCTTCTAGGATTTTAGTTTGCTGATACTTTTCATCCAAGTCATGGGACAACTGACTAATTTTTTTCATCTTTTCCTCTAGCTCTTCTTTTAAAATCAAAATCTGACCCTTCAAATTACAGATGTCTGCTTCTTTATCTTGATTTACCTCTTTGGTTTCTTTATGATATTCCTGTAGTAATTGTTTCTCTTGGATTAGTGTTTCCATCTGATGAAGCAGATCTGCTTCTCTTCTTTCCTGGCTGGTGATGTCCTTTTTTAAACTCTCATTTGCCTCCTTGAATTCTGATAACTGCACTCTCAAATCCTGTATATTAATTGAAGATGTCTGTAGTTGTCCCTCTATTATTTTGATGGTGTCTCTGCTGCCTTCAGTTTCCTTTTGCATAATATGATAATTATGATTCAGGTCTGCAATTTGTCTATTTGCTGCCTCCAATTCTTTCTGAATCAAACTCTTCTGATATTTTATGTTATGAAGCTCTTTTTCTATGGAATACTTCAGCTCTGATATCTCTCTTTCTGAAGCTTTGATGATACCTATTTGCAATAACAGATTCTCAAGCTCCTCCCTCTTTCTACCAGACTCAGAGTTGAGACCATCTATTATGGACTGTTGCCTACTAACACTGTCTTTCAAATTGTTATTTTCATCTTTTAAATATGCCAGGTCTAACAAAATCTGTTCTTTTTCCTGTCTGAGATTTGTAGTCAACTCACTGAAGCTGTTTACTTCTTTCTTTAATTCATCATTGTCCATCTGAAACTGCTCTGTTGAATTTCTTAAAAAGGAGAATGATATCTGAAGAGAATGAATTTCTTCAACCTGTTCATCACAGAGCTTCTTTTGATTCTGTAGCTCCTGGTCTAAATAGTAGCATTGTTCATTTTGCTTTTCCATCGAGTTAGCAGTTGTGTCCTGGGATGCTTTAAGATCTTTAATAATTTGCTTTAATTCCTGAATCTCATTTGTTTTGGACTCCAATAAAACCACTTTTTCTGAATTACTTTGTCTAAACTTTTCAAGATCATCTATCTTCAATTCCAATTGCTCTTTTCTACTGGCCAATTCCTGATGAAATACAAGCAATTCAGTCTCTTTGTCCTTCAAGGAATTTCGAAATTCTTCTATAGTACTTTCCAAGTTTCTTTTGTCATCCATCATTCCTAATATCTTCCCTTGCAGCTCTTCAATCAAAGATTCATACTGAATTATTTTTTCTTTCAATGATGTTATACTTTCATTTTGCTCACAATTTTTCTTCAAAGTTTCTGAAAACCTCCTATGTAGTTCTTCAAGACTTTGTGAAGAGGCCTGTAGACTGTGTGTCAGATTCTTAATACTGTCTTCTTTCTCATCCAAAAGTTGCTTTAGGTCTTCTAATTCATTCTGTAATGAGGTCTTGCAAGCTTCCATCTTTTTCACTTCCTCACTTAAGGACTGTATGGTTTCCTTGGCTTCTTCTAAAGTATGTTGCTCCTGAGAGAGTTTCTTTTGGACTGCATTATATTTGCTACTAATTAGTCTAAGTTCACTGCTAATGGACAAGTTCTCTGTTATCTTTTCCTCCATGCAAGTGGATAGCATTTCAATCAGAACAACTTTGTCTGCTAACATTTCATATAAATTGTCCTTTTTGAGTTGAAGGTCATGTAACTGATATTTCTGCTCCTGTATCTGATTCTCTTGTGTCTGCTTCACATTGATCAGCTCTCTAATTTCAGCCATCAAGTTTTGTTTCTCATTGGAAAGTTTCTCTTTTGATCTTGCCAAAGTTTCCTGTTCTTTCTTCATTCCACCTAGTTCTTCCTCTTTACTTTCCTTTATTTGTTCTATTTCAAGCACAGAGGATTGAAGTTTCCTAATTTCAGCATCCTTTTCATCACATGTTGTGGTTAAATCTGTTTGATAATGCTTCATCTCTAACAGCTGTTCTTTCAACTGTCTCACCTCACATGCTGTAGAATCTACCAACCTTAAAAGATTATCTTTTTCTGTCTGTAATTCCATTATGAACATTGATTTGGTCTGAAGTACCTCCTCTCTTTCATCACCACTAATTTCCATCTGGCTGCATTTTGCTTCCAACACTTGCACTTTTGTCTTAAGACTCTTGATGTTTTCAATATTTTCTCTCAAATCAGCTTCAAGTTCTTGTATTTTTTTGTCCTTTGTTTCCATAATTTCTTCCCTGTCCCTCAGCAATTTAGAATGAGTTACCTGTTCTAGCTCAAGTGAGGACTGATATTCATTTATCAAGGAATTCATCTGCACCACTGTAGCCTCTTTAACTTTCAAAGCTACTATTGCTTCATTGAGTTGACCCTGCATTGAAGAAAGCTTAAATGTTACATCAGCAATATGGCCTTGCAAATTGGCTTTTGTTTCATCAAGTTGTTGCAATGCACTATCTTTTCCCGCAACCGCTTCTTTTAAATGCTGAATAGTCTTATCAAGGTCATTTCTAAACTTGTCAGTGATAGACTCCTTTTCATGGATGATAGCCTTTGATGAATGAAGTTCTGTTTGCAAGTTTGACAATTGATTATCCAAATCCTGTTTCCTCTTAGACAACTGTTTTATGACATCATCTGACTCCTTTAGTTTGGCATGCATGGAAGTAATCTTCTGCTCAAATGTTTTATTGTTATTTTCAATTTCTTGCTCCAAATAATGTATTTTCTCCTCTTGCTTTCTGATTGTTTTGTTCTTTTTCCCCTCTGCTCTCTTCAAACATTCAATGTTCATTTCCAACTGACTCAGCAGATCATCTTTGTTGTCCAATGCTCCCTTCAGATCATCATAGCTTTTCTGTATATCTTCAACTTCCATTGTCAATTGGCTGACATTTTCTTGAAAACTTTCCAGTGTATTCTCTTTACATATGACTTCATGAGTCAATTCCTCAATCTCAAAATCCTTTGCTTTCATTTCTTGTTCATTCTGATTTAGTCTTTCATTAAGTGCCTCTTTAAGGTTCAGTAAATCTCTTGTCTTTCCAGTCAACTCATTTATAATTTCATCTTTACAAATAATTTGTTCTTCAATTGACTTGGTAAGCTGTTCTAGTGTTTTGTCCTTATCCTTAACTACTCTATCTCCTTCCTCCTGTGTAATTTCTACCATATGAACCAACCTCTCAGTTTCACGAGCTTTCTCACTGATGGCATATTCCAGAGATGATACCTTCTTTTCTGCCTCTTCTACTGCTCTGACAAGTTCAGCTTGCAGCATGTTTTTAGTTGCCTCTGATTCTGCATTCTTTTCCTCTAAATTTTCAATCTTTTGCAACAGATGTGCGCATTTTTCTTGCAAAGAAAAGTTAGTACTATTCATCTTATTTACAGTCTCTCTCAAATGCAAAATTTCCAAATATTTGGACTCTATTTGATTACTCTGAAGCCTCAATTTTTCCTTGAGTTCTTCATTACCTGCATTTAGGGCTGACACTGCATCTTCCCTTTCCTTCATTTTATGATCAGCCTCTACTTTTTGTAACATAAAAGCATCTTTGAGAGTCGCTAATTCATTTTCTTTCATTTCTTTTTCAAGCTTTACTTCAGCTATAATATTTTGCAAGGATGCGACTGCTACTTGATTTTCTTTGATTAGTCTCTGGTTGTCAGTTGTCACATCACTGCTCCTATTAAATGCTTCTTCTAACTTGTCACTGATCTCTTGAATAAGGGAATCCTTGTCTTTTAAAGTGGAAACATGTTCTGCTAACTGATCTTCTAAGGTATTTAATTTAGAAGTCATATCATTGTTTGCTTTGGAGATCTCTACAACAGTCTCTTCCAAATGATCGATAGTCTGGATCTTCTCTGTAAGTTTTATCTCAAGGTCATCCTTGGTCTGCTGATGCTCCTCTTGTAACTTTGCATATGCAAGCTCTAAGCCATCTAATGAGCTAGTCAAGTCTTTATTACTATTGCAAAATTCCTCCACTTTGTATTCAAGCTGAAATATAACTTCTTCCTTCTTCTCAACCTTCTGCAATAAACCATGTTGTGCAAGTATTAATTCTTCTTTATCTTTGTTTATAGCAGACAGAGACTCTGTAATCATGCCTATGTTTTCATGTTCTTTCTTAAGCTGATGTGCCAATTTTTCTTTTTCAAGCTGCAACTCAATAACAAATTTCTCAATGTGAGACAGCCTGTCAATCAGCATCTGTTCTTGATTCTTGTAATTCTGTACAACCAGTTCCAATTGTTGTATAATTTCAGTATTCTTGCCTGACTCCTCTTGCTTTATCTTAATTTCACTTTCAAACTGTGATATTATTTCCTCTTTTTCCGCAATGACGTTTTCAGAGTGGTTCCTTTCCTCTTTAAGTTTGAACAGTTCTGCCTGCAGGTCAGTTACCAACTCCTCTCTGTTACATAAAGTTTCTGACATATCAGTTTCCAACATTTTATATTTTGTGGCAAGATCATTTATTTGAGCCATCAAATTAGAACATTCCTCCTCAAGTGCATTGTTTACCTCATGTAACCTGTTTACAACTACATCTTTCTCAGCTATTTTTTCTACTAAAGCATTTTTTTCTGATTGAGCATCTGCAAGTTGTGAGGTAATTTCTTCAAGACAGAAACAAATATTCACCTTTTCTTCTAGGAGTGATTTATATTTATTCTCTTTTTCTTCCAACCTGGCCTCCAAGCTTGATATTTCTTCATCTCTTGTTGCTGCAGCAGTTTGATCCTCTTTGTTTTTTGTCTCAATAAGATCATTTAACTTGTTGATATGTTGGGCCTTTTCTTCAATGGATTTCTTCAACTGGATATTTTCTTCACATAGCTGCTTATTATTTTGTGTCAAATGTAATATTGATTCTTCGAGGTTGCCTTTCATACATACAAATTCTTCCCTGAGTATAGTATTTGACTCCTTTTGTTCTAAACATTCTGCTTTCAAATATTCCATACTTTCCCTCAAACTAGATATTTCTCTTTTAAGTCCATCACATTCCTTTTCAAGTTCACTGCACTTTAATATTTTTTCACCTAAACAATTTTCACTTTCTACCAATATTTTCCTCAATTTATTGCTCTCCTCTTCCAACAGCTTTGCCTTCTCTAACTGGTCATAAAGTTGGTGTTCTAACATCTGAAGAGAACTCTCTTTTTCATGCAAAAATGTTCCCTGCTGAGCGCATTCTTCCTGATAATTCTCTATTTCTGTCCTCTGCTGAGTACATTCTTTTTGAAGATTTTCCATTTCTGTCCTTAGTTGATGACATTCTTTCTTAAGCTTTTCTACCTCACCTTCTCTTGCTTCAACATTTTGAGTTAACTTCTGTACCTGCTTGGAATTGTCATCATGTCTTTGTTTTAGCATAGAGAAATCAGACTGTATGGTATCTAAATCATTCTGCAATTTATTTTTAGCCAGAACTTCCACTTCCCTACTCTTTTCTAATTCTTGCAGGGCACTTTCAGTCTCCTGCACCCTTCTTTTGCAATATGTTTGACAATCTTCAAGAGTTCTACATAACTTTTCTATCTCTGCAGATTTTTGTTGTATGATGCACTCTGAGGCAGAAAGTTTTACAGCAGTTGCATCAAGTGCCTTCTCTAAATCCATTTGAAGTTTCTGGTCTTTGACTCCCAGTTCTTCACTTTCTGCTTGCATCTGTTTCATCTTCTCACTCAATTCCAAAATTTGTGTATCCAATGAAGATTTTTCGATGGCCACCACTTCAAGAGCCTGCCTTGATTTATGTAATTCGTGGTTTTTCAATTCAAGCTTTTGTTTGAGGAGTTTCAACTCTGATTCAGCCGATAAAGCTGATTCTTGAAGCACTGATATAGACTCACTCAGGCAGCTAATCTGCAGTTGATAGTCTGAAATTGCATTGTCCTTGATTATAATTTCTGCTTCACTCTGTTGTTTAATGTCTTCTAAACAAGATTTCATTTTCTGAATTTCATTGTCCTTGGCAGAACACATATTATGCAAATCCTCATTTTTATGTGTAAGCTGTTTCATTTTCTCTGACTGGTTATCAATGGTCTTTGTATATTCTGCCAATAGAATTGTCATGCTTTCCTTTTGCTCAGCTACCTTCTCACTCAACTGATATATTTCTGTATCCTTTTCCTGAACCATCTGAGCAAATGTTCTTCTCAAGACATCCACTTCAGATTGCAAAGTCTGAATCTGCTCAGATTTATCAGAAAGAAAACCCTTAAGGCTGTCAATTTCTTTCCCACTTTTCATTCTTTGATCAGAAATTTCATTGTCTTTTAAATCAATTGATATTTTTAGTTCATTGATTTCAGAATTTTTATTTTTTATATTAAGTACATATTCCTTTAAAGTAGTTGTCAATTCCTGCTCTTTCTCTTGCATCTTTTGGTATTTCTTCTCAGAATCTTCTAAATCACTGGCAAGGCCAGCTACCTTCTCTTCTGCTTCTGAAAACTTTAGTCTCAATTCATTCACATCTTTTGTAAAGGTTTCAACAAGGAAAGCCTTCTCAGCCAATTGTTCTTCAAGTGATTCTATTTGTGAAATGCACGATTTCCTCTCACTTTTAGCTTTTTTTAGTTCAGAAAATACATTTTGGCTATATCTTTCTTGGTCATTTAACTTCTTTAAAAGACTATCCCTCTCTGTAAAAATTTCCTGAATGTCTGACTCTAGTTTTGAAACAATTTTATTTAAAGTTTCTTTCTCTTCTTTCAGCTTTTCACAGGACAACTCTACAGTTAACTTTTCATCTTTAAGCGTCTTGCAGGAGACATCTGCAGTCTGACATGCAAGAGAAATTTTTTCAATGTCATGCTTCAGTGACTGTATCATGTCATCTTTAATGACATGTTCATCATGCAAGCTAGAACACTGAGACTTTGCATGCTGGAGCTCAGAATTCATAGAGTCCAATTCAGACTTCTGTAACTCAAACTTTTTATTCAGGCTAACAATTTGCTGAGACAAAGATAACACTTCCTGACGCTTCTCAGAAAGAAGCTGTTCACATTCTACCTTCTGCACACTTACTAGTTCAAACTGAAATTTGGCTTCAGACAGAGAACTATGAAGAGCAGATAACTCTGCATGCTTGGACTTACATTCATGCTTCAATTCACTAACCTGTGCAACCAGATCCCTCTGCTCTGCCTCGAACTTAGAAACCTTCTGCCAAGAATCTGCCAGCTCCTTTCTTGCAACCTCCAGTTCATTTAGAGCATCATCAAGACTCCTTTGTAAATTTGCACAATGAGTTTCCTTTTTAGTCAGTTCACTCATTTTCTCTTCAAGGGATTCTCGCAACTCTTTGGAATTAGAATGGCTTTCATCTCTCTCCTTTGAAACACTATATAACTGCTCACTTAGTCCTTGTATCTCATCATCTTTCTTGCTGATGCTCTCTTGCATCAATAATATACTATTTTTAAGCCCAGTTATCAACTGAAAATTTTCTAAATCTCTCTTCTCAACAACTGAACACTTTTCACTATAGGATTCCACCTGTTCCATTAGACTATGAATTTTTTCATCCTTTTGTTTACTGGAATCTGAGCTCTTTTCCAGTGCAAAGTTTGCATTTTTGACATGCACTTCCAAGGAAGAAAGTTCCGCCAAGAGTTTCTCATTTTCTTCTACAATATTTGATAATTTACTCTCTTTTTCACTGAGCTGCCCCTTGAGATTATCAATCTGAGATGTGTATTCCAAGATCTTTGTTTTCATAGTGTTGGCATCTTCTGAGAGTGACTGAACAGCACCACTTTTTTCTAACTCACTCTTTTTCAGTTCATTCTGCACCAGCTCCAGCTGCAAACTCAAAGTCTCAGTCCTGCTTTCTTTTTCTATCACAGAGGAATTCAATCTTTCAACATCATTTTGAAGAGATTGAATCATTTGGTCCTTTGATAAACACTCTTGAGAAAGTGTATCTAACTTTTGTGTCAGGGTATTGAATGTCAAGTCTTTTTCTGCAAGTTGACTTTGTAAGGAAACAAGCTCTTGCCGAAAACCATCAACAAGTTCCTGTGCTTGGTCCCTCTGCTGATCTAAAGACTGAACTTGTCTTGCAAATAAAACTTCCTGCTCCTCAAGAGTCCTCCTCAATTCAGTGACTTTATTCACAAGTTCACCAATTTCATTGTTCAAACTGGAAACTGTACCTGTCAATTCACGAATTTCTGTGTCTTTATTTTGCACAGAATCTTCTAAATGTTTACACATATTTTTCAATTCACTTATTGTTTGAACACAATTATCATTCTCATCCTTCAGTTGCTGAATTTCATGTTCCTTACTTTCTAAACTACTTGTATTCTGGGTCCTAACAGAATGTATCTCAGCCTTCAAAGTTTGAACTTGTGCAGATTTTTCCTTGATATCTGCATGTACTCTCTCAGTTTCATTGTCTTTCTTAGCACATATACTTTTCTGATTTGTTAATTCCTTCTCCAACTCAGACATCTGTGATAGAAGAGTTTGTATTTTGGACTCAAACTCATCACCTTGCATTGTCTGACTTTCCTTCATTACTTCCAGTTCTCTTGAAAGCTGCTTATTTTCTAAATCAAGCTGTTGAATATAATCCTCTTTTTCTGAATTCGTGGAATTAAGATTATCAATTATTTCACATTTTTCTTTGACACTTTTCTCCAGTTCATCTATGGTCCTCAAGTGACCTGAAACCTGACTCTGTAACTGTTTCTTCTCCTGAAGCTGTGAACTCACTTCTTCTTTGTGACTAGATTTTAAATGTTGAATACTGCTATTGGCAGAGTCTATATCTGTCTGAAGTGCTGCTATTGTTTCTTCCTGACTAGTGACTTGCTCACAGAGAGTGTTAATCCTCTGAAATTCACTTTGAAAATACTCTATCATTTCTGATAATGTCCTCGCCTTAGATCCGAAAGCACCAACAAAGTTTGATACGTCTTTCTCCATCTCTCGACATTTTTGAAAGGCTTCCTCAAGAAGCCTATCTTTTTCTGTCAGTTGATCCTTGTAATGGTCAACTTGCTCACTTAGATTCTTATCCCTCTGTAATTCACACATAAAGTAATCCTTCATTTCTGATAATGTCCTCTCCTCAGATCCAAATGCACTGACAAAGTTAACAATGTCCAGCTCCAAATCACTGAGTTTTTTACAAGTCTCCTCCAGACACCTCTCCTTGTCTCCCAGCTGGTCAGTGAACTTGTCAAGCCTTTGCTTCATCTGCTGGGTCTCCTGACAGGATTGCTGCAGAACCTCTTTACCTAGTGTCTTCTCCTCAGCAGAAAGATGAAGTTCCTGCTGCAAACCTTGGATCTCCACAGTTTGCTCTTCCTACAGTGGGACAGAAAATAAAATAGAAATCAAAGTCTACAGGAACAGAAGCCAAGTTAAATATGGTACAACCTCCCTAAACTGGCATGACATGGGGTAGAAAATTGTTTGAATTACAAGGGTGGTGTCAGTTAAGGGAATAAAATAGACATCAAGAATAATAGGGGACAAAAACCAAAGACTGGCTAGATATGATAAAATAGTTGTGTAGAGATTATTGCTATTGAAAGACGAACTGTAATTTTGATAAAGAAATTATATGCATCTGCTTCCATTATGTTAGGACCATAGTATGTACTCCTATTTTCTTTTGGCACCATTGTAGCTCAGTTGGTAGAGCATCAGATTCATAATTCAAGTGTAGCAGGTTCAATACCTGTCCAGTCCAGCCCAAGTTAGCAGCGTGTCCTTGGGAAAAGCACTTAGCTCCCATTCCCTCAACATCATAAAGCCAATAATGTGTTAAAAGTGTCATTAAAACCAACCAAAACAAAACAAATTCCATTTTCTTTTAGAAAAAAACTACATTTATGTTCGTAAAACATGTATACCCCAAGTGCACACCAAAACATCAGTTAAAAAAAGTTCACAAACTTTGAAAATTACTAAAAATTGCTGTAATAGTAAGATATGAAATCAGTCCATCTACATATGCATACAAACATGCCTACAAAATTTCATTTGTCTACCTCAAACTTCAAATTTGTATAAAATTTAAATATTACTTTCATGACAAAAATATCTAATCAAATGATGTACATAGAAATACAAATAAGACTGCCAAATTGTCAAAAATATACCCACCAAATTTCATGGAGTGATTACTGTGCAATTATTGTGCAATCATGCTAACAAGCTTCTCAGACTGGACAGTCAGATGGAAGAACAGACAGACTGGAGCAAAATCAAGCAGCGAAGGCATAAGAGGGATAAAAGCATAAAATTTACCAAACGCTCAACTGTCCAAATATTTAGATGATCCTGATCAGCATGTTACCAATTCTGCAGTAAGCTTCTTGAACCAAGCTACACACTATCTACTGATCTGAATGGAACACTGACATTTTTCTACTGATCTGAATGAAACATTTACATTTTTCAACCCAACAACCAAGCTACTATCTACCGATCTGAATGGAACATTGACATTATTCTACTGATCTGAATGGAACACTGACATTTTTCTACTGATCTGAAAGGAACACTTACATTTTTCACCCCAACAAAAAAAATTGTATTCAGCAGAACCCATTGTTTCACCTAGGTACATGTCATGATGTATTCCCCACTGTATCAGACTTGCCTAGGTACATGTCATTATGTATTCCCCACTGTATCTGACTTGCCAAAATGTAAAAAGCATCTTTAATGTTACCGTTGATATCACCACCACTGCCAGAAAAGTAATATGTACCTACATCTCACCATGCTTACATAAGAAACACATATTATTATATATCTGTTTGCTTGATTCTCTGATAGAAAAATAATTTACTGGCATTCCATGCTGCAATATTAATTTTGATGGACTATGCCCAAGTTAACACAAAGCATTACATGAGGACATGAGAGCTGGTTCGATATCATCAATGCATTGATGAATCATAATATTTACTCTGGAGATGGTGTATCACAATACAGACTGAAACTATTGATACAGAACGATAGTATAATTAACATAAACTAAATGATATGAACCATCCAAAGTATCAATTTTCTTGTCATCTTTCTGCTCATTTGAATGAAGTAAACAATGAGGCCCCTAACAACAAATTAATCCCTTGAGGGGTTTCTGCTCAGAGTTATTTTTTACTGGATTTTAGTTGTCACTCTCATCAAAATCCCTTTGCTCTTTCTCAAGAAGGTGTTCAGGAGAACTGTGTGTATTTGATTCAGTTAATATCTAAACTAACTTCAACATTGGCACAACAGTCTACATTAAAAAAAAAAAAAAAATTATTGTTGGATGATATATTTTTCTCACAATTTCTTTCAATTTTCAATGCTGTTCTTACTTTTCTAGCAGCTAAATCCTAAAATGACACAACACTCATAAAAATCGATCTGTATTGCTGACATTTTGAGCATGGGCAAAGACTGGTCACCTGATAATGTAAAACCAGATCAAATCTGTTTTCTACTGATTTTCAACATTACACAAGAAACTGCTTTTAACATTCTGATTTGTCATTAAGCTTTTAACATTTTGATTTCTCGCTAAGTTATACTTTTTAATGGAAATACAATTCTGTTAGAAGTAAAATTTTTCAGTTTGCAGCAAGTTGTACAACTGCACTCATTAGTATAGCAATATAGGGTATAGCAAGTTTAACATGATTATGTGACCAGTCATAGCCAGAGTTCAAAACCCTGGTTGTACAGGTTGATTTTCATTAACAGTGCTGTTTCAGTTTGGGATTTAGCTGGTAATAAAGTAAGAACAATGCTGAAAATTAAAAGAATATGTGAGAAAACAATAATTTTCAGTTTTCTGATAAAGACTCTCAAACCAACACTGGAATTTTTTCCAATGTTAACTTGATCAAATGCACACAATTCTCCTGAACACTTCTTTTAGAACATGTAAATGAATTTTTATGAGGGTAAACAATAAAAATCAATAAAAAATAACCCCCAAGTCAAAATCTCTGAAGGGTTTAATGACAAGTGTACAAAACCATTTCCTTGAACCCACGATATATAACCAATTAATTGCTACACACACTTTTTGTAAATTCAATCAATTTTAGTATATAATGAGATAGCAGTTATTAATACTTAAAAGTATTTTTTAAAAATTACATAATGTACATTTATATTGGCTGGTAAATATTTGTTCCACCCGAGTATTTTTGTATTATTACACATACTGCATACATACTGATTAATAATCTACCTCCCCTAAAAGTGCATATCATATTCTGCTTAAAACAATGCCCCTCACCCCTTTAAATATAAGCAAGTGCCTACCTCTGACTGAGATGTATCCAATAAAAGAATTCAATTAGGAAAGCACAATCCACATCCTGTCTAATTTTATGCACAAGATATCCTAGGATGAACGAATTCAACACAAAGCAAAACACAGCCAGGCAGGTGCCATACAAACTTGATTTTTGCAACTCTACTCTATACGTTTGTATAGTTTGGCAGGAAAATTACATCAGCACATATATTTTTAGTTGCCAGACACTGAATGGTGTTTTTATTTGTGTCTTTAGTGGAGCATATCAACAACTGATATAAACTATGAAGTACATGTACCTAAAAATGCACTCAAAAAGAACATGATACATTAATTATGAGGGGGGGGGGGTACTCAAATAGAGGCACCCTCCTCATTCCTGCTGGTTGTGTCTATTCAGCAGAATACATTAATAAATATGTTTTTAAATTATGTTTATGTGTTTAATAAATGTTTAGTGAACATTTAAAACAAAGGTACAAATAAAAAGAAAAACAATAAGTTGTGCTTTGATCTTACAATGATACCAGAGATGTTGGTTTTGCAAACATGAACTCGCTTGTATATTTTTCAGCTTATTTATAAATGTGATACTATAGTGATATATATCATATCAAACGCAATCAATTAATGAAACCTCAGCTGAAGATGCAAAGAAAACACTAGTCAAGCAGGGGCTACAACTCAGTAAAAGTTTTACAAATTAAAAAAAAGTCAACTAGACTTGGCTTTTCTTCATATTAAGCCTTGCATCAAAATTGGTTAAAATCCATTAAGTCCGTCATAGCTATCACAGAGAAAAAAAATTTAAGATGTAACGTCAAACTTCCGTGACCAAGTGGGCTTTCACTAAAATTTTAACAGAATAAGATGGAAATCAAATCTGATATACATACGTCTATAGGTGCAGACAAACAAAGCAAAAGTAAATGCCCCTCCATATAATATGAATAATATGAAGAGGGCACAACAAAATCAATGATCAGTTCATTAAAAAGCTGATGTAACCTAATTACTGTACTCATCTGTGTCAAGCAGCATTCAGATTCTAGTGTTAGTAAGCTTACCTGGGATAAACACAAGATTGAACATTTAAAGTGTAAAAATGTTAAACTGGATTGTAGTGGTGCATACAAATGTATGTTCATTCATTGTACTTTTTTTATGTTCTCTAAAACCTATCTGTAAAAGCAGCAAATACTGCAGGTAGGCCCTGTTTTTAAACTTAAGCTAAGACTGGAAAGACATTTCATAGCTTTTACATTATCAACAAAGGGATTCCACCCTCACCTTTATTTTCCTGAGTTGATTAAGCTCCTGCTGAACTTCAGAAAGACTTTCAGCAAGAGAATCTCTCTCCTGCTGAAGACCAGAGAGTCTTTCACTCAAATGCTTTTTCTCTTGTTGCAAATTATATATAGTGATGCTCAACTCATTCTTCTCCTTTTGTAGCAGCTCATGAGTAGTGACCAGTTCTCTTTTCTCTGACTCTAATGAGACAAGTTTCTCCCCCAGAGTTGCTGTCTGTAGCTGGAAGTTGGTGATCTGGGCCTTGAGGTTGACTTTTTCTTGGTTCAGAATTTCAAGTTCTGCTGTAAACTGATTGATTTGGTTCAGCTGATCCTTGCCAAGTTGACTTTCCTTCTCAATCTGAACTTGCAGGTCCTTCATCTGAAAATGAATGGGTAATTGTAACTATAAGTAAAACTTCAAGTACATAAATCAGTAATTGGACTAAAATGGATCTATACCAGTAAACTTACTGAATTAATGTTCCTGTGAAAGGGCAATAACTCCAACAATGATCAAACTATATAAAAGTATATCAGGTGGTTGACATGATATATTAAATCAAGGGACCTTGAGGAAGCCACCTCTCCAACCCCATAAGTTTTCTTCCACTCATAACAGAGAATCCGAAAGAAAATTTCTTCTAGTTACATTCTTCACGGTAAATATATTATATCTATTTTAAGTTCACCAACAGTGTTATGACATATCATTTAAGTTATGCAGGTGAATATTAGGATTCTCTCTACAGTAAATCGAAAATATAGATCAAGCTTTGTATCAATATCTTTTGAAGAAAATTATAAAATAATAACAAACAGTAGTTTTCCAAGTTGTTTTTTTTTTTTTACTCAATCCAACCAAAAAATGGATCTTTCTGCAATTGCTGTAACGTTCTTTATGTCTTTACAGTAAAACCTCACAAGCTTAATGATGATTGTTTGTGAAATGTTGGAGTATTTAACTTTTTTAAATTTATGTTTTGATATAGCTAAGGGACCAAGAAATCCAAATTTAATTAAAAGTTGATATGTTGATGTGCATTTTCTTGTACTAATTTGAATATCTATCTCAAAGTATGGGTCATTACACAGAAAAGTATGGGGAAAAGTACTTTGTCACTAATTATTCATAAATAGTAGATGCATGTGCATTCAAAATTTCATAAAATCTGCACAAGTTAAAGATCATTGACTTTTTTTTCAAACACACAAAAGACAAGTGTATGTTGGTGAAATATTTTTTCTGCATGACACAATTATTGAGATCACATCAGTTTTCCGCAACTGAAAGCTTGCACAGCCAATTTAAGGCATATCGCAAATAGTTACAAATTTCCCAAAGTCTGGTATACTTATTGTTGACTATCATTTTCTTTCACAGGACCATTACTGCAATTATTAAAACTGCATAAGCAGGGCTTGAAATTAGCAGTAGCCCACTAGCCAAAGGCTAGTATATTTCCTGTCAGACCATCAGTTTTCATAATTTCAGTAGTCCAATGGCTAGTATAGTTTCAATTGTTGCCACTCAGCATTTATGGGAATGAATCATGAAAATTCAACAGGACTAGTAAGTGTTGAGAACCACTAGTCATTCTGGCTACAGAGAAATTTATGTTCAATTCTAGGCCTAATAAGTATTTTTTCTTTTCCATTATTCAGTAAGAGACAGAAGTGACAACCACATCACTGTCCAATCTCTGCAGTAGAAGTCATACAGGTCATGTAGGCATTCAGTACCGACTATTTCAGTAATGGGTGTCATTTTTTAGAATTTGATTACACATACATTCACATGGCAATTATTCACTTTATTTGGATCCATGTACATCCATATTCCTCTGGAAGGTCATTATTTACATGCCCAAAGAAATACATACGGCAATATCAATGTTAAAGTATGTGAACATTTTTGGGCGAGGTCAACCTGACAGTGTGATCCAGCACAAACTGGATTGAATGTCATGCGCTGTGTATGGGCAGTCACACAATGAAAACTGTGCACATTGTAAAGAAATTTGTACTACCCTGTTATTTGTTATGATAAATCAAATGTCCTCCTTTCTTGACCCAGTTCAGCAAAAACTGTAAAAGTCCATCGTGATCAATAATTTTCATCTGGAAGTTTTTTTAAATGACATTTAAGGTGCAGAGCATTCAACAATCAGGATTGAATAGACTTTGGTTAAACTCTATTAGTATCAAATTTTAGAAAAACAGATAATATTTAATTTCATTTTAGTAACTGTGCCTACATGACCACATTGACATACACTTTACCCGAGTTCATTGCGCTACAATACACTTAGGTAACAAATGATGTTATATATATTACAATATAATGATCATGCCATTTAAAGCTGCACTGTTAGCACTAATTTTACAAAAGCAAACATTCTTCTACATTGTTAACTTGTGCAATCAGGATCAACTGAATTGTTACATCAGTCCAAGCTAGTCTTCTATAAATTATTTGTGCAAAGTCTGCTGATGGCTTGCAGAGTTCTTCTTTAAAATCTTGATCTGAATCAGTTCACTTGGACCCTTTATGTACAATCTACAAAAATTTGACTATACATCATTATACCTTCATGTGCAATTCTTCATTCTCTTTCTCAAAGGCAAGAATGGGCTGCTGCATGTCATTCTCTATTTTATCCTTCAACCTCTGTATCTCAGCAATGAGCTCTGTCCTCTCTTGCTCAAAGACTGCAAAAATTAAAGTAGATTACTAGATCTGAAATGCATTAGTAAAAGGAAGTGATCTAATAAATTAAAACATTTTCTGGAATTACTTAAATTTGCCTTCCACCTTTCAGACACAGTTCTACTTATTATTCCCGCTCTAAACAAGAGTTCCTTGAAGGGACTGGTGCTCTACTGATTGAAAAGAATTTTCAGGAATTTAAGATAAGACCATTACTTCTTTTTAACTGCTAAGAGCTGAATACATCTCTGATATTCTTGAGCAATAAGATTTTCAAAATTAGCCACTGTGGCAGCCATATTGGATGTAAGATTGGAACCATTTTCATTTAGGACAAACCAGACACCTTTAGAAAGCTTTTGGTGGAAACCCCATGTTGATATAACTTTCAATTCAGTAGAATAGTGAAAAGATTTTCATACTTTCATTGGGGCAGACACACTTTGGATCAGATCAGCACCTTTTCATTCAGGACCAACTAGATATCACAATTAGTCTTTTGGCGAAAACCCCATGTCAATATGACTTTCCATTTAGGAGGAGTAGCAATAACAAGATTTTAAAGATAGATGCCATGGTGACCATACTGGATGTCAGATTGGAAACATTTTCTTTTAGTACCTACTAAACATCTTAAGAAGTCTTCTGGTCAAAACCCAATACTGATATGACTTTCCATTCATGAGGAGTTCCGATAAGATTTTCAAGATGGCAGCTGTGGTGGCCATATTGGATAGCAGATTGTCACAATTTTTGTTGTTGTTGCTACTAAACACCATAAGAAGTCTTCCCATGAAAACTCTATGCAGGTATGACTTTCCGTTCAGGAGGAATACCAATAACAAGATTTTCAAGATGGCTGCTGTGGCAGTCTTATTACACGTCGGATTGGCACCATTTTCATTTAGAACAAACTAGAGAGCATAAGAAGTCTTTAATGAAAACTGCATGTTGATAAGACCATCCATTCAGGTGAAGTAGCAACAACAAGATTTTGATATATTGGAATTTCAGGCAGCACTATTTTTATTTAGGATCAACTAGACATCATAAAAAGCCTTCTGGTGAAAACCCGATGTCAATATGACTTTCTGTTCAGGAGGAAAAGTGGTAAGATTTTCAAAATGACTGCTACGGTGGCCATATTGGACGTCAAATCGGCACCATTTTCATTTAAGACCAACTAGACATCAAATGAAGTCTTTTAGTGAAAACCCCACGTTAATATTACCATCCATTCAGGAGAAGTAGCAATAACAAGATGTTTAAGATGCCTGCTGTGGTGGCCATATGGGATGTCTCAGCAACACCATTTTCATCTAGGACTGACCTTGGGATGAATTTGTGTGTAAAGTTAGATGGCAATCCTCCAAATAGTTTTGGATTAGTGATAACAAACTTGTGCTAATGGATGGTCAGACAACAGGCCATCTCTTAAGTTTTTCTGGTCTATCACCATCTGAGCTAAAAGGCGCTTGTAATTTTGACAGAATGAATTAAGGCTATCACTACAAGTTTCTCCATATGCATATGAGAAAAACAGTAAAATCTAACCCTAGGGAATAAGAGTTGTGCTATGGACAAGGCACGCCAAGGTCCTGATAAAAATTTAAGTCTCAGTGGATTTAATTTCTCTATCCTGTCCACACATTTGGGAAAGATCATTTTCTTTACTGCATTCATTATTTTTTGGCAAACAGTACAGAAAAATGAAAATTCAGCGTAAATCTGGATTTTACAATATGTGTCTCAATGCTACCAAGTAATCAACATCAAAGGTAGCATACAAAGTTATCTACTCCAGATTTACCTAGCCCAGGAAAAAACTCTGGGAAAATTCTGTCCAATGGGCAAGAAAAAACTGTATACACTGCTCTCACACTTCTACATTAAGAAAGACTTATCTAACTTATTTATGCTGATGATAGTTTTTGTTATTAAAATCAATAGACTTTTGATCAATAGACTTTTGATCAAGAGATCGATGATAAAGGAGTCCCGTTTACTGTACAAGAAACATTATCTGATAAATTTACCTGAATCACATTCATCATTTTCATATTATCAAAAGTACTACACACAGTATTTAAACTCTTTTTGCAGGAATAAAAAAAAAGACATTTTTTAAGCGATTAATTAAACATTTATTCCACCTCTTGAAAGAGTGAATGAACCCAGTTAAATATAACTATCACATGACTACTGTGTTATTTAAGTTACTATACCCATATCAAAATTGTTCTGTAAATAATACGTTTAATAACATGGCATGAAAACAAAAATTATGTCATTTTGAAATGTAAGGGAAAGGTGTAGAGGAAATGACCAAGTCATCTGAATGTATTTCAATGTCATTTCAGAACAATATTATACAGTTTTGTCAAACAAAATCAGTATATTTGGTCATGCAACAAATAGAATCTTACATTTGTGCTCATTCCTAATTAAATTTATGAAATGATTAAAATAATTTCAATCTTTTCCTCTCCATGGTTCACAAAAGATAAAAATTATATGACTCATTTCATACATTTCATTTGAAATGAGCACTTACATAAGAGCCTCTCTATAAATATCAGTAATTCTGATAAAATGGATACAATGGTGAAGCTTCAAAGAGTAATGTCTAAAATGTGTTCAGATTACTTATATTAAATTCATTTTACATTAAACAATTCAACTTTACAATGAAGATAAAAAAACAAACTTAACAATGGTGATTTGTACATTACTGTTTTAAATTGTAAACAAAGATAAAATGGTAAAAAAACATGCCATTGTGAATGAGTGCCACGATGGCATACCTTCTTTCTGCTCCTCAACCTCTACAGCTCGCATCTCTAATGTCACCTTCTCACTCTTCAGCTCTGCTGTCAAATCTTTCTCCTGCTCAAACTCTTGCTGAAGACCTGCACTCAGAGATTCTGCTGCAACAAGCTTCTCATGCAACTCGGACTAGAAATATTTATGGCAAAATGTTATGACTTTGTTAGTCTGAATACAATATTATTTTAAGAAGTAAAATGTATGTATATCTAACCATTGCTTAAATATCATAATATGAGTATGAACAAATCAACAAAGTCAGCAAAAATAAAATCCATTAATCAAAGAGTCAGTTTTATCTGAAGCTTTATATGAACAATTTGAGTGAATAACCAAGGCTTGGCTGTGTTTCATGACAACGAATCTACAACAAGGATCCATGAAATACACTGTCTTGCCTCCTATATAAATGCCTTTCACAAGGACACAACAAGGTTCAATATTTGCCTAGGCCATCCTAGGTCAGCTACCTTGTTGTGTCCTTGGGAAAGGCACTTAGCTCCCATTTCCTCAGCATCACATAGCCAATAATGTGTCAAAAGTGCTGTTAAAACCACCCCAGTCCAAAAAATGCAACTTCTGATTGGCGAGAGTTCTAATATCGAGATTATTTCATAACATAAAGATTTTCATAACATAAAGATTGTCTGTGACTAAAGAATGGTATCACTGAAATAATATATCTATCCAAAATATATCACCTCTCGAAATTTGAAAGATAACCCATATTTTCTTTCAGCAATGCCGAAATGATCTCAACACTACAGCTCCAAATATTGCAAAAATTCTCACAAATATGCAAATGCACCAAATTAATTTCTAGTTCAAGAATTTTATCAAGGATATTTTTAAGGCTCATATAGGTCTGAAGACAGAACCCACTACATCCAAAGTGAGGTTATCAATGGGAATCTGCAACTGAATGAAACTGAGATGACAGGAACTTGTGAAACTTAGGTGTCGGATATGTTGATTGCTTTGTTTAGGGAACTACAAGATCATAATTTGTGAAGCATGTCAACTGCTTTTATACCCTTTCACAAAACCTTCAGTTAATCCATGCAACAATTAGGGTAATCAAAGTAGTTTCATGATCTGATGGTTGTCTTGTCAGTCACCTGCTTCCCTTACTTTACATTCCAACTTGAATTTTTTATTTTTAAAAATGTATCTGACCACAGGAAATTTTATGTATTACATGTACTGAAAATTATTACAAATTTTGAAAATAATTTGTCCAGAAAACTGAAAGGTCTAGATATTTCCATTAATGATGGTACTCCATGTATGAGACAAAAACTGCACACAGCAATGCTAGACAATTACCAGCTGCTAAAATCACTGATGAAGGAAATGCTACATTGTCATTTTCAAAATTATGGCCCATGAGCAGTGAGAAAAATAATGAAAAATGATTATCACTGGTTTAATTTTTAATACTAAACTATAAAATATAGACATTTGTCTAAACGTTTAAAAGATTTAATGCATGAACTATGCTTCTTCCCTACTTATCTACATAATGTCAAATGTCGGAAACGGAGGTTTAATTTCATAAAAAAGAAATACAATAACTAATTTCAGGATCTTATATTTATGAGTATTTAAAAGTGTAAATTTAAATATAATTATGTTACTATGGCCATAGTAGCACATTATCAAATGACCCTGAGACCATGACCTTTGGCCTTTTGCACACCCTATGCTGGTGTTAGCATTTTGCCAAAATTGCCACTGGTGATCAAAATTTTCAGATGGTAATTCATTTAAATAAAACCAACATGTTTGGCAACTGAAAATTTAGGGCATGTGCTGTAGTCTACAGATTTTTGTCCTGAAGTCACTGATGTCCATTACTTTAATATATTTTCAAGGTTGCATAAATATGTAAGAGAAAACATTTCTTAATGAAGGAATATGAAATAAGAGGCTCCACTGGGCCTGAGACTGCTCACCTGTCTGACATCTGCCTAACAGCGAACTCTAAGAGCAGTTGGCCCAAAAATCTGGTTAATATGATGCTTTCTGTAAAAATTTCTTTCAAATCTGTTGATTGCATATGTGATCAAAACAACTGCTTCAAGGTTTCTCTAGTTTTTATCTTCATCCATACTTGATGGCACATTAGTATCATTCGTCCGATACTGAGAGGCCTTTATGCCATGATGCTTTGTGTCAAAGTTGGTCAAATTCTGTTCAGCAGAATTTTGCGATAAAGTTGTGAAAATGTTTGTCTATATTTAGTAACAGAGGCCACATTTGAGTGGATTTACATCATTTGTCAAAGCTGGTCAAATTATGTTGAATGGTTTTTTAAAAGTTGTTTCAAGGTTTTTCTTTTTCGGGTAACAATGGTCATATTTGATGGCAGATCAGAATCTTTTGTATAAATTTGAAAGCCCTTAAAACCAGGATGCTTCATGTCAAATCTGGCCCAATTCTGTTGCACAGTTTATAAAAAGAAGTAATTTTTTTAAAGGTTTTTCTAATTTTAGTATTAGTGGCCATGCTTGATGGTGGATCAGCATTATTTCGAACAATCTGAAAGACCTTCATGCCAGGTTGTTTTCTAGAAAATTTGGTGAAATTCTGTTGTGCAGTTTTGAAGAAGAACTCATTTAAAGGTTTTCTATTTTTAGTAATAGTGGCCATACTGGATGATGGATAAGACTGATCCGAAGCAGAAAATTTGCTGCCCGTTTGTAACACACCTGATAATCATACATGTCAGTACTGTTCAGTGCAAAGTTTGTCAACTACTGGGAAATTCAAACACCAAACTAGCCCATCTCTTTGATACGAATGTTTTATCTCTTCCATAAAAATTATAGACCAAAGCCTATAACAATAGGTTTATGGAAACAACCACGTAAAAAACCCATCAATAATTCTCACCAAAAGCTACAAGCAATTTACCCTGTGACCTTCACCTTTGACCCATAATTCCAAAGAATGCTCCATCTACACTTGTGAGTCAGGCACAAAGTCTAATGTGTTCCAGTAAACAAACAAAATACACTTTTTTAAAATTCCAAACACAGAACTATGACCTTTACCTCTGAATTACAACTGTCAACTATGAACTTTACTACAGACCTTTAAAGTGTGTATTTCTATGGCATCGATTATTACTCACAATAACTTTTATATCTAAAATCATGAACAAGATTATTTCAATCTTTCTGTCATCTTCATTTTTATTTTTCATTCTTTTTTACTGTGTTTTCTTTTTTCCTACAAACACGTGCTATGGTTTTAATACTTTTATCAACAAAAACTCAACAATCCATGCAAAACAAGTCAAAGAAAAAGGTCGGAAGGAGTGCTGCTATTCATTAAAGTTGCTTTTTTTTTTACATAAGAAAGTCCATATCATTTCCATCACCAAAGTTATGCATTTTCTATGAAAATGCAATTGATTAAATATAAAGATGCATATGCTTTCTGATGTAATTTACTTAATGTAAACTTCTCTCTTCTTTTGATGTCTGCCACAAGCTATATTTTTAATATGAAAGATAGAGAAAAAAAAGCCTGTAAATAATACAAGTATTTATAAACATCTTGGGTGCTTCTACACATATGTGAATGGAATATGCTGTGAATATGTGAACAAGATTACTATAATTGTAACTTGTCTCATGAAATATAAATTTTTTTACTTACAATGAAACCTTCAGACTTTTTCTACAGGAAAGCAGTTTTTCATTTTTTGCATTTATTATTTTTAATGGCATTTTTAACACATTCTTTTGGCTATATCATGCCACAAAAATGGGAGCTAAGTGCCTTTCCCAAAGACACATGAAGGCAGATGAACCAAGCTGGCCTGAGCAGGTATCACACCCACAACACTTGGATTAGAAGTTCAATTCTCTACAACTGAGCTACCGTGGCTCCCATAGGAAAAAAGAATTACAAAGATGTGATTTTAACATATGTTACTATACATACTTCAAAGAGAACATATTTTTGGTTGCATGAAGCTATATGAGTGGTCATCTTGAAGAGTGTTAAAAAACATAACTAGATGACTTTTGTAGAATAATTTCAAACCCATAAAACTTTTGTTAATACATGTTTGCTTCTGAATTTTAACATCACCTCAATATATACAAATTATCATGTTGCTGTCAATAAATCAATCTTACCATGCAGCATCGCTTTAAAAGCATTTGATATCAGCATGGTTGGCAATTTCAAATGGTTCATAATTTAAAACTTTTGATTATATCATTGACAAATTGTTTTTTAGACCTTGCTTGTTGATGTAATGGATGTTTATTGTTCATGGATGTTAGAATTTTTTCTCTTTTCTCATTTTCTATACAACATTCTGCATCTAAAAACTGGTGTAAATAGATCCATGCCACAAATGTTAATAAAATTACCAATTAGCTTTTTTATCCTGAAAGATATTTTTGTGATAATTTAAGGGTAATGAACATTAAACTCCTAACATCAAACACAGAGAAAAATTCAATTTCAAAATGTCCTACTTTATCTAGAATGCAGACAGTACTAAATTTTCATGCTTAATATAGGTCCCAACTTGTATTTGTTCAAATAAAAGACTACACTCCAACAGGAAAATAAGAAAACTGTTTTATATGATATACATATGTAGCGGATGTTACTTGTTTTTTGGGTGACAAATAATTAATGCAAACTCTTGCACATTTGTAGAGCCAGGGGTACTATTAACTATTTTATTTTAGATATTGTTACAAGCAGAAATTTTCAGAGGGACAATTCAGCTTTAACTATGTGTACCAAGAGACAGCCATCAAGTTTGCAATGTTTCCCTTAAATGATGACAAATGGAACATGGAATATTGTGGTTTCTATTTGTACTCCTTTATTTAACTTTTCCACAGGATACTATCTGTGACCCTGTAAAAGAGTGCTGCCATGAGATGTAAAAATTATATTATATTATTATTGAACGATTAAGAGAAAATAGATAGAAAAATAATTACTCACCAATTCTGAAAGAGCTGTTTTATGACGCTCTTCAAACTCAACTAGTTTCATCTCAGCATTAACCCTGGTAGTCTTTTCAATATCTCTCTCCTCTTCCAACTGACTGATCTTCGAACTCAGACCTCCAACCTCTGTCTGAAGGCTGCTAAGCAGATTTTGCTGAGCTTGATCATGCTGGACTTGGTTCTGAAACAAAGCAAAACATTTGTTTCTTAAAAAATCACTTTTGGGCATCAAAGCCTATAAGATACAACATACTACGGGACTGGGAAAGGCAGTTTACATACCCAGGTACATACACTATACTATTTCCATATACTCCTCATTTTACTTTGTGAATAAATGAATACTATGACCACTGGATTTTCACTATGCAATGAAGCAGTAGGCAAGATGTTACATTTAGGCAGCAGATTCTATGCAAATTGAAAGTCAGAATATACCACTAAGATTTAAACAGTGTCGAACCTAGGATCCCAAAGACTGGGGACACTCTGTCCCAATGTTCCCAGAATCAGGGGGACACACAAAATTTCAAATGGACAAAGAAAAATACTGGAAAATATTTGAGACACTAGTAGCGGTCAAATATGAGATAACCCTATTGTTTTAATGCTTATGACATTTTTTTAAAACTTCATTGTCTGCACTGCACTCTTTTCTTTGGATGCTTAGATTACTGTAGTAAAAGTTTTATCATGAGCTCAAGTAACCTACAAAAACAATTTACATTTTTAAGTACCTGGTTTACCTGAAAATAGCTGCACTGGAATTTTCAATTCTGGATCTTGCTCTCATTTAACTGTAGTCTTCAATCAAGATCTATGAGTATTTTATATAATAATTCCCTTTTTCTGAGTTTTTTTCTTCAAACCAACAATTAATTGATTAAATGAAAAATTATGAATTTATGAAACTTTCTTCATTCAGTAATTTAATCCCTTTTGTTGTTAAAATAACTCAACCTCGAAAATATGTTACTCTACTGGCTATAAGTGACCTTGCACTAAACTTGGCAGCCAACTGAACAAACCTAAACTTGAATTCTGTGTGTGTAAAACACAAATCTTGCTGCCTCACCCTTTTAACCTCCATCTCAAAGTCTGAGCCTCTTGGGTAGCTCCCTGAAGGTGAGGACTGCCCAAGAGACAAATGTCAGTTGGGTATATACATTTGTCTTTTTATGCCAAGTAACTTCTACATGGCTATAGGCTGAGAATCTTGATAGTTTTTAAGCTAGGGGATAAGAATGGATCCCTGATCCAATGTCAGTTGTATGTACAAATTTGTATTTTCAGAGATCTCAAAAGTTTAGATCTCCACCCTACAACCATATAAACACTTACAAGACATGAAAATACAAATTTGTGCATACAACTGACATTGGATCAGGGGTCCATCCTTATTCCCTAAGGGCCTTAGCCCCTTGGTCATAGCTTAGAAACTATGCCCCAGTGGCTAAGTCCTGTAGGTAGGGATGAAACCTGGGGTCAGTTTCAATTGCATGTATAAATTTGTCTTTTCATGCCTAGTAGGTTTATTTATGGTTACAGGGTAGAGATCACAATAGTTTCCAAGATATGACCCAGGGCAAAGTCCATGGTGATAAGGATGGACCCTGGGGTCAATGTCAGTTTCATGTATAATTTTCATGTCCAGGAAGTGCATATGTGTTATCGGGTAGGAATTTCAACACTTCTATGTTGCAACATGGGGGCTACAATACTAGGGGGAGGGGGGATATGTGTCGACACTTGGGTCATAGATGACACATGCCACTTCTCAAACAAGCCAGACAAACAACTCCAAATTTATGTAAAATCACACCACCCCTTTAGCCCCACCCCCAGGGGCTACATCAAAATTCCAAGTATTGGCACAATCTACACCTATTGGGCTATCACTGACCCAAGTTTCATGTGTCTGTCTGTAACGGTGTAGGAGGACTTCAAGGACATTACACACATGACCATCAGTATGAATTTATGTATGGACAGACTGTACAACAATATTCTCCCACTTCTTTGAAAGCATAGGAATAAATATTTCTTTGCAAATTTGTTATCCAAATTTAAATGAAATCACCAACTGAAAATTGTTATTACCTCTTGCAATTTTTGCAATTGTCTGCATCAGCATAGTAGTGAAATTCGACATGTACAAGTTCTTAATTACATGTATTCACCTAGAGGGCGTACACCAAAGAAAAAATTAAGGCAGATTTTTACATTTGTCCCTGACAAACCTAATGATGAAAAAGCATGCCCAATGGGTGCACAGGGTCAAGACTTGGTGGATATACAACTGAAAATTGCAGGAAAACTATTATCCCATGAATAAGGTGTAACACTGTTTGAACTTGTATTAACTGACCCTAAGTCCTAACAACTTATTTAAAGTAAGTAATCTAAACAATTAAGTATTTATCAATTTTAACTGAATGCATGTAAAAGAAGATGGTCAGGCAGACTTTTTTTTGTACCAAATTTATGTTACTCAGGTATAATAATGGATACTTCCTAAAACCAATCCATAATTTTCTTGAAAGCATGAACTCTTGCTGTTACAAGCATTAATTGATTAATTTATTTAAAATTTATCACGGATTAGCTCCCATATATCTTCATGATGTAATGCGATCTTTATTTATAGAACATGAAATCTATTCTACTTGATCAACAAACATTATTTGACATTCAATGTGTAGAACAACATTGTTCCATAATTTGTTTACACCCTCTATTATTCAAACACAGAACTTGTTACCCATAGAAGAAACAATCCTTCACTGCATAATTTCAAAACCTACTTGAATCGAGAAAAAGAAATCTATGCATGCTACGCTAAGAACAAAGTGTAGTAGTTTTAATTACGATTTATATATGAATCATGTATCTAACTGTAAGTATTGCTCCTGTGGTGAAATAGAGAATGCAAAACACTTTCTTCTAGACTGTCCAAAATACTCAGATCTTAGGGATCATATCTTAAACACAGTCCCTTTTGCTCTAACAACTCTCTATAGAAAATAACACACAAATATTTGTGTTTATGCAAAATTTCATTAGGATAATAAAAAGATTTAAATAATTGATTTAACTCACAACCTTTTGAATCATATTTATTTAGTTCTTATTCTTTGTTTTGTTTTGTGTATTTGTACTTTTCCTTTATAACCATTTGTACCAGCATCCAGATATATGATGTTATATTTTTTTATACTGTTGGGGACACAGTGATCTAATAAGCTCATGCTTTCTACTGAATCCCCAAAATCATGTTTGTAATTGCATTTGACAAAGTGTCTCAAAATGAATATGGTTTAAAGTAAAAAAATTATGAAATTTCCAATAGATATGCAAATTATGATGCATGGAAAGAACATAAAAGATAATTAATCTAAAATTAAACTACTACAACTGACAGAAATAATCTTACATTACAATTTTTTTAACAATATTCACTTCTGGGATGACAAGTTAATTTTTTTGTTTGTTTTGTTTTGTTTTAATGCCACTTTTAACACATCAGCTGTATCATTCCAATTAAATGGTAGCTAAGTGCCGTTCCCAACATCACACCGAGGCAGCTGACCTAGATGACAACCTAAGGCAATCAGATTGCATCAACTAAATTATTGTGAATTCATAGGGTGCCAGTGTTTGTAAATTTTGTGGTTGCTACAAACAATAAATTTAAACACCACATAAACAGTAATTCTGTGAAAACAATAGGGACCCATCTTCAAGCCATGAACAGTAATCCTGTAAAAAACATCAGGGACCCACACCAAAGCCATGAATAGGGACCCATCCACAAGCCATAAATAGAGACCCATCCCAAAGCCATGAATTTAAGTACTGATGAAGATGTTATGTTTAAGTTTGATGGCAATAGATTAACAGCTTAAAAATACAACCAGGGCACATTTTTTCAAATAGATCCTAAAAAAACTGGTCACAGCAACCTGGTTTTAGTGCACAACTCATTTTCTTCTGAAAATACAAGTCTCATGATGCAAGCCTGATATCAATTCATGATTTAGTATAGTGTAGTATAGGAGATGTAGCCTGGTCAAGGGGGACAGATGGATGCACACACATATGGACAGACAAAGGCATGCATGGAGAGACAGATAAAGTGAATCATGTAAACTGCCAACTTCTCAAGGTGAGGGGTATAAAAAACAGAGTAACTCTTTCAAGTATTTCTGTTGGTTATTTGAATACATCACCCACACCTGTCAATCAAGAATTCAAGATATATCCTGAAAAGTCAACTTTATAGTAAATTATGTTTCTCTATGAGAATACTTACCCAATCACATTAATGTTAGGAAACAAACTCCGCTACCTCTCGAATCCAACCCACTCAAAAAACTAAAAAGTCTATGTATCAATGGGATAAAACTATTATAAATTACCTCCCTTTCCACTTCTTGGATTCTACCTGAATACCAGATGTTATCCAGTTTAAGCCTGAATGAAACATCAACATGGATGCTCACATTGCAGGGAGGTGTGGGAGGGCTTTATAGTAATGTAATCGGGTAAATATTCTTAGTGAAACATAATTTACTATAAAAATGTACTTTCTAACTGAATATGTTCCCCAATCACACTAATGTTATAAAAGGTAATAAAAGAAGGAAACACATGAGATTCCAACCTCTACCATGGGTACCCTTCAAGGAAATATGGCTGCAGTATTATCCCCATATCATGAAGGCAACACAATCCATGATCACAAGACATGTGACATCAATACACCGGTAATGAGAAATGAATTATGTTTTCTTACCATGAAAAATTGCTGGCAAATAAAGTGATAGCAGTTAACCCAAGGAGGTGGTGCTATTGTTAACTGAGTCTGGTGGTTGTCTGGGCTGGAGACACTGGATCCACCAGATTAAATTCCCTTCTCTGTGACGCTAGATCTTGGAGATGGAAACTTAAGGTTGACTGTGCATGCTAGCCAACAGCTTAAATGATGTCCCAGATTGAAACATTGTGTTCAAATACAAGACTCGCAGAGATTTCGAGAATTTCATGAGCTGACATTTTCATGAGGTTATCTGGACTTGTGAGATTTTAGAGTATGCTGAGTGTATCACCCACTTAAGCCAAGATGCCCTAGTTTGAGGGCTTATGTTGTGTTTGCCAGCCTTTACCGGAAAATAAGAGGTGTTGTCTGACCTCATGACTGGCATTTCAAGTAGTGTCTAAGAGCATGGACTGGGTCTTGCATCACTGCCTCTCTCAATGTATTGATTGAGGAGAGCAAAAGAATGACCATCTTCTGATTGCCTGTAGATGGCCACCTGTTCTTGGCTATGAAGCTTGGTTGTTTAAAAAAAAACAACCGATAGCAGAATTTACTTCTTAATGTTATAGTAATCAGGGAATGGATTCTATGAATAAATTCTTATGCCCAAATAATATATATATATATATATATATATATATATATATATATATATATATATATATATATATATATATATATATATATATATATATATATATATATATATATATATATATATATACACACACACACAGATAAAGCATGTACAAAGTACTACCTGGTCAACAGTCTCCTGCAGGTCCGAGATGATCTGGTTCAGCTTGTCTCTCTCATCATTAATAGCTATAAGCTCTTCCTTCAATTTGGAATTATCCTCCTCCTGGCTAGTTATCTGCCCTTTAAGACCCTCTATCTGTTTCTCAAGTTGTTCTGAAAGAAAATAAAATATATAATTGTACCCATTAGCTATAATTCAAATTTAAATCAAATGTGAATATCATAATATTGCATAAAATATTCTGTCAAATTCTACTTTGTACAAATTCTTGTAATTTCTCAAAATATGTCAAAATTGTTGGGTTATTGCTGTTTAAAGTCCATATGCATTAATATTCATAAAAAGATATATATGTAGAGTACTATTTGGACATATTATCATTTTAAAATACCTAACCTAAAAGTTGACACTTGATGAATTCTGGACAAAAGATAACTAACAACATCATGATCGCTTTCTCATGTTGTCTGTGATAATTTTTATGTAATACTGAAATTGATTCATTTAAATTCAATCTGAAAGCTAAATATTAGTATCCTTCCCAATAAAAGTATGTCAGTCCCTATTTTTGACATTACCCTGCAATGCCTTTGTTTCTTCAAAGTCCACTAGTTTCAGCTGTAGATTTCCTTTATCATCCTCCAGCTCTGCCAGCTTGTTTCTCAGTGCTGTCACCTCGCCAACCAGATCACTCCCCTGTTGAAATTAGACTTCTATGTATGATTAAAGGCAGTAGGAGTATTTGACTTAAATTGTGGATAATATTAGGACTGAGCTACATTTGATGACAATGAATAGCAAACACTAGATATCATTTGTAAGACCAACTACAACTGAATAATTACAATCAAATAGGCAAAATGGTCTGTTAACCTGGTCACCAATCTCAAGGTATGTGGACTCTGTCCATTCGCAGATGGATTAATTATATCAACTGTATTTCTGATAGCAAGTAAGTACAAATGAATGGGTTGAAGTTGGTACCTTTGTTTTTTCCTCACTAAATTAATTTAAAGTCTTTAAATTTTGGAAGGACCAGTATAATGAAGTGCAACTACATCACCTATAATCAGAAGACACCCTTCTTTTGATTGAATGATTTATAATCGAATCCTGGCAAAGAGCACATATGTGCCTGATTTTTTTCTTATTAACATTAAATGTTCATTGCATACATGTATTTATTTATTATAACTAAAGAAAGTGATATGGTTATTTGCATGGTTGACATAAATATATACAGATAAATCTAAATAAGACAAAGAGTCTAAATGTACCGATTATAAAAGTTTATAAAGAGTAATAATCAGTAAACATACATTTTGTAATCAGAGCAGTGGCATGATTATTAAAATTGCAATCTTTTAACATGTTTTAACATTTCCATAGTTTAGAACTTTTACTCTTGCTGTTATCCTTTTGATACATACACAAATTTTAAAAAGTTTCCAGTTTTTTTTAGTATAATCTTTGAGGTGGATTTTAATAAACCACGTGGATCCATGCCATGATTACCTTTAATTTGCAGCATATGTACTAAGTTCAAACATCATGCAATTTACATAACATAAATGGACATTTATTAAAAAAAATGATTTCAAAAATTTTATTACAAAGACTTGAATATTAACAAAACCATATTGTCATCAATAATTACATAGCTCAGCTCCATAAAACTTTTTAGAGTCTCCAGTAGCCATTGTAAACATTATTAAATTCAGACTAAAGCGATCTCGACAGTGAAATGTTGGCACCTATTCTAACTCAAGTTTTGTTTTTTCCCCAAACCCTATGTTGGTTGACAACTTCTTGCTAGCTCTCTCAACTCAGTGTAATCTGTATCTTTTTTCCTTAATTCACTTGGTGGCCGCAATCATCTCTCCCACAGTAGCCAATAATCAAAATCAACACAACATAATGTCCAATGCATAATTGTCACCATTCCTGCTTTTTTTCCAAGCACAGCCTAGTTTTTAGGTCAAAATGAGCTTCTTTTCTTGTAAAGGTTGTGGTACTAACAGAGATGCTTATAATTATTAATTCAACAAGACCAGTATGAACAGTACCTGAGAAATAAACATCAAACAAAATTTAACCAAAGTCAGTGAAGCATAAAGTATGGGCAATAATAACCTAATACTGAAATGGGGGAGTAGTGCCGATCAAGATGCATACCCTCACCAAGTTTCATGATTCTAGATAGGATAGTTAGTACAAAGCATGCAAAAAAAACTATGTGGTCATGAGTTAAATGCAAAAATTTAACCTTTTTAATGTGAAATGTAGGTCACAGTGACCTTTATGTATGGTAGTGGTACTTACAGAGATGAATACAATCACAAAGTTTTAATGATTCAAACATACGAGTTAAAACACAAAATTTAACCTGTCAGTGAAGAGTGAAAAAATGGGTCACAGTGACATACTTTTTTGATGAGGGTATAGTGCTTATCATGATGCATCCCTTCAAGTTTCATGATTCTAGGTGTAACAGTATGTATACAGGATGTAGCTAGAGTACGGTGAACAGCACACTATACCCCTGCCCCATGTGTAATAGTCCTCTATGAAGATAACCTATGTTTCTGTGCAAAAACTGTTTTTCCTTTCTGTCACAGTGACTGTGACCTCTGACCTTTTGACCCCAAAACTCATAGGCTTCTACCTTGCTGCAAACCATCCACAATGTTTGCTCTAGGTCTGTGATGTTGAAAAATCAATTTATTGTGCAGAAAACCATTTTTCTTCTTTCAGTCAGTGATCTTGACCTTAAAATTGATGGGGTTCTTCCTTACCCAAAGTGCAATCCATCCACAAAGTTTGGTAGCTGTAGATAGTGGACAACTTGAATTATCGTGCAGAAACCATTTTTCTTCTTTCAGTCACAGTGACCTTGCCCTTTGAACTTTTGACCCCAAAATCAATAGGGTTCATCCTTACTCCAAGTGCAAGCCATCTACATGTTTGGTAACTGCAGATGGTGGACAAATCGAGTTATTGTGCAGAAACAAAACTGGTAACAGACAGCCAGACAGATGGAAGAATCATAACATAATATGTTACATCTTATGGCGGGCGTATCAAAAACGTATGTGGTCATGATCTAAATGCAAAAACTTGACCTAAGCCAGTAAAATGTAAAATATAGGTCACAGTGACCTTCTTTTGCTGTATGAATGTGGTACCAACAAAGATACATACAACTGTCTAGTCTGATGATTCTAACAAAATGTAACCAAACTCAGCAAAGCATGCAATATCGGTCACCGTTACCTACTTTTGTGAGTAGATGTAGTACTCATCGAGATACATACCCACACCAAGTTTCATGAATCTAGGTATAACAGTATGTCTATAGTGGCTATATGGTGCCAACTAAAGGTAAAGTTGAAAAAATGTATTTTTAAATAAGCAAATAAATATATTTCAAATAAATATAAACATCCAGTACAAGAAGATTAAATATAAAACATAAACATGTTAAAATTCTGTAAAAAAATTATCAAAAAGAAAAGACAAAGGTAATATATGTAAAATCTTCAACAACTACAGTCCAAATTTGTTATATAAACTGCAATCCCTCAAAAAGTCAAAGATTTTCTCAAGTGGTACATCATAATACAGTTCTTCATGAAGTTCATGTGAAAATACTTCTGCCTCAAAGCACAAAAACCTAACCTAAGCTAGTAAAGTGTGATATGTAGGTCACAATGACCTTTTGTTGTAAGGGTGTGATAATAATACAGATGCATTCAATCCTCTGGTTTGATAATTCGAGTATGAACAGAACTTGAGAAATAAACTTAAAACAATATTTAAGCAAAGTCATTGAAGTGTGAAAAGTGGTCACAGTGACTAACTTTTTTGATGATGGTGCAGTACTAGTTAAGATACATCCCCTCACTAAGTTTCGTGATTCCAGGTATAACAGTAAGTATACAGTTTTAAAAAAAGATGAGCTAAATGCAAAAACTTAATCAAGAATGTACAATTATAGTACATGTATCTGCAAAGTTAGCTACCTTAGCCCCCTCCCCAAAATTTGGCCCTATGAAACCCACTCCAAACTGCTGCCTATTACCTAGGAAGAAAGAACGGTTGAGACGTAGTAATGCTGTACATATGTATATGGTCTTATATGTGATGCTGACACCGAAGCCAATGCCAGGGGTAGTACAATAGTTCTCCTTTACTTCATTATTTCTTCATCTGACATCAAAACATTGGATGACTGGTGTAAACTTCACAGGTCTGAGTCTTCAAACCATGAATCTGCCTCTTAAAATTAACAATGAATTTTTCCTTTTATCCTACCTTTCTTAATTCTTCCAGTTCTTTTTCCAGAGCTTTGACTTTGGATGTCAGCTGAGCCTTCATTTTCAGCATCTTGGTCTCCGTCTTAGAACCTTCCTCTCCAACACTCTTCTTCAATTCCTCACATTCCACCTCCTTTGCCTTCAGGGACTTTTCCAACTCCTCCTTCTCCTTTCTCATACTGGCAAGTTCCTCTAGATCCTTGTCATTTTCCTGCAGTTCAGACTTCAGCTTGTCCAGCTCCTGCTTAAGCTCAGTTATCTCCCCTGATGATGAAGCTGTCGGTTCTGATGTCTTCACTGCTACACTGACTGGAATAGCTCCCCCAGGTTTGATAGTCTGGTGATATCGCTCCTGTAGCATGCTGTACTGAGATGTGGCTTGTCTGTATGCTTCTTCATAGTGAGAAAGGTTGGATTTTAATGTCTGCATCTCAAGTTCCTTCTCTGTCAACTCATACTCATGTTTCTCAACAAGGTCCTTCATCTTTCCTTGAAACCTTTTCCTCTCCTCCATCCATTGCGTCTCTTGGTCTACAAAGTTGGCCTGTGAGAGCATCATCTGCTCTGACATGACCTGCAATTTCTCTTTGAAGCTTTTCTGGATTTCTTGGGTTTCCTGCAGCTGGCTTTCCTTGGAACTGCACTCCTTCTGAAGGACTTCAATCACCTGGATCTTTCCAGCCAATACCTCATTGGTGTTTTTCAGTTTTTGTTCCAACATCTGGATGACAGAGTTCTCAATGTTTACGTCTGCTTTTGAGATGATCTTCTGAATGTCTTTCTCATGTCGTGATATCAATTCACGCAGGTCATTTTCACGAATCAGAATTTCTGCATCTTTGACCTGGACAGTTTTTCGGAGCTTCATTACTTCATCTTCCAGTTCTTTTAGAGTGTCCTCAAAATACTTGTGAGATTCCCTCAGACGAAGATCAAAACGATCTCTCTCCACTTTTAGACCATGCTCAGCCTTCTGGGTTTGTTCAGCCAAAATTGACATATTCTCGTCATTTTTCTCCACTTTGGCTGTTAATCTGGAGATCAACATAGCCTGGTCTGTTATGTTCTGCTCTTTTTCTTTTATGTCAACCTGAAGGATCTGTGGTAAGAAAACATCAAGATACGATTTTTTTCTTTTTCTGGTTATCATCACTAACCATGAATGAAATATTTATTATTGCTCTATCAATTTTAACTATATACTTCAAATTTACAGTGCATATTTTTATAGCAGACATGTGATCTATACTGTTATTATCTGAAAACCTGCCTATGAACTTGAATTTTGAAAATTTTTCTCAAGTAGTAGTCAATTTTAGCTGAAAAAAGGAAACCATTCCAAATTTTGTGTGCTGTAATTCAAAATTCTTATTTTAAAGTCAGATATGCTCTCAATTCGATTATTTTTGTGGGGACCAATTTTCATCATTTTGCAAACAAAAGAAAAAAAGAACAACTATTTTGTCAGTTCTTAAATTCTAGTATTGCGGAAGTGGCATCCATTTGATTCTACAGAAGAATCAGTGTTTATTGGGTCTTTAAAATAGTTGTTGGTAGCAACCATGAAATCCATGAACACTGGTACCCAACAAATAGCCTAGAATTCATGGTACATAAAATTATACATGTACCATATATACTCGCTTATAAGTCAAGTCCAACCGCAAACAACACAGACCCTGATCTATGTTGTTTGTTCTACTGATTACTCCTAACAAACTGCATAGACCCAGATCTGCCAGTGCATTATGCAATGGAAGGTCTGGGTCTTTGCAGCTCGCAGTTGGACTTGACTAAGCGAGTATACACGGTATATAATTCAGATAAACATAACATTTTATAAAGTTTATATAAACAAAAAATTATACATTAGAAAAAATCATACACACATAAAATTATGTCTCATAATTGAAGTTAACAAAATATAAGTCAGAAACTGCTGTGCCACTATGTTTAAAAATGTATTATCCTTATTAACATTGTTGGTTATTATTGTAAATATTCATACTGTGCAGTACTAAAGAAAGACAAACACATGTCAAAGCTTGGAACACATATTGTACTTATGGATGCAATATTAAAACATGGATTAAACTTGCTCAGATGATATGGGGCCCGTGAAGGAAAATCACAAACAATTTTCCAAAGTAAAAACCATGCACTATGGTTGCATTAAGAAAGAACCGCATTATGCACTGTTAGAGGCATTTTAAAAATGGTGAACAAATGCTCAAGCTAAGTCAGGAAAACTATGATTTTTTTAAAAAATAATTTCAAATCAAATTTGTCATTCATTAAAATTAAATATAACTTGCCTTCAGAAAATGTATATTAAAAGTGAATTAAGTGAACATTATCATATAACAGTTTAAAAATATGATATGAACCAAGAACAAAATTCTAGGTAAATTCCCCATATATTAAAGGTCTCTCTAGCATACTCTTCAGTGAGTGAAACATAATTTGCATGCAATGCTGACAGTGAGCTGCCCCTGTCTAATGTAAGCTTCTGCCATATAACACCATAAACTAACAGCATGTACAGTAGGATTGTGATCCTAATGCCATGTAATGCTATTCTTATTAAAATGCATCCCATTATCACCTAGAGGGAAAGTATATCAGAGAGATCTTTTTGCACACAGATATGTTCAAAGTTTAAATACATCCTAAATGTATGCCACTCAATTTCAAAGTACCGAGTTACCAACCCCCACAAAACAATAACCACTCTTTAGACACTATGTAAGGGCTCATAATATTAAGTATTTTTAATTCTCTCTATTTCTGAAAGAAGACCTTTTTAATTTATCTATTAATCAAACCTGACCTGGATGACTTTATCTCTGCCTCGGATGACCTCATTTTTCTCACCAACAAATTCCTGCAAGTCAATGAGCCTCCGTTCCAACTCCAAAATCTTGTTGTTGAGGTCCAACAACATTCTGTCCTTGTACAGGATTTGGGCATACATGTGCTGAACTTGTTTCTGAGGAGGAAATAATAATTATAACATATCTGTAGTGTTACACCTCAGATCCCTAGGGCAGGGGACACTGTTTACCCTGCTCTCCAAATTTGGTTGACACAACATTTTAAAGGGACAAAGGAAAATTTTAGTACATAATTCAGTAATAGTGCTAAAACAATGAGATAATCGTATTTGCTTTGACAGTTTTGCCACCGTAACTTTGTCACCTGCACTGTACTATCATATTTTCCTTGGACTCTTACATTATTGCAATAAAACATTTTATCATGTGCTAAAGCAGTGTTTCTCAAACTTTTTTGTCTTGCGGCGCACCAGAAAGATCTAAAAATTTTCACGGCACGCCTGAAAAAATTTAACAAATTTTTGTGGTGAAGAACTTATTTATTTTTACATATATATTTCATTTTAAATTTAATGTGAAGAATGTGCCTGCTTTTATATATGTAACTTTTTAACTTTTGCGGCATTGATTTACCATTTAATTTTTCGATATGTTCAAGGTTTCAAAACACTAGCAATTTTAAATATTTTTCAAAACTCCCACGGCACACCTGCAAATCTCTCACGGCACACTAGTGTGCTGCCGCACACAGTTTGAGAATCACTGTGCTAAAGTAACTCATGAAAACATTAACATGTTTGAATATTTGCTTAACCTGAAATAAGCTGCACCATGGAATTTTCCATTCCGGATCTTGCTGTCATTTAACTTTAGTGTTCACTCATTACTACCAGCATTTATTACAATAAATACCCATGTTTTTTTAATTACTTTTCTTTTCAAATTAATAAATCTTTAATTAAATGACAAATTGTGTATTTGCATACATTTTGTCTCTTTTGTCATTAATTCAACCTCAAATAAATTAACTCTTCCTTGCCACAGGTGTGACTTTAACCTCAAAAATATGTTACACTAGCAGCCATCAAAGACTTTACATTGCAACTCGGCCAACTATGACAAAGCTTGAATGTTTTCATTGCCAGATACATTGTTTTAAAATGGATATTCATTGCTATCTTACAGTTTTTATCACCTTTAGTGACAATGGCCATTGCTAGCACCAACATAGACATGGATGGGCATCCACTGAAGAAAAGTTGTAGGCATGTTTTTCTAATTTTTTTCCTGATGAAAAAGCATGACCAGAGTCAAGATTTGGTGGACATTGGACAAAATATTGCGGGAAACATGCAATCCCAAGCTCAAGGTGCAACACTGCATCTGCAATTGTAAATGCTCTATCTGACTGGTCAAACATTGTAAATGTTCTATCTGATTGGTCAAACATTGTAAATGTTCTATCTGATTGGTCAAACATTGTAAATGCTCTATCTGACTGGTCAAACATTGTAAATGCTCTATCTAATTGGTCAAACATTGTAAATGCTGTATCTGATTGGTTAAACATTATAAATGCTCTATCTCATTGATCAAACATTTTAAATGCTGTATCTGATTGGTCAAACATTATAAATGCTGTATCTGATTGGTCAAACATTGTAAATGCTCTATCTGATTGGTCAAACATTGTAAATGCTCTATCTGATTGGTCAAGCATTGTAAATGCTCTATCTGAATGGTCAAACATCAAATTTGATGTAATAACACCCTAAAAACATGTCTAGTCCCAGTTGTACTAAAACAGCTTAAACTTTCCTCCTAAAATTGACAGTTCAAAACATTGTTCTTATTGCTTTGTTCGGAACAATGAATTTTTATACTGAACATTTAAGCAAACTTCAAGGATAAAAATACAATCATATCTCAGATTCTCCCATAAAGTCTTGTTTTATCTTTGAAAATCAGAGATATTTCTAATATTTTAAACTTTAAAGATTTCTAGGTATACAATTTTAAAACAATTAAGTTATTTTGCATCCAATCTATCGTTTCTACCTCTGACAAAATTCCCAATATTGTACCAAGTATCATAAGCAAGATAACGTAAGATCTTAATTTTTGGAAATTTTTAGAAGGTTAGTGAATCAGGTCCTGGAAATATGATTCTTTTTACTGTTATGTAGAGCTACACAAAATGTCAATTGGACAAATTCTGGAGAAAATGTTCTACATGTGTTAAAATGGGAGTAAACCATCTCATATTAGAAAGATTTCAAGATGTTAATTATGGTTTTATTTTTACAAATTTATTTCTGTTGTAAAATTATTGTAATTTTAATTATATTTGTATACCTACTGATATATATTTTTATTCTAAAACTCTCATTAACATCCTCAAATTTGAATAACTGGTTTCAACTCCAATGACAAAATGGCAATCTAGTTGGTATTGCCCTACAAAGAAGCAATAGCACCATTTTTTTCTTAATGTAAAATGGTGTAACCATAGATTATATCCCAGATAATTTACTGTTTCTGTAATGACAGTAACAACTGCAACAATACAAATAATATAAAAAAAACTACAAAAAACTAGTAGTTGTATAGTATTTACAAATTACACCCTTTTCTTATGTTTAAGGTCAATTTAGCCTAGCACTATACTGATAAACATTGATTAAATATAAATGGAGATAATGTACTTTATAAAGAGCTGTACCACTGATAAATCCGCTATTTCAAGACCATAAAACCTAAATAAAGTTCCATATTAATTAGATATTTGATAATGTTGACACATACTACATTAATAGTTGTGAATATATATGCTAGTTTCAGGACAACTTTACAAGGTCTATTTAATCTGTTCATCATACGTCTCTGTAATTTTGTACATTTCCAACCATTACTAAACACAGCCTTGTGCACTTAAGCTCTACTTCTTATTTAAAATTAGTGTAATTGTCTTGCATGGTATGTATGGTATTCAACAATGTGAGCAGTACCAGTCTCAGTAGTACAATTCTCAGCAGTACCTGTCTCAGTAGTACCAGTCTCAGCAGTACCAGTCTCAGCAGTACCTGTCTCAGCAGTACCAGTCTCAGTAGTACAAGTCTCAGTAGTACCATTCTCAGTAGTACCACTCTCAGTAGTACAATTCTCAGCAGTACCAGTCTCAGTAGTACAAGTCTCAGTAGTACCACTCTCAGCAGTACCTGTCTCAGTAGTACCAGTCTCAGCAGTACCAGTCTCAGTAGTACCACTCTCAGCAGTACCAGTCTCAGTAGTACAATTCTCAGCAGTACCAGTCTCAGTAGTACAAGTCTCAGTAGTACCACTCTCAGCAGTACCTGTCGCAGTAGTACCACTCTCAGCAGTACCAGTCTCAGTAGTACCACTCAGTAGTACAAGTCTCAGCAATACCTGTCTCAGTAGTACTGGTCTCAGCAGTACCTGTCTCAGTAGTACCAGTCTCAGCAGTACCAGTCTCAACAGTACCAGTCTCAGTAGTACCAGTCTCAGCAGTACCTGTCTCAGTAGTACCAGTCTCAGCAGTACCACACTCAGCAGTACCAGTCTCAGTTGTACCAGTCTCAGCAGTACCTGTCTCAGTAGTACAAGTCTCAGCAGTACCACACTCAGCAGTACCAGTCTCAGTAGTACCAGTCTCAGTAGTACCAGTCTCAGTAGTACCAGTCTCAGTAGTACCAGTCTCAGTAGTACCAGTCTCAGCAGTACCACACTCAGCAGTACTAGTCTCAGTAGTACCAGTCTCAGTAGTACCTGTCTCAGTAGTACCAGTCTCAGTAGTACCAGTCTCAGCAGTACCAGTCTCAGTAGTACCAGTCTCAGTAGTACCAGTCTCAGTAATACCACACTCAGCAGTACCAGTCTCAGTAGTACCAGTCTCAGCAGTACCACACTCAGCAGTACCAGTCTCAGCAGTACCACACTCAGTAGTACCAGTCTCAGTAGTACCAGTCTCAGTAGTACCTGTCTCAGTAGTACCAGTCTCAGCAGTACCAGTCTCAGTAGTACCAGTCTCAGTAGTACCAGTCTCAGTAGTACCAGTCTCAGCAGTACCACACTCAGCAGTACCAGTCTCAGTAGTACCAGTCTCAGCAGTACCTGTCTCAGTAGTACAAGTCTCAGCAGTACCACACTCAGCAGTACCAGTCTCAGTAGTACCAGTCTCAGCAGTACCTGTCTCAGTAGTAAAAGTCTCAGCAGTACCACACTCAGCAGTACCTGTCTCAGTAGTACCAGTCTCAGCAGTACCACACTCAGCAGTACCTGTCTCAGCAGTACCAGTCTCAGCAGTACCACACTGAGCAGTACCTGTCTCAGTAGTACCAGTCTCAGCAGTACCAGTCTCAGTAGTACCAGTCTCAGTAGTACCAGTCTCAGTAGTACCAGTCTCAGTAGTACCACACTCAGCAGTACCAGTCTCAGTAGTACCAGTCTCAGTAGTACCAGTCTCAGCAGTACCAGTCTCAGCAGTACCAGTCTCAGTAGTACCAGTCTCAGTAGTACCAGTCTCAGCAGTACCAGTCTCAGTAGTCCAAGTCTCAGTAGTACCAGTCTCAGCAGTACCACACTCAGCAGTACCACACTCAGCAGTACCAGTCTCAGCAGTACCAGTCTCAGTAGTACCAGTCTCAGTAGTACCACACTCAGCAGTACCACACTCAGCAGTACCAGTCTCAGTAGTACCAGTCTCAGCAGTACCACACTCAGCAGTACCAGTCTCAGTAGTACCAGTCTCAGTAGTACCAGTCTCAGCAGTACCAGTCTCAGCAGTACCACACTCAGCAGTACCACACTCAGCAGTACCACACTCAGCAGTACCACACTCAGCAGTACCAGTCTCAGTAGTACCAGTCTCAGCAGTACCACACTCAGCAGTACCAGTCTCAGTAGTACCAGTCTCAGCAGTACCAGTCTCATCAGAGCTTAAAGTGACTTATGTAACCTTTGAAATTCGCTTCCTAGTAAGGTTATAAAATATACATCTTAAGTTGTCAGCACCCAGTGTCAGCCACAGTAGATAGGTTGATTGGGAATCAACATATTTTTTATGGACAATTTGCTAAGATATGCATAAATCAATGGCTAACACCACAGATTCAGTTAATTCCTAACCACACACAAGGCTGACACAGTAATGGTGACTAGGCAGGAAATATGATGCAAGTTGGCAATGTTTTCTTTATTGGGTATTGCAAATCCTTTAAAAGGCACTATTAAATGGCTCTGGTGGCAGAATAAGTTGCATTTCATAATGGTTGGCACAACAGGAGTTTATTATTTGGGCATACAGGTAGAAGAAACAGAAGCACATTGGCTGTCCAGAGGTAGAATTCTAGATATCCTGAAGAAATCTTTGGCATATAATACACCCAGACATCTGTTAATGGAAACTCTGTATAATTTTTGCAAAGGTATTAAATTCAATACATTCACAACATTACTCATTAGCTTTAAGGATTATTTTGCATCACAAACTTTAAAATAAATTATTTTTTTGCATATTTAGTTCATCTCTGCTTGCTCACTCATACTGTATAATTTAGGGTCTATACTGATGTTAAACAAGAAATGTAGCCTATATTAAACTTTAAAAAAATTTAACAAAAACTTGCAGGTCAGACCTGTCTGGATAGTATAAGACATTTTGATTCTTACGTCTATCTTCGACATCATTCAGTGTAAAAATAAACCTACTTCAGCATCATCATTACTGCTTCCTCCCTGCTGCCCTTGAATTTCCTCCATCAGTTTTGTCTTTTCCTCCAATTGGCTCCTCATGTTCTCAATAATTGTATCCCGTTCAGTGATTATTTTCTCCTTTGCCTGAATCTGCTGATTCTTCAGAGCTATCTCCTCTTCTTTTCCCTTGATTATTATGTCTCTGTCTTCTAATTTCTTTTTCATCAGTTTGACTTTGGCAATGCTGCCTTTATCTTGGGATGTGTTATCTTTATCTTGTCCCTGCAATAATGGCACATGGAATACAAACTTTCTTAAATTTTTGTAGTATATGTAATCTCAGTCTAAATAATAAATACACAAGGTATACAACCATTCCAACCTAAAGAGACAGTACCTTTATAAAATGCCCACTCAAAACAAAACTGTTCATGGAATTACCTTTATTTGGAAGGGTTTATCTAAAGATTTTACCAATTCTTAACTCTACAATTGTTAATACCTAACTGTTGCTCAGCACAGTATAGCCAGAATTGTACTGATGTGCTGATAAACCCTAGACATACATACCATTGATTGTAACCATAAGATCCATGATACAAGGGAGGTCACCTTATATCGAGGTATGTTGTAAGCATAATCCGGGTATGCTGTATACAAAACCACAAGAAGTAAGGCAATATAATGATGTACAACAACATTATAACTGATTCTCAACAGTCTTGAACCAAAATAAAATAATAAAATAAGTAGAAATGATAAAATTAGGTTAAACCCATCTGCTAGAATCCATGCTGATACCAACATTTTATGTGAGACAGGGGTAGAAAATTCCACTGTCTGGTAGCCAAGGAAAACTTAAAATTAAAGATGGCCAACCAGACAATTCAAGGTCAAAGCCCCACTGGACAACCAGCTTTTGGCGGTAAATGTTTCAAATAAGTATGTTACTCTTGAAGCCAAATCAATAAAATGGGCTCTCTACAAGAAATGACAGATGAAAAATAAATATTTTGGCACTCATTTTCACACAATCTGCAGTAACTTGAATGCTTAATGTTGAGTAGCAAAACTGGAATTCCTTTAAGATAGACAACCAGATGTTTTTGCTAGGCAACCAATTTATCAGTATGATTGTCCAGTGAGCAACCATGCTATGTGAATTATTTTCTACCCCCAATTATACTACAGGGCTTTGTGGTGAGTGCCCACCATACCTGGAATAGAATACATACTGTGAGTCGCCAACACTCTTTAGACAGCACTCAAAAGCTTTCCAGTTTATTTCAAACAGGATTCACTGATTAAATGCATTTGAGTTTTGGTTTTTTAATAACTGTCTGTATTACAGAAATAAATTTTTAAAAACCAGCTTTGTGGGATTTTATGTCTTGATATTGATGTAAATGGAATTCTGAAATCTACTTTTCCTAACATAATGTTTTCATTATTGAAAATGTAAACCAAAAAAGGTTTAAAGCATCACAATTCGCATGTCAAGTGACTCAGTTTTACTATTTGGTTTGCATACCATATATACTAGCTTGTAAGTCATGGGTCCAATTGCAAACTGCATAGACCCAGATCTGCTATCACATAATGTGGTGGCAGATCTGGGTTTATGCAGTTTATTAGGAGTAATCAGTAGAACAAACAACACAGACCCTGATCTGATGGTGAGTTATGTAATGGCAGATCAGGGTCTATGTTGTTTGCAGCTGGACTCCACTTATAAGCAAGTATATACTGTATATATATCCTATCAAATTCCTTTACATTTATAATTCAATTCTTCCTTCCTCCTTTCATCTGGACAATTAGTCACTATTTAATAGCTTACTCAATCTATTTCTTTATAAATGATTGATACTACTTTTAACATATATGAGGGGTATTTAAAAAATTCTGCATATTAGTGCACTGTACAACAAAGTTCTTCATTAGTTCTTCATCAGTGAACACTACATCAGTTCATCCACTCAAAGCACTCCCCATGCACCAATGCACACTTTCACAGTCTAATTATTCAATTAATAAATGCCATTTTGTATTCATTTTTTTGGTATGTTGTTGATACATTAGAAAACTGCACTTCCCACCACATGGCAGCTTCAAACAGTCTGCTCCCTAGCAAATCTTTGATAATGAGATTCAGCCAAAAATCAGAGCTATGCTGTGTTCCTTCAAGGAGCCTGTCAAAACAGCGGTGTATTGTCATAGAGTAGATGGTTACCTCGGGTACCAGTGCCCAGACAGGTGATTTAGGCACAGGTACCTGGATGACAGTACCTCTTGCATAAAAATATAATGCATATAAAACTCTCTTGACAGTCCGACTACATCAAGCGATTTGTTGTCTCTGCTTGTTTTCTCCAATCCAAACTGTATTATTTTTCTTTGGGTCAGGTTCAAAAAAGTAAATCCTTATTTCATCAGCTGTGACAATCTCATTCAAACATCTCTGGTCACTCTTTTCATATTTAGTGTGCAGCTGTTTGGCAATTTCAACCAGGGTCTGGTTTTGATCAGCTGTCAACAAATTTGGGACCCATCTTACACAAAACTTTACAAGTCTTGCACAAAAATTTATGAGCTTCAAATGATTCTTCAGTAAATTAAAAACAACTAATGAATTAATGCCCATGGTAATAGAAACACCTTCCACTATGTATCCAGCATCTTCATCAATTGCCCCTTCACAGCAGCCACTTCCTGCTAACCAATTGCTGACAATGGTTGTCCAGAACATGGGTCATCTTCCATGGATTCGCGACCATCTTTAACATGATGAAACCACCTCAAAATTGTAGAATATGAGAGAATTACATCCATAAACTTTATCCAAGTCAGCCTTGATATCAGTCAGAGAGTACCCTAAGAGCGTCAGGATTTTATAGTATGCTCTTTACACAGTAGCAGAATTGTTCTCCTTCTCCGACGCTTTTTACATCACTGTCATTTACCTATTTTATGTCATACACATATATCTGCAGGTGTCTGGCATGCTGCACATGCAGTTGCAGTTCATTTATGGAACGTTATTTTGTCTATTAATTGGCATTACATTTACCGACAGATTCAAAGAAACAAAAAAGTTGTAACAAAATATTCTGAACATTTCAAATACCCCTCCTATAGAGGAACAAGAAAAATACTTTTAGATAATCCCTTGATAACATAAAAGGGTTTAACTTAATGATCTTTACCATAAAAATCTGAGAGTGACAGTGAAATAAAACTTTTTTCATAACTGTTATAACAATTTGATGTAGGAGGTTCTCTAGATATTTCTAGTTATTCAGTACAAAATTGTCACTTTGAGATATGATGAATTTGGCTCAAAACCTCAAATGTTTCCTCTTCCCTCTTATGCCAAAAAATGTTTAAAAGTTTTCAATACCGAGACCAGACTTATTGCTTTAAAGACACACAGTCTCTAGCCTTGCATTCTGATTTCATTGTTTGTTCTTTTTGATACATGAATCAAGTCGAACTAATGTTACATAAGTCTTATGGCCCTTAACTAATAAGATAAAGTCTAAAGTCTTGTATTTTAGGATTTAATAGTGGTTTTACTAGTTAATCTGATATTTTTTTACAGCAACACAAGAACCATTAATATCCTCAATCTTAAAATATTAGGCTGTCATCTCCAGACTAACACATTTTGCAGAATTCTGCATAAGACTGTTAAACATTTTATAACTCACAAGAGTACATTCTGATATTACAATGGTACAAATCTTTTTGAAAGTTGATTTTGCTTTCACTTCTTCATTCTTGAAATGAGTTAAAATTACATTTGTTAACTACCATATATACTTGCTTATATGTCGAGTCAAACTGCAAACTGCACATAACCAGATCTGCTATCGCATAATGCACCAGCAGATCAGGTTCTCTATTGTTTGTTCTACTGATTATTCCTAACAAACTGCATGGACCCAGATCTGCTGGTGCATTATGCAATGGCAGATCTGGTTATGTGCAGTTTGCAGTTGGATTCAATGTATAAGCTAGTATATATGGTAGATTTGTGTTAATAAACACATAGGCATCCATTGCAAACAAAAAACAAGCAAAATAAAGTTCAAAATTTTTTAAAAATTGTGTTTATGGCATACAAATATAATCTGGTTATCGTCTTTACTTGCTTATAAGTCAACTCAAACTGCAAACTGCACATACCCAAATCTGCATCGCATAATGCGCCACTGTCCCCTTCAACTTTGTGTTTTTGTTTGCTGGCCATTTTCTGACTATGCAAAAGTTTGACAATGCAGGCGATTTATATGAACATGGGCAAATTAGAGCATTTGAGGTAAACTCTGTAAAGTTAGCCTGGTTCCCTGACCAACTCCACTGAGTCTAAAACCCAGATCCAGACAAAACCAGGACAAGCATATATCCAGATTTGACTGAATGATCACATTTTTGTATTTTTTGCTACTGTTCTATAAGTTCATAATTTAAGCGTCATTTCAGTAAGCATTATGGTAAAACTGTAATGGTTGGCAGGTCTGCATATGGATGGATAGCTGGGTGAGGGTAACACTATATGCTCAAATGTTTGTGTGGTTGAAACAAAATGGCAAAAATTGCTTAAATGGCATAAAATACAATCAGGACATCTATAAATCCACACGCACATACCTACTAAATTTGGTTTGTCTATAATTACTACCTTTTCTGGTGCCTCAGCAGCATCCTTTCTTGGAGTCGACTCCTCTGTTTCCTTCTTAGACTTGGCCTCTTTTGCTACCCGTGCCTTTGCCTGCAGCTTAAGTTTCAAAAGTTTGGAATTTGTTTCCTACATGCAGGGACAGCAGCATGCAAAGAAAGCAGGTCAAATATGCATAAAAATGCACATCATTATCATTTGAGACATTCATTAATCTTCAAAGTAATAAACAGAATGTTAAAAAACCGGCTACATGTTGAGAAACTAACACTATATGATAATAAAATGCTCTATCAATAACTATGGTGAAAGCAAGATGCAATTATATAGTATAGTAAACAGTCTCTGTATGCAATTATATAGTATAGTAAACAGTCTCTGTATGCAACTATATAGTATAGTAAACAGTCTCTGTATGCAAGATGCAATTTTTACACAGGATACAATGTTATAACATGCACACAAACTATGGTATCAGTGAAAACTATGGCAACTCTAACTAAATTTTCTTCCCTGTGCAAACTTATTTTGTTTTCTATTTGTTAACAAGATAATTCCATCAGATATAACCTAGGAAGAGGTCAAACTGGTCTTGTGTTTATGAAAAAACATATGCATTAACCTTTCAACCTTCCAACAGAACTCTGGAGAAAAGATCTGCTAATCTCTGATGAAATATATACTGATGCATATTTGTACACATGGATGTACAATTAATTAGGATTTTAAAAATAAAGGAAAACACCTACTAGTTTGTTAATTGAACTTTAAGGGTTACACAAGCTGTTAGCACTTACTGAATAGCAGCACTGCAATTCATAGGTCGATGAATCAGCCTGACAATTCATACAGGCTGTGTTGTGTTTCTCAGACCTTTTAAAGTCTGCAAAAATGTTTACTCCTTTTAGTGCATGTACAGCAATCAACTTGATGCCAAAATAATATTTATCCCTCCCTCTCCAAAGTTCACAAATAAACAAAACAAGAGTCCCTTTAAAGAACTAATGCTCTAAAGACCAAAAAAGAATTTCCAGGAATTCAAGATAAGACCATTTTTTCTTTTTAACTGAAACCATTTCTGAGTAATAACAAGATTTTCAAATTAGTCGCTGTGGCAGCCATATTGGATGCAAGATCAGCACTATTTTCATTTAGGTCCAACCAGATATCATTAGAAGTCTTTTGGTGAAAACACCATGTGAATATGACCATATATTCAGGAGGAGTAGCAATTACAAGATTTTCAAAATGGCCACCATGGTGGCCATGTTGGATGTCAGATCAGCATCATTTTCATTTAGGCCCAACCAGACACCCTAAGAAAGCAAATTTTTTTGTAAATTATGTTTCAATGATAATACTTACCTGATCATATTACTTTAGTTTTCACATTACATTAGGACAACTTTCTCTGCTACCTCCGAATCCAAGACAACTTTCTCTGCTACCTCTGAATCCAAGATAACTTTCTCTGCTACCTCCGAATCCAACCCTCCCGGAAAGACCCAAAACGTCTTTCTGTCTATATATATATATATATATATATATATATATATATATATATATATATATATATATATATATATATTATAAAAAGGGAAGCAACTCTTACAGTTTACCCCCCTTTCTATCCACTAGGTGGCTACCATTATACCTGGATGTCACCCGTTTTTACTTCAGCGAAACCTTAAAGGATGCTCACATTGCGGGAACAGTGGGAGGGATTATTTGTAATGTGATCAGGTAAGAATTATCAGGAAAACATAATTTTTAAAAAAATTTGCTTTTCTCTATCAAATACGTTACCTGATCACATTATATTAGGAGAATAGGTAAGAGGAGGAAATGATAATCATCCTACCTCTACTTGTGTCACCCAGTAGAAGCATGATTTCTCTACTAATGGATGAAATTCTCCTAATGTTAGTTTAACACAACAGGAGACCTTTACATGAGCAATTTCACACTTGATTATGGTCTCACCCTTAAAGTTTTTCCCAGGCGAATCCAGCGAAAGTGACCAATACCACATGGTTCCAAGGTTGTGCTGTTATGAACGGGAAGTGGTTACTGTCTGTGAAGCTACCACCAGCCGGATGAGGTTCAATTCTGTCCTCTGCAAGGCCATGTTCCGCAGATAGAAGCCGGAGAAAGTGGTCTGGGCATGCCATCCAACTGACTCCACTATGTCTCAAATTGACACATTACATTTGAATGCTAGGCTCGTGGAAATTGCTCGTATTTCATGAGACAAGATATTCATGAGGTATATCTGTTCCTGAATGGTCAGTGTATGCAGATTTATAACTCCCTTTAACCAAGCAGCTAGTGTTTGTGGTGTTATATCTTGAATTCCGGACTTGAGGGTCAGAATAGGCCTGGTCTCTGTACACTTCAGATAACATCAGAGCGTGTGTACAAGATCTTGGAGCTTCACCTCTCTTGACGTATCGATTGAGAAGAGAGGACAAATAGTTATTGTTGATTCCCTAGTGAGGGCAACCTGTTTTTTGCAATAATAAGGACAACTGATCCGTCACTACGGAACTGCATGTAGTTTGGGCAATGGGGAGGACATGTAGCTAACTCACTCTGCATGCTGAGGCAAGCGCTATCAGAAAGCAAGTCTTACATAATAGCTAATTGATGGATGTAGATAACAGGGGCTCAAACCTGGACACCTTAAGCCATGTCAAGTCTTTGCTGTGTCCACTATGGTCACATCTGTGATGTCGGAACATGTCTGAGATCATGGACCAGTATTCCTTTATGGTGATCAGGGCTAATATCTTGTTTTAAAAGAGAAAGAGAAATAAGTTGGCCAGATGAGGAATGGAGGCAGAGGGTGGTGTGATGTCATGGATCTGACAACAGTCATTAAAAACCCACCATTTCCCTTTGTATGCCTTCAGAGTGGAGGGCATTCTACCTATTACGATCCTCTCCACAACTGAAGTTCCGAAATCCTTTTTGTGCAAGGCATCCCTGACAAGAGTCAGGCATGAAGGAGGAGTTTCTCTGGACACAGATGGAACAGTGGTGACCTGGGCTGCTTGAGCACAGTGGGGGGATACTATGACTTTCCTGAGTATGTCTGTCGCTAGGGTGAGCAGATGAACTACCTTTGGTATCAAGATTGATGGAGGGAAGATGTAGGCCCACATTTCCTTCTAGTTGACTGGTAGAGCATCAACAACTCATGCTTCTGGGTCCGGAAAAGGGGAGACAAAGGTGGGCAATTTGTTGTTCCACCTTGTCACAAAAAGATCAATCATCAGGCAGTCCTATAGGGCACAGACTCAACTGAATGTGGAATGATGGAGAGACCACTCTGTATGAAGCAGTTGTCCTCTCCTTGACAGTGAGTCAGTTAAAATGTTGAGCTGTCCAGGTATGTGTTGGAGGCATTGAGAATGACTTTTCTTTCCAGGAGGTTGATGTGAAGAACCATCTCTTGAAACGTCCACTTGCCAATGACCATTGTAAAGTCTGCTCCCCAACTCAACAGACTGGTATCTCTACAAATCGTTATTTCTGGTTGTAGGTTTTCTAAGGGTATTCCTGCCATGAGCAACTTCCTGTCTTGCCACTGGAGAAGGAAGTTTTTGATGTTGGTCAAGATAGTAATGTTCTGATCTCAATGGCCAGTGAAAGGTCGCCATTTTGCTAGAAGGCCCATTTGTAATGGGCACATGTAAAGGTGACAACAAATCTGCCGCTGCATTGAATAGGCCAAGTTGTTGAAGAAACTCCCTCGCTGAGATAAATGTTTTGTTTGAAATCCTCTCCGACACATGAACGATGTTTTCGATTCGTTTGGAAAGGAGATGTACGAGATTGAGGTGTGTGAAAAACTCAATAGAGAGATGGATAAAATGTTGAGTGGAGATAAGGTCTGACTTCTCAACATTTATTATCCACACTAGACTGTGAATGAGGGCAAGAAGGATGTCGTCCAGGTACCCCACCATCACTGTGGAGGAGATCGTCCTGCAGGTCAACTGTGCGGGATGTTCAACACAAGATGCCATAGCTGTCAGAATACGTGAACAGACAGCAGGCCGGCTGGCTCACCAGTTCAAAATAACCGATTCAGGACCACTGTAGTCATATATCACACGTTCGTATGGCTGAACCAGTTGGTCAACAGTTGGAACAGCATACAGCGGATGATAAATGCCATGATGGTCGGGCAGTACAACCGGACATATATCCATCCGTATAAGTCAAACTGCAGTTCGGTCAGTCCAGCCAGCCAGATGTCAGTCCATCAGTACGAGTCAAATAATATGCCTTCACGTCCAGCAAGAACATTCTCATGCACAGATGGATTACAGGGTATTGTATATTCACACCTCATGGACGGAGATAGGTACGACTCTGCAACCTCACGCCCTGTAGGTAGGGTGATATTTGATATGAGATTCTCACGCCTCATGGGCAGAGGTAAGGCTTATCCCGAATGGGATCCTGATAAAATTCTTCCTGTTCCTTTGTTGATAATCTAGACAACAAAGCTTTATTGATCAGAGAGAGCATGCACAATTCCAACTCTTGGTTGGAATCGTCTCTCATTCCAACTGGATTATGATCTGGCACTGTCTTCTGTATCTTCATGGGGGATGGAGGGGGCATCTTGACATCCACCATGGGACTTGTGAGAGATTCTGACATGAGGTATAAACTTAACACTTCCTGCTGAGAATAAATTGATAGTGCTCGCTTTTTGCAGCTCTTAAGCTGTTTCTTAAGAACATTAGACCATGTATTCTCTGTCCATGCAACATACACTTTACAGGTGTGTGATGAAGAGCATTTGGAACAGAACAAACATGTTTTGTAGATGTCCTCCACAACTTTGAATCGCTTGCATTTTGTGCACTTTGTTCACATATCTGTAATGAAAGAGAATAAACAAACATGTGCTTGCAACAAATATATATAATATTTGAAATAAATGCCAACCACAATGTGAAAACGTGTTATAATTAGAGTAAATGCCTAAAAATAGCACCCGGAATTTCCACCGGTGAAATTTTAAAAATGAACAGCACGATAATGTCAAAATATCAATAAATTCACCAGATTTGTACAAAAATGTTGTATGCAGAATACAAAACAACATTTTGACTTACTGTACCACTGAAAATAAAATGTGGATGATTAAATTTAAGTATAAAATAAACTGGATTCTATGGAGGAAATCTATGCAGCATGACAATGAAAGTGAAAACTGGTTACATCGGGGTATAACAGTAGCCACCTAGTGGGTAAAAAGGGGAGTTAACCTGTAAGAGATGCTTCCCTTTGTCAATATACTATTTAGAGAGACAAACATTTTTGATCTCTCCAGGAGGGCTGGATTTTGAGGTAGCAGAGAAAGTTATCCTGGATTTAAAGGTAGCAGAGAAAGTTATCCTAATGATGAGTGAAAACTAATGAAATGTGATCAGGTAATGTATTTGATGGAGAAATCTTCTGGTGAAAACCCCATGTCGATACGACTATTTAGGATAAGTCACAATAAAAAAAATTGTCAAGATGGCCGCAATGGTGGCCATACTGGGTGTTAGATCAGCATCAATTTCATTATGGACAAAGTAGACATTATAAGAAGTCTTTTAGTGAAAACCCCATGTTGATATGACCATCCACTCAGGAGTAGTAGTAATAACAAGATTTTTAAGATGGCCATCATGGCAACCATATTGGATGTTCGAGCAACATCATTTTCATTTAGGACCAACTAGACCACAGGATGAATGTGTGTGTAAAGTTACATGCCAATCCTCAAAGTAGTTCTGGAGGAATAGCAATAGCAAATTTGTGCTAATGGATGGATGGATGATGGAAAATAGACCATCCCATAAGCTCTTCTGGTCTATGACAGGTAGAGCTGAAAGCACCAGCAAATGATGCCACCATGCAAATTGGGTGCATGTCCTGACCTGCAGTTCTTTGTCCTTGTTTTGGAGGGAATCTTCACGCTCACGGATCATGACTCTCAGCTGTTCTAACATCACCTGCTGCTGCGCCAGCTGCATGTGAAGGTCATCGATGTCAGGTGAAGCCATTTTGCCTGTCTAACTGAAACAAACTATGGTGTATCATACATTAACATGCAGACACACATAAATGAGGTTTCATGTGATAGGAAATATATGATATGAGCTGTGAAACAGGCCACATGTTTTCGCTAGATCTTTGAAATTTACCAGAGAAAGCTGAATAATATATAACAAGTGTTTATGAAAGAACGCTCAAGATCAGGCAATACCAGTATTATATAGGTTACCATTTTCTATTCTTAAAGTAAGAACTTCTTGATGCATGTTTTAGTATAACTAAACAGTGTATGAAATTTTTGCTCTGTCAGACTGGTTCTTTAATTCTTATTCACATCATAATTCAAAATTTAATTTCAGTCCAACATAAAATGTATGGAACCAGTCTAAGAAGAATCACACAGCAAAAATGGCGATTGATTGCTTTTGTGTAACCTCCTAAAGACTATCAAATGCGGTTTTAGAAATAACAGTAATAATAATAATAATAACTTTATTTAAAGAGGGTGACACAATTAGCTGCATGGAACTAATCCTCCTTGTGGCCCTGTTATATGCATGTTTACATACATAATACATAGTTGCACAGTACACAATAAAGAAAAGCACATACAACTCTTATTTCTTTCTAGTAGAAAAAAGTAGGTAATAATAAGCTACATCTATATAATAAAGAGAAAATGTAATAAGAACATGCTCCAATGAGGTATATACAGTATCAAAATAGTGAAGCAACAAAGTGGAAGGTTTGAGAAATGATACTTTGAAGTTGTAATATATTTTTCAAATCAAACAGGTTCCATGTTTCATCCAGTGAATTAGATTATAATGAAATGTATTTATATTTGCACTGTCCCTAATTTCTTTTGGGATTCAGTTCCAAATTAGTAGTCCTGAATACTGACAACTTTTCTTAACGAGTTCTTAAGTTGGTTTTGGAATGGAAAGATGATTAGCTGAAACTGATCTTAAATTGGGACTGTTCACTAGTTTTCTTGCATGAAATAGTTCCTTCAGATGCAATGGGGAAATTTGTTTTAAACTTTGTGCATAAGTTTAGCCTTTCTCAAAAATATTCGTTCCCTTATTGTTAACATTTTAATATCATTCATTGCATTTGGAATGTTTTCAACATTTTAATATCATTCATTGCATTTGGAATGTTTTCAACATATTATAGAATGATTCTGCAGACTCTTTTTTACAAGTGGAATAATTTGAAAATATTCTTGTCAGAAGTGTTCCCCAAATAATATTAAAGTAGTCTAGGTATAGTTGTACATAGCTTCTAATATATTAACCCATGTTTGTTTGACAGATATGTCCTTGCCTTGTTTAATAACCACAGACATGAACTGACTTTATGACATAATGACCACTACAAGTTTTTACTTTGTGAATTGAAACTGGTAACCTATTTGATTAATATATGTCTTCTTTATTACTCAAACATTACCATATGAATTAAAATAGTGAATTGAAGATGTAACCTATCTGATTCATATATGTCTTCTTTATTACTCAAACATTACCATATGAATTAAAATATTGTGAATTGAAACATTGTGAATTGAAAATGGTAACCTATTTGATTCATATATGTCTTCATTATTACTCAAACATTACCATATGAATTAAAATATTGTGAATTGAAACTGGTAACCTATTTGATTGATGTATGTCTTGTTTATTGCTCAAACATTACATTGGAAATGGCCATATTTTTAAGAGAGAGTGATGTTTAGGTAAAAAACCGTAAACTGAAAAATTGAACATCCAAGAACAGAACTGTGTTAACTTAATTTTAATCATGTTGTAATATATCATAACATTTTTCTTTAGTTAAATTGATCATGCAGGTTTTAGAATCAAATCCATAAGAAAACAAGGCAAAATCAAGTCTCTCACTGAAATATTCAAATGTCAATAAATTCTCTCTTTGCAATTTTCTGGGGAGTGTTGTGTCCACTCACATGTCTGCTTCCACTTCCAGGTCATCCAATTTTCACCTTGAAATCAGCAACATGCATTTAAACAATCTCTGACAAGTCTACTTTTGAAAATGACTTGAGAACACTTATTTTGATGCATTTAATTATTTCCCAAACAGTATCAGTCTCCTGTAATAATCACATAAGCAACAGATGATCAACACTGCTGGTGAGTGCTAGAATTTCAGGTGGCTAATCATTAGAGACAAGTGCCTTTTATTTCCTAACACACCTGCGAAAGAAGGTTTGGTTTGGTGCTTTATGGCACAGCAACACAAGTATTTTATTATGTGCTGAGGCAATTGGAGTAAAGTGCCTTGCCCAAGGACACACCACAGTAGCTGACCTAGTCTGCTTCGATGGTAGGATTCGAACCCACACCCTTTCAGTTGTGAGTTCAACATGCTAACTACTAAGCCACTGCGGCTCCATCATCTGTGAAAGAAATCTCACAGGTTATATTATTAACCATTATCACCTAGCCACCTTGAAATTGGCGACATGCATCAAAACAATCTCTGACACACCGATTGTTCCGAGTCGGCAATCTTGGCATATTCAAGCTCATAAACTGCCAATTCCTAGGTTACAACTTGAAAGTTGGTGAATCCTGTATACCAGTATGTACAAATATTAAAATTAAAATATGACTTATAAGTTAAAATATAAATATTTATTTCCTATTTGTCAAAACTTGCTTTAAATAGTACATTCACATTATCATGTCTGGGTGAGAAAATGCAAGACTGACCTTGACACTGACTACAAGGAAATGACAGACTGTCAGAATATTATTTGAAATAAAGAATTAATTGACGAAGAAACTGTGGGCAGTTATGTATTTGAAGAATTCAGTATAAATGCAAAATAATGTAGCTGATATATGTACTGTGGCAAGATCGCAGAACATGAAGTATTATGAACTGAACACATCATCTCTCACTCTATTTTTTGGACTTGCCTGTGGGCATCTACATTGCAAAACAAGAGCGTGCCCAAGCTGAATTGGAGCTTGTCCCAGGAGTTGGGCAAGTGGATTTGTAAATTCCTGTCTAGTGTACTATTTATATGAAATGTGCTGAATGCTATTTCATCACAAGCTGATTGAAGTGACTGGCATTATATATATTACTGAACGAGTTTCACAGATTTTATGGCTAATATATAATCTTGAGATTTATTTATCATATAAATACAAAACCTTTTATATTATACATTAAAGTTGGTATGAAATACAATATTTATGACTTGAGATTACAACACTAATAAACCTGAACAACATGATATGGTAAAGTATCAATTATCTGTATGCTGACAATCTTAGTTTTATATTCATCTGGCCTTAAGTTTACAAACATTCCTCACACTTACACTTCAACTCAACACTAGGTTCTGCTATCTTTGAGTGCTACTACCACAGAGCTATTTCTTTGACCAAACATTTGTTACTTCTATCATATTTTTTCCAACAAAAGTGAGGGAAGCACACATCGCTATTAAAATGTGTTTCATAACAGTAAAACCACAATTATAGTCCTCAACGTCTCCCATACAAAAAGACAGTGGTCCTCTCCATCATGCTACTCAGAGCAGCCATAAAAGTGTACAGCATTGTAAGCAAGGTCAGCTTACACATAAGTAAATTTAGGTTAATATCAAAGCTACATTCATCCCAACCATCGCATCAAAAAGCATAATACTATTATTTTATGACGGACTCGCTATACTTTGGCACTTCATACAGGGTACACACTTGTGGGTGATTCAGTCTAAATAGTTGCCCTTGAGTCTGTCAATTTGCCTAAACATGTGCAAAAAATTAAGTTAATTTTGGTGTTTATTTGAAGATCATAACTGCCAGAAATTTACTTTACTATCTACGGAATTCCTGCCAAACATTTGACCATGAGGCTTGAAAAAAATTAGTAACAAAATGACATTTTTGGCCCAAATTAATGTAAATTACAAATCTGTGGATTTATCCAGGACCATTACTATTTAAATTAATCATTTTAACCAACATTTAATCGAGTAAATGTATGAAAAGAGGATTTATACTATGGAAACTGTTGCCGATTTTTGAATGTAATTGATTTTCAATGTTGCCATTTTATGTTATGCAACAACTGTGGTGAAGCAAAATAAGCCAAGTTTTAATATTTTTATAAAGTTTGAATACTATCTCAGCTGTACTGTAATCATGTGATGTGAATTATGCAAAAACAAACATTTAAAAAGACTATTTTGAACACTGTAAACTTTAATCTTTCTACACTCACTTCCATTTTGCCAACTGTGCCCTATTCTGGCTGGAGAAGTCATTTCACCCAAATATTAGAGTCCAGCATGGATCCTGTTCATATTGAGGAATCACCAGTTATTCCACAATCGTGGGTTGATCGAGATTAATGAATAAATACATGTGATGATTTACCAAGAGCAAGAACATATCAGTTAATACAAATGTTCTGTAGAACCCAGGATCTCACATACATCTGTGCCATGATGTATCCCCCCTTCACCGTATCTGACCTGCACAAATCTGAACACAAACCTTCAACATTAAATGCTGATGCCAGCATCACTGCTAGAAACGCGGTCCATATGTCTCAACAGGTGCTGACACAGGTGAGATAAAACAAAATGAAGACATGAGGATAACAAATTCCAATATAAAGAGGACTAAAACCTAGTGCAATCCTGAGGAAAATCAGCCAATATAACTAATAAAGTATCTCACAGCAACAATTCATTTTGCTGCATAGGCAGTAAAAAAAAAAAAAAAAAATTAATTAGAAATGCCATACCTAAAGGGTTATTTTCTGGTTCTTACACAGTCACAGGATTTTTAAATCTTAAAACTGCAAAGGTTGAGTAACGCTGCATTTCTCCATCAGTTTTGTGTGTGACAGCAAATAATTCTTCTTCCTGTACAGAAATCTCTAAATGGCTATCTGGACTCTCTGAAAATCGAGATATACATCATTTATTCACAGAGTATTATAGAAGCAACAAGAAAAAGTGGCAAAATAAAAAAGGCTTCATAATGAAACCCAGTCTAACAAAGATTAACATCGAGCCTTAAGATTACAATGTCTACCTATACAATGGGGCCATCAAAAGAAGCCTTTAAATGGCACAACTACAACTGTCATAAGAGGGCCTGAAAAGCACAGTGATAATGGTAATACACTTGCTTTGCAGCTAAGCAGCCTTGAGTAGGATCCTTGGTTCAGGCACATACAAAGGTAAATGGCTGTTTGGTTCTTTCCTCTCTTCTTAAACTTCTCTAATTTCCTCCAGGTCAAAGATCATCTAAAGTCAGGGTCTGAAAATTACAGTGGTTCAAGGTCCAGGACTAATCTTATTTGGTTCAGGACCTGATATATATTATCATCACTAGCCTATCATCCTTTAATATTTCTTAGTTGTTCCTATAATTGAATAAAGCATGTTGTTTAGTCTGTCAAAAATGTCTGAAAAGAGTAATGTTGGGACATCAGTACTGTAACACACTTAATGAAAGTCAGCTAAATCCAAGCATCTACTGTTTGGGTTTACAGAGTTTTACATGTCGGACTTTGACCAATACTTGGCTTATGTGAACCTGAGCAGTATAGGGTCCTGCTGGTCCTGTACCACTGAGATCAAAATGACATTTTCAGGCCCTAAAGTAAACATCTGATCGAGAGAGTATCTTGTACAAGTTGTCATTCCAGGATTTAGCAGGGGATAATGTGATATTCTCTGCATGTCCATAACTCTAACACCTCCTAAAGCACTAAGTAGAAATTCACCAAACTTGATATATAGGTTGACCATGGAATAACCATCTGCAGGATGGGTATAGTTTTTGGGTCTCTCCCCATTGGGTTCCTGGGAGGGAGTCAGATCAAATACACCATAAAGTCCTGTTACAGTGACATTTCTGTATATTTTTGGGCCAAACTTTAAAGAGGTGGTCATAGATTTTTGGTTATGACCAAAGGTCATGGTTGAAGGAATGGTGGGGGTGGGGGTGAAAAGATATGTAATACAGTCTATGGAGATTTCTCAAAGCCAGCCATCAAATCAATGTAAATAAGTTTTTTAAACAAAAAGCCCAGCAAGAACATAAATTAAAAAAAGGTAACAATATTTGTCCTATATGTATGCTTCTTTCAAAATCTTGTGAATACAGAATCATTGTTGTTCCTAGACTTTTACAGGAGGGTGCTGCACCCTGGCACCATTGGGGGCTGTCCTGTCTTAAGTCTACAGATAATATGGCACACAGTTACATTTAACGTGCATTTTTGGGGATTCATCTTGGCATCATTAATACATATATTTAATTTAAATGCAAATATTTTCATAAATGCCGGCAAACAGCACATTACCCAAGTTACTGGTCTGGGATCAACAACAGCCTTCTCATTATCTTTTGAAGTATCTGACTCAAAATTAATAGTACAAAGCTAAGTCAATGCAACAGTAAAACAAACAATGTGACACTGTTGTAAAAATAGATGACTCAGCTCCAAAAGTAGACAGTAATTTAGCCAATGGCCAGTTGATAATTAGAATCTTAAAGAACTATAACTTTGTCAAAATGGATAGAAGGACATTTCTAAATAAATCAAATTTACTGGTATTAGTGAGCTCCCATATCAAAAAGGATAAATATCAGTGCATATGCTTCTTGGTTCTGAGAATGTTCTGAACAACATGGGCTACAATGTCAAAATATTCTGTCCATTTTGTAATTTTACATGTTGCTGAACTGTGACAACAGTCACAGGGCTAGATGTTCATCACTTAATAGTCACACGACAAATCCATAGATACTCTAGTCACATGATCAAAACAACCATTTTTAAGGAGCGAGGTCGTATTGATGTAACAGCCTATTATCCACAGATGGAGCCTGGTGATTCAAAATGGCAACAGGGGGTAGGGTCATCTTATTCAATTAGAATTAACAAGATTCCAAATATCAGATCTGATCTGCAAATATGCTGTACAGATCGCTAAGAGGTCCCTTCAACTGACCAGAATTCAAGAGCCATGAGAAATACCAGTAAGTGTCCAAAAACAGTTCACATGAACTTGTTGGTTGGTTTGGCATTTAATGGCACAGCAGCACAATTAGGTTATTTGGTACCAAGGCAATCAGGGTAAAGTGCCTTGCCCAAGGAGACACCACGGGAGTCGACCTGTGCTGATCAAATGGTAGGATTCAAACCTGCACCCTTCTGGTCACAAGTCCAGCATGCTAACCACTGAGCCACTGCAGCTCCTCATCAATATGTGCACTCACAGCAGCACAATTAGGTTATTTGGTACCAAGGCAATCAGGGTAAAGTGCCTTGCCCAAGGAGACACCACGGGAGTCGACCTGTGCTGATCAAATGGTAGGATTCAAACCTGCACCCTTCCGGTCACAAGTCCAGCATGCTAACCACTGAGCCACTGCAGCTCCTCATCAATATGTGCACTCACATGTTTGTCTGCAATAAATTGCAGCTTTTCTTACGAATTGGTAACAGCAGACCCCAAACCACCTATCAATATTAATACAGGTTTGGGGCTTATTTATCTAACTATGCTGCAGGCAGCTCTCTGCTGCACCATCTCAACCTTATATATCAGGTCCTGGATGTATAGGCACCACACTGTAGAACAGTATTCTACTGTACTGGCTGAGGACCATTTCTAACCACATACCAATTTTAGCCATGCAGCTAATATCTTGCAAACAGATGCAAATTCTTGCTTATTATGCATACCTTTATAAGATCATTTTCTGAGGTACTTTTAAATGTATACATAATAAGTACAAATTTGTGTCAGTTCACAAGATATTAAGACTATGGAGACCAGTAGAGTCTTGGTCTTACCAAAGTTTTCTCCAGAACACTTTGTGGCTTGTGCCCCTATCTACATCTTACCAAATAAAAGCACAATATTGCTCAAATCTGCATGAAAATGATTTATTTCTTTCAACTATTATGTAACTTTTCAACCAGCCTTCTGCATTTACATGCAAACACTATCATATTCATTTCCATTCAAAGTGAACAACTTGGCTAATTTTAATCCAATGCCATGAATTGTGAACCCAAATTACCTCTTCATAATCTTTACTATATTCATCCAAATGCATGCTGGGATGTTGGATGATGAGTCTGTTGTTTAGAAGGGGTGAATACTATGGAAACAACCCATTTTGCTAAATGTTCACTTAGGGAAGTATCCCAAGCTGACCAAACAATATGAAACAACTCGATATACATGCACCAACTGATTCATTTACCTAAAAATAGAAGTACATGAGAGTTCAGCTTAATCAACTAACATCCAAGTGATTTAACTAAAATGTCACAGGATTAACATTGACCAAGCTGTTCACTTGAAATGGAAATCGATATGATAGTGTTTGCATGGAGATGCAGAAGGTTGGTTTAAAAACTGAAAATATCTGAGCAATATCATGCTTTTATTTAGTCAGATGTTTATTGTGGTACAAGCCACTGACAGTCCCTGAGAAAACAATAGTGAGAAGAAGCAATGATGTAGCCTCAAGAAGTTACCAAACAGTTTGTGTCTCTTCTTACAAAGCATGAGCATCTACATAACAGAGAACTTTTTCTTTCTGTGTCATGCTTATCCAATCAGATGCTGTATTAAAAACGATGGCCTATTATGCTTCGATTGTTTAGAGGACACTTAGAGTTGTTTTTGACAAAACCTTGCATTTGTTTTTAGCTGGAACAAACTAATCAGGCTTCAGTCTGTAGTAACATGTCTGCATTGTTGCGAAAGTGGGGGAAAAAAACACCTGGGTGTGAATGACAACCAGCTGCTCCACTGATAGGTATAGGATATAATTAGTACACCTTCGATGAAGAAGGTAAGGGTACTAATATTAGTACTATACTATACTGGATGGAGACCAATTCTCGCCACGTACCAATTGTCACCATAGTACTAATAACTCATGAATGCATGCTAATTTTTGTTTCCTGTTTAGGAAATAAGAAGAGTATTTGTAGCTGACATGCCTGAGCAAAAATAAGGATTAGGTAAGTTGTTAAAGTAAAGAAAAAGTCTATAATCATCAATTTAGCCTCATACACCTACTTGTACTTAAGCAGGGAGTCATGTGACACAATTACCATATACGAGTCCACAAAACACCATAAAACTATATCTTAATGTTATCCCCACCTGTATATTAGATGCAGAGAATGAGTTAATCCATATTTTTCACAATAAGGCATTCTGAATTAATTGGATTCTTCTTCACACTTAACATGATATATAAACCCTTCTACATGGCAATCTTCTCCAATATGATATAAAATGATGTCTACATGACCGGCTAGCCTCCACTGCGTCTATAGACTCCATATTTCATTGCAAAGAAAGATGAAGGGTTAAAGCCAGGGAACATGCGATTATTTTTAACTCCATGAATGGGGAATAACTCTTTTAGAAAGGCCATATGGAAGAGCAAGTGTTGCCCCTTTTATGGTTGCGCTCTACAGTTTCGTATTTTGCATAGGGTTAGATTTTTAAAGAAAAAGAATTACCCAGGTTTTCCTCACTGGTTGTCCTGGCTATTTAAAAAAGACCTTGAATATCTCAGGTATTGTTAAAAGAACTTTTAATTCCCTTTATTTTTGTGTATGATTGATGGGTGCAATTTGGGTTATAGAGATTACAGCTTGGTCTTACTTAAGAAGTGCACCTCTCAAAAAACTGCTAGCTCTGCTTGGTCATTTTCACTTCCTGGACTTCAAAGGTAAAGTTTTAAAAAAAGAGCCAATAACTTTTTTTTACCTTTTATATACTTTGTAATTCATTCATTGTACTTTCAGAGGCTGGTATTGCCTACTCTGGCAAAATTTGTCTTCCTATTTTAACAACTTCTGAAAAAGTGTACTTTTTACTAATTCATGCTGATTTTTCGAGTACTTTGGACAGGCCATTTCTGTCTGCTGTGCTTAGATCATGTACAATTTCCACAAGTACAATATGTAAATAAATTTCAGCCACAGTACATGAAAGTAGCATAGAGGTATGCCAACATTCTCTCCACTGTGCATGTTGCAAATGCAAACAACTTCATCTTAAACCTGTCACTCTTTCAGGAGCACATAATATCTGTAGAGCATGGAAAAATATAGACTGTTACTATTGACATGAGAATTATTTTAGTCCATACAAAAAAGATTTTTTTTTACATATTTTAAATAAGTTCCATTAACAAACTTTGCCCAAAAATTCTTTTGAAAAAGCATACATATTGTTTACATTTATGTTGATCAAAAATGCATGCATGTATAGGAAATGGCAATATAGAATTCAAATGCAATTAGAGCTGACAAATTAATCCTTATTCCACACAGCAATTATGCATCTTGGAGAGGTTTTCTCAGTACATTATTTTATGGAGTTTTACTCCCGATTAGACATACATCATAAATCCTATAGATTTGTGTGCTTTATTGTATTAGTTTTAACAGTTTAGACAATTTGTAGGAGATAAAGGGTAACATCTGCTTTAAAAATACTTATGGCAATACAAGAAAATTGCCAATGCTTGTGTATTTCTAAAATAATAAAAACTTTATTTCTGATCAATATTATCAAAATCAGTATAGAAAAAATGCATATCCACCAAAGGAAGAGTTCTTTCTTCCTTTGTGTCCGAGTTGTAACATTATATTAATTTCCCCATTACTTTGATGATTTGCATGTCAAGTTAGTTTTTGTAATTATATCCAATGACCCAACCTGACAAAACAGGTGCACGTTGTACAAATGACTGTATTACATACCTTGATGTTCGCCGTTTTCAAGGTACTGAAAGATCTCCAACTCCTTAAATGTCCCATATCACCTATTTCGAGATATTTATCCAAACTGCATTGAAATAGACGATGACACAATATCATAATGTAATGTCGTGTCACCCAAATATCACGCTTTGCAAACCGGTGTATATGTAAAATTACATCCATTTATATCATATTTCCTAACAGTACTCAGTAGTGAAAAGTAGATTTGGGACATAACGGAAGGGATTGGTAGTGGAGGGTTGGGTAGGGTAAACGAGGCTATATCTTGCTACACATTCGGTACAACACACAGACCCCATTACCATACCCTCCGTTATGACCCCAAATACTTTTGTCTGGTTTCCCCCCCCCCCCCCCCTTTTTTTTTTTTTTTGGAACGCGAGGGCGAAGATGCCGGCATACTTAGATATAATAGCGCACAAAAAATCTCTGAAGATACAGTCAAACTTCGAAATAATAAAAAACAGTTTTGATTCCTTTCAGTTAATTACCATCAGAAAGAGCTGGGAAAAAGCATATACAACTCTCGACCATTTGATGGCAATGCCTGCGTGTCGTCTGACAGCCATTTTGACAACATGGTATCACGTGATTCATCTCACCTGTTTACTTCCGGTTAATTGGGCACATGCGTTTTCCTCAGGTGTTGTTTTGATCGCTGAAAAAGCGCCGGATAAGCTTATTTTTTGTACATTAAACTTAAAAGCCAAAGATACACAATAAGCCTATATATATATCAAATTGTGTTACAAATTCAGATTTACATGCTGATAATATATGGCTAAATCAGACGTAACGAGACTCCCATAAAACGTCATTTCATTACAATTTGAATACAAGAACATTATAACTAATTGCAGAGCGAGATAAAACTACTTTCATGTGAATTAAATTACTCCAATAACAATTTTTTTTAACAAACGGAAATTAGAGTACCGTTTTAATAATCGGAGAAACAAGGTCCAAATTTGATGTGATTACATGTCCTCATTTCCAACGATTTCCCTGTAAATATTTTCATAAATGGAAATAATAACCTAGACAATCGACAATTTTCTATTTGTATTATATTATATATTCAGTAGTTCATATAATTTACAACTACTTCTGGCACAGACTGTAATAGCGTTGTGTTCAATGTAATAGTTTTTTAAAGTTAACAAAACTTCCTCCGCTATGTACCATTATCACATCATTATTTTCAGAATTAAGAAATTACATTATCATTTCATTAAATTGGTCTAATTTTGATAAGGAATGCAAAAAGCTCTCCGTCCATGATGAAAATATTGCTCCCACAAAAAGTAATTAGAAAATTATGTCTCCGTAACAGTATGGAGCAAATACTTTTGGGAATTGAACAATACTATGAGCCCCAAAAATTTACTGAAAATGATTCTGCCGTTATTAGGGCATGTCGTACGATCATGGTTTACAGCGAGATATTTGGAAAAGTAACCAGTTTATCTGTAAAGTCTGCTTCTGCTACCTTTCCTTACGCACAGATTTTGAAAACCATCTATTTGTTTTGATAAATGCCTTATTAATGTGAAATAACAATTCTGTTTTCATACAAACTCGTGGCACTGTATTATTGCTAAATTTATTTTCAAAATTAAATGTAACGGAGACCTCTGGATTCCTCCATAACAACGACTTTAATTTGTTTTGTGCTATGATTTATCATAATTTAAATTGTTAAGAAAGTCATATTTGTATAGGGTACCAATGATAAAAAATCAAATTGTACAAAAAAATTTAAAACTCTATTTGATATAACAAACAGCATATAAAAAAACTTGTAATATGCCAGAAATGAATATGTAATGGATTCATCAAGGTTTCTCTGCAAAATTTGATGATCATTCAAATTATATTGTAATTATAACAAAATTAAGAAAAGTAATGTGTAGATACTGTAGTTATTGTAGCTAACAGAAAAGAGTAATAAATGAGACCATGCGAGTGAAAAACAAACTCGACATCTGCACATGAATATCACACAAAAGATACATTTTAGCAGTGCTCAGGCCCGCCCAGAAAGGGGGGGGGGGGGCAATTGCCCAGGGATCCGGCGATTTCTAGGGGCCCGTCGTCAACTCAGTTATAAGAAATAAATTAATCTTGGCAGTAAATATTAAAATTTGTTCCTTGCAAGAGTCTAAGTTATGGTAGATTACTGCATGTTTTATGCGCAAAACTGTACACAGGTTTATATATGCAAAAAATTAAACTAGTTTTGGCACCCATAACTGCTCCACCCAGGGGCTCGGAATTTCTGTTGATGGGCCTAACAGTACTGAACATATTTATCATCAGTATGACTATAAGTTGATTAGCTGTAGTATTTATTTTATTTCCCCATTTTTTTAATAAAAAATTTGTTTAGATTTGCTTCCATTGTGTTTATAAATAGCGAAAACTACAAACTTTACAGACAAAATATGGGAGAGGGAGATTCGATATGGAAAAAATGTGAGAAGGCGGAATTTGGGCTGTATTCCTTACAAAGATGCCATCTGCTGGAAGAAAACATTTTTAAATAAAGGAAAAATAGGAAGAGAGGGTACCTACACTTTTCAAACGACAATAATTTTGACAAATTACACATTTTTCTAATACAAAACATGGGCTTAAATATCATATATTAACACAGTTTCCTCTATAAGATAAATTACATATAGAGGAATCCATATATATATATATATATATATATATATATATATAGAGAGAGAGAGAGAGAGAGAGAGAGAGAGAGAGAGAGAGAGAGAGAGAGAGAAAGAAAGAGAGAGAGAGAGATGTGTGTGTGTGTGTTTCAAAGAAATTAAAAATGTTAGTGCAAGATTTACAATTTTAGGAAGTAATTTTATTCCGTTTATAGAAATATTTTTCCATGAGATAAGTAATTCAGAATGTGTCAAAAAACGTACCTGTTTTACATGGAAATGAAAAGAAATTGGATTCCTCTGTAACACTGCATCTAAACACTACATTATAAATTGTGCCTGCCTTTATTTTTGATATCTGAAAAGCTTATTGCTATGACTGTACAATTGTCATACTATCTTTGTGATTAACTTCTGGTGTGACATTTTATTTTGAGAGCATAAAGTATCAAACTTAAACGAAATTGACTTAAGTACGTGTGAACTTGGTTGACAGGCATTAATCAACGAGCCAGGTGTAAAGTCAAAATCTGTATAAATTACCATGACTTGGATTATACTCTTGTCAGAAACTATACACTTTTTGTACTGTTGAAAATGTGCTTTGAAAATAAATAACTAAATAAACAGATATATCAAATTAAAATATTAAAATAAAACTAAGAAAATGTTTTTCAATCAGGTACGATGTGGACAAGTGATCTAACAAGTTTAGTAAATTTTCACCCAGCGTTTTGGAAGAGATAGGGGTATACTGATGGACTATTAGAGGAAATCCCAGACGCTACAAAAAATATGAGAGTTTATGTTGTTTATATTGACATAAATGACTGGAACAAATTTTAAATCAGACTGCGGTGTTCAATAGTGCATGTTTCCTGTGGAAATAATATCCTCCCTACACGTTATCTATTAATTTAATATATTTACCGTTTGTGTAAAGTAAATAGTCCCCCTCAAAGATATGTCATTTAACTGACCTCATCACTATTCAGTCATGTCAATAAAGTCAATAGGTGACGGCATTTCAGTCTTTTACAATAATAATGGAAACTCAGCTTTTTGACCCAAATTAAGGTGAACTATTTGACTTTGCTCAACAAATGATCTAAAAATTTAACCAAGTTTATTTGAATTGTTTTAAGTGTGTACTTGACATCACCTGGCTGTCATGTCCCCTTCGGCATTATTGAGATGATTCCACCACCCCGACCCATCCACACACCCCCACCACCACCCAACCCACCCACCCAAAAAAGAAAAAGAGCATTGGAGTTCTCCTTATAGAATTTAGCAGGTATATAAAGATAGACCGGATGCTAAGGTTGATGGGTAGAACGAATTTCTCTGTGTTGAAATTTGCTTGTAATTTTTTCTCTGTTACTTCTACGAACTGACAAGAAAGAGAGTCGTACGCTTTGACTATGTGCGATTTCTTCTGTCTGCGGACAGCTCTTTTGGTGGCTGGTGTTTTCTAACGGTATGTTACAAATACGCTAAATAAAGGGCTACTATGGAATGTAGTGATCCCCTAGGAACAGGTGGTAAAACAATGTTGATATTAGTCGCGAATATACATGTTGTCAAATAACCTTATGGAAGTCTAATGGTTAACTAACAAAAGTGGCAATATCTAGAATAATACACTCTACCACCACCCCCTGAAGACTATGACAGTTCTCTCAGAATGAAGACTGATTTTCTCTAACGACCGATGCCATCTTTTGTTTCGTAAATGGACGTAACGCGTGGAAAATACCGGCCACCAAAAGGATAATACTTAAAAATTAGCAGAGTAATAGTAAAATAACAAAATAACAAGTGAATTTTAAGACAGAAGAAACCTGGTTAAGTTAACCAGTTAATGTTCTCATTGGCTTCTTCCAGTGGCGTAGCGAGTGGGGGTGGGGACGAAGAGGTCGGTGGCCCCGGGCGGCACTTTCTAGGGGGCGGCAATTTGGTAAGAGTACCGTATATATCATACATAATACGAATGAAGTGGGGGCGTAATTTTGGTAGTTGGCCCTGGGTGTCACTTTGCCTGGCTACGCCACTGGCTTCTTCTGAGTGTTGTAAAGTTTAACTTGCATTTGCAAAGTAGTTTATAATTGAAATTAAATATAACGCTCACAAAATGTTGTAACTGACACAGTCAGTGGCATATTTTTGTTCTCACTTCTAATTCATTTGAAAATAGTCCTAAATATGCAGTTTATGTTATACAACAATATCATATTGGAGAAAAAAAATGATTACGAGAATGAGGCATTTTCGACGACCAAAATAATATTCAAGAAATTCTTCTTAATGTCTGATACTCTGCGCAAAGATAGAGAGGGGGTGAAGGTTGAACAGATAGCAGCCATAGTTTGATTCTTCAACCTGACTTGATTTTGGATTATTTGAAGAAAAAAAAAACTAAATGAGAAGATTTTTAATTTAATCTTTCAGAAAATTGAAAGATTAGAATGACTAAAAGAAATTTTTAAAAATAACAAGTGCAAAGGATACGTGAAAGGCATTAGAAAAAACAAATCTGTTTGCAAGGGAGCATAATTAAGTTACGCAAAATACTTGAATCACGGACATAAATGTTAACTCTTACAGCACTAAGGTTCCTCACGAGAAAAAAACAGCACGAGAAAATCGAATCTGTAAAGTCGACAACACGACACATTTTCTCGTGCAACTGGTTGTGACTGATATACTATGATAAAAAAACAACAACAAAAAAACGTTTCTTTGGTAGGAAAACAATAATAATAATGTATGTATCAATAATTTATGCAAGTGTGCTGTTGCCACATCTATACATTTATTTATTTATACACGAAAGGTATTAGTGACCCTTTAACCACTGACAACTTGAATTACTATTTTATTCTTTCCAATGCGTAAATCGATGTCAACATTTTTATGTAACTCATTGTTAAAAGCGCGTCCATTCATTTTGCTTATGTAAATATTAAATTAAATGCAGTCTTTTGTGTAGTGAGGTGTTTAAAGACTGATTTAAGGTAATAGTGGGAGACTATATATATATATATATATATATATATATATATATATATATATATATATATATATATATATATATATATATATATAATGGTGTCATAAAGTCTGGAAGATCATTCATGTAGAGTAATGTTCGATAAGATTTCAGGGAGTGAAAATCTAAGAAGATTTTAGTATTTTTCTGATAAATACATCACGGTGACAGGTGAATGATATACATTTACAGAGAATGTGAAATCTGTCTTCAACATCTGTGTTACAATGTTTACAAAAGCTTCTATATTTGGGTATATTCTTTTATCTGCAGGTTTCTACTTATTGTCTGTGCACTTAGAATTATACATTTTCGTGTTAAAAGCTACCGAGTTTAATTATCTATGATATGCCATAGCCTGTCAAACGTTTCAGACTTGAGTCTGGTACTCAGTTGCGAGTACTAGTATACGAGTTATGGAACTATTGTCAAGAACACGTGAATCCAGCCGGTGTACACAATGTATTCAATGTAACAAGGACATCGAGAAACGCTCACTGCAGCCCATCCCGCCACTGAGAAATGGATTTTGACTTCATTGACAGGTGTCAATCTACATTTTTTTAAAATTAATGTTGTGATATTGTTTGTGACGACCCTTTCGTTCTCTTTGAAAGATTCGAAGGCGTATTGATAAATCCAACAGGGACAGAGATTCACGTGTGAAGCATTTGTCGATCTTTTCACTCAATATCTCATGAAGTGTTCCTTTTTGAATGCAATTTGATGATCATGGTTGATAGCTTGTTTTGAATCAATCGAAAGCGTAGAGTTTATTTCAGTATTAAATCATCTCTTTTAAAAATATGTGTTTATCTAGGTAGCACAGATTCAAATGAAAAACATAAATCACAATCGTATTACTGTGTTTTTAATATGTCCAATATGAAAATGATAGGAATAATGCAAACAGGAATAATAGGTTCTCAGGAAAACACGAAACACTCTTACACTGGTTCTTTTTTCCATCTAAATACCCGTCAGATGGTTAACTGAACTCTTTATATTGAACACCAGGTAGATTCTTATAAGCTTAGTTTTGATTCTATTTACTTTTTAGTAAGCAAGAATAGGAACTTAACAATAAAGTCGCTTAACTGTATTTTAAAATATTTACCCTGGTAGATAACCTAAAATTACTTATTAATGAGTCAGGCGATGAAAAGAATAGAAATATGTGAACCGGAATTCTGAAACAAAAGTGGGCATGGAAATTAAACCAAAACACAAAGAATATACGATACAACTGAAAAATACAGGAAAGTCAAAATGAACGTATGAACCTTTTGGTCAAAGAGATGTACGAGAGAGAGAGAGAGAGAGAGAGTATACGTCCCGAAGGACAGCGAACAGGCCAACAGATAGTGGCGAATGTTTCTTGTGGAATGCCTGTGCCGCAAAGGAAGCTGCTGACTGAGCATGCAGTGAAAACTATTATCAGCTTTATGTAGGCTTCTTCATTCAAAATGTATATGTACTGAAAGTTATTTGTTCTTTATATTGTAATGTTGAATGAGTAGTAGAGGGGGAGTGTTGAGAGCCAAATTTTTCTGGGGGACACTTGAGAGCCACAATGTTAATTTCCCGTATGGCTCTCAAGTGTCCCCCTACGGTAAAATTAACATTGGGGGACTATCCAGAGCCATATGGGAAATTAACATTGTGGGACACTTGAGAGCCATACGGGAATTTAACATAGAGTCCATACAGGTCCCCCCAAAAAAAAATTAGAAGGAAGGCAATGATGGGAATAATTAATCTTTTCTTGTAAAATGGATGGTCCTGATAAGGACCATTGGAGGAGGATTGTTATTTCCTCCAACATTGTGTGAAGAAACTTAGGAAGGTGGTGTGAGATCTTTTTTTCTTGGTTGGAAGTGTTGGTGATAAAGAATCAGGCAGCCAGTCAGGATGTTTCATCCGCCTGAACTTATCCTGGATTTTCATCCAATTTAAATTCAGGCGTTGGAATTCCTTTTCTTTCCTGGCCTGTTCTTTCTTGGATCGTTCAAGAGCCCACAAGATCTTAATGTGGGTTACTTCCTTTTCTAAAACTTTCTTTAACAATACCTTCACCATGTGAAGGTTCACCTCTTCGCGCCTGACGTTACTGGCGGGTGGATAAATATAACAATCTTCCTGAACTCGGTTCAGGAAGTACTCCACCTCATCCAGTAAATCCAGGCTCTTCTTGATGAACCCCACACGGCAAGGGGTTGAGGAAGTTTTTTGTCTTTCCTCCACCAAGACATCAGTCACCAACCTTCTCGCTGAAGTGAGAGCCGCTAGTTGGCTGGTGACGTATGGTTTGGTGGCAGGATATCTCCACCAATACTCCAACCTTTCCATCAAGGACTCCACATCCACCATTCTATCCCAAGCTTCTTGTAACAATTCAACAGAGTTCATTCTTGTAGAGTGAAAGTGTGAATGGCGCAACTGTGGAAGGCACCGCTTTATATGCTAGAAGCGCAGACGTGATGGAAAACATCCCCCCTTTTTTCCCCAAAAAGAAACCATACATAGAAACAAAACACACAACACACTATCCTTTTTTATATTTTTTTTATATCAAACATACTCTATACAAACATACCCACATTCATACAAAAATATATATGGCAATAATAGAAAATTAATCTTTTCTTGTAAAATGGGTGGTCCTTAAAAGGACCTTTTTTTTTTTTTTTTTTTTGCTATTTTTTTAGCAATGACATCTTTTGTTAGGTCTTCTTCTTATTCTTCTACTTCTTCTTACTTCTTCCCCATATATCAGTACTCTTTTCAAACATCCTTGTCTTTCAATGTATATTCTTCTTTCCCAGTAGGTACTTTCATCAATTCTAGTGACTGCCCATGATGCTCTAACATACATGGGATAGTTAGGATTGAAGAGCATCCCTGACACAATGCTTGAAGCTTCTACTGTAGTCCACATGATTCTTCTTTTTTTAGGTAAAGCTTTATGAGACAAGTGGTGGTATATATATATACCTTACGATCGCATTGAAATACATCGAAATGAACTACCAATCCAATCGCGCGTTACAAGCGGGTCGGCTTTTCTACCAATGGGAAGAGAGTAGGGGTATGACGTCATCTCGGGTATAAAGGTATCGTAGCGTTCGTAGGGCTTATTACTTTTTCGACAACCTTCATGGAGACCGGAAAGACAAGTATGTATTGGAGTGAGCCTTCAATGATTAATGCTGCTGCTTTGTTGAACTTCCGGCCGGAAGACTTTGATTTAGATTTTCTAAATCAAAATTTTGAGTCTGAGACTACTACTACTACTGCTACTGTTGTTGCTACACCAGTGATGGATGAATTTAAAAAGAAACAACAGGAAGAGATGGAAAATTTTTTAAAGAAACAACGAGAGGATGAAGAAATCTTTCTTCTTCAGCAGCGGAAAGAAGAAGAAGAAGAGAGAAGAAGAAAAAGTGAGGAAGAAATCAGACAACAGTTAGAAGAGGAGGAGAAGGAAACAGCAAAGGAAGTAGTCAGTCCTGAAGAAAAAACGGTGAGTCTTTTAGAAGAGATATTATCAGAGTTGAAATATCTGAGGGAATTATACAAATATTCTTTGGCTCAACCACCTAAACGAAAAAGACCATCACGGGCTAAACATTCCAAACCTACCAGTTCTAGTGAGATGCCACCACCACCAACACCACCACCACCACCAGTGACTATCACCATGAGCAAAACACCAGCAGTAGCAGAAGGATTTGGATTGGGTCGTGGTAAAGGACTACGACAATTGAAGTTGATTAGGTCAACTTCATAAGTTTGTTTTAACCAAACAACAAAAACAAACACCCCAACGGTCCTTCTAAGGGCCCCCAGATTTCTAGAAAAGAAATCAAATTGCCAAAATCAAGTAAAACTTAAAAAAATCCCATTGTGTTGTATATAAGTGTGAGTGCGTGCGTGCGTGCATCCATACTCTAAAACAAAATAACACAAAATCACTTACTTTTTTTTCCAGTCTGGTGTATTCTGCCATTTTTTACAAAATAATTCACCAATAACATATAACACCACACTCCAAAAAACAAAAACAAAACAAAGTTCATTTGCTTTTTTTTCACTGTCTGTCTCTTTTGTTCTTCTTGAATTTCTTCTTCATAGGAATCCTGATCGTCACAGGAATCATATTTTTTTCTTCTTCATTCTCACTGTCTTCCATCCTTCTCACTCTCTTCTTACTTTTCTTGATGATATGTTCTTCTTCTTCTTCTAAGTTTAAAGATCCTTCTTCTTCTTCCTCCCTCTCCTCTGGTAGATTTTCTTCTTCTTTCTGAGGGCACTCCGAAGACCAATGTCCTGGTCCTTTACAATGATAACAGATATCTTTTGTTTTGTCTCTCTTTTCTTTTTTTGGGTTTCGACGTTGTGGGCATTCTGGAGCCCAATGTCCTTTCTCTTGACAGATATAACAAGTATCTTGACTTTTATCTCTGATTTGATGTTGCCGTTGTGGACATTCTGGAGCCCAATGACCTTTCTCTTTGCAGATATAACAAGTATCTTGACTTTTATCTCTCACTGTTCTTCCTCGGGCTAGATAATCCCAATTATACTCAGAAGGATGTCCTTTCTTAGAGTATTGATTTTTTCTTCTTCTTGACTCTTCCATCTTTACAGTTTGAAAGTTCAATCACCAAAGACTGATTCTGAAGGTACGAAGGTCTCTCTTTATATACTCTCCTCTCTCTATATAAAGGTACCTGGGTGAAAAAAACTGAATCAGTTTCAAAGTCAACTTTAAGATGAAAAGATCACGCCCAAACCATGAGAAACCAGAAGAAGAAGAACAAGAAGAAACAAAGAGGCCACGACGACGAAGACATTCCGTGCCACCTGAAACACCATTAGATGAACTACTAGCTCAAGTCCATGCAAGTGACTTCGAAGAGGAGATGAGTGAACCTGAAACCTTACCACCTTCAAAACCACCCAAAACAAAATTCACCACCAGAACCCCAGACCAAGAAACACAATCAAGTACCTTGGCTCCTCCTGAAAATTATTATCGGATTCGAGAGACTCAAAAAATTACCTCTCGAAAATTTAAAACTACAGCTTACACTCACACAGTGCACTTCAAAGACTTCAAGTCCGAAGTACCTCCCGAGAAAGTGGCGGGGTTCATTAGCGATTTGTGGGGTTCTGTGTTACAGAACCTTAAAAACCAATGTGGAGCCAAAGAAGATGATCGCTTGAGACTGGCCATCCATCATGACAATTTGAAGAGTCCTGTTTGGATTGAGTTCAGTACCCCGGCAGAATTAACGCCAGACAAAGTCATGTCCAAAATAGAACATGTACAACAATCCAATGACAAGTTTACCATCACGGATGGAAAGGCCACACTCTACATGACTCACGTTGCTCCACCTCGAGGAAGTGGACGAAGTAGGAAACCGTTATTGGTGGACGATCTTCGTACTACCAAACAAAGTGTCGTCCAAATTGACAATACTCAAGACCAGATGTTCTTGGCTCGAGCTATTGTGGTGGGGCGTACGTTTGCCAACAAGAACGAGAGTAAAGAATGGAAAAAAGCCTGGATGAACATTCGACGATCGCAAAGACCCCAACAACGAAAAGAAGCAGAACTCCTGTTACAACAAGCGGGGATCCCTAAAGAGACCGTGTGTGGTATTTCTCAAATGCAGAAACTTCAAGATGTTTTGGCTCCTCACTATACTTTGAAAGTTCACCCTCAAGAAGTGCGCGGAGCTCTACTGTTTCGAGGCCCCGATTTCCCTGAAGGAAAATACATTCATCTCTATTACCATCAAGAACATTTTGATACCATTACTAGTATTACCGGATTTTTAGGATACGGATACTACTGTGAGAAATGCAACTATGGGTTTAATAGTCGAGAGAAACACATTCATTGCGGAGCAAGATGTCGGGGCTGTTTAGCGGACCAACCATGCCTTCCTGAACAACAACAACAACAAAATCACGTCCATTGTGAGGTGTGTCGACGAAGTTTTGTCAGTCTCTCTTGTTACGAGCAGCATCGCAAGACACAAGGTCACCAACAAAAATGTGCTTGCGAGTTATTGAAATCGTGTTCTACGTGTGGACAACTAATTCGTACCAACAACCCCACGAGACATGTTTGTGCTGGCAAGAAAAAATGTTCTATTTGTCATCAGATCGTCGATTTTGATCATCGATGTTTTATTCAAAAGTTTGACAAGACAGAGAAGAAAGAAATAAAGAAGAACAAGAAACAAGTAGATTTCATCTTTTTTGATTTTGAATGCATGCAAGAAACAGGCATTCACATTCCTAATTTCTGTGTGGCGCATCGGGCTTGTGATCAGTGTATTCAAGAATCGATTCATTTTCACTGTCCTCATTGTAGTCGAATTCCAGGAGGACGTGAAAAAATCTTTCGTGGAGTTAACACTTTGTCTGAGTTTGCTGAATGGGTTTTAGACCCTACAACCCACGACACTTGGAGCGAAGAAGACATTCAACGTTACGGAGATTGTCATCGGTATGCCACCGTCATAGCTCACAATTTTTCGGGATACGATGGGCAGTTTTTACTCAATTATTATTTGAACCATGGGACCGAACGCCCTGAAGTCACCATGAACGGAAAAAAGCTCATCTACATGAAAGTAGGACAAGTGCAGTTTAAAGATTCTATGAGTTATTTGGACATGCCTTTGAGTCGCATGCCAAAAAGTTTGGCATGACAGAAATGGCTAAACGCTATTTTCCTCACTTCTTCAACACGGAAGCTAATCAAGATGCTGTCCTACCTCATTTGCCTGACCTTCATGATTACGACCCCGACGGAATGCGCCCCGAACAGCGAGAAGCTTTTCACACTTGGTACCGCGCTCACCAGACCGATCCATTTGACTTCCAAGAAGAGATGCTCAAATATTGTCGATCTGATGTGGATATTTTAAGACGTTGTTGTGGAAAGTTTCGAGAGTTATTTCTCGATCACGGAGAGGTTGATCCTTTGAAAGATGCAGCCACCTTGCCTAAAGCCTGTTCCTTAGTCTACAGGCAAAATTTCATGCCCGAGAACCAACTGGTCATCATCGACTCCAACACGTCTCTCTTTGCTAGTCGTCAATATTCGGTCAAAGCTTTACGTTGGTTTCATTACTTGTGTGAAAAAGAAGACAAATGGATACAACATGCTAGAAACGGAGGAGGAGAAAAGAAGATTGGAGCTTATTCCGTGGATGGATTTGATTTAGAAAACCCGCACACAGTATACGAGTTTCAGGGTTGCTTGTTTCACGGATGCCCTACTTGTTATCCTGATCGAGAGATGAAAGGCCCTTATTCAGATTCTACCATGGAACAGTTATACGAACAGACTTGCCAACGACACCTCAAGTTAGAAAGTCAAGGATACCAAGTGGTAGAAATGTGGGAGCACGAGTACGATCGACGTTTGAAAACCGATCCTGAATTTAAAAACATTACCCAAAGTTACGACGCGGCCGAAATCGAACCTTTGGATCCGCGACACAGTTTATTTGGAGGACGAACCAATGCCACTCGCTTGCTGTACGACGTGAATGAATCCCAAGGAGAAGAAATCAAATACATCGACGTGTGTTCTTTGTATCCTTGGGTGTGTAAATATGCTCGTTTTCCCACCGGTCACCCTGAAATTTTGACAGAACACATTGACGTGGAACACATTCGTCAATACGAAGGATTAATCAAATGTAAAGTCTTACCTCCGACCCACTTGTACCATCCCACCTTGCTTCACCATTGTCAAGGAAAACTGATGTTTCCTTTATGCCGGACGTGTGCTGAAACGTGCAACCAAGATCATCCCTGTCACCACACGAAGGAAGAACGGTCTTTGACAGGAACGTGGGTTAGTTTCGAGCACTGGATCGTGGATACCGTTTGTTGAAAGTGTACGAAATCTGGCACTTTCCAACTACAGCCCAATACCAAAAGGACGACGCCACGAATCATCCAGGCATTTTCTCGGGGTACGTCAAATCAGTTTTTAAAACTGAAACAAGAAGCTAGTGGTTATCCTTCGTGGTGTCAGACTCCCGAAGACCAAGAACGATTCAAAGAAGAGTACCGTGACATCGAAGGCATCACTTTGGAAGAGGTGGAAAAAAATGAAGGAAAAAGATCGTTTGCCAAAGTGATGCTCAATTGCTTGTGGGGAAAAATGGCCCAACGTACGATCTTACCCAAAACGGAATACGTCACCGAACCTTATCGTTACTTTCAACTAGTGGACGACAAAAGTATACTAGTCAAACACGTCGAAATTGTCCGCGATGATTTGATCATAGTCAATTTTGAAGAAGAACCCAAGTTTGTCAAACCTGACAAGTTTAGCAACGTAGTCATTGCCGCCTACGTGACCGCCCATGCTCGTTTGAAGTTGTACGACGAAGCGTTAGAAGTCTTGGGAGATCGTGTCCTGTACTTTGATACTGACAGTTGCATCTACATTCATCGACCCGCTTACGCCCACCCTTCGTTTATGAGCCTGGACAGACGAGCACCCTCAAGACACCATTCTGAGTTTTGCCAGCGGTGGCCCTAAAAATTATGGGTACCGATACCGAGACCCACAAGGTCAACTTCACACCTCCTGTAAAGTCAAAGGATTGACTCTCAACTATCGAACTAACCAAGTAGTCAACTTTGAGGTTTTAAAAAATGCTTTACTGTCTGGACAAGTGGAAGACCTTCAAGTACCCACGTTAGAACCTCACAAGATTGTACGACTACCTAATCATCAAATCGTTACTCGACCTGTTCAAAAAGTGTACTGCATCGTGTACCAAAAACGAGTGAGACTTCCAGATCACACGACTTTACCTTACGGACACGCTGATTGGAGTATAAAAAAAGGAAACCCTCTTGAACAGAAAAAAAGACAACACCAAAGATGACTTCAACATTGGCCTTGCCTGACTATTGTGAGTGTGCCAGTCGCTTGAAGACGTTCAAAAATTGGCCTGAACACACGCCTGACTATTGTTATTGTCCTCATCGATGGAGCACATTCAAAAAAGGAAAAAATGGATTTCCTACTTCCCACTCTTTAGCCAGAGCAGGATTTGTTTACTTTGGACAGGGAACCAAAGTACAGTGTTTTAGTTGTGGTGTCACTATTCGTATGGATTGTAAGAATTCAGCTCTCCTGGAACATGTCAGATGGTCACCAAACTGTGCTTACCTTTCTTTAGCGTTTCCACGGATCACATTACAATACTTTTCGGATGGTACAGTCGACAGGTATAAAAAAGGAACCCCTTCCAAGCCTAACCCTTCATTCTGACTTTCAACGTTGACCGAGCAAGAAGATGAGTCATTTTGTTATCCTTCCACATAACTACAATAAGAGTATTCAAACTACCACCCACCCGCCACCATTACCAAGAGAGAAATCTAGTGTTGGTGGTGGTGGTGTGAACTCCAAGTACCATCATCACGACTTGGAGTGTGATGCAGTACCATGCGATGAGACGGATTCCGTACGGTTTGGCATCCCCGATTCACACGTTCAAACGGATTCCGTATGTTGTAACATCTTGGATTCAGGACCATCTGGAAGTCTCACTCATCGACAACCCTCTAAAGAGGCAGTACGCCCTTTTTGCTTTAGTGGAAATACTAAAGGAACCTGTATTGACCATAACGACAACAAGGGAATAGGCATTGGTAAATATTCGCATGTCAGAATACCTGTGACTTTACCTGGTTATTCCAAGTATGAAAGTCGACTCGAGTCATTCAAAGACAAGTGGCCAAAATATCTACAAGGACCTAAACCCGAAGCTTTAGCCAGATCTGGATTTAAATACGTGGGAGAAGGAGATAAAGTTCAATGTTTCAGTTGTGGTGTGAAACTTCACCAATGGGAGCCTGTCAGTTCTTACCTTTAGTGGCCTTAGAAGAGTACGGGTACGATGAGCCAGATGCCAAACAGAAGAAGAAATAGTTTAAAAAATTCCATGTAGGAGGAGAATACTTCTTTAGAAGAATACATTGCTGGTTTACCTTTGGAGTTGCAAGAGCGCATTTTTCAGTATATTCCTAGCTTAGAAGATTGCATTCGTGTTTCACCTTTGGAGGTACGAGAACGTATTTACAAAGAATTTGTCAAGATTCAAGTGAAACGTAAAGAACAGTTACATCCTTTACGACACAAACATTTTAACCATTGGTATTTGAATGTGATAAGACATTTGATTTGGGCTAAGATATTCAAATGGTCAGACATTCATGAAAAACTACAGGACACTTTTAAGAAATTGGAGGGTACCACCTACAATGTGGCAGTGGAATATAGAATTCGATGGAACCAAGTGAAGGAAAAAAATGTGACCAACAGACAAGAATTCCAAAAACTGTTACAAGAACTGTCACCTCAAGACGAATCGCCTTTACGTCGTTTAAAATTAGATAGAATAATCACTAATACTTTTTTGGGATATGAATTACCTACCGATTCCATTTGGTTGGTATGTGAGTATTTTGTCACCAAGAAGACGGTCTCTTTAGAAGACCCTATTTGTAATGTGAAACTTCACTCCTCTTTGAAGTTGCAAGTTACCAGTGGTCTTAAAAGAGTATGAGTACAATGAGTCCGATGTTATGCCTCTACAAAAGTTGAAGAAGTAAAAAAATTCCATGTCGGAGAAGGATACTTCTTTACAATGGTATATTGGTGGTTTACCTTTGGAGTTGCAAGAACACATTTTTCAGTATATACCAAGCTTAGAAGATCGTATTCGTGACTTGCCTTTGAAGTTGCGAAAACGCATTTACGATGAGTTTGTCCAGATTCAAGTGAAACGTAAACTTCAATTCATTCCTCGATTTGCGTACTACCGTGACTTTCGACATATCAGAAGTCTGATTTTGAAGAAAAACTATCACGAGTATCGTGAAGAATACAAAAGAGAGTTACTTCTTTCCAAGTCGGAAACTTTACCAGAGTACATTCGTGGCTTGCCTTTGGAAGTGCGCCAAATGATTTACCAAGAGTTTGTCAAGATCCAAGTGAAACGTAAACTCAAAGTCATTTCTCGAGCTGTACACTATGCTTACTTCCAAAGTCATAGAAGACTGATTCTGGGAAACATCTATTGCAATAGCTACGTTCACGGAGACTTTCTCAAAAGGTACCAACCTTGGGAGCCTGGCTATAAAAACATGCCACCCAAGATACCTACCTTAGCCATCGACCCCTATCATGTACTGGTATGTCTGGGCTCTACTCGTCACTCGTGAAACGGATTCCGTGGAAGGAAGTCAACGATCGTGTTCAGACTTTAGAGGATTATAAAGACTTGATACAAGAACTGTTTCCATTGAATTTTGGACGCTATGCAGTGTGTGTCTTAGTGACTACTTATCTTGGAATTCGATTTCCAGGACATTCGTTGTGGAATATTTTTGAGGACAAGTGTTTACCTTGGATTATTTTGGAGGACCCGTGGTTGTTTTGGACTAATTTGTTGAGTTCAAAAAAACAATATGACCCTTTGTTCTTCTTCGGACTTAGTAGAAGAAGAAGATTATAAAAACTTGATTTTACCAGTACACGAAAAACAAATTGTACTTAAAGCGTTGAGAGTGGTAATAAAAATCAGTGAGGAACCTCCATGTGAAGAAGACATTCGTCACACTTTATCTGTCTATAAAACATTTCAAGAAGTGTGTTTTGCTAGTGAGTTACACCAACAACTTTTCAATTGGAAAGATGTACGACCCTGGAGAAACCTTGGTTTCCATGCTTGGCTACAAGAAGTGGCTCAGGTTGCCAAAGATTTGGCAACATCTTCATAAGTGTCCAAAAGAAGTGAAATGGAAACGACTGAAAGAAGAAAAAGAAGAACCTGACACAACAGTAAAGAAAGATGACCAGACCACTACCGTTGTTCAAATGTCACCTCCTGAGGAACACCACACTCCTCCTTCCTTTCCACCGTCAGAGCATTCTTCTACCAAAACAAAGAATAACAGAAGAAGAATGTCAACCACAGTGATTATGTCTTCCATTCCGAGGAGACCAGAATGTTGTACATTGGATTGTTTATGCACCATTTTAGATGTTTTAGTGTTAGCCTTAATTGTGTATGTGTTGATTTTAATTTGGTTGTTTTTACCAACAAAAAAAATAAACGTGTATGAAACGTATAAAATGTCTTGGGTCTTTTGTCTTCTTCTCAAAAATCTTCTTACCTCAGTCATGGCTACATCATCTTCTTCTTCTGCCTAGTCTACCTCGTCTACCTCCTCTTCTGTGGTCAAAGTGATTGACGAAAAGTTAGATCGTCAAAGTTGGAATGCTTTGTATCTGCGCCATCCATTTAACATGTTGATTGCTGACCGAGTGGTTCAGGTAAAACCGAATTTGTTAAACGTTTGATCGAACAAAAAGCTGATTTGTTCGATCGTCCACCTCAACGTATCGTGTGGTGTTACAAAGAGTGGGAATCGTCTTACACGTTATTGAAAGAAAGTCAAGGAGAAACCATTTCATTTGTGGATGGTATTCCTCACGAAGACGATGGGATCGTGTCTGACGTGAGTCAAACCCATTTGGTTATTTTTGATGACATGTTAGGAGAAGACGAAGAAGAAATTAAACCTTGGTTTACACGAAAAGGACACCATCGTAATGCTAGTATTGTCTACATTACTCAAAATTTATTTCAACAAAGTAAAGCCCATCGGACCATTAGTCTCAACGCTCATTGCGTGGTCTTGTTTAAAAGCCCCAGAGACAAATCTCAAGTACAAGTGTTAGCCAAACAGTTAGGTGCTCCTTGGCTCAATTATGCGTACGACGATGCCACTCAAACCCCTCACGAGTATTTACTCATTGACTTAAAACCCACCACTCCTGACTATTTGAGATTTCGTGCCCAATTGTTTCACCCTTGGGGTCAAGAAGGTGGTCCTGTCATTTACACGTCCCCTTCAGCCAATTTTTTAAAAAAAGAAAAAAAACTATAAAAACAACCACCACGTCATTTCTGTCTCACACTCTTTTGAGATGACTTCCTTTCAAGCTCATCCTTCGGCTAAATTGATTCGTGCCTTGTATGGTATCAGTCGTGAAAAAAATGCACAAGTCCGTGCTCATTTGTTAGAAGCGAGTCTTAAAGAAGTGTTACGATGGTTTACTTTGACGGCACGTCAATTGCTGCAAGGCATCATTCACATCCCTCATCAAACTCAACGTTTTTTTCAAAAACATAAAGGGGCATTGTCACAACTAGCCGATCCTAGAATCGATTCACGGACTAAAAAACAAATCATTTTAACTCCTGGTGGAAGTGGTTCTTTAGGAGGGGTCATGATTCGTTCCCTTTTGAAATGGGATCCTAATGCCCAAGCCAAAACACCCAAAACTCCTAAAAAGAAGAAATGTCCAAAGAAGAAAAAGAAAACCACTCCCCAGAAAAAGAAGAAAGCCCAAAAGAAAACTCGTGCCAAGAAAACAACACCTACCACTGGTACCCGCCGTAAGAGAGGTACTGCGGCCAGGACGCAAACGTACACCCGCAAAACACCACCACCATTGCCATCACCATCACAACAGTCCCCAATGACGAGGTCTCCTTTTGCGTCCACATCTTCATCTTTGTCTTCTTCACCACCCTTTACGATGATGCCTGCCAAACCAGACTTAAGATCCGTGTTTCCTAATTTGATGCAAAAATGGAAACCTATTTCGAAAGTGACCACTTCGGAGCCCTCGACTTCAGCTGATTTGGCCATGGCAGCAGCAACCAACAAAGTACCGTCCCCTAAAACCAAAGTCCAAGAAAGAACCGGTATCTTACAAAGTTTAGTGGATTTATCCAAAGAAGAATTGAGACGATTTAGTCCCTTGAAAACACCTCAACGTCGAGTGAGCCTGTCATGAAGATGGTACGTCGTGCAGACAGTCAGTGGAGACGTGTTCCAGTATAAATTAGAAGGGTACCCTGCCAGAGACTTCAGACTTGTTTTCTACCCTACTAAAAAAGATGACTCCCAAACGTGCACACCACCACCACCAAAAAAAGAAGAAAAGTAAAACCACCAAAAAAGGACGACTTCCACCTCGTCTGGCAAAATATTGGGATGTCTTGTCTGTCTTGACCAAATCCAATCCTCCCATGCGAAAACAACTCATTCAAACAGCCCCCAAAGAAATCATCGATAGCGTGTGTGAATGTTGCTTGAACGTTTTGAAAGGAACGGTACCTTTGTCCAAGATACAGAAACAAAAATTAGGGAAACATCGGAATGTTCTTCGTCAAATGGTGAAAAAGAAAATACCTCTTCAACAAAAGAAAAAAATGTTGGTGCAACGAGGAGGATTTCTACCTATGTTGATAGGACCGTTGTTAAAAATAGCAGCTCCTTTGTTCGGAACGATTGCTGGACCGCTTTTAGGAGGTGTCATGCGAAAACCAAAAAAAAAGAAGATAAAAAGGACCACCCTTCTCTGAAAAGACCACACCTTTTTGGTACCTGTGGATGAAATGGAAGGACGAAAACTGACTTTAGTACCTTACAAACGATGGATGGAATTTCATCGTTGGAACGAACAACGGATACCTCATTTACCACCCAATCCTAATCTCAACGAGATGTCCCAGTTACAACAAGAATTACAATCCCTGATGGAACGAAGCAATTTGTCAGAAACAGAAAAATCGCAACGGTAGCGGTCAACTTTTACAACGTCTACAACTCTTTCGCCAAAAAGCAGTCGACGAAACAGCTCCACCCACTCTGAGAGATTTTAAAGACCCTGATGAAAAGCGAACCTAAAGTCACCACTAAAACAGACACCAGCACAGGAATGACAGTAAAAGAAGAAAAAGAAGAAGAAGAAGAAGAATTACCAACTCCACCTACTCTTAAAAAGAAAAAAAAGTTAGCCACACCGGGTTGGATAAAAAAGATGTTGTCAACCCCATTACCCTCAGAAAAGAAAAAGAAAGAAGTGAAGTCAGAAGTCAAAACAGAACCGATGACCCCTGTTCAAACAACATCTTCTTATTTTACACCAGTGGCACGTCGGACACGTAAACAATCCAAAAAGATACCCCACGAAGAAAAGAGTATTGGTACTTGGTTGACTTATTCATCTTGAGGGAATCATGGAGAAACTTTTAGCCACCATTTATTACAATCCTGGTCATGCTGCTGGCTACGGAGGAGTTCAAAAATTATATCGAGCTGCTAAAAGTAAATTGAAAAGTGTACGTTTACCCGAAGTACGACGATGGTTACAAGAACAATCGACGTACACGTTACACAAACCCGTTCGACGTAAATTTTCTAGAAGTACAACTCAAGTGGAAGGCATCGATCATCAATGGCAAGCCGATTTAGCCGACGTCTCTCATTTAGCCACTTACAATCGTGGTCACAAATATTTGTTTTGTGTCATCGACGTGTTTTCCAAATTTGCTTGGGTCGTGCCTTTGACCTCTAAAAACAGTACCGAATTGGTACGTGCCTTAAAATTGGTCTTGAAACAAAGTGGACGCCAACCTTTACGATGGCAAACTGACAAAGGCACCGAATTTCTAAATCAAGCTTTTCAAAAAGAATTGAAACAAAGACAAATTCATTTTTTTACTACCGAAAATCCTGAAACCAAAGCCAGTATCGTGGAACGCTTTCAAAGAACTTTGAAAGAACGCATGTGGAAATATTTTACACATCAACATACTCTCAAGTACATCGACGTGTTTACCCCGTTTGGTCAAAGCGTACAATCAATCGTACCATCGTAGCATCGGATGTGCCCCCGAAGAGGTCAGCCCTGAAAACGAAGTGACCGTGTTTGATAAAATGATTTGGTTCACCCCAGAAAAAAAAGAAGAAGAAGAAAACCTTGTTGGAGTTAAAGACGGGAGAATTGGGTTCGCATCGGAAAAACCAAACGTACTTTTGACAAAGGTTATTTACCTAACTGGACCACCGAATTGTTTCGTGTCACTACCCCCGTCCGTGGACGTGATCCTCCCGTCTATAAATTGGAAGACATGCACGGTGACGTACTCAAAGGAACATTTTACTTGCCTGAGTTACAACGATTGACCAAAAAAGAAGACGCCTTGTACGACATCGAAAGCATTCTCGAACAAAGAAACACGTAAGTAGGCAAACGACGAGTAGAAGAAGTCAAAGTACGTTGGAAAGGATATCCTCCTAGTTTTGATTCTTGGATTGCTGCTTCTCAAGTCGTCGACTATAAAAAGAAAAAGAAGTAACTCAACAACATGCCATTCAACACAGCAACCACGAATTCAACGACTCCTTCGCAGAGTTCTTCTCTTCAAGAATTACAAAAACAACCGCTTTGGGTGTGGTGCGGAGAACGTGTGCCTAAAAATCAAATCGTCTTTTTCTGCCAAATTTTTGTAGTGTATTGTGTCATCGGAGCAGCTATTGCCAATTTGAGTTTGCAACAAGGAGACAAACAATTGTGGGACCATTTTACTTAGCAGTTGCATCGGTTATCTTTACCTAGTCCCTCTTTGAAATTACGGACGAACGGACAACAGTCACCACCACGGGAGTACAACCAACGCCAGTCCACCTTCTTCTTCGTCCAGTCACCATAATACCAATTCTCTTTTAGAACCCTTTGAACATCATTCTTCTGTTCACTTGAGTGACTCCTCGGACACCAGAACCACCTTAGAACTATGAATGACCAATTTTATTTAACTTTGCCTAGTGACAGTTCCATGGATGTGTTTCCCAACAACACTTTATGTTGTTTCACGACCAAATTACCTCAATCCATTCAATTGGATCACGAAGCTCATTGGGAAGTCAGTTTGGTAGAAATCATTCATCCTACGCAAATCATGAACATCAACAAAGGTCAAAACACTATCATTGTGGAAATCTTGAACAAAAAAGTACAAGATGACTTGGACAAAAATGATCCTAAAATCTGGGAAGGAGACAAAAATAATCCTGACATGAAGGGATCATTCAAAAAGGTCTCAGATGAAAAAAAAGGTCTTTGGTCAGTATACCCTGAGAATTCCTACGGGGTATTAGTTTAGTTCTAGACATTTGGTGGACACTATTGAGTCCATCCTTGATGGGTCAATTGGCAAGCCTTAAGCAATAACCGAAAAATTTTAACGTGTCACTTTCAATAATGTGGCACGCACGTTTCAACATTCAATTTTATATGGTAGACCCAGATGGTGATGTCATCGGCGACAAAACTGCTAAAGAAAAAGGTATACCGAGCAGGAGAGAAGATTCATGACCATTGAATTTTCTCCTGGGTTGTATGCTATTTGGGTGGAAATAAAGAGTATACCAATCGAAAAGTTTCCAACCAACATAGAATTCGCAGATGCTTTTCGCACCCTTATCGAAGTGAACATTGGACTGAATTTAATGTTTGTGTACTCCGATGTGGTAGAGTACAACGTGGTTGGACTCACAGCTGCTCCCTTACTAGTCATTCCTTTCAAGTAAATACTGATGCTGGTTACGTACGAAGACGGTGGAAACACGTTTCACGTTCACCGTGAATTTGTACACCCTCATTATCTTCCAGTCAGTAAATCGTATTTGACAGTGTCAACATTAGTAATAAAAGGAGATTTAGACAAGATGTACCATTCATTGACAAGAGGAAAAGTCACGGTGAAAACTACATTTTCGAAAAAAGGTTCTCTAACGTCTTGTAACTCCCCAAAAAAATGTATCCAGTGTACCGAGGAGTGGCTCGACAACGAGGACATGGTTTAGGAGATATGTTAAGATCGGCTTTTCGAACGGTAGCTCCTATTTTGAAACCGATGGTGTCTCGAGGATTTCATACCTTAAAAGATGCCGCTTTGACACAAGGAAAAGAATTTTTTGCAAAACGTCCCTCATTGACAAACAAAATCCCAAAGAAGCCTTTATGAGAGCAGGCAAAAATGTGTTGATGAACACTGGTAAAGATCTTTTGGGTCTCCGAGAAAATCCTATAAATATGATTCACGCTTCAGGCTCTGGCATTACTTTCACAGCAAGGGGACAAGGTAGAAAGAGACGACGACATCGAAATCCTTTCAAAGGTTCATAAAGAAACACACGGTCAGTTCAAAAAAGAATAAGAAAAGAAGAAGAACCGTCGAGAATTAGACGTGTTTGATTTATTAAAAGCCATGGAAAATGATTGAACCGAGATTCTTGCGAAGTGTACCAAGTCAGAACTGGATCTGTTTTCTATGCCCCTACCATGATGACGATGCAAGAATCCCCAATGGGTAGGGAATTTCATCCTGTATCGTCTTGACGGATTCAGCTCCTATCGAATTTGAAATCAAAGGACAAACCGTAGATTATATCGATCTGAATAACAGTTACTTGTACCTGAAGCTCAAGTGAGCAATACGACTGACAATTCCCCTTCCTGTGGAAAATTCCAGAGTGGCTCCCGTCAATAATTTCATGCATTCTTTGTTCAGCGGGAGTAGATTTGTACTTGAATAACAAACTGATCAGCAAGCAGTTTGGATACTTACCCTTACCGTGCTTATTTGAAAATCCTCTTGACGTACGGAAAAGAAGCCACGAACATTCATCTGGATGCTTCGGTGGTCTGGAAACCTGACACCCTCGACAAAGTTCAACAATACAGAATTACCTGTAGCGGCGGTACGGCGGCGGTAGGGCCCCCACAAGTAGCAGCAGTAGCAGCAGACCCAAAAAATGTCGGATTTAACGACCGTCGAAAGAAAATCAGACGCACTTTAGAACTGATGGATCGTTTGCATTTGGACATGTGGTTGCAAGACAAGTATTTGTTGAACGGAGTAGATGTACGCCTGAGACTGGAATCGCAGTAGTGGCCGCTTTCCCATTTGATGAGCGAAAACGCCCAACTGGGAAAACCATCATCCAAGAAGCCAAACTTTACGTGCGAACGTGTGGAAGTACCTCTTACAAAGTAGCCCAATGACATCAGTCAAACCTTGAGCAGAACCACTGCCAAGTATCCTGTGCGACACGTGGAAGTGAAAACCTTTACTGCAGGCCCGCTGGACTCCGATCCATAGTCGAAGATCACATCTTCCAGGGACAGCTCCCCAAACGTTCCATCATTGGTATGGTTCCTAATTCAGCCTTCAATGGAGTCAACAATGGAAAATCCGTTCCAGTTTCAACACTTACAACGTCTCCAAGATTGAAGTCAGTCGAGATGGCAAGGCCTTGGGTACCAGACCTTTTGAACCTGACTTTGGTCCCCAGAAAAATTACTTGCGATCTTACTTGAGCATGTTTGAAGCCACAGGACTGTTAGGCACCAACACCAGCCACGGCGTTTCGTACGAGGATTATGAAGGAGGGTATGCCTTGTGGGGATTTGATTTCACTCCGGACCAAGGCAGCGACGAAGGACATTTCCACCCTATAAAATCAGGCCCACTTCGTGTGGAACTTCAGTTTAAAGAAGCTCTACCTCACACAGTGAACGTCGTCTTGTATGCAGAATTTGATAATACTCTAGAGATCAACAGTTTGAGAGAAGTGATTCAAGACTATTAGAAGAAAAGAAAAAAGATGCAGCAAGAAGAACTTATGGAGATAGATGAGGGATTTTGTGAAGTGATTCAACAGTCACAAACTACCACGAAGGATGATGATGATAATGATGATGACAAAGTCATTCGTTCAGTACCTCAAATAGAAGAAGAAAACAATTCAGTTCCAAAGTTTGCTGGATTTATGGCTTGTCGATGGCCAGAACAAGAAAAGCAGTTAGTGTCCTGTTATGCTCAGGAATTGACTGAAAGAATTAACAGTCTGATTAAAGAACAATGTTATGGATGTCAAAACGATCATCCCAGTCAGATAAAACACGACAAATGTATGATGTTGACAGGTGAAGAAAAATTGGATGAATATTTGGAAACGGCCTGGAAACAAATCTCAGATGAACACGTGTTGAAACAGTGGTATAAAGTCTTGCAGAATTCTTCTTTTCCTCCACTTACTCTTCTGGAGATCAGACGTATCGAAGGACTCATTGAACAGAGTGCAGAGCCTATCCGACGTGAATATTCCTGGAATTACAAGGCAGATCAATTCAAGCATAAAGTCAGGTGTGCATTGGTGACCTATTATTTCCATTGAAGACAAAAAAAAGAAGAAAAAAATGGATACTAGAGAACTTTATTACCTATTGACTCGTAGTTCCTACACTTCTTCTTGGAATCCTGTGGTATGTGCTAAAGATGAACTACCAAAACCGAAAGATGTTCATGCCTATATCATCAATACCGACGACAGTCATCTACCAGGAACCCATTGGGTTGCCGTGTACTTTCCCAACGCTCACTGTGTGGAATATTTTGATTCTTATGGATTACCTCCTTTGGAAAAGGACATCATTGACTGTATGAGAAGAAATGCCGTCTCGACTCGATTCAATAATGTTCGATTACAAGGATCGGATTCCATGGTGTGTGGACAATATTGTGTACATTTTCTTCATCACCGCAGTCTTGGATATTCCTTAGAACATTTACTGACTTGGTTTAATAGTGACTATGCTAAAAACGATGCTAAAGTACAAAGATGGATTTGTGAACATTTTGGTTATCTCTTGTCTTTAGCTCACAAGCGTAATGTCAATCAGAATGATGTAGATGTAGAAAGGTGGAGGTTTAGTTTACCACCCCAACGTTGTCAACCTTGTAAATATGTACCTGTTTAAAAAATTTTATTGTTAAATTGTTAGTATTTTTATGTTAGAATGATTATTGTTGATTAAAAAATGGTTATTGTTGAAAAAAAATGGTGTTGTGTGTTTTTATAATTGAATTTGAAAAAAAAATATGTTCTATCTCTCTTTCTATCGATCTAAAAAACTATCCTCTTTCCTCTATCTGTTATCTCACTGTCGATCTGAAACCCTACCATGTTTTCCATCGCGTCCGCGCGTTAAGCATATAAAGCGGTGCGTTGGCCAGTGTAGTCATTCTCGTTGACTCGTCAAGATCTCAACAGTTCGAAAAAAAAAGAAGATGGCAGCAACCAAGATTACAAAGCTGAATGAAGCTATGGTAAACATTCAGAGGGTGAAGAATCATTTAATGGAAACCCACCCGGAAAGAAAGACGATGACGTTCATTCATATGGCGCATGATCTAGTAGAAGAGGTCCTGAGAGAAGAAATACTTAGGGAAAGAACAGAATGGGAGGTGGGACAACGACTACAGCAGCAACAACAACAGCAAAGACAACAACAGCAACAGCAACAGCAACAACAACTTATGCAGTCTAACAAACTACCTGACGGCGAAGTAAGTTGTAAGATTGACTGTGAAGAATTTGCCTTCTCTTTCACCCGAAAGAGACCTGCCTGCCTTAAAGCTGTGAGACCAACTGCTAAACGTGGCCGCCCTGCTGGAGCTGCTGCTACCACTACTGCTGCTACTTCACCCCTAAGAAGTTAAAAAACAACATAACTTCTTAAAACCCAACGGTCCTTTTAAGGGCCACCCCAATCTCTAGAAAAGATTACTACTCTCATATTGCCATATATATTTTTTGTGTTTTATATGTTTGTTTGTTTGTTTGTTTGTGATAGCAGACCCAACAAAAAAAAACCTTTTCCCTTAGTAAGTTTGTGGAGTGTGTTAAATATAAAAAAATTTATAAAAGTAAAAAATGGTTGTGTGGTGTGTGAAAGTTTGATGTAAAAAATTTTAAAAAAGTAAAAAAATGGTTGTGTGGTGTGTGAAATTTTGATGTAAAAAATATATTTAAAAAAATATGAATTGTATGTTTGTGGTGTGTGTTTGGTTTATAAAAAAATATGGATGGTATGGTGTGTGTTTCATTTTTATCAAAAGTAGTTTCTTTTAGGTCCGCGCTTTTTAGAGTAAGGGGTGATGGAGTGCAAAATCCGCGAAGCCTAGAATGACGTCAAACGAATGACGTTAGACGCGGGGTAGTGGGGTGATGTTTTTTTTGGTTTTTTAGGTGTAAGGGATGTTTTCCTTCACGTCCGCGCTTCTAGTATATTAAGACAACACCTTCACACTTGAGCTATCCCATTTATTCAAGAGAATGAATAACTTAGAAATCGTGAGACAAGTTAGAGTTCATTTAGAGGTGGCGTGGCACCTCCTCCAAGACTTGGAGAAGAAGGAGAAAGAGGAGAGGGAAAAGAAAATCCCTATTAAACCCCACCGGATGATGGAGGAGCAGGACACCAATAAAGAAAATTGGGATCCTGAAGCGGACCATCCTCCATTTATCCTAAAAAACTCAAACAAGCGCTGCATGAGTTTCAAAACATGGAGGGGGAGTTGCCCTGCATGCAGGGCAAAGCCTTGGAGGTGCCCACACCTCCTCTAGATGAACTCTTCAACTAAAAAATCCAACGGTCCTTATCAGGACCACCCATTTTACAAGAAAAAGATTAATTTCTTTCCATCATTGCCATGTCCTACACACACGACCCCCGTATGTAGTGACGACGACAACGTCCTCTACTATCAAAAACACCCCCCACCCAGTTTTTGATGGTAGAGGACGTTGTCTTTGTCACTACATACGGACGCTATGATAAATTCCCGTAGAGTACCCCTAGAGGCCCCCCAGTACGTATAAACTTTTTCACTTTTGTACCCCAAGTGCCCCCTCAGTACCTATAGAGACCCCCCAACGTTAAATTCCCGTTGGTACCCCAAGAGGCCCCCAGTACCTCAGTCACCCCCCTCTACTACTTCTGGCTCATATAATCAATAAAGAAGTCCGGGGAAAAGTTTCGAGACTAGACCTTCTCGGAAATATGTATATGTAGATGGTCTCGTCCTACCTCATTCCCTTGATTGCTTTTAAGTGACCATACACGACTGCGACTTACATTAAAGAAACAAAAATCTGCTACTTTGCATTCTAAGCTGACACTTCATGCGTCAGATCTATGTAAAGCGTAACTTTACTCCGACGCTTGTATAATGTATTTGAAAAAGAGAACGTTTATGTCAATGGCTGTTATTAAATGGGCTTTCTCGCAATCCTTTCATTTGCAAATCCGAAGAATCACCATGACATTTTAAAACATGTTTTACCGACTGCCAAGGGAGAAAAAAAACACTTTATTTTCAAGAGAAAACGGAAAATTCAACATTACATATCGTAGAACTTTAAGGTCTCACTGGACAGTTTTGTTTTGTGAATTTGCATAAAACTAAGGCAGATTGCAAAACAATGAGAATAATTCTACTTTAAAGATACAAATAAAATCGAACCAATGATTTTTTGCTGAAAGCATGCCTGTCGGCTTTGATTAGGGTATTCAGATTTACTGCTTGTACAAGTGATAACTACCACCAATCCCTAGGGGAGGGGGTGTCAAAATACAAAACTATCCAGTGAGACCTTAGGGCATCCTCTGACGCTAATGTCATTAAATGATTTTAGTTGCATTTAGATACACCATTTAGCGGGGAGCTTATCTGGTTTGCGAGAAGTATCAGCCAATCTTGTTTTTACATTCAGTTTGTCCCTAAATTTTGCTTGTTTTCGCTGTTAAATACATTATGATGTGGTTGCTACCCTTGGTTACAATTTTAATATGTCTAATATTCTGTACGCATGATATAGTGAAAAATAAGCCAGTTTGAGTTGTTTTTGCATCAACTGGTTTAATGCGTGTAAGCAATGAGCAAAACAATGGACAATACGAGGACATCAACTATTCTCTGGAGTTTTATATTGGGAAGTATGGACTAGCGACAATTTTTTTTTCATTGTCCAAACTCAAAATGTATTAGTAGGAAATATGGCAACTGACCAAAAACACCACTTTCTAAGCTTCAAAATACAAAATAATTTGTTTAAGATTCTCAGCCAATGATCCACCCAATCCCATGGGTTCTTAAGCGCCAATAATATATGCTGATCTTTGAAGTAATTAACAATTATTTCTCAAACAATAATATCCCGCCAAATAGTACTCAAAACATTAGTCAGCTTATAAGCTATTGTTTCACCTGACCCCGTGGGCTCATAAGCAAAATAATAAATTCTTAAAATAATAAATTCTTAATTTCTGAAGTTCTAAATGTTATTATTCAGACATTAAGACACAATGAAACATTATAAGCGCAAAAAAAGAAAATAAAATATGCAGATTCTTTGAGTAATAATTCTATTCACAAACAAAACCACCTCAACATAAATAGTTGATGGGAAATTGCACCGCATTTTAAAACATACAAAAATCGCTGTTGAAAAAATATGTAAAAAGCACAAATATAATTAGAAACGCGATTGTCCAAATAGTGTTTTACTCGCGCTGTCTTAAGACCGCTATTGCAGATTTTAATACACTGGTTTAAACGGTGTCAATGAATAAAACAGGTACGCCAGTTAGACAGGTTAACCATGTTCTTTAACTAACTCTATCAGGGCGATCAGTAGGATCGATTCTTGTACATTTCTGAAAATATTTAAGTGAAAGAAAGGATTGCATATGAATTTATACATTTAATTTGTAAGTATAACACACTTGAAGTCACTTATCTTTTATTTGTTATCTAAATAGGATCGTATATAATTTAAGATTGTTGTATTTCTGAATAGGTATTTAATTTAGGGATGGCCTCAGTAATGTGCACGCGGGTAAAAAATACCGATAAATGGATATAGGAATGGGGGTCCAAAATACTTAACATTGTAACTCAAGGGAAGATGTAATTCCTCCGACATACGTATTTTCAACTCGGCTAGTTCTTCCTATTTTCGTCTCTTCAGTTAAACTTCATTCCCGCTGTACTAAAAATAGTTAAATTTGCTAAACATGTCAACTGTGCTCGATCTCTGGATGACATACCCGATAAATTCGACACGTTGTATCCGATTTCATGCAAACATATACTACCTATGAACGGAAGTTGAGGGTAGTGTTCTGATTATCTTGGATGTTACCCATGACGAAAAGGGAAGTTTAGAACAAAGCCAAGTACACCCATTGGAAATTGAAGACAACATCGAAAAGCAAATTACATTTTTTTACAGGAAAATTCTTCATTATTTTAATTTTTTTATCATGTTACACTAAAATTTTCATTTCACTTTTTTCCATTGGTTCATTTTATATCACTCGCTTTTTGTCAAGGGTGAAATCCAAGATTATACAAAGGGAAATTTAAACACATTAATAACTTTGTATATTGTTTCGTTTAAATTTTGTTTTTATTTCAAAGCTATTTACTAATGAAGCAAGCTATAGAAGTTTCATAGCAAGTAAAACACTGATACCTATTGGAACAACAATAAATATGTACTCAGAATTTTCATTCTTATCAGAAGGCTGGTAAAAGTCACAAAGTCAGAAGGCTGGTAAAAGTCACAAAGTTTAGGTTTTCTAGGTTGTTCTATAGTATCGTCAGCGTGAGTTGATGAGTATAGAATAAAAACATCATCCAAATTATTTAAGTAATTGGTCATCAAATGTTGTTCGCTTAACCTGTGATTTAGATAGTCAATGGTCGTATTTCTGTTTCCGGTATACCCTGCTTGCTTGTTTTGAAATTCTTCCAAAGTTATATCGTGTTTAATGCTCTCTTGCTTTGCACCATCAGCTTAAATAAATCAGAACACAAAACAAACTTCCTGCAAATAATAAACGGTTAGTTACTGCACCTCAAAAAACTTCTTCTGCTGCCATCTTCTTTTTATTGGTAATATATTTCTGTACTGTTTCCGTATATAATTTTACATCCAGATGGAATAGATTCTTATTTGTATCTCAATCAAAGTATTAAAAACTTATTATTTCAATTTAGTATTCAGGTGTTTCTTTTACATTGTAATGGTTAGGTTTTGATTATTTTTGTTTCTTCACCTAATGAGTAAGGCACACGTTCCATATACAAACCAATTGTATATTATAAAGGTTCATTATGTAGGTAAGAACAGTGTGTGATTTTTTTAAATTGAACTTATTTTAACAATATGCCGTGTGCGACTTGTATTCAGCAAAACGTGAAGGAATATATTTAAATTTGAAACACAATAACTAACTTATGAGCGTAATGTCAGGCTTAGAAAAGCCTAACAAATTCTTTCTTTTTTTATACAATTTGAGTAATGTCGTTTATTTCAAAGTTTTCAAAGATTGAAATTTCATTTTTGTCATTCAAAATTAATGTAATACCATGTGGATATCCAAGATCTGATATAATGTGAATATCGTAGAGCAATTCACATCCAGCTAAAACTTTAGTTTTCTAATGAATTCCTTTGATACATATCGATTTCATATTCAAATGTTATAATTCTTTTGAATAATGCAACAGTATTTGCTCCAATTTCTGGGTATATTTGAGCTTTAACTGTATCAGTTATCCACTTAATACAAGTCTTTTTATCTACTTCAGTCTAGAGCTCTGTCTATTGAATCGTAATAATTTTGTGTTGTAACTGGTTATATACACTGAGTAATTATTAGATGGAGTGATTTAAACTTCTGAATTATTCTTCAAATCCTCAATTTAAATACTGTCTTTTTTGTTGTGATTTGATGTCATACCTTCTTTGACTTTATTCACGTACATTTCATAATTATAGAAACCATCAAGACTTAAAACAGTCCTTGCTTCATTATTGTCGTTCATGTAATAGAAGACGCTGTTTGTTAATTAGTAAGAAATAGTGTAATAACCACCAGCAAAATATAGTATCTGTAATGAAATGGATAGTTTACTATCTCTGTTATCAATTGTGCTTTTTAACAAAAATTGATTTTATAGGTTGTCCTTCTGGCGTAATATACACCACTTGTATATGACACATTAGATTTTACCTCTGTTTTGTTGTAATCTTCTTCTATCCTGTATTTCCTTTCTATAAAAATGGTCTTTTCTAACTCTTAAATTTTTAATCTCGCAATGTCTTCTTCTCCCCCCCCCCCTGCATTGCATTCTTGTATCTGGTATACTCGTTAACTATCAAATTGAATAATTTATAGCTAAATTCGTTGTCATTACTTACCAGGTCATCTGTATTGTTTAACTTAGTAATAGAGCAGTTACTATGGCATCCTGTTCATAACTTTGTTGTAAATCAACTTTTCATTTAAAGCTTCTGCAACAAAACCAAGTAAAGTTACACCAAATTCAGTACAAACCAGAAGACAATAATTCCTGCTCATAATCCTGCGATTTCTAAACTATCATCTGCTATACCCATTCCACCGAAACTGTGGACATGCTAACATTTACCCAATTCAAATGTAGTGTATGCTGTTTGTTTATTTCTGTCTAACACCTCTATAGTGTTCTATATCTCTAACCAAGGCATTTTTAATTACGTTCATCTTTTGCGACCTAACATTCATACTATTGTCTTTTTTAAGCGTCTGCACTTATACGAATAAAATAAGCTACCTAATTATGCTGTTTGGCAGTATCCCATGTGACACAAAGAAAGCTAACTGCAAATTCGGAAGGTTAAAATAAAACAGTCAGTTTTAATGTTTCTTCAAATTTAGATTTACTAGATGTACCAAATATCTTTATCAATAAGGTTAGAAGAGTAGAGTCAAACTCCACACCTTAAACCGTATTAATTGTGTTGTTTGCCTCGCTCATTTCATACTGTAATAATTCGCTACCCTCATAACACATGAAATGGATTTTGGTGTTCTTTTGGTACAGTTTCTTCTTTCTGGTGTTTTCCTTGTTCAAGAGATGGTTTTTGATTCGTACACATCTAAACAACAGCAAAAACAACAATACCACTACCCAACAAGTAATGTCATTTATTTCAACTAGCTCTTTTTCTCATGTTTATTTGGTTTTACTTTTTCTTGTCCATCTTCAGTCTTTCTGTTTTGTCCTTATGAATCATTTTGATTTCAGTCCAAGTTACCTGCCAAGTTCAACTCTATGTGGATCTTTTTTCCTCTGTGAAGTTACTTTTTAGAATTTGACTCGTACTTATTTTCATCCATATTTTTACCTTGATCCAATTCCACGTGTAATTTTCACTAAATCATTAGCAAAAGCATGTTTTTCAAGTTAGTGCCAAATAACAGCAAATATCAAATGATATTTGTTTAACATAGATATAAATAACGATGATAAGACATGTATGAAATGTGGAATAGTGAAAGAAAACGTACATGAATTTTATAAAACCAGTTGTTACAAATGAACATTACAAGAACTCAATAAAAGAAGAAGAAAAATCACATTAAAAAGAAATGTCGCAATGATAAATGTTAAACTATTTCATAGGACAAGAGTTAGAATTTTACAGAGATAGACTTCTAAGATCAAATCAGATACTGCATTATAATTTCAAGGTGTTCCGTCTATTGATTTTCACTGGAGGAGTTAAACTTTATTAAACATAAAGGTATTAGTTATGATGATTTATAGAAATCATTTAGTTCCTGTGATTCCTTGACTTATCCGATTCTGAATAACAAAGCAAATGATTCATTGGTCTAGTACAAGATATATGAAACCTAGTGAAGAAGTATCAAAAGGCGCTAAAATGATATTAGTAACCGAGGTTATACAACACATAAAACAGTTGAAGGTTTTAAAACTGTCAGCTTTATTATTGATAAACTTTTGTATAGCATTAATTAGTTTTTGTTATCTATTCTTTTTCCTCTGGTTGTTTCTTTTTACTTAATGTGACTGAATGTTATCAAAATAGCAATCTTCTTTTTACTCTTTCCATAATTTATTTAAATCATATTTTGTACAATGTTACCAATTGTAATTGTTTCTGATTTGAATCTGACACCTGACAATGACTTTGATAATGTTAGCTGATCTTGCATTGACAAAGATTATGTTTTGTTTGGTTTACTTGTCATCAATTTATTCCAACCTTTTGTCAGTTAAAATTTGACCAATTGTTTATTACATTAATGATCCATTGCTGCTTGTATAGTTCGATGTCGGTGAAGTAAAGAAGCTGGTATTTGATTCTTGTATAAAACTTAAATCTTATTAAAAGTTGTTTATCTACCATGCAAATAGCGTAAATATTGCAGAGAAGGGTGTATAATATTTGGTTAGACATTTGAAAATTCTCTGTACGATGAAGATGATTACGATGAACAAATTCATAATATAACACATGAAGATGCTTCAGCGCATAATAATTTATCTAATGAGTGATTTTAAACTCATCATCAATCTCTTGTATCTACAACTTTGTATCTGTTACCTTTAGTTTTAGTAGATGAATACAAAGAATATGTTAAATACGGTTTTAGTGTAGATGATACAAAAAATTTATAATAAAATATAATTAAAAAGTAAAACATTGAATTACCAAGAATTAGATAAAAATTAAATATAACTTTTTTTTGAAAAAATTGTTCTGTAAATAAGACGACAACATTTAACTCTAAAGTTATTCAAAAACGTGGCATTAACTTTGGCTTGACAAACGATGGTATCACCAATTAACTACAAAGGAAAATATTTAATCAGCCTCTAGAATCGACAGTTAATGTAAGACAAAAAATTCAAGTCCATGATGCAATAGAAGAGCGAACACTCAACACAAATAAACCATTAGTCCAGCAAGTAAGAGAACCAAATCGTTTTATATTTTAACTCTGTCAAAGATAAATTGCAGAATAAAATTCCGTTCGTTATGGACTTATTGCAAGGCATAAAACATAGTAGATATTATACTAAAGGAGCAAAAAGGGAGTCATTATAAAAGCATGATGATATCTGCTTGGGAAGCTATTCCACCGGGTTTTAAACTGTGTACGATCAAATAGTTATAATAATGTCTGATAAAGCTACTGGTAGAAGCCATTTTAGAATCTTCTTAATAGATATTGTAGATGGTGGACCTAACTTGAAACTGAAGAGTTTTTCAAGCGACATACTGTAACTAACAATTAACCCTATTTGTAACGTTGCTCTGTAAATTATCTTGACAATATTGTTGTTGTTGTTGTTATTGTTGTTTCTGTTTTTTCTCTGACATTTCGCTGTCAATTTAAATTGTCAGAACGTGGATAGGATTATCGCATATTCATTTCATTTTAGAAAATGCTTTGAAAATGCTGCTGCGCTTAAAGTGTCATTAGTTTATATATAGATACACCATTTCAGAAAAGTGATAAATATATGATGTAGGTTCTGACACTGTTCCGTTCATATGCTTAACAGTTGTACCTTAAACAACATGTGTTTAATGCACAGGCTTTACTGTTATGTTATGAGAATACTTTGACGCTGTGTTATGTACGACTTTGCCTTTTTACTTTGTGCAACGTGATTTTGAACAGGTTTAATCCAAAGTTTCAAGTTTGTAAATGATGTCGCCGATGCCAATTAGCAAGAGAAGATTTAAAATTGTCAATAAAATAAATAATGTATTTTTCGCTTTTATTGTTCCGAGAAGCAATAAAATTCATTTTTGATTTCTTTGTTGTGTTCATTTATTTGTTCCATGTCTTCGTCTTATTAATTGTGCTGTACATCTTGAAACATAATCAGTATGTTACAACTTTCCTGTATCTTCTCTCGCGTGATGAACAAATGGCTAATTGTTTGTTTGTTTGTTTTTTTTAATTTTTCAAAATTCCTTACACAATAGATTGAATGCTTCTTTAGTTGTATCTTTTTTTTTTTTTTTTGACTTTCCTCAACATTTTGCAACTCAAGTTGAATATTTTTAGTTGTTGAATATTTTCTTTTTTTCTCTCCTCTATTAAATTCTTATGAGTTGAATTTGTCGGTCTCATTAAGATATTCACTTTTTACATATTGAAAAAGATTTCACGTGTCCCTTGGTGAGTGAGGGCAATAAGGGCACTATGGAGGCATTCTTCCGATTTTACTACAGAAATGTATGTACTTACGATTCACTAACTATTTCTCACTAAAAGTTGATAAAAATGCTAAACGTTACTTTCGGGTAGTTACTTTTAGTTACTGACAGTTACTTTCAGGTGATCTATTTAAGTTATATGATTAGTCCTCTTCAGTCCCAGGTGTGATAAATATTTAAGAAATTTTGGCAAATAAATAACTCAAAATAGTTGTTGATATAGATATAATTTGTGCTGATAATGAATATTAACCCTTAAGTAAAATGATAAAATTAGCTTGTTGAAGAACAGTGAAAATAAATTTCCACACGAATTTGAGAAAATAATAGGTGGATGAGATTTACCAAATGTTTGAATAAACAAAGAAGCTCAGTGGCATTGGACAAATAGGATGGAACCAGAAAAGAGACCCCTTAAGCGCAAATCCGGGAAGAAATTTAAGGATTCAGTCAGTAAGAAAACAATTAAAGATACACAATAAATTGATTTCAATTAAATTAAATTACTTCAAATGTCAATATTTAGTCGCTTCAAGTAGAAACACTTGCAATTCATATGCGTTTTTCTTAATGAATATAATGTGCCAATGATGAAACAATTTTCACTAAATAATCAATGGATATTTTTATAACAGAAGAATAATAAAGTTGAAACTTTATCAAATTGTGACGGACTTATATTAAAAGAATTTCAGCTAATAAATTAGGAGTTTCATCAGCTATGAATAATAAGGTTGAAAGTTAGAAACATTCTTACATACCTATATTGATGTAATTCAGTAATATAAATCAATGACTTCTTACGCACAGATGGCATCAGAATCCTGTAAGTTCACCTGTTGATCATGTCTACATACATGCAACGTAGACTGACAGTTGATGAACTTATTCATGCGATATCACTTGATCGAGTACTCTTGTACCTTTAAGTTATTTAGGAAGGACAAAGAGCATTGTCATTATTCATGAATGGTATTAAAATGATACCTGAGCAGCAGTGAAGAAGTTGTCAAAGTAAAGTATTAAGACTGCCAAAATAAAAATGTATTAGGCCAGAAATCATGATATCAAAACAAAGATAAAGAAGGCGAGGGAAATATCAAAGCAGAAGATTCGAACGTCAAAGCTGAAAAAGCACAAAAGAAGCAAACTTCGTACGCAAGAGCGTACGCAACAAATTAGGCAACAAAAATAAGGACAAAATCTGATCACTATTGAAGGAAAGAATCATTTAGTAACAGAATCAACGAATACAAATTTGTTAGTGTTAATGACTAAGACTCATACGCATTTACAAAATTAAGTCAGTATATCCGTGAATGTGTAGAGGAAACAAATAGACAGATACGTTAGACATGATAGGGTGATCAAAAAAGACAAATGTATATGATGACAGTTTTGGTGCAAGATGATTATAGTTACCATTACGTATTGTAATAAACCTAGGATATGCGCTATTTGTATTTACATCTCCGTTTATAGCTTTGTTAGATTTTAATGATTATTTGTTTGACTATGGGGATTCGGTGTTGGGAAGATATTTCTCAGCCCGAGTAATTGACCAGTTTCTAGAAGCAGACGTCATAATGTACAATATTCACGATACTTTATGACAGTATGGATTAGTTTCGTAAACTAGACCCTAATTTTTTAACATAGGAAATTATCTGAATATTGATGCATTAGGTGTATGGGTCATGTTTTGTATTGAAAAAGTCACGGATAACAAGTCACACTTTTACTGGGACAAACGTAACAGGAAAAAAGTCACAAGAGAAAAGAAGTCACAGGATAAAAGCCACAAGCAAGATAGGATGACTGAAAATAAAAATGTACAGGACTTAATAATAAAGGATCAATAGATGAATGAAACTGCTAGCATTTATGCAATAGATGCATGCGGTACATATAAATGCTAAATAAAGGTGCTGATAGATATACATATATATACACACACCCACATACACACTAGCGAGATCGCAGAGTATAAAACTGACAGAAAGTAAAGCATTCCGAACTGAAACATGGCCTCTCTCTCTCTCTCTCTCTCGCTCATTTTTCAGGTCATGTGACTTGTATGCACCCGCCATATTCTGTAAAGGGCATATAGTATTACCCATTTCCATCCGTTTGTTATTGTGTCTTGTACGTCCTTGCGTCCCGTCCATCCTTGCGTCCCGTACGATTATTCATTTTCAAGGAGGTGTAATGGATGGACCATCCGTCCGTCCTTGCGTCCCGTAAGATAAATCAGTTTTCAGGGAGTTATAATGGATGGACCATTTGTCCTTCCTTTTGTCCCGAAAGCTCAATCTGTTTTCAAGGAATTGTAATGGACGGAGAACATAAAGATCCATTTTTTTCCCTCAGGACTAACATATTGGCTAGGGTATCCGTGACCTTTAAACTCAGTTCTTGATTACTTTATGTTTTTATTTTGATCATCTACCCACTAACTGATCCATTTATCCACTAATTATAGTGAGCTGGCCGCTACTATCACTGACCAGGTGTGAGTGTTACGTAATAACAGCCAGGCTGAAGGCTAACCACTGCTATTATTAGCTAGGCGTGAGTGTTACGTAATAACAGGTATGCTGAAGGCTGTTATATGTGCTCAAATAACCTAGATATACTCTATATTTATATTACCACTAACACGTTAAAATAGATTTACTGTCAATTGCTCGCCGACAATTGCTCGCCGGTCAATTGCTCGTGGTTAATTGCTCGCTATAACAATTGCTCGCGGAATGTACTGCTCGCCGGTCAATTGATCGCGAGAACAATAGCTCGCCGGCCAATTGATCTCTTTGAAAAGTGCTCTAACAGGTGTAACTGTTTCTGAAATATACTTAGCGGAATAATAACAATTTTAATTATTGGCGAGAACAATAGCTCGCCGGCCAATTGATCTCTTTGAAAAGTGCTCTAACAGGTGTAACTGTTTCTGAAATATACTTAGCGGAATAATAACAATTTTAATTATTGTCTACTCAAATACATTCAATAAGGGCCTCACCAGGTATATAAGGCAGGACAAATGCTACTTTTCTCAAACGTAATATTAACTTACTAGAAATTTACTAATAAAATTTCTATATTAAATATTATAATACAATTTGTTTTTTAAATGGCTCTAAGATTTGCGACAAGCGAGAAAGGAAAGCGCAAACTTATTGATAATGGTCATGTATACATCAAAGATAAGCCTAACGGTGAAAAAACTTTTTGGAAGTGCGAATATTCTAGAAGCAAAAGGTGTCATGGCCGAGTTCATACGATTGGAGATAGTATTGCGAAAAGGATTGGAGAACACAATCATTCTGGCAATTCATGTAGAGCGGAAGTTTTGGATGTCATGCATAACATTATTGACAGAGCGGTCACCACACAGGATGGACCGCAGAACATTGTTGCAGATGCTTTAAGTCTTGCATCTCAACCAGCACTTGGTCAGCTAACAAGCGTCAACAATATGAAAAGGGTGATTCGACGTGCACGCAAACGTAAAGGAGCAATGCCAGCAAATCCCTTGTCGTTGCAAGACTTAGTTATACCAGATGAGTTTAAGAAAACTCTCAAATCTCAAGACTTTTTATTATACGACAGCGGGCAAGGTGACAAAAGGACTCTAATTTTCTCTACTCATCGAAACTTGCAACTTTTAGCAAGATCACAGCACTGGTATGCTGACGGAACGTTTAAAACTGTTCCACCATTATTCGCTCAGTTATACACTATTCATGGACTATTTAACAATAATATTGTACCAGCTGTTTTCGTTTTAATGTCGGAAAAAAATGAGGAAAGCTATCGAATGGTTTTCAGCGAACTGAAACAATTGGAGCCATCACTGAGACCGATATCGGTGATGACCGATTTTGAAACGGCGACTGTGAAAGCCTTCCAGCATGAGTTTATTGGAATACAACTCAGAGGATGTTTTTTTCATTTTTGTCAGTGCCTATACAGAAACATTCAATCAAACGGTCTTCAACATCGCTATGAAAATGATGCAGATTTTGCTATGCAGATGCGCCATTTACCAAGCCTTGCATTTGCTCCTGTTGAAGATGTAGTTCTAGCATTTGAAGAATTACTTTCACGTGTTGATTTTCCTTTGGAATCACAGCCAGTACTTGACTACTTTGAAGATACATGGATTGGACGACCTACACGAGGCAACAAACGTCGACCGCCACGTACACCACACTCAATGTGGAGTTGTTACGACAACATTAACGATGATCTTCCAAAGACGAACAACAACTGTGAAGGATGGCACCGATCGTTTAGCGAGTTGATCGGTGGAAAGCATCCAACTATATGGAAATTTATAACAGTTTTGCAAAAGGAACAAGGCCTAAATGAAGCTAATATTGAACAATCTTTGGCTGGCCAACCTATACAGCCTCAAAAGAAGAGATACAGGGATGCAGCGTCCAGAATCAAAAAGATTGTTGAAACTTATAAAGAAATTGACTTGATGGATTACTTAAGAGGTTTGTCGCATACTTTGTCGTTTTAATACGTGATATAAAAGTTTGGTATATACACGTATTTTTAAGATACTGGTTGTATAACTTGTCTTTATTTTTAATAAATGTTAAACAAGTATTAGTCGTTTGGTTCTTCTTAATAATGTTAACTTATTCAGTTACAATTGGCGATCAATACACCTGCGAGCTATTGTTCTTGCGATCAATTGACCGGCGAGCAGTACATTCCGCGAGCAATTGTTATAGCGAGCAATTAACCACGAGCAATTGACCAGCGAGCAATTGTCGGCGAGCAATTGACCGGATACCGTTAAAATATGCTTATAACGCGTTAGAATACATCAGTTGAAACATATTTCTAACGCGTTATAGATTATTTCTAACGCAGTAGAAGTTTCAAAGACGGATATAATACATGTATTGCATCAGAAACACGTGTAAAACACACTTCTATTGGATAGAACTTAAATCTCTTAAGTCTTACTTTCTAACGCGTTAACTATGCTTCTAACGCGTACGAAATTTTAAATTAGAATGTTTTAACACATTAGAAGTATATTCTATCGCGAAAATGCATGTTCAAACGCTAGAGTTGCAAAATCTAACGTGTTAATTCCAAACGCGTTGGTTAATCACGTTTTTTTTTATACCTCTGTCACACTGTACACACGGCCTCTCATACCACTGTCACATTATATATTTATGCTAATCACTGAGCTAACCAGAACACGATGGACATATCTGGTAAGTTTGGTCAATTACCAAAAACACGTTTGTTACGAAATTTCACAAATTGTTAAAAAGTAACATATACGTATAGACCACAGCAGAGGACCTCTATAGTCTAACCTGCATTTATTATTATTATTATTATTATTATTATTACTAGTAGTAGTAGTAGTCGTAGTCGTAGTAGTACTAATAGTAGCAGAAGACGAAGTTTGTAGCAATGATAATAGTAGACGTACTACTACTAGTAGTAACAGCAGCGGTAGTGGTAGTAGAAGACGAAGAAGTTAGTAGTAGTAAGTGATACTAGTGGTAGTAACAACAGCAGCACTAGTAGTAGTAGCAGCAGAAGACGGCCAAGTTAGTTGCAATAGTAACACCAAAAGTAATACTACTGCTATTAGTAACAGTAGTAGTAGAAAACAAAAAGTTAGTAGCAACAATAGAAGTAATACAAGTAGCAGTAACAGCAGCAGCAGAACTAATATAGTAGTAGTAGAAGAAGCAGTAGAAGTGGAAGTAATAGTAATAGCGTAAGTAGAGGAGACAGTTGGATTTGTGAGTCTACAGGTGGAGAGGGACCAACATATGCAAAATTAGGACGATATTTATGCAAGTTTTGCAATGTTCCGTCGCAGTAATTTATCATTTATGTCTGTCACTACCGTCTACCTATCTACCTATAGTGTACGAGACTAATCCTCTTGAACGAGATACACCTCTCCCAGGTTGACACTTTAAGTTTGCACTAAAATTCCTCCACTGATAAGACTAAAATCTGGCTGGATTTGGTCAACTATTCTGACTTAGCTCGTTGCTATGTACAGGAAAATTATCTGCAGTTATTGATCGTTTTATTTTATAACAACAACACTTTGTCTGGGGAAATGAGGCAAATATCTCACATTGAATGGAGTGCACAAGTTAATTCGAGAAGCGTACCTTTTACGGAATTTACAGAAATTTAGTAAGTACCAGTTCGCTGTATATGATTATAACACAAAGTAAATGTTTTTGGTGTGGTATATTTTTAAGACCAATACCATTCATATTACCTGTGCGTACAGCTGTATGCATTTCTATGGGGTCAATGTTTGAATTGAAATTGAAATGACTTGGTACTTAGTAGGCACAGTCAAACCCGTATACAAAATTCTGAAGAATATTGTGTTGTATTATCTGGGTTGCTTATTAAAACGGCGTCTTTATTTTGGAAAATAGCAGTTATGAAGAGGATCCGTGATGGCTCAATGGTTAGCGCGACGAACTCCCAACTAGAAGGGTGCGGTTTTGAATCGTACCCAAACCAAGCCGGGACGGCCGCCGCTGTGTCTCTAAATAGTCTATTATGTGTTGATGTACTGATAAAAACCAATGAATTCAATGTAATTCAAGTAATCGTAAAGCAATACTGCCAGACATTATTTACCCAAGGTATAAGATGTTACTAAATTTTAAGTAAGATATGTTTGTTGTCTTTTGAAGCCTAACTGTAAAATATCAAACTTTCAATAGCATTATCTAATTTGGCAAAAAAGAAACTTAGGGCTTTTAACAAGATTAAATGTCTTAAAACCTTTTATCTGTAAAAATAATGTTATCTTATTACGTGCATTCCTTTTCTTTACTGGTAATGGTTCCGTTAGTAATATTATTATTTTCAAAAGAAAAGGGAAATAAGTAATGAGCAACGCGTCTCCATCTAAATCGGCTTGAGAGTAAAAAGTCGATGTATTGGTCCTTCGTCTTGACTTGCAAATAGACAAGGAAGAAAAATGGCAAAAACTTGTTGTATCCATTCCAGTTATAATTATCGTATTTGGAAGGAAAGCAATTTAGCAGTGGCCTCCCCCCCCCCCCCATCAGAACTTATGCATATATTTTTTTTTATCACAGTTTATACCCTTACGGTGTTCAGGTTATCGTTAATCTGATACTACTAATCAAGTGTCCCAATACAGAATTGTATCATTGTATCCAGAGATAATCTGTGCATGTTTTATTCCATATATCGCTTCTGACATTCTGACCACTATAGCTACATATAGCAATCTATTTTAAATCTGTGTGAATGCGTGTGCGAGCATACCTGAGTGAGTGTATGTGACTTTTTTTATAACATAACCTGTTAAAAAATTGAGGATAGCATGTCAGATGAGTCGTTCATTAACAAATGTGTTATTAAAAAGGCTTATAATTATTTCTTTTTTATTATACAGCAGCCAAATGTGTTCTTTCTTTTGGCCTGCCTATCTATGACTCTGGCATATACATATTGCTAAAGTTCTCTCTCTCTCTCTCTCTCTCTCTCTCTCTCTCTCTCTCTCTCTCTCTCTTAATGGTAATATCTATTTCTCTTGAAGACTTTACAGATGCATCTATTATGGTGCACGGAAATTTGAAGGGACTTCAAGGTAACAAGAGTAAATTGAAACGTAACTAAGGGTTGTGTATTTAATTTTTTGGAAGTGAGCTTAACACAGGCTTCACAGATATGGTTTTCATTAGAGATTGTAGACAGGTGTAAAACCATTCAGGATAGTCAAAAGGTAAAAAGTTAGGGTCACACATTGAAAGGTTGAAACTTTTTTGTAAATTTGTCTAATTAGATATATAATTGTGTTCTATGAATAAGTTGCCTTCAGATTTGCAATACCATTTGTATTAACCAAGACTTCATGGTTATGATTTATTCATTTCTTTTATGGTGCACGGAAATTTAAAGGGAATTCAAGGTAACAACAGTAAATTGTAACGTAACTAAGGGTTGTGTATTTAATTTTTTGAAAGTGAGCTTAACGCAGGTTCTTCTGCTGGTTTTGAAAATCCCACACATAGTTTTGGAAAATCAAGTTGAATCATATGTTCTAACAGAGTTCTTAATATATGACAAGTAAGTCATCTATAATAATGTTGTTTTTTTTTTTAATTTTTTTTATTTTTTTTATTTTTTATTTTTTTTAATTTTATTTTTTATTAGCTGGTGGAAGTTCTTGTTTTAAAATTATATCCAAGTATATGTCAGGATGCTACAATTGTATATTTCTAGATTTATTTTACAGGTTGAACCTTAACTCTTATCTATCTTGTAACACCTCTCCTGTGTATTTAGAAAAAAAGAAAACAATATATCCGATAAGAATTTGAATGATTATGATAGATATAAATGTTCAAAGCATCAAAGAGTTGTACATGGCTATTTTACCATTGCATTGATGCTTCTCTGGTTATTAATTTGATTTACTCTATTTTCTGCAATTCTGTGCTCCCGAAATTTTCATACGTGAAACATATCAGAGTCAGCTGAAATTTATTTTTATACTTTTAATAATTACTGAAAAGTGTACAAAAAACCAGACTATTCCGCATTTAGTCCATGGTGATCGTTTGGTTACCAGTCTAGCAGTAGGATAGAGATTTCGACCAGATAAGATGACACGGCAAAATGTCTACGTGAATTATCCAATTATTATTGAGATTTTTTTGACTTGTGGAAGAGGTCCAGATCTGTAAAGTTATGACCATTCCTTAAGCAGTGAATTTAGTTAAAGAAAATCTTAAATGCCAAATGCATCATGAAAGTATTTTCATTAACTTCTGCGTTAAATTTTGTCCGATTCTGTGCAGGAAATTACTATTAAATCGTTCAAATAAAAAAAGAAGAAAGCATAGATGCCAATGATGATCGAGGTCAGGACCATTTGTACCAAGTTCAAGCATACAGACCACTAGACTAATAGATCTGAACAAGCTATATTTTTGGCCTTACATAAATTGACCACTGCACACCTCAGTACCTTAACATTCACCACCAAATCTCTCACACCCCTGATATATAACTCAATGTTCTCTCACACATCGCCAGCGCCACCATGCACCTAATGTATGTTAACATGTCTTCCAAATGTCAGAAGATAAGAGAGAAAGCTTCACCGTTACTGTACCCTTCCACTACTTAGAACCCATAAACGTCTTTAGCAATTGACAGACTTTGAAAAGATTGCAGAAAGCAACTTAATTGTTAATACCAGTTACTCGATATTTTCAACAGTTCATTCTTCTTCAAATGTCGGATAACAATATAAGGTTCAAGAGGAATTGCAAACCTTCGACTATATTTTACATGACTTTTTATACTGGATCAGGCTCATGGGATTTAACCTCTCTAATATGCATTAAATCATTATTATCAACAGTAGATAGATTTTACATTCTGAGATTGATAAATGAACTCATCCACTCTTCTTCTTTCTCCCTTTCACTCTCATATACACACACGCACGCGCGCTCACACACACACACACAGACACACACACACACATGAAAGTCGATAGACTTCGTTTACTTGCTTGCAATAATACCAAATATAACAACAAAGCACTCTAACTACCCTACACCATAATCGAACTAGTAAATCGACAGCTCCCACAGTAATGACGCCCATATGTATCACTTACCTCGACTCGGCCTACTTATCAGCAAAACAGTTGACAAGACAAACACTTCTCATGAAATTTGCCAGCGAGTGAACCAACATTCGCATTAATGAACTGCTATAAGAGATTTTATTTCCGTGCACTGACACCAATAAAAGATTTCGTCTTTAATTTGAGTTTAGCGCTCCGTATAAAAAGATAGGATGAGCAAATTGAGTAAAAACAAAGTAAATTTGGTTTATGTTTTGGCTATATGGAAGAGTTCACGACTGTTTTGGTCATAATTAGCACGTGGAATTGGAAGGTCAATAGTCTTGACCTCGTTATGCATTATGAAGGTAGAGTCATTTTCTGCGTAATCCGCCTTAAGACCGGTCTTAAAATTAAGATCACCCGCGTCTATAACGGTTCCCTTATGCTTGTAATGATTGACTTCCATCTGTAGTTTACCAAATAAATCGAAATTAAGAAGATTATGCATCGGTGATTGTTCAGGAGGAATATAAACAAAGTAAATATAAACATTATCATTAAAAACAAAGTTACCCTTTCCTAATCTTAACAAAACAATGCAATCAAAATGACTTTGTACAACTTGTATGCCTTTAATCAGACTTTGTTTTGTATACAATACAATACATCCACTGGCACGTTTTGCTTTTCTCGTATCGCCTAAGAATCGCATTCTTTCCCTCCGCCGTTGTTGTTGTTGTTTTTTTTTTTTTTTTTTTTTTTTTTTTTTTTTTTTTGGGGGGGGGGACTGTTTGCTTAATCCGAAAGGTATCTTCTTCAGGTGTCTAGCATTTTTTCTCACTTTTTTTCTATCGGGAAAATATACACACTTTGCAACGATCGGACGAATCTTTCTCGGTGTGATTTTTATAAATCGTTGATCTCGGAGTAATTCGATTTCTGTTTTTGCGTTTTCGACCTTCAGATTTGTTTCGCAAAATTCCAGAATCTTTTCCACTCAGTTTTCCTTCTTTTCTTCGGGGATATTAAAAAACACAAGCATCGACCCAATAATTTATTATATACTTCCCTTTCATGATTTTCATGTATTTGTGTATAATGCATGGATTCCTTAGGGGCCGTTTATACACTGGACGAATCATTTGTGACTTTATGTTGTCAAGGCTGAGCTAGAGAAAGAACCATTTGTAGTACATTTTAATGAATATTAACATTCTGCGAAACAACGGGTCTTTAGTGTTCAAAAATCACTTGCCCTGTACAAATCTACTTGCCTTGGAGAGTTGCTACGCCCTATCTGAAAAATCAACAGGCCCTTGGGTAAATAGTTCTCTGAGAAAGTAGAGACTGTGTAAGACTAGGACAGGCCTTGGACATAGGGCTATCCTGGTTTGGGAGTACTGAAGACTACATCATTCTTTCAAGCAGCATACCACAAATTCCTCAAGCATCGTGGATCAAAGATAATAGTTGTTTATTTACTTGCACGTGTATAATGTAATAGTTATGGAGATATACTTTAATAGTACTACGCTAAAATATGCTCACTGCTGTGTATTTGTAGTCGCCATTGCGGACTCATCGCACATAATCTTGAGTCGTCGCGCAATCGAAATTTTGTGAAATCATCTACCTGCAGCCCGTGTGATCTCGTTTCGACCAGATCACATTCTTTTAGGGCCCACATATATATGAGTTTATTGCCAGTAAAACAATGAAGCTTATGTTTGTAACAGAATGTGTCTTCCTTGAAACTTTATATGTAGGAAAACAAACAAAAAAACAAAAAAAAAACAAAAAAAAAAAAAAAAAAAAAAAACTCAGCTAAAGACTTTGGTAGATTTTTTTAAAAAAAGACACATTCCCGTCATGTAATTACTTTGACTTCCCTGGGCCCATGCTTACGACAAGAGGGGTCAGGAACATTAGGAAAAAAGTTTTTTTTTTTCGCCACTATCCCTACCCTCTTTCCTCGTATTTGTATGTTTGAAGGAAATTCTACTCGTGTGCATTGATATCAATGGCCGTTCAGGACATTCACGCGGTGATTTTTCTAGAAGAATAGGTTGCACGCAAATGCTAACCTTTTCACAAAAAGTCATTTTTTTAGTGAACAAAGTTGTTTCTATATAACGAAGATTTCTCTAGCCAATACTGTTAAAATCTTAATGAAAATGTGAACACTTTTTTAATGTAAAATGTGTCCACCTGACCAACATACAAAAATATATTAATACATTTTTCAGGAAGAAACGTGTTCATGAAGATTGCTGATTGTTTCTTCAAAACTGTACACATTTTATGAAAAGGGCTATATTGAATTAGGTTCGTTTTAGGTCCCTTCCAATTGTATTCGTATGATATATATTACAAGTATGATTCGGTTTGATTTAATTTCTGACACACACACACACACACACACACACACACACACACACACACACACTGTTTATCTTAAGACCTAAGCCTTTGAACGATTTAAAATTGGGTTGAGTCATGTGGACTTATTTCGTCTTCCTTGTCCACAACTTTTCAATACCTATCTAATTTTATTGATTTCATAAGTCGCCTTACCTCGGTCACGAAGCAATGTCATCTTGTACTAGCAATATATGAGCACCACAGATCGTTTATGCCCTTATAAAGATGAAATGAAGATAAGAAAAGAAAGGAACACTAAATTTACCTTAAGTATTCTTTGCATATTTAATTTTGTCTACATAGGGTCACAATAATTTATAATGTTATAAATTGCATCTAAAAAAAACTTCATTTTGTGGAATAGTCGAACACGTTTCACATATTACTTTATAAAACTAGAAAAGGAAATAGCACACTCTATATGGCTAAACCGTAATTTATAGAATAGTTTCTGTAATAGCTTTGACATGAATTCTTTTGTTTGTACTTTTACTCAAAACTGCACATTTGGTGGGATTGAAGGAACGTATCAAACGTAGTTAAAGGATTTGTATAGAAATAATATGATGACACTGAATAATAGAATGTAAGTCAATTTTGTAGCCCTTTGAGTTGGAAAGATTAGAAATTACTCTTGCATACTACATTGCTAAAAATGATTGCAAGTATTGCATAGTTAAATTCCTGGCCCAGTATTTTTGAAACGTTTTAAGCAAAACTCAAGCTCAAGCTCAAAATCAGAAAACTTAGATGTATTATAACTTTGATTAAAATGAAGTTATACTCGTACATCTTTCAGTCAGTCTATCAGTTTATAGAGCTCAAATTTATAACCTAGGCGTCTCTTTTCTTTAATTAATCAATATGAATGAAAATAGAAGTTCAGAAAAAAGAAGCAACGTAACAATTTCCAACAAGATTGTACCTTAATATCTGCAGAACTACATTTTGTAGCGGACGCACTTGGCAGGGACGTGAAGAGTTAACTCCTTCCATCAATACATAGCTTCTTGTAGAACTCACGATACTAATTATATGGAAAATGGGAACGAGTCTAGAAATGAGTGAATATAGAGTAAATATGGGTTTGGACAACCATGATTGGTTGATAGTGAAAAGTCAAATTTTAGTTCAAATAATCTGTTGAGAGCTTATTCTATTTGTAACTGAACAAAAAATAGAGACAAAGTTCCATTGATGGAATTTCAGTTGTTTTATAGACTTGACTTTGGAACACTCATTACTGAAATTAGCACCTGATTCTTTAGGTCTAGAATTGAATTTTTTTTAAAATTTCAAATACATGTAGATAACAAAAATGCTGCAGCGCATGTGGTTTTCTCAACGCAGAAGCTTGCATCAAGGATGGACATATACTAATATGTATAGGTTTGATCATGAGTATTTAGAATTTTAAAGCTATTGCATTTTAATAAGATGGTGTTTCCATGGGTTTACTATGGGAGCTGAATTAGTACCGTCGGTCTTGGAAGTGCGAAGCTATGATTAGGGAGCAATTATGACTGATGCTCGAGCATTCAGACACCTGTCATACAAAGATTTATCATCCCGTGCTGGTTTTGTCATATAAGGGGTTTGAAATTATTTGATTTTATAATTGTGAAGCAAAAAATAAGAAAACGGAAAAGATTTACATTCATGACCACGAATGTCCGACAGTAGCATTTTGCAATAGGTCGAAATATCGTACAATCGGACATGTCCAGCATATACAAGGGTTTCAAGAGGCATGGTATGCATGTATGTATGTATGTATGTATGTATGTATGTATGTATGTATGTATGTATGTATGTATGTATGTATGTATGTATGTCTGACACCTGTCATACAAAGATTTTCTATCCCTTGTATGTTTTGTCAGATAAGGCGTTTGAAATTATTCAATTTTAAAATTGTAAGAAAAAGAATAATGATTTATGTTCATAGCAACGAATATTCGACTTGGAGTATTTTGTAGTCGTTACTATTGGACATATCCGGCATATACAAGGGTTTCCGTAGGCTTCTATCTATCTATCTATCTACATGCAAGTGGTTTCACGCTTGTTATGAGAAAGTAAATGCGGCTAAATGGATAGACAATCAATATCTCCTCGAGACAAGCATGTTTAGCACATTTTATTAGTATTATCACCTGCTTATGTCAAATTAGCCTCGCTTGCTCACGTCATATTTAGGACCAAGTGTAGACAAATATGAAATTTCTCCTCGACATTTTCTTAGAGTGAATCAAATTCGGACCCGCAATTTTTCTTGGACTAATTCTTTTGAGTTGAATTTCAACTCTCATTTCGAACATATACCCCATTTTGTTATAAGTAATGACTAAACGTGGTAAATGACGGCTCTTTGTAAAATTGTAATGGACTGTCCGAGTTCAACCGGCGTCCGAAATAACCCAGATTTATCATAGTGAAGATTATAAAGAGAATGAATAGGCACAAAAAATAATAGAAAGGAAGAATCTCTACAACTTCCGAAAAAGGAAAGAAGAAACTAAAAAGCAGTAAATAAATATAGGGCGATTAAAATACAAACCTACAATCGATCACAAAGATATTTTAATTCTCTTTGGAAATGAAATAAAATAGTCTCTCTCTCTCTCTCTCTCTCTCTCACAAACACACACACACAGAGTCTCAGTTCAGGCTTCCGTAAATACAAAATTCTTTCCATGCATTTAAATCACACACACACACACACACACACACACACACACACACACACACACACACACACACACACACAGAGTCTCAGTTCAGGCGTCCGTAAATACAAAATTCTTTCCATGCATTTAAATCACACACACACACACACACACACAGAGTCTCAGTTCAAGCTTCCGTAAATACAAAATTCTTTCCATGCATTTAAATCACACACACACACACACACACACACAGACAGACAGACAGACAGAGTCCCAGTTCAGGCTTCCGTAAATACAAAATTCCTTCCATGCATTTAAATCACACACACACAGAGTCTCAGTTCAGGCTTCCGTAAATACAAAATTCTTTCCATGCATTTAAATCAGCACATTTACTTGTTGTTTTTGATCTTCATGTACACACTCTCTCGCGCACAAAGTTTATGCCTTAAAATGTACGAAAAAGTATGCCAGATAGCTAAAGCAAATATATTTATCTCTTTTCTTTCTACTTCATCCTCTCTCTGTATCTCCACAGCAGAGAGAGAGAGAGAGAGAGAGAGAGAGAGAGAGAGAGAGAGAGAGAGAGAGAGAGAGAGAGTGAGAGAGAGGAATATATTAGGTAAGATAATAACCAATGCCTGCCTGCCCGACCCCCCCCCCCTCACCCTCCCTCATTCCCCTCTCTTCTCTATCACTCGGTAGTTTAGTTGACAGTGTCTGAGTTGTAACCCAAGGGTTGTGGGTGCGATACCCACTTAGGCCAGCCAGGGTCTGCTTTCCTTAGGCAATATACTTTACTGCCATTGTCCCTGCACGATATAATCGTCATGTGTTGTAGTGCAGTAAAACACCACCAAAAAGCAAATCTCTCTCTCTCTCTCTCTCTCTCTCTCTCTCTCTCTCTCTCTCTCTCTCTCTCTCTCTCTCTCTCTCTCACAAACCATCATATATACAGAGTCTCAGTTCAAGCTTCTGTAAATACAAAACTCTTTCCATAAATTTAAATCAGCACATTTACTTGTTGCTATTGATCTTCATGTACACACAGACACACACAGACACACACACACACACACATCCTACAATACGGCTTGCTAATATCCATAGAGTAAGGTCAAAACCAAAATACATTTAAGAACATTTAGTTCAGTCGATATTTCTTCCAGTTTTAACAGTAATAATTTTCTTTTTAAATATGGGCCTGTACTGTATGGGCCTGTACTGTATGGGCCTGTACTGTGTGGGCCTGTACTGTATGGGCCTGTACTGTATGGGCCTGTACTGTGTGGGCCTGTACTGTATGGGCCTGTACTGTATGGGCCTGTACTGTATGGGCCTGTACTGTGTGGGCCTGTACTGTATGGGCCTGTACTGTATGGGCCTGTACTGTACCGTACTTCAGTGGAGTGCACAAGAAAAGGGTCGTTTTCAAATGTACTGTAAAATATACACTGTATCTGCCGCATAGGAAATGTGTATACGGAACTTCATTTTCTCCAAAACAAAGAAAAAATATATATAGGGAAAATATTGCAATGGCCAGTTTAATAAAAGGGATCGTTGAACAGAAGTACATGTCAACTTCAAGCTGGACAGTGTCATCAAATATATCCTTTGAATCTAAACTTTGGTCTGACACGGTAGAATCAGGTTCGAATTTCAATAGGGTATTTTTTAAAATTTTTATTTTAATAACCTTTTGAATATGACAAATACTAGATAATAATAATAAAGATGTTTTCTTTATTTTGATGCTGTTATTGTTGTTGTTGTTTTTTTGTTTTTTTTGGGTGGGAGGGTCTTTTAACAACACTTTTAGGACAGTATTGGCTATATAGAACTCGAGATACCCCATTTTCCGACCAGCCCAGGTCGGCTGCCTCGATGTGTCATTGGGAAAAGCATTTAGCTCCCATTTCCTCGGTATGATATAGCCAATAACGCTAAAAGTGCCGTTAACAGCAGCAACATCAAAAAAAAAAAAAAAAAGAAAAAAAAAAAAAAATACTTATTACAACTAACGCCCCTGTATTTAACAGGGAATATATATCTTCGACAAACGCTAAATTAAACCCGAATTATATGTTATAATATTTACTTGTAGGTGCATCAATAAAATGCATGTACCTCTGTTTGGACAAAATTATGTATGTTTAATAAATATAAGTATTTCAGACTTCCACCAGTCATAAAAAAGCTATGAGATTTATTACAGTACATAATCATAAGTGAATTTCATATCCCTCTAATCAGAGAAGCTCAATTCATTATGTCCACTGACTCTATATCTCTCTTTCTCTCAGTAGAAATAAAACAAAAGGTGATATGTGGTATATAACACCCCATTTTGCAAGGGTTTGAAGTTTAAAGGTGTAATTGATCATGCTGTTAAAAATGAAGACTAAGCTTTTTTACTGGACAAGTTCTAAAGCTTCGTCCACACAATTATTATTTATTTAGTAGCGTCGACACCACGAAGTATGTGTGTGGTTGGATATCGGTAATATTTTGCACTCTTCATATTATAATGGAGGTTTAGACCTGTTTAGTTATGATCGGACCTCAAGTGGACCTTCTTCATGGAAACCAACACTGCTTACACGGGAGAGATTACAAGTGGATCCTTAATGTACGATATTTATAAGTATGTCAACCTGAGATTGATAAAACTACACGACTACTAGTACTTGTTTCACTTTACCTTATTAACCCAACTTAAAGTGCTTGTAATATTCCATAATAAATCTAAATCAGAATGGCTTGTTTTACTGATAAGATATAGACTACTTAGCAGCAACGAAGACCAGTTCCCGTATTTTTGAAACTTGTTAACCCAGAAACTCAAGAATAAGCTCAATACACCAAACTCAGATGTTATACGGGGAGGAAATCAACGTAATCTAAATTTAACAGGCTAAATGAGGAACCGAACTTTAGAAGATCCTGAAAGATCAACGAGTCTAACTTCGTTTTAATCAAAGTAATACTACATCTTAGTTTTCTGATTTTGAGCTTGAGCTTGAGTTTTGCTTCAAACGTTTCAAAAATACTGGGCCAGAAATTTAAGTATGCAATACTTGCAATCATTTTTGAGCAAGGTAGTAAGCAAGAGTAATCTCAAATATTTCCATTTCAAAGGGCTACACAATTGACTTTCATTTTGTTGTTCAGTGTCATCATATAATTCCTGTACAAATCCTTTAACTATGTGTGTAATGTATCTTCAATCCCACCAAATGTGCAGTTTTGAGTAAAAGTTCAAACAAAAGAATTCATGTCAACGCTGTATCTGCAACTATTCTATAAATTACGGTATAGCCATATAGAGTATGCAATTTCTTTTTCTAGTTCTACAGAGTAATATATGAAACGTGTTCGTCTATTCCACAAAATGAAGTTTTTTTTGAGATGCAATTTATAACATTATAAATTATTGTGACCCTATGTAGACAAAATTAAATATGCAAAGAATACTTAAGGTAAATATACATTCTTTATTTTCTTATCTTCTTTATACCTTTATAAGGGCATAAACGATCTGCGGTGCTCATATATCGCTAGTACGATTTACACTGCTTCGTGACCGAGGAAACGCGATTTATGAAATCAATAAAATTAGACAGGTATAGAAAAGTTGTGGACAAGGAAGACGAAATAAGTCCACATGACTCAACCCAATTTTAATAGTTCAAAGGCTTAGGTCTTAAGATAGACAGTGTGTGCGTGTGTGCGTTTGTAAAAGGTGCAAAACGAGGACATCGGTGAGAATACACAGCAACATACCTCTGCTGACACACATCGAAACGGGGACATCCCCGTTTTGTAATGGCGGCAGACATGGATTGATACGGCCTTACTTAGTGATAAAAACCTTGAACTAAACATATCTGAGTATGTCCCCGTTTGGTCGGTATTTTTTTTACATACTACCATACACAAAAGTACACACGTCCCACTCGACTGAAAACATAGTGTGTACCTTCGACAAATCGAGTCCCCGTTTACGCGGTAAAATTCTCATTTGTCAGCTCCGCTGCCTTCTCGCGCACTTTGCTACCGAATTACTTACTGAAGATGGCATCAAGAAGATGTAACAGGATTGAAATTAGGGATGTAAGGATGCAGAGATATGTAGTAAATGGTCTGATCTTGAATTCCTGGGAATCCTATTCGCCCAGCAGAACATCAGTCCCTTCCATATACTCTTGTTCTTAATTTCATTCATTCTTTCTTTCTTTCTTTCTTTTTTTCTTTCTAGCTTACTTGTTTTAATTCTTTATAAGAAATCCAGAGACTAATAGCACACCTCCTTGAAAGATCTGAGCACAAGTTAAATATTTGTTCTACGAATTTTTAATCACTGTCGTTCTGTTAGCAATTTATCATGCACTCATAATACATCAATGTTAATTTTAATAGTGTGAACGGATTAAATTCTCTCTCTCTCTCTCATTTTTTGAATGCCTGAAAATTTTGAACAAGCACAGATTATCTATCCTCAGAATGCGGAGGTATCTGATTACAATACAGATCAAGAGACATGTTTATATCAGCAGAACTGTGTAATCTTTTTGATATGGTAATAATAACATAACCTATAGGAGCCTGTTCAGTTTGAGTCGACTGAAATGACTTGTTAATTGGACTACATAAGTATCTGTTTATATGACTTCTGAAAAGGCGGCAATACTCAACCAAAAGTATGATGCACAAGTGCCTCAAGCGTATGATGTACATGTACTACAATCATGCCACCTCCCCCCAATACAACACACACATTTACATGCATATTATGTACATATGGCTCTTTCCTAAAGCATTTGCAAAATAATGTCATATTTGTTTCAAATTTATGATGTATTATCTTTTATTATTGAATTTGCATTTTATTTTGTTTATGTTAACAATGCCTTCCAGTCCAATGTTTGTAGAAACTATTTTAAATAAGTGTGTAATACTGAAAAGAAAAATAAGAATTCGATTAAATTGAAATTAATGCATTTTAGCGAATAGGACTTTAGGCTTTTTACGGTGGAATTAACATTACATAATTGTACGGAATGTATCTGGTTTGTAGCACCAGAGTGGCGCATTTAGATGGATTCGTGGTGTTCAGCCGAACTCTTTTCCAGTAAAAGTGTTTTACTTTTCAATTTAAACCAAAATAAATAAATAAATAATGAAAAGAGAAATGTGTCTACCTACCCATCCCTAAATATTTTTCAAAGAGATTTACTTACAAATAATAATAATAATAATAATAATAATAATAATAATAATAATAGTAATAATAATAATAATAAATGATTTGCTAATTTATAATCATATAACTCTGAATATAACCAATATGCATATAAAGACACCGGTCAGCATTAATTACTTATTCTCAAAGCTTTCTTTATTTATTTTAATTATTAAACTAGTGAGAGAGAAAGAGAGAGAGAGATATATTCATTATACTTAAAATCATAAACAACATATCAAATAAAAAAGCAGTGATAAACCAGGTCTGAAAAGGAGACAAAAGACTGGAACCTCTCCCCCCACACACACAAAAGCATAAAAAATGCACATTACCCGTAAAGAAACAATGAAACTGATATTCGAACTAGCTTCGAAGAGTCTAATATTTGCAGAAATTTATTTCAGCCTCAACTTCCTTCAGCATGATGTTTGTTTAATTTTGTTCAATAATCAAGGGAAGATACTGTCAAAAGAACATCTTTAATTTCCAGGAACAAGGAAACAAACACCAATATTTTCGGCGAATAAGAGAACTCAGAAATCTCTAGAAAGGCCTCATAATCAGTCATATCAGCACACAATATTAAACAGTGTTTCAAACGCACACAGTTTTTGATTTTATCAGTAATTGTTTTATTTTTGCGACGGAACTTAACACCGTTTCATGTTAGATTTATTCATCATTTGTTACAATGGTTTATTTCTGGTAATTTTTGTAACAAATGAAAACTTCATTCTATGCAACTTTATACCAGAAAAATAATAAAAATTCATTATGCCATTTTAAATTTAGTTAATGGTTTATGGATAGACAGTATCAATGAAAAATTCATGAAAAAGATGAAAAATGTACATATCTTCTTTGATCTTTTCTTAGTATGTGGTTTCCATGGCAAACAGCCTCATACTTGTAATATACATCATACGATTAAAATTTGAGGGGGCCGAAAACGGACCTTATTTAATATAGTCCTTTTCATAAACAGTTTTGAAGAAAAAATCAGCAATCTTCATGAAGTCGTTTCTCCTAAAAAAAATGATTAATATATGGACACATTTAACACGAAAAAAGTGTTTACATTTTCATTAGGATCTTAACAGTATTGGCTAGAGAAATCTTCGTGATATAGAAACAACTTTGTTCACTAAAAAAAATGACTTTTTGTGAAAAGGTTAGCATCTGCGTGCAACCTATTCTTTCAGAAAAATCACTGCGTGAATGTCCTGAACGGCCATTGATATCAATGTACACGAGTAGAATTTCCTTCGAACATATAAGGGGAAAGAGGGTAGGGGTGGCGGCGAAAAAAAAAACTTGTTTCCTCATGTTCCTGACCCCCGCTTGTCGTAAACATTGGCCCAGGGAAGTCAAAGTAGTTACATGACGGGAATGTATCTTTTAAAAAAATATTAGCAAAAGTCTTCAGCTGTTTTTTTTTTTTTTTTTTTTTTTTTTTTTTAGTTTTTAGTTTTTCCTACATATCAAGTTTCAAGGAAGACACATTCTGTTATAAACGTAAATTTATGTATTTTACTGACGATAAACTCATATATATATATATATATATATATATATATATATATATATATATATATATATATATATATATATATATATATATATATAGGCCCTAAAAGAATGTGATCTGGTCCAAACGAGATCACACGGGCTGCAGGTAGATGCGTTCATAAACTTTGGATTGCGCGACTCAAGATTATGTGCGACGAGTCCGCAATGGCGACTACAAATACCCAGCAGTGAGCATATTTTAGCGTAGTACTATTAAAGTATATCTCCATAACTATTACATTATACACGTGCAAGTAAATAAACAACTATTATCTTTGATCCACGATGCTTGAGGAATTTGTGGTATGCTGCTTGAAAGAATGATGTAGTCTTCAGTACTCCCAAACCAGGATAGCCCTATGCCCAAGGCCTGTCCTAGTCTTACACAGCCTCTATTTTCTCAGAGAACTACTTACCCAAGGGCCTGTTGATTTTTCAGATAGGGTGTAACAACTCTCCAAGGCAAGTAGATTTGTACAGGGGCAAGTGCTTGTTGAACACTAAAGACACTTTGTTTCGGAGAATCTTAATATTCATTAAAATGTAGCACATGCTACTGCTGGTATATGCAATTTTAGTTAGGTTTCCTTTATCAGAAATATTGTGTGTGATTTAGGACTGAATAATTTATGGTTACTAGTATCTCAGTCAGTCCCCTCTATTGATCGTCTGAATGATAAATTTATACAAACTTGGCATTCTAGTGTTCTTAATTCCTCTAAAAGTAGAACTTATCGGATACTTTAATAATTTTGTTTATTTTTGTACCATTTTTAACACGTATGCCACAAAAGTAGACAATATTTTTAACAAAGTTCCGTACAACGAATCGTGGGTGAAAGGTGGAAAAATTTGAATATATCTCAAAGAAAATGTGCATTATGTGCCACACAACGTAACGGTGATGAATTTTCACCATCTTTTTCAATGTCAATAAATTATCGAGTTTAAATAAGAACATAATATATAAGTAAGAAGTATCTTAAAATGTTAATACTTACAACTTCAGTGAGTAACTAAATAACATAAATGTTAACGTACATATTAGATTAAGTAAATTTATAGAATTGGCATTTAAATCATTCTGTTCCATGTAAACTCAGATTAGTTAGGTCTATTCCCGTTTCCTCCCATTTTGGCATGTATATCCACAATAGTGAACAGAATATCTCTCTGACCTTCCCTTTTCACTTCGCTATATCACCACCATTAATAATGTGTATTTTTACTAAATCTCTTATCTCTATTGTTAGACCTGAGTTGGCAATCAAGTTCGGTTTTGTTATAACTGCTCTATTGTTTCTGTATTTTAACTGTGTAGCTGATTTTAAGGTTTTGTAACAAAACCTATATTCGTAAGAATTTATGATTTAATATACGAGAGAGAGAGAGAGAGAGAGAGAGAGAGAGAGAGAGAGAGAGAAAATCCTAATCCAGTGTACATGAACACTACTTGTATGCTCATTCTTCTGTATTTATATTCACTAAATATATGTGTATATCACAACTGTATTTGATATTACGATTAATTGAGCTTACTTGTAAAAGTGCTTGTTTTATTTCTCAGTATGTGTCCGTGCTATAAGACACGAATTGTTTAATTAATTTGCAAACTCTCTCTCTCTCTCTCTCTCTCTCTCTCTCTCTCTCTCTCTTAATGGTAATATCTATCTCTGTGGAAGACTTTGCAGATGTATCTATTATGGTGCATGGAAATTTAAAGGGAATTCAAGATAACAAGAGTAAATTGCAAGGTAACGTGGGGTTGTGTATATAATTTTTTGGAAGTAAGCCAACTCATGCTTCACAGATATAGTTTTCATTAGAGTTTGTAGATAGGTGTAAAACCCTTTGGTATAGCATAGTCAAAAGGTAAGAGGTCAGGGTCACAGATTGAAAGGTTGAACGTTTGGAGTACATGTGTCTCATTAGATATACTATTGTGTTCTATGAATAATTTGTCTTCAGATTTGGCATAAAAGTTTACTATAGGATGTGGTACATACATATAAATGAGAAGATCAAAAAGTCAGAAGGTCAATACCATTTTTGTTAACCAAGACTTCATGATTACGATTTATTCATTTCTTTTAAATTATTTAATATTTATTTATGTATTTATTCAAAGATTCGTTAATTTATTTATTTAAAATTTATCAGTAATTGCTTTTCCAGACTGCTGGTTTTGAAAAGCCCACATATGCTTTTGGAAAGTCAAGTTTAACCAGATGTACTAACAGAGTGCTTAATATATGACAGGTAAGTCATCTGTAATAGTTTCTTTTATTTTTGTTAGCAGGCGGAAGTTCTCGTTTTAAAATTATATTCAAGTATATGTCAGGATTTTAAGATTTTTGGATTTTTGGATTTTCAAGGAAATTTATTGTACATGTTAAACACTAATTGTTATCTATCTCGCAACACCTCTCCCGGACATTTTATAAAAAATGAAAACATATCCGATACGGATTTGAATGATTATGTTAGATATAACTGGCCGAAAGCATCAAAGAGGTGTACATACTTATTTTGCAATTGCATTGAGACTTCTCTGATTATTAATTTGATCTACCCCATTTTCTCCAATTTTGTGCTCTCCAGTTTTTCAGACATGAAATATATTATAATCAGTTGAAATGTATTATTAATACATTTACTTATAATTATTCATACTTAAAAAAAAAATGCTAAAAAGTTTACAAAAAAAACAGACGATTCCGCATTTAGTCCCTGGTGATCGTTTGGTTACCAGTTTAGCAGAAGGATAAAGATCTCTATCAGATAAGATGATTCAGCAAAATGTCTACGTGAATTATACAATTCTTATTGAGATTTTTTCACTTGCGGAAGAGGTCCAGGTGACAGTTCTGTAAAGTTATGACCAGTGAATTTAGTTAAAGAAAATCTGGAATGCCAAATCTTAGCATCATGAAGTATTTTCATTAACGTCTGCAAAATTGGTAAGTTTGGGCGATTTAGAAGAAACGGGTTGCACTTAGTTTACTCATAGGTGGCTGACGCAAACTTGATGTTAGAAAAAAGCAACAAGCACGATGAAAAAAAAAATCATACCGAGTGACAATTTCTTCAGATCAATGCTATAACCTGCTCTAGCACTTGCCCTACTTGCTGTATGATAGACAAAGTTAGTAAACTTCGAGACACTCCGTTCCACACCTGTCCCTCAACCTGTGGTAGCTTTTTCCGTCCATTCGAGTACTCAGCCATAATCTATAGCTCATTTTGCTCCTGAAATATTTTTAGATTCATGAAGCCATCATTTAGTTTTCTGCGTTTGACAAAACTGTAATTACGTGCTCCAAAACGTAAGAACATTCTTACTACATTTGTTTTAAAACAGTGCAATACACAAAGTATAGTAGGCTCATTAATTACTTTATTTTTTAAAATCGAAATATTACGGATTGCAATATGTTTATTTTTCTCATTTCAAGTAAAAACGTTGGAGTCAATCAGCTTTAGCCGGTGATAAGAAGTAGCTTTTCAATATTGAGGAGGTTGACAATGGCAGTTTTGAAGGAAACTGAAGTGTGAATTTTTGTAGAGTAATTTTTGAACGGAGTAGGGTCTAGAGAATTGATTCGAATGAATGATAAGTACAAAATTGTGTTTATATCTACCTTTATTCTCAAACTGGTGAATGTATGTTTGGTAGAGTCGCATATTTCTGTAAGAACCGGCGAGCCGTAGTCGAGAGTACCTTATCTAGCCAGTCAAAAATCGCTCAATTCTTACGTTTTGGGCACGCAATTTCAGGTAGGTCTAACGCAGAAAACTAAACGATACCTTGATGGATAGAGAAATATCTCTGAAGAACAATGAACCATAGATTATTGTTATGTGCCTTCATGGACGGGAACTAAAGCGAGAGATTGAGGATCAGGTGTAGAACGGAGTGTTTCGACGTTATTGACCTTGTCACTCTGACAGTATTATGACCAGGGCCCAGAGTCAAAGTGGTTCACAGCATTGATCTGAGGAACGTTTCTCACTTGGTATGATTTTTGTACATAATGTGTAACACACATCTTTAAAAGAAAACTTTAAGTACTCTGTTATAGGGATATTAATGACATTTGTTAAAAACTATTTTGAATGTTACAATGAAAGAATTTTGCAGTTAATTATACCAGTTACGTTTTATTTTTCCTTTTTCTTCTTCCTTGTTTATATACTAGGAGAACACATGGCTTCATGTTTGTTTTGCTTTGTATATATCTAAAATTAATAACACCCACTTGAATCAGCCATCTTTGTGTCAGTCAAGGGTACATGTTCCCTCCGCACTTATTATGTAAGAATAATTCTGATTGTAGATCACAACCATAGCAAATCCAACAGTCTGTCGCATTGGAAACAATTTTCAGTAACTTCTAGCTCGTTAATTTTGATTTCACGAAGTAAAAATCTAGCGCTTTTAACATTCGGTGGAAAGAAACACGTAAAGTGAAAGTTAACTCGTTAAAAATACTTTTTAACGCGTATTAACGCGTTAGTTATACTTTTCATATTTTACATGTCATAGCCTGTAATATTTTTCATCGCGCAATTTCCTGTGATTGACACCTATTTCTCTTGTACAGCTAATAACTTGGCTGCAGAGTCCTTTATCAGTGAGTTATGATATAACTGTGGTAAACGTAAGGCTTCAGCATTATCAATGCATTTTAAAGGTACAGCTGATCCAGATTTTCCCCCATGTGTAGCTGTTGCTGAAGAGACCCTACCATCTTAGTGATACAAAAATATCTTGCCACTTCTTATTTTCTTCTATGGATGATCGGCAATACATACTTTAATTGCGTAGACAAAGAATATGATTAGAAGAGCATGGTAAAGATTACCTGTGATGAATTTTTTTTATTAAATTATGTATTCTTGTAAGATATAATGCGCTTTTGGTGATTAACTGATTCCTTATGACAACCAAAACAATGTATTGTGATACAAAACACTAAGGCACAATACATATTTTTTTAAAAATCCAATATTGCCTTTTAACTTTCATAAAGAAAATGTAACTATAGGGAAAAATTATTCCATGACAATCAAAATATAGTTAAAATTATCGCCTATTATCCGTTATTATTATTTTTGTTGTTGGATAATATGTAAAACCAAGTATTTATCTCGAACAAGGATGTTATTCAAACTGAGAATCGATACTGTATCGTATCGTAGGCTGTGTATCGTTTATTGTATCGATACGCGTCACAGGTGTATGGTTTCACCCCTATCACATATGCTCCGGATGATGGAAGTTTACGTGGGATTTCTTTTCCAGGTGTGGTTAAAAGCATCACCAGGATGACATAGCCTTGCATGCAAAATATTGTCCAGATCAGATAAAAAAATTGGTCCGCACATTGGAAGTTTATGTTCGACTCATTTCCAGATGTGGTAAAAAAGCATCATCCGGATGATATAGCCTTTCATGCCAAATCTTGTCCGGATCAGATAAAAAAATTGATCCAAATATGGGAAGTTTACATTCGACATCTTTCCGGGTGTGGTGAAAAACCATCGCCTCGATGATGAAGCCTTGCATTAAAAAATTACATTCGATTTCTTTCCGGATGTGGTTAAAAAGCATCGCCCGGATGATATAGCCTTGCATGCCAAATTTTGTCCGGATCAAATAAAAAAATTGGTCCGCACATAGGAAGTTAACATTCGATTTCTTTTCCGGATGTGGTTGAAAGCATCGCTTTGATGTTGTATATTTGCATGCACAATTTTGTGTGGATCAGATTTAAAAAATGGTCCGGATGATGGAAGTTTACATGCGAAACCTTTTCCAGATCTAGTTAAAAGCATCGCATGGGCAATGAAGGCTTGTATGCAAGAAGAAAAAAGAATCTAATTAAAAAGATACTAAACTTCCGATGGATAGAAACATCTTTATTATTATTTCATAACGAGATACTGCAATGTACCAGTGTGATAAAAACTGATATCGCCATTGTGGCGATAACGTTGGCTCGTGAGCAATGAGGTACCATAAATAAAATGCATAACAACTAACAAAAAACAATGAAGAAATCAGGGATGGGTCAGTGTTGATTGGAAATCATACTTTGGCTGCAGTGACTGCTACGGAATTGGACAACAGCTTGCCAAGGCCTCAAAATTAAAGTCTGAATGCATACATAAACAAATAAACAATATAAAAAAGCAAAACCCTAAGAGTTTAACTCAAAATCAATAAAAGGTTTAGTTTAAAGATGTTACCCTATGAAGACTGTCGGATCCAACCGCTTCGTGATGATGATACCTCCACCCAAGAAATGTGTAAGAAATGTATTATTGAAAATAAAAATCGTTTCATTTTTCCTCTGAGAAACAGTCATTACTAAGAAAAAGACACAATTTAAAGCATTATACGTAGGAGATACATTTTTCAAAAGTCACTGTCCTAAATTAATGTAATATTTCAGACAGGTTCTTTAATTAACCGCACTGACACAGAATACAAACACAAATAAATGCATGCCTACATTTTTTACACTAAAAATATATAATAAAGAAAATTTAAGTTATTTGAGTAGATATAAGAAAATATTTCACTCGTGAAGCGGACACATTTAATACTCATAGTCATAACTTCGCCACTCTTGACAGTAAATTCCACTTCATTCGTGAAATATTTCCTTATGTGTACTCAAGCAACTTAGAGATCACCTATATATCTTTTACAACTAACGCGTTAAAACATGCTTAGAACACGTTAGAATATACTTATAAACCCCTTGAAGAATTTAATCCTCGCCCAGGTTAACAATTTAAATTTGCACTAAAATTCCTCCGTTGATAAGACTAAAATCTGGAAGGGCTAGGTCAACTTTTGAGAGCATAGCTTGCAAAGCTTATGCAGTTATTGGTTGTTTTTGTTTATATCAACAGTACTTTATCTTTGCAAGTGAGACAAGTATTTCACATTGAAGAGAGTACACGAGTAATCCGAGAAGCTTATCTGTTATGGAATTTATAGAAATTTTGTAAGTATCTGTTATCTGTATATCATTTTAAAACTAAGGACATGTTTTGAGTATGATATTTGTGTGAAGACAAATACCACTGATATTACCTGTGTTCACAGATGTGTGAATTTCTATGGGGTCGATGTATGAATTAAAATTAAAATGGCTTTTTACTTAATAGGCACAGCCAAACCAGTATATGTAATTCTGGAAATCATGGAACAATATTATCGTATTATCTGAGTTGTGTATTAAAAGGGATTTTTAAAAAAAAGCAATCATGAGGAAAAACTATGACGGCTCAATCGTTAGCTGGACGAACTCGCGAGCCAAAGATTGCTGGTTCGAATCCTGCCATGATTCTACGTTGTTTGTCACCTGGAACACACTGAACTTTAATTGCCAATTATTGCATTGGTGCGAAATAATCTATCATGTGTTGACTGCAATTAATTCTTATCAATTCAAGCAGTCATAACACAACTCTGCCAGACAGTATTTATTCATATAATAATATGTTACTAAACCATTAAATAAGATGTATTTTCATCTCTTGAAGACTAACTGTAAAATAGCCAACTTTCAATACAATTATTGAACGTTTTTTTTCAACGAAAAAGGGAAAGAAGTAAGGAGCAAATTATTTCCTAAACATTCGTGTCTTCTGTCCTCAAATTCACTCGAATATTTTTCTTATGACGAACGCTATATTTATACATATTAAACATTGTTTTCTCATCCATTTGTTCACATTAAGTTTTAATCATAGTTTATCTTTTCAGTTTAGATTACACTTATTCCAATATTATTTTGTAAGTGTCATGTAGGGGTACGAGGACATCACTGGCGTTGTTGTTACTTATGTAAAGCAAACATAGTAGTATATAGCTGGCGATTTCTGGACATGTTACTATTGTTTTTTTAGTCATTTTCTTTTATTTTTATTTTTCTTCATGTTGAGTAGAGATTGAGTCTTTTACATTTATTTTACGTAACAAAACTGCTGCAACATCTTTCATAATTTTGTATTTTAGTAGATTTACAGCCAAAAAGTTGAAAATTGAACAATTTTGAACAGAAATAGTGACTGCGACAGAGCTCTCCAACTATATACTACTGTAGTTCATTAAAAGGATCTGACCTTTTAGTAACTGCCTTGATGATCAAAGTTCATAGAATCGTCAAACATTAATTATTAAACATTAATGTATATCCCATAACTGGTCTGTGTCCACTTGTTTCAAATGAATGCTTGTAGGAGAATGGCTCGCCTTATGCTGGTTGGAGATATTCAAACATGCCATTTATCGTGTCCATTACTAAGTATTGCCGATTTTGTAACGTAGATAATTCTTGTCCAGATAATTCTTGCCCATTCACAGCGCTCCATTCATAGCCCAAGTCTGCGTGTACGCGCTTAAGTAAAGCAATTTGTTGATTTGTTGGTAGACTTTGTTTCATGTTCTCATCTACGTACCAAAATTTTAGATCCATCCTTGGGGCACAACTGATCAGTGAAATAATGATGATCTTTATCAATCAAAATTTCTAATTTTGTTTGCTGTTTTATGTTACTGGTTATGTGAACGGCATCGACTTTTCATATTTGCATGGAATTGTACGATCCATTTTACATTAGGAATCTCAGTATGATAACTGCCATGGAATTACAAGTGTCTCTTCTCTGTGTCTGTTGATGACATAACTTGAGACAAGCTCACCATCTCCTCATGTGATTAGTATAACCTTTCTGCAAGTAAACATAAACCAATGACGTCATCTCCTAATTTTCTGAACACCGAAGTGCATATACGCAAACTGATGTTTGTCAAAGTATGCAATTGTATGCAGAAAGCAGAGAAAATCAGATCTTGCCCATCATTAAGGGGCCCAAGTTTGTGAGGAAAACGTGAGTGAAAGAATACATACAACTTAATCTCTTGTATGCTAGGTTGTCCGTTTATACAGAAAGATACATTTAATTCGAGTTTCCTCTGACCTTTCTCACCCCATGTTAGGTCCAGAAGTTGGAAAGTTATCTTGGTTAACCCACCCTATCATAACAGTTGAAACTATTGGTATCCAGTACGGAATGGGAATGGCCAGAGGAACTCGAACTAAGATAAATTGAACTTGACCTGTCTGAACCTTTAATAATCCAAGGTTAGTTGTTCTCCCGTCCACAATTTGTCAGGAAAGTTCACGTACCAGCTGTTCTTCAGGTTTCTTCATTTGAGATGGTGTTGGGCCAGAACATTCTTCTCATTCTGTGCAGACATTTAGTTTGGAATGTTTCAAGCCTCTTTGTGATAGCAGTTGTTGTTTTCCAGCACTCAGAACCATACAACAGCACAATGAGGAGGCTACTTTTGAAGATTCTTAACTTGGTCGCCATGCTTAGGTTTGTTAATCTCCAGATATTTTGAAGCATGGCAAAGGCCTGGTTTGCTTTGCTGATTTGCATGTTCAACTCAATCATACGGTTTCCATCTGTTGACACCTGGCTGCCATAATAGGTGCATTCCTCCATCTCTTGCAGTGGTTTGTTGTTCACTATGACAGGTTGGTTGATCCTGGGGTTGACCTTCATAAATTGTATATTCTCTTTGCTGACTTTGAGACCGATGCTGCTTGCATTGTCTGCCAGAAGGTCTGTCTTCTGTTGAATGTGCTCGTGACGGCTCTAAAGGGGACTAATATCTTCTGTATAATCCGGGACTTCTATGTTCGATGTCATCATATACAGTACGCCACGTTTTTCATTTCTTGTCACTTGTTTCATCAGCCAGTCGATTGCAAGGACAAAGATTAATGGGGACAGAATGCTGACTTGTTTCATTCCAATCTCCACCTTGAAACTTTCTGTTATTTGGATTTTGTGTCAAAGTCTGCATTGGAAATCCTCATATAGTGCCCTGATGATGTTGACCATTTTCTGTGAGATGCCATAATGCCATAAAATTGTCCGCAGTGATGCCCGGTGTAAGCTGTCAAAAGCTGTCGCAAAGTCGCCAAAAACCACATACAGCGAGTTCATCCATTCATTGCATTGTTCAAGCATCTGCCTCGGTACAAGGCTCAGGTCAATGCATAACTTGGTCAGCTTGTGAATATCTTTGTGTGCAAAGAGTGTGCAGCTGATGACTTAGTTGTTCTTCTCACAGAAGTCAGAGAGCCTCTCTCCGTTGTCATTCATACTACCCATTCCATGCTTTCCCAAGGTGCTCTCTTTATACTCATTTCTGTCCCTTACCTTCGCGTTGTTGTCTGGAATACTCAAAAAGACATACTGCCTTGTGATGTTTTGCATAACTGATTGAAGACTGTCATAGTAATTGGCTTTAGTCTCTTCTTCGGCATGTTCTTTGTGGATATATCCGATTACTATAGAGAGCTTGGTGAACTTGGAGTTTAGTCTTACATACAACAGTCTCTTATGTATTGGTTTATATTGAAGAAGAGTGCTAATAAGGTTCTAAAACAGACCCTTTTAAGTATTAAAATGTCTGAAGGCCTCTCCCCTTCTCTCTTTCTCTCTAAGTCTGTGTTGGTGTGTTGGCTGGTAAGTCAACATATCAGTTTTACCCCAGTGGATCCAGATCTCTCTCTCTCTCTCTCTCTCTCTTTCTCTGGACATTCGTCGCAAGCCATGGGCAAAAATCCGTGAAAAAGGAGAGTAGCGGATTTTTGTCCGTGGCACGTGACGATGTATCTGCACCTATGTTGGTAAAGCTGACAGTCAAACCGTCTAACAGAGAGAGAGAGAGAGAGAGAGAGAGAGAGAGAGAGAGAGAGAGAGAGAGAGAGAGAGAGAGAAAGAGAGAGCACAATCTTATGATCTTATGGTCAGTAGCAATGGTAAGAAAAGCATAATAATGACTTAGATCAACTGTAAATCAATTGAAATGTTTGAATTGCATCTTGATGGTTCCTCATTTCGCTTAGCCTATTACTCACTCGTTTCGATGTATTCGCCGGTGATCGAATGGCCGCTTTTCGGGACACTAGCTATGCAGAAAGAATGGAGAAAAGAAGCTAAGATAAAGAAGAAAATTGACAATTTCAAAGACGATTATAAATAGCTGCAATACCTTTAGAACTGCATTTGGTAACGGACACATTTGTATGTGGTATATAAAGAAAATGTATCTGTAGCATGTACGCTCTATCTTTGATACACCACTCGTTGTATACATTTTGTCATTAAATGAAAAGAAGACAAAGCTTGTTTCTTCTATTGAAAAAGTATACATATCGTGTTATATGAAAAATACATATATATATATATATATATATATATATATATATATATATATATATATATATATATATACATACATATATATGCTCCCTATATATTTATTGTACATTTCATAATAAGATAATGAAATGTGTCAGCCGGAGAAAATTGTTATCGCCTCAGTGGCGATACCACTTTTATCTCCACAGCGGTTATAGGTTATATCACTTTTGGAATTGCTTTCTTTTCCCGACTTAGGAAATATATCTGCCCTTATGTATATTATTCAAACTTACATATCCATACTTACACCTATTTAATTTTTCTCCTTCTTCACCTTATCTCTCTCCCCCTTCCTCCCCATTCCTTCGCCCTTCCTCCCCTTTCCTCCTCCCCCCCCTCTCTCTCTCTCTGAACATATATTACATTATTTCAGGACTGTGCATTTATATAAGGAATGAGGAGATGCCTTTTTTTACAAAGTGACTAAAAACGAACTACAAACAACTAAAAGTAGGTTTCAAGCATTAATTTATTCCAAACTAGTTTTCAACATGACTCGTGCAAATTGTCAGTGACTGAACTTACATGTGTCGCTTTTATTCGATGTTCAGTGTCACACATACGGGTCCTTTTACACTCTACGACAAACGGTAAAAGTTTTTAGGGAAAAACTCTTGATTAAATGCAATACTAAAGTCGCTTAAATTAACAATCATTAAAATCTTTTGTTTAAAGGTGTTACGGCCTTAAATATGTTTGAAACGACCGCTCTGTGATGATTTTACAATACTATTCTACTCATGAAGTGAAAACATTTTGTATTGTCACGAGTGGCAAAGGGAAGCCAATCTTTATATCTACTCCAAAATTGTTGTTATCATATACTTTAATTCTGTCCATAGACTTAACGTATTTTCCTATATACGCCGTGTAAGATGTGTACCTCGTCATGACATTATGACATCATACAAAGTCCACATTATGTCCTCATCCTTCTTGCCTGATATATTCATATGCATCGTGAATAAAATGATGTAGTAAGTAAAGAAAAGAATAAAAAATAGAATAATTATTTGAATATGTTCATGTCTTTTGTGCAGTAAGTTTAAAAGAGCTGGTAACTGATTATGGTTATAAATATGAATATATATATATATATATATATATATATATATATATATATATATATATATATATATATCAAGGTTATTTATTCTATGCTCGTCGATCACATGAAAAACAACTCGAAACTTGTCTACCCTATCTATCTACCTATCCAAATATACTCATACCAACTGCATATAATGTGCAGTAGTTGTTACCTAGGTCGTTGAATGAGCAGGGTTGTACATTTACCGGTATTCATATCTAGGTCATTTGATTTGCAGAGTTGTACAGTTTTTTCTCAAACGTAGGTCATGGAATGCTCAGTGTGTTCTGCAGTTACTCACACTTAGGACACTGAATGCGCATAGAGTTGCACATTTGCTTATATCTAGGTCATTTTATGCGCAGAGCTGAACATTCACATTTCTTCATACTTAGGTCGTTCAAAGCGCAGACCTACATTTTCAATGAGTCAGATGTTTACTTGTTAAATAACTAAATTACGGTTACTAATACCTACGTCATTTAATGCACAGAGAGTTGTACATTTTGAACGAGCGTAAATATTAAAAGGAAAGAAAAATATATGCACGTCGTTTCCTGTGCAAGAGAGGTCATGCAATTTCTTTAGTACGAACCATCCAAAGTATATACAGCCACCACTACCCCTCCCCCAACATATACGCACATATTTATATGTGCTTTGTGTAATTCAGTGTAATCAATAACTTCTCTCAGATCACAAGACATATTTTCTAAGACGACAAGATAATTACACGTTAGGAATATACAACCTAACAAATATGGTACAGATCCGCAAATTGGATATAAGCAAAACTATTTCTTTTCAATACACAAGCAAGTGAAAATGTAGGTGTCCAATGTTAAAGTGAATAACAAAAGACAGTGAACTGACCAAGGAGAAATACCACCTTTTAGAATTACTAATAAATCATTGTATATGGATCTGGAATGTTAAGCTTATTTACTTTTTACAGAGTAAGGGTCACTTCTCTTCATTTGGGATCCCCCCCCCCTCTCTCTCTCTCTCTCTCTCTCTCTCTCTCTCTCTCTCTCTCTCTCTCTCTCTCTCTCCTGACAAATTACAACAAGGGGCCCAAGTGTGTCAGATATCGCTCACGTGTCTAACTCACATAGATTGTGAATGATAATTCACACACGTACTGAAACTATGGAGGGGAAAGAAAATGTTGCAATACCTAGTTGCTACATTGACTTCTCGATTTCTCAATCTTTAATTTTCTTCTCAGTATCTGGTACTACATTGGATTAATTATAAAGGAACTTAACCAAATTATTATATTATTAATATTAGTTGAAAATTGTCCCATTTTGCATGCAAAGCAATAGTATTCGGTGCAGCAGCACATACAGTTAGTTAGTACTTATGTTATGAGTGTTTAATTTGAGATATTTACTTTTTTTTACACAAAGATAGTAGCTATGTACATGAACATGAACTTTTTATGCAAGTTTGCTCTCTTTGTCTTTTGTAGCCCAGTCCCAATATCAGCAGTGTGTTAGGTTGACAAATCCCTTCACTTAGAGTCAAAATCCCTTGATCCACAGTCCGTTCAAAAGCGTCACCATGGCCACAGCAGGGCGAAAAGAAGTCATTTGCAATCTGGTCAAAGATGGGACTCTGGAACTAGAACTCAACAAAGATGGTATGTTATCGAAAAGTTGCTGTTTAGTAACACACACGTCAACATTGTGTTTCAAAATGTACTAAACTTAGTAGGGGGAAAATATATACCATCATCAACATGTCAATAAGTCTGAATCTAGATGACATAGTTCTTTCTGTTTCCTTACTTAAGGCCTGTGATACACTATGAAACCTTTCATCGAATTTCCATTAACGCTACTTTATAATGACATCAACGCTATAAAAATAGTGGTGGTTGGGGGGGGGGGGGGGAGAATGTAAGCCAACAGCAATGGCTGTTTACAATAGTAGTCCGACTGTATGGTCACTGAAAGTTACAATTATATTATTATTATTACCTAGTATTATTATTATTGAAGAAGAACCATAATGATATAATTGTAAATCAGCATCGTATTCGTCGTCGTCATTGTTGTTGTTGTTGTTATTAATATTATTATTATTATTATTGTTGTTGTTGTTGTTGTTGTTTTTGTTGTTGTTATTTTTATTATTGTTATTATTACTATTATTATTATTATTTCGTATTACAAAAAATAATAATGACGGTTACAGTACCTATAACCACATAATTATCAGACACGCATCCATCAGCACTTGCGATACCAAATCACAACAGTCGAGAAGTAGGAACATTTTTGTACGATTTGAAAGAGAAGATTCCTTCAAACATGCAAAATAGCAACAACAAAAAATGTGAAATAAATTCGCCAGATGTACGTTTGAACTTCTTCATTTTCTAATGTGTTGTTGTCTCTACATCTGTTTAGTTTTGTTTTAAAAAAGAAACGATTTTTTTATACTTTATTTACATTTTATTAAACAATGTGTTTTCTTTTAAAAGCTCTACATTACTTCCTTGCTAGTATTAGTAGGGGGAAAATATATACCATCATCAATATGTCAATAAGTCTGAATCTAGATGACATAGTTCTTTCTGTTTCGTTACTTAAGGCCTGTGATTTCATAATGAAACATTTAATCGAATTTCGATAAAAGCTACTTTATAATGACATCAACGCTATAAAAATGGTGGTGGTATGGAGGTGGGGGATGTAAGCCAACAGCAATGGCTGTTTACAATAGTAGTCTGACTGTATGGTCACTGAAAGTTACAATTATATTATTATTATTACCTATTATTATTATTATTGAAGAAGAACCATAATGATATAATTGTAAATCAGCATCGTATTGGTCGTCGTCGTCGTCGTTGTTGTTGTTGTTGTTATTATTATTATTATTATTATTATTGTTGTTGTTGTTATTTTTATTATTGTTATTATTGTTATTATTATTTCGTGATACAAAAAAAATAATGACGGTTACAGTACCTATAACCACATAATTATCAGACACGCATCCATCAGCACTTACGATACCAAATCACAACAGTCGATAAGTAGAAACAATTTTGTACGATTTGAAAGAGAAGATTCCTTCAAACATGCAAAATAGCAACAACAACAAAAAAATGTGAAATAAATTCGCCAGATGTACGTTTGAACTTCTTCATTTTCTAATGTGTTGTTGTCTCTGCATCTGTTTAGTTTTGTTATAAAAAAGAAACGATTTTTTTTACTTTATTGACATTTTATTAAACAATGTGTTTTCTTTTAAAAGCTCTACGTTACTTCCTTGTTAGTATTATAGTATATAGTATATAGTATATAGTGTATATAGTCTTATTCTTCCACAATTTATGTGACTGGACTAATGTTTTCTGCTAGTTCCCAAATGTTAAGCAATTAATCAAATCCTTTTTCATTTCAAATGTGCTTTCTTGTTATCTTTGATTCTTATGGTCTTCAAAATCTTTCCAACTTTGTATGTTTCATCTTGTTTTGTTGCATAAAGATAACTTTTTTTCGTGAAACATGGCCTCGATATCCTTTCTATTCAAGTCTTCAAGTTTGTAAACAAGCGGGTCATTTTGAATATTTGCTCGGTACAGTTACGAAGATAGCTCTTTGCAAAAATACCGTTTTATATTTTAACATTCTGTTTGTTTCAGCAACATTACTTTTAGGACATCCACATGTATCAGTTGTCAAATAACCGAATGGTTTGATGCATATTTTTATTTTGATGGTTTGATGCATATTTGTATTTGTTTTCTTCCTTACTCACTTCATTCAGAATCATGTTCATTGATGTGTAATGAGTCTTATTCTATTCATAAATTAGCTTTGGCAAAGCGTCAACATATTTTCTGGTTTCATTTTGAGTGAAATATTTACACATACTAGTTTTCAACGTTCTTCTAAATGTTTCCACTACAACTGCTCTTTTATCTGTGTAAGCTGAAAAGTATTCATTGTTTTCCTTTTCCAGCAAATCCGGAACTTTTGTGCTGTAAAACGTGTCGTTTTTTTCTTCTGATCCATCTATATAATTTCATGGTTTCTCGATTTAAATATTTCTTTGAAATTACAGTGTGTGTCATCTCCCTTTTTAATATTTACGATTCTCAGCCCATGCGTATTTAGAGAAAATAAGATGCATTTGTATCCATCGTTGTAATTTTCATATGCTTCCATCTAAAAAATGCATGCCTGAAACTGATCATCTACGTGACGTACATAGACCCTTCTGCAGGGAAATATTTTTCTAACTTGTTTGTGTAATTTTGTTAAAATATTGTTCAGTTAACCACTTTGTCAGTTCTGCTTATTTCATCTTATTGCAGTTCAGTTTAACTTGTTCCAGCCATTGATTGAAAATTGTGTGTAAGAAATAGAACTTTCAGGATCGTACTAAAAATATATCTTAGATACTTTTTTTCCCATTTAGAACGGTATAAGAAAGCATCTAAAGAATACATTACACCTGCCAAATTGTCCTAGTGCGTTATCAAGAAGCCAACATAACAGTCATCTACAACATAACATTTTATTTTTAGCAATCTTAAACCTTTCTTGAATCCTTTCAAACGTATAAATAATAGTTTGCCATTCCTGTGCTACTACATATATTGAAACAGCATGTGATGTTTTAAATCAGTATTTGTTTTCCATAAATTCTATATCTGTTTTTGGAGACAGATTTCTAAATTGACTTTATTAAGTTTATGAGATCTGCAACCTGTACTGCAAATTTAACCGAATACAAATATGTATACTTATCTTCATCAAAAACGTAACTTATTCCTCCTCCGTACGATACTATTTTAACAATCTTGCTATCAGAATTGATGCTGCTTGTTTTAATGTTATCACCTCTAAATATAATAGTTATCCTTGATGCTGCTTGTTTTAATGTTATTACCGCTAAATATAATAGTTATCCTTGATACTGCTTGCTATACTGTTATCACCGCTAAATAAAATAGTTATCCTTGATGCTGCTTATTATAATGTTATCACCGCTAAATAAAATAGTTATTCTTGATGCTGCTTGTTATAATGTTATCACTGCTAAATAAAATACTTATCCTTGATGCTGCTTGTTATAATGTTATCACTGCTAAATAAAATAGTTATCCTTGATGCTGCTTAATATAATGTTATCACCGCTAAATAAAAGTTATCCTTGATGCTGCTTGTTATAATGTTATCACCGCTAAAAAAAAGTTATCCTTGATGCTCAGATTGTTGCTTTAACAGTAAACTCATGAACTATTTTATATCACCTTTCTGAAAACTTTGGAATTTAGCACAATATAGCTTTGAGTCATTATTCATGTTGTGCCCGATTTTTCAATTTAATTTTCGAACTTCTAAATGCACAGTCAAGATTATACTTTGGGTCTCGTAATTAGAGTGCATTTTGTTATAAATATGAATGTTCTATCTCTGAAATATCACTATGGTCAAAGGACATGTATATATGTTTGTTTTATACAATAAGTATGAGTGATTCGTATAGGATTAGGCGATTCCATATTTTTTTATTAAAAATGTTAAGTTGTCTAGGAATTCGATTTCTTTTTTCAAAAATGAGCAGCCTAGGATTCAATCGTATTTGCAATAGTTATGGAATTTGTGGACATTTCTCGATGTATTTTAAATTTATATGTGAACACAATTTCACGTCAAGAAGACCGTATTATTTAAAAATATTAAACGGTCACGGACTGTCAATTTTATAGCTATTCCTAAGCACTCCCTGTTTAAAATCATGTGGGGCACTGGCTAAGGACAACTATATAGATGAATATTTTTGAAACTGCAATCTCCACAGAGCCTCCATGTACCATCCGTTTAATATCGATATTCAAATGAAGGTGTTTAGCACCTTTAAATCAAAGGACTAGGACAGATGATTGTAACCTTTATATATAAAAAACATTTGTGGTTACATAGATTAGAAATAAAACTAGTGTATCTAATATTGTTATGTTAAATGTAGTAGTATCATAAAAGTACTACAGAAAAGTCAAAAAAGACCCTTCATTAGAAATTAAATCTAAAATTTTCACATGCATTGATGAAATATCTAAGAATAATAGTTCCATATATGAAGAATTTGATACTTTCCCTCTCAAAATACGTACACCTCAATTCTACATATTGCCCAAAACTCATAAAAGTCCTGACCATACATTACCTATAAATTATCCAGGACGACCAATTATATCAGGTTGTAATTCATATACGGAGAACTTATCCAAATTTATAGATAGTGTTTTGCAACCTTTAATAAAATCACTTCCTTCATACATTAAAGATACTACTGATTTCATAAAAAAAGTTGAAGTTTGTTCCACAACTATCTCATAATTCCATCCTTGTATCTTTAGATGTAACATCATTGTATACAAACATACCGCATGCAGATGGCATTAAGGCGTGTACATATTTTCTTGACAACAGTCCGAATCATAACAGACTATCGAGTGAAGATATTTGTTAAATAAGAACACTTATCTTGGAAAATAATAATTTCCAATTTAATAGTACCAATTACATCCAAATAATGGGTACGGCAATGGGTAGTCCGATGGCTCCTTCATACGTATCCCTTTTCATGGGTAAAGTAGAACAAGATTTTCTTGAAAACGAGAATTTTAATCCCACTGTTTGGTTAAGATTTTTAGATGACATCTTTATGATCTGGAACCATTCAGAAGAAGATCTACACAAATTTATTAATAGCCTAAATAATTTTCATCCCACAATTAAATTTACTTACACTGCATCCAGTACGCATGTATCATTTCTAGACGTAAATGTGATAAAAAATTATGATAATACTATCTCTACAAATGTTCACGTCAAAGAAACTAATATCCACCAATATGTGGAATATTCGTCTTGTCATCTCAGGTCATGTAAAAACGGTATACCTTATAGTCGGGCGAAAAGATACCGACGTATAATTTCAGACGATTGTCAATTACAAAATTCTTTGAATGAATTAAAAGAATATTTCCAAAGCAGGAATTATCCTATACATGTAATAGAATCTGCTTTGAGTAAAGTCTGTATTCTTACCCAAAATGATGCTTTAAATACAGCAGAATGTAAGAAAGAGAAAAATATAATTTCTTTCATAATACAATATAATCCTTCATTGCCAAATATAGGCCTTACAATTAATACATACTGGAGTCTCCTCAACTTATCAGATAAAAACAGCGTCAAAACACTTTACAAGAGCAAGCCAATTCTTGCTTATAGAAGACCTAAGAATTTACAAGATCTTTTGATCAGAACTAAACCGACAGAAAATTTAAAAAGATGTTTTTCATCATCTAAATGCAACAGATGTCGGTGCTCTCAATGTGCAAATATTAGAGAAAGTACCTATTTTAGTAGCTTCAATACTAAAGATTTGTTTTCTCTACGTTATAAGACTGACTGTATATCAACTGATGTAATTTATTTGATAACCTGTAAAAAATGTAACATGCAATATGTTGGACAAACACTTCAACAAGTTTCTAAGAGAATGAATAATCACCGCTTTCATATAAAAATTTGTATGGATCCTCAGTTCTCCTCTAATGTTTCAATACATTTTAATACAAATAATCACACTTTACGTGATTTTTTTTTCTTCATGCCAATCGATATTGTGCACGGAGAAATGAACAGACTCATTAAAGAAAGTTACTGGATTAATCGGTTAGATACTTTGTATCCCAATGGCCTTAATACTAAGGCATTATATAAAATTGTATACATTTTTAGTGGAGGAATTGATATGTTGTATACATGTGTATATGTATAATTATATATGTGTGTGTGTATGTGTGTGTAAATATATATATATATATATATATATATATATATATGTATATGTGTATGTATGTATATATGTATGTGTGTATATATGTGTGTATATATGTGTATGTATGTGTGTATGTATGTGTATATATATATATATATATATATATTATAGAAATATGTAGTTGTATGTATGACTGTTTGTCTCTACATTATAATTTCACTATCAGTTTTCATTAGAGACTCATGTATCTTTCTGATCCCGTTATACATATGATATTTTTATGATAAAGCATATCATTTATGACGTTATGTCAATGATGTAATTGTTAATAAATGTATAGACGTCATCCGTTTTCTTTCAAAAACATTTTGTGCCTGAAGAAGCATATAGTAAATGCGAAACTAGTCGCACAAATTTATCGGCGTTTGTGTTGTTTCTTTATTTCAAATCTGTAGTATCATAAGGGGACTTTTAGATTTCGGTGGTTGATCTGGTCAAAGCCTTCTATACCCCATGACTTTCCCCTTGCATCACACTTGAGTGTATTATTTACGCTCGAGCCTGCGGTGAGCCTCGCGCGATTGTAACCAAGCGGGTGCTTTAGTCAGATCAATACGATGCTATTAGCTCACAGACCGATCAATATATACAAGCAATTGTTAGATAAATATAGCCTCTGTGCATATATTATAAATATGTGGCAGTGAACCGTAGTATCGTTTTCCTGAATTAGACGTATTAAATCTAGAAAATGGCATATTTCTGCCTGTTTCTGCGTGTCTTTAATTCTGAAAGAAGAAATGAGGATTTCTTCACTTAAGCAAGAAATGGAGTATTCTTACGTGCCTATCATTTTCAAAGCGGAATCGAGCATTTCTTGGTTTATACAAGATACAGTCAAAATGACAACAGTCGATGACAACCGTCAACCACACGTATAATTCTTGGATTGAAACACCCGCTGAGCCCTCTTGTATGTGGTTGGGAACTCTAGGGGTTCATCTGGGGTTGAAAATTCAAACCGCCATAATTGACACTGAATAAACACTTCTGTTGACCGTAAGAAATTAATGTCCAACAGCTTAAGACAGCAGCGTGCTTATAATCTCAAAGAAATACTGATCGATAAGCACAGTCCGAGGCGAGACTGTTTCCTTTTGTGTGATAATAATATATGAAACAATTACCGCAGTATATAATATAATGTCAAAACCTTCACCGATTGATGCGTATAGTATTTTGAAAGGATTTATCAGCATAGCTAATTCGGAAATCACATTGCCCGAGTAATGGTGTGTTTGTAAAGTCACCAAAAATATGAAATCATTATTGCTCCTAAATGGGTCATACAGAATTATCAGAGAGGCTCAAAATATGTTGTATGATTTTTCAAATACGTATCCATAGCATATTGATAGATTAATCGAGTTAGAGATCGTATTGTAACAAGAACGACTTTAAATCGATGAATCATATAACAAAACGCGTGAAAAGTCATTGTATGATATCGTGCAAGAAAAGTTTAAGTCGCTGACGTTAACCGAAGATAGTGAATGTATACATCACCAGTGACAGTATATGTTACAATGAGCAAATCAATTAGAAAGATACTTTTGACAATAATATAGCAATGGTATCCACACCTGACTTCCATGAGGTATACGAATTGATCTACAACGCTGCAGAAGCGGAGCAGCGCAAACAACGGGAGAAATGTTCCGAAGCAATTTCCAAGTCTAATGAAGCGAAAACCATAGCTGAGATATACAAGCACTCAAAGACATTTGACATTGTTGGATACGAACGTGTACAGTCTGGTGGTATTCGAGCTGGTGCAATCCTCAGTGATGGGTCATTTTAGCTCATTTGGGTCGACACCTTCTCGGAAGATATTATATTCATACTTGCAAGTGAATTTCATGATCCCAGAGAGAACAAGCCTGTTTATTTGCAAGGGGTCGATTTACAAATTCATATTACTATAACACAAAAATATAGTTGTTCGCTTGATGGAATCCATAAAGTTCTAATATATAATCTAGATTTTGTCCTCCTGATTCAGATACTACCGCATGTCTATAAGGAGATAAAACGGCGGCTACTGGAAAAATCAACCAATTAAATAACATGTTTCCTCATATATATATATATATATATATATATATATATATATATATATATATATATATATATATATATATATAAGAAGTTCAATGGCTCAATGACATTAGGACGCAATCAATGCAAAGATGTATGGCTTGGAAAACGTGAACTCTGCGGAAGAACATGCCATTATGAATGTTGTAAATCACATTTGCTCGCGTTACGTGTTAGCCTCGGTGCTATACCTGAAATGTGGTATCGGAGTAAAGTCTCGTAATCAGCTTTGCCGACTATGTGAGTCTGTTCGCGAGTATTATCGCATTCGCCGGCAAAGACTCATCAACACTATCGTCGCGGAAAAAACCAACGACGTCAACGCCGTTGAAAACGATACAGAAGTCAATTAAATAATAGCCAGGATTGTAGCTATTGCAGTTTCTGATCCTGGTAAAGTAAAAATGCTACACAAATTTATTGACGGAATAAGCAATTAGACAATGAGTTTCTCTTATATACCAGCATGCCGACTGTGATTCAACTTAAGCAATCCGCGCGAGAGCGTAGAATAAGGATTCCAAGCGGTATGAGAAAGGCGGATATACTCCCACTATTAGGACTCGCAGATGAGCCACGATCGGTAGTCCCGGTTGCACTGGCAACATAAACTGTGAAGCAACTCAAACAATTCGCGCCAGGACGTGGAGTACAAATACTGAAAGGCGCAAGAAAAACTGACATACTTGCGTTAGTAGGACTCACGGTCCAACCGCGTCAAACCGTGAGACAGCTTTGTTCAATGGCAGCACAGTATCATATTAAGATTCCTCCACGGGCCAAGTGGGCTGAAATCGCACGCATGGTCGCTGATGAACAACACCGCCGTCGTATCGCGGCCACTATTGCCGCTGGGGCTGCGGCGCATGTTCGTCAACAAGATGCCTGCGAGTTCAAGTTTCAAAAGCGTGTTGGTGATTTAGAAAATTATCATGGAATCCCACGCGCGTAAGAACCAGGCAACGACGCTAAGAAACTTCTCTCGAAGATGCGTTTGGGAATCGTATCAACATTAGAGCACGCGGGCACCTCCGGAGTTACGGTGGATATTATTCTTAATGTGCACTTCATTATGCCGCTTAATGCCACAGCAGGACTTGATTCACCAGACAATGGTGTGGTAAAAATCACAACCCCATGGTTTCACGGTGGTCCACTTGTGATATTTAACCGTGAAAACACTGAGGCTGTCAACAATCAAATCAATAAAGCTTTGCGAAGATTCTTGAGACGTTGGAAAAATACACCATCGCAGGTTCAGGATGGACTCTTGACAGCTGCGTGCAAGTTGAACGTCATATTTCCCCGTACATACCGTTATATCTCAAACGTGAACAACGACGACAACTGATATTTCGAATGGGCGCTCGAGTCCGTGCTAAATCCCGCGCGTGACAATACAGATCAGCCTCGAAAATACCAACAGTACCTGGGCGAACTCAAGTTTGGTGATATAGAATTGCCTGTAAAAGCTTCTAGGGCCGTTCTCAAACAATTTGATGAACTCAACCCTGGTATCTCCGTTAACGTGTATACTTGGAACAATGTTTTTTATGCGCTTGAACTATCCCCACATGTACAAAGCAAAAAGTCATATGGGCGAACCGAAGCTGATGGCTATTGCTGGGCGACATGGATGGGTCAGAGGCGCGGCGTCATTATGTGGGATAAAGAATTTTACTCGGTTGCTTTACTGACACAACAAGCACAAGGGGAAAATGTTTCCATGCAGACGTTGCATGCATGTATTTAGCACGCAACAGCTGCTCATGGACCATGATTTTTACTGTGGTGGAATTAGTGAAAAGCGACAGCGTACAATCATGCCAGGACCCGACAAAAACGTTCTGAAACTACACGCGGTGCAACGAAAATGATAGTTCTGCATGTAATCTACGGGGACTTTGAATGCTTGAACGTTCCCGTGAACGACCAGAGGTTGTCGGAAGAAGCTTAGCTTCCCGAAGCCGCCTCCGAGGTTCCGCAGAACACAAAGCAAGTAGCTGAGCAAGTCCCATGCGGGTTTTGCTACACTGTAGTCAGATGCGACGGAGCGACTCAGCCACCATTGTTGTAACATGGCCTGGATTCGGTTGAGGTGTTTATTAAATCGCTCGAGATTACAGCGAAAAGGACCCGACAACAGCTCTCCTTACCCGTTTTATGCGGACGCTTATCGCCGGATCTGTGAAGCAGCTTTCCAATCCACCGATGGAACTTTAAGTCCTAAAGTGCGCGATCACTGCCACATCACTGCCGCGTACAAAGGAGCCGCACACAGCGCAGATAATCTGCAGTTGCGAATTTACGATGACAAACAACACATTCTGATTGTGCTTTATAACCTGTGCGGGTATGATGGATACTTAATAATGCAAGGCATCGCAGCAGCATCGAATGCAACAATAAGCGTCATCCCAAACGATATGCATAAATACATGACGTTTCGGCTGGGCCAGCTGCAGTTTATCGACTCGTTGCAGTTCCTGAATTCCGGCCTGGAGAAACTAGTGAGCAACCATGGAGCGAATGCAACGATCGTTTTATAATCACTCCTCGATACTGCGGTGCCGCTGATTTAAGTTCCAAGTTCGCCTTGCTCACTCTCAGAGGAGTCTATCCCTACGAGTACATGAGCGACTGGGAAAAGTTTTCAGAAACTCAGTTGCCACCCATGGATGCCTTCTGTTCATCGCTGTCTCGTGAAGGCATTTCCGACAACGACTATATGCACGCGAACAATGTCTGGTATGCGTTTGGTGACTATCACAATCTGTATCTGTGTACGGATGTGTTGCTGCTCGCGGATGTCTTCGAGACGTTTCGTGATACAGACATGCGCGTGTTCAAGCTCGATCGTGCGCAATACTTTCATCAGCGGGAATGGAGTGAGACAAGTCACTGTCGAAAACTAGCGTCGAACAGGACCTGTTAACAGACATTGACCAAATTGTATTCGTCGAACGTGGTATCATGGCGAGTCATCGCTACGTTCGCGCAAACAATCAGCTCATGGACGGATATGACCCAAACAGTCATTGATCTTCATCATAACATATAATGCAACCAATGCCTGTAGGTGAATTTACCTGGATCGATCTCACGGATACGAATACTACAGCAACAGCGACTATGGATACCTCTTTGAAGTTGACCTGTAGTATTCAGACAAGCTGCGTAAGACCCATAATGATTATCGACTGGCCTCAGAAGCGCTGTCAGTGCCCTGCGAGTGGCTATCAGCATATCAGTGTGGAATTGTGTACGATTTCGGACGCAAGTTTACTGAATAGGTCAAGCTTGTCCCGAACATGCATCGCAAGTTTAACTACGTTGTCCATGTACGAAACCTGCAGTTGTATTTGCGGTTGGAGACACGTGTGCTCCGAGTCCACCTGGTGCTTGGATTTGGCCAGCGCGCCTGGATAGCGCCGTATATACAGATGAAGACGGATCTGCGCACGGTAGCAACTAAAAAGTTTGAAAAAGACTTTTTCAAGCTCATGAATAACGCTCCGTTTTGGAAAACTATGGAGAACCTGCAAAAGCGTATCCGCGTTGATCTAGTTTGTAACAATGAGCAAGACAAACTCAACCGATTAAATGCAGACCCGACGTTTGAGTTAAGCAAAATCTTTAATGGTGGGCTAGTTGCCATACAGTGCAAGAAAACTAAGCTAAAGTTGGCAATACCTATCTATGTTGTCGCGTCCGTATTAGACTTGTCAAAGCTGTTCATGTACTCATCTACTACCTACTACGATAAATTAGGCCGCGGTACGGCAACAACATCAAGATGCTGTACATGGATACTGACTCTTAATTAATATATATTACCACCGAGAACGTCTACGCGGACACGGGCGAGATGTCGCTGGTAAATGAGTTTGATACCAGCGAGTATCCGAAGTATAATTCGCTGTTCAGTAACACCAACAAGAAAGTCGTGGGAAAATTCAAGGATGAATGCGCGGGCAAACCCATCGAGGAGTATGTGGGACTGAGACCTAAAATGTATTCGACCGTACTTGGACCGCAGAGCGGTCTCGCCGGTAAGAGCATCAAGAAAGAAAAAGGAGTTCCCGGGTTGTGGTCGCGAACGATGTCAAGCATAACATGTATGTGGGGTGCTTACGCAATGCTGCAATGACCCGGCGATTCATCAATAATTCTTGCGTGTATTGATTTCCGAATAATCGTTCCGCAAGTGTACGGTTAAATCGTTCCACAAAAGCCTGATTGCGATGTGTATTAACATGGCCAAGATGATTCAGCACATTATGTTTTGCTAACAACACAGCAACGGTTCCAACTTGCAACAGCCGTGACCATCTTACCGGTGAACGTGTATAGATACGCTTCAACGCGTCTGCGACACTTGCTGAATCTTTTGATGTTAATAGCTCGGCTTACTTGTATCTGCTGGAAACATCTACGACGGTTAACGCGTACTTGTGTGTGCATCCAGTACGCGATTATGTGGAAGAAATAAAGATCAGACTGGTGAACTTTGTTGTGGGTCCTCACATCAAGCCATCCACGGGAAATCTTCCATGGCGCGGGTAGGTAAATCTGCGACAAAGCTTGATTGGCCAGCCACGCTTAAGCGACCCCATGGCAACTTTTGCAGCGACCGCTAACTTTTCAACGGCTGCTTCGCCCTTCCAATAACCTCGTGAATTGTAGTATATCACGGCCAGCTTCTTATCCATGTTTGCTTGCTATATTACATTTTTACCTCCAATGAGTGGACTTTGTCCGCCTCCAAGTGGCGCGCTAGCGACCATCGAGTGTAATCATGGTCTTCATGCCTCCTTTGATGATCCATCTGGCGATTCTTTCTCCAAGTAAAGGATTAATCGCTTTCAATTTTTTTCATTGATGAGATCCACATCGATACGTTGACGCGCACGGATATCACTTGATGCTTTATACGCGAGATCATGTCAGTAACATGCAGCATCGACACGGTTTATAGGTTCTTCTCCGGACTTTGGTCGATTGTTGGAATCCAATCGTGTTCCAGGCCCTCAATAACTGTATCAAGGGATATGCTTTTCACCAGGACATTATAATATAATACTTGATACATTTCATGCTGGAAACTTTAACAAAGGCAACGCAATGTTTCAAGATTTTGTAAAACAAGTAGGGGAGGGAAAACCCATAAAACAAAAACACAGGCGGCAATCACGTCCACGCGAATCTCGACCTGTACCTGAACCATCCTATGAATCTGCACTAATGCAATTTTCCAGAGCCAAAATGTGCGGGAAAAAGAACTTGCCGAGTTGACCGAAGAAGTTAAAAAAGGAAAAGCTCAAAGAAAACAGCAACCGTAACAAAGACGTGCATATACACCCCCGCCGGCACGCCCACTGGCACAACAGCAACAGCAACAAATACATGTATTTCCCCCACCTGCACCTCCAAGCGAACCTACGCGGGAAGAAGAATTTGCCAGATTTCTAAAAGAACAAAAAGAAATAAACAGCGGTCGAGCGAAACATTGAAAGACAGGAGAATTCCTTGGTGGACTTTGTGAACCCCACGACCTTGTGGATCGGCTGGAAACGCTCGTGCATCAATTTGCCAGCAGTTGCTCACGAACAACATCATGGACCCGGGGACGTTTTGCACGTTGATGGACGAAATCACTGAAGACATTGATGATGTATATAACACTGATGATGAGTTCTGAGGGGATTCTTCGAGAAATCAGTGCTGCGATGCAGCGTGTCGTTGCAAATACAACCCTGAGCGTTACCTAGGTGATTACAATCTTTTCAACAAAACCAGAATTTCATGTGTTTTTCTCTACACCAATCACCGCAGGGAAATCCCGCACACTCGAGATTGCACTAGCGTTGATGCGCATGTATTACAGTTCGCCTAATATCCGATCTCAGCCGTTTGGGGGCCTTCCCTCGAATGACTCGTTCGTGTTCTTGTGAGATGATAATGCAACCTGGGACGTTGTTGAGCTTTCCACGGGCGCGTATGATATTGAACCAATCAATGAGAGATTCGACTGAAGATTGTGTTGATGACTGGCAAAGACTCTACAATTTTCAGACGCAAACACGAGCCCACACTCCGCTCTGTCATCTCGATTAAATCTGCACCGCACGCGGTTGACATCATACAGTCGTCGCTGAGAACAATTCTCGGTTGGCCTGAATATATTAAGGAGATTCCCGTGAATACATAAATCTTACGCGCAGAACCTGGATGGTCTGGATTCCATATCTTGCCAGACAGTGTCAGGATTACCTCAACGATTCAGATTAATCTGACTTGTGACGCCATCCGTGGCAGTTACGAAAGAGGAGCTTCAACAAGAGTACCCTCTCTGGGTTTCATATTATTCGGGTTCTCCCCAACGTTGCCCCTGGGCAATTCGCTCTCGGTTTCTCCCGTGGAGCCCGTGTAATTTCCATATCACAATCCCCGGTTGACACACCTTCGTTTTACCCTTGTGGATCAGGACCGGCACATGTTGGATCTCAACGGGGAGACCTTGACAATGCAACTATACATCAGAGATCAACCTAATCGAATATAATGGCAGCCGTACGTGGACGTGTGATACCAATGCGTGTTGTCAACGCGAGAAAAACCGTTTACGCGACATATTACGGAAATGGCCTTGGTGATATTTTCCGAGGATTGTTCACAGGAGCCCCAAAGATTCTAGGGGCACCGACCGCTAAACATATTGCAATGCGAGTCGTTGATATGATCACAAGTATTGTTGCGGATCAATTAAAAAATCTAGGATTCAATCAATTCGAGATTGACTACGACGATTAGTGACTTGGGCACGAGAGTAGAGCCTAAAGCAATTACATTACTATCAACGGCAACTATTCCAGCCCCGGTTAGTAAAATCATCTATGAAGCTGCTCAACAACGGTTGGCTGATTTGATGCTTGCAAATGCTGCAATGAAAAGCGGAATACAGTTGCGGACAGAGACCGGACAGAGGTATTAGACGAAATCGATAATCTATAAATCAGGGGTGTACAACTCATTTGCTATGGCGGGCCATATTTGATATAAATAATAATAAATAATAATAATAAATAATGAGTCTGGCGGGCCGTATGTTTGACACCCCTGGTATAAACGATGGCAAAATTCCAGATACACTCGATACCGCGTTGGACATGGGCGCGCCTGTGATGGAAGATCGAAGCAAAATAGATTTTCAATAGTATTCGTATCCGGCCAGGGTCCCTGATAAAAAATATGGAATTACAAGTGCAGGACATGTCTAGATGTTTTTTTTTTCTTGTGAGGCGTTCTTGCAAGTCGAGGAAAAACTTGTACAGGTCAATGGTAACGATTACGCCGCCAGTACCAAAATTGGATTTGTCAACAAAGGCATCATGGCGTTGTTTAACATCGCGCGTTATTCCATTGACGGAAAGGAAATCGAAGCAATTCTAAACAACGTTGACATTTCCATGACGATTATCGGTCTCCCAGATACAGTGACGATTACGCGAGATCCGCTGGCCCGTCTATGATATTTCACAAGGACCCAAACGAACACGCAGATCATATATATCATACTGTTGGATTATTTTTGAACGCAGCCGCAAATGCTGCAAGCCCCGCTGTAATTTCCATCAATGAACATTACAACTTTGGATTTCATCAGCGCCGAGGACAACTTCATGGAGGCTCATCGATGTTTTCGTGTGCGATTCCTCTCAGTCACATATTTCGGTTTTACAGAGATGTCCGCAAGGTCAATTTCCGGGTCAAACATATAGTCATGTTAACTCGTAAGGGTAACGCCAATGATGCAGTTTGGCGTGCTGGTGGTGTTGCTAATTGCAAAGCTGAGTTGTCAACATTAACATTGTGGATGCCTGTGTTACCCCTTCGCTCACAACATAATCACGTTTACTGTCGTTTATGCAGTCTAGAGAAGCGTCAACGCTGTCCTTTCTCGCGGTCACCATGGACACGACGCCAAGCATCGTTCAGGTAGAGTTTAAATAAGTACCCAACATGGTCTCAGTGCACCAAAACACGTGTTCGCGGCGTTTCAAAATACGAATCGAGAACAATATCCAAGAGCATAGTGCGATCATATTTGACCAGTTAGGAGTGTCAGACGTTTCTCATATCTCTAATTGGCCATCAGGAACCCTCTGAAGACATTTTGCTTGACTTCACACACAATCATGTCGGACGTGCATATCACAATCTGTCGTTGTACATGGGCCGAGACCAAAACGTTCCAGAAAGACTTCACCACGTTGTACCCTATGTATTGCTTTTCATTCGAACAGCTGGAGTTCTTTAAGCAGTCCGTGGTTGACATGTACTTTCATGCACGTGTTACTAATGTCCGCAACCCTTACAGATGCATTGATGTAATACTCTCCGACTTTATTATTGGAGGGCACAGGTGGTCGAATATGTGTTATTGACGCACCTATGGAAAATTCGTAATTGTTGTAATTGAAGAGCATAATTTAAAATAATGTCATATCATGAAGTTAAAGTTGGTCTTAGCGAAGACCAGGTTGCGAAATAAAAGAACGCAATAAGAAACTATTGCGGGCTCACATTGAAACTTTCTCCTGCAAAGTTAACTGGAATTATCCGCGTGTGGCTAATCCAAACACAACTTGATCAGCTTAATGCGGTCAAGCAAAAGAAAACCTCAATGACATTAAAGTTGTTCAAGTCTGAAGTGACAGAAATGCAAAAAAGCGGTGGAATATTTCCATTCCAGCTTTGTTTATTGGCTGCGGCTCCCGCGGTTGCAAAAGCGGCTGCGTTAAGGTCCGTCGGAACTCTATCCGGGATGGCTCTGCAAAAGGTGGTCGTGGACGCATAGTATCGGGCGGCGCCTCTCGAGGCCGTATAGCGTCTAGAAGACGAGTAAAAAAAAGGAATAGGCAGTCGACTACCCGGGACAACTCGCAAAATACACTCAGGCAAAGGTCTTCGACTACCCGGTACGACTCGTAAAAGGCCTCTCCGTTGATGGAAGCGAAACTTCTCGCGCGCCCATTAACCAGTTTTGATTTACTTGCTATGATAAAGTCAGTCAAGCATTTCCGATGTGTCTTTATGCGCGATGAACTTGCGTCAATGATCACCCGCACGCGGGAAACCGGCATCATCAACCTGGATTTGGCAACAGAACCTGGAACTCATTGTGTCGCATACGTGGTAACGCCTAGAAATCTTATGTATTTTTACTCGTACAGGCTTGCACCACCACGTGAAGTTGTTGATTATTTAACCCGGAGCGCTAGCGCCCGTCGACGACTACCATTGTTTTGTTCAACACTACCATTACAAACTCGACTGGACGGCCCACTATGTGGACATCTTGTTGCTAAAGCACTGCATGCACCCACCATAAGCAGCTCAAACCCGCAAGCACTTGCTGATACATGATTTCTTCGAAACTACTCTTGATAGTATACGAAATGCCTGTTGACATTTATGGACTCGAAGTCGCAGCGACCCGACGCGGCGTCGAGGATTTAAGCAGGTTTACCACCAAAGCGGACTTGACTGAGTTTGCCAGCCGGGTTGGTGTTGATATCGACCCGGGCGAGCTTGTGATTTTCCATATCAAAATGGAAAACTGCAAACGTCCGACGTGGACATTCAGGATATTGTTTTAAAGCCGCTAGGCTATCGCGAAAAAGATTGCCGAGATCAGTAAGAACGAGGGAATCAGAGACGCTGGTGTGTCGGTTGCTTTTATCAAAAATATGTTGATGATGCTGATGCTGCAACGAAACAATACGAGAATACAAAGATCGCCGAGGTGCCCTCACTACCATATGTAGTAACTTCATGGAGTCAAATTCAAGGAATATTAACCAAAGAATGTGAGGAAAAGAGTAACTTATTGACCTCAGCAAATGGTCGACTTGTTTTCCTTCTTCTTGGAAATGGTTTTGATAAACCTAAACCCCACATCTTAAAGGTGCGCGGGTCCGGATTATACTTGATTTATCTTAACCGGAATTAAAAGCTGGTGGATTAGTATGATGACACTGATAAATGATCAGGAGCATCCTTGTTCGTTGTCACTAATCTCACGTATTAACAGACCGGACACTGTTGTTGCAGAACGTTTCACATATACAATACTAGTATCATTAGTCACCGGAGACGAAATTTAGTTCGAGGACTCAGCATTTATTCTGACGGGTACTTGACCGTCTTTGGTGTTTGTGTTTAAGATTTATCATTACATATACGTGATGAATCCTGAACAACCACGCGATAAAGATGTTGTGGAATTTACAGATGAGGCGTTGAATCTGCTGACAAGGGAAGCTAACATCGATGGTGATTTTGTGCCGCTTGTTGATGAACATCTGCGTCAGAGTTGTGTTACCAGATCCTCATATAAGCTCATTTATAATTTTGCCAAGAGTCATATAGAAATCAACAGTTAGGACCACCCTGGGGTGGCAATACTAACTCAAAGCCAACTTCGAATCATCGTATTAGTATGCGAAAACGCCCAATCACTGACTACACCATCAGGTGTGAAAACACCCAGGGATTGTTTCTATAACGATGAAGTAGAATTCACCCACAAATCCACGCCGGTTACATTCCCCATTGATCATGTTGCACCAACATTGACTCAACTAAGAAGAAACAAATCTAGAATGTGATTCAACAAGGACGCACTTGTCCATGTAACAGTTCTTTGGTAAAAACGAGAACGATCGTTTCAGACACAATCAGTATGGTTCTAAGTGAAAGTTGTGCCAGGACCCCAGAACGCAGATTTAAATATTTCCCAGGCAGATATTTTCTATGATTGGAATGCAGTATGGCAGCTGTACGAGTAAAAAAGGGTAATTGGTTAGAAGTGCTTGTGCGTGTTGCACCTGAACAAGGCCAGCCTGTCGAGCAATTATACTTCGCGATCACATTATTAATAAAAGAACTATGGTAGATCCTCAAAGTTACCGACGCGAGAAAATAATCGAAGAGGAACAATAGCTGCGAGATATGAACGCGCGTGTGTTATCGTGGATGCGATTTGTGGAATCACCGCCGCGACCACTGTTGGCCTTGGTGTTACTGAAATTGAAACTACAGTAATCATCGTAGTGCACCAGTCGGATTTGCTGTTGGGCTATATCAATAGTAACCGGTGTTGCTGGTCGCGCTGGAAAAATAATCTCACTACGTTTACATTCGCGAATACGTGTTTATTCGGAACCTCTCGTGGCGGCATAAAGTAGTCTCAGCACAATCGGTAACAATACACGGTGGCTATTGATGATAAAATGATTAACATTGCTGAGTTGGAGACAGAGCTGGTTGAAATGGAAAACCATCGACGTCTCCGTGCACAGATACGGAACCGGGGCATTAGCGTCCCAAAACAGGCAACTGATTTACAGGCAGTAAAAATCGAGTAAATGTTTGCCTGTGTATATCAATCTGCCTGCTAGTTCTAATAGTGTGGCACCTCATGGTAACTTCGCTTAAAGGCGTCCGCGGCTTGCAATCCGGCGAGGCTCACTACGGGCTGTCGCGTAAATAATACATTCGCGTGTGAAGCGAGGGAAAAGTCACGGGGTATAGAAGGCTTTGACCCAGATCAGTAACCGAAATCAAAAAGTCCCCTTATGATACTACTAATGTAGCTATGAACTTTCCACCTATCAATATTAGAACAAATATTTGATTTAAAATAATGCCGATGAATTTATAATATTATACATTCAAAATATAATATTTTATTATATACTTAAGTGTAAAATATAGGAAATTATTGGTGAAATAATTTTCATATGTGTCATTCCTATATTTTCACACGTGAAGATAAATCCTTATATTTTCACATGTGAACATACAAGATTTCCTATCATGCTATTTGATGCTTGATTGTGTGTGCCTACAAACGTTATACATGCAGCAAGAAAAACGAGCACTTTGTGAGCTAGAACAAATAAATGAAAACTGCATTACCTTTCAGACATATAAGTTACTTTTTGCTGAAGAAATTTGATTCGACGCCGTTAGCGTCTCTATGAAGTTATTTCCCCTCAGTACCTTGACAACAATGATAAACTAGCTGAGATGCATTGCTGAATCAGACTTTATTTCTTTATTTGTAGTTAGATAGAGTAAAATAATGTACAAAATGTCAAAAATGTAATTTGCTGCAAGATATTAGGTCATCCTAATCATATTGCTCTCTTAAGTCGCAGATATTTATATGATCAGCCAAGTGTAGTAAATTTGCGCAAATGGGGGGGGGGGGGGGGGTTACTGAAGAGTTAGTTTAATCTTCTAAGCTTAGATTCAGGAGGAAGCTTAGTATGTAATAAAAAGAATATTTTCTTTTTCAGCGTAAATACCGGATATAATTTATCTTGTAGTACAAAAGACGATATATTTTAACGAGTGGCTTCGCCACTCGTTAAATTATCACGTCTTTTGTACCACATTATGAAATATATCCGGTATTTCAGCTGGAATTATAGGTTACTGCATTTGTATGGGAAAATATGAACGAGTTTTCTGAGTTATACTGCACGACGTCAGGAGTGCAGTATAGCTGAGAAAAAACGAGTTCATATTTTCCCATACAAATGCAGTAACCTTTTTATTATATACTCATTTTGCTTTTCTACCTAAGGCTGAATAAAAAAAAGAACACACTACAAGAAACAAAGTAACTGAATTTCTGCTATATTCGAAAGTAAGTACACAACCGAAGTTAAACCAATACACAGTAACAGTATTCATGCGCACATGGCACCGCCCAGTGAGCTTTGAACTTGGTTGAGTACCGTGCATTCAGTGATTTGTTTCAAAAAGAAATCTCATTTTGGTCTACTTAAAATTGAAATTTTGAGTCATACTGTGAATGACTGCGCCTTGGAACAACTTTCCCAGTTGATCTGGAATGGAGGGATTTTGTTTTTATGTCGATTCAGCTAAATTCTGCTCTTTTAGTTTTTAGCTGGTTCTATTACGTACGATGTACATGTAGCTAGAGGGACTGGCCTTGACAGCAAGCTAGCTTACACATGTGTTACTGTCCTGTCATTGATAGTTTGGAATCATAAGGTGGACAAAATATGAAATTCTTTTAAGTGAAATTCTCAAGAAGATGCAGGATTAAATATTTTTTTAGGGAATATTAAATTCATTTCGTTTTGGAGTGCAGTAAATTCTCCATTGGAATGTGATTTCTGTTGGAAATGTAGTCTAGATTGCAGTGCAATTTCGCGCCGTGGATCAGAAAGTACATTTTGAAGAAATTCAGGATGCAGAAAAGTAAGTACATTTATTGTCATTCTTATTACCAGCTATAGATGACATATTTATATGTACTGTCATAATAAATCCACAAAATTTCTCAAAAAAAAAAAAAAAAAAAAAAAACGGCAAAATTGCAAAGCGGCTGGGGTGTGAGAGCCCATTTCGTCAGCGGAAAATAAGGCTTCTTCGTTATCGTGGCTTCTTGGCTCCGAGGCACTTGCTTTTATACCAAAACCCGCCTTCTTTAGTTGTATTTTTTTCGAATTTAGTGCTTGGACTGACTTGTAAAATTGACGGTCTCTGAGAGAAACGGAATATCATTTGGTCATAAGATGCCTTTTTATGCTATTTTTTTTTATAGACTCTAGAGAGCACGGTTCATAGTCTGAACCATCGGCTAAATAGGTGTTTAAATGATCAGAATGATATTTTCAATACTGCATGCCTCACGTTTGTTGTCATAAAGCCACCGCTGTACATTGTGAATATCACGTTCAATCATTTGCTTGGTTGAAAGATTCTTTTGTGACTCAATGAATTCATCCACATCGTCAGCTTTATCATCTGTACTCTCAAACAGCTTGTTTAGTTCATCCACAGACAAATCTAATAAAGCAAAAGCTCCGGTGTCTGCTACATTTGCGTACATTGTTTGTTTACAATAAAAAGTAGTTCCTAACACGCGATACTATTTTTAGACACACGTGTCGTGCAGTATGAAGCCGTGCAGTATGGAGAAATACTGCACGATTCTGACAATGCAAAGTTAATGGAGAAAAAAATGAGTATATAATAAAAGAAAATATTCTCCATATAGTCAAATTTAATCATTAAATGTTTTCAACATGGGATATCATAAATTCGAATATATGATATAAATGTTTTTGTTATCGTAAAATAATAGCCTAGAGCAACCGCTTTTCGTGCACTTAACGTGAATTTTAATGCGTTCGTTATAATATTGTGAAAATCTATTAACAAACATAGAAAGTTTTCAACTATATCTACTTTATTTAATTATCGTTAAAAAAATGTTGGCATTCATGTACATTAGTTCAGAATTACCGTTTTTCCGGGCGTGTGTAATTTTGCTTATTTCCGGAAGAGGCATCCGTGGTTCGTGACGCTAACTAAAATGTCGTGTGGCATATGACCGGAATGTGCCATTTAGGTCAAGGTATGGATATTATTAGCTCATAGCGTCTTCATGTTTTTGAAATAGAAAATAAATAAAATTTAAATATAAAAAAAATTCCGTTAATTCTATATGCAGTTTGTGCACTTACATTACTGCTTGCTTGTTCTTTACCATATAAATACATGACTCAATAGACTGAGAGAGTGAGAGAGAGAGAGAGAGAGAGAGAGAGAGAGAGAGAGAGAGAGAGAGAGAGAGAGAGAGAGAGAGACAAACAGACAGACAGAGAGACAGAGGGAGAGAGAAATTTTAAAATAGACACTAGTGAATGGATACACATTTTATTATAATAGATTAAATGTCTTTTGATGTAGAATATATGTTCATTATGAAATAATGCTGAAACGAAAAAGTCCGTATTGAATATACATTTCGAGTGTAAATTTTTCTTACGTTGTATAAGAACCCTACATGATTAAAACCAAATATTTACATTGACTATCACGTTGTATAAATTCCCAGATTTGGTTTTCCTGTTCAAGATATGTTAACAAAGCCATCATGTGATCGGGGGCACAATCTTTAGCATATAATAGAAAATTCAAGGCCAAAATGTCTAACACAAAAAAGACATTAGTGAAAATATAGATTTTCATTATGATTTTTTTAAATTACACGAAATTACCTGTTTAAATGTCATATAGTCTGGTTTTACTATTTAATTCAATGATGTCACTCTTGAAGAACGCTGGTGACACAGCTGATGACGTCATTATCTCGAAACAAGCCAGTTAGATCGCGAGAAACATGGCGCAGGATCGAAGGAGCACACAAGATCGGGTGGTTAGACGATACATCATAAATTCGATTAATTTATATCATAAAATAAATATATATCACAAGAAGGTATGATATAAAATAAAGAAAAAGTTAATCGATTGAATGTACCGTTATAATTGAACCAATGTTTTAAAAAAAATATTGATCTATATTATAAAAAGCTTAACCAACTTGATATCTTTCAAACAATACAACCCCGAATGAAAAATAGGAAAATCTTTCGGTGATTTTATTTCTTTATTAATTTAAACTGTACATGTGTACATGTCTCAATAAATCCTTCGTTGCCTCAATGCACGGACATGCAATGCAAAAGTAATTCTAAATAAAAATTTAAAGCATATCAGATAGTAAATTAAACTAAAATGTTAGAGAAACTGTAACTAATACATGGAAATGATTAGATCAATATTCAACTAAATTCATAAACAAACTATACACAAATAAAATTGAGTGACAAAAATGCAAACAAACCCACCAAAAAGTGCTGGTATATGTAAAATACGATAGCAAGGTGGGACTTTTAAGTACAAAATCTATATCGATTGTTTATATACAGTTCGATTAATTTGACATACAATTCCAAAAAAACTGCAAAGCTTTTCAGATCGAATAAAGTAACATCAAGTAAACTTAACATCTGAATAATTATGGACAATAATGCTATTTTTTGTTTCGAAAAAAAAGAAATAAGGAAAGAAAGAACATTTGCATTCTGAAAAAAATAAACGCACTTACCCAATATCAAAATCATCCATTTCGGAGGCTTGCGGGTGAAGGATCCAAATGTTGCACTTTGCAAATTGATCTAAAGACGAGACTCTGCTGCATCAAATCTACAATCATTGTTCTACTCTATTCTTCTTCCTTTCTAAGAGTGTTACACCATGAAATACTAAGGTCAACGTCCTGTTTATTGTTACAGACATTTCTATCCAAAATCATTTAAGTACTTTTTATATAGTAACTTTTCCTATGTGCTATGATCCATGCATCTGTACCATTCGTTGACAACTTGGGGATATTTTCGTTTTGCTTAGATTGTTTAGATTTGTGCAAAAGTGTATCACCTTATATGACAGGTCATTTTGACATTTTTCTAGGATATTTTCAAATATTTAGCAGAGATCGATTAAAATACCGTCATTATTCAGTCAAACCCAAATACGTACCAATACCTATGAACCGCCAACTAATAAATAATATCTCTGGTAAAATGTCATGCATCACGATATTTACAGGCCCACTCTGGAAGCTTGTCGGATATTTAGACCTAATGTCCGTCACCTACCCGACTGTCACTATATACCATATACAAATTAAAATCGTCATAGCTTTCACATTTTCAATCATTTTTCATGACATTTTTAGTAGTAAGTGTCAACATAAATACTCAGAGTTTAGATTATGTGCTTTGCTCATGGGTAGGCCTTGTTATCTGCTCTGGAGATAGGTCAATTGTTTAGACAATTTGTCTTTCAGACATATATTAAGACCGGGTCTTTATGCGGGCTACTTCTCTTTGAAACAAATTGCTCGTAAGTAAACTTTAAAGTGTTGTCTCGGTTTAAAAATTATTGTTACATGTTGTTTCTTCTATTAATCATTATATTGATGCAAATCGGAGAGACTGCGATTACATTTTTGCATGCTGGACTCTCAAATGCTAGTCTTGGACTCCCAGTGTTCTAATGGTATTCATCCTGTGGACTGAAGTAGACTTGGATTCTCAGTTTCAGGAACTGGAACTACATTTTTCCCCAACAGGTTATAAGTAGGAAAAAGAAAACTAGTTGGCAAGAAAGAAACAGAAATACAGCATTTTCATATTTAAGAAGAAAAGAGTTACAAAATGAAACGAATGTAATAAAAATTCAAATGAACCGTGATAATAGTTTTTATTTTTGTCCTAATTGGACTCTTTTTTATTGGGACCACTGGAATCACGTTGGCTCAGTGGTTGGCGTGCCAGATTCGCGACCGGAAGGGTGCGGATTCAAATCTTATCATCGGATCAGCCCTGGTTGGCTACCATAGTGTGTCCATGGGCAAGGCACTTTAATCCAATTGCCTCAGCACTAAGAAAACTACTTGAGTAGCTGTGTCGTTAAACACAAAAACACAAAAACGCCCACTGTGCCCATTTGACGCTCAATTGCTGAAGAGTGAGAATCCAGAACTTACAGTGTCAAAAGGGTACAGAGAGCTCTGTCTCTGACTTTGATCAGAAAGTATTCACTTTTGTCGGGTAAAAGAATACATTTTGTTACCTTTACCGGACGGGCAAACAAACTGATAATCACAGCGAAAGCGAAATGCCCCAACATCCAAACTGTGATCGCGCATCGAAGCGATATTTCATTTATCCCAGCAACAAGTTAATTGTTGCAAGAATTGATCAGATTATCATCCCATCTCCCATAATATTTTTTTTCCATTTCTCTGTACCAGAACTCTTTCTGCAATAGGTTTTGTAAATAACAGACAGTAAAACTGAGCTTGTTTACTAATCGGTCCCCTATTTTTAAGTGGCTTTTGCTTTACTGAAACGTCAAAGATGATTTCCTAGACCTATCTCAGGCATTTGATGGCACCTAAAATTTGTCATATGTTCCACTGTTGTTCTCATTTTTGTACGATTTTGTATATGCATTGTCCCAGTAAGGGGACCAGTTGTTTTCCGATCTAGAACGATTTCTGCTACACGTGCAATGCAAGGTCAGACAGATTACAGACATGCATTTTGCCAGTTGTTCTATTCGGAATTGTACACTTACCGAAATCCCTGGTAACATGAAATTGTGTGTACAATAAATATATTCTCATAAACTTGCATTTGTGCTCTATTCGGAATCATTAGTTACCAGAGTGCTGTCATAAGGAATTTGGAATAACTTCATATTGCGTGTAAAATAAATATATTCTCAGAAATGATTGACTGGAACCTGTATTAAAGTTCATAATATGAATGTTTCATGATATTTTGGTCTAATTATAATCAATAAATATGTTCTTTCTAAGTGTATCGACTAAACTTGTATTTTTTACAAATATTACTCTCCATGTTGTCGATGAACATCCTTAGTGTGCAAATACTGACATTCAATTGCAAGATTTTGTATTCCGTTGAAATCAAGGAATTGTGCAGTTATTTACATTGAAAGCGCAATGAGCTGTATAAAGCAATGTCAATGAATGGTACAGTCAATATGAAGTGGGTCTTTGAAAAAAGCAAAAAATAAGAACTTGTCTGTCAAAAGATGATGCTTCTTTAAAACATATAAAAAGATCGGAAATCTTTCAGAATTATTATTGCAGTACGTATTTATGGTTTTAAGTTTTGGGGTAATTCTTCATATTATAGATATGTTCCCTTTTGCGTATTTCAACATTCGAAGTATTAAGTACATGTTTTCACGTTTAGATCGCCCTAAAAGCTGTATAAATGTGCATAGAAAACATTTAATCCGTACTTAAAAGAGAAAAGTCATTTTATTCCACAATATTTGTCCTGGAATTGTCTGCAAACTTACATGCCTTTATCGCTTCATAGTGAGGTAATTATTCGGTAGAGTGTCATAGGTGTACCTGAAATATATCCTTACAAACGACGCTGACGAATATCACGGCAACAACATCAACAAGACGTTGACAAAAATATCGGGCAAAAAATGGAAAAGAGCTTTATTGGCCATATTGAATTAAACCAATGTATTATTTCTATTAAAGAGGGTAGCGTGCGAGAGTGCGAGTGTGTGTGTGTGTGTGTGTGTGTGTGTGTGTGTGTGTGTGAGAAAGAGTACTGCAGAGCTCAAGTCGATGATTGTATGGAATTTAACTAACATTTTAAAGGAAACTCTTAAGCAATTATTTCTCAATATCAAATGGTTGTCTAACCACTTCGCATTTTTATTGAATTTTATTTCCTTGGAAAACATGAAGTAGCTAGCGATCTTCAGGCTATCGTATCTATATACATGTCTTTTATAGTGAACTCATCTGGTTTCTAACCGGCCGAGTCCTCTATAAAAAGGAACATAACTATGAAATATATGCAGTCCTCTATGTCATGTAGAGTACAATTGTCGGAACTCATTTCATTTTCATTGCAATAGCTAAGGAACAAATATTTTATTTGAGTTTCAATTTGATTTTAGTGTAAAAATGTTTGCATTATAAGTCCCCAAAAACTTAAAATGTCAGATTCATTCACGAGCTTCACACCCACTTTCCGGGATTATCACTTGTCAAACCTTGGTATGAAGTTACATTGTATACTGTGAGAAGTGATGTAGATCCATTTCTTTGGTTCGAAGATCTTCTTTAAAGGAATTCTCTCTCTCTCTCTGTCTGTCTTTCTTTCTGTCTGTCTGTCTGTCTCTCTCTCTCTCTGAGACACACACAATCACATCATAGTTCAGTTCATAGATTATCTCAACACCAGAATTAAGTTCAGTTAATCACCGTGTTTCACTAAAACTTTAAAGGTTCGTTGCTACTGATAAAACAAAAGAACGTGTATTTCTTTTACTTGTATCAGTTACTGAACAAGACGTTAATAGTCTACAAAGAATTAAAAGTCCACCAACTTTAAGGTTCATGTTTTCAATTTCATTTTGAGATCCATTTAAATAACCATTTAGTCCCTATATTTTCCTATATATTGTATTCACTTTCCCAAAAGTTTACCACATGACTTAAACTTTCGAAAACCCCACCCACAACAACCACACACACACACACACACACACACACACACACACACACACACACACACACACACACACACACACACACACACACACACACACACATGTAACTTATCAAAAATGACTAAATAGGAAGGTAGTCTGATAGGTTTAGGTACATTTGCATATAAACAAGTCTACCGAATTTAACTTGCCGCGTACGTAAACCTGTGTATGCAACCCGCTGCTTGCAGAGGGAACACCTTGATTTGATTCTGCCCGTTCGTCCGTCCGTACGTCGTTACGTACGCCCATCACAAAAACATTGTAGCAACACTGCGTCAAAAACAATTGTTTTGGCTTGCATATTTGGATGCATACGCAGACGACATGATACAAAATTTTATAGCTTTTTTTCTATTTTGTACACTTTGTTTAGTTTTGGATTTTTAATATTTTTCCTAAAATCTTGTTAGCAAGATTATGGATAAATCACTACAGGTATATTTATTTTCATATGTGGATAATCTGATAAGATTTTCAGATCATACACCAGCGCTTCATTTTTTATTACACACATTTTTAAACTTTCTGGACTTGGACTGTTTGGATGAAAACCTTGTTTGCACGATGACATTTTGTATGTAGATGACATAATATTTGGTTTTTATTCCATTACGACAATTTACTCATTTTTACCTTTTACCTTTTTAGACCATCACCTCTCTCTCTCTCTCTCTCTCTCTCTCTCTCTCTCTCTCTCTCTCTCTCTCTCTCTCTCTCATGTTCTCTATACCAGAAACCTTTATTTTAAATACCAGACAGCAAAACTGACCTAACATTGTTGTGGGTCCCCTATATTTGAGTGTGCTTTCCATTGTGCAGACGGCGATTATTATTTTCTCGAACCATCCAAGGATTTTGATGGCACCTTATATTTTTCAGAGTTTTTATTATTGTTCTCAGTTTGGTATTATTCGGATATTGTGCCGCTAAAGGAGATCATTTGTTTTCTGATTTAGAACGATTGATGCTATTTGTATAGCGCAAGATCAGACGGATTATAATCTTGGATTTCGCAGAAATGTCGTTGTAAGGAATTAGTGATAGCATGAAATTGTGTGTAAAATAAATATATTCTCAGAAAAGTGCATTTTGCCAGTTGCTTTATCTGGAAGCATGCAATTAACAGAATACCGTTATAAGGAATGTTTGATGAGATATAATTGTGTGTAATAAATATATTCTAGGAAATGATTGAATACTACCCGTATTTCAGCTCATAATTTGGATACTTAAAATAATATTTGTGTCTAGTTATATCACCAAATTCATATATCGACAACACTTGTATTTTGTATGTAAATGTGTCTCTGTATGTTGTCGACAAACACCCACAGTATGTGAATGCAGACATTATATTGCAAGGTTTTGTATTACGTTCAAATCAGTGAACTATACAGGTATTTACACCGATAGGTCAAAGAACTGCAGATACGTGAGGGGTCCTATACCAAGCGGTTTGTCGGTGGTGCCACAACTCAAGGATATAGCCTAAAAATCAATCAGGGCTCATAGGCCGCTGGCGCGCTCGGAACTACTTCTAGGAGGGTAAGGTCGGGCAGAGACAGACTAGAGGAGTATAAGACACAGCTAAGGCTGCACCTTCGCCTATCTTTTTGATGAAATATGCGTGAGCCTCGGATCGACCCTGGGCCAGGAGCACATTTGTTTGGCATCGCTGATGGCCACCGCGACATTGCGCCGTTCTGGCAGCTGCCCGTGTTTCGTTCTTGAGGGTCGTGTAATTATTCATCTCATCCAACACGAGAGTGAATTCATCTTCGGACAAGGAGGCATCTCCGAGGGCTCGCGAGACCAGGTCTGCGATGAAGTTCAGCTTGCCCTCAGCGAGGACCCAACTATAATCGTGCTTTTGCACCTTCACGCGAAGACTGCTGACGGTTAATTGCCTAACTAGCGAGAAGAACCCGCACATGAGTGATGCACCTTCCAGAGGGATCGCGAGAGGGATAGCCGCTACGGTAGCAAGCACACCAACATCCGCGATCCCGACGCATATGGGTACAGTGATGGATGCTGCCGCCATTACTTCGACAATGTAAACTGCTTGTCCATACCTTTTTCAGAGCGAACGCCGCTGCTTGATCTCCGCTTTGAGCTGAGCCTCGATATCGACGATCTTCTACAGGCGGTAATTGTGAGGATTTTTCTTCGGCGGTTACACCTGGAAGAATGAGATACATTATGTTTTGATATTTAGCGAACACGTTGAAATTGTTTAAGCAGTCTAACCTAACCGAGAAATCTAGATCTTAATGAGACTGTACCATTTTAATAAAACATACGTAATCCAGGTCGATAGACTCAAGGACAGATATATAATAAATTATATCAATCGTTACGTTTTCATATCCCAATAGTTCTGTAGTGATACGGGCGACTTCAGAGTCGTCGCTATCATTACGCCGCATAAAGGAGATGTCAAACTCATTACCAGGTTCGCCACCTTCATCAATTCCACCCACAACCGTAAAGCGATATATGGCAATCTCGTCCCCACTGACCTCCTCGCGCAAGATCACGTAAGAACCATTAACTGTTGGCATATGAGGGTTTCCTCTAGAGTAAGTAAGATGAGACATAACGCCTTCAGGTGTCAATAGAAAATTAGTCATTGAAGTTAAAACGATAGCAAAGTTGGTGGGACGTATCGCCGCATCGGCATAAACCTTTGTAGCTGTGTTTTATGGTCTCAAGGTTCCCCCACGCCCACGATCTTGTTTGCCTTGATATCCAGGGAGGCAGTTATAACGCTAAGGGAGGCGGCAGCACCCACTCGGTCAACGTATGCTCTAGTAGCCGCGTCCTTAGGCCCGACAGATTCGTCCACACCAACTAGTCTGTTTGCATTCATGTTTATGGGACCCCACATGACATCGCCAGTCTTGACCACCCTAGAAAGAGCTCGTTCGTTGACAAAGGTCTCTACTTCACCAGCCATAATTTTTACTGACTTGAAAGTATCAAGGTCTTTTTGATTTGACATATCTTTCGCGTCTTGAGTAATTGTATTTTGACTCATATCAAAGGGACCAGCCATGTGGTCGCCTTTTTTGGAAACCCTCTCCTCATCTTTATCATCTGCATACTTTTTAATAGCCTCGTCTTTCAGGTGGTTGACATATGATTTGGTCGTTGCATCTTGAGATTCTACTGGGTATCCCTGTCTATGTCTGAGTTTAAACTCATGTCCAGCTTTCCGGTCACGATGTCGCCTGTCTTATTGAGCTTTCTCGTTGCGCGCTTTCGAAGATCCAGCTCAATGGCATCCAGGGCCGCCTGTATGGATGGAGGCATGGGGACATCAGCAGAGTCAAGCAACGCATTCAGGGGCTCCTTTGCGACCGGTCTCTCCTCGCGCTGCTCAGGTGTGAGCAATGCTTCGAGCTCCTTGTGGGTACGGATAATTCCATTTCCCTATGGATGCCATCCTATCCTTGTGGTGCATATTCAGCCGAAAGTGACGCATGTTTTTTTTCACCCTGGCTACTAAGGTAGCTTACCACGGCGGAGTGAAATTGTTTATCTAGCGGCCCGAGCATGGTGACATTATAGCACTAGCCCTCTTCTCCAATTCACAGCAGCTCTACGTAGGTGATACGAAAGTTTATTGTCCACCCATAGGATAGCCAGAGTAGTAACACATCAGGGACAGCCAAATTGGAAATATAAAGAAGTAAGCCCAGTTGGATCCAAACGCCAGGGCGGATGCGGAAAACTATTTATCAGAACCCCGCTCAACCCATATATCCAAAATACAGACTGTTTCCAATTTCGATGGCCTTGTTTGCTGGGAAGGTAAACAGTGTTATGTTTATGTTTATGGAGGTTGGGATGTTGCCAGTAGTCACCTTCATCACCCCGCCGACATACTCCACAGTGGTCACATCTCAGCTCGCGACTGGGGCCCCCAAGTTTACAATCCTATATAATTCCACTAATAGATTATTAGTTGCCACCGAGGTCTCCGCGACATTGTCAAGGGAGCTTTTCCACTATATCAAGCACAACCGATTAATTCAACAGGTTTACTGGGTTGTGCTCTGCGTCTAAGACATTTACCTTCAACTCCTGGAGGCCACCATCATGAAGCTTACACCAGCGGAGTAGCGAGTAGGAAACAGTGCGAGTCTCGGGATACTTTTCATCCCCCACCGGAACCATCTCCAAGAGAGTGCTTGGGTATCCATCCAACAGGTTGCCAGGCAAGATTGCTCTGCTCGAGATGCACGCAGAAGCGCGGGATGTTTAAAGACGCCAGCGGGTTTAGAGCAAGAGCCGTAGCAGCATCAGCCCAAGATGTCCTTACATGTCCAAACAGAGAAGCAAGACTCGGCCTAATAGTTAAGAAAAAATTGACGTTCTTAAAAGTCACCCTTCTGGTTGAAGTGTCATAGGTAATGACCAGACGCGGAATATAATCATGCAAGATCGTACCGAGAGTGGTTACAGTGTAGTGCCCATCAGGGATTTCAATAGCGAACGCTGGTGCTGCGGAGTGTCAACACCTTCAAGCGTGTTCTTAAATAGGGCTGCCGACACGTTGTACCACCCAGGCGTATACGTTATCTCCCACACGCCTACAATGGTGCAACGCCCGGTGGGTATCACCCCATTTTGAATGGCATCTTCTCACGGATATTAAGTCCGATCAGGCCGCGCAAAAATAGAGCGTCGGGGCTGACATCATGGCAAAACCAGGTAAACTTCGCCGTCTGGTGCGCAACCACCGACTGTAGTATCTGTGCCCACGATAATTTGTTATCGACCAGCCTGCATACCATGGCGCAATGCATTTACTGGTTCCACGTCCTCTAACAGGCAAATTGGATCCTCGTGTCTATGAAGTATCTGCTACCACAGCAAACAGGTTGGAAGGTGACCGATGCAGATATTAACATGGAGTACGTCAGCCTGTGTAAAGAATTTAATGTGAACGTCAATGCCGACTGGCCGAACAAAACGATACCCATCGGTGGGCTCGGTATGAAGTACCTCTATTCTCCCGCCCACGGCAGAGCCTATCAGGACACGACAGTTGTGGATGTTCAAATACTCAGCTTTGAAATGACGCTGGACCATTATTAGCAGGAAGGTTTGGGAGGTGACAATGGATGGGCATTTTTTTATCATAAACCGGTCGTAAGGCTTTACGCAAGCCGGAATGAAGCGTCTCAACGACAGCATTCGAACGTACGTCTGGGACATCCTGGGTGCGCAGACGCAAACTCTATCCACGACAGTTGAGGTTCGAAGGACCTTTGACGATCCAAAAGTGGGTACCCACAAGGGCTACAATAACGACCTCTTGATAACAGACGAGGACCTGTCACTAGGCACAAACACTAACATCAACGCGGTCAGAGCACCACAGCCGCCACCCGCCAGCGTCCCCACCCAGTTACTACTTCATACAAAGACAGGCATTGCCCCGCCAACCTGTCAGCGAACCCACCTAGCCTCAGTCAGTGGTACACACCAGGGCAAGTTTTGACCCACCACCAACCCCCGTAACAGCCACCCCTCAACGACTGGTGAGGGTCAAACGGATGGCAATAGACCATGAGGGCAATAAGAGGGTACTGGTTGCAGTGGTTGTATCGGTGGGTCTGATGGCTTTATGGCTTTTTCGATGAGCGTTGTTTGCTCATCTTTCCGGGAACATCGCTGCCGCTTTTAAAGCCAGTGTCTTCAGCATGTCTGCTAACCGCATCAGCTGTTTTTAACACACTCTTTTACTCCGCCAGGTTCAGATGCAGGATCAGGAGGACTTGGAGCTGGAGGCACCGCAGTAGTAGATGCTGCTCCCCGCGTGACAGGAACCACGATCGAGGAGATAATAAATCCTAGCGTGGTGATGATTGAGGCAATGTTAATGCCTTGTTCTCGGAACAGAATCCTCAGCCTTTTGGCCAGGACTATATCTTCACCCCGTATACGCTGTCAACTGACTTTTCAATCGCCCATCCAGTGTGTTTAATGCTTCTTGTTGCAAAGCTCTTTCCTCGGATTTGGCCGCTAGCTCAGTCTGTAGTTGCAATCGCTCCCCTTCATTGTCCTCACCATCGATACGTTGCTTGAGTGTGGTCCCTCTCTTTGGAGTCAATAGAGGCGATTTCACCCTGAGCGTTGGTCTTTGTACCGCGAATGGTTTGAAGCGCCGTATTTAACCTATGATGTAGCGCAGCGGGAGACCCCACTCCTGGGTATCAGTTCGACCGTGTTGGCCCTTCTCGACTCTTTTATTATTTCTGCAAGCCGGTGAGTTACTTTATATAATCTGGAGAAAGATTGTTTCTAGACTTATATGTTATGATAAATGTAAAATAGAGAACACGTTTTTGTATTGGTATACATTCTAGACGTAAAAACAAAATATTAGAGGGAGTCTAGAGCTTATCAATTTTGGATAGATTATAATTTGGTGCGTTTCCCCATATGGTACAGCCGTTGTCTATCAGTGGTAGTATATATCTAGAAAAATAAAGTGTAGGCGACTGGTGAAGTAGAAAGTTTGACAGTAAGTTTAAGAGAGTAATTGTATTGAAAACCATTGCACATAGGTGCTCGATACGTGAATTCCAGCTGAGGTTTTGATCTATGAAGATCCCAAGAATTTTTTTTATTTTAACGCAAGACAAATTTGAGCCATTTTGAGTGAGAACCAAATCCATGTAAGTGGATAGGCAATGTCTTGTTCCGATTGTGATACATTTCGTTTTAGATGCATTGATATACATTCTGTTTTGTGTACACCAAACTGATAAATTCTTGAGGTCGGTTTGAAGTTTGTTTTCAGTGGAGTTGAGTTATTTACCAGATGTACGCATTGTAGAATCGTCAGCGACGAGATCAGTGTTAGATTGCATTGGATACAAAGCTAAATCATTGATAAACAGTAGAAAAAAGAGGTCCTAAAATAAAGCCTTCGGGAAAGCCACTTAGAATATGACTCGAATCAGAGGTATATTTACCCGCACAAACAACCTGTAATCTGTTAGAGAGATATGATTTTTCTTTTAAATGAGTTTGAAGAAAACTTATAAGCTAATATTTTTTGTTTTTTGTTTTTTATTTTTTGTTTTTTATGAGCACCAAATGGTCAACCAAATCGAACTCCTTTTTCAAATCAATGAAGATTTCGCCAGTAAGTTCACCGGATTCTATCGCTAACAGCCACTTGTCTATAAGTTTCTTCTAGGCAGTTTGACATAAACCTTTTTGTCTGAAACCTGACTGTGGTTTATGTAGGAGTTTGTTACTTGTTAAGATATCCCAAAAAGAAGCTTTCTGAGATGTTTGTCAATATTGTTTGAAAGTACAGATAGAACATATATGAGCCGATAGTTTGATGAATCATTCTTTTCATTTCCCATATGAACTGCGAATACCTTGGCTAATTTCAATGACTCCGGAAATAATACTACAGTTAATTACTTCTTTCAATGAATCAGAGATTGACAAAACTAACATTTTCAGAATTTTAATTTGAATTCCATCTAGACGCGCCGATCTGTTTGAGTGATAGTGATTGAGTGATAATATCATTAGTATCAGTTAATGTAATTAGGGAGATATTTAAATTAACATCATTGAGTACCCTTTCATTCACTAAGGCGGTAAGTTTATCTATGTTAGACTCTGTAAAATTAGACCTATCAAGTCTTTGGGAAATATTACTAAAGAAGAGGTTTAGTTTGTTTGCAGTGTCGTGATCGTCGGTGTATCAAGTGCCATTAACTATAATTTCACATAAACTTAGAAATACTGTGGTCAAAGAAGTTAATTATCGCAGGTGATTCCAGATGGATCTTTAATCAGAGTTTGAGCCAATGGCTTCTTTGAAAAATGAGCTTTTAAGTTTGGCAATGACGAATTTTGCTTCGTTCAACCATAAACGATTATTGGTAAACTCCTTAAATTATGATAGTAGTCTAGTTTACGTTGCGCATCAGCGATGTCAGTAGTATACCAATCTGGTTGTTTTGAGCGTTTAATTCTTTTAACATGTATGGGAGAGCTGTTATATTAGGATAGTAAGAAAACAGTGATTCCAGATTGACAAATCATAATCCGGGTCTGTCTTAGAAAAGGTCAATGAGCTAATATTCTGAGACATTTCAGAGAAATTCATTTTTGGCAAATTTTTTAAACCTTCGTTACTGCATATAGAAATGTGAGTTCTTTTTTGCGCTCTGATGCTTATGCGTTACACAAAAGGGATAGTGGTCACTAATAGAGAAACATGATACGTTAATCTTGTAGAGATTGTCAGAGTGGGTAGTGTATGTATTTATCTATCTATGTATGTATGTATGTATGTATGTATGTATGTATGTATGTATGTATGTATGTATGTATGTATGTATGTATGTATGTATGTATGTATGTATGTATGTATGTATGTATGTATGTATGTATGTAAGATATGACACAATTATAGGTCTCCAAGTGTTAGGGAGAAATCTGCTGCACACTACTGGTTTCTTAAATGTCTTTGGCACTTTCAAGCACAAAAAGTATATATGGTTATAGGATGGGGATTTCAATGATTCGCAGGCTATGACCAAGGAGAGGGGCCGAAAGGAGGATAAAGATAGACCCAGGAATCTATTCTGATTGCATAAAGCAATCCTCTTTGAAATGCCAGGTAATGGTATATATGCTATAATGGTGTTGCTATGAACAATTCTAAGTTATGGAGCAGGGTCAAGTCCCCAGAGGCCAAGGATGGTTGCATCAATGACTGGTCTTTTCGTGCCATATTGGCTTTAAGGGCACTTTTAATGAATTATTGGCTATATCATGCCGAGGAAATGGGAGCTAAGTGCCTTTCCCACGAACAAACCCGGGCTAGCTTTTGGCGGGTATCGAACCAGCGACCCTTGGATTACGAATCAAACACTCTATCAACTGATTTATCGCTGTTCCCCTTTATATACGGTTATAGATTATTAATCGAAATGGCTTCCAAGTTATGACCAAGGCGTTGGGCCCAAGAGAGTAAAGATGGACACAAGAGCATGATCAAGGGGCAATGTTGGTTTAAAAAAGAAAGTTAACTAGCTACTTATGCAATATTTAAAAAATAAATACATCGATAACAGCACGAATCAGAGCAAATGCACACTGAATTATATCAAAATATGTAGGAATGAAGAGGTGACCTTTAACTTATCCCAACCCTTCCTAAGTGTGTTGGGATTCACTTTGATATAGAAAAAGAGATACCCACTCTATAAACATTAATTAGTATCATTTTCAGCATTACCGGTAGTTTTAGAGTCATGGAATTGCACATTATTCTTTCCCCAAGATATTTTATTTTTTTCAACTAATATAATGGATATAATACGTTATATTTTTTGGTATAAATCAGAGCGTGAATATTGTTGAAGCTATTTAATAGGCGGGAATTTGTTTTCAACTTCCACATTTGCGTCTGTCTATATTCAATTTTTTAGATGCAGAAATCTGAGTTTATGTACTTTCTAATTATATGTTACAATAGCGGGCAAAAACTTGTGCTGGATCTTAAATATATTATAATTCTGCTAGCGTACTGTGAGGTCAAAGCTTCATTCATCAAATTTGACACAAATTTGAGAAAAGAAAAAAAAAAACATCTTAGAGTGATAAATACACCGATCGACTTTGTTTTACACCCCCACCCCCCACCCCACCCCCAGGTCAATATACTTGTGACAGTTGGAAAGTTATTGTTTTAAATCTACACAGAGAGGTTTTAGCAACAACAAAAAATGTAATGTGCTGAAGTTAATTTTGTTATTTTGGTTTACTTTTGTTTAAAACCACCAAACTAAAGCATGTGTGTATCTGTGCAGCCAAGGTCTGTTTAATTTTTTACATCGTACGCGGCTTTGAAAATTGTACCTAGGCGCTATATTCAGTGTACTTTTTACATCGTATGCGGCATCGAAATTTTACCCTGGGGCTATATTCAGGGTACTTGTAAATTGTAAAAGTGGTGCTAACAAAATTGCTACTTTTTTAAGCAAGAACAGTACTCAGTTGTTTTGTAAACTCCTGTTTTTGGGCCAACATTGAATCAAACAAGTGCGTTGACTGAATCACACCTTACTTTTAATACGACAGACTGAAATCCAGTCATACACAAAGTTTTAAGAACCAGACTAAAGCACGCTTCACTGTGACCTTATCGGTATATTGTGACGCCTGCCGCTTGCTAACACGTAACAGCATCAACATCATCTGCCTTGAGCTCCATTATTGCAAGCAACGAATACATTACTTTTTCCTCGTAGGTATTTCACAAAATCTTACACTATGCATTAAAGCCATTGTAGAGAAAGATTGCAGCAAATGTAATGTTTTCTCCATGTGGCATTTTACTAACCAGCGTTCTGGCAGTGGTGTTATCATAACCAAAGAGAGTTAACCCACCGTAATGAGTATGTAGCAGACAATATAAATGAAGAACGCAGAAGGTTATATACTAACAGTGATTGAAATGAGCGTAAATATTTACATTTAGGAATGCGACGAAATGTTGAGTATGATCCGGAAATAACATTAGACAAATGATCAATTGTTTATCTTTTTATCTTTTTTATCTTTGAGTGTTTTTTTTTTTTTTCATTATTTATTTTTTTTAAATCGCAGCTGTTTAACACGCCCCCCCCCCCTCCCTTTCCGTTTGTACAGTCACGCTAGTACGGATAAACGATTTCTCCAAGAATAAAAGAAATGTCTTTAGTACCTAACAAAATCAGCATCTGGTATTCTGTGTTTCTGTAAAACAGTCATCCGCGCTCTTCCTTGTTTTGACCGAAACCCGATGTTTTTGTAGCATTTTTTGGGTAGGTCCCCGACCCTGTGTGTGGATAATGACTTCTTCGTCAGTTGGGTATGTGCATTTGTCTTTTCATGCCCAGCAGGTATGTCAGATGCACGCAATTATAGGGTATATGTAGCTTTTAAGCAATGACACATAGACTAAGTTCCTTGGTGTACGGATGTATTTCGGTTGCGTGTATTAATTTGTCTTTTCATGCCCATTAACCATATATATGGCTATGGGGGGGGGGTATCTTAATGGTTTCCAAGTTAAGACGCAGGGGCAAAGACCCAGGGGTATTGATGGGCGCTGTGGTCAAATTCACTTGGATGTATTAATTAAGTTTTTATGCCCATTAAGTGCAAATATGATTATAGGGTAGAGATCTCAAAAGTTTCGAAGTTATAACCCAGGGGCTAAGGCCCTGGGCATAGGGATGGACCCTGAGGTCAGTCAGTTTCCGGCATACATTTGTCTCTGCATGTGCAGTAAGTGTATATATGACTATACGGTGGGGATTTCAATAGTTTCCAAGTTATGACACAAGAGCTATGTCCCTCAGGATAGAGATGGACCCCTTGAGTTAATGTCAGTTTACAAATATAAATTTGTCTGTTCATGCCTAATAAGTGTATATATACATATAGAATGGGAATCGCAATAGTTTCCATGATATGACTCGGGGGCTATGTTCTTGGGGGTGCAGGCATATACCCCGGGATATTACCCAGGGGTCCTAGTGTGATATGTTGTTATACTTGCCTCATTGAACATATGTGGCAAATATTATACACATGATGCATACAACTTAGGACTGATTTGAAATTTATGTTATATCCCCATATCCCCTTATCCCCACCCCCATGATCGTGATAAATATTCTTAAGATGTTAGCATAATCTACTCCCATACGATTATCATTCAGCCAAGTTTGTTGTGTCTACCTTTAACGGTGCACTAGGGGTTCAAAGACAGTACACACGTAAGACCGTACGTTTGTATCACAGTACCCTTTGAAAATGATACGGGACAATGCTAGTTACCACACAGAACCGATTACCAGACTATATCTACTTATTCTTGACTCAGTATTGTTGTAATAAACACCGTCCAAATGGCAAACTAAAGGTAAAATCCAATTGATATATTCGGATTACTAAATTACCTTACAGAACTAGAATCGAGTGCTTACTGGTCCCATGTGAAATCTGCTGATAATCCTTCTGGTAATAATAATAATAATAATAATAATAATAATAATAATAATAATAATAATATCAATAGCAATAATAGCTATAATAATATCAATTAAAACGACGATGATGATGACTACGATGGATTTGTTGGTGGTTACATTTATGACAGTGAACTATTGTTTAAAGTCTGAAATATAATGAAATGCATCATACGTATATGAATACGAGTTATTTTGTATTTTAATATTAGTATACATGTTAGTATTTTGTGTTTTGTCATGATATTGTACATGCATTGATTTTTCTAACTTCTTTCTACAGTCGACCTTTTCCAAGAGTACAGAGGTATTGTTGTGTCCGGAGACAAGATAATCGTCGTAGACAGGAAGGCGTGTAATGTAAGGCTTCACAGACGGCAGGATGGAAAGTTGCTGGCAACATCAGACAGAATGGAGTCACGACCTCGTGGTATCTGTCTCATTAATGACATGGAAATCTGTGTAATTATGTGGAACAGTAAGATAGAAATCATGTCAGTACAGTGCACAGATAACACAGGAGTGATAAGATGGGTCAAGACATTACATGTAAACAAAGTTTTTGATGTATGTCACGCAGCAGTGAAATTCATGAATAAACTTATTGTCTGCGGTGAAAAAAAATACACGATATACTGGTGTATTGTGTCCCTTAATGACGGACATTTTGACAAAATTCACCAGATCTGTGAAGGGTTTCTGAGTTATTTAACCACAAAAGACAATATGATTTATATCTCGTGTTATGCTGGCTCCTCTGACACTGGTGTATATGGAATTGATATTCAGAATCCCAGTAAGCAAAAATATATATACAAACATAATGATCTGCAGTATCCCACTGGCATAACTGTGGATACAAAGGGATTTATATTTGTGTGTAACTTCAAGTACCCTAGTCTCTTTTTGGATAACAAGAAAAAAACGGAGAACCATCCATGTATTCATCATCTGACAGATAGATGTCAGCTAGTGACCATATACAGAGAGACAATGCCATTAGATATATGTGACATATTCTGGGACCAGCATCAAGGACATCTGTACGTCGCAAGCTTGGAGAGTAATGTAATCACGAAATACAAACCAGAGTATTCAGATCAACAAGGTAATCCATATTTCTTATTTTATTGAGAAAACTTTTACATGACAAAATTATAACTTTATTCTGAAAACAAATAAATTTAAAAGATGTAAAATATACTTAAAATTAAATGAAAATCAAAATGGAAATAATATTGTATTCTCCCGATTAAAGCGTACCTCAACATTGTCATGTATAGGCATATTTATTAATCGTGAGTAAAGTATAAATCAAATATTTATTTCTGGTTCTAAAATTTAATATCAATATAGTCTTATATAAGTCTCCTAATTCCTTATTGTTTATTAATCTGCACCTTAGCTGTCATAAAAAACCTGCCACATGAAAATTATCAATTGCTATGAATTTACTAGTACAGGGTAGTACACATTTATTCCACTAAGCGACGCTTTCATCGTGATATAGCCTGACTTTCAATTCAGTTTACACTGGATTACACCTAAAAATGTCCACGCACTTTTAAACACTGACTTTGTTGCACGTATTTCTTAGGGCTGTTCCATAATGATCTTGCATAGAATATGTATCTACGCGCAAACGAAATAAACTAAATAATCGCCATTTAAGGGTAAGTGTAATCAAATTCTAAAATAAATCACACCTATAGCTGAAATAGTCGGTACAAAAGGCTTACATAACTGCATGGCTTGTATTTTAGCCAGGTACATACTGCTGTGATTGTGTCAAAAGTAGTCAGCCAGGTACATACTGCTGTGATTGTGTCAAAAGTAGTCAGCCAGGTACATACTGCTGTGATTGTGTCAAAAGTAGTCAGCCAGGTACATACTGCTGTGATTGTGTCAAAAGTAGTCAGCCAGGTACATACTGCTGTGATTGTGTCAAAAGTAGTCAGCCAGGTACATACTGCTGTGATTGTGTCAAAAGTAGTCAGCCAGGTACATACTGCTGTGATTGTGTCAAAAGTAGTCAGCCAGGTACATACTGCTGTGATTGTGTCAAAAGTGTTCAACAATTGCGCTTACGACCCTTGGCATATGGATTCATTTGAGTCAAGAGATATGTTGCTCAGTGACAAATACACATGATACTATATGGTTAGGAAGCATTATCGTAAGGGCTATATTCTCAACTTGGCCATTACACCATGTGTGTGACGGCCATATGACTTCAAATGAGCGCAGCAGAAACTATACATTGCAATTAATTCTAACTATAAGGACTATCTTGATTACACATAGCTACAAATATAGTAATATGGTCCAAATACATGGTGTAATGAGTACTACTGAAACATAAACCTTAAAATAATACATACATCTTCTCTTAATGTCTCAGCATGCTGGTATCTCACAGTCTCCAATAGACAGAATGAATTGTGGGAATGACAGAAGAAGCAAATAAAAAAAATAAACTGAACACCGTCAGTTGCAACATACCTGCCACTTGGGAAGAAATGCTATATAATGAAATAAGGTTATCTAATTGACAAAGGAAATGGAGACTGAATCTTTTCTTGTATTTTGTCTTTAATTGTTCAGCTCTATTCACTGCTGGAGTTTGCCTCAGTGTGTTAGCTTTGCAGTTCCATACAAACTGCTTTTTTAAAATCTGTTGCATGACATAATATTTGATTCTTTGTATTCATGAATGAAGGAAAATATACTAATCCCAAAATGAAACTTTATCCAATTATAAAGATTTGGGAGTTCTTCAAACAAATGAAAAGGAGAGAATTTTATATAATGTGTGTCAATTTCTTGAATATTACCATAAATTCCACGCGAATGACAATGAAACACTTGTCTTTGCAGTAAGTATTTTGATTTCCCTACAGTCGGTCTTTGACCTGTCAAATGTTAAATGTACATGCGGATTATATAATATAGGTAAATTTAGTCACCTTAGATAAATAAAGTTAATATTAGGATCATGATTATTATTAGTGTAGATGATATTTTTATTATTTCTTATTATTCTTGTATTATTATTATTATTATTATTATTATTATTATTATTATTATTATTATTATTAATTATGCCATATTATTAACACTTGTTACTTATTTGTGTTGTTGTTATTTGTGTTTTAGAGTTCTACTTTAATATTAAACAGTATGTATGGTAGCATTACAAGTACTTTTACACAGGTCTGTTACAAATTTGTTAAGAAAGATGGGCTGACACTGAAGATTAAACATTCTTTTTTTTTGTTTGCATAAAAAGAGCAGCAACACTTTGTCAAAGTCAGAAAACATCTTAACAACGTCTTAACATCTGCAGATAAATACATTGTTCATAGACTATCAATTGTTTTAGATAACCCCTACTGTATGCATCCTTTCCATTATACATGAAAATTTACTTTAATATGATGTGTGTGCACCCATATTTCAAACCGGCACATATAAAGATAACGTACACCCATCTACCTTTTAGCAGGGAAGGGAGCGGGGGGGGGGGGGGGTGATTATATAAGAGTAGGAATAAACATCTGACGAATTGAGACCGTAATAAATAGAAGTTAGCATTTATATCAGGTTACATAAGAACTGAACTTCATATTCACAGGATTCATGAGGTCATGAACCTTACAAATTATTCACGTACTGCATGAATGTCTGTAGCAAAATGAAAGCTGTTCATGGATAGTGTGTAGTCATACGTCCTAGCAAACTAATCATGTCAACTAGCCCATGTACATCTAAGTGATAATGAAGCTGACATCAGCATTACAGACTTTTAAGAAAAGAACGAAAAGGATAGTGTCAGATTTTAAGCATACTGTTATAATTGATGAATGAATGTGTGACAACAGTTCGCAAATTCATGGGATAAATAGCAGGTTTGAAGTTGTACCCTTATAAACTAATTCATGAGACAGATCACCCAAAGGGTGGCCATTGACGGAACTCCAGAATACCGGACACTCCTTTGCACACACGCAAAAAAATGGTGCCCGTAAGCAGGGGGACAGACCAGCCCAAAACCGGAATGTCTATTATAAGACCGGACAAATGTCGACCCTAATCATCTACTTAGTTTCATTTGCGATATCCAGAAAATATTGGATCCACAATTCATAAAGGCGATTATGTACATAATGTTTTATTTCTAGCTAAAGCTACTTTCGTGGCGTGCCATTTCAAATCCTCACGCTGTCTATTACATATTCTCCCCACCCTCGAGGATAACCCTGGGGTAGTAGATCAAAATATGTTGCATATATTATGTATGTTTCTTCTATGATTATACATATAAACAGTAACATTTGACCCCCCCCCCCATATGATATAAGTAGTATAGGGGGGTAAATAGGGCAGTGGGGGGGCGCTATGGGGCAGTAACGGGAATTTGACATCGTGGGGCAGTTGGGGCACTTGGGGGTCAGAAGTATTTTTAGGGGATAGAATATAGACATACACCTAACACACAAATATTTTTTTTAAAGGCAATAATGAAATAATCTTTTCGAGAAAAGTGGGTGGCCCTGAAAAGGGTCGTTGGAGGTTTTATTTCTTCCTCCAACATGTGGTCAGGAAGCCTAGGATGTGAAACTTCTTCTCCTTCTCAGGGATCCAGTCAGGATGACCCAATTGCCTGAACTTCTCCTGTATTTTCATCCAGTTTTCATTCAGGGGATTGAAGTCTTGTTGATTCTTCTCCTTCTCCTTCTCCATTCTTTCTTCAGCCCAAGCCTTTTTAATGGTGGCCACTTCTTTGGTCATGACTTCTCTCACTAGTATTTGGGCGGTGAGAAGGGCTGTCGCTTCTCTTCTGACGCTACTGGATGGTGGATACAACCACAAATCTTCTTGTACTTGGTGTAAAAAGTACTCCACCACTTCCAGCAAATCCAATGCTTTTTTCAGTAGCCCCACTCTACAGGGTGCAATGGTAGAAGAGGTCTTCATCTTTAGGGCTTCCTCCACCAAGAAACCATACACCAGACTCCTTGCGTTCTTCGTGGCAGCCACTTTGTTGGTGACAAAGGGTAGAGTGGTTGTGTAACGCCAACAACACTCTATCCTTTCGAGCAGGGACTCCACCCCCACCATCACATCCCAGGCTTCCTGCAGATTCTCTACGCTGGTCATTCTTGTCTTCTTTTCAGTCGACGTTGAATGGTGCGACTGCGGAATGCAGCGCTTTATATGTTGGAAGCACGGACGTGAAAGCAAACATCCCTTCAAAAAAAAAAAAAAACATAGATAGAAAATCCTATCACACATAAAAAACACACCAAGTGCGCGGACCTAAAAATAAAGTATTTTGTATAAATTATTTATTTTTTATAAAACACATATACCAAACACACTCCATACAAACACACCTTTTGGTTTTTTAATTTTTTATAAAACACATACACCAAGCACACTCCATACAAACACACCTTTTTTTAATTTTTTATAAAACACATACACCAAACACACTCTATACAAACACACATCAAACATATATCAGTGAATACTGGATTGTTTAAGTGGAGAAGACAAAGACAAAGACAAATACTCAACGTACAAACACGTATATGGCAAATAAGATTGTTTCTTTTCTTGGCAATTGGGTGGCTCTGAAAAGGGCCGTTTGTTGGGGTTTTTGTATACCTAGAGATGCCCGCATCTTCCAGGTCTGGCCCCACAAGCCGCACACCTCCCACTCCATATATCTCCACGGTGGTGATTGTTGGAGATGGGGAAGGCATACGGGGTCGCTTCACTGTCTCAATCCTCAGTGTTAGAGACAGTACAGGTCTGCCTTCTCCTTCTCCAAATCACCCTGTGGGCTTGTGGGTGCTGTTGTGGAGGCTGTTGTGGTTGTGGCTGTGGCTATGGCTGCGGCTGCTGGGGTGTCTGCTGCTGTGGATGCGGCGTCGGCGGTGTCCTCACCATAGGCTTCACAGCAGCACAGTTATGTAAGGTCATGAGATCAGGGGGTATCATCTTCTTCTTTTCCTCTTCTTCTTTCTTTTTTTTTCTTCTCGTCCTCAACTTCTTCCTCGATAGTGATGAGAACCAGTTCATCCATTAAACGGCGAACATGCTCTAGGTGTACTTGAATTTCTTTCAATTTCTCAGCTCGACGGCTACTCATTTTGTTGTGTTGACAAGTCAACGGTGGTAGCTCGACTGGGGAATGCGTCGCTTTATATATTTTAAGCACGGACCTGAAGGAAAACATCCCTCACACATAAAAAAAACATCACCGACACTACCCGCGTCTGACGTCATCCTTATGACGTCATTCTGTGCTTCGCGGATTCTGCACTTCACCACCCCTACCAAAAAAAAAAAAAAAACCACACCGAGTACGCGGACCTAAAAGAAAACACTTTTTAAATTTTTTATAAAACACATTTTTATTTTTACTTTTTATAAATAACAAACACACACCACACAATCATTTTTTAAAATTTTATTTTTATTTTTTTATAAACAAACACACCACACAACCTTTTTAAAAAATTTTATTTTTATTTTTTTTTTAAACACAAACACACACCACACAACAAGAACAATACACTGAATGAATAGGTGTCCTACGAATGCACATGCACTGGTATTCTTGTCGCTGTGGTGGTGGTGGTGGAAGAATGAAATGCATCTGACGGAAAGGTGGTTTGTTCCTCAGGTGTTTCTAGGGGTACGACGACGGTGTGGTCTTCTTTTTCTTCTTCTTGAGGTTCGAGTGTCATGGAGAACTTAGGTTTCATGTGGTTCACTTCTTCTTCTCCTCTCAGACGGCGCAAAGGCGTTTAATCTTGAGGTGACACTTCTTGTGAAAGTTTTTTGTATTCTTGTAAGTTTGTCACTTTTCTTTAACTTCGTTCCATCGAATTCTATGTAAGACTGTTACATTGTAGGTGTTGCCATCCAAAGTCTTAAAGGAGGCAGGTAGTTCATCAATGTCTGACCATTTGAATATCTGGACACTAATCAGTATTTTTATACCATTCAGACACCAATGGTTAAAACGTCTGTGACGTAAAGGATGCAATTGTTCCTTGCGTTTCACTTGTATCAAAACCAATTCTCTGTAAATGCATTCTCGCAGCTCCAAAGGGAAACCAGGAATGTGCTCTTCTAAAGTATCCGACATGTTACTTCTTGGAACCGATCAAAGGCAGGTACCGAGAGCGCGGAGACCATCTGACATGTTCCATGTAAGCGGAGTCTTTATACTCCCATGCGTGAAACGTCACACCGCAACTGAAACACTGAACTTTGTCTCCTTCTCCCAAGTAGATAAATCCAGCTCTGGCTAAAGCTTTGGAAGTAGGTCCTTGTAGATATTTAGGCCACTTATCTTTGAACGTCTGGAGTCGACTTTCAAAATCGGAATAACCAGCCAAAGCCACAGGCAGCGTCAATTCTTTGCCCATGTAGGGATGGCATCCGCAGGTAGGTACACGCTTAGCATCCCCAATAAAGAAGAAAGGGCGTCCTGCATCGCTAGTGGGGCGGTAAGGCACACGCACGGCAGCATCGCTGATGTCAAAGCGTACGGCATCCGTCTCGTCGCAAGGAGGCACTGCATCGCACTCCAGGTCGTGATCGCACTTGGAGTCCACAGTAGGTTCCTCGCTCGGTGGATGTGTCGAGTTCGTGAGCATCGGTGCCTGTGTACTGATCTCTGCATTGAAGTTCACCGTGAGTTCCTCACTCGGTGGGTGGGTGGTAATAGTATTCATCTTCTTCTTCCTCTTGCTCGGTCAACGTTTGAAGTCACAATGAATGGTTAGGTTTGGAAGTGGTTCCTTTTTACACTGAAGATCGGTGTGTCCGTACGGCAAAGTGGTGTGGTCTGGAAGTCTCACTCGTTTCCGGTACACAATTTGGTCAAACTTTTTCTAAAGGGCGACTGACGATTTGGTGATTGGATAACCGTACGATCTTGTGGGGTTCTAACGTTTTCACTCGAAAGTCTTGAATTTGTCCAGACAGCAAAGCATTTTTCCAGACCTCAAAGTTGACCACTTGGCTGCTTCGATAGTTCAGGGTCAATCCTTTGACTTTGCATTTGGTGTGAAGTTGGCCTTGTCTGTCTCGGTATCGGTACCCATAATTTTTAGGGCCACCGCTGGCAAAACTCAGAATCGTCTCTTGAGGGTGTTCGTCTGTCAAGGCACCTAAGCATTCTATCTCCTTCGATGGTAGGGTGTGGTCAACCAGGGCGATGGATCTACATGCAACTGTCGGTGTCAAAGTACAGGACACGATCTCCCAACACTTTTAAAGCTTCGTCGTACAATTTCAAGCGAGCATGGGCTGTCAAGTAGGCTGCAATGACCACTTTGCTAAACTCTTCGGGGTGTACAAACTTGGATTCTTCTTCGTAACTGACTAAGATCAAATCTTCACGGACGATTTCTACGTGTTTCATCAGTTTACTTTTGTCGTCCACCAGTTGAAAGTAGCGACTGGGATCTGCCAAGTATTCCGTCTTGGGTAAGATCGTACGTTGTGCCATCTTTCCCCACAAGCAATTGATCCTGACTTTGGCAAACGAGCTTCTTCCTTCGTTCTTGTCTACGTCTTCCAAAGTGATGCCTTCTACGGCACGGTACTGTTCTTTGATTTGGACTTGGTCTACGGGAGTCTTACACCAAGAGGGATAACCGGTGGCTTCTTGTTTAGTTTTAGAAATTGGTTGACGTTCCCTGGAGGCGTCGACCTTTTTGTATTGTGCTGTGGTAGGAAAGTGCCAGATCTCGTACACTTTCAGCAAGCGGTATCCCCGATCCAGAGCCCGAAACAATTCGGCGCTGACCCACGTCCCTGTCAAAGCGCGTTCTTCCTCCGTGTGGTGACAGGGGTGATCTTGGTTACATGTTTCGGCACACGTACGGCATACAGGAAACATCAGTTTTCCTTGGCAATGATGGGGTAAGACAGGATGGAACAAGTTTGTCGGGGGTAAGACTTTGCATTTGATCAATCCTTCGTATTGACGAATGTGTTCCACGTCGATGTGTTCTGTCAAGATTTCTGGGTGTCCGGTAGGAAATCGTTTGTATTTGCACACCCAAGGATACAACGAACACACGTCGATGTAATTGATTTCCTCTCCTCTTGATTCGTCTACGTCGTACAGCAAACGTGTGGCATTGGTTCGTCCTCCAAACAAACTGTGGCGTGGATCCAAAGGTTCGATGTCTACCACGTCGTAACTTTCGGCAATGCGTCTAAATTCTGGATCGGTTTTAAAACGTCGATCGTACTCGTGCTCCCACATTTCTACCACTTGGTATCCTTGACTTTCTAACTTTAGCGTCGTTGGAAAGTGCGTTCGTACAACTCTTCCATGGTGGAATCTGAAAAAGGACTTTTCAGGTTTCGTTGAGGAAAACAGGTAGGGCATCCGTGAAACAAGCAGCCCTGAAATTCGTACACCGGCTGAGGGTTTTCTAAATCCCAATCATCCACTGAAAGACTGCCTATTTTCTTTTCTCCTTCTCCGTTTCTGGCATGTTGTATCCATTTGTCTGCCTTTTCGCACAAGTAATGTAACCAACGCAATGCTTTCGCAGAGTATTGACGACTGGCAAAGAGAGACGTGTTCGGGTCTATGATGGCTAGTTCGTTCTCGAGCATGAAGTTTTTGGTGTACACTAAGGTACAGGCTTTGGGTAGGGTGCACGCTTCCTTCAAAGGATCAACTTCTCCGTGATCTAGAAATAATTGTCGAAATTTTCCACAGCAACGGCATAAAATGTCCACATCGGATCGGCAATACTTGAACATCTCTTCTTGAAAGTCAAACAGTTCTGACTCGTGATCGTGGTACCAAGCGTGAAAGGCTTCTCTGTGTTCGGTGTGCATTCCGTCGGGGTCGTAATAGTGAACGTCAGGCAAACGCGGTAGTATGACGTGTTGATTGGCTTCCGTATTGAAAAAGTGGGGAAAATATCCTTTGGCCATTTCTGTCATACCAAATGTTTTAGGCATTCGACTCAAAGGCATGGCCAAATAACTCATGGAATCTTTGAATTGGACTTGTTCCACTTGGATGTAGATGAGTTTGGCTCCGTTCATGGTGACTTTAGGGCATTCGGTACCTTGTTGTGAATAATATTTCAGAAGAAACTGTCCATCGTATCCCTAGAAATTGTGAGCCATGACGGTAGCATGGCGATGACAGGTTCCGTAACGTTGAATGTCCTCTTCGCTCCAAGTGTCGTCGATGGGGTCTAAAATCCATTGAGCAAACTCGGCCAGAGTGTTGGGGCCACGAAAGATTTTTTCACGTCCTCCTGGAATCCTACTACAATGAGGACAGTGAACATGAATAGGTTCTTGGATGCACTTCTCACAAGCCCGATGAGCGACGCAGAAATTTGGAATGTGAATGCCCGTCTCTTGCATGCATTCAAAGTCTAAAAAGATAAAATCCACTTTGGTCTTGTTCTTGTTCTGATCACTCTTTAATTCTTTCTCCAGTGTATTGTAGTACTTTGGAATGAAACATTTGATGATCATAATTCACGATCTGGTCGCAAATGCGGCATCTTTTCTTTCCGGCACAAGTGTGTCTCTGGGGGTCGTTGGTTCGAATCAGGTGTCCACACGTGGAACACAATTTCAATAAATCACAAGCACTTTTTTGCTGGTGAGCTGTGTCCTGTGATGTTGTTTGCAACAAGAGCGACTGACAAAGGTTCGTCGACACGTCGAACAATGCACTGGTTTTTCAGGAAGGCATGGCTTGGAAGCTAAACACCCCCGACATCTCTCTCTGCAATGTATGTGTCGGTCCCGACTGTTAAATCCTTGCTCGCATTTCTCGCAGTAGTAAGAGTATCCAAGAAACCCTGTGATACTGGTGATGGCATCGAAATGTTCTTGGTGATAATAGACGTGAATGTATTTTCCTTCGGGGAAATCGGGTCCTCGAAACAGCAGAGCTCCCCGATCTTCTTGAGGGTGTACTTTCAAAGTGTAGCGAGGAGCCAAGACGTCTTGAAGTTGTTGCATTTGAGAAATGCCACACACGGTGTCTTTTGGTATGCCTGCTTGTTGTAACAGGAGTTCTGCTTCTTTTCGTTGTTGAACTCCGACTTTCGAATTCTCTCCCATGCTTTTTTCCATTCTGCGGTCTCGTTCTTATCGGCATACGTTCGCCCCACCACGATGGCTCGGGCCAAGCACATCTGGTACTGCGAAGGTCGTCCACCAATAACGCTTTCCTGCTTCGTCCGCTACCTCGAGGAGGGGATACGTGAGTCATGTGAAGTGTGGCTTTTCCATCGGTGATGGTAAACTCTTCGTTGGATTGTTGAACATGTTCTATTTTGGTCATGACTTTGGCTGGTGTTAATTCTGCCGGGGTGCTGAACTCGATCCGGACAGGCGACTTCAAACTGTTGTGATGGATGGACAGTCGCAACCGACCATCCTCTTTATCTCCGCATTGTTGTTTCAAGTTCTGTAACACAGAATCCCACAAATTGGTAATGAGCCCTGCAGCTTTCTCGGGAGGCACTTCAGACTTGAAGTCTTTAAAGTGGACGGTGTAAGTGTAAGCCATAGTTCTACATTTTCTAGAAGTCATTTTTTGCGTCTCTCGAATACGATTGAAATTTTTGGGAGCCACGGTAGGACTTTCTTGGTAAGGGGTTGTGGATTCTTTGGGTTTGGTAGAAGGTGTGGTTTCAGCCTCACTCATCTCCTCTTCTAGCGGTGTTTCAGGCGGCACGGAAAGTCTCCGTCGTGGCCTCTTCGTTTCTTCTTCTGTTTTCTCATTGAAATTGCGTGATCTTTTCATCTTGATGTCTCACTTGAATCTGATTAAGTTTAACACAGGGTCTCTCCCTATATATAGAGAGACCTCCCTACCCTCAGAATCACTATTCGTTATTCAACTTTCAAACAGTGAAGATGGAAGAGTAAAGAAGACAGATTACCTTTCTGGTCAGAGATTTGCAGAGAGTTCTTCGAAAGTATACCACTTTCAAACAGAATAAGCACTACTCCTCCTTAGCCTCTCGAGATAAAAGTCAAGATGCTTGCTATATCTGCCAAGAGAAAGGACATTAGGATCCAGAATGTCCACAACGTCAACACCAAGGAAAAGAAAAAAGAGACAGAGCGTCCTAAGAAACAAGAGAACCCACAAGAGAGAAAGGAAGCAGAGGGATCTTCAGTCCCAGAAGAAGAAGAAGAAGAACTCATCCCCGTCGTCAATAAAGGCAAGAAAGCTAGACGTCTGGAAGACAGTGAAGAAGAAGAAGAAAAAGAACCCTTGATCCCTGTGAAGAAATTCAAGAAAAATAGAGATAGACAGTGAACGATGAACTTTGAGTGTTGTGTTATGAAATGTTCATTGTGATTTTTTAAAGAGAATATACCATAATGGAAAAAAAAGTAAGTGTCTTTTGTTTTTTTGTTTTTTAGAGTATGTACGTACCCACGCACGCACGCACGCACGCACTAACTCATACACAAACCAAAGATGGGATTTAAAGTTTTACTTGATTTTTGGCAAATTGGATTATGATCTTTTCTTGGTAAATGGGTGGCCCTGAAAAGTACAGTTGGGGTGGTTGTTTAAAGACAAACTTATGGACTGGACATGATCAGCTTCAACTGTCTCAATCCCTTTCCACGACCAAGTCCTATTCCTCCTCCTCCTGCTGCTTTGGTGGTAGTAGTAGCAGTGAATGGTGGTGGTGGTGGTTGTGGTGGTGGTAGTGGTGGTGGTAGCATCTCAGTAGTTGTAGTGATGGGTTTAGAATGTTTCGCCCGTGAAGGTCTCTTTCTCTTGAGTTGTGTTAAAGAAATCTGATACATGTTTCTCAGATTTTTTAACTCCGCTAAAATGTCTTGTAAAAATCTCACCGTTTTGTTCTCCTCACTCCCTTCCTTCTGTCCTTCACACTTCTCCTCTTCTAACTTTCTTATTTCTTCTTCTTGCTTTCTTCTTTCCTCTTCTTGCTGAAGAAAAACTTCTTCGGCTTCTCTCTGACGCTATAAAAAAAAATCCAATTCTTCTTTTTGCCTCTTTTTAAAATCGTCCATGACAGGCAAAGAGGGTGGTGGTATAGCAGTCGTTGTTGCTGTTGTTGTTTCAGGCAAAAATTCTTGAGAGGATGACAGAAAATTCACAAAATCTAAATTAAAATCTTCCGGTTGAAAGTTCACCACTGCATTCGCTGCTGTCGTCGTACTCTCACTCCGAACATAAGAACTTTCCGTCGCAGGCCCACCCCAATACATGGTCTTCGTAGTATCCGTCATACTTATGCCGCCAAAGGTAAAACTCTATGAACGCTGTGATGCCTTTATACTAAAGATGACATCACCCCCCCCCCCCCCGCTCTCTTCCTATTGGAAGAAAAACCTACCCGGTTGTAACGCGCGATTGGATTGGTAGTTCATTTCAATCCGTTTCAATCCACTCTTAGGCTATATATACCACCGCTTGTGTCATAGAGATTTCACCGGTTCTCAAGACTACTAAAGAAGAAATAAGATGTGGACAAGTGTAGAGTCATCGAACATCGTATCGGGAATGTTATTCAACCCAGACTTCCCGATGTATGTCAAAGCATCATGGGCGATTACCAAGATGACAGATACAGCGATATGGAAAAGGCGCATCTATATCGAAAGACAAGGCTGCCTGAAGCGGGTCCTTCTCTACGGACCTGGAGTCCGTCGAAGTTTAAGAAAAAGAAGACCCTCCATGAGATGTCCACTGTGTCAACTTGGTTGACACCACTCCAACGGCCCTTTTCAGGGCCACCCACTTTTCTCGAAAAGATTATTTCATTATTGCCTTTAAAAAAAAAAAAATATTTGTGTGTTAGGTGTATGTCTATATTCTATCCCCTAAAAATACTTCTGACCCCCAACTGCTCCCAAGTGCCCCCAAGTGCCCCCACCCACCATGTTAAATTCCCGTTACTGCCCCGTAGTGCCCCCACCATGTTAAATTCCCGTTACTACCCGTAGCGCCCCCCATTGCCCTATTTATCCCCCCCCCCCTATACTACTGATATACCCCCAAAACATACCCCTCTCACAGACGGTCATCACATGGACAACCAGTGTACTTTTAAGTTTGGTGAATTTCCCTCCAGCGGTTTAAGAGGAGAAGCAGTTATGGATGTACAGGTGTGTGTGTGTGTGTGTGTGTGTGTGTGTGTGTGTGTGTTTCACAATATCTCCCACTAAAGCATGAGCATAATTGTTGGGTCAGTTTCTTACACTTTTTCTTGCCATAGTAGGTTAGTAGGTAGAGCTTCCGATTCAAAAACTAACGGCACCCATTGTGGTCATTACACCACACCCCGTGGCAGCATCTGAAACTGGTTACCAGATTAAGCCTACATTTTTATAACTGAAATTATAGCCACACTAAAATCTTCGAACTGCATTTAAATCTCCCCAGGAAACAAATTTGTTGTCAACTTTTTGGATTTCCTTTCCACATTGAAATCCTTTCAAAATCTAAAATTTGAGAACCCATTGTTATCCCAAATCTTACAGAAACATGATTTTGCTCATAGAGTCTGGAAAAAAATATTCTTTGTTGTTTGTTGCCTAGTCACATTTGGATTAAGGATAATAAAATGGCAGATAAACAGCCAATGCTGCCCTGCAGTCACTCATTTTCAAAAAGACAATTCCATATACTCTCTCTCACACACACAAATGAATTGATATGCACTAAGAAACGTAGAAAATGAAGTCTAAATTTCAACTTCTTTCTTTGTCTCACTATAGAAGGGGGTAAATACATACCAAATAAGACTCCCTATGAATCTCCAGACTCGACAGTCATTTTTTAGATTCATAGTAATTATTCGGACTATTAACCAATCACATAGATCCTCTGAATGGTGGCTTTGAAACTACAATAATATTGCTTTGCTTCATAGAGATTTAGATTATTTATGTTATGTTCAATGAATGATGAGCATCTAGGTGACAATGCGTAGATAAGATTGAACATGTGCTTGATTATTGAAGCTTTGATAAAACTCTGTTCATTTTCCTAATGACAAGTTTGGTTTGTAAAATCTCGACCGGAATAGGTATAGATAAACATTATTTGTATGTATCTGTAACCAATTTATGTAACTTGTTTTTGATTTTCAAAGTTCAGAAGTTGTATGTTGTTACGTAGCGTGTTTTGGGGAGGGTTTTTTTCCTTTTGGATGTTATTATGTTTATGTTTGATTGACCGGCTCAATTTTTGTTTCACATGCATGCGCATGACCAGTGACAAAAGGTTCTTTACGTTTCCCTATTTATGGTATTCACCTTTTTATTTCTTCTCTTTTTTCTTATTTTTATTATATCCTGCTTTTTACATTTTTTGTTTACCTATTTGTGTTTTTTTTTTTAATGAATGTATCTGTATTTTGCATGTACCAATTAGGATGGTTACATGTGACGAATATATAACTCTAATTAAAATTTCAATCATGTTGAATCTGATTCTATCAAAGTTGTCAGATGTGCATTCATAACCCTAACCCATTTGCATCTCTTATAATAAGTAAAATTAATGAGTGTAAAAATAAGTATTTAATATCTGAGTTAATGTTTAAATCAAATTTATTACTGTATATTGTATTGCATTTAATTGCCCCTCTTCTAAAACGTTTGTATAAAGTCTAAATTGATTGATAAAGAGTCGGAATTCAATCCATGACCCATCTCGTTTGCAAAGTCATTTATGTATAAAATTCCATTTTCAACCCAATGCTTATACATGTTATTATATTACACTAGAATTACCCATTCTAATATTGGAATTCATAAATATTTGTGTTTGCAGCAATTCCTGTTTACTTTATTATGTAAACTTATTATATAGCCTAATCTATACTGAAAAAACATATTTTCAAAATTTAATTTGGTCTATATTACTTTCTTTTAGAAAATCTATTCCAAACATAAAATATTTACAATTGGAACAAAGGTACCTAAAATATTTTTCCCTTTCGGCTCAGAATAAATTTTTTTTCCGATCCAACAGAATTGCGAGCATATTGATATCTACCATTTTTATACCACCTTCATGGTTATCCTTAAAAATGACTTCTCTAATATTTATATTTCTTGCCCCACCCCAAACAAATTTATAAAAATGAGAATCTAGCTCCTTAAGTACATTATCAGGAGGATTGGATGAACTTAATAATAAATGAGTAAGTTTTGAATGTGTCAAGTTTTCAAATACTGTACTTTTACCAAATGGTGTAAGTAATCTTTTGACGATTTCAAAAAAAAAAAGGTTTTTAACTTCCTTAGCTTTAGTATCATAATTTAATTTCACCGTTTTATTTAAGTCTGTAGAAAAATGTATAACCAGGCAGTTAAATTCAAATGAATCCCATACTAGATTATATTCTGAACAATGTCTGGCATTAGTACGTGTTCTATTACCAAATCCAGACTGCTTTAATTTTTTTCAATGTTTGTGCTAAGGCCTGAAAATTTCGAGTATTAATATATAATGCCTAAAGCTGATTTTTCAGACCCATGGGTGCAGTTTTATTTGCATAATGTGCAATAATATGGTCTCTATTATTTATATTAATTGCCTCTACATTTGAACTCTTCCGGATCATGGGGGATAATATCTCTGCACGTATTATGAACATGTAGAGATGGGATCTCCATGTCTACAGCCTATCTTGTAGTACATTTTGTCCCTCAAATTAACGTGGCAGTCATATCTTTGTGAAATTTATTATGAAAACATTGAAAGAAGATATAATAAGTTGTGACAAAAAACCAAAATATTTATAACCTAATTAGTAAATGTGCCCAAAATGTGTTATGTTCGGTTCCGGATTTGCTGCTCCTTTAGTGTTAGTATTATTCTTCCATGATTAACTGGTTTTCTCTCAAACTAATTATTTATAAAAATCTTTTTTTTTCTTTCAGAAAACTGTACTATAGAATTTCACGCAACATTATTTTACTCCACTCGATTCTTTTTCAAGATGAAATATTAACCGACAACACGCTGACTTACTACCTGGAAAATACATAACACCTAATTTCCGGTTAAGTCAGATGGTAATTTATATATATATATATATATATATATATATATATATATATATATATATATATATATATATATATATATATATATATATATATATATATATATATTGATCAGGTCCACAAATATGTCTTGGAGGATGATGGTACCAGTTAGTTGTTGTTAGTATCAATTTGTTTTCTTAATTTGGGCTAAGGCTTCACATATTTTGTTCTAAAGGTATCATGTGCCGATAGACCGCGACACAAACCACATTGTGTGAGAGACATATATAATGTCTATAGTACAGACCCAGAGGCAATCGTCCAATTATAGGGTATCGATAAATCAGGAAACAAACTTTTCACACCTCATTTTGTCTTTTGAGTGATGGCTATTTAAGAGTTTAATGTCGTTTTTTCTGAGTTTAACGTGGTATAAACTGTCATGTGCCGAATCACACAGCAAATAACGCCCAAATAATTGCTATTGCTACTAATTGTGTTAATTTTTTTTGTCATTTTGCTTATATTTTATTACTTGGCATCCTTTCCGAGGCTTCATTCAGCGTATGAATACAAATTTTGGGTTCCTGGTACGTAGCTATTTATAGAACAGGGGATTCTCCTTCACGGGCATAATAAATACGTCATTATCAAAGAAGTAATTCAACCAATGGTATCCTATTTAAGGTTTTGAACATTCCCAGCATTGTCTACATATTTTACCAAAATGGACATATGTATTCTGAGTGGAAGGCCAATATTCAAAGCAAAGCGCTGAAGTTGTTTTAGATATAAAAATGACATAGATTTGAATGCATTCATGGACTGGTTGAAAGTGATTGGCAGATTCATTACTGTCCAGACTTGGGAGTAACCTATTTTCGTTTTCTTTGAACCTATTTCCGTGATTATAACAGGTTAAGCTAATACATGTAGATGCATTAGGTTATAGAAGCCATATGATCCGGGTTTTTTTGTCCACACACATACTATTGTAAAATAATGATCAGCTATTTTGTATCCATGTAAGTATTCCAGGATCTCTTATCAGTTAAAAAAAATTGCTTACAACCTGATCCCAACCCCACCCCCAGTCAAATATGTGCCATCAGGATTCAGTGTAAAAAATAAATACACAGACACACAGAAGAATGGATAGAAATAGAGACTAATGGTTGATGTAGAATGCAGTTGGTGTAAAAAGTTAAGTATTTCACACAGGAAATAATAACAGGAAGCCTAATTATTTTGTTTATTTGTGAAATTTGTGTTTATTATTAACACACTTTTCTAGCATTATTGTAATAAGAATTACAACACAACATTGAAACATACCTGTAAAAATAAAACAATTGTGTGACAAGTTCATGTATTTACTGTTCTAATTTGTACTTGTATAGAACTATTTGTTCTGCATTTTCTGAATCTCAGCAATAATTATTAATTGGAAATTGCCATTCAATTTATTAAAAAAAACTGAAGTGATAGATGTTTTATATTATCATACATTTGACATGGATAGTTGACATGGATTACTCAACTTGAAAACCAAATATTTCTTTAACTTATTGGGGAAATTTAATTTTATTAGCAGTGATTAAAATGGAAGGTGCAGTTATTGAAATGGCAGGTGGAGTGTGTGATGAAACCTGTCATAGAGTTAATTGTGTGTTGTGAGAGTGCTTGTAGAGAATTTTGTGCAGTTGCATGACAAATTACTTGAGTGGTACTGGTTGGCGCAGGGGTTATTTAAACATTTACAGAGGTCTGGGAAGGTACTGCAGAAGAATCTGGGGGAGAGAGTGCCACATTTGAACTTACATTGGACAGAATTTTACTCATTTGCTGCTTATGTTGAGTACTGGGCCTTGCGTAGGGATTTTAATGAAAGCTCACTGGAGTGGTCAGATAGAGACATAATGTGCCTAGCAGGAAGGTTGGCATCTGTCATTGCATTCAAAGCTGTGGCACGAAGAGAGTGGGCAGTATATCTTGCAGAAATGTTGGCATTTCTGCATATGTCAGGCATAAAATTACTAAATTGCCTCTGCGCAACACTTCTAGTAGTGTACCATGTTTGACACAATTGGGGATTTTCCAGAGCATTTTTATCAGTGTGACAAAAGAGTGATTCAGCTTTTGGATTAATGCGTGTGAGGTAGTATTTTATTGAATTGACTGGGCAGTTTTGACCTCCAGTTGCATACATTCTCTTGTCAGGGTTTTCCTCCTTAGCATTTAAGTCCCCCTGATGATTTTTCTGCATAGTTTGATGGGTCAAAATGACATATTCAGCCCCAGTTTCATCAAACTTGAATTCAAAACTGGTAGGTGTTAACTGGCTGTGGAATTCTAATCCACGGGTAACATAGTGAATAGAGAGATATAACCAAACCCTGTATCTGAGTGTGATAGGATTATCTTCCATAAGGTACTGATTGATTGCATGCATGTCTGATTGAGGAATAATAGGCTTGTGTTCAGTTGATCGTGATAAGCCATTCTTGGTGTTAAAACTTTAATTTCCCATTTAACATGTCGTTTGCTGTTTTAAACTCAGAGTCTGTAACAATATTGATTAAACGACCACATTCAACTTGAATATGACGATTAATAGCAGCTCTGACATTTTTTAAAGAGTTTTTGTGGTATTCTTCAGCTTGGGCTTCAGGAAACTTCCTCAGACGTGTTGTGGTGACCTTGGGGGCTGCTTCAGCATAAAATATGGCTAGCTTTTGGGCCAAATCTACAGGCTCAATGGCCTTCAGATCTACCTCTAGGTTTTTCTCTTTGCACCATGCTGAAATTTATATGGTTTTGAGTTTGATATTAACTGTTTTTTTATTCTTTGAGTTAAATATTTTGATTTTTTTGCAAAATGAGTCATGCATATTTCCTTTCTCTACAAATTATTTATTATAAAAAAATGTGTTCTATTTTTAAATATTGTGAAAAATATATATATTGGCACATTTTTGTCTATACTTTTTTATATACATTCTTTATAAAGCAGTTTTTGTAAAGTAAAAGTGCATTTTTAACATTCATTTTGAGATAACTACACTTTATTTAATTGCAGTGCAAACAAAGTCATATTTATATGAAATGATGTTAAAGAGTTAAAATGCAAAATATTTTCTTGCTTTGATATGTATACATAAACAGCACATTGCCTTTCTTCATTATATACCGTTATGCTTTATGAAAATAACAGTTAAGAGCCAATTAAGTATCAAGCACTGTTATTTAAACCAAGATTAATGATAAACTCTGTAGACTGCATTTTTCTTTTTTTAAAATTAATTTTTATGCTGAATGAAAGAATGAATGAATGAATGAATAGATCTACCTGTGAAAGTGTTGTATCCCCACTGAGTATTTTTCCTGGTAGATTTTGAGTACCTCTGCTCTGAGATATTTAAGAGATCTTCCTCTTTAAGACATTTAAACCGTTTTGGTCTGTGGTCATCCTGCATTTCATCTGGCAACAGAACTGGTGTTGGTTCATTTAAAATGTTTGAAAGCTCGGTTTCTGATAGTTCTTCTACTTCAAAAGGGTCGTCAAATATTGATGGGTCAATGTTCTCAATGTCTTCTTCCAGGAAATCTATCTGATATGGTAAACTTAACGAAAATTCTCCATATTCTGCCATTTCGGATATAGCAGTTCGATGGTGGATACCGGCGATCACTGACCTTGACCTAGCGAGTTTGCAACGTTTGTATCCTGTTTTTTTCACCATTTTAGTATTACAAATAATTATTTTTTCATAAAAAAAATTACAGATATGTGTTGTTTAGTCTTTCGAATTCAGTTCTTTCAAATGTTTTGCAAAATTGTTAACATATTTCTTTTCTTTTGAAGGCATATATACTATGCCTTCATTTGCAGTGTTTACCTTTTGCTTGGCACGTGACTTTATTTATAGAAGCAGGTATTTTTAGAAAAGTAGTTCTGCTCACAGTTTATACAGAAATAAACGCAGCTCAAACTGATCACGTGGTGACATTCTGACCAATGGAAATCCTAATTACTTTTACCCGCTAATGCTATTGCAATTATAAAATGTTTAAACAACTGGGAAAACATAATGGCCATCATTTATTGACTGACAAAGAAACAATGTGTAAATTAGACCCAGTGACCTCTGCACTGAGCTTAGTCGGTAACATCGTTATGGATTGTCCGACAAAGAAACAATCAGTAATCAAGATCTAATGTACACTGAATTTTACTTCGTTGGGTTTTTATTTTGGCCGTTAAATAGATAAACCAATCAGGGAAAATTTTATATAATGATATTTGAGAACTCATATGACCTATATCCGGTTGCACAGAGTATGTGCCGCTCAAAACCTTTGATCTTGCGGACTTGTCGCGCAAATGTAGTGGTTTCAGGAACTCTGGTATATAGATAATGAAGTGCATAAGAATTAATATGTGCTAGGAATGTGTCATTTAGTGATTTCGGGGAGAATGAATGGAGTAATTACTTGTCCCATCCACACAAGGTGACTATGCGTCCCAGACGTAGGTACTATATGTTCAAACTAAAACTGTACATACTATTTTACACACAAATAGTTATTTTAAAAAATTGGTAAAATTCCAAATAATGTATGTTCCTTTTATAATAATTGTTTAGAAACAAGTTTTCATTTAATTTTGGACTGTACAGTAAGAAAATTAGTCCTTAATATTTTTTGTGAATTGTTAAAGAATGAAAGGAATTATTTCCAGAAGCTTTCAATTTCAATGAAATAGACTTCTTATTGATATAATAAATAGGACATAATCTTGTGATATGATCAATGTATGTTCCAACTGAGCCATTACAATCATAGATGTCGATTGTTTTTAAAAATTAAACATTGTGTCTGAAAAGTATTCTGCGTATATAAATTGCAACTGGGATAGTCTTAACGCCAAATTGCATTTATATAAAAGACTTTTCTTACTGTCAGTAACAGTATATTTATATATCTATGTATATATGTATGTATGTATGCTTGTATGTCTATATGTCTGTATGTATGGTCAAATCTGCCTTAAACGTCACCTTTGTTAATCAACCACCTGTCTTACATAGTCACTTTATATATATATATATATATATATATATATATATATATATATATATATATATATATATATATATATATATATGTGTGTGTGTATATATATATATATATATATATATATATATATATATATATATATATATATATATATATGTGTGTGTATATATATATATATATATATATATATATATATATATATATATATATATATATATATATATATATATATATATATATATATATATATCATAAACCAAATTATCAAAGAAGTTTTCTTCGTTTTGGTAATCACCTGCTGTTAAAGGCCACTTTTCTAGTTTCTCTCAGGTGACTGGATAGGAGAGTTTTGATACGTATATGCATGCATGTATCATGTTTGTGTATGTATGTATGTATGTATGTATGTATGTATGTATGTATGTATGTATGTATGTATGTATGTATGTATGTATGTATGCATGCATGCATGCATGCATGCATGCATGCATGTATGTATGTATGTATGTGGATATATAAAAAGTTCCAAAAAGCTACGACATTGTATACATTACAACTGGGAAGATGAAATTTCCTTTCCTATACCTGTTACCCTCTCTTGTTTATATGGGGTTTTGAAATTTTGGATCTTTCTCTTAAGATTTTAACCCAGTCGACTGAATCTGACAAGTCCCGTATTCTGAACACAGAATTTGCTTATAAACATGGGTGGCTAGTGAAAGTATTCTAGTAAATAAAACACTGATTGGTGTGCACTGCAATCGATCGTCCAATTAGAAACGACTTTGCCTGCGGAACATGTCCATGATCGCGGCCGCACGACTGGAATACACAATGTGAATTGAGATACATTTCCCATAAATGAATCTGCTAAACTGAAATATGTGTAATGACGTACTTGCTCAGATATAATGATGTAATCTTCGACTGTTTCTTCTGGCAATTGTATTTCACAATTTTGTTGTCCAAGAGACACGAATAGATGGCGAGCATGTCAGTGAACAAGGGGTCATCAAACAAAAGCTGTGTGCTACAAACAAATTGATACGATGAAAATCGGCTTATCGGAGGATATGGAAAGTTGCAGCACACCAATGCATATGTTTAAAATATACTATTTTGCAACTATTTCTTCAAAACTGACGCAAAACAATTGTCACTGGATTGCAAGCTTGTTAGTTTCTACAGATAGATAGATACATACATACATACAATATTTGACACATTTAGTGATATGATCCAGGTAATAGTTACTAAGTTTGCTTTTTATATTTTCTATTAATTTACAAGATTAGCAACATAAAAATACATATACCATACCATCCTGTTCTCTGTCTCTCTCTCTCTCTCTCTCTCTCTCTGTGCGTCTGAAAGCTTCAGACGCAATGCCTACTTACTAATTATAAAGTTTTCATACTGTTTAAATAAAATAAATGTTGAGCACTTTGATTGTGTAAACGATGAATACAAGGCATCCCAAACCTTTCTCAACGTACTGTGTCTCAGGTAAAACAATTAAATATTGATATCAATCATTTTACGTGCAGCCTCATGATAATCTTTAAAAGAAAATTAGGGACACTTCCCTTCAAACCTCAACTGGGGTGAACCCCCTTCCCCTTTCAATTTTTCAATCTTTAGATTCACTCCAGTGTCATGTCTGAAAAATGTAATGTACTTAATCCTAACAGTCATGCACAGGATCTATTCTAAGACGCAAGACTCAATAAGGTTTCTCAAAATCTATGCATTAAAATTGCACCTAATATACATAAACTCTACCTTTTATGTCTTCATTAAACTCTTACATTATGTATAAAATCCCCTTTTTTATATGGGGGTGGGGGAACAAATTTCCCCTCAACTTTTCATTTCTAAAGAATAGAACCTGCTTATGATACAGAATTTGATCTCTTGCAATAGGTTGTACTCTGTAAAAATGGTTGTATTTCAAGAAACAATGAACAAAACATGAAGTTGAGCTACGTCATTTACAGTGAACAAGAAAGAGCCATCATGATACCCCGTTTCTAATTAACAGATAAGTCATTCGCACTCAATTTACCAAGAAAGCATAACAATACACGTTCAAAATCATGCAGACCTCAGAATGAATAAAAAGTTCAAATGATTTATTACCATCAAGAACCCAAATATCAGGACGCTAAAAATAATTACTTTATCTTTGTCTGGATAATTTGTGTAATAATGAAAATTATCAGCTTTCCCAAATATTTTGTTTGGAAATTAAAATCTTTCTTGTCACGACTGTTTATTGACCTGATCGGGAAATACGATTCTTGTCGGATGTGATCTACTTAGGTAAACTAGGTTGCATTAGATCCTTGCTTGCCAGTAAATAACGCTTGCATTATAACGTTTCGTTGTTTCATTTTACAAATACAAATATTTTTTTTTTCCATTCTTTGTGTTTGTTTTTCTGTTCATCGTCTACATATGCTGCCGTTGGTGTTGCAGGTAAGTCTCTTGAAACCTGTCTACGAACGTGACCCAGTAACGATACTGTCTTATATATATATATATATATATATATACATTGTTTTGACAACAGAATGTATCACCGACATAATATACAGTACATTTACCGGTATTTTTATTATCCTAATTATGAAAAGCCGAAAGATAATCCACATTTTTTCCTTTAAAAATGCTTGATGCGATCACGACACTACAAATCCTAACGTGGCGATAATTGCCCTAAATAGCCAAAATCACTTAATCTGGAACAAGAATTTAGTTGCAGATTACCTTTATTTGAACTGCTATTATCGTTATAATCACCGAACTGGTTACATCCAAACTGAGGTTAACAAGGGTAAATTTGCAATAGATTAAAACTGAGACTAAAAGAACTCGTGAACTCAGATGTTAGAGATGTTTACTGCTTTATCACATATAAATGTAGACCCATGTGTTTAACATGAAACCAGAAACATATATTATCTTGTTAGGCCCAAGCAACTGTTTCATTGTGGAATCTTTGCTCAGTAAAGGTGAAACATAATATAAATAGTTACAAATTGATGAACAGTTTAAATTTGTATAATATTTTCTTTGAAATTCATGTGGAAAAGGCTCGAGTGTTGCATTTGATTTCCAATAGGTTGAGACTTTCCAGTTGCTGTTAATGCTGGATAATGAGTTTCTGTTCATGTCCATTGCTACATACTCATTAGATTTCAAGTGGAAATAACACTTTTTGATATTGAATTGAGTATGATTTCATGACAGTGATTTTTTCATGAAAAAGAGGAGATATTTGTCACTTGCATAATAAATAATTCCTTTTATCTGGTTATGGGCATATTAGATAGCTAAGATGTAACTTGTATCAAATGCCACTCAGCGACACTAAATAAGATGATAGGGATGAAAGAGACAATATTAAAGTGAAAGCAGTAATTCAAAGACAAGATAAACTAAACACATTTCATTATGAAAAAAAAAATATTAATAATCTTAACTCTGGTATCATCCTTATATAAATGGATCAAAATGTCAAAATGAAAACTTTTATACAGAGAGGGAGAGAGAGAGAATGAGAGAGAGAGAGAGAGATACAGAGATATATACAGCTACAAATAGCAAGCTAATTATAAAGAAGCATATATATATACTTTCACAAGTAAGAAGAAAATGTCATTAAGAATCGAGAGACGAATAAAATATTCCTAACAATTAACTTCGAATTATTAGCAGCACAAATAATTAAAAAAAATACCATTACTTCCATAAGGAATCTTTAGATTCAAGGGCAACAACCAATTACACATGTCTGTTGAAATTTTTTTTTTTGGGTGTGTGTGTGTGATTACATGTGTACATGTTCCTTTGTTCCTTGTTGCGACATTGTTCTGTTCCACTGTTCTGTGCTTTAGTAAATACATATATCTGACATGACCAATGTATAAATCCTACAATTTATTATAGGTAACCAGTGATATACGGAGAACAGAACTAGAGTAGTTATATGAGCCTGGATAGCTTCAAGGGAGCATCTTATGTTAAAAAGGGTCAAAAATGTATAGCCTCAAGGGAAAATTAACATGGAGGATTTCTAGGATTTATAGGGACAAGGGGAAATCCTATGTTAAATTGGTCCATAAGTTTAACATTGGGGGCAAATGGTAACAGTGTTACAAGTGGCTGACCTCAATGGGGGTGACAAAAAAACAGTGTTAGAGTTGACCTCAATAGGCGCCGCTATAGGTACGTACGGAAAATCCTATGTTAAATTTGTCCATAGGTTTAACATGGAGAGGGCACTTGGGAGACAGAAGTGTTTATGGGACAGAAGTGTTGATGAGGGCAGACACCCCAGACTATACTATCCAACATCCAACAGTGTAGTGACCAATACCCCGTCATCTATACTATCCAACACCCCAGACTATACTATCCAACACGCTGAGTGTAGCGACCAATACCCCGTCATCTATACTATCCAAACACCCCACACTGTACCAACATGTTAACATAGGAAGGGTAAGGGAGTGTTTATAGACACATTCTATACAAACACACTCTACAAACACACAAGGAAAAGGGATTTTTTGGTTGCGGAAAAAAGACAAAGATAGACACAAACATACACTCAACATACAAACACACCAATTGTTTTATTGAATCATGGAGTAATCTTTTCTAAGAAATGTGGGTGGTCCCGAAAAGGACCGTTGGAGTTTTGTTAACCAAGTTAACACATATGACACCTCTTCACATGTCTTCTTCTCCTTAAACTTCTACGCACTTAAGGTCCGTAGATGAGCACCCGCTTCAGACACCCTTGTCTCTCCACATAGATGCGTCTCTTCCAAAGAGTTGTAGCTGTTATCTTCGAGATAGCCCATGAAGCTTTCACGTACATCGGGTAGTCCGGGTTGAACAGCATGCCCGATACGATCGATGATGACTCTACACTTGAGGTCATAGTGACGCTACATGTTAACCTATGGGTCTATGAATTTATAGTCTCAAACGGGATTGCCAACGTTAAAATGTTTAGATACAATCCAAAACACCACATATACTATCCAGCAGTCGCTTTTTGATTACAAACACACACCCTGCAGTCCAGCACCCACTTTTTGATTACTATCCAAACAAACCCCCAAACAACCCATCGCCCTCTTTTTATGAAAATTAAAACATACATCCCTACACTCCAAAAAAAAAGAGTCCAACGAAAAGGGTAGGATTGTTAATTGGACACACTACAATACCCCCACACAAACATACCATACAATCACGCACAAGTGGGTAAGGATAGGATTGTTTATTTTCACACTACTATACCCTCACACAAACATACCACACAATCACGCACAAGTAGGCAAGGGTATTAGTGCTTATTGACACACTACTATATCCTCACACAAACATACTATACAATCACTCACAAGTAGGCAAGGGTAGGTGTACTTATTGACACACTACTAAACCCTTATATACAAACATACTATACAATCACGCACAAGTAGGCAAGGGTAGGTGTGCTTATTGGCACACTACTATACCCTCACACAAACATGCTATCACAAGAGAAGGGGTTTTAATTTTAGTGTACAACATAGACAAAGACATACACACGCATAAAAATATTGGCAATGATTCAAGGTTGACAACGTTGTAACGTGAGACTAGAGCTCCAATCGTTTAGTACAGTGTCATTTTGCCATCGATGCACACACTACGTTTCTAAGCTAACGAAAATAGATAACCATAATGTTCACAAAACCACTTGTCTATTTATTTGCAGCATTATAGGACAAGGAGAAATTAATATTAGATTACCCTTTTTTTGAGTTTCTGAAGGCAAGGGTAAATTCTATGTTAGAAATGTTCATTGCAAATTTTTGCATTTATCAGTTTTAAAACGGTAGTGTTATATTTATTGTCGAATGACTGCAGTAACATTTGCTGTATGCCTCCCAAATATTTAAGATATGTTATGTTTTGCTGCACGCATCTTGAGACTACAAACAATGTTACAACATTTCTCAAAACCATAGACGTGAGAACAGTAAAAACACATCTTGTTCGATTGGCAGTCTACAATGGACTGACTGAAAATATAGCATACCTTGTTACAGTTTTACTGAACGCATGTTTTGGCTCTAGAATGAGAGTGTGGAATAGGACGGGTCATAGAGTGCAGAATTGGATGAGTCATACTCGAGTCATTGTTACACCGTAAAGCTGTGTGGTTTTTTTTAATATATTTTGTTTCCTTCGGAAAACGGTAGATCTAGAAAATATTTTAGTGACACATTGCAGTGCCAAAATAGGACAAAACTAAGATACCTGACATGCACATGCACAACTAAACTCCAGATTTTATATAATCCACGATTTACCTATGGAAGAAAAATCGTTCTACAATTTTTAGGGGTGCAAGTTTTGAAACAATTACAAAACTAAAGTAACATTTCACATAATCATTGTGACTACTGCCAACATTTTTGGAGAGGCATCTTAAAACGGAACAGATACCTTTATCATTCAATCGAAATCATTTTATAAGAAACTTAGTGTGTGTTTGTGAAACAGAGAGAATTAACATTACGAGAGAGAGAGAGAGAATATTGTATTCCTACTTTTAAAAATATCACGACACTTACGTTATTAAGGTATATTTTCCTTAAGTAATTTCAAAAACACACATTCCATTTAAAATATCACATCGATAGGAAAAATCCGCTTTTTTTCGGTAAAATATCACAAGATTGAATTGGAGACATAGTCTGCTAAAATCCTTCTTTTGAAAACGTAGATGTACAATGATCACAAAATATTACATCCAAACATTCCGTGATGTATTTTGACTTAAGACTGACACAATTTCCATTGATCACAAATTATACGATTGGGTTGTGCGTTAGCTTTTATTTGTAAACAGACTAACGGTCAGGCACAGAAAAAGCACGTCTAATCTTCTCACTGTATCAATATCAAATGATTGTGATTCAAAGCGAACGCGGTAAGAAAATATTTGTAGCCAATGAAATTACTTATAATGAGTGACGAAGTGTTTTGTTATAGATTCCAGACAGGCACTGTGGCAAAATAATGCATATGGTCTAGCTTTTTACGATTGTGGTCCAGCCTGACTAGAGGGAATTTGCAATCATGTTAAGAATTCGTGTCCTGTAACATTTTTTCTCGTCATGCTAAATACTGAACTGTGTAACATTATTGGCTCGGGTTTTGAAACTGACAAAAATGTTGTCACTGAGTCATTTTCACATACACACATAGGTAGAGAGAGAGAGAGAGAGAGAGAGAGAGAGAGAGAGAGAGAAGAGCTACACTATTTAGGGGCTTGTATGAAGTTACGATTTCTGGTAAAGTTACAAGTTTGTGTGTTTGGAAAAAACGGCAAACATCGGATTGACATCTGTGTCGTGACAAATGTAAAGTTGAGAGTCTGTGCAAGTTTCAAAAGTAACGTCGCATAGCGTTCTATTGCTCACAGACATTTCAACTTTGGCAGATTTTAAGTAAAGCAAGCATTATCACAAACATAGGTAGAAAAAGGTGTAAATATATAGGGAGAGAGCCTGTGTAAAACTCAGTCAGATCCAAGTTGGACATCGACGAGAAAACAGAAGAAGAAACTAAGAGGCCACGACGAAGACTTTCCGTGCCGCCTCATACACCGATAGCTGAAGTGTTAGCCTAAGCGAGCATGAAACCATACCCTTTACCTCCACAAGACGAAGAGAGTCCAGAGCCACTAACAAAGAAAGTCGTTCCGTAGCTCCCGAAAATTACTATCACATTGGAGAGATGCAAAAAGGGACATTCAGAAAATTTAGAACCACGGCTTATACTTTCACGGTCCGCTTTAAAGACTTCAAGTCTGAAGTGTCTCCCGAGAAAGCCGCAGGCTTCATTACCGATGTGTGTGATTCCTTGTTACAGACATTGAAACGACAATGCGAAGCCAAAGAGGACGATCGGTTGAGACTTTCCATTCATCACGACATTTTGAAGTCTCCTGTCTGTCTGGAGTTTAGTACCCCGTCATAATTAACACCGTCTAAAGTCATGGACAAAATTGAACACGTGCAACAATCCAAAGACGAGTTTACCATCACAGATGGAAAAGCCACACTTTACATGACCCACGTTTTACCTCCTAGCGGTAGCGGACGAAACAAGAAAGTGCTATTGTTGAATGACCTTCGCAGTACCAAGTGCAGTATTGTCCAAATCGACAACTCCCAAGACCAGATATGCTTAGCCCGAGCCTTCGTGGTGGGTCGAACGTATGCCGACAAGAACGAGACCGCAGAATGGAAAAGTGCATGGAAGAGCATTCGACAATCGGACAGAGCCAAACAACAAAAAGATGCAGAACTCCTGTTACAACAAGCAGGCATATTGAAAGAGACAGTGTGTGGCTTTTCTGAAATGCATCAACTTCAACACGTCTTGGCTCGCCGATACACATTGAAAGTTCATCCTCAAGAGGTTCGCGGAGCTCTGGTGTTTCGAGGGCCCGATTTCCCCGAGGGAAAATACATTCACGTGCACCATCATCAAGAACATTTCGATGCTATCACTAGTATCACAGGATTTCTTGGATATTTTTACTACTGCGAGAAATGTGACCAAGGATTTTGTAGTCGTGACCAACACATTCATTGCGGAGACAGATGTCGGGGCTGTTTAGCTTCCATACCATGCCTTCCTGAAAAACACATTCATTGCACTTCTTGCCAGCGAACCTTTGTCAGTCCCTCTTGTTACGAACAACATCGCAGGACACAAGCTCACCAACAGAAAAGTGCTTGTGATTTATTGAGATTGTGCTCCACGTGTGGACAACTGATTCAAACCAACAACCCAAGGCACACACTTGTGCCAGAAAGAAAAGATGTATTTGTGACCAAATCATGGACTTTGAACATCAATGTTACATTCAAAAATATGACAATACACTGGAGAAAGAATTAAAGGGTGATCAGCTGCAGAACAAGAACAAGACAGACGTGGATTTCATCTTTTTTGACTTTGAATACATGCAAGAGATGGGCATTCACATCCGTAATTTCTGCGTCACTTATCAGGCTTGTGAGAAAGGCATACAAGAACCTATCTATTTTCACTGTCCCCATTGTAGTAAGATTCCAGTAGGACGTGAAAACATCTGTCGTTGCCCCAACACTCTTGCCAATTTTGCCCAATGGATGTTAGACCCTATCGATGACACTTGGAGCGAAGAGGACATTCAATGTTACGGAGACCGTCATCGATATGCTACCGTCATGGCTCACAATTTCTCGGGATACGATGGACAGTGTCTGTTAAAATATTATTCAGAACAAGGCACCGAATGCCCCAAAGTCACCATGAATGGAGCCAAACTCATCTACATGAAAGTGGGGGAAGTACAATTAAAAGATTCCATAAGTTATTTGACCATGCCTTTGAGTCGAATGCCTAAAACAATTGGAATAACAGAAATGGCCAGAGGGTATTTTCCTAACTTTTTCAATACCGAAGCCAATCAACATGTAGTGTTGCCGCATTTGCCTGACGTTCACTATTATGACCCCGATGGGATGCACACCGAACATCGAGAAGCCTCCCACGCTTGCTACCACGCTCACGCTTCAGACCCGTTTAACTTTAAAGACGAAATGCTGAAGTATTGCCGATCCGATGTGGACATTTTACCCCGTTGCTGTGGAAAGTTTCGATAATTATTTCTAGATCACGAAGAAGTCGATCCTATGAAGGAAGTGTGTAACCTACCCAAAGCCTGTGGGTTAGTGAACAAGAAAAAGTTCATGCCCGAGAATACACTAGCCATCATAGACCCTAACATTCATCTCTCGGTCAGCCGTCAATACTCTGCAAAAAAGCTTTGCGTTGGTTGCATTACTTGTACGAAAAAGAAGAAAAATGGATACAACATGCCAGAAATGGAGGGGGAGAAAAGAAAATGGGAATTCTTTCTGTGGATAGCTGGGATTTAGAAAACCAACATACGGTGTACGAATTCCAGGGATGCTTGTTTCACGGATGCCCTACCTGTTTTCCTCAACGAAACCTGCAAAGTCCTTTTTCAGAGTTCACCGTGGAAGAGTTGTACGAACACACCTACCAGCGGTGCCTGAAGTTAGAAAGTCAAGGATACCATGTGGTAGAAATGTGGGAGCACGAGTACGATCAACGTTTCAAAACCGACCCAGAATTTAGACACATTGCCGAAAGTTACGACGTGGTAGACATCGAACCTTTGGACCTGCGCCACAGTTTGTTTGGAGGACGAACCAATGCCACATGCTTGCTGTACGACGTCGACGAATCTTGAGGAGTAGAAATCAAATACATCGACGTGTGTTCGTCGTATCCTTGGGAGTGCAAATATAAGTGATTTCCTACCAGACACCCTGAAATCCTGACAGAACACATCGACGTGGAACACATTCGTCAATACGAAGGATTGATCAAATGCAAAGTCTTACCCACGACCAATTTGTACCATCCTGTCTTACCCCATCATTGCCAAGGAAAACTGATGTTTCCTTTATGCCGTACGTGTGCTGCAACATGCAATCAAGATCACCCATGTCACCACACGGAGGAAAAACGCGCTTTGACAGGAACGTGGGTCAGCGTCGAATTATTTCGGGCTCTAGATCGGGGATACCGCTTGTTAAAAGTGTACGAGATTTGGCACTTTCCTACCACCCAACAATACCAAAAGGTCGACGCCTCGAATCCAGGCATTTTCTCGAGCTATGTCAACGAATTTCTCAAACTGAAATAAGAAGCCAGCGGCTATCCCTCTTGGTGTCAGACTCCAGAAAACCAAGTCCAATTCAAAGAACAGTACCGTGCCGTAGAAGGCATCACTTTGGAAGATGTCGAGAAGAACGAAGGAAGAAGATCGTTTGCCAAAAGTCATGTTGAATTGTTTGTGGTTAAAAATGGTACAACGTCTGATCTTGCCTAAGACGGAATACTTGGCAGATCGAATTCGCTACTTTCAACTGGTGTACGACACAGGAAAACTCGTGAAACACGTGGAAATCATCCGTGAAGATTTGATCTTGGTTAATTACGAAGAAGAGCCCAAGTTTGTTCACCCGGACGACTTTAGCAATGTGGTCATCGCAGCCTACGTGACAGCCAATGCTCGCTTGAAATTGTACCATGAAGCCTTAGAAGTGTTGGGAGATTGAGTCCTGTACTTTGACACCGACAGTTGTATGTACATCCATCGCTCTAGTTGCCCACACCTCACCATCGAGGGAGATCGTTTAGGGGCATGGACGGACGAGTATTCTCAAGAGACGATCCTCAGTTTTGCCAGCGGTGGCCCTAAAAGTTACGGCTGCCGTTACCGAGACCAACAAGGCCAACTTCACACCAAATGCTAAGTCAAAGGATTGACACTCAACTATTGAGCCAGTCAAGTGGTGAACTTTGATGTCTTGAAAAATGCTTTACAGTCTGGACAAGCTCAAGACTTTCGAGTGAAAACGTTAGAACCCTGCAAAATCGTACGCTTGCCAAACCACCAAATCATTAGTCGCCCTTTAGAAACGAGTGCGACTTCCAGACCACACCACTCTGCGTACGAACACGCTGAGCTTCAGTATTAAAAAAGGAGCAAGTTCCAAGACCAACACTTCATTGCAAATACAGTCGTCGACCTAGAAAGATGAATTTCACACAGATAAAAGCCCCATATCCAACTTCATCTACCTTTGTCTCCACAATACCGTCAGCGCAAAGTTCGTCCAAGAAGGAACACGATTCAGTAGTCCCTAAAGATTATTATCACATTCGAGAGACTAACAAAGTTTCTTCCAGAAAATGTAGAACCACCGCTCATACGTACACAGTGAAATTTAAAGACTTCACGTCTGAAGTTCCAGTACAGAAAACAGCAGGTTTCATTACGGACGTATTTGACTCATTGTTAGAGGAGCTGAAAGGAGAGTGCCAAGTCAAAGATCAAGATCGTTTGAGTCTATCGATGTCTCACAACATTTTGAAATCTCCTGTGTGGCTCAGCTTTAGTACACAGGCAGAATTAACTTCTTCCAAACTCTTGGACAAAATTCAAGACACTCAATCAATGAGAGAACAATTTGACATCACCGATGGAAAAGTGACTATTCACATGACACAGGTTTCACCTCCAAGTGAGGAAGACAGCCGTTGCACTTGATCTACTCTTCATGTTTACCAAGAAGTGGGTATAGCATGTTGGATACACCAACAGATTTACTACTGAAAAGATGTACGTGACTGGAAAAGTCTTGAATTCAACGCTTTGACACAAGAGGTAGCTGACCATGTCAAAAGCATCGCGTGTGACGGATGAAAGAAAGACAAAGAAAGAAAAACATGAACTTTGTGGGTTTTTTATTTTTGTTTATTTTAATGGACATTGATCGCAGCATAAAAGAAAATGCATGATTTTGTTTTTATGACATGATAATATGTTGCATCATAAACTGTATTTTTTAAAATATGAATTGGTTACAGCATGAAAGAAAACATGTGCTATGTTAGTGACATGTAAATACGTTTTGTTTTGTTGACAGTTTTTGAAAAACATTAAACGTGTATGAAATGTATAAAATGTCTTGTGTCTTTCATGTTCCTCTCAAAATTCTGAACACCACAGTCATGGCTGCATCCTCTTCCTCCTCCTCTTCTTCTGTTCTCAAAGTGATTGACGAAAAGTTAGATCGTCAAAGTTGGGAAGCTTTGTATCTGCGCCATCCTTTTAACATGTTGATTGCTGGACCGAGTGGTTCAGGCAAAACCGAATTTGTCAAACGTTTGATCGAACACAAATCTCATTTGTTTGATCGTCTTCCTCAACGTATCGTGTGGTGTTACAATGAGTGGCAATCGTCTTACACTTTACTTCAAGAAAGTCAAGGAGAATCCATTTGGTTTGTCGAAGGCATTCCTCGCGAAGACGATGCGATCGTGTCTGACTTGAGTCAAACACATCTGGTCATCTTCGATGACATGTTAGGAGAAGACGAAGAAGAAATTAGATTTTGGTTTACAGGAAATGAACATCATCGTAATGCCAGTATCATTTACATGACTCAAAATTTGTTTCAACAAAGTAAAGCCCATCGTACCATCAGTCTCAATGCTCATTATGTGGTGTTGTTTAAAAGCCCCAGAGACAAATCTCAAGTGCAAGTTTTAGCCAAACAGTTAGGAACTTCTTGGCTGAATTATGCGTACGACGATGCCACTCAAACACCTCATGCGTATTTACTCATCGATTTAAAACCCACCACTCCCGATTATTTGAGATTTCGTACCCAATTGTTTCACCAATGTTGTCAAGAAGGAGGTCCTGTCATTTACACGTCCCCTTCGGCAACTGTCTGAAAGAAAAAACCATAAAAACATCCACCACGTCATTTCTTTCTCACAGTCTTCAAGATGATTTCCTTTCAATACTATCCTCCTGCCAAACTGATTCGTGCCCTGTATGGCATCAGTAGCAAAAAAACTGCACAAGTCCATGCCCATTTGTTAGAAGCTAGTCTCAAAGAAGTTTTACGATGATGTACTTTGACAGCACGTCAATTACTTCAAGGAATCACAAACATCCCTCATCAAACCCAATGCTTTTTTCAAAAACAACTGGCAGATAAAAGAATCGATCCACACACTAAAAACAAATTATTTTGACACCTGGTGGCAGTGGTTCTTTAGGTAGTGTAATTATTTTTTCCCTTTTTTCTAAATTTTCATTTCCAGATTTACTTTTTAAAATTTCATTTTTATATTTCATTTTCTCACTTTTCATTTTTAATTTTAATTTTTCAAAACTTTCATTTTAGTTCTCATTTTCAAATTTCGTTTTTCAATTGTCATGTTTCAATTTTCATTTTCAAATTTACGTTTTTTCATTTTCATTTCCAGATTAACTTTTTTTCAATTTCATATTCTCACATTTCATTTTATTTTAATTTTCATTTTCAATTTTCAATTTACCATTTTTAATTTTCATCTCCAAATTTTGCTTTTTCAATTTTAATTAGTTCTCATTTTTAATTTTCATTTTCAATTTTTGGGTGGTGATGTTGCTTTGGATATAAAAAAAAATTGTGCCAAACCAAAGACTGACAGAGAGAAAGTAAAATTTTCTGTTCAAGATTGAAAACGGTAAAACGTTAGTTTCATAATCTTCAACAGACATTAAACATAATGGAGAGATAGGACGTTATGCATCGCACATGGAGTGTTTGTAGTTAAGAAGAAGCAAAATTATATTGGTGCATTAATATTATCGTCATGAAACAGCAAACGTACAAGTGTGTGTATGTGTGTGTGTGTGTTCCACAGAGAGCGAGTGTGTATATGTGTGTGCGCTCGAGTGTGTTCATGTTTGTTAAGGGAATGTTTTATCTCTTCGACGACGAAAACAAATGAGATTGCATGGACGTGTAAACACGATCACGTTTCCTTCCTATAATTTACTTCCATGAAATATAGACCCATTATAAACACCCTACCCTATCATCATTCGGACCATCTCGGCTATTTCTGCGAGAAAAAAAATGTGCGTAGTAATTTGCAGAAAAATAATACATTTTGTTCGCCCAAAATTGTCTTCACAAATATAGAAACCGCAATCTATTCGGACTACCTGGGTATTTTTGACGACTGGATTGACCGTAGTATTGATAGATAAGCTGCGAATAAAAAGATACTGTTACACGCAAGGGGTCTCATACCGAGCGAATCAAACATCTGCGTGAGTGTGACTTGATTGTCCATGTTTCCCTTATTTCCAAGGACTTCAAGACAAGAGTCGTTGCAAACTGAAGGGTTCTTAAACGCGCAAATACTATAAATAATTTTCCAGTTGTATGAATCATCAGTAAGCCTTTCCAAGCCGAATATTATTACTTCACGCCATGTAACACAAAACACGACCCAAACACCTAATACAAAGAATTATTCCTGTCTCTAATCACTCAACACATATACATACAAATATCCAGAGAGTTCCCTATGTTAAGAAATTAGGTAGGGTTCATTTTATGAAACTGATCCATGCTATCATAAAGTCTTGTGAATATTATGCATTATGACGTCTGCTCCTTAAATTGGCTAATTACTCGGGTTAAGAAATATCTTCCCAACACCGTCGCCCCATAATCAAACAAATAATCACTAAAATCTAACAAAGCTATAAGCGGTTGAGAATTTTCCTTGATGAAGTCTAAATATTTCTTGCTTAACACGATCTGGTTGTAAGCGCATACGCGTTTTTAATTTTTGTAGCTGCTTATCTTTGGATTTCTTTGTAGTAATCATCGCTTTTACGTAACCAATCATGGGGAGATTCACCGGTGATGGATTGTGGTTGTCCTTGACCACCACAAATGATTACATTTACGTTGTTACGTAGTAACCACTCGAACACAGTTTCTAAAGTATTTTGTGGGACAGTATAAATTTCATCCTAGATGATCACTCTGTGAATATATTTTTGTCCCATGCGAGATGGTGTCCTCTTGTCACTATTCCATCTGAAGAAACTGTGATATGTCTGTGAGTTCATATTTTTTTGCATCATCTCAGCAGCAGGTTGTGTGCTGGTGTTAAGACAATCTGATTACTGTCACGAACGTGGTTATGGAATAGATGGGTCGCCCTGGTAGTTTTATCAGCTCCTCCACCGCCGTTAAGATAACAAAGTTTATGACGTAAAAGTGGATTAGTGTCCGATTGTACATCTGACATCGGTGCAAGGTCGCTATTTTTATGGTACTCTGGTAAAGCAGTGTACGTTGCTGATTCTTGGCTCACGTGGAGATCTTCTTCTTTGATTCTCCAGTGACCGTATGGAGTACCTGGGGTGGATATTATTTTTTGTTCGCAAACATGTGGACCATGTCGTAGGAAACAACATTGTTTTACTAACTATGTAACCACATGAATGTTTTCCAGCCGCGGAAGATGTCTTTGGTCGATATAAAATAAATCAGTTGCAACGCGAACAGCTTTGCTGGGAAATCTATTTATCATTGAGAGTAAAATTATACTGACATATCCATACATGTAAGAGCTCAGATGAGTATATTAAGGTTGCTCTCCATCTCGATAAGAAATGATGTGTGCGTTGGTATCAAAATGAGTTATCTTGGTTCTGGAAGTAAATGTGCCTTTGCGTATACAATCTTGGACAAGAAAATCAAACTAAGCCGGGTCTGTAACTAATCGTAGTTGTAAACGTTTACAATCACTAGAGGCCTCCATGGTAAATTTACCAATTATCTTTCGTACTATGTCTTTCATGTGTGATACTTCATCTGACGTTGAATCTGGGAATGGCTCAGGAAGCCAAACTTGTTTTTGTGGTCAGATGTGTCAATCATAAAACTCAACAACACGATAGGAGCCCATCCACGATCATTTTTGGATACTTCATGCGTACCATGTGCATATTCGTGTGGAGAATTAAAATGACTCCCAAACCACGGAGGAATAACCGGATGAACGTTTGGTAAAACTCAGACTGTACTATTTGAGCAAAACAAGTCAAATCATCGTCAAGAAAAGTTCCGTTGATGGATAACCTTATGCGATCGTGCTTGGGATGACCAAACCGCGCAAAATAAGGTTGACATTCTCCATGACCAAGAAAACTTGCAGTATAATACGCGACCATGTCAACGCTGACAGTGTCGTCAATGTTATGTTTGGTATTCCAGAGACCTCCATGACCATATTCTACACAAGACCGTTGAACATTTTCGAGAAAACTCTTTGGAGTTGGTTTCCAATTATTTGTTTCATTTATGTTGTCTGAATACGTTTGTGCTTCCTTGCATAGTTGATCATGTAGTTATTGAGTATGAAAACATACACCAGAGGACAACACAAATTGATCAACTTTTTCATCGATCAGATCACTTGCGATTAACCAGACTGACACATGGTCGTTCGCGGTAATAGCACGGTAAACGTCTCCATGGTAAAATTCAATCATATGTTTGCCTGGAAATTTTAACTCGAGAGACCATGCATGACCGTTACGTTCGAAAAGTTCAAAGATTCTGTTTTTGTGTCTATATTTGCCTTTATCAAACAATATTTCTCTCGTAATTGTTTTGATGACTATTGGACGTTTTATTGTACTTTCCAGTTTGGAAACATCTGCGAGGATAGTACCATTTTCTCTCACTCGCGATTCCCATTGTGAGATTTTATCATGTCGATGTTTTTGGTTAGTCTTTTTATTATATTGTCGCAGAAATTGTACTTACACACTCATTCATCTGATGTGTTACACTCTATTTCCTCATCGTATAAATTCTCTTCAAGACCCCCCCCCCCGAGGACATACATGAAAATCTAATCCCAACTCGAGCTCACGGAGATCCTCCAACCTTTGTTCTTCTTTAGCTCAAAGGTCTGACAAAAGTATTTAATTGTCTCTGATAATACCTTCTCAGAAGTCAATTACCTCATTTCATGTCTCTGGAAGTGGCATTAAGCGTGTAATCTCCGGACGTCCGGGATAGATGGACCACGTTGATTCCACTATCGGTCACGGCGGTTGGGTACGGGATTGTCACTATGCGCATATATGGATAACGTAGTCGGCTGATTGTTATATAAGTAAACATTATATCTCGAATTGAAAGATAGTTAATCGACAGTTGTCACTCAATCTGCGTTTTTTGTAGATGTTTTGTTTGCGTTATTCCAGATCTTCCATCTAAGACTATTATCGCCACATTTTTTGCATAATGCACCAACCCACTCCTGACGTTGTGCAGTATAGCTCAGAAAAATTCTTTCATATTTTCCTATACAAATGCAGTAACCTATAATTACACTCATCTATTATACTTACTATAAGATATGCAAAGGGATGTAAAAGAATGTACACAAATTAATTTCGAACAATTATAAAACATCTTGAAAAAGATAATGGCAAATCGAATTTAGTGATTTAGGGTAGAATGAATGGGATCATTATTTTCCCTGTCACACAAGGTGACTAAGCATCCCATATTTAGGTAGTTTCGCGCTAAAAGTCTGCATAACATTATATCAACAAATAGTTGTTTGCGAAATTGCGAATTGGTAAAATTCCAAATAATTTGTTTTCTATTTGCAATAATTGTATACAAACTCTTTCCTTGATTTCTGGACTGTCCAAAAGCAAAATTAGTCCTTAATAGTTTACTAAATGGCTGAAGAATCATCTCCATAATTGTTCAGTTTCAAAGAAACAATTTATTCTTGATATAGTAAATAGGAGACAAGCTTATGATATGATCAATTTATTTATGTTGCCATTAAAACTACACAATTATAGATGCAGATTTATTAGTTTTCTATTGTTCGTGTGCATCTACATGTGTGCTTTCCGATCCATACATCAATACTGAGATACCACTGGAGCTAAAGATCTTCATTGACCTTTTCTATTGAATAGCTCTCCACTTTGATCACCGAGTCAGACTTCTGTGTTTCAAGTACCTTCGTGTTTGTTGCACTGATCTTCAACCCAGTTTGCTCAGCTTAATATTTCAGAGTGTCTGTTTCACGTTGCAACTCTTCGTATCTGGTACTTAATAGCGCTAAATTGTCTGCAAAGTCCAGGTCCTCAAGTACCTTGTTGTCTAACTATGATAGTCCAGATGGTATCCATGATGTGCTTTCTTCATGATCCAGCCTATCACTATTCCGAACAGAAGAGGAGATAGGATTAATTCCTGTTTGCCTCAGGTATCAACATGTTGTGTATGCGAACTGTGCATTTACAGTCATTGCATCAGTCTTTAATGATGTTGATGATTTTTGCTGGTACCCCATATTGAGATAAGATGTTCCATAAGGTGGTCTATGGAGACTATCAAACGCTCTCTGGAAGTCCACAAAATTGCCAACTAGTAGGGATTGCCATTCAAGGGATTCTTCCATGATTATTCTCAGAGTGAATGTTTGGTCAGCACATGATCTTTCTGGCCAAAACCCTGCATGTTCCTCTCTGAGTTTTTGTCAATCGCTTCTCTTAATCGATTCAGTAAGATGCTATAAAATAGTTTTCCACCATGGACAGGAGGGCGATAACAGGCCAGTTATTATGGTCAGATATATCTCCTTCTTTGGAGATTTTAGTTATGCTACCATTCTACCACTGTGCGGTGGGATTTTCTTCTTCCATTATGTTGTTTAAAAGGTTGGTCAATCGTTCCAGCGTGTTTTCATCTAAGGCCGTAAGCATTTTGCTCATCATTTCAGCTTCTTCTGGTCCTTTCCTGTATTTTAGATTTTTAATGGCCTTTATGACATATTGTTGTTATTGCGTTTGATGCGCTCTGCCCAGTGTTTTGTCAACACAGTTATTCAAACAAACATTACATCCATAACCAATCCATTCATTCAAAGGCAACAACTGCCTGCATGTTTCTGTTCCACTGTTTCCTTTTGATTACACATGTACATGTTCTGTTGTTCATTGTAGTGACATTATTGTTTTCCACTGTTATGTGCTTTAGTAATCCCATAATTTCCTAGTGAGTGTTGATTATAAGTAACCAGTGATATACGGAGAACAGAATTATTCTTAATCCCCATTCATAGGTCACGTGCTTAGCTTGTACACAGAGTTACAGCTTATAATATACAAGTTAACTAATGATCTTCATAACAGTAAGTGGCCTTCAAATGGATCCCCAGAATGGGGATGAATATTAATAATATACCAGTGATTTCAAGAACTTCAGAATCATGAAAATCCTGCATTTTGTTTGTGAGTTCAATGTTTTTTTTCAGGCATATTAGATAACGCTTTTTCTTTTCACAAACCCAACTGAGAACTCACTTAGAGTACATACGGGTCCCAATGTAAATTTAGAGGGGTCCTCGGTGCAGGGCTCACTCAGATTCTGTATTGTATGGCCAAAATACATGGTGCAATGGCCAAAATTGGTACATAAACCTTAAAACCAATCAATCAACAAACAATATTTTCTTGTAGATTAATGAAACTGCGTGTACAGATGGAGTTTAACTACACACACACATTGCCTTAAAATAGGTCATTGTGAACTTCATGTTGTTGTTCAAGTTAGTTTTTATCTGTTTAATATTTCTAAAGATTTATTTTTGCTATGAAATTTTGATTTAATATTTATGGGAAAGCAACATGAATGCTATGTCCATATTAAAGGCGCTTGACAAAAATGTTCTTGTTTCCAGACTGTCATTTCAAAGACATATTTTACTGTAGATTTTAATTAATTCTTCATTCGTTTTCAATGTCTTGGTGGCATTGTTAAATCTGATGTATTTTTGTTTCTTGTAGGAGATCATAAAGCTCCAGAAGTCCCAGTGAGAGATGAAGGAAAACAACCTGTCATTGAAGAGACATCCACACAGATACAACGGGAAATTGTAAGTGCTCTATATCTGATTCATGTATCACATCTAGTTGACCACCCTGGGTATCGGCAGTTACTTCTAATATGATATATATCAAAATACATAACTTCTGATATGAAATACATGTAATGCTATTCAAACATTTTTATCCATAAATCAGAGTCTATTCTAGAACTAAAACGCTAGCTGGGAATTTCACATCTTGAAAATCGCATTATCGTTACTTCTTCCAGATGGATGGCCATATGGACATGGGGTTTTAACCAAAGACTTGTGATGATGTGTTGTTGGTCCTAAATGATCTTCTCACCTTCTTAAAAATATTGTTATCACTACTCCTCCTAAACAGAAAGTTGTATCAATATGGGGTTTTCACCAGAAGACTTTTTATATCTAGTTGGTCATAAATGAAAATGGTGCCTATCTGACATTCAGTATGGCCACCATTGTAGCCATCTTGAATTTTTTTATCACTAATCCTCATAAAACGAAAGTCAGGTTGATTTGGTGTTTTCACCAGAAGACTACTTGTGATATCTAGTTGGTCCTATATGAAAATGGTGCCAATCTGACCTGCAATATGGTGGTCATGGCAGCCATCTTAAAAATATTGTTATCGCTACTCCATGTAGATCGATGGTTATATCGACATCGGGTTGTCACCAAAAGGCTTCATATTATGATGTATATTGGGTCATAATTGAAACTTCTGCCAATCTGACATCCAATATGGCCATTATAGCAGCCATCTTAAAAATGTTGTCTCTACTCATCCTAAACGGAAAATCATATCAACATGGGGTTTTCACTAGGCTTCTTGTGGTTTCTGGATGGTCCTACTTGAAAATGGTGCCGCTCTGATACGAATACAACATATAATGAGTATTTCTAATGGAAAAATACTTGCCTACCTGACCCATGTCACAATAAGACATGGAAATAACAGTCCAGCTACTTGAACTCAAATGCTATGTAACATGTTGTTTACAAAATGATCATAATCTGACTAAAGTAAAGTTTACAATCATGGACACGTATTATAAATTCAATATATATAACACAGAAAACAACTTAATTTTAAGCATTTAGTCCAAAGATGTCGGCTTATTGTGCATGTCATAGAGACAGTCCATGTCTAATTATCGTGCATTCAATCAGTGCAATAGGAACAAGTTATGATGTTCTGTGCTCATCTCAGCTGTTTAGTTTAGTTTGGTGTTTTATGGTACAGCAACACAAATAGGTTCTTTAGTACTTAGGCATTTGGAGTACAGTCATTTGTCTTAGGACTCACCCAGGTAACCAACTCGGGCTGATCCAATGGTAGGATTCTAATCTGCACACATTTGGTCACAAGTCTAGCATGCTAATCAATTAGCCAGCATAGCTTGCAACATATAGGACGGTGCCGGCTAATTCTACATCCTCAAGGACACAGGTGATGTGTTCAAGTTTGTAATGATATTTGTTAGTAAACTAAGAATATTTGCTCAAGTAGAACCATATAATGAAAAACATCCTGAATAAGTCTTTGCATAGACCAGGAGAGCTTATGGGGTGGTTTGTTTTCTGTTGTCATCCATCTGTTAGCACAAGTTTATTATTGCTAATCCTCCTAAACTGCCTGGAGGATTGTCATGAAACTTTACACTCATTCATCCCATGCTCTAGTGCTCTCAAATGAAAATGGTACCGCTCTGACATCCAATATGGCGGCCAGAGCAGCCATCTTGAAACTCTTGTTATTGCTACTCCCCCTGAATGGATGGACATATCAAAATCACGTTTTCACTGAACTACTTCTTAGATGTTTTGTTGATTCTAAATGAAAAAGGTGCCGATCTGACGTCCAATATGGCTGCCGCAGCAGCGACCTTAAAAGTATTGTTATGGCCACTTCTCCGAGACTGCTGGTCATATCAGTATTGTGCTTTCACCAAAAGACTTCTTATCATGTCTAGTTGGTCCTAAAAGGAAATGATTCCAATTTGATATCACGTATGGCCACCATTGCAGCCATCCTGAAAATCTTGTTATTGTTACTCCTAAAAAGTGGAAAGTCGTATCAGCATGGCGTTTCCACCAAAAAGACTTGATATGATGCCTTGTTGGTTCTAGTTAAAAATGGTGCCAGTCTAGAATCCAATACGACCACCACAAGAACCAATTTGCAACTCTTGTTACTGCTGAAGAATATCGGAGATGGTTTCAACACAAGGCAGTTAAAAGGAAGAAATGGTCTTATCTTGAATTTGCGGAAATTCTATTCAGCCAGTAGAGCGTCGGTCCCTTCGAGGGACTCGTTTTATTCGGTGACTTTCCGGGCAAACCACATGGCTCTCAAGGCAACAAATGGAAAATGCATTTATGATGTCTTATCCAAAATAACTTTGCCAGTTTTCACCAAATTGTGAAGGATTAATGTTTATCAGAAATCTGGTGGAAAAGTATATTTTTTTCATCTCCTCAAACATTTCCTGGCAAATTGTAAGAAAACGTTGCAGGAACATTTCATATAACATGTTTTACTAAGGTTTTATCAAGGTTCAGTTTCTAGACCTCTCTAGCATCAGTTTTGTCTACCTTGGAAACCAGGTGATAAATACTAAAATTACATGACCAATTCATCTTGTACATGATATTGTACACTTGTGAGAACCATGATAATTATAAAGCGCAAAAGACAGGTGGCAATGCCATATACGTGACATTTTTTGAGCACAAAAGTCTTGTGATAGTGCCATGTCATTTATAGGGCACAAAGTTTTGTGACAATGCCATATACATGACACTTTTAGGGCACAAAAAGACTTGTGACAGTGCCATGATATTTATAGAGCACAAAGGTCTTGTGATAGTGCCATTTCATTTATAAAGCACAAATGTCTTGTGACAGTATCATATACATGCCATTTATACAGCAGAAAGTCTATTGATAGACTGATCATTATGAATGCTAAATCATTATTTGGTGGTGACCATTAATACAGGGTCCCATCTCCCCAGTCTGTTTTAATTGGACAGTTTGGCTTCTGTGGGTTTAACTCCATTTTTCTGCACATGATAGGCTATTAAGGCGGCCAGTATATTTGGTGGAGGAAGAACCCGGGAAAACCCGGGAAGAATCACCAACCCACGGTATATTTGGACAGGCTAAATCGTTACTTGATGACCATTAATACAGATTCCCACCTCCCCAGTCTGTTACAACTGGACAGGCTAAATTATTAATTTTAGGTGACCTTTTAAACAGGTTTCTATCTCCCCAGTCTATTACTACTGGACAGGCTAAATCATTACATGGAGGTGACCATTAATACAGGTTCACATCTCCCCAGACTGTTATAACTGGACAGACTAAATCATTACTTGGAGTTGATCATTAATACAGGTTCCCATCTCATCTCCCCAGTCTCTTATAACTGGACAAGCCAATAAGCACAATAAAGAAGGATGAAGAGAAATACAGATAAGCAATGACAAAATATTAATAAAAATTAAAATAGTACTATTACTAATAATAATTTAAATTCATTGAAAGTACAACACATACACTGAATTTCACTGATTTGACCTCCATTCCATAGTTTGGGCCACTTGGGTAAGTTCCTGAAACTAAGTACTAGATAACAAATATATGTTGTGGATGTGCATTTGTTTTTTCATATCCAGTAAGTGTATATGTAGTTACAGGGTAATGATCTGAATAGTTTTCAAGATATAACCCAGGGATTAGGTCTCTGATGGTAAGGATAGACCCAGGGGTCAATGTCAGTTATATGTATACATTAGCCTTTGCATATTCAGTAAATGTATATATGGTTATAGGGTGGTGGTTTGAATAATTTCTATGTTATAACTCGGGGTCTAAGTTCTTGGGACAGCAAAACACTCTATTACTCAGGTGTGCAAGTCTACAATGTTAACATTTGCAGGGTTTTCTGGAACGCCAAAATCCGCGTAAAAGTTTCGCATACTTTTCATTTTTGGACGCATGAAAGTTGTAACAGCTGAGTACGCAAGTTATTTTTTTTTTTTTTTTTGTCGGCGAAACTCATTTTTGTTTGATCTGTTTCTACAAAGCGAGTATCAATCATATAGTATATGAGCTATCAAAGTTCAAGAAATTGTAATCGGAATTAGGTTAAGCCGCATCGGTTAAATCTTTGCCGACAATGAGATTATGACAATTACACTCACGTGTGATTTGACATCTCCCTTTGATAAAACATTAATCAGCACAGTTTTTTGATCAATCGTATTATAAATCCTTATGCAATGTTTGGAACACTTGCATTTTATCGTGTACCGTATTTATAAAAATAGTGCCAAGATTTTGGTACTTCTTTTACTTGTCGGATGAATACGAACTCTCATATAAATCGTCATAAAATCCTTTTTTTTTGTTGTTGTTTGGTTTCATGTATAGATATACTTTCATTTTCAAGTGATTATCGTATGTGTACTATTCCCATGGCAACTTTAGATAATTTCTTTGGCGCCAAACACAAGGCTGCCTATGAGCATGCTTCTCACGAGAGTGGCCGACAAAAATTAGTAGAGGCATCTAGTTTTATAAAAGAAAACAGAACACCAAAAAAAAATGTTTTAAAAAATAAAACCCTGAGAGATTCGTGAAATTAGTTGTGGAATAATACATTCCCATGGGCCAAAAAACGAGAAAACAATGGAATATTATTAGTTTTATGCACAGTGTGTCGCAACGGTGGAAGGAAAAATGCAATAGCAACTCTAGGAATATCAAGTCCAGAAGTTAAGAATGTTGATCATAAACGTGCTGTGGAAAAATTTCTTGAAGTTTGTTTAAGACAAAAGGTAATGTAGTATGCTGTAAAATCAAAAAAGTTAATGGAATATGGTCATTTGTTTCTTCGTCCAGTGTCGTTGAAAAGTTAGTAATTTGAAATTAAATTAAACTATATAGATAAATTAATATAGAAAAAAGTGTAATCTCTCCTTTGATTGATTCTAGCTACACACAAAATTTAAGAATGGCAAGTTTTATGTATGATGTTTATATAATATTATAAATATTTTAGGAAATTGTAAATGTTTCTTGACTTTAATATTTGCTTAAACCTTAATATTAAGTATAACGTTGACATGTTCAGCTATTTTCCTAGAATTAGGTTGTTTACTTAGTATTTGAGTTCAAAGAGAATTTTGGTAAACAAGTTGTTGATTCAATTTGTAGTCAAGGTTGATTTTATTTACAGATAAAACCAGAATTACCTAAGATTTATGTGTTAATTGTCACACACACCATTTAATATTCCAGAACATTCTGTCATGTGACTTGTCTTGTCTTGCAGCATTTGGTAAACACGATTCCATTCCAGTTTTAAATCTCGTGTTGAAAACATTTATATTTTTATGATTAGTCTTTTGGAATCATCAGATTGTTTGGAATGATGGTTGTGCTGTAACCATGTAGTACTGTAATGCGGTATTGTATTATTCAAAAAGAATTATTTATTGGCATATTCATTGGAATTACCTAAAGTGCTTACATCAACCTTTGGATTTAAATATATGACTTTTGGATACCTGTGGACATTCTCAAAGATGATCTGAATTGGATTATCGGGGTACATCAGGACATTCCAGACTACCCATTCACTCGAAACATTCATTCACTCGGAACATTCATTGATTCAGAACATTCATTCACTCGGAACATTCATTCATTCAGAACATTCGATATTTAGGATTTGTGATTAGGACACTTAGGATTATTGGATTATTTGGATTCTAATTCACATTACTGTAAGTGTCTTTTGAATTTTCACTTTAATTGTCTAGAAATAAATTTTCTGTTGATTTTAATGACATTGTTGGTTTCACTTTCTTTCTGTTGCATTTTTCTCAGACCATAGAGTCGTAACACCAGGTAAATGTATTAAAAATTGCATTAGCTGTAACATCGTAAACACTCACTATTATCACGGTATCAACTGCCATAATGTTTCTTTCGTTTATTGTCTTACATATTCTGTTATAATCAAGAATGATTATCATCATCATTTATATTATTAGCATTGCACAAGCAGGTAACCATTGTCTGTCATCATTATTTTTGTTATTATTATTATTATTATTATTATTATTATTATTATTATTATTAATTATGTTGTTTTTGTTGTTCAGGCATCTTTGGAAAATGAAAGAAGTGTTTGTAAGTGTAATACTAGTGACAGCATTCCACAGAATATCACTGGCACTCTCCTGTTATCTTTTAAATTTGTAATTTAAGTTTGTTTTTTAAAAGATTGAAATTATCTTAAAATAGGCTCAATAATATTTTTGTATAACAATAATAATAATAATAATAATAATAATAATAATAATGATAATAATAATAATTCCAACAAAGAAATCAGCAATCATCATGATCATCATCAATGTTGTTGCTTAGTCTGACATTGTATACGTTTACATGACCATTGGAACAGAAAACAATGTTTTCATTAAAGATGTTCATAGAAAAAGGAAACGTCTTTCTAAATAAGTTTGAGAAAAAAAATTCCACAATAATTCTTATTATTGACAGGGCCATTTATCTGTCTTGCTAAGCTTCCGCTTGATATTTAGCTGAACACCAACTGCTACTTGTATCTAAAAGCTTCAGCAAGACATTGTCGAGAATAAAGATATATGACAGAATACAGACTTACTAATTGCTCTCATGATTCCATAAATTACATTAACATTACCGAGTTTAAAGCAAAACCTAATTCAATCTGTCCTGGTGCGTCTATTTCCTTCAACATCAGTTGTATATGTAGGCCAAAAGTTAAAAATGTGTATTTTATGCCTACACTGTTTAATAATAGAAATTCAGGCCGCCAGAGTATTACCTTGTGGATATAACGCAGAAACAAGCAAATTCAGTCACCTGGGATTTAAAAGCAGACAAATTCCATTGCAGAGACCTTTTTAATTTATCTTTCAATATTTATGAATAGTTTAGATATATGGAATTTAGTTAGCATTAAAGCCTACGCAAAAAAAGATATGCAGGGCTAAACATTTGTTTTCACCAGATTAGTTACCAGTTTGGGTCTCATGCCAAGCAGTGGGGGTCATGTATACGCTTACTTAATACCATAAGAATAACTGGTGACCTACTAAGATGCTGATCCTAAGCTTCTATTATTTTCCTCTTTCGGGAATACATAACATGTTTGAAAGCTAATTGCATATGAAAATTGGAAACATGGATAAGGTACGTTTATTAATTATTAATATGTTCCATCAGAAATACATGAAATATGTAAATAACTGAAAATTGCTTCATGCACTCAATAATTTACTAATGTTGAATAGTAACGCCTCATTTCATTATTTGTAATCAAAGACATTTTTAGAATAAAGATTACAAAACGATACTTAAATTTTGCAACTTTTATTCTAACAAATTTCAAAAGTTTTAAGATAAAGCTTAACAACTTTGGCAAAAACTACTAGCTTAAAAGTTGAAAGTATGCAATTAAACTGGTGATTTTAAAATTGTAAAGAAAATTATATTGCTTGGACTCTAGTTCATTGTATGGTTGATACCGAATAATCTGTAGCCAATGACTCTGAATAACCCAAGACTGACAAGTGAAACAAAAGTTGTCAGTTTGATTAAAATTAGGTAAGTTTAGAAGTGATAATCGAGGACTGACTGCTATAGTTTAGTGTTCCTGAATGTTCAGTTTTGATGGGAGACTTGGGTTTTTGTTTCAAATTTAAGTCAGTTAATAGTGTTTTGGTCTGTCAACTGAATCCGTGTCAAGTGATGCATGTAGATTATTCATGGTACTACCAGCAGTGGAGAAAACCCATTCTGAGGGCACTGACATGAGTAGTGTATTAGGCAAACATCTCGCTAAAAAGTGGCCATCTTGTGATATTTAGTATTATTAATCTTCCAATAGTCAAAGGGATTAACTTTGGTACTGACTGGTTTCTCCTTACGACAGAGATCAATTTCCTCAATTGCAGTTGAAGGGCATCTTCACATTCACTTGAATAAAAATAAGGGACTAGCAAATAGGACAGATCATTTTCAGACAGTCGGCTGCTTTTGCATGACAGAAAATCATTTGCTGATTCGTAACCGTCATTCATATCGTGGGCTGCAGAGTCGTGTCAAGTGTGTCACCCGTTTCATTCAAATCATAACCAAATTGAGGTACACATCCAACCAAAGTTTTAAACCATGACAGAATGTTCTCATGAAGAACAAAACACTGCTGTTCAGACAGAAAAGGACAAAACCAAGAAACAGCGGTCTAGAAAAGTGCAAATCATAGCTAAACCTCTCAAGGTGTTGTCGCTGGTAATGTTAAACCTTTTCTTGAGACCCTTGGATACGTGTTTCTTGAATGCAGCAATAGCTGAACAGCCAGCATCTTTAACAGAGAGATTGTGATTTCTCAAGCTAAAGAGTATTGGGTAGATCCCCAATTATGGTTGGGTACTCTTCCTAACACATGATGTGAATTGCCATATACAGAGGCTTTAGAACAAGGACCATGCCTTCCATAATATACCACTGGCCATCTGTTAGGTCAAGTGTCCAAGGAAATGCTGGTTTTGTGACTTTTGGGTCATGTAGAACTACGTATATGGCTAGACTCTGCTCTAATAAACGCTGAAACATATCAAAAGTAGAGTTCCATATTGTGGGGAAGACAATAATCGGGGAAGTTTCTGATATGCTCATTTGTTTTTGCCTAAGGTGTAATTGCCGGCTAGAGACATGGACAACAGATTCCCGAAAGTCTGGCACAAGCTTTTTGGAAGCCATTATTGAAAGAGACTTTGCTGTAGTCTTAACTCACCTCTGACTGACAAGGTGAAGGGTGCGTACAAAGCGTCTAACATGTGTAAACGTGTGGAGATTCTCGAGACATAAGACCATATTTGAGGTTTTGTATGTCGCCATAGCTGTCATATTTTCATCTTTAATACCAAAGCCTTGGTTTATATCTTTAATATCCTGCACAATATTGAAACCTGAGTGTCTCACAGTTGTCTCTTTGGTTGGTAGAGCACAGTTATGAAACAACCAGCTTTCATTTACAAAATGAGCTGTTACTGTTACAAGACTCATCCAGTGGTCACAAGTAAGGGATAACCCTGTCTGCGTGCACAGTGTGTTTTTAAGGTCCGCTTTTATTTACTCACAGCAGACAGAAACATATTTGGAAATATTGTTGTTTTTCCTGGCACTTTGTATGAGGGGTCTAATTCGGCACTAAAGCCTTTGGATCCCCTCAACTATACTGAGTGGTCGGATATCACATGATGGCAAGATTTTTAAAACACCACTGCCACTTAATATGGGCATTGGGAATGCTACTGTTGAGTTGAATGCAGTAATAGGCTGTTGGGTGAGTACTTTTTCAGAGACCTGTTGCTCACTAGCCTCACTTTTAAGAGACTTGTGCAAATGTTTTAAGTGGTTGTTGATCGCAGAACAATCCTGATATGCATGACTCAGTACTTTCCTAATTACCCTCAATGTGCACCAGTTACAAGAAGGACCTCAAACAAATTCAGTGTAGCATACAAAAGACTACTGTAACTTACAACGTTTTTATTAATGGTGAATAAGCTACCATTATTGATGACATTTTCAGTGGTCGTGTGTCCTGCTAGTAAGTCAGACAGTGTCTATGCTAACAGCTCACAAGTAGCCAACAGAGTTGAAACTGCCAACTTGAGAGCAGCTGTACACTCTCAAAGAAGGGACCTTAATGCATTACAAAATGACCACAAGCAGAAATAAAAAAACTTTATTTCACTTACAATTAGAGAACTATGCCAATTTTCATATGCAAATTAGTCAGTTTAACTTAATCTAGTCTTGTAACATGCAGAAGTAAATGTCGTGGAAAGATTTTACAAATTATACTAGAGTAATGCAATGTGTAGTTCTCTATAAGTGCATGTGCTGCAAGTGAGTTATATGAACAAAACTGGAATTGTTGGTGCTGACTCCAGGATTATAATTTACCAATGTTTTCTTCTGTTTGTCATCTAGGTACATAAAGGGCAGACAACTGTAGAGACAAAAATGCCTCCATCTGTACAGGTCCCTAATGATTCTGAAGATGACAAACAAGGTAACGGTAACAACATTACATTGTTACAGGTGTAGGGCTCCATGGAATTAGGCTCTCCACCATAACTGTGTGTAATACATGAAGAATTTTACAAGTTTGTCTGTATCAGGTACATTTAGACGACACTCTGATGTACAAACATTGTTTGTTAAAAATGACCAGCAGAAGAAAAGTAAAGTGGGAAAGCAACTATTTGTAAAACATTTAGACATCCATCATTTCAGTATGCTGCATACCTCATATCCTAGTTGGTATTTCAAAGTACATACTGTAATATATAGTTCCTCCCATAGCACCCACAGGGCGCATAAAAAAGACCCAAGAAAATAAAGATGAAAGATCATGACATTTGATTTTAGACTAGATGAATTGAGTGCATCCCAAGCTTACTGAATAACGTGTGTTCATTTCCAAAGAAGCATAAGCTGATCAATTTCATCAGCTGAGAGAAATGTCTGATTGATTTTGATTAGCTTAGGCACCCATTGAGAGGACATGGTCGATACTTATTTATGTAAAATGAAATAAAGAAATGATAACGTTTCCAGCAAAAACACCGCTGCATTTATTTCCAAAAGTAAAGTACGGATAGGAAATAACGTAGACTCAATATTTGTTCAAAATAAAGTCCAGGTGGGAATGGTTACCCATGCATGAGGGATGCAAATCCGAATACGGAAGACTCACGACAAGGGAGCATGATAATGAGCACAGGTGCTAGGGTCGTTTATTTCTGCAATAAAATATTCCCTTTTCCTGCACTATATTGTTTGAATCAGTCATTGTTTGGTCAGACTCAAGCATGATTTGCTACAACTTATTTGTCCACTACAATAACCATGTCTAGTGTTCAGTGGACAAGTAAATTGTAGATACATGTGCTGTAGTCTCCCTGACTCTAGATCGACTGATTCAAATCATATAATGCTGGAAAAATGAATATTTATTGCAAAACTTAAAACTTCAAGATGCAAGTGTCTGGGATAATCATATGTGTTCGACCTTCTTGTAGAAACACTTAAGGATCTTTGCAACTTCTAAAAGAACTCTCATTTTAACCTGGTTGGGACCATTGAGCCCCACATCATCCATTGCTACAAAGAACATTGTATATATAGAGTATATTTGCCTGTATCGAGTGAATAATGAATATAATTCGTTGAGTGGGTACAAATCTCAGTATTTTCACAAGTGGCAAACCCATGAGTGAAACTGCTATAATTTTTCACCCACGAGATGAAATCTAGCCGTTAATGACTCGGAACATGCAATTTCTTTTAATGCTACAACACATTGGCTAGCGAAATTATAATATATAACAGATTGAAGTAGCATATTTCTTACGGTAATGTCAGCTATCAAATACAAAATACGAGTACAGTGTAGTAGCATAATTCCCTTTCCTAATTCAAGGCAAAAAAGCACAGACTTGGAAAAACAAAACGAAAAAGAAAACAAAGCTCATGATGTGATTAAACCTGGGTTCTTTTGTGCAAAAGATCAACATATTGCCACTGCGCCAAGTGATTGACAAAATGGTGGATGACATTCTTTGGTCATAAAATTATTGATGTCTATTGAAACAAAGTTCATGAGTGAAAAAATAAAATTGAGTTTTGCAAATCCACGTTTCCGTAGTGGAATTTAATCTATCTATTCTGTTGGCATCACGGACTAGACATAGTTGTCATCATGGACATCCATGTTGTGGCTATTAGTGGATCTGTTAAGTTGTATAGCCCCATTGGAAAGTCACAACAATAAAATTATATAATAGTGGATGTCCATTGCGTTGCAGGGAACTTATCTGGTGGCTGAGATAGAGTAGAAGCACGTTCTTATTATCCTTCTGTCCATTGCGTTGCATGGAACTTATCTGGTGGCTGAGATAGAGTAGACGGTACAGAATGATATTTTATGCTGTACAAAATGCATGCCTTTTAATATTCAAAGACTTGCCCACTAAAATGAGTTGAGTTTCATGTATTTCGAGACATGACATACAAATTTCCGAGCAAAGTATCCTATGAGAATATTTAGATGATTTACGGAATACATACAGTTCAATGGTACGGTGAATTTAATAACCGTGGGGTATGGGGGTGTTTGTGTGTGTGTGTGTGAGAGAGAGAGAGAGAGAGAGAGAGAGAGAGAGAGAGAGAGAGAGAGAGAGAGTTCTACTTATAAAGAAAGCAAAAAGAAAAGAAAATACATGTGACAGATTGATAGGAAAATAAAGAAGACGTTGAAACAATCTGTAACATGATCGTACAGACTAGTTAGTTATTAAAATGTTAGAAACGCTGTCATCTTTGTTTATTCCCCAGTCACTGTAACATTTCATTTTGTGCTTAACATGTTCCCACACAATGAAATAAACATACTGATATCCAAGATACAATCTCTAGTCTTTGTGTAGCACTTTTCCACCAAATATATATATATGTACATGTGACACATTTTCCAACGAAAAGAGGAATAAGATAGACACATGTTTACCTTGACTGTAGATCTAGTGTTGGTCTTTTTTACATAGACTCTACTTAGCAAACATTGTTGTATTTTGCCGACAGCTAACAAACAATATAATTGCTGGTTTGGTACTCTAACTGGTTTAATATTACCAAATGTAGGGGTGAAAGGGATGAAAAAGCATAATCACTTAAATATTTTCGGTAGTTGATAAACTTCTATATACTATTATTTAGTTGATGCAGATAGAACTTCATTTTGGTACAGTACAGTCTTTCAGTCCAAATGACAGATACTGAAAATGTTTTCTTAAATGTCAAGCAAATATTGTTTTATTATCAATTTAGTTACTAATTTGCAAAATTTAGATCTGATTATCTTTTTCAAGACGTTTGCATGAATACAAATAACAGATTTAATATCAGCAATGAAATACCTGTCACTGTTATTAAACTTTACCTTTCCACAATGGAAATACCTTGCCTGTGCTAGATGCACCGACTCCCTGTTCTAGAGATTCCTTGGAACTTGTGCATCGACCAAGTCTAACCTACGTCATCGGTCCATGCGCTATACCGCGTCCTCGTTTGCTTTCAGACGACCATTGAGTCAACACGTGGAAAACACTATGAACAGAAATAAATATCTACAAGTGATGGTTTTCCTAAATACCAGGGTTGAGATTCATATTATCCTCTGGCCGTATTTATTAAAACATTATTGTTTGATAAGATAACAGTGATAATTTTTAATTCGTGTCTTTCTCACAACGAGCCTCATACCCTCCCTACTCCTATGTAAGGACGTGGGACGTTGCGGTAGGAATATATGTAATTATTTGAGTTGTCACAAATTATCCATTCATAATTTACACAAAAAGTGTTTCAGTTTGACGAGGGTTCCGATATTATTTTAAGTATTGTTATTAATGCAATAGCGTGGTCACAACACGAAATCTCCTAATAGTTTGTTTTAGTAGAGATTCCAAGTGCCCCCAAATGTTTCAGTAATGTTAAATAACATTACTATAATTCACACAATGATATTCTTGTGTTTATAATTTGTTAAAGTAAAAAAAACAAATAAACTGCCATTTTTGTTTTTCAGTAAAAATCAGTAGTAAAGAGTCACAAGGAGACTGACGCAACCATTGATGTTATTATATTTCAACTGTTATTTGTTATCATATTAAAGTTTCTTCTTTCAGAACATTTATTTACAGATGGATCAAACTATTTGCAAGTGAGGGCATACAACATTTGGAACTTTGCCGAAAGTCGGCCCACGTATAAGAAAAGGAAGAAAGCACGTTCTTATTATCCTTCTGGATCAATTGGATCCCACATTGTGCACAACTTAGCTGAATCGACGGTGTCTCCCCAAACAATAATGGGAGAGACGGCATCTTCCAAGAGAGAAATACTGTTACTACCTCTGAGGAAGTAACATATATTTTCTCAGAGGATCGTGTGCGCTCCCCCGAATAAAAAAGCAGCACACCTCTAGACAAGATAGTACGTCTTCCAAACGAAATCAACTTCCATTATTAAGGGCATTAAGCTTGCTGTATCCAAGTACAGCCCCTCCCCCAAACTATAGGATCAGGAGAAGCACCATTCCAGGATCAAGCACAGTGATACCCCCGGTATGGACACTGCTTGTGCCTCCTCAGAAAGAGAAAGATTTCCATGGCACCCGAGGTAAGGCGATGAGCAAATCACACAACTGCAGAGGGTTTTCGTCACTATAGGTCTTCTAGTTCTGAGGAAGTCCCCTCAGATCTAGATCGCCATTGACTGTAAGTGACTGGTCATTGTAGTAGCGGTTAATTGTTGCCGATCTGATGTTTAATATGGCCACCATGGCAGCCATCGTTACAATCGTGCTATTGCCACTTCTCCAGAACGGAAAATCAAATCGACATGGGATTTTCACCAGAAAACTTCTTATGACGTCTAGTTGGTCCTAAATAAAAATTGTGCCTCTCAGACATCCAGTATGGCTGACACAGTAGCTTTCTTTACAATCTTGTAATTGCTACCTCTCCTGAATGGATGATCATACTGACTTGGGAGTTTCACTAAAGGACTTCTTCTAATGTCTACTTGGTCCTAAATGCAAATTGGTGCCAATCTGACAGACAATATGGCCATCATTACAGCCATATTGTAAATCTTGTTATTGCTACACTGTCTGAACAGAAAGTCATATAGACATAGGGGTTCCACAGGAAAACTTCTTATGATGACTAGTTGCTCCCGAATGAAAAATGGTGCTGATCTAGCCTCTAATATGGACGCCAAAGTGGCCACCTTGACAATCGTCTTATCGCTACAATTCCTAGATAGATGGTCATATCGACACAGGGTTTTCAACAAAAGACTTCCTGTCATGTCTAAATGAAACTGCTGTCGTTGTGACATCCATTATAGGCACCATTGCTGTTGTCTGAAAATCTTGCATTCCTACTTCTTCTCAATGGAAAGTCATATTGACATGGGATTTCCACCAGAAGACTTCTTATGCTTTTTTAGTAGGTCATAAATTAAAATGGTGCCAATCGACCTCCAATATTTCTGCAGTGGTGGCCATTTCGAAAATCTGAAAATCGTGTTGTTGCTACTTCTCCTGAATGGATGGTCATATTGACATGGGGTTTCACCAAAAGACTTCTAATGATTTTTAGTTGGTCCAAAATGTAAATGGTGCCAATCTCACATCCAATATGGCTGCCAAAGCAGCTAATTTGATACTCTTCTTATTGATAAAAAATATCAGAGATTATTTCGATACTCAGCAGTTGAAAAGAAGAAATGGTCTTATCTTGAATTCCTGGAAATTCTTTTCAGCCAGGAAAGTCAGCCCCTTCGAGGGACTCTTGTTTTCCGGTGGTTTAATTTTAGTGTAATAAAGCGGAATATCTTCTTATTGTGTTGTTTTTTTAAAACTTGTACAGTATTACACATAAGCTAAACACATCATACATCATGTCTATCAATAATGCATTGTATATCCCTCGAAATTACTGGGCCATGTGTTTGACAAGGCTATACAATTAATCTCTAATTGAATTGATTGCTCATAACATGTGGCTTCATATTTCAATTTTTTTAAACAGATATCCCTGGTAGAACTTCTTTACCTACTCCAGACTGGAGATGGAAGGGGCTTCAAACGTTACAAATTCAGATTATTTCCTGTTTGTTGCGAAACTTTGATATTAATTCTATGGTCGTCACAAATATTGTCAGTGAGTTCGTTTTTATCTTTGCAGCAATACTGGCCTAATCGACTTTCAATCTAAACAATTTTTGAAGCTTTTAATTCGTTTAAGTTAATTATGAGCATGTTGGACGAATAGAACCAAACTAGAAACAATACAATATGAAAAGCACAATACTAGCAGGTTAATACTCTAATTAATTACATAAATTAAATTTACTTTTTTACTGCTGAATAAAGAGTGGTATCAAAATATTATTTCAAAATTTTGTCAATAGATGACTTCAGAAAGTGCATACTCTCTAATAATCAATGTCATTTTCTGAGACTACGGATAAAGCTGCAGGTAATGTTGATCGAAAGGTACGATGCATAATCTCTCATGTTTGCACATAATAAACTCATTTTATTACAAAGATACGGAAGAGGCATTAAAAAACGAGAACAAAATACAAATGAAAGCCTGTAGTTTAGTAGCTTTTGTTAAATATATCATAAATATGTGTATCTGCAGTAGACTTCAATTTTATGTACCTCATCAAAAGATAAATGGGAGGGGGGAGTATATGATTTGCTTTATACACCTCTGGGAACCAATTTTACATGAAAATATCACAACTTAGCCTCGTTGCATTGTCTCAGTCCATATTACAAGTCCAAGTTCGTTTTTTACAAACTTATATTTTATTAATTTTATAATATTTTGTTTTGTGACTTCAAGAAACATTTTCATTCAGCAGTTAATGTTTATTTTAAAATATCAGTGCTAAGCATAACAGAAACTTCGGCGCCTCTTAATGGTTGTTATGAACTGTGGGTACCTGTACTTCCGGACTGACAATTGTTGTCTACAAATGTAGGAAGTTAAGACGTGTAACGGCTGACTTCAGATTAAGAATGTTACTCCTCGGCTTGTGATTGATGACAGATTCACAACAAAAATGATGAATACAATAACTTTTATCATGAAAATAATTTTAATAGCAGTAATACAATATATGTTACTATTGCATTGCTTTCCATTTCCAGATACACAGTCCTTTGTCCAAGCTACATAATTCCTTCCTCCCATTAAGACTGGAAGAATCTAGAACTGAAAAGAACAATATCCCAGTTTGATTCCTGCTTTACAGCCCAAATACGCGTTACTAATCTCTTTTCCTTGGATGACGTATGCATTAGTCGCGTGCAAATTCGCTTATAAAAAATTGCTTTATTTCTCAGTTTTAATATAAATCTGGCATTCCACCTATCTGGTTGTTTCGACTGAGTGTTAGTTGTCTCAGTCCTTTCTACATTTCATTGTTATCTTTGCCATGTTTTGGAAAATTTAGTTTGTTTTGTGCATTGCTTGGCTAGCGGTGCTTTACTTAATTGTATCCCCTTCACTGATCCGGTGCTAGGTTAAGTATCACCAGCCCATTTTTTTCTGGATATTTATTTTTTTGCATAGATATTTCTCTTTTAGAGTATAATGTCGCAAGGTGTTGGAAAGTAAGAAAGCCATTTGATACTCTCACATCACATGCTTTTGTGTGCACTGGGTGTGCACGTATGGACGGTTGTCCGATATTTTGTCTTTGGAGCGATAAAGTGTGGGACTTGTCTGTCAGGATTTACACTTTTAAGGAGAGGAAGAATTTCCCTTGTTCCTCCTCGTCGTGTTTAGACGATTCCCCCCGGAGGGAGCAGAATAATGCCCCTTTGGAGCAAGAATGTTCTGAGGCTTCCTTGGCTAAGAAATCTTATAAGGCCCAATGATCCCTGACTCTTGATCTGATGTTGTCAGTGCCAATGAGGGATCAATCCTGGATCCCTCTCAAATGGAGGTAAAACAACTGAGAGTGAGGTGCTGCCCCGGTTAGGAAGGAGCAGTGCCTTCTCAAGGTCAGTGTCCCAGCTAATGTGACGACCGAGTTGCGCCTTCACGAAAAGGATCAGCAGCAATTTCGTTTTATTTATCTGATGACGACTCTTCCATGATATCATCGTTACCAGACAGGTCTTTGTCTGGTGATCCGGCACAGGTCACCAGTCACCGGGCTTCGAACATTTGTATTCCACCGGTTAGTCCGGATGGGAATAGGGAATCGGCCAACTAGGGAAGGGTATTGGATAATCATTCCCCCTTCTCTGTGTTCCCATTTAACACCTACAGGATGAAATGACTCTCCTTTCTGGGAAATGATTCGTCCTTCCCCATCTTGGCACCATTAATGTCCTTCCCTGGGTTTTAAGGACAAGCAGATGTCACAGATCGCGGACCCGTTTTGTCTCCACCAGCCGGGGCCAGCAAAAAGGAGGGGGAATGAGACTATCCTCCTAGATGATCCAGAAGGGATGAGCAAGATTCTCGTTCACCTAGAAGGTCCATTAGCAGAGTTAGTCCCATCACCACCTCCCCAGGAGGTGTTTTGGGATAAGTAAAACCCTATTCCCATGTCGCCCTCTCCTCAGAGAGACATTAGGAGAGACAAGCATGCCTCCCATTAGGAGCGAGCAGATGATGAAATTGTTTCCATGATGTTAGACTCTAAAGAGTTCACTGAGAAACCGTCTGCGAAAGTTTCTTTCCCTCCATTAGGGTCCCCAGTCTCCTCCTGCTATTGGTCCAGATGTATGAGGAGAAAAAAGTCGGGACATTTGATAAGCCGGCAGATGATGTTTACGGACTTCTTCCCCCGGACTTGTGTCCTAAGCATTCAAGTTCTGAGGACAAAACGATTCCCTCTAGTCTGGAGAGCCTCTCAGAGGCAGCATTGCCACAAGACCTTGTTACTTCCTAATTCCGCAATGGTCTGGGAGCTTACATGGGAGTTATCCTCAGGACAATAGTTCACCAGGCAACGGAAGGGTTGTTCTGTTCCCTCCGTTACCCTTCGAATACGAGTCTCTGCATGCAACTATAGAGTTTACTCTCTGTCGTGGCCCCTTGAATCACCACCACCCCACTCGCACCCCCTCTTGGACGTTGGGGCATCACAAGCTGAAATTTCAGCTGGGACCTTGGGTTGCCTCCTGGTTAAGACCTTTGAGGCATTGGGAGGGAACTTAAGGCCCGTACTTCTCGTCATGATTGCCTCACATGCAAATCTATTTAAAGCGGCCACCTTTAGTCTCATGATGGAAGAATCATGTGTCCAGTGGCATCTCAGCACTTGATGGAGGATGTAACAATGATATTGAAACATGCGCTTTCTATATGCCTGGCGCTCCCTGTGAAGCTGCTCCGCCTCCGCTGGGATTCTGCTTTGGAGACGTCAAAGGTCTTGCTGGACCACATGAAGAATATTTTATGGTATGCTCCTCTTGAGGTGGAGATACTTTTCGGGGCCTAAATCTTCTCCATATCATCGCAGAATTTGAGGGACTAACAACACCGGTCTCTTGCAGCCACTCCTGGTCTGTTGAAACATGCTTAGAAGAGTGTTCACCTGACTGTCCATAGGGACCCTCTCCCAAATTGTTCAAGCAGATCCAGCCTCAACAGTCTCAAAAGCAGCTAAAATATCTCCTCTTGACCTTAGTTCGCTACATGTGGCAGTTGGAAAGACCAAGGGAGAAAGTCTTCAGATACTTCCTCCTTTCCCAAGAAGAGTGAGGATCGATCCTTGGGACTCGTGCCCTGTCTTGCTGTGTCCAGCTCTTCCAGAAATATTCATAGGAGCGCAACTATCCCTATTTTCAAGGGTTTGGTCAGGCATAGCGGATGATGTGTCGGTCCTTTCCACTCTAACTGATAGGTACAGGCTTCATTTCAAGGAGCATCCTCTGCGATCATGGTCTCTCATCAATCACCAGTCCAAATCGGGCCATTTAAGAGAAAAGGTGCTCTCTTTATTGCTGAAGGGTACGGTGAAGATGGTAAACAAACAACCAGACACAGGCCTTCTATTCCCAGATTTTTCTGGTGGCAAAAAAGGCTGACAGTTTTGGCTCATAATAAACCTTTCCGCCTTAAACAAATTTCTTTGGGAAGAATACTTCAAGATGGAAACAACAGCTTCGGTCAGTAAAACCATACTCTTCAGGATACGTATCTTTATATCCCCATCTTCTCTCCACGCAGGAAATACCTGCAGTTTTGTCTCGACCAGGAGGTAGATCAGTTTTGAGCTCTTCCATTTGGACTTGCCACCGTTCCAAGAGCTTTTACCAGAGTGATTGGGTAGTCACAGCCCACTTATAGTCTCTAGGGATTTAAATCCTCCAGTATCTTGATGACTGTTTGATACACAACGTCCTCAGAGATTCTCTTCTGAAGGACTTGTTCCACTGTTGGTCTACATTGACCAGTCTCGATCTTATCTCAAACCTAGAGAAGTCAGATCTCATCCCTTCTCGGTACTTCGTATATGTGGGGATGAATTTTCCAACCTGTCTCGGGAGAGTTCTTGTTCGTCTGGACAGGATCAACAAGATCCTGTCCCTCATAATGGTTCTGCTGATGTAGACCTCGTGAACTCAAGTTTACCTCTCACTCTTGGGGACCCTGAACACAGCGGCGGACATTGTTATCTTAGGAAGACTTTACTTGCACCATCGCCAGTTCCTGCTGCTAGAAAAACTCGAGACCACACAAGGATCCTCTATCTGTAGGGATCCCCCTGGGACCCGATTTTACAACTACCGGTCTTCCCCATCACCTGTGTTGGTGGCTGAATCGAGCCTGGTTTCTGACCAGTGTCCCAATTCACGACCCCGAACCCTACTACTTTGTTTACACTGACGCATCTTAGACTGGGGCACTCACTTGGAGCCAGAGAGCATACTTCTTCAGGGACCTTAGCAGTTTTTCTAGCCCAACAGGGATGTGTCCTAAAATCAATTATTGGATTATACTATGTGTGATCAGTAATAATTCAGAAAGGATTAAAGATGTTAATAGATTATGGTTGATTTGACATAACTAACTCGCTCCGGTAGCATAAAACAAGTCGGTTTGGTATCGGTATTTAACATTTGTCGATATCTAATCGTGCTTGATCTCCCAATGCTAAAACGCCAAAATATAAACAACCGAAATATTACACAAAAGTCAATAATGGATTGAAACGAGAATTTCACTGTTTGGAATAAAGTTTAAAGGGACATGAGTATATTTTCTGCCATTCCTTTAAAGTAAATGTTAAGAGGAACTTTCCAAATTCGACCCAGACCAATTTTGAGAAGTTCTAGCAGGCAGTCAGCAATCTGAATCTACTTACAGGCAGGAAACAGTTAAAATTCTTGGCAAACTCTGTAGAGTTGTATTAATATTGCCACATTCCAATACAGACACTGAAAGGACATTTGTTTTATGAAGAAAATTCAGACTGACTCCAGAGGAAACCTGGATTCAGTAACTAGACATTATCTACTAAGTATTGAGATCAACAATAATGAGGACTGCCACAAAAATAATCCAGATAATTATCTCCTAATAGACGTTAAAAATGCGTGTGGTACATATAAGGAGAGTATGATAGGCAACAAATTACCGTGAAAGGACCAATGTGATGGGATGATGTGCATATTTTAATACTATAAAATGAAATTTGTTCAATAGTTGTAATTTGTGTTCATTTGATTGCCAAAAATCAGGTCGATGAAAATGCTTCCTCTTTTGAAGTCCAAACTCCTGACAAAATTTGCAAATCTCCTTATCTGTCCTAAGCTGATCTATCTTTTTTGTCAAATGTATGTGGATATGTTAGAAAAGATTGTAGAAAATGCCAATTTGATTGCACTAGGTACTAGATAAAAAGTATTTCTCTAATTAATATTTACAGGCCAGAAATGATTTTCCAGACTTTCACAATAATATTACTAATATGACCTATGTGTTCCAGGTATCCATGAAATATAGACACTTTTTCATTATTGAAAATATCGAGTTGCTCAATCCAGGTACACTATCCATTCTTTAAACTCCCATTTCCCACAATTGTGCTTCCTCACCTGAATGCATTTTAGGCAAATGTCATCTAGCTCAAGTAGATCCACCTTTCCACTTTGAACACCAAAACTAAAATGGCATATTTATCATCAAATTGACAGACCGCAGAGAAAAAATCACGTATATACTGCATGCTCTGACTTTGATTGGTCAGAGTTGACTACCAGTCAAAGAGCCATTCATATTGCAAGTGACAAATACCAAGCCCCACTCACGAACCCATTTCTGCACATGTGCTTTGCACTCATACAAAAAATGGGTTCACTCATGGGAAACGTGGTCTGTATGGTATATGCAATAGGAATCCCTTGCCCATACCAGTATTATATGAGGTCATGTTCCACTGACGTACTTTATAGCTACGGACCACTGCATTATTCAGTTATTTAATTAATCATTAACTACTTTTGCAAATTAAAACATTGTAGCAATCAGCTTTTACAATACTGTAATGCTTTTATTACATTGTTAAACTGACCCAGACCTTGTGCTTTTGAACTTAAGCAAGCTTCTACTTCAAAATAGAAGGCAGAGTATTTGACAGACTCTGATTGTCATCTATTTTGCTCATTTTCCCCACAGGTTGTATAACATAATCATTTCTTCAGTTTTGGTCTTCGAGTTTTACTCTGTGGAATCTAAACATGGCTATAAACTGCAAACAGTTTTGCTGTTAATAATATTTAAGGCCCATTTCGCATTGATATGTCTCTTTGCCCGTCAGGGTTAGGGTTACATAATTCAAAACAACAAGTTGTATAACATAATCATTACTTCAGTTTTGGTCTTCGACTATTACCCTATGAAATCTTGACATGGCTGTAAACTGCAAACATTTGTGTTGTTAATAATATTTAAGGTCAATTTAATATCAGCAATAGCTTACTCTGTTGCTATTGCTTAGCTAATCTATTTATGTGACAGGAAATACCCGGCTGTATGATGAGAATTCCTCCTCCCATAGAGTTGACTAGAAAGTTCTAGTGAATAAGACTCTCTTCGTAACCCCTCCCCCTCCCCAGTCTTTTGCATGTGTTTCCCACAATTCATCATTCTTTTTCTGGTAGTTATCTTGAGGAAGACGGTGAAATTAGCACTTGAGAAATTGCCTTCGCTAGACAAGTCATCGTAGCGAATTATGCTTTTTCATTAAGTGTTTTCGTAACTACAGGTGGTATTTACCCTGACCAGTATTTTCCTTTCTGGAAGTATTCCGCTCTCTTGTAGAGTTTGGCAATTTGATACCAAGAAAAATCCTGTTCTTAATCTTGGTTAGTCAGTTATTTCCCCTTCACAAATTGTTTGTATGGAGGATTAATCATTGCCTTCTTTTTGAGAATTCCGTATTGTTTTCTTAAGCTCGGATAGGTAAATTGTCCTTTTTTTCCCTATCCCTGTCATTGGCCAGTTGATTTTCTTTCTTTTTTTTTTTTGAAAAACTCACAAAAGCATCTAAATTAATTTTCCTTCAATCTGATTGGTTGGCTATTTTTAAAGCTCAGGAAAGCAGGTTTACACCAGTCTGTTCTTCTTATGTGTGCTTTATATTGAACTCCGATTCAATTTTAATTTATTTAGTATAGTCAATTTATTCCTTTTGCTAGAATATTAATAAAGCCTTTTACCATGCTGGTATTTTGCTTATTTTCATATCCAGTACTCGATAAATCTGGTTTACATCACTTTGTTTTATTCTTACTACCTATATATATAGTTGTGTATATACATACATACATATATACATACATATATATATATATATATATATATATATATTAAATTTTTAAAAAAACTCAGTAGTATTTCTGTCCATTCATATAAATAAGAGATAAAACTTGAGTGGTTTAGCCACCTACAGGTGAGTTCTTGCTTGGTTTCGTTTCGAAAGCAGTTATATATATATATATATATATATATATATATATATATATATATATAACCATTATCTTGTTTTCAGTGTCTCTTTTTTACAGCTATGTCAAAGCAGGAGGTTGGGAGGTGTGGTCACCGCAACCTGGGAAACCCACACCAACTGCCTTTCTTGCACAAAATGCACGAGGACAGACGGCTGTCCTATTTGCTGTCTATGGTCTGACAAGGTTTGGGACCTCGCCGAATCCAGAAGAAATTATAAGAGACATAAGAAGGTCTCGTCTTCATCATCAGAATGTTCGGGTTTTTCCATCTCTGAGTCCCTCGGGTCTCAGAGAGGGATTAGTAGGTGGGTGGGGAGTGAGTCACGCCCTTCCCGTAAGGGAGGAGCAGCACCCTCTACATTCTACTAGGACAGAGAGCGAGTCACACCCTCCTGTGAGGGAGGGCAGCATCCTCTTTTGTCACGAAGGACAGAGAGCGAGTAATGCCCCCCCCCCTGCATGGGAGGAGCAGCACCCTCTACTGCCCCACAGTTTGGTGTTAGTCAAAAGTGAGTTGCACCCCACCCCCCTCCCCATGAGGGGAGAGCAGCACTCTTTCAGCCCCCGTGGCCCATTGTCGGCGACAGGTTCATGCCACCCTGAAAGGACTGAGCATCGATCTAAGTCTGTCAGATATGGGAGAGGATCTTCGTACAGATCAGAGTCACCTGACCGGTCATTGACCGGTTATGGTTACCAGGCACCGGTCACCAGGCGAGAGCATACATGTGATTCTACCGGCAGTAGGCCAAAAATACTGTTTAAAGGCCGTCTACCGCACATCCCGTTTCGTAGTCGAAATCTACAGCTTTTGAAAATCTCAAGGAATTTTTTTTTTTTTAAAACCGTTTTTTTTACGCGTTCTATCAACACATAAGATAAACCAGCCAGAACCAGTCTACTGGGAACCGGAAATGTTCCACCTATGCTTTGACGGTGCGACGATGCCTGGTTGATAGTCAGAGTACAATTGTTAAATAACAGCTAGCATGTGTAATAACAAGCAGCTAATTGATTACCTCATTGTTGTAATTTGGAGAGTTTAAGGCCAAATGCGGGATGTTGCTTGAGGTGTTACAAATAATAAAAGGATCAAAGGTAATCCATGATGACCGTGAGTCTTTGATTAAAACTCCTCGGGGTGAAATGAGCTTGGAGCAGTATTGGAGATCAGTCAGCAGCCTCAGAAACCCAGCAACAGGAAAACTTAAGTTAGAACTTCTTTCCAGACTGAGTGTAGTTGTTCTATCATTGAAACATTCCAATGCTGACACAGAGAGGACATTCTCCATTCTTCGGCAAATCCAGAGTGATTCAAGGGAAAATCTGGACCAGAAAACTGTTGAGAGTCAGCTAAGTGTGAAGGTTAACAATCACAGTGAATGTCACCAGTGGTCACCAGACAGTGATCTTGTGAAAGAAACTAAAAATGCCTGTGGATTTTATAAAAAAAATCTTTGCAGTGAACTGTGAGATGTACAACTCTTCCTTTTTCATTTAATTAACAATATACTGGCTCATATTAACTAACTATTATTGTAAAATTTTCCATCAGATTCTGAATCTGAATCATGTTCAAAATTTGTGTTTTATTATAATATGAAGAGAATACATATTATGTGACAAAATGAACTTGTTTTGTTTTCAATCCCCTTGGAACACGTACAATTTATGCCGATAAAAAATCTACCTTTTTAGAAGCCAATCTACTGATCAAAATTTGTAAATCTACTGGTTTGAAATCCTGGTTCTGTCACATGTATGCGAGAGTCACCAGTCATAGGGCTATGAGTACCGGTCATTACCGGTCATTCGATGCCCATTGGTATGGGGAGAGAGTCCGGGTCGAGACCCCCTCCCTCCAGACTACCGTTTAATCCCCCTTGGGATTTTGATTCATCGTACCAATGTAGGACTAGGGAACTTTTTGTTTAGAAAATGTCTATTTTAGTCAAGTCTACATATTTAGCTGATTTTGCCATAATGTCTAGTGAGCTTATGATATGGCGATGTGTACGGTGTCTGGTGTCTGTCATCCATCTGTCAACAGTTGTTTGTTACCACTCTGCAGATCATGTTATTTTTCCCTGAAGTTGATCAAACTTGAAATATAGGTTTATATCATCAATATCTCGGATGATTCAAATATGACCAAAATGTATGCATATTAATGAGCGAGAGACACACATATTAATAAGATGATCTTGAATGTGATTGGCTGAGTTTGTTACCACTCTGGGGCCATATTTCTGATATGAGTTTTGATAAAACTTGGAATATAGTCTTATTTGCACGAGTCCAATAATGAGCGATATCCATGCATAAATGAGTTGATCTTTCTTCAGATTCATTCAATTTGTTACTACTCTGAAGCGTTTTTATCTAATTTTGAGTAAATTGGATAAATAGACTTCAGTCATCAATAGGTCCAATGAGTTTTATTATGAGCAAGATTTGCACATGTTAATGAAATTCAGTGCAGTTGGCAATGGTTCTAAAATTGTAATCAATTTAAGCAATATCTTTTTGTTGCACATAACAAGCTGTTCTCTCAATCTCTATAAATTATAACAAGGGCAGTAACCAATGATATTGACCATTGAGAATCACAGGTTTTGAGTCAAAGAGTTCTTCATCTCGCAAAAAATTTTTAAAACCAGATATATAAAATAAATATTTGAATAAATGATGTGTCATTTAAAAAACAATAAACAAAAATTAGCAAAATAATACACCTTAAGGATCAAAATGAATAATTTATAATTTATAAGTGAAGGAAAAGTATAAATTGAAATATTGTTAGAGGAAATGTACAATTGTAGGAAACCATGTCTAAATTCAGAATTTTATTTACTGAGAATTATATCCAAAAATGTTGCCACATTTGAAATTCTTAAATATTTGGAAGGAAGTTTAATATGTTTGGTGAAATAGAGTTTGATAGCTGCTTGTATTACCACGTTAAAGTGTATGAAACATTTGTATTTATATATGTTATCACATGTATTGTGCATTATTTCATGGCATTATATATATTCTTTGCTATTACTCACAGAATGTTTTGAATTTGTATTCTGTATTTCTCGCTTTTAATAAAAAAAATGCTTTTCTTCTGAAACACTTCCATACAAAATTAGCAAGAGTAAAGAAATCCATGGCATTAAAAGAAATACAGCCTGTGAATTATAATTTCACTTTGTGTCAAAGACAATATTAATAATCATAGAACCAATTTAGAGGTAAATTGTTCTCCATCAAACTTGTTCTGTAAAAATTGACTAAAAACATTATATCCACAATAATTTCTTTTTCTTCAGTACCCAATAATTTGTACTTTATTGGTATTCAAAGATTCCTGCCAAACATAGCATGCATCATCATTGTGCTTGTGGGATGGCCTGATCATCTGTTTGTTAGCACAAGTGTGTTATCGCTACTTCTCCTAACTTTTTGGAAGAATGCCATGAAACTTTATAAACACATTCATCTCAAGGTCTAGTCGGTCCTAAATTAAAATGGTGCCAGTCTGACCTAAAATATGGCTGCCATGACAACCAAATTGAGAATCTCCTTGTCACTGGAAAATCATATCAAGATGGGGTTTTCTATGGTATCTAGTTCGTCCTGAATGAAACAATGTGGACATAATTATTGTGGCCATCTTGAAAATCTAGATATTGCTACACCTCCAGAATTTATGGTCATATTGACATAGGGAATGCATCAAAAGACTTCTCATGATATCTGGTTGGTCCTAAATGAAAATGATACCTCGCAGACATCCAATATGGCTACCACAACGAACACATTGAAAATATTCTTGACACGAATTCTCCAGAATAGAAGGGTTTCTAATGGTGTTTACTTTGTCTTAAATGAAAATTGTCCCGATCTTAAATCCAATATGGCCACCACAATGGCTAATTTAAAATCTTATCACTCAAGAATGTCAGAGATAGTCTCCACACTCGACAGTTAAAATGAAGAAATGGTCTTATCTTGAATTCCTAGAAATTCAAATGAATTGCTAGAAATTCAGAAGAGCGTCAGTCCCTTCAAGGGAATCTTGTTTCTTCATATATGTTTTTAACAGCAGTAGAAGAAATTGTACAGAAATAATCCTGCTGGCTCAGATTTCTTGGCCAAATGATTGATCTAAGACCACTTATACCTCTTGTTTCTCACTTCAAGTATCTTGTGTTTGCCCGCAAAATTGATAGGAAAACAATCTTTTATCAACAGAAAAGGTAAAGCGTAATTGAGACATTTAAATATATTTCTTGAATAGAAGCGCGGTGACAATGTTTCCACTTTTATTGTCCTGACCTCAATGTTTTATGTTTGATGAGGGAATTAATATAAGGCCACTGGACTGGACCAAATTGGTTTAAGACTCTTTAAATGCTGCTGGTCCATTAATTGCAGCAATCATTACACACTTGTTAAATCTTAGCATTACAACACTCATGCAGTTTCCCAACATGTGGTATCTTGGTAGATTTCAGGAAAGCTTTTGATCTAAGGGACTACAAAATTCTTCTCCATAAAGTTGAATCACATCACTGTGGAGAAATGACAATAAAGTGGTTTGTAATATATCTTACAGGAAGATACAAAAACATCGCAATGAAATAAGTACTCTCCAATGAAATATTTATAATACAGTGTACCACAGGGTTAAATATTAGGCCCTTTTTTGTCAAGCCTACATTAGTAATGAAGCAATACATATCACATGACCAGCATTGGTTTCATCAACAATTTGTTATGGTTTTGGTTAAAGTTTTTCATTTGCACTTATATTTCCAAAATTCCTTGATATATTCTCATTATACATGTACTTTGCATGATTCTAAGACAATTCATTATGCGGCTTGTTTTCTTGCCCCTTTGACCATTTGATCAAGGAAAAAATTTTAAAAAATTTCCGTATGTTTTGGTAATTCCGAAATCCCTTCATGGATTTTGTTCATTCTTGGGATCCATCATCATGAAGCTAGAATACTTTACATGTCATTGTGTCCAAAATCAAAGTAAAGTTTCCTTCCTTGGTTTAAAAAAAATTATTGTTTATATTTGATAAATCCCTTGATGGATTTTATTCATACTCTACTTGAGGTCACTCATTATGAAGTGAAGACAATTCCTAAACCACTTGATAGATTCTTGTTATACTTGGTATGAATCTAAGACAATCCATTCTGTGACATGCTCACTCGCCCCTTTGACCTTGCAGTGAAGGTCACAGCCATTTTTCTTGCTTACATTTCATGAATCCCTTAATACAAATAAAACTTTTTAAAAATGGTTTTTACTACAGCCACAAAAAGGTGCTAGAAGCAGCAATCGGTTTCTTTTATAAAATTAATTAATTGCAACTTGTTGCACATAACAAAGTCTTTGGAGTATGTGTGGTAACAACCCAACGTAATTTTCAGTTGAAATATTTCATGAAGTTCAAAATCCATAATGAAAGTCTTTCATAAATGTGTCACTTCTGGGTTTGAGACTATGCATATAGTTTTCAGTAGCAGGGTGGAAAAAGTCCTTCAATTTTGTAAAATCAAAATTCACAGCAATAATATAATTTGTCATGTGCAGATTTTGTTTTCTCTTTCAGCAAGATTAAGACGAAAAATACAGTTTGGGGGAGGGGGTATTTCTATATTGAGGAAGGCGTGTTTCATCCAATCAGCTTTAGTTCATAAATCTTAGAAGATATAATGTCATCCCTTTTCCTTCAGGGTACAATTTTCTTGGCTTTCGTGGTTGTGAATTTAAAGACCCAAGAAACAATTATTCTTATGTGGAAACAGTAGGAGCCCCTTTGCTTAATCCACAGATTTAATCACCAAAGAAAAGGGTATTTTGCAAAACCATAAAATTGACACTCATAAAAATAAACTAATTCAAGATATTTCCCATCTATTTACATATTTACGTTATATGATTCTTCAATTTTGCTCAATTACAGCCTCATGGATAAATTCAATTGGAGCATTTATAAAGTGTTGTGTATTTCTTTGCAGACAGGTTATATATATATATATATATATATATATATATATATATATATATATATATATAGATAGATAGATAGATAGTAGAATCGGTGGGTAGATTGAATGAAACTAGAGCAAGAGAAAAGTGTTTCATGCAGATAAAACTTTACATTTCCAAGACCTGTCAGCAAGGACATTTGGATGTGTCCAAGATGTCATTCTTGTAATCAATGTGCCTTTTCATTTCAGACCTTCAAGTTGGAGATGAATTTTTAGAGGCAATCATAAACAATAATCAGAAGGTTGAAGAAATGATAAGAAACAAAAAGATTCCAAAACAAAGTATCATCGAGGTAGCAATGAAACGAGATAGATATTCCATCGGTGTCCAGCGGGTCCTAATGGAAATGTCCAAGGTTCTCAGAATGAAGATTTTCAAGGCTGTAGGCGTCTGGTGCGGATATAGACCAGAAGATCCTCACACTCCTGTGTTTGTGATCACTCTCAAAGACCAGAAATGCATACTGAAGAAGGAAGAGATCCCAGAACCTTTTCTTGATTATACAATTATCATTCGGCATAAGTATGTTCCTAACGATGAAGAAAGAAGTATTGGAGAACAGTATGGTAGCAAGAGTGTTAGATCTGAGGATATCGCTCATGTGAACAACTGTATTGCAATGCACACTGAGAGTCTTATGAGGGAACATAGTAACCTGAGTATAATTAGACCAAGCCCCATTAAATCATGTGGCTACATGAAGAAGGAAATGCGAGTGAAAAAGGATACATGCATAGTTTTCTATGTTCCTGTGAAGGGAATTGTACCAGTAGGGGAAAATGAGTTTCCAAAAGTTATTGATGGAATAGTTACTGACGTCAGGGAAGGAGAATTTGTGTTATTTAGAGACCACAATGCAATGCTGTACCACCAAAATATAAGGATAGGCTGCTGTATAAGTAGATGTAAGATTGGGAGTTTGGGCGGATTTGTAGACCTCCCTGATGGAAACGTTGGTTGCCTCACAGCTGCTCATGTTGTGTTAACGGATGAGGAGATTCAGAATTATATTCTAAATGGAGATGAAGAAAGGAGGAGAATTAATTACCGCCTTGCGCAAGGAGAAACACTAATAGAAATGCACCAACCTCGACCATTACTGAATCATAGATCTTTTGGAAAAGTACAGACTATAGCCTTAGAAGCTGGGGACATTTTTACACCGTCTGTTGATGCAGCTATCATACAAATTACTGATGATGATAGGAAACCAGAAACGGGAAATTTTCCTGATGGTAATTTTGAAAACATTGGTAAGGATATAATGTTTATAAAGCATGTTGTAAAGCAATGACAACCTTAACCACAATAGTAATGTGACTAGACCATTTTAATTTTTAACAAATCTCGTAAGTCAGTCTTGCTTCAGTTTGGCTACAATTTAATACTCATTACTAGATTTAGTTTCAGGCACATTCCTTTTAACAATTGAATGAAATTATTTAAATTTTCTACGTAGTTTTGTATCATTTTTTCTTTCTCTTTTTTCTCATTCTTTCAATGCAAGCATCATCATCATAGGCACTAGTAATGTCAAATGCAAGCTCATCAAAGAAGATATGTCCAAGACTAACTTATCTGAAAATCCCGATTAGCCTATTTTCAGTGTTAAGTGTTGCACACCATGGGGAAGAACTAATTTACTTAATATTCTCATTCAACCTGACTTTTGAATGATTACAATAAATCAATGCCAAGCGAGTATGGTAAAGGTCTGTACAACTCATTTCTTCTGATAGGTCTAGCTCCTCTTTTATGATCCAGTGTCATGAGTTTTAAGATTTTTTATTAAGAATGAAAATGAAATAAAACAAAACAATTCATCATTATTCTGTACAGGTTCAGCTTATTGAATAGAAATACAATGAAAACGTGTGTGTGTATGTGTGTGTGTGTTGATACTAGGCCAAAATTACCTGACTGTCTGGGTTTTCACTGGAATATTAGGCTGTTATTGTGTAAACTCGAACAGTAGGAATTAATGTGCCTGTATCAAGAATGCTAGTGTAGGCGATCTACATTTTGTTTATATCAAGAACACAACTGTACCTTTTTCTGAAACCAGACAAAAATGTTTAATGTCGGTTGTCAGTCGATTAGGCAACTGCTTTTACATCTTTCAAAGCCTCATTCTGAACATAGCAATCAGCTGAATATATCTTCGTAGATTTCTTGAAATCACCCAAGAGTGAATGACACTATGTGTTTAACATGTTCTGAGTTAAGAGATCAACAAGTTACTTCACATTTTCATCGAAAAAGACCAATCCATATATGTCCACATATAGCACATGAGAAGCAACAACCATCCTTGTCACCAGAAAATAATATTGACGGTGAATTAAAACAACTCAAACATATCACCTCAATGGACTCGCGAAATGATGGTGCTTGACTGACGGTGAGATTGGTTTGAAAACATATGTCAGACAGAATAATTACATTATTTTATCCACTTATTAGCAATAATGTGAATGTACTTAGAACTAGTGATGAAAATGAGGTGCCAGGAGTAAGGAAAAATGATATAACAATTTTAAATAGATTAATGCATCGATGTAAATAAGTACGTTTTGTTCTAGTACTATATCCGGTCATCCCTTCATTAAGCTCTCCATCAATTCCTTTATTCAAGAGTTGGTTTGAAGGTTTTGTTCTACAACTATCCAATCATCCCTTTATCAAGCCGTCTGAATTCTTTCATTCAAGAGTTGGTTTGAGGGTTTTGTTCTAGTACTATCCAATCATTTCTTCATTAAGCTCTCCATCAATACCTTCCTTCAAGAGTTGGCTTGAAGAAATGTAAAATTATTTTTGGATGCTGTTGGGTTTTAATATTTGTCTACAACAGTGCATTAGATTTTAACAGAATATTTATAAATCGATCTAAAATAAATATAACAACTAGGTTAAGAATAAATTAAAACATTTTTGGTTCATGCAAGGGGACAAAATTCAATACATGCATCATAATGTAATGCAGAATGTTTTGTATGGTACCGACTTGAATGCTGAAAGATACTTCCAATTATTTCAATGACAACTGCAAGTGAGGCAACATTTGTCTAAAGTAAACTGCATGACACAATATGAAAGAGGTAGATATACTACTAGGTTTTAAATGTGATGATACAAATTTGGTTACTTAGGTATGACATGGGTCATTTAATTTGAATTATCTATAATTATAGGTTTGATAAGAGAAAATCCTCTGCTCTACACCAGTGGGGAACTTGTGGATGACACAGAGACTTTTCAGAATGAATCTCGGGTGATCAAATTTGGATGCATCACAGGCTTAACAAATGGCTGTCTGACAAGCAGTGAGAGTTCTGTCCGACCAGTGGATGTTTGGGGCAATTACTGTTTTCCTGTTATGTTTATGCAGCTTGAAGTGTTAAATCAAGAGCACGAGTTTGCAGCTGTGGGTGACTCGGGAGCGTTGGTCTTCCTTTGTGTAGGTAACAACATTCGAAATCTACGTGCACTTGGATTGGTTATTGGTGGAAACACTGCAGGAGGCTCATGTGTTGTCACTCCTATCAAAGCTGTATTTACGAAGCTTGGATTAACAAGTAACAGGTTCAAAGTGTTTCCTGCTAGTCAACTGTCACAACTTACAGAACGTATCAACGCTCAAAGACAAGCATATTCCGAGCAAAATGAATTCGTAAACAGACTATCGGGAAAAATTGACTTCATTGAAACAAAGATCGCTACAGTAGAAGAAACAGTGAATTCTCTGAAAGAAAACACGAAGAAGCTAGATCAGAACATGATGGACGGCTTTAACAGGATGGAGCGTTTATTCAGCCAAATGAGTGGGGTCACTCTACCAGGCGAAGTGGGCAACTAAGTCGCTGAAAAATGTCAACTTCACATTTTTGTATTAGAAGAGTCTAAATGACAGCTCAACACTCAAAGTCAAGCACATTCCAAGCAAAATGAAGTCATAAACAGACTATTGGGGAACTTTATTTCATTGAATAGCGATCTTGGCTACAGTAGAAGAAAAAGTGAATTGTCTGGAACAAAACATGAACAAACACGTATAATCTGTGCAGAGGGGAATTGTAAACACACTATCAGAGAAAATTGACAGGATCCCTTAGAAGAAAAATGAACAACATTAAAAGAAACTTTAAACATTATAATGGCGTTTTTGAGCAACAAAATCCTAATATCACTATATTGTTGTTCAATATATTTCAATACATTTTCATTTTCAAAATGAAATCAATTGATTATGCAGCTGATTGGGAGTTTTCTTTAGTTTATTTCCTTCATTTTATAGTTGAATCAAATATTTTGTATTTCATCTGTGATAAATGTTGCAAACAATGTTGTTGATTTGTGTGATATCACACTGATCTCAGTCCTGTTTAATAACATTTTAGTCTTTGAGCCAGCAATAAAAGAGCATGATACAAAGTTGGCGAAAAGACTGGAATAAATTCCACGAACATGCTAAGCTACGCAGGATGAATTCCAGTGACTTCAAGACAATTGATTTATCTTAGTTACCGATGCAGAAAACTTTATTTTGAGGATGAAATATTTCAGGATATTCAGCACACTCGAGTTTCCGGCTGGATCGAACCTCAGTGTACTCAAAACTTTTTTCAGTATGATAGAAACAGTTATGAGATCATTAGGAACATTTAAAGTTGAACACAGGGTTTAACCTCACGTGTAGATGCTCTTGAATTGAAGAAATCAGTTAATGAAAGTGAGGCATAACCCTATCAGAATGAAAGAAATAATCTGTCAGTAATAGAAAAGATAATTAAGTGCATTGAAGTTTAAGTATCCTAGAATACAAGCTCCTTCAGTATACTGCAACCTGGATTTGGTATAGAACCAATCAGCTATGCCTAACATGCTTTACCATCTTAAATTTCCATTTTGTTTTAACTGACAAAAGCAAATTATCTCACACCATAATTATCTGTATCGGCTACATGTAAACACGATCAATATTTATGACACCTAATATTCAGCTCGTGAAATTCTTGAACTAACATTTTTAAGACAAAGTTGTGGAGATGTAAACAAGTAGACCTCTGAAAGAATTTAACAACATGACTCTTATTTTTCTCTTCATACACATGAAACATGAAAGCTGCATTCATTTTAGATATAGATTCTTGTATTCTGAGTAAACAAACAAGCATACACATACATACACATATGAATTCTATGTAAACAATTATACACATGCATATATATATATATATATTCTGTGTAAACAAACAAGCATACACATCCATATACATATGTGTTCTGTGTAAACAAACAAGCATACACATACACATATGTATTCTGTGTAAACAAACAGGCATATACATACACATATGTATTCTGTGTAAACAAATAAGCATACACATACATACACACATGAAAAAATATATGACAATTTTCAAGAGATATTAAATCAATGCAAAATATGACCGTTGTTGCCACAGCCTTTGTACATACTGCTAGCCTGATGTCTCTTTCTACCTCTCACTCTCTCTATATTGTTAATTAACAACCAGATTTTGAAACTTCATTTTTCAAATAAAAACTAATTCTTGTGGCTGAAATATCCTTTCCAACATAAGAATTCAACAATCGATCAGCTTAATCATAGACACGCAAGCAAAATATTTATTTTATTTTAATTAAAGATAAGTTTGTTTTTAATTTAATTGAGAGAATGGTCTTAAAAATGTATTTTAATAGCAGTAATACATGACCTACTACTAATGGACAGCTTACCTTTCCAGGGCGCATAGTCCCTCGTCCAAGCTACATGATTTTACATCATTCCGTCCTCCAATCAGTATTGGAAACTTCTAGAATTGAAAAGATAAAGATCCCAGTCTAACTCCTGTGTGACAGCCAACATACGAGTTACTATCCTCATTTCCTTTGATGTTTGTACGCGGTAGACGTGTACAATTTTACTAGTCGAAAAATGACTTCGTTTTTGGTTTGAAAATGTATTTTCTGGTATTCCACATATACGTATGTATTTTTGTTTCTGTTGAGTCTAGTCTCCTCAATCCTTGCTACAGCTGAGTGTTATTTTAAATTGGGAGGGGGTGCACCATGTTTGGTGAGTAATGCTGTAGATAACACTGGTCTACAATTTTTTAGAAGTCGTCTGCTTCAGAGATAAAAAGTGCTATTTATTAGGGATTTTGATGTGCTGAATTAAAATATGTCAATTAAAACAACTGATTGGCTACTGTTACCAAGATATTTCAGTTTTTACATTTTACGTCTATGTATATTGTGTACATAGTAGAAATTTAATCATAAATTGTAATCCTAGGTCTTTTCATGTGTTTATGGTGGCTTTACATGATAATATTTCACCTGTAATGTTCATGTAACACTTTAAGAAACAGCAAAAGGGTTATATAAATAAAATATATATTGAAACAAATGTCAAAGAACTATTATGTATATGTAAGTACATATTTTAGTCCTTATTCAGTGTCTACTCAGCACTTCTTGGTTTTTCTCTTGTATTCATTAAATGGAGCATCTCTTGTCACTGTCCCGCAATAGTCTGCAAGCATTGATAGGCTAAATTTGCCCTGATATTGTTTCTCGATTGTTGCAATGTCCTGGTGAAATCGCTTGCCGTGCATGTTGCTCACTGCTCCGCAGTTTGTTGGAAAAAAACTAGATGAGAGTGCAAAAAATGTATCTTTAGTGACATGTTGCAACCAAGGCTTTTGTATGCCTTGAGGAGGTTTTCCACCAACTCCCTGTATTTGTCTGCTTTGTTGTTTCCGAGACAATTTGTTGCCACTAACTGGAAGGCTTTCCATGCCGTCTTTTCCTTGCCACGCAGTGCACGGGGAAATGAATCATCTCGAAGAAGTTCACGAATCTGAGGACCAACAAAGACACCTTCCTTTATCTTAGCTTCACTTAACCTTGGAAATTTCCACAGAGGTACTTGAAAGCTGTTTGTGTTTTGTCCATGGCCTTGACAAAGTTCTTCATCAGACCCAGCTTGATGTGCAAGGGTGGTAACAAAATCTTCCTTGATTCAACAAGTGGTGGATGCTGAACACTTTTCATCCCAGGCTCCAATGACTGTCGGAGTGGCCAATCTCTCTTGATGTAGTGGGAATCTCTCGCACAACTATCCCATTCGCAGAGAAAACAGCAGTACTTTGTGTATCCAGTCTGCAGACCAAGCAAGAGAGGAAGAACCTTGAAATCACCACAAAGCTGCCACTGATGTTGGTCATAGTTTATGCACCTCAAAAGTTGTTTCATGTTTTCATAGGTTTCCTTCATATGGACTGCATGACCAACTGGAATTGATGGCAAAACACTGCCATTATGCAGCAAAACAGCTTTAAGACACGTCTTCGATGAATCAATGAACACTTTCCACTAATCTGGATCATGAACGATGTTGAAGGCTGCCATCACACCATCGATGTTGTTGCAGGCTACAAGATCACCTTCCATGAAGAAGAATGGGACAAGATCCTTTTGACGGTCACGGAACATGGAAACCCTAACATCACCTGCCAGGAGATTCCACTGCTGTAGTCTGGAGCCCAACAGCTCTGCCTTACTCTTGGGTAGTTCCAAATCCCTGACAAGGTCATTCAGTTCACCTTGTGTTATGAGGTGTGGTTCAGAGGAGGAGGATGGAAGAAAATATGGGTCATGTGACATTGATGGTTCAGGACTAGAAGTTTCATCCTCGTATTCTTCCTCGTCTGACTCAAGTGAGAATGATTCTGGAGCATCAGGAACCGCCAGTCCTTCTCCGTGGGGTACTGGGCATATAGCTGATGGAATGTTTAGATAATGCACAGTCCACGTTTCTTCTTTGACACACCTTTCCCAACTGGAGGCACCATGCAGAAGTAACAATTGCTGATATGATCTGTTGGCTCTCTCCAAATCATTGGCACTGCAAAAGGCTTAGATTTCCTTTTCCTGTTCAACCACTGGCGAAGATTTGTTGCACAAATGTTGCAGCATATGTGTGGGGCCCACCTCTTGTCCTCATCTCTAATTTTGCAGCCGAAATAAAGGTGATAGGCTTTCTTACCATAGTGGTTATACTGCGCTTTTTTGATGCAAAAGTCACTTCACCACAAACATAGCAGAAGTTATCTGCATTGTTCACACAAGTACGAGGCATCTCGGCTCACTTTCGCTAAACAGAAATGTGTCCTTTTGCAAAATCGAAACACTGACAAATAAGAGAGCACGACACTGGATGATTTGTAGAGCTAATATAGGACAATTTCTTCAGCAAAGTGATGTTTGTTTAGCTATGATTGCATCATCCATGACTTATAGGAATAATATCATGCAATTCATATCATGTATGACGCAATACCAGCTTCAGATTGCATTATTCATTGGTTTGCCTAAAAAGCAAGTACTGTCCAAAACCAGTCATAGATTTATTCATAGATCCAGTCAAAGATGTATTTTAGTCATTTCTGGTTTAAATTGAGATCCCTTCATTTTATAACTCACTCATTGTCCACCATTCCCAAATCAAGGGTTGTATATACTGACCCAGTATCATATCTTTTAAACTCGAGCCAATCAACAATTTTAAGCATCATTTTCGTTCTCAGTGACCCAGAATTAGTAAAGTTTGACAACATTTATTGCGGAAGCATTTTGGCTGTAGACCAGTGTTATGTTTCTCTAAAATCTTCAAAAGTGAAAAACCACAGTTTTAATACATAATTTTATGTAAAAGCATGATTCCATGTTCATACCATTTTTGCGAAAAGATTAACTTATTATCAACCATAATAATTTTCATTTAAGTACAAGGCTTTGATTGAAATAAAATCATATTTCATGGAGAGACTTGCCACCAGAGACAACTATGCTAAAAAACATCCTTCCAAAAGGGATTAAATTTATTTGATCTGTCCACATGGATAATAATGTTATATCTGCTCCACCTATCTCGTGGAACTTACTGAAGAGAATTGTTTTCCACAAGGTGAATTTACACGTCTTAGATTTTCTTTACCTAAGATCTTTTTAACTTTTCTGAAAGGATAATAGATGTGTCATAGTGAGTCTTCCACCAACAATCGCATTTATGATTATGGATCTTGTAATTTTGTCTCTATTACTGCTCCAAATAAAACTAAAAAGTATTCTTTTAATTTTTGTAATAATATATCATCGTGACTAGGTAAGAGAGTAAAAACAATTCGAAGTTCCAAAGATTAAATTACGGTAATTTTTCCTATACATGAAAGATGGCACAAAAGAGCAGTTATTGAGCCGTTTTGTGCGCTATTAATTTTCATTTCAAATTTAAACTTTTTTTCAAGACTAATTCCAAGTAACTTGAATGTTTTTCTTATGATTAAGGTACAGATTTATTTTGGTAGCAATTCTCTGCAACTTTCATACAGACATAAAAAAGCAAATTGTTAGTTGTTTTATGAAAAGTTACTTATAAACCAGAACAATTTCAAAATTTATCATGAAGATCAAGAACATTTTGCACTGAAGTGGTATCACCATCTAATAAAAGGGATAAATTAATAGAGTACTGACTTATTTAAAACTCTTTGAGTTACTGCAGTTCTATGTGATATTTAGTAGCAGAACTTAGCAATTCAGCACAAATTATAAACAGGTATGGAGAGGGTCACCTTGTATGACTCGCCTTTGAAGTGCATAATGGTTGTATGAAGGCTTGATGGTCTTTCATAATATTCAGATAATGCTGATTCAGCATCAAATATAGCCACCATTACCAAATATATTAGAACATTAAAATATGTGCTTTTCAGAAAATATTAAAAAGAATTGGGCCAATTTTGACAGCATCCTCGCATAAAGGCCTTTCTGTTGTGTACCAGTGATGCTGATCTGCCATACAATATGGCCAGTCATTACTAAAACTTATTTTAAGAAACACAAAACTTGTAAACTTCTTCTAAACAATTGCTCAACTGAATTTGACATAAGTTGAAAACATTATGGTATAAACATTTGTGCAAAAAATGCTGATTCGCCATCAAATATAGCTGCCTTTACTCAAAATAGAACAACTTACAATTTCTTCTTAATAAAATGTTACCAAATTTAAAAGAAAGAATTCTTATATGGAGGGCTTTTACGTTTGTAGAAATAATGCTGATCAGCCATCAACTATATACACAAAAAAGAACATTAAATTGCAGCTTTACAAAAACTGCTAAATATAATTAACCCACATTTGACAGAAAGTGTCTTGACTTAAAGGGTTTTCAAGTTTCTACAAATGATGCCTATCTGACGCCGAATATGGAGCCCATTAGAAAAGAATAATAATTATAAAAAAACATTTTAAACATTTTCTTTCAAAACCCACTGAACAAAACTGGCACAAATTAAAAAAAAAAAACATCCTGGAATTAAGAGCTCAGTTTGATACAAATTATGTCAATCCACCATCAAATAGTCAAATATTGCCACTTTCGCTGTTACTAAAAGTAGAAAACCCTTAAAATATGCTTTCTCAGAAACCGCTCAACATAATTAGACCATATTTGACAGAAAGCATAGTAGCATGAATGGATTTGAAGTATATACAAGTGACGCCGATCTATCTTCAGATATGGCTGTCAGTCCTTAAAAAAAGGAAAGCATTTAAACAACTTTATCTCAAACATTGCTGAACAGAATTTGACCAACTTTGGCAGAACGCATCCTGGCATAAATGCCTTTCAATATTGGACAAATCCTTCACAAATACCATAAAATATGGATGATGATACAAAGAAGATAAACTTCGAATCAATTTGTTTTTCACATATTAGACAAACAGCAGTAGAAGACATTTTTACAGAAAGTATCCTACTGTCTCCGGTTACGTGGCCAAACTGATCACTATCGGACTCAGTTATGCCCCTTGTTTCTAGATTTTAGTATCTTTTATTTGCCATTAGAAATGATTAGGAGTGATAGTAAAACATTCTTTTCACCAGAAAACTCAAAGTGTGATTGAAACTTGTAAAATATTTCTTAAATAGAAGCCTATTCACACAGGGTTTGTGATTTTATTGTCCTGCCTTCACAGTGTTTGATCGTTTGATGCGATAATTAATATTAGGCACCTAAGCTGGGCCAGACTGGCTTAAGACTCTTAAAGGATGCCGGTCCATTGAATGCAGAAAACATTACACATTTGACAAGTTTTAGCATTAAAACTGGCCAGTTCTCAAACATGTGGAACTTGACTAAGGTTACTCCAATCCCAAAATTAACTACTTAATGAATGATGTTAATACTTTTATACTTATTTCAATTCTACAAACTCTTTTAAAATTAATAGGAAAACAAACACGACAGTATTATGGACTTCTTTTATGGTTACAGTCTTTGACATAAAAATCAATAAGAGTACAGGTCAGTATCACTTGTGCAAGGCCTTTTTGATTTTAATGATAGATAAATGACTAAAAACCTAAGATGACATTAAACTTTTATGTACTGTCTTGATAGATTTCAGAAAAGTTTTTGACCTAGGGGACCAGAACATTCTTCTCCATAAACTTATATTTTATTACTGTGGAGAAACAATTTTAATGTGGTTTTCAGCATATCTTAGTGGGAGATACTAAAACATCACAAATAATGGAGTGCCCTCTAATGAGAAACTTGTTGAATACTCTGTTCCATAGTGTCAAGAACTGGGACCCTTTTTCTGTCAATCGTACATAAGTGAGAAAGCAAGACAAAGCAGTCACTTGTCTGGCATCGGTGGTGGCATTTTCAACAGTTTGTTATAATTTTGGTCAACGTTTTTCACTGGTATACGTTTCCTAAAACCCCTTGATAAATTCTCATTAGACAATTAATTCTGTGATATGCCCTCTATCACCGTTGACCTTGTTTCTTAACTTTTGATAAATTTTTCATTTGCTTATATTTCCTAAATCACTTCAGGCATTTTGTTCATATTTGGGATGCATCATTATAATACTAGAACTGTTCATTCTGTGACACGTCCACTTGCATTTTGACCATATGTTTAGTCATAGAAAATATTCCTTAAAGTTTTGGTTGAATTTTGTTCTTGCGTACAATTATGATGAAGCCGATACAATTCCTAAACACCTGGATAGATTCGTATTTTACTTGACATGACTCTAAGACAGTTCATTCTCTGACACGCTAACTTGTTCTTTGACCGCAAGGCTCAGTGTCATAGAAAACTTGCATTCAGATTTTTTCTTTTTCTGATATTTCCTAAACCCATGATGGATTGTGATAAATTATTAGAAAGTAAAAAGGTTGCCAGAAGCAGGAACCGATCTTTTTTTATAGAATTACTTAATTGCAAGTATTTTGCTGCACAAGATAGAGTCATTAGAGTATATGTTGGTAATGACCCAGATTGACCTTTAGATGAAATAAGACATGAAGTTGGAAGTCCAGATTGAACGTCTTTCATAAATGTGTCACTTCTGGGTTTGAGATTATGCAGATAATATGTTTTCAGGGGCTGTGTGGAATGAGGTCCTTAAAGCTTGTAAAACCAAAATTTCACGGCAATAATATAATTTTGCATGTGCGAATTTCCAAGTTTCCTCTTTTGGCAAGATTAAGATGAAATATATAACTGGGGGGGGGGGGAATCAGCATTAGCTCCAAAATCTCTGAAGATATAATATCAGCACAACGTTTGTGAACTAACTTTTCTCTTGGGGTACCAATTTTCATGGTTGTCATGTTTGTGAATTAATTTAAACACCCAAGAATCAATTACTCTTCTGTGGAATCAATAGGACCTCTTTGCCTAATCCACAAATTTAAGCATCAAAGAAAATCATCTTTTGCAAAACCATAAATTTTATACTCATGAAAATATATTAATTCAAGATATTTCGCATCAATTTACATATTTACATTATATTAATCTTCAGTTTTGTTGAATGATAGCTTCATGTACAAATTATCTTGTAGTATTTATGAAGTTTTATGTATTTCTTTGCATACATGATATATAGGTAGATAGATTTTCGAACAAATGGGTAGAATGAATGAAAAGAGAAAAAGAGAATATTATTTCATGCAGAAAAACTTTACATTTCCTAGACCAGTTAGCAAGGACTCATGGGTGTGTTGAAGATATCGTTCTTGTAACCAGTGTGCCTTTTCATTTCAGACCTGCAAGATAGAGATGATTTGTTAGAGGCAATCAAAAACAATGATTATAAGGTAGAAGAAATGATAAGAAACCAAAAGATTTCAAAACAAAGTATCATGGAAGCAACAATGAAACAAAATGTATATTCTAAGGGTGTACAGCGGGCCTTAATTGAAATATCCAAGCTGCTCAGGAGAGAGATTTCTGAGGCTGTAGGTGTCTGGTGTTGAGATAGACCAGAAGATCCTCACACTCCTGTGTTTGTGGTCACTCTCAAAGACCAGAAATGCATACTGAAGAAGGAAGAAATCCCAGAACCTTTTATGGGTTACAAAATTATCACTCGGTATAAGTATGTGCCTAACGATGAAGAAAGAAGTATTGTAGAACAGTATGGTAGCAAGCGTGTTAGATCTGAGGATGTCGCTCGTGTGAACAACTGTATTGCAATACACACTGAGAGTCTTATGAGGGAACATAGTAACCTGAGTATAATTAGACCAAGCCCCATTAAATCATGTGGTTACATGAAGAAGGAAATGCGAGTGAAAAAGGACACATGCATAGTTTTCTATGTTCCTGTGAAGGGAATTGTACCAGTAGGGGAAAATGAGTTTCCAAAATTTATTGATGGAATAGTTACTGACGTCAGGGAAGGAGAATTTGTTTCATTTGGAGGTCACCATGCAATGGATTACCACCCAAAACTACGGACTGGCTGCTGTATAGGCCGCTGTATATGTGGAGCAAATGGATGTACAGGAGGAAATAGCTGTAGGAGAGGTAGTTTGGGCGGATTAATAGATCTCCCTGGTGAAAAAGTTGGTTGCCTAACAGCTGCTCATGTTGTGCTAACAAATGATGACATTAAAAGCTACAGAACCAAGATGAAGAAAAGAGGAACATTAATAACTGCCTTGCACAAGACAAAATACAAATAGAAATGCACCAACCTCAATCGTTACAGGGTTATAAACCTTTTGGGAAAGTGCACACTATAGCCTTAGAAATGGGGAATGGTGATACACCATCTGTTGATGCAGCTATCATACAAATTACTAATAATGATAGGATACCAGAAACGGGAAGTTTTCCTGATGGTGATTTTGGAGATTTGGGTACGGATATAATGTTTATAAAGCATGTTGTAAAGCATTGACAACCTTGACCATAATATTTATGTGACCAGACAATAATTTCTATAAAAATAACAACCTCTTACATCGGTCTTACTTAGGTTTCCATACCATTTAATAATTATTGCTGGATTTAATTTCTGGAACAATCTTTCTAAAAATTGAATGAAATTGTTTAAATTTTCTACATATTTTTCGATCTACTTTTTTCTTTCTCATTGTTTGCATTGTTTCAATGCAGGCACCATCATCATAAGCACTTGTAATGTCAAATCTGAGCTCATTAAAGAAAATATGTCGAAGACTAGCTTATCTGAAAAGTCTATTTTCAATGAAGGGTTGCGCAACATGGGGAAGAATTAACTTGCTTAATAATCTTGTTTGACCAGATTTTGTCATGATTTCAAGAAGTCAGTGCCAAACAAGTCTGGTCAAAGTCTGTACAACTGATTGTTTCTGATAGGTGTTACTCCCATTTATGATCTAGTGTCATGGGTTGAAAGATTTTATGAAAAATGAAAATGAAACAAACCAAAGCAATTCATCATTCCTTCTGTAGAGGTTCAGCTTATTGAAGCGAAATACAAAGAAAACGTGTGTGTGTGTGTGTGTGTATGATACTCTACCAGAATGACCTGGCTGTCTGACCTTTCAGTGGAATATTAGTGTGTTATTGTATCAATATGAACAGTATACATTGCTATGCATGTATCAAGTGTGCTGATGTAGACAATCAACATTTTGTTAATATCAAGAACACAACAATACATTTTTTCTTAAACAAGACAAAAATGTTTAATAATGGTTGCCTGTCAATCAATCAACTGCTTGTACCTCTTTCTAAACCTCATTCTGAGCATAGCAATAAGCTAAATATATCTGTGTAGATTTGTTGCTATCACTCATGAATGTTTGAGACTACATGCTTAACATATTCTGAGTTAGGTGATCAACATGTTACAGCTTATTCACATGGAAAAGGACCAATCCATTTACATCCACATATAGCACATGAGAATCAACAACAATACTTGTCACCTTGTCACCAGAAATGATGTTGAGCGTGAATTAACACAAGCCTGTCCTTTCAAGGGACTCACAAAATGATGGTGCTTGAATTGATGATACGTTTGGTTTGAAAACATGTAACAGACAGAATAATTAAATAATTGTTATCAAATTATTAGCAATAATGTGAATGTACTTGGACTTAGTGATGGAAATGAGATACCAGGAATCGGGATAAAAGTATAGTCAAGTATCTGAATAGATTAATGCATCAATATAAACATGTAGATTTTGTTCTAGTACTATCAGATGATCCCTACGTTAAGCTCTCTATCAATCCCTTCATTCAAGAGTTGGTTTCGAGGTTTGGTACAATCTAGTCATCCCTTCAATAAGCTGTCTATCTATTCTTTCATTCAAGAGTTGGTTTGAAGGTTTTGCTTCAGTACTATCCAGTCATCCTTTCATTAAGCTCTCCATCAATCCCTTCATTCAAGAGTTGGTTTGAATAAAAATACAATATTTGTGAATGCTGTTGGCTTTTAATGTTTGTCTTCAACATTGAATAAGATTTTAACTGAGTAGTTATAAATCAATTTAAAATAAATATAACTAGGATAAGAATAAATTCAACTATTTGCAGTTCATGCAAAGGGCAAACATTTCAATACATTAGGCATAATTTATGGTACAGACTTGGATGATGAAAGATGTTTTCCATTATTTCAATCACAACTGAGAGGCAAAATTCGTCAGAAGTAAACAGTATGACACATTATGAATGTAGTAGTTATACTACTGCATTTTAAATGTGGTGAGACAAATGTAGTTATTTAGACATGATCTATGTCATCTAATTTGAATTATCTATAATTATAGGTTTAACAAAAGAAGAACCCTTGCTCTACACCAGTGGGGAAATTCTGGATGTCTCAGAGATTGGTCAGACAGAATCTGTGGTGATCAAATCTGGATGCACCACAGGCTTAACAGGTGGCCTACTGAACTGCAGTGAAAGTTCTGTTCGACAAGTGGATGTTTGGGGCGATTACTTTTTTCCTGTCATGTATAAACAGTTGGAAGTGTCAAATCAAACGCAAGGTTTTGCAGCTGCAGGTGACTCGGGACCATTGGTCTTCCTTTGAGTAGGTAAAAACATTCGAAATCTACATGCCGTTGGAATGGTCATTGGTACCTCAACAAAATGCTCATGTGTGATCACTCCTATCAAAGCTGTTTTTGAGAAGCTTGGATTAAAAAGCAACAGGTTAAAAGTTTTTCCTGATTGTCAACTGTCAAATCTTGTAGAAAATAATGCTCAAGGACAAGCACAATCCCAGCAAAATGAAGTCTTAAACAGACTATCAGAGAAAATCGGATCCATAGAACAAAAAATGATAGATAGCATAGAACAAAAGATAAACGAACATGTACATTCTGGACTATTGGAGAATTTCAACTCCAGTGTATAAAACTTAGAAGAAAACAAAAGAAAGTTCTGAGGAAATTAGCTCCAGAGTGGATACCTTAGAAAAAAACATCAAAGAAAATTCTGAGAAAATCAACTCCTTAAAAGAAAGTTTGGAAAAAACTGACTCCATAATAAAAGAAAGTTTCATCAATGTAATGGAGGCATTGAAACAGATGAACAGCAAATCCTAAAGTCACAATTTTGTTGATTAGTGTATTTCAGTACATTTGCATTTTCAAAATGAAATCAGTTGATGATGCAGGTTATTGGACATTTTCTTTAGCTTTTTTCCTACATTTTCTATTTGAAGCAAATATTTTGCTTTTCATCTGTGAGAAAAATAAACAAGATTTGATTTGTGTGACATCACACTGCTCTTAGTCCGTTTAAATAACATGTGTGCCATCTCTAAGCCAGCAGATAAAGAGCATGATACAAAGTCTGCGAAAAGATTGGAATAAATTGTATGAATATGCTTAGCTAAACAGGATGAATGCCAGTGACTTCAAGTCCAGTTGGAACACCATCAGTTCAACATTGATTTCCTTCACATACCAATGCAAAAAAAACTCTAATTTGAGGATGAGATACCTCGGGATATTCAGCACACACGAGTTTCAGCAATCCCAGCTGGATCCTACCTCAATATACTCAAAACTTGGTTCAGCAGGATATAACCAGTTGAGATGTCATTAGAAACATTTGAACTTGACTACAGGGTTTAACATCAAGAATAGATACTGTATGCTTAACAAGCTGTGACATTAAGAACGCATACATATTTAACCATTTGAGAATCTCTTAAATGTAAATTAAAACTTTGTAATAATGACTATAGACAGATTTAAACAGTATTTTGGATCTGTAGACATAAATTCGTGGAGGATGAAAGGAGAATGAATATCACATGAAATTCAGCAATATTAACTTTGAGCTCACAAGGCTGTATTATTAAAGGATGTTAGAGCGTCCTGTTTGTAAGATTTTTATATTCTAAAGTTAAAGAGTACCTCTTTATTGGACCGTCTTTCTCACTTTCATGAAAAAAGGCAAACCATAATAGCAGAATTGTGTAGCAATACAATGGTATGCCAAACAGTATTGGACTGTCTTTTGCACTTTGATGCAAGTCAGAGTTGTGTTATAAAAGCAGATTGGTGTAACCATCTCTAATGAAGTAAAAGGAAACAAAACAAATACAGTGTACATGACAAGAATCTTCTATTTTTATTGATGTATCATGTCCCTTTCTGCTTCCTGTGTATGCAATGGTGGTGGTGGTGGTGGGGGTGGGGGGGGGTGGGGGTGGATAGAAACGTAGAAAGCAACAATTTCAAAGCAAAATGCATGCTCCAAAAGGAAACTGACAATAATTTGCTTCAAATAGACTGGTTTTATTTGCTCCATAGACATCCTTCTTCGGTCCGGCATGAATTTTATAGTGTCTGCACATCTGCACAAATACATAGGACATTATACACAGTCGGCTTAAAATAGATTTGTGCACATTGTCATTATTAGTGGCGGACCATTTAATTTTGCATGGGGGGGGGGGGCTGAAACTTTTGTGAAAAAAAAAATGGCTCAATAAATTGCTTGAAAAATATACTCTTGCTTTGATCTATAGAAATAAAACCCTATTCTATCCTTTATATTAGTTGAACAAAAAATTATCTTGAGGTAACAGAAAAAAAATTCCTGGCTTAAAATCAAATCCCAGTCCCACGCCCCACCCCTGCAAAAATGAAATGTTAGGTTCCTAAAGTTATCAGCTAAAATCACAGGAGCTCGTATCGTTGCTTAAAATCTACCTATAAATAATATATATATATATACACATACATACATACTGTATATAATATATAAGGTATGTTACTTCTCCCATTTCTCCTGCAACCTATTTAAGAATCAACACTGATATTTCAAGCTACACTTCATATAGTGTCATAAATGTGGCGCTGATGTTTAGCTCTGAGTTTCGACTTTGTAAGCCTACATAAAATTTAACTTACTATTCAACCTTTAAGGAATGTCAGCCTGTTTTCCAATGTTACCGCTGGACATGGCTATGATCACGCCCACTTATTCAAGTGCAATGCATTGAATGTAATAATACACTCTCTTGGTCGACCAAAAATGATGTTACCAGCTGGCACAGTATGTAGTTACTGGTAATATACAGCGATGATAATTTCTTGGGCAAAGTACGCCAGACACGCTGTAATGCTTGTAGATCAGTTTCCTGGACACTGTTGCATGTATGGATATGCAGTTTTATATGTGCATTCACATTTATCACTTGTCTTAATGCCCATCAAAAGTAAATTGTTGTACTGACCTATTTTTCTTGTTAAACTGGCTATGCCAAATTTTTGGATTACAGGTGAAGCGGAAAAGACATCATGCAACATAATTACAAGTTGTTTCATTCTTAGCACAGACCTTCAAATTCATATCCAATTATATGTGTAAAAGAAAAGAAAACTGTTTCATTTGGTTTGAATATATGTTTCATGCAATATTTCACTCCCATCCTCTTTTGTACTTTTCTAAAGTATCAGTAATATTATTGTAATAGATATTAGTTGTTTGTTGGTTAAATTATGTAGACAGTGTCACGGCAGTGACTTTGAGACTGAAATTTTACAAGGAAAATCAGTGGACTAAAGTTGCAGCTATCGATGCTGGATCATACCACAGTATACACAAAACTTAGTTTCGCCAGACAGAAATAATTGAAGATGTATTAAAGATTTGACATCAATAATACATGCACTAGAATTGAAGTAAGCATCTACAAGTGAGGCTTAAACATACATGAGCTTCATTTGAAATATTGAAACATAAACATACAGTCTCAAGAATGTGAGTCATAAACAAAAATGATTTGAATTGGTAGTACCTTTCAGAAAAGTGAGACATGTAACGATTTGATGGATGGACATATTAAAAACATTACTGACATGCAAAGATAGACACATGTGATTTTCAAATTTAATCGTTATTCTAGGAGGTGACTACAGGGCCCACTTATGATACAGTTCAAAGGACGCAAACATTAATAGTCAAACAGCATCAGTATACCAGATATGTTAATGAATAATGATAAGATTGAACAGACTAAAGTCATACTATCACATCCTTCCATAATTTAATATATTCATATCGTGTTTCTTGCATGACAATCAGTGCTTACTGAAAACATTCTCTCTGGAATCATGGTGTAATTAAACTGCGTACAACTCTTATTAATATCCAAGCAGAATTAATTAATATTACATAACACGTATTTCTGGAGATATTTTATTATGCAAAGCTCAGTATAATAGGATGCAATAGACCATATATATCATGTTGTGAACACGGTCAGAACTGTGGAAAATGTAGGATGAAATATAATATTCATTATCCATGAAGTTAATAATTTGCGGACTGCAATGATTTAACTCCAAAATTTAAATGACATATGACTTTGGTGAAATACAAGTCTTGTCAAGTGCACTTTTAGTGCTATGTCCTAAGCATTTTGCAGTGTAGCAGTATTGTCCTGCTGTGCTGTGCATTGTGTGGATAATGTTGAAGTTGGAGTACTGTCCTTGGTGAGTTCGTTGAGGTAAAGAACAATTCGAGATGGTTGGTTAATGTCTAATCACCAGTTTTAAGAAGGCAGTGACACCTATGACAGTAAAGGTCACCTTTTCTTTGGATAACATTTGGTCATATACCATGTTTCTCCATGATTACAGCAGGCTGCCAATTATTGTTGTTATTGTGGATTCACAGAATCTCCTGTGTGATGAGGTGGAAGTGGTGTGGTGGAAACATTGTAGTATCATTTTGATGTAAACTGTCACAAATCAGTTTGGTTGTCTCAGACATTCGGTTTGAGGTGGCGATTCATAGAAGGTAAGACAAATCATGGCCTCCTGCTCATTAGCAGGTGCGTCCGAGAAGTGTTGGATTCCATACAGGTATTATGTTATTGGAGAATACCTAAGCATGGATATGTGCAGCTTGAATTGGGCTTGATAAAGATGATCTTTATACTTTAAATAATTCTTTTGGTCAAGCCATTCCACTTCAGTTTACTGATAACAGTGGTGTTTTGGGATGTTACTTCTGACATAGAAAAATCCGCTTTAGTAGTCTACTGCAGTAATGCAGACTTGATTGTTTCATGCGAACAAATCAATTATGATAACTTGCCATGGACATTCCGGTCTGTGATGCAGCATAAGTGGTTCTTTAATACTCGCAGTTCTGCTTTTCTAGGTGATAGTTAAAGACAATTGATGAAATTTCTGCCTTCATCTTAGACCAGGATATGATATTGCGAGCATGTTTAACTGCTTTCTTAACACACATGTGACATAATGGGTACTTTTTAACATAGTGGCTATCAAAAAGGGGGTATAAATATTTTATTTTCCCTAAAAACAATATCATTCATCACAGTCAGCTCGTTGCAATGATTCCAGAATATGAATACCAAAGGCATCACTCGTTTCTGGACACAGGCCAACCTTCTTTATTAACATTTTTTAGAGTCAAGAACTGGATATCGGTATTGCTGTCTTTCTGAATTTTATCCATTTCATGGTCACTGATGGGAATATTTGAACCAACCATGTAGACACATATGTCTAAGCGTTCACTCTTGTGCTCTACAGTGTCTGGGAGAAATTTGCATGATAGTGTATCGGCAACAGGAACGTTCTTACCAGGCTGATGCCTAATAACAATGTCATATTTCTGTAACTGAAACATAGGGCAGGGGCTTTTTCATGATCAAATCGATGGGTTTATGATCGGATTTAATCTTGACCATTCTGCCACAAATGAACTAATTCAATTGTTTGAGTCTGAAAAAAATGGTGAGTATTTTCTTCTCAATTTGTCAAAGTCTGATGGACAAATGTCTGGAAACTGGTTTTTCTGTTTACACTTCTTACACTGTCATTTCCGCCACAATTTCCATAAGTGTTGGGTCCATCATTTGCTGGTCTTCATTTAAAAGCGGTGCCATTCTTGCTGGAGTGTGTCCCTTGGATCACCTATGGCTTGCTTGCATACTATCCCTTTCAATACAGCTACATGGAGGGTATATGTCATTCCTTCTCACTGAGTGGACCTCAGAACTTATTGCTATGCTTTTTAATAATTACTGTGTGTACTCATACCACTGCACAATCTGGATCACTTTGTCCAGGGTGAGTTTGATGCTTAATTGTTAACAAAACATACTATTCCACCAGAACTCCTAATAACATTAATAGGTTTAGGTCTTTCACATACAAATGTTTTGCATCCCACTATACTAAAGTGATCAGCACTATCTGCCCAAGTCTTAAGAAATCAAAGGAAATCGAAATGTGTAATAAAACAATAAAAATCACACTTGTCTATATATTCAGTATTTCCAGCTAACTTTTCCCCAAGTCCTGATATTGGTATTGCTGTCTTTCTTTCTTTCTCTCTCTCTCTCTCTCTCTCTCTCTCTCTCTCTCTCTCTCTCTCTCTCTCTCTCTCTCTCTCTCTCCTTAAATGGGTTTTGGGGCCATTAATAACACTTAAATTCTTCCCTTGTACGTATCTCCAGTCATGATGTGGAATATTAAAGTTATTAGAAATTATATTCAGTTGTTTTAGCTCTGTACTATTTTTGGTTGAATTAAAAGCTTGTTCATCAGGAAATGGTATTGAGCATTCAGACAACAGTTTTCATATCAGAAAGTATATGTGAAACCTATATATTGATTTTATCTGATATTTCACATCTTGATGTTACCATCCATACTGCCCAGATTAATTGAATTTGCCAAACTTCTATATCACACCATGTTCTATATATGTTCACCAAGTCATCATTATTTAATTTTAACATGTTATCAATAATCTTCAGTGTTTGGTATGTAAAATAATTATTTTCTGTGTAGCGTATCTTTCTGGGGGGTTTTTAAAATCTTTCTGCAATGTCCATATTACATGTCACATAAAAACTGAGTTGTAGAACAAAAATAAGGTACACTTTTTGTTAATTTCTTAATCTGAAGTCCATTTGTTATTTATTTAAATTTTTAACTATGCAATTATCAAATAATAAAAAAGTGAGTGGCAATACTTTTTCTTTACATTTTAATAATTTCATTAGCTAATTCTGTACAATTGTTATTAGTTTCTGAAGTTAAAAAAAGTCATCATTTCGACGGCAAAGCCTATTTACATGAGGTTTTCAGTTATGACAGCAAAGCCTTCCTTCGATGAGATTTTTGTTTGAAATTACTGAATCTATCTGGGTTTAATTTCTGAATAATATAGGAGTATCTGCCTGGCTTTAGGAAAAATTTATTAAGATAGACTGGAAACTCGTGAATTTATACAGAAAAAGTTTAGATTATGGTGGATAGTTTTCCAAATTTGGAGGAGAGGTAGTTTTACAAAATATTGGAGGGTTGGTGGTTTGTTTAAAAAAAATAGAGGTTTGGTGATCTAGTGGGTTTTTCTTTTTATTTTTTTATTTTTTTTATTTTTAAGTTTAGAGGGTTGGTGGTCTCTAAAAAATTGAAGGGTTGCTTGCCAATGCTTTTTAATTATATATATATATATATATATATATATATATATATATATATATATATATATATATATATATATATATATATATATATATATTGTATAGGGGATAGAGTGTTAGTGTTTGATAAAAATAATAAGTAGGATAGCTGGGTGGGATCTTGAGTTTTTCGAACAAATTCGGATGATAGGTGAGTGGTTGTTTAGACTTTTTTAAATTAATAATTGAAGAATAGAATGGTGGGTAGTTTTTTAAAACATTTGGAGGATTGGTGATTTTTTAAAAGAAATTTGGATGGTTGGTGGTTTTAAAAATTTTTGGAGGGTTTGTGGTCTGTGGTATCTAAAAAATATGGAAAACAGAACAGTTGGTGGCTTACGGATTTTTATGACGAAATTTGAAGTGTAGGATTCTCGGTTGCTTAGAGTTTATCAAACAAAATTTGGAGAGTTGGTGGATTTGTAAAAAGAAAATTAAATTGGAAGGTTTGTAGCCAAGGGTTTGCCGAAAATTTGGAGGGTTGGTAGTTTAAAAAAAAATTAATTGGGTGGTCAACGGCTTGGTGTTTCTAAAAAAGGCAAAATTGGAGCATATGAGAGTAGAGTGGACTTTTTAAAACATATATGGGGCGAGCCAGAAAGATATACGAGCAATATTTTTTTAATTTTTTATTTTATTAGCGTGTGGAGACATTATGTCGGTTTAAAACAAAATAAAAAGGACAGGAAGGTGGGGGTCAACGCCTAGTTCTTGTATACTACTACCAACATCTATTCTCACTAACACGCTGACTGACCAACACCTATTCTTACTGATCATCACCTATTCTGACTGGCGAACTCCCTATTTTGACTTAAAAATACTTATTCTGATTGACCAGCACGTTCTGCATGACGAATACCTTTTCTGACTTACCAGGACCTATTAACTGACCAACACCTATTTTGACTACAACCTATTCTAGCTGAGCAATGCCTATTTAGGCAGAATCGACACTTGATCCGAGTAGTCTGACTGACCAATACCTATTCTGACTGACAAGCACCTATTCTAACTGACCAACACCTATTTTAGCTGACCAACACCTATTCTGAATGATCATACATATTCTAACTGACAAACACCTATTTTTACTGACCAAAACAATGTTCAGGAAAATAACCATGCAGTTTTCCAAATTACATCCTCTAACATACTCTTTAGATGGAAATTCCGATTCTATTATTTTAGAGCAATAGGAAAGTTTACCTTATTCCGTGAATGCGATTGCAGCATTGTACAATCTTTTTCAACAACAAACTCAAGTTCTAAATTTGGCTTAGGGTCTTTTGTACTCTTAAAAAGCAAATACAAAGTACTTTGTTGTTTTCAATTGGTGTGAACATTTACATTAGGGCCGGTATGGCCTCTATAGAAATTTAATTGGGGTGGGCAAATAAGATCTAGACAGACAAAGATACACCTAATTTAAGACAATGATTTGTTTTTTTTTTTTTACAACACACCATCCACACTTTTACAATCCAACTTCCACCTTTACCATCCATCTCCTATCCTTGCCATTCAGATTACTCCCCCTTATAATCTAACACCAACTTTTGCAAACAAAATCAATGAAGGAAAGAGGAGTTTTGTGATGGTCATTAACACATACATACAATTCAACACGCACCTTTACCATCCAACACCCACCATTACAAATGAAATGGACGAGGAAAAGTGGAGTTATGTGATGATCACTAACGCACATCGTTAGCATTCAAATCCAGCTTTACCGGCGAAACGGCAGTGGGTAGGTGCGGGATATGTAATGGCCAGTTACACACGTTCTAAAAGACGAACTCTCAAACAAACAAAACAGATGAGGACAACAGGAGTTCAGTGATAGCCACTAACTCACCTTTTAACAATCCTTCACCCTGGCTGGCAAGCGAAACTGACGAGGGAAAGGAGTGTTATGTGATGGTCACTAACAACCTAATTACCATCCACCACTCACCTTTACCATCTAACACCTACCCTTACAAAACAAAATGATGACAGTCACTAACACATCTATTTACAATCCAACACCCACATACATACAAAGAAAACGGATGAGGGCAAAAGGGGCATAGAGTCACTAACATATTTACGTACAATCCACTACCTACACACTTACAAACTGATAAAGGGAGGAAAGGGACGTTTTGTTTTGTTTTTGCATACAGCCACACGAACACGTACAATTACGAATTACCAAGGGAGGGTAGTGTATTTAAGTTTGTTATTTAATGCAAAGACAGAGACATGGACACACAAAATACACAAACATACACACAAAACATAGAATTCTGCAATAATTATTATTCTGTTTCTATAATACTGAGTGGCCCTGAAAATGATTGTTGGTTTAGCCTTGAAAAGGGCTGTTGGTACTGTTAGCACCTCCCGAGCCGGACTTCACAGCCAGCACACCTCATTGCCAATCAGTCCTGCCTCCATACATCTGCCTCAACTGACAGTGAAATTTGAGGCTCGGTTGTCAATATAAATCTGGAATTTGATGTGGGAGCTAATTAAGCTTAAATATTTAACTATGCTTCGACACAGCGACTGTGAAAGACTTAATTTATCAGACTGATTAACAAGTAGAATAGCCACGTTGCAAGGAATATATTATCTAAGAATATCTTAATTCCTTTACATTTTAATAAGAAGATAGAATAATATAGTGCAGTTTCTGCCACAAAAAAACCCTACTTACTACTAGTAAATAACGTCGTGAAACTTTTATACATTTTATTTTCGGGTATGAAAAACGAAAGATAACTTGATATAAGCTACATGCACATTTCACTATATTAATACTATCTTCAGTGAAATGCGTCTGTTTCAAATGTATCTCTCTGCGCAATTCTGACACATTAATTTAAGTTTGAATTATCCAGGATTTATTGGTGGCTACGGGTAGTTAATATCACGCTCACATTTTAATATCCATGTATAATCATGTCCATTTGATTAGAAATAAACTAACGTAGTTTTTGCCAACAATATATATTTTACCTCGCGCAAAAAGTCTAAATCATAAAATAAAATCGTGTATCTAGTTTTGCCTCCAAAGTTGAGATATCAATGAAAGAAATGCAAAAAATGTTAACACATATTTTTTTATAACCACTTTTATTTGTTTTTTGCGTAGTGTCACTGCCTGTAGTGACACAACTTTGTGCTGGAAATTAAATCAGAATCCATAGAACACAATAATATTATTCAACACCCTCCTGGAAGCATTGTTCAAATACATTTGATCAAAAACTACAAAGACATTTAGATGGTCTATGAACTAAACTGGTAGATTTTTAATAATTTCACATTGGTAACAAGTTTGTAAGCAAGGCCTCTTATCTCTTAGGGTGTTAAAACTTTTACATAAAACTGTGGTTCGTGATTCTACAGATCAATCTAAGTAATCATGAATAGGCTATATACATAAAGACCTATATGTGTCCTTAAAAGCTATATATTTGTAGTGATGTTAGTTGGATATCAATATTTTTACAACAATTCGCCATCTTACATAGTGTTATGACAATATTACCCGTTGAAGTAATCCGTTGTAAATTATTACGATGCACACAAATTTTATCACTTACTTAGGTTATATTTGCATATCAAGTTGTGTTTGTTACGTCATGTTTTCGCAAACACGCCATGATTACTCTTGCAAATAAAGGTGTAATACAGTCCGTAAATGAGCTTTCATTCTTCCTACAAAAGTCTTCTAAATTATAAATAGGTTTTGTATTCACCTGAGCGCTGTGAAGTAAAAATAAAGCCTGATTTAGTCCATAATATTAGAAAGGAAAAAATATTTACTAGTGTCATTTCATTATGAAACTTCCCTGAGGTGTACTAATTACGGTTAGTATTATTGTCATCCACGATACATTTTCGTAAATTCCATCTCATAAGCTCAAAAAGTATCGAATCAATTTGTAATTCAAAATAGAACAAACTAGAAGAAAAGAATTTTATATTAGGGAAATGCATTTTTGTTTTCTCAAGAAAGATTAACGGGGACATGTTAATGATGTTATATATACCAACTTTTTATTCTCAACATGAAGTCGCCTATAGCATTCAGTAATTCAGTCATCACACTGTCCTCTATCTTTTTCATCATATTGCTTGGAGTTAGTTTGATATTCTAACATTTATTTTTACATTTTCATTATGACACAAATGATCTTTGTAGGAAAGATAGCAAAATCAATAAGGGCATAATATAGACCCCTGGAAATACCACGGACATGTGGCACTGTATTTTAAAGAAAATAAAATAGTTATCATTGAAAACAGCAGAACACTTTAAAGTTAAATGTTCGAACCAATAGTATGATGGAAATTTTACACAAATCTAAAGTTAATTTACTTTTTGTTGTATAACATACCCGCTTTCCTAATTTCTCTTCTTAAATCATCAGATTTATTGTAATTTTGTGCATCTTTTAATTTGTTGTAATACCTCCCAAAAATAAATAAAGAACCGTCTTTAGTAGAAACAAGCATGTGGTATTTTATACTTTACCACTTTCAGAGAAATTCTGAATGGCGTTTCCATTCATATTCCGGTTTCCAGTCAAATATGGCTTTTCCATTTATATTCCAGTTTCCAGTCAAATATGGTATACTAATAAGTTCTTGCATGAATGTTTTCGAACTTGTAAGTTATATTGCAAACAAACAGTATATTACCATTTGCACAGGTTCATCAACTAAGATTTTGCTGGTGTAACTCTGCCTGATATTATTCTTTGTGCCTTCGTCCGGTTCTTTTCTTGGATTCATCCCTTCTTGTAAATTATTCTGAATTTAGACACAATCAGTACGGAGTCTTTTTGCAATGACTATCTTCAATCGCATTCATTGTTTACGCGAAATTCCACAATAATTTGTATTTTAATGCCTACTGGAGCGACGTAAGTGTCGGCTTTTACTCAGCCCGGCGTTGTTTCATTATAGCAGCAAGTCTTTTACCAGAAGCAACTCTACCTGGGCTTTTAACCTTAGCGACCTGCATCACTTCCTGAGATGGTACCCCTGACGGTTCCGACTTCGATTCCGCTGACGGTTCCTTTTTCGGTTGCGCTGTTGGTTCCGCTGTCGCACTCATCGTTTGTTATTTATTTACTCCGCATTTTTTGAACTTGCCTCTATATTATCAGGCCAGCTGCAATTGGCGCTAGTACCGGGTTGTACCTGAAGTAGAGGTGGCTGCTGGAGCTCGTTAAAAAGGCCTGGAGTCACCTTTTACATCCCGAGCAAGGTGCTCACGGCTGCCTATTGGCAGAATGTGACTCACAACAAGCCAAAAAGAGTTGATCCCAATGAAGCAGACATCCTGGCACCCAGTTTAGTCTCGTATATTGCATAGGTTTTTGCAACCTCTTCATCGCTCATCGCCTTTAGGCTCGGAAAGGTAAGAGGCCTGCCTTTGTATCATTCTTTCGCCGCTCCAGAATCCACTAGCTCAGACAGGCGGTCACGCTGATGTGTTAATGTTTCACTTGCACTTGTGCGGGCTGTCGTTGTGTTTTGGGTATGATTCAATGATCGCCTGACTCAGATATATAAAAGATTCCATTTATTCGGACGTTTTTCATAAACAATTGCTCAAATTGTCTTCGTTAGAAATTCACGAATTATTGAGAACAAAAAACTTAGAAAAACATGGAAGTAAAAGAAAAATATGGAAGTAAATAGTATGATGGTCTTTGTAACAATTTTCTCCAAATTTAGCTGTTTAAGAAATTTTTTTGATCAGTGAAGTTACAAGAGTCCTAAGATTAAATACTGAGTAAATCCCCTCTTCAAATGAATAGAGACTTTTGATTGGTCAATAACGAAGATGACGTTGGTGATACAATTATGGATACTGATGACCGACATGTTTAAAAAGTTTTTGACGGTTGCAAATGAAAATTCCTTCGATTTGAACTATAATATATTGTTCAGTTTCAAAGTGCTAATTGGCAGGATTCATGTTGTTTTGGGTCAGTTAGCAATATGATACTAATATACATGGCAGTATAAACAGAATCTAATTGAGACCATCGGTTCTAAATATGAGGAATAAGACCATGACCTAATTTTCTTGTGACCTACTTTTCATCCTCATATTGGTGACCCAGGAATGACAGTTGCACTTTTCGTGGTCCTTAGGATCAGTGACTCAAACTATTATTGTTGTCAGCTTCTACCATGTTATGCTTGACCCCACACCCACCTACCCACACTCCCTCAACTCCTTCATCGAATATTTTACAATCGTCTAAAACGGAATTTTTACGAACAAACTGCGTGCTAGACACCTGTTTGATTTATATAAATTGCATACTCTTATTTATGTAAATACTACTAGATTTCTATTTAAAATAGAAGATAATTTAAAAATATCTAAATATGTCCCGTGTAACATGGAAAAATAAGAAGCAGGACCAGGGTTCTGAGCCGTCGCACCCAAGCCTATCCGTTACACTTTCTTCCTGCTGTTAGAACACTTTCGCCCTGCCTTTTTGAGATACGTCTCTGTCTGACAACATTAAGTTTCCCCTTAGCTACACCCTCCCTAGCCAGATTGGAGGTGTAGATGTGGAATCCTGCCCTCAGCGCCAAATGTAACAGGGAAAATGGCACAGCCAGGCTTGGACTGAAACCCAGGAATGCCTTAACTCTAGACGGGTGCGCTATCACTTGAACTATTTGAATCGACGCGATTTACAAAATTAGAAAGAAAAAAAAATGTTGAACAAAACAGATGCTGTTTTTGTCGAGCTCGGCTTTCATTTAGCTAAGTAGAAAAAAGCTTTAAGATTAAGGTTAATCTAAACTTTAAAACTGTGGTTATTCTTTGGTGTGAGCAGACGTTCAGACACGCACACGGACGCAAAAGTGAACCCCTTGTCGAACTTTTGCCAAGGCGAATTCGACAGTAATGTCAATTAATGAAAAAGTAATTGGAGTTTGTTAGTTTTGTCTCAGTTAGAAGAAACTTAGAAACTTAGATATTACCTACAATTATTATTTCGTGATTTTAAATATAAAAAATATATTGGAGCAAATTATCCGTTTTAGAACCGTGGTTGTCGGCCTAATTAAAAACTGAACTTCATATTTTACGGGATTCATGAAGACATGAAGATTGAAAATTTATTACACACCGCATGTTTAAAATGAAAAACCGTATTATACTCTACATATACGTTTAGGGGCCTCGGGTGGCCGAGTGGTCTACGGCGCTCGCCTTTAGAGATCAGTGACATCTCACCTCTGTCCGCGTGGGTTCTTGTCTCGGGCTCGGCCAGCATGGGTATGTGAGAAAGCTTGGGTAGATGGTTCTTTGCGAGGTTTTCCCGGGTTCTTCCTCCACCAGATATAATGGCCGCCATGCATAGCCTGTTATGTGCTGAAAAATGGCGTTGAACCCACAACGCTACATCTACGTCTATGCAGGCCGGCCGAGAGGGGTGGGGGGGGGGGGGGTCAAGAGGGGGGGGGATCAATTTCCCAGTGGCCAGGCGATTTCTCGGGGCCCGCCGTCAACTCAGTCGTAAAAAATAAATTAATCTTTGCAATAAATATTAAAATTGGTTCTTTGCATAATCTAAGTTATGATGTTAGTTTACTACAGGTTTTATATGCAAAACTATACCTGGGTTTTTATATACAAAAAATTAATCGATTTTTGGGGTCCATGTTTGCTCTGCCCAGGGGCCCAGAATTTCTGTCGGCGAGTCTGCGTCTATGGCGCTAGCTGCAGCTAGCCCTACACAGCAAATAAAAGATAATTTTCTATCAAACTATAAGCAGCAAAGAAGCATAAATAAAGGAGAAAAGTAGATGATTTTTGGTTTTGTCTATCTGACAAAGAAATGTTTACTTCCGCTACAATTCTAAAATTAGCATTGTTGTCATTGTGGGCGAGAATTTGATTACCAAACATGCGCCGTTATTTTTTACTTTATTAAAGACATTGATTGATATCTTTGAGATACAAGGGCGTCATACAAAATCATGTAAACATTTACAAGTCAAATGTTCCACTATCCGTAGCACCAAAAATTAAGAAGACAAATCTCAGATCAAAGTATATAAAAGATTATCAAATACAAGAATCTGAAGTCGTCCAATAAATACAATAAAAATCACAAAATGAACAAGAAAGGATTTTAATATATTGAAAATACTCCCGAGAGAGATTAAACTGACTAACTTTGTATACTATTTTCTGCTACTAGTTTGCTCGATTTTTAATGAGCTTCTATTTATAGGCGACAGCGCTAATCTCGTACTGTTTTCTCAATAAGTTATCAGCATAAATTTTATCCCAGATAAATTATGTTAACATTCTCCCTCAGCAGCAACACGCGTACTACCTGCGCGGAGTAAAGAAGGCTAGACAGTGGCGCCACGAGGGTCTGAGGCGCGCGGGGGCAATGTTCTTTAATGGCGCCCCCCCCCCCAGGTGCCCAGGGGCAATGTTGTTTAGTGTGGAGCCCTCTACTTTGCCACAGAGAACAGTTTTTTTTTTGTATCAGTTGCCAACCTCCGAATCCCCCCCCCCCCCATCTAAGCCCTGAAAATGGGGCTTAGATTGATGAGGGGGATGTTGGAATAAAAAAACAAGAAAAAAATAAATTCCCGACGGTGCCCCCCCCCCTCGCTCGGCGCCCAGGGGCAGTTGCCCCCTCCCCCCACCTCTCTTGCTCTGCCACTGAAACTAGAATCCTAGTTTGATTTCAAATATGAAGTTCCTATGAAAAAACAAATAAAGAAACATAAATTCAAACGAAGCTTTGTTCTATACAGTCTAGAAATGACAGGATTTTCTGGTGGGTGGGGGTAGTTGGAGGAATTAGGGGATTGGTGAGGTAGTAGTAAAGAGAATTGGAATTTGTATGATTGCCGCACATGTTAAATCTCAGATGTGCTTTTGATACATAGATATTGATGGCAGCAGAGGTTCGCACATCTTTTTGTGATAATGAAATATCTTATGAGAAATGTATAGACTTTTATGGCAGGCGAGACAAACAAATGAGCACGATTTTATACATGTTACTAGCTGCTTCTCGTTTATATACATATATATTATTATCATAGTAATGCGATCTTGATTGCTAGATTATATCGAGTTTAAGCGTCTCGTCATGATCCGGATTTTGTTATGCTGACAAGAAGACGGGACCTACAAACATTCTCTCTAATAAGGCGCCAATGGTGTTTAAAAAAAAAACTTGACAATTAAACTTTGTATAAGCACATGTTTTTGAAAATCAAACCATTATTTAGTATGTATTAAAACAATTTAGAAATTTGTAGCTGTTCAAAATGTCTAGTAAAAAAGTTACAAACGCTTGAGTTATATTACTGTCTTGAAACTTGTTTGTTCCTTATATATACGTGACCGTTGAGTTCATGGTAATGATTGCTTTTCTATCCAGAAATAGCTTACTTTTCCAGGTTTTATTTATCTGTTAACTTGTTTATATATCAAAATAAATATATCATCAAGAAACTAGGAAATGTCTCTCTCATTTGTTTTGAGGTCCACTTAAATGACTACCATGAAAAGACTATTTGTGTTTAATTTTATTTGAACAAAATAACTTTACTAAAACTTTCATTTGAACACAAATAACGACTTCATAAATAAAAGTGTTAACTAAAACTCTCAGATTGATAAGAGCACAATTTGCTAAAACTATATCTCTATGTTTCTTCATTTCGTAGCAGCATAATTATGCCATGTTGAAATATACCAGCAATATAACGTATGTATCATGTGGTAAGAAAAATATGAATAACAAACAACTACGCAAATTCCACATTTTGGATGTTAAGATATTTCCATAATTACATCCTATTGTATGTTTGTGTCAAACAGATTCACAACTGTTAGAAATGAATTATAGAATGGTAAATAAGAAAATACATATATATTGGTGATACCAAATGATTGCCATTAAGTATTTTGAACTGTTATGTCATATATTCTCAGTCTTTCTGACTATTCTCAAAGTTATATAAGCATGGATATGAGCTTTAAAATTAAAATAAAAACAGTTTAAACTCTCAAACAAAAAACACATTAAATTATGTAAACGTTTCTTAATGTAACGTATGAAGTATAACTATACATTTTGTACTATTGTACCAAAAGAAGTGTAACAATACATTTTGTACTATTGCACCAAAAGAAGTATAACTATACATTTTGTACTATTGTACCAAAAGAAGTATAACTATACATTTTGTAATATTGTATCAAAAAGAAGTGTAACTATACATTTTGTACTATTGTACCAAAAGAAGTGTAACTATACATTTTGTACTATTGTACCAAAAGAAGTATAACTATACATTTTGTACTATTGTACCAAAAGAAGTGTAACTATACATTTTGTACCAATGTACCAAAAGAAGTGTAACTATACATTTTGTGCTATTGGACCAAAAGAAGTATAACTATACACTTTGTACTATTGTACCAAAAGAAGTGTAACTATACACTTTGTACTATTGTACCAAATGAAGTATAACTATACATTTTGTACTATTGTACCAAAAGAAATATAACTATACATTTTGTACTATTGTACCAAAAGAAGTATAACTATACATTTTGTACTATTGTACCAAAAGAAGTGTAACTATACACTTTGTACTATTGTACCAAAAGAAGTATAACTATACATTTTGTACTATTGTACCAAAAGAAGTATAACTATACATTTTGTACTATTGGCTCAAAGATAAAGTGCAAACATTTTACACAGACAATTGAATTTAGAATATAGCTCTTAACTAGAAATGTTTAGTTCTTAAATCATCTAATATCCATCTAGACATACATAGTTATTGTAAACTATATTTTGGTAAAGTATGTATTAGTTTTAATGCCTCAGGTCTATACTTTTTAAGTAAAGATTTTTCGGTATTCTCCTTCTCTTCAGGTGAGGTTTTATAAAGCTTTTCAGACTTTCCTGATGGCGCAAGGGTGTTCACCTCGCGGAGAATCTGTGAACCATCTGCAGCATACCTAACCAATGCTTTAACACAAGGAACGCCTGAATAATACACATACATCTTTGAATTATGAGCAATGTGTCAGACGAAATGTGAAAATGTATGGTATCTAATTTGTTATTAATTTCCCAATATTACACGATAATATCGTCAACGTTTTCCCCCAACTAGTTTTAATGAAGCCTATTTGATAGATTCGAATTTATCAGTAACGTATGTATCCATCACGTATGTATTTTTAGGCATCTTTCCAACATATATTGGCTGTTTATGATTTTTTTTTATAAAATGATAATTACTAATCTGTATAGCGTTGGTACCAGTCTGTTAACAAAACCTAGATTATGCCATTTCATTAAAGATGGACACATCTCTATAAGGTAGGTATCGTATGTGTCAACGCTTTTCTAACCAACCAGAGGCGAACACATACATTAGTCTGTAATGACAAAATATTAAAAAACCATTACATTTTATTACATATTTTAATGTACAATGATTTTTCAGTTGTAATGAAAAGTTCGAAAATATTAAAAACCATGAAAAATGGTATTGATACACATCGTATGACTTTACCAAAAACCAGTAGGCAGTATAGTGTGGTCACGTACGTATCCGAGGTCCGGCGTCAGTGTTTCTAAAAAGGTTTTGTGCTCACATTCAAGATGCGGACTAAACAAAAGCTTTCAAAAATGACAAGGAAAGTAACCTCGAAGTGGAAAACTGGTATATTTTGATAACTACTTCTGTATTTGTTCTTCTAATATCAACTGAACAGAGATTTTCTCAGGTGGCGTCAATAACGTATGTATCGTTTTGAGCCCTTTATGAACATTAATACGCCTTACATCTATAGGTTGTGCTATGGCGTGTCATCTAGGGCCAATACTGGACTACAACATAAAACCTATAATTGTAATATTTAACTGAATATAACGCTGTCAGGACAACACACACCCATTGGCACCTGATTAGTGAGAAAGTGCGTCTAGCATTGCAGCCTACGTGACAGTCAGTGCCCGTTCAAAATTGTATAATGCCTTAGAAATTTTAGAAGATCGAGTTCTTTACTTTGGCACGGACAGTTGTATTCACATCCATCGTCCAGATAGCCATCACCCAAAAATCGAAGGGGATCGTTTAGGTGCATGGACGGACGAGCACCCAGAATACACTATTGTCAGTTTTGCCAGTGGTGGCCCCAAAAATTACGGATACCAATACAGAGACCGGCAGGGAGAAGTGTATACTAAATGAAAAGTCAATGAACTGAAACTGAACTATCGATTTAGTCACGTGGTGAATAATGATGTCTTGAAAGAAGCTTTCCAGTCCGGACATGATCAAGACTTTAGCGTGAAAACATTAGATCCACACAAAACTGTACTCTTACAAAACCACCAAATCAACAGTCGACCTTTAGAAAAAGTGTATCAGATTGTGTACCAAAACGAGTGCGACTTCCAGACCGCAACACTTTACCGTATGGACACGCTGAGCTCCAGTATAAAAGGGAAAAGTTCCAAAACTAACACTTCATTGTGAATACAAACGCCGACCTAGAAAGATGATGAATAGTTCAACACAGCAACCGAGTGAGGGGCCCACTGCAGACTCCAAGTTCGATAACGAACTCGAGTGTGATGCTGTGCCTTGCGACAAAAGTGTTGCCGTACTCTGTGACATCAGCGATGCAGCAGGATCTCGCCTCTCCTCTACTATCAAATGCAATGCCGTTCGAGTGCTTTACCGTTCTACTATCGAAAGCGATGCAGCACGACCTTTCTGCTTTACTGGTAAAAGTGATGCCGAGCGTGCACCTATCTACGGATCTCATCCATGCACTTGCAAACCACTCTGAATATAACTACCTCTTCGCGATGTACAAATCAAAGAAGAATACGCGGTTCCTTTCACTTTGATTGGTTATTGTCACTTTGAAAGTCGACTCAAGTCGTTCAAACAATGGCCTAAAGATCTGGATGGAATGCCCAGTACCAAAACGTTAGCCAGAACCGGATTTCTCTGATCGGTACGAAGAGACCAAGTACGGTATTTCAGTTGAGATGTGAAGATCCACGAAGGGAAGTATAAAGACTCAGTTTTCCTGGAACATGCCATATGGTCTGCGTGCTGTCACTACCTTCCTTTGGTGGGGCATGATAATTATATCCATGGATACTTTAGAAGAGAACATTCGTAGTTTGCCTCTAGAGCTAAGAGAATGCATTTACAAACAGCTCGTACAGATTCCAGTGAAACGTAAGGAACAATTACATCCTTTACGACATAGAGTTTTAAATCAATGGTACCTGAATGCTATAAGAGGGTTGATTACTCTGAAAGTGTTCAAATGGTCAGACATTGATCTACTACCTAAAACTCGGAATAATTTCGATGCCACGACTTCTACCTACACGGTTGCAATGCTACAAAGAATTCTTTCAGACGAGGATGCAGACTTACAGGATTACCAAAACTGTGTACAAGAAGTGTCACCTCAAGACGAGCCTTCTTCAAGACGTGTGTGTGTGTGTGTGTTCGCGACTATAAAATTTCTATTCCACTCTGTACCAGTAGATACCCTGTGTAGAAAGTATAACTATTTCCTCAAAAAGAAAGACGTTGTTTTGAAGGACTAATATTAAACTTATCATGCCACGATTTTTGTCCTCAGTGTTGCAACAAATTCCGTGGAGGAAAGTCCATGACAGTGTTCAGGACTTAGAGGATTACCAAACCCTTTTACAAAAACTGTTTCTACCTACTGCGATTCCATTTAATTTTGAACGACGTGCAGTGTGCGTGTTAGTGACTACTTTTCTCGGAGTTTGATTCCAAGCAAATTCGTTGTGAACTATTTATGAACAGACAGTACATGCAGCAAAGACATGACCACCAAAACTTTATATGTGCACGAAAGACACATTGAGTTAAAAGTGTTGAGAATAGTGATGAAAACAAGTTGTGTACCTCCGTGTGAAGAAGACATTTGTCCAACTTTATCCGCACTTCATACTTACCAAGAAGTGTGTATATCTATTTGGTTATACCAACAAATTTACGACTGGAAAGATCTACGTGACTGAAAATGTCTTGGCTTCGATGCTTGGATACAAGGAGTGGCTGACTATGCCAAAGACATTATGTGGCACTAATCCAAGAAAAGAATTAGACTTAGAGTCAGTGCATGAAGTGAAAGTGGAATTAGCGACAATTTTAGAAACAGTGGTAGAAGAACTCAACATAGAGGAAGACTACTACAAGTTCACGAAAGTACCATTGTACAGATAGAAAAAAAATGAGGAAGAAATTACATTTCCGGAGAAATCAGTGATAATGAATTACACAGAGACTATTAGAACACCAGAGCGTGATTTCATCGGACATCCATAGATCGAGAATATTGTACACTGACTTGTTTATATGCAGCTTTGGTGGTTTTAATTTGTGCCTCATTGATGTACAGAGTCATTTATGCCTTATGTGTTTTCGTATTTTCATTCTTGAAATGAAAATATCTTTATTGTTGTGGTTACATTTTTGATAAACATTAAAGGCATATCAAATGTATAAAATGTCTTGTGTCTTTAATTGTAATCTCAGAATTCTCAACACCATAGTTATGGCTGCATCCTCCCCCTGCTCCTCTTCTGTTCTCAAAGTGATTGACGAAAAGTTAGATCGTAAAAGTTGGCAGGCCTGGTATCTTCGCCGTCCCTATAACATGTTAATTGCTGGACCGAGTGGTTCAAGCAAAACTGAATTTGTCAAACGTTTCATCGAATACAAATCACATCTGTTTGATAGTCCACCCAAACGTATTGTGTGGTGTCACAAAGAGTGGCAATCGGCTTACACATTACTCTCAGAAAGTCAAGGAGAATCCATTTCGTTTGCAGAAGGCATTCCTCGCGAAGACGAAGGGATCGTGTCTGACTTTAGTCAAACACGTCTTGTCATCTTCGATGACATGTTGGGAGAAGACGAAGAAGAAATTAAACTTTATTTTACACGAAAAGGACATCATCATGATGCCAGTATTATTTACATTACTTAACATTTGTTTTAACAAAGTAAAGTATATCGCACCATCAGTGGTATTGTTTAAAAGTCCAAGAGATAAATCTCAAGTGCAAGTGTTAGCCAAACAGTTAGGAACATATTTGCTGAAATATGCGCTCGACGATGCCACTCGAACACCTCATGCGTATTTACTCATCGATTTAAAACCCACCACTCCCGATTATTTGAGGTTTCGTACCAATTTGTTTCACCATTTGTGCCAAGAAGGAGGTCCTGTCATTTACATATCCCCTTTGGCACCTGTCTGAAGAAAACATGTGTACAAACATCCTTCATTTCTTTTCTTTCTAACAGTATTCAACATGGCCTCCTTTCAATCTCATCGTCCTGCGAAATCAATTCGTGCACTGTATGCCATCAGTCGCGAAACAAATGCACAAGTCCGTACACACTTGTTAAAAGCCAATCTCAAAGAAGTCGTACGATGGTTTACTTTTACAGTGCGTTAATTACTTTCAGGTATCATTCACATACCCCATGAAACAAAACGCTTTCTTGAGAAACAAAGAAGCGTTGTCACAACAGACAGATCCAAGAATCGATACACAAACAAAACAAAAAAAAAAATCATTTTGAAACCTATTGGAAGTGGCTCTATAGAAGGTGTCATTATTCGTTCCCTTTTAAAATGGCTAAATTCCCCAAAAGACGTCAGCAGACCCAAAAGAAGAGTAGTTGTGCGCAAATAAACACAAGAAAAAAAATCTCCTGTCAGAAAGAGAGGTACTGCTGCTAGGACGCGTAGGTACTCCATAAAACAACGCCACTCGGTGACGTTCTCTTTTCCTGCCACTTCTTCTGTCTCTTCTTCGCCGTTCATGGTGATGCCTGCCAAACCTGATTTAGCACCCGTGTTTCCTAATTTGATGAAAAATGGAAACCCATTTCTAAAACAACTTCTACTTCTCCCGCGTCGATGACGACTTCTGTTTCTACTGCTCATGCAACTTCTGCTCCAGCTAAAAAAAGTGGCCTCACCTAAGACAAAAGTACAAAGGTTACTGGATTTATCCAAACAAGAACTGACTCGATTTTGTCCGTTGAAAACACCTCATCGTCAAGTGGTGCTGTAATGAAGTTGATACGACGTGCCATATATCAGTGGAGACTAATTCCAGTATAAAAAAGAAGTGTGGGATAAGATTAATTTCAGTGTTTCTGCCCCTGAAACAAAAGATGTCACCAAGAAGTGCACACAATTCTTCTCATCGTCTCAAGACAAAACCGTCTTCCAAGAAAGGCGAAAGTACGGGACTCCCTCCTCGTTTAGCTAAACGTTGGGATGTTTTGTTAGTCCTTACTAAATCCAATAATCCTATGCGAAAACAAATCATTCAAAAGCACCCAAAGAAATCATCGATACCGTGTGTGAATGTTGTTTTAACGTTTTGAAAGAAACGGTACATTTGTCCAAGATACAGAAACAACGATTAGGAAAACATCAGAACGTTTATCGCCAAATAGTGAAAAAGAAAATAGCCTTCAATCAAAAGAAGCAAATGCTGTTTCAACGAGGAGGATTTCTACCCATGCTGAAAGGACCATCGTTAAAAGTGTCTGCTCCTTTGTTAGGATCGATTGCGGGACCACTTTTAGGAGGAGTCATGAGATAAAGAGGAAGAAAAATAAAAATAAAAAGAGCACCCTTTTCTGGAAAGACAGAACACTTGTACCTTTGGAAATTATGAAGGACGAAAACCCACTTTAGTTCCATACAAACGATGGATGGAGATCCATCGTTGGTACGAACAACGGATACCTCATTTACCTCCGAATCTTAATCTCACCGATATATCACAGTTATAACAAGATTTATAATCGTTGATGGATCGAACCGATTTGTCAGAAACAGAAAAATCGCAACGGTATCTACAAGCATTCCAATGTCTTCAACTCTTTCACCAGAAAGCTTTAGACGAAGCAGCTAAACCTACTCTGAAAGATTTCAAGACGATCATGAAAAGCGAACCAAAAGCCACCAAGATAGACACAGCCCAATTGATGGCACAATAAGAAGACACACGAGAAGTGTTTCAAACTCCGTCTGCTTCAATACCTTTTAAGATTGCAGCCTCCTTGTTCACACCATCCCTGCTCCCAAACAAGAAGAAATAAAAGCTTGGGTAAAAAGATTATGTCGACACCTTCTTCAGCAGGAGAACAAAAGAAAGAAGGGAAGACAGAAGTGAAAAAAGACATCAAGAAAAAGTCACCACTCCACAACAGGCTCCTACTCCTATTGATCGTCGGACACGTCAAGCCTCGTCCAAACCAATACCATGCGAATCTAAGAGCAGTATCGAACAGTGGGAAACTTATTGAGAAGCATCAATCAAAACAGTCAACCACATCATGGAGACACTTTTAGCTAGCATTTACTACAATCCTGCACATGCTGCTGGTTACGGAGGAGTTGCCAAATTTTATCGTGCTGCTCAAACCAAACTTAAAAGTGTACGTTTGCCAGATGTACGATAATTATTACATGAACAATCGGCGTACACGTTACACAAATCCATTCGACGAAAAATTTCCAGAAGTCAAACCAAAGTCGCAGTCGTCGATCATCAATGGCAAGCAGATTTAGCTGATGTTTCTCATTTGACAGCGTACAATCGTGGTTACAAATTTTTGTTTTGTGTCATTGACGTGTTTTCAAAATCAGCTTGGGTATTTCCTTTGATTTCTAATACAAGTTCAGAGTTAGCACGAGATTTAAAACTGGTTTTGAAACAAAGTGGTCGTCACCCTTTTACGATGGCAAACAGACAAATGCACCGAATTTCTGAACCAAGCTTTTTAAAAAGAATTGAAACAAAGAAACGTTCATTTTTTCAGCACTGAAAATCCTGAAACATAAGCCAGTGTCATGGAACTTTTTCAAGGAACTTTGAAAGAACGCATGTGGAAATATTTTACACATCAACACACTCTCAAACAAATCGACGTGTTACCATATCTCGTCAAAGCTTACTATCAGTCGTACCATCGTAGCATCAAATGTGCACCCGAAGAAGTGACCCCCGAAAAGAAAGTGATGGTGTTTGGTCGATTGTTTGGAACGTCACCCACCACCCCAAAGAAAGAAGTGGCGTTAAAGACTGGAGATTGGGTTCGCATTGGAAAAACCAAACGCACATTTGACAAGAGTTGCTGACCTAACTGGACAACCGAATTGTTTCGTGTCAATGGACAAGCACTTGAACGTAATCCTCCTGTCTATAAATTGGAAGACATGAACAAAGAAGTGTAAAAAGGACCTTTTTACTTGCCTGAGTTACAACAATTGACTAAGAAAGAAGACGACGTGTGCGATATCGAAAGCATTTTCGATCGAAGAACACGTAAAGTGGACAAACGTCGACTTGAAGAAGTGGAAGTGCGTTGGAAAGGATATCCAGCTAGTTTTCATTCTTCGATTGCCGTTTCACATTCATCGACTATAGAAAGAAGCAGAAGTGACTACCGTGCCGTTAAACCCAGCAGCTACCTATGATTCTCAGAGTTCATCTCTTCAAGAACTACAAAAACAACCTCTGTTGGTGCGATGTGGAAATCGTGTTCCTAAAAATCAAATCGTCTTTTTCTGACAAATCTTTGTGGTGTATTGTGTCATCGGAGTAACGATTACCAATTTGAGTTTGCAACAAGGAGACAAATAATTGTGGACAATTTTACTCAGCAGTTGTATTGGTTATCTTCTTCGCAGTCCTGCTTTGAAGTATACTGCGAACAGTAACAAAGTAATAACAACGGTAGTCTTGCGGAGATCGCCAGTCACCATTCTTCCAGTCACAACAGCAGCAACCTTTATTTTTTATTTTTTTTTTCAAACATTTGGAAAATCATTCTCCTATGACATGGAGTGTCTCATCAGAGACCAGAACCATCGAACTATGAATAACCAATTTTATTTAACCTTACCGAGTGACAGTTCTATGGATGTGTTTTCCCAAAATACCTTATGTTGTTTCACAGCCAAATTACCTCAAGCCATACAATTGGATCACGAAGTTCATTGGGAAGTCGCTTTGGTAGAAATCATTCATCCCACGCAATCCCTCAATATCAATGAAGGTCAAAACACTTTCATTGTTGATATCCTGAACAAACAAGTTCAAAAACAGTTGGACATCAGAGATCCTGGTTATTATGAATCCCAAAAAAAGCGCTCACCAATCCTCCATTGACTACCTATACCATAAGAATTCCTGTTGGGCATTACTGTAATGTTTAGCATCTGGTCGAAACGATTGCAGCTATTTTCAACGATCAGTTTGGCAAAGCCATGGAGAAAGCTCGCAAAAGTGTTCTGATTGAGTACCATAAAATTCCTCATCGTCTTATAATGCATTTTTCGAACGGCAAAATAATGTCCATTACTTTTTTTCCCAGTTTGTTTTTTATTTTGGTGGATACACTGATCTGGCTTCTAGGAAAGACGTTTACAACAACGATCGATTCTGCAAGCATTTTCCTTACCCTGACGAATTGAACGAAGGACTAATTTTATTGTGTGTACTCCGATGTGGTCGAGTGCAACGTGATGGGAAACACAGCCGCTCTGTTGCTCAGAGTCATTACTTTCAAAGCGGATTCTACCATCGCTGCTTACGAGGAAGGTGGAAACACGTATCACGTTCACCGTGAATTTGTACATCCTCATTACCTTCCTGTCAGTAAATCATATTTTGACAGTGTCAGCATTAGTATAAAATTAGATATCGGATAAAATATTCTATTCTCCAAGGAAAAGTCACGGTGAAACTACATTTTCGAAAAGGACTCTCTAGTAAATTGTAAAACAGATGTATCCTGTGTACCAAAGAGTAGCTCGACAATGAGGACATGGTTTAGGAGATATGTTAAAATCAGCTTTTCATACGGTAACACCCATCTTAAAACCAATGGTGACTCGAGGATTGCATGCTTTAAAAGATGCGATTTTAACGCAAGGAAAATAATTTCTTCAAAACGTGCTTATGATAAAGTCCAAAGGAAGCCTTCGTGAGAGCAGAAATAAAATGTGTTGCTTCAAACTTCAGACCAAGGCATTACTTCTTCTTCTTCTTCTACGCCACAGAAAGGACAAGGTACAAAATAAAATAAAAAAAGCTGAAACCCCTTCAGATGTCATAAACACGTTCAGAAAATGAATAAGAAAAGAAGAACAGGAGCTGTCAGAAAATTGGACGTGTTTGATTACTAACAGCAAAGGGAAAATGGTGCACTGAGATTCTTGCGAATGTTTCAAGTCAGACCTCCATCTGTTTGCCATGCCACCAACCATGATGACGATGCAATAATCCCAATGGGTAGAATTTCATCCTGTGTCGTCTTTGACTACCTCAGCCCCTATCGAATTTGAAATCAAAAGACAAACCTAAGATTACATCGATCTGAATAACAGTTACTTGTACCTGAAAGTCAAACTTCTCAAAGTTTACAACAGCAATCCAAGCGTCTATGCCAAACTCCCGTCACAATTTCATGCATTCCTTGTTAAATGAGGTGGATTTGTACTTGAATAACACACTAGTCAGCATCAGCATGGATACTTACCATTACCAAGCGTACCTGGAAAATCTCTTGACGTACGGAAAAGAAGCCAAGAACACACATCTGGATACTTTCGTGGTATGGAAACACGGACACCTTGGATGTCTTCAACGACAAGGAGTTCACACAAGCGGACGATCCACACAATCTTGGATTTTACGACCGTCGAAAGAAAATCAAACAAGGACGCAGGCTAACTCAACAATTCCATAATAAACTAGATATATACAACAAAAGTCCACACAATACAATAACTCCGGCTCAGTCTGTACCAAACGTCTTCAAAGAAAACTATCCTCCCATACCAATAATAAAGTGCTCAAACTTATCCGGGATGTAATCGACTATGCACTCGCACTCAGTAAGGGCAATTTTGTATCTGTCGACGCTGTATACAATGTATACAACCAGATAGTTGCACTTGTCAAACTGCGAATCCTAAGTAGGGCACCTACAGCCGCAGTATTACAAATAGGCCCATTGAAAAATTAAATAGGACGAACCCAACGTGGATATAATTAGAATTTAGCAGTGAAACTGCAGGGGTGTACGGCACAACATCCCAGAGCTGTTAGACAAGATACAGATTGAACATAATAAACCAGACAATGTGTGTCTTCAGGAGACCCACGTGAATGAGCGAACACAAAACCAACCTAAACTACCAGGATACTCCACCTGTTACTCTAAACACAGACCAGATGGGAAGCAAGGAGGCGGCCTGGCAGCATATGTAAGTGACGCTCTCTCAAGTGAGACTGTTGACGGCACGCTGCAACTACCAAACTCCGAACCACTCCACGAATATCAAATAATCAAGATAAATTTATGCAGCAAACCCCTAATAGTAGTCAACATGTATGACCCAGGAAGGGAAGTTATCATCAAAGCCGAAACGTTTCAAAAAACCTTTGGTAAGATAGGAGAAGACATAATTGTCTGCGGGGATTTTAATGCCCACAGTGAACTATGGGGAGGATAACACCTGGATAAGCGAGGTAAAAATATTGAAAAGTAGATCATGACATCCAACCTTGTGGTATTGAATAACGGTGAACGCACTAGAGTTAATCACGAAAACAGGGCTATGACATCACTTGATCTAACCATCTGCTCCCCCAAAATAGCGGAAATTAACGACTGGGAAGTAGATCAGTCAATCAATTTGGGTAGTGACCACTTTACAATATTTACCACTGTGCATATAAAAGTACACAAGATCAATACCGAATCTACCCCAAGGTGGAAATTTGACAAGGCAAACTGGGAGATGTTTCGCTCTCTATGTGGTGAGATGAGCAGATATATGGTTTACAACGACAATGTTGACACTTTCAATGAAAACCTTGTCAAGGCACTAACCAATGCAGCGGAACAATGCATACCCAAAACGGGAGGGCGAGGCTAAAAACAATCAGTCCACTGGTGGAATGATAAATGTAAGCAAGTCGTAAGGGGAAGAAAAGGCCCTAAACTCATTCGACTTCCTTGCCTATAAAGATAAAGAACTCCTAATGAAGAACACCATATTCAAGGCGAAGCAAAACTCATAAAAAGAATTCTGCTCGTTTCTAAATTTTAAGACCAATTCCAAACAAGTGGGGATAAAATCAAGAACATTAGGGGCAAAAGTACATTTTCGACCCCTAAGATATCCGGACTTACCACGGACGGCGAAAAAGCCGAAAAATTAACCACCCACTTTGCAGATATGAGCAGAAACTCCAATCATTCCAAAAAGTTTCAAGCACACAGAATTGTGATGGAAAATGATCACCCTGAATTGTTCATGGACATGGAAAACCACTCAAGCCTCTTAAACGTAGATTTCGCTGTACATGAGTGGCGAAAGGCACTTAGCAGGAAACAAACCACTTCACCAGGCGAGGACTTGCTGGGCTATGAAGTCTACAAAAATCTCCCAGAAAATATCGAGCTGGCGATTGTGGATCTGCTGAATCTGACCTGGCGATCGCGTGAAGTACCTATTTGCTGGAAACAGGCGATTGTCGTACCGATCCCGAAACCCGGCAAGGACCCGGCTGATGTAAACTTGCACATACCCATCTCCCTTACCAACAACATTTGTAAGATTATGGAAACAATGATAAACAATAGGCTGACGCACCACCAGGAGAGTAAGAATTTTATATCCCCAAACCAAAGCGGATTCAGTAAAAAGCGATCCACTCTGGACCAATTAATTCGCCTGGAGTCAAGCATAAAACTGGCGTTCAATGCAAGGAGGAAGTGTGATCGCAATCTAATCGCAGTTGTCCTCAATCTTGAAAAAGCATACGACCTAATGTGGACCAATGGTCTAATTGCAAAGTTGAACAACTACGAAATAACAGGCCGCATACATAAGTGGATATTAAACTTCTTTACCGGCCGAAAAATCCAAACTACGGTGGGCAACCAATACTCTGATATACGCGAGATTGAAAACGAACCCCCCCCCCCCCCCAGGGTAGCGTACTAAGCCCTACTCTCTTTAACGTCATGGTTAACGACTTAGAAAAGTCGGTCAATCTGACCCACCTGGACCTGTTCCAGTTTGCCGATGACAGTGGAATCTGGAAAGCAGGCAACCCATCCAGCGAAACTGTGGTCGGCCGACTGGAGGCAGGGCTCGATGGTATCGGGCAATGGTCCGATAGGTGGGGCTTCAAGGTAGCCCTCGGCAAAACAGTAAGGGTATTGTTTTCACCAAAACCTAAATATCGTAGGACCCCCAACATTATACCTCAATGGGATATAAATAAAGTTTGAAAAAGTGGCTAAATTTCTGGGGATGCTATTCGATGAGCACCTTACATTGGGCAATCACATGGACGAGCTAGTTAGAAGATGCGAGTATGATCTAAACCGTTTCATGAACCATAAGGGCACCGAATGGGGGGGGGGGGAGGGCGGCGATCAGGCCACACTTCTTGCGTTATACAGGACACTGATTCAGTCTAAATATGACTATGGCTGCCAGGTGTATGCCTCGCAAATCCTAACTTTTTAAACACATTGGACGGAATAGAGTACCGGGCCCTGGCTATTTGCACCGGTGCTCTCGCTAGCACCTCTGGGGAGGAACTAAGAATCCTAGCCGGAGACCCCCATAAAGATGAGACGGGAATAGTTACTCCTGATGTATATGTATACAACCAGGATCACTATACGTGAAAAGTTGCACCCTACTAGAACAATGACAGAGAAATGTAAAAACAAAACCTTTAGACACCAACTGCGGATGAAATTACCAGGGGTAAAAAAAATCCATGATCTAAAACTGGAACCTAATATCCAAGATATCCAGACGGAGGTCACAAAATACCCTGATACTACCCCATGGACCGGTATATTGCCCAAAATAAATTTATACGCACTCAAATATGGGGATAAACAAGAACAACCCATAGAATTAGGGGACAAAATTAATATCGAAATAGAATGTAGGTATGAGGGATGTACCAAATTTTACACAGACAGCTCTAAATCCCCAGACCCAGCACGAACTGCAGCTGCAGTGGTGATTCCAGAGGAGGGCATAACGCTGGGGGCGAGGCTACCTGATAGCTGCTCCATTTATACGGTCGACTTTTGGGCCATCAACAAAGCAATCAAATGGCTACAAGCAAACCACACATATAAAGCGGTTATATTTAGCGACTCACTCAGTGTTCAGCGATCTCTGGACAAAGTAACTCGACTAATAGGGAAAATCTGTTGCTAGAAGTCTACTTGAGACTCAAAACCCTGGAAGAAAACAATCATACCATAGATTTATTTTCTTGCCCTCCTACATAAACATTCCTGGAAAGGAAAGAGCAGACAAGGAAGCTAAAAACAGGCTAAAAGAAGAGTAAGTGCAGCACTTGGACTACAGCGTTCAGGAGATATATAGTATGATTAGGCAGAAAATTGATCAAAAATGGCAGGGGGAATGGGACAGTTCCCAGAAATGGCGCAGGCTATACGACCTGCAAAAGCAAGTTAGCAGAAATGATGTTGCCCCTAACCTGGCAAAGCTATAAATAGAATCAGAACTGGCAAAACACTACTAGCCAGCAGCTTTGGAAGATTGTTACCAGGTATAAAAGAGATAGGAATAAATTGCTCACACTGCCCAACCCAAGAAACGCTCTGCCAACTATTCAACGAATGCCCTAAATACAGCACAGAAAGAACCAAATTCCAGGATATACAGAAGACACCAAATGCCCCAAACAAGTACCCGGATTTTCTAAAGACACCAAGCAACACCATCAATTTGGTGTACTCAAATATCATAGGGAACGTCTCAGATATTGGGAAAAGAGGAAAAATTTAAAACCGGTCAACGGACCAAACCACCCGAGCAAAATGCATACACCTGATACTTAACCAAATTTAAGTCCACCAAAAGCAGAACTTGTCTTGAGCGGGAGAGGAAGGGCTCGGCCAAAGAGGGAAGGGATAGTATGCTGGGCCCATTCAGGGTAGCCAGTTCGCGACGAGCGGCCTATCACCGACTTCAGAGGCGAGAGAACGTCTACTCCCTTAAATAAAGACAAGTCATGAAAAACAAAAATTATTAAAATACAACTAAATGAATCAGTTATAATACCTACTTAACGTAACTCCCTAAATCAATTTATTTAAAAAATTTATTGAAAAATAGCATAATTCACCCCACCACATAAATATGTGTCCTGGAGCATTTGTACTTATCTCCCATTATCACTTTCTCAACCTCCAACGCATCCCAGTGCGATGATGCCACTAACAAACTGCATGTAAATTCCGACTACTACAGGTATTCTCAAACTAACAGAAGGGGTTGGAATCCTGGCAGGCGACCTTTACCTCTACACCCCCATAAATTAAGAAATATAAGGTGGTCCTAGACCCAGACCATCAGGGCCAGCCGCACAAAGTGGCAGCATTCATTTCTGAAACTCATAACTGCCCCACACCTATCTATATGAGATGGTCCTAAATCCAGACCAACATGGCCAATTACACAAGGCGGCACTCATTGGAAGGAAGAAAAAAAACACCCCTCAACTATAGACACGCCCGATACCTTAACCAGAATGCCCGATACCTTAACCAGAATGAGGTTCTCCTAATCCCAGACCACCAGGACACACTGCACAATGCAGTAACCGACTAACTGCAATAGTTGCATAAACACACAGATAAGAAGGAAATTCACCATACCAACAAATACTACACCTTAAAAACTCTGTGTTTGTAATAACTAACTTTAAAATTACTACTTAAGCCATCAGTACAGAAATATGTCAAATTTAAAAAATTTAGAGTAAGACGCAAAAATTCTTATACCTTTCGGCACACCAATCAAAATTAATATACTATGGACTCAGCGGACTTGCCTAGCTCTTTACCTCAACTGCCTCGCGGACATACAACCATAAGGGTAAAAGTTTTAATAAGTCCGACATGGACCTAGGGCCAAACACGACTATAATGTAAGATCAGTCAGTCTGGCCACCCATTGTCAACTCGACAAAGAGTACAAGAATGAGCAGAAATATGTTCGGAAGCTTAGCGAGAACTTAGTACACCTAGAGTATATTCGTCGCCTCCTGGATCAATTCAAGGATCTCGATCCAGACAGGAAATTATTCCAGAGGACAATGGTGCATTTAAAAATGTCGAATCAACTTGTCCTTTTGACATTAGTGAAGAAGTGATAGAGGATAAGAAGAAGTTGGAGAAAGAAAAGGTGCCACAGATGCGTCCATGTTCTACTGTCAAACTCTTGGTGAGGACTCCGAAATAGTGCCAACAGCGGAGAAGAAGTAGGGTCCCCAGACTGAAACTGGGACATGGAGCTGCAGCAGAAGCAACAATAACAGCAGCGGCAGCAACAGGAACAACAACAACCACAACAACAAGAACAACAACAGAGGCAGCCAGTCTTAGTCTATCAAACATAGGATTGGAAAAGTGAAGCGTATCATCCCGCCTCATCCCTACCTGTCTCCATAAATCCTTTTGGTGGAAATAGATGGAGTGGAAGATGTGCTGCCTGCAGAGCTATACCAGGGAGGTGTGAACACCAGGTGTACAAAAAACCCCAAAAAGGCCCTTTTTAGAGCCACCCAAGTCTCTAGAAAAGAAAGACGCTTCTCAATGATTGCCAAAACAATACGTATTTTATGCCGAAATATAAGTTTTTTATGTTTCGTGTATGTCTATATTCACAATTAAACCTTAAACCCCTACCCCAGTAAGACAGTGTGTGTTTGTGGGTAAAAAGTGCATGTATAAACACTTCCTACCCTTGTGCTATAAATTTCTCATCTCAATAATAATAAGGATTTGTGTTGGAACAAATGAAAAGAATAGTTTCGTTTAGGTCCGCGCAATTTCTGTTTCTTTTGGTGTGTGGCTTGTATTTTGTGTGAGGGATGTTTCCTTCAAGTCCATGCTTATACTATATAAAGCAGCGCGTTCACCAGTCTTCAGTAGTCAGTGCAACTTTCCATTCCAGACATCTAATTAAGTAGAGCGCAGTGCGCACACCCGCAATCCTGTAAACATTGTGGTTCCATTCCTATGTACATGTATCACTAATTGTACACACCCACCCATATCGCGTTTTCATTGAACCCCCCATAGTGAGGACACCATGGAGCGAGGCAGTGGTATGTAATTAGCGTGCATTGCACGCAGTAATGCGTCAAAGTGGGTTTTCAGCCCGGCAACCCACTTGACGAGAATTAAATAGTGTGCCTAAGCACACAGTTCAATCCTCTAGTGCGTGCTTCGCACGCATTGGGGGTAAATAGACGTACATGGTCGAATGGCCGAACACGTCTTTAATCTTAATTAAGTAAGCATTCTTCAGTCAGCAAAGCAACAAGCAACAAACAACACGTAGAAGTAATTGAACTAGAGATGAAAGCGATGATACCGCCCCGGGCCCTGAATGCAATCCAAGGTTTAGGTCTTAGGATTGCATCATGGTGGAGCCTACAGGCTCAGGCAAGTAAAACTACTCTTCTGCTTATATGGGAGAAGGATTCAAACAGAAGCAGCAGAAGTGGTCCCCCAAAAAGACCGGGACAGGGAGGAAAACCGCAGGATAGACATGATCAGCGAACTACACAGACTCAGCCGACACCGAATGTCCCCCCCCCCCCCCGTTGAACCCAGGCCAGCAATACCTTGACCTCCAATAACAACGCCACTCCTAGCCGCGAAATTGCTCGAGGTTAGGAGGCAAACTCCATTGCCACAGGGGGCAAGGCAGGGAATGGAAGAGTAGAGAAATGAAGAAAAGAAAAAACAAGAGGCACAAGAGGTAACCAGGAAACAAGAGGCCGAGAGGATAAAGTCCCAGACACCAGCACCGACGCATCCGGCTAACAAAAAGCATCGACCACCCCCAATGCAGCCGGAAACGAGAGCGATGGCCAAGAAGACTCAGCAGAAACAGCCTCAGCTGCCGCCGCCCACGCCCAAACAACATGTGTCGGCGTACCTCAACGACCAGGCAATGGACATGGGACTCGGTGAAATCTTGGAAGATAGGGAAGCAACGAGACAACACATAGAAGACTTCCAGACGGTCTCTGCATGCTCCAAGAGATTAAAATGTGACGGTTTTCTAAATAAGACACAGAAATCCAGCTTCACCAAGGAAGCCAAAAACATTAGAGCCCTTGGGGAGGCGTATAGCGGGTGCCCAACCCTGCTAGCTGTTCTCATCTTGAACGAATGATTGCAGTCATGGAAGATGTCGTCACAGCCCGTCACAGTATGGCCGCCGATGAACGAGCTAGCGGTTGCTGACCTTGTCGACCCAGATAACATGAAAGGCCGCATCAGACGCAAGTTCGAGCCGCCCGAATACCTGAGGCCATACCTGTTTCCAGCAACAGAGGTTACACCTCAGCCATTTTAAGTGTTAACAGAATTGCCTCAATTACCAAAGGGTTTTTTTGGCAATGAAAACCCTTTTCGATAATAACTTTTTATTAATACACAAATACGATTCATTTGTACACAGTTCCAAAGTGATCACTTATTTTCAAATTAAGATCACAAATTTTTAGCAATAGGGTAACATTAACCTGGAAATTATGTTGTTTTTTTTTCCTTCGGAAAATTAGATGTACACCATGTACACTAAATTCTAAAAGTGATAGTGACTAGGAAAATTGTATTAAACTATCTAGATTGACTCTAATTAGAAAATGTGGCTAACACTAATCTTGTATTAGGGACAGCCCGATTTAGCTAACTGGGTAGAATTTGATCATATACGTTCATGGCGTTTCAGTACTTTCGTACTTCGCGCCTCCCTTGTCGAGTCCGTGCAGCCTTATACTCCAGACATTAATTAAGTAGTGCGCGCAATCCTGTAAACATTGTGGTTATATTCCTATGTACAGGTATAAGTAATTGTACACACACTCCAATATCGCGCCTTCAATGAACCCCCATAGTGTGGAAACCATTCAGCGAGGGAGTGGTGTGTAAATAGCGTGCAGTGCACGCATTAATGCGTCAAGTGAGTTTGCAGCCCGGTAACCCACTTGACGAGAAACTAAACCGTGTGCCATGGACACATTAACTAGACGTACATGGCGGAATCGGCGAACACGTCTTTAATCGAAACTAAGGCTAAGGCAGTCATGCCCCATACGAGTCAGCAATCAGCCGTCAAGCCAGCAATATCTCAAGATTGGAGCTACACCTGCTGTGGTAGGAAGAGGTTAGGGGGGCACCATGGTGTTTTACGGCTGTCACGTGCACCCAACGACCAGCCGACTACATTTAATGATGGCAGTACGGGGCGTGGCTGCATATACGGGAAAGACCGTCACAGAAGTGAACAGCGGGTTCCAAGCCTGGCCAGGCGTGCAGAAAACCGGGAGAAGAAGCCATCAGAACGATCTGACTTCCCTGGGACATCTGCACCAAGACGACTGGACTTTAATTGAGAGCCGATGAGTCAGTTTTAAACCATGGAAGCAAATGCCTCAAAGAAAGAAGCTCTCCTGTCCAGTGGCAGCCTGATCAAAATTGTCTGACTGAATGGGATTTTCTGTTTGGTTTTTCGAAAACCCCTTTTGATTATATTTTTTAAATTACAAATTTGATTGATTTCGAACCACCGTATAAAATATAATTACGAATTAAGAAGAAATGTGCTTGATACGAAAGGTTCATTAGTAACTTGTACTCATGGATTGGTATTATTTATGGAATAATTTTGCACACTATGGACGAAAAATTTATACCTGAAAGCTTAAATAAATAAGGGAAATTTGTAACTGATAGAATTGTCATAATTAAATATGTGGCTAACACATAACACTGGTCTACAGCCAAAAATGCTTCCGCAATCAATGTTGTCAAACTTTACTAATTCTGGGTCACTGAGAACGAAAATGATGCTTAAAATTGTTGATTCGCTCTAGTTTTAAAGATATTATACTGGGTCAGTATATACAACCCTTGATTTGGGAATGGTGGACAATGAGTGAGTTATAAAATGAAGGGATCTCAATCTAAACCAGAAATGACTAAAATACATCTTTGACTGGATCTGTGAATAAATCTATGACTGGGTTTGGACAGTACTTGCTTTTTAGGCAAAACAATGAATGATGCAATCTGAAGCTGGTATTTCGTCATGCATGATATGAATTGCATCATGTTATTCCTAGAAGTCATGGATGATGCAATCATAACTAAGTTTAAATCTCTCTGCTGAAGAAATTGCCCTATATCAGCTCTACAAATCATACAGTGTCGTGCTCTCTTATTTGTCAGTGTTTGATTTGGCAAAGGGACACATTTCTGTTTAGCCAAAGTGAGCAGTGATGCCTCGTACTTGTGTGAACAATGCAGATAACTTCTGCTATGTTTGTGGTGAAGTTACTTTTGAATCACAAAAGCGCAGTATAATTACTCTATCATCATTATTTTGGCTGCAAATATGGCGATCAGGAAGAAATATGGGCCCCACACATATGCTGCAACACTTGTGCAACAAATCTTCGCCAGTGGTTGAACAGGAAAAGGAAATCATTGCCTTTTGCAGAGCCAATGATTTGGAGAGAGCCAACAGATCATATCAGCAATTGTCACTTTTGCATGGTGCTTCCAGTTGGGAAAGGTGTGTCAAAGAAGAAAAAGTGGACTGTGCATTATCCAAACATTCCGTCAGCAATACGCCCAGTATCCCACGGAGAAGGACTGCCGGTTCCTGATGCACCAGAATCATTCTCACTTGAGTCAGACGAGGAAGAGGAAGAGGATGAAACTTCTAGTCCTGAACCATCAATGTCACATACCCATATTTTCTCCCATCATCCTCCTCTGAACCACACCTCATAATACAAGGTGAACTGAATGACCTTGTCAGGGATTTGGAACTACCCAAGAGTAAGGCAGAGCTGTTGGGCTCCAGACTACAGCAGTGGAATCTCTTGAAAAGTGATGTTAGGGTTTCTATGTTCCGTGACCGTCAAAAGGATCTTGCCCCATTCTTCTTCATGGAAGGTGATCTTGTAGCCTGCAACAACATCGATGGTGTGATGGCAGTCCTCAACATCGATCGTGATCCAGATGAGTGGAGAGTGTTCATTGATTCATCGCAAACGAGTCTTTAAGCTGTTTTGCTGCATAATGGCTGTGTTTTGCCATCAATTCCAGTTGGTCATGCAGTCCATATGAAGGAAACCTATGAAAACATGAAACAACTGTTTAGGTGCATAAACTATGACCAACATCAGTGGCAGCTTTGTGGCGATTTCAAGGTTCTTGCTCTCTTGCTTGGTCTGCAGACTGGATACACAAAGTACTGCTGTTTTCTCTGCGAATGGGATAGCCGTGCTAGAGATTCCCACTACATCAAGAGAGATTGGCCACTCCGACAGTTATTGGAGCCTGGGATGAAAAGTGTTCAGCATCCACCACTTGTTGAATCAAGGAAGATTTTGTTACCACCCTTGCACATCAAGCTGGGTCTGGTGAAGAACTTTGTCAAGGCCATGGACAAAACACAAGCAGCTTTCAAGTACTTCCGTGGAAACTTTCCAGGGTTAAGTGAAGCTAAGATCAAGGAAGGTGTCTTTGTTGGTCCTCAGATTCGTGAACTTCGAGATGATGCATTTCACCGTGCACTGCGTGGCAAGGAAAAGACGGCATGGAAAGCCTTCCAGTTAGTGGCAACAAATGTTCTCGGAAACAACAAGGCAGACAACTACAGGGAGTTGGTGGAAAACATCCTCAAGGCATACAAAAGCCTTGGTTGCAACATGTCAATAAAGATACATTTTTTGCACTCTCATCTAGATTTTTTTCCACCAAACTGCGGAACAGTGAGCGACGAGCACAGCGAGCGATTTCACCAGGACATTGAAATAATGGAGAAAGGCTATCAGGGCAAATGGAGCCCATCAATGCTTGCAGACTATTGCGGGACAGTGACAAGAGATGCTCCATTTAATGACTGCAAGAGACAAGCCAAGAAGCGGCTAGTAGACACTGAATAAGGACTAAACTATGTACTTATAAATACATAATAGATTTTTTTACTTTTGTTTCAATATATTTTTTATTTATATAACCCTTTTGCTGTTTTTTAAAGTGTTACATAAACAGGACAGGTAAAATAATATCATGTAAAGCAACCATAAACACATGAAAAGACCTAGGTTTACAATTTATGATTAAAACTCTACTATGTACACGATATACATAGACGTAAAATGCAAAACTTAAATATCTTGGAAACAGTAGCCAATCAGTTGTTTTAATTGTGATATTTGAATTCAGCACATCAAAATCACTAATAAATAGCCAGTTTTATCTCTGAAGCAGACGACTTCGAAAAAATTGTAGACCAGTGTAATTGGTATTAGGGACACACCGATTTAGCTAACTGGACAGAATTTGATCATGTACGTTCGTGGCATTTCAGTACTTCCATGCCGCTTCGCGCCTTCCTGGCCGAAGGGTGGTGGTCTGTGGTGAGGGTAGGGCGCCAAACATACAATCTGCCATGGACCCATGGAAGAGCCTTAGCGTTATCCCTGTTGTAACCATCTGAAAAAAGATGGTCCTTATTGGCTTCTGCATATGGGGTCCCTGGAAGGGAGTCCGAGGACAACTGTACACAAACTTCAATTACAATGGCATTTTCAAATATGTTTTACCAAACTTAAAATGTTTAGGCAAAACAAAAAAGATGCACCATATGAGACAGATTTTGCATTTATAGCTCCTGGGGCACTTCTCGGAGTTAAGGAATATGCAGTGAAAAGTCTAAGGATTTGCAATGGCTAGCCACTGCAGTTTTTCTATTATTTATTTAGTTAGTTTTCATTACTGTAAATATTCATTCACATGCAGCACATTAAAAACATAGTTTCATGTCTCCGATGCAATTATTATTGATTTCAACCTTTAAGATGAATATTTATTCACAAATGGATATCACGATTTTCATTACTTTCTGAGCTGAGCTGTTTTGTAATTCAAGTTTAGATGGGTGAATTATTTGGCGATATTGCTAATTTAATAAATTAATGTTATCTAAGGAAATTACGTTTATAATAGCTTACAGATTTTATGTTGCACTTACATGCATTTACATGCAAATACTTTGCACATATACATCTCTTACAAGTCAGCTTGAAAACATTTCCATTGTAATCAACATTGAGAGAGAGACGGGGTGGGGGGGGGAGGAAGAGAGAGTTGCCGTTGTGAATGGACCTGAGACTAAAGCATACAGTGATAAACATGTTCAGTTTCTCTTGATAATAGCTGCTGAGGGTAACAAGCCTCTGTGAAAGGTAAAGAAGAGGGAGGGGAGTTTATGTGATTTGTGATTACTATCAATAAAGAATGCTTTCTTTAAAAAGAAATATAAAAAAGCAAACATTAGTGACCTGACTGAATGGCAAATCTAAATGCCGCATTGAATTCAGACGGAATAAATGAATATAATTTTGATCAGCACCATCTCTGAAAATGAGAGAGAGAGAGAGAGAGAGAGAGAGAGAGAGAGAGAGAGAGAGAGTGAGAGTCGTGCGTTTGATGGATGCATTGCTGAAAGCGCAACCAATTTTTTCCCGCTGTCATGTGGAATGTATTTATTTGTGAGTTTGTATGACGTGTCATGTGAAATGTATTTATTTGTAAGTTTGTATGACGTGTCATGTGAAATGTATTTATTTGTGAGTTTATGTAAGAGTTGCTAATCGTTTTTTTACTATTAAGGTTGATGAAGCTAAAACGAGACATCATTACACGTATGAAATAGAGTGTGCTTATGAACGAGACATCATTACACGTATAAAATAGAGTGTGCTTATGAACGAGACATCATTACACGTATAAAATAGAGTGTGCTTATGAACGAGACATCATTACACGAATACAATAGAGTGTGCTTATGAACGAGACATCATTACACGTATACAATAGAGTGTGCTTATGAACGAGACATCATTACACGTATAAAATAGAGTGTGCTTATGAACGAGACATAATTACACGTATAAAATAGAGTGTGCTTATGAACGAGACATCCTTACACGTATAAAATAGAGTGTGCTTATGAACGAGACATCATTACATGTATAAAATAGAGTGTGCTTATGAACAAGACATCATTACATGTATAAAATAGAGTGTGCTTATGAACGAGACATCATTACATGTATAAAATAATGTGTGCTTATGAACGAGATATCATTACATGTATAAAATAGAGTGTGCTTATGCATTCACATTATGTTATGAACATTTAGAGGGTTCAATGAAGACATGCAATTCTAACTTCAGTTATCTATTCTTTGTGTCATGTGTGTACGTTAGTGAAATGTCAAGTTTACGATGTTGACTTCTTCTTGATTTCACGGCTACACTTATCCTCTCCTTCTCCTTTTTGTTTTCTCTGTTTTTCTAACACACACACACACACGAAAAGACAAACAAGTTTTACGAACTTATAAAATTTAATTTTGCGGCGTCGTTTGCAATGGCATAGTACAATTGCTTCAGCTTCAAATACTAAATAACTAAGAGAGTTGTCAGTATTTACGCGGTGAACGTGAGAGGTTATTTGAAAATAGGGCATCACAACAAGGCACACAAATATAGGGTACAATAATTTGTTTTATTAACAAGCCATTTTGACTTTGATCGGCAAATCAAGAGCCTCTTTTGTCCTTTTTGTTGTTTTTAAGTTCGAAAATCGTTTACTATTAGCGATCTTTATCATAAATATATTGGAAAATAAATTTTAAAAATTAAAAAATTAAATTAAAAAAATATCAATGCGAGCCAGTGTACAAGTAGTGTTTGGTCATAAAAAATGAAACAATTAAAAGAACTGGGTATATTTTTGAAAAGGTTTTATAGGGGTTCTCTCTCACACACATACATGTGTACATACATGCGACCGTACGTACATACCAAAAACGTACTCGTATCCAGAAAAAATAAAACGAACAATATAACAATGTCCTGACTGCCTTCCAATTGATGGGCAAATTAATATACATATGTACATTAATTTTCAAACATCTAGTGCACAAATAGAATAGCATCAATGCCTTGTGGCACCTCTGTTTCGCGTGAATTCGACAAAATTTGAATCAATTTGCACAAAACACATCCTCGTGAGTCTTTATAGAAGTATGGTGCACTGTTATAATTACTCTGAAATTGACCCTTATAGTACCTACACCTTTCGTTGAAATCCAACAATTCTTGCTACAGTTATGCTGCAAAAACCAAAATTCGGGATACAGGCGAGAAGGTGCCATAACTCCTTTAAATGTCATCACAGAATGCTGGGAATCGAACTCATTTGATGTATCATCAATATAACACTGCATACTACAGTTGATTGATATCCAGCTATTTCCAGTAAAGTTATCTTAACTTGAAAGTAGAACGGACATGATTACTGTCGGTGTCGGGCTCCGTAGACTTCATTGAGCGCGGTAATAATAGGGTCGGGGGGGGGGTAGGGGGGGCGTTACTGTGTGAAAAGAAAATTTGGTCAGTCTAGCGGCGGCGTGAGGGGGGTCTGGCGGGCAACTGCCCCTGGGCGCCTGGCGAGAGGAGACGCCGTCGGAGCTTTTTTGCCAACACACACACACAAACACACAGACAGACACACACACCATCTAAGCCCCCGGTTTCAGGGCTTAGATGGGGGGGGGGGTCGGAGGTTGGCAACTGACATAAAAACTGTTCTGTCTGGCAAAGTAGAGGGCGCCACTAAAAAACATTGCTCTCGGGCGCCTCGGTTGGGGGGGGGGGCGCCGTTAAAGAACATTGCCCCCGGACGCCTCAAACCCTCGCGCCGCAACTGGGTAAGTACAACAATTAAGGGTCATAACTCTACTTAAAAATGATGCTGCATGCTGAACATCTAACTTGTTAACACTTGGAATGAAACTAAGCTGATGTCTTCTCAATATAAATCTGCTTACTAAATTCTTTGATATTCCTATAGCGATAAGGGATTGATTGTTTTTACGGAATTATGTATCATTTCTTTGAAATAATGGTATAGTTTTATTAGTATATGACCTCTGTATAATAGTCTAATAGGTGTCGTCTTGCAGAGTACACATATACGGTAATTTATATGTGACCCAGTTCATTGGTCCTGGGAAAATTAGTATTGTCGGTTGAAGCATGAGCCATATCACGTGATCAGCGCGTGCTAAATGTATTATCATTTTGACCTGCATTCAATGTTCTGACCTGGATTTCGTAATGCAGAGAGTGATTCATTTTCTGTTGACTAGAAGTAACATAAGTTCGTAAATACCGACATGGTGATTGGTGATTGGTGACTTGGTGATTTAAGAGGGAATAAGTAACGGGTATTATTTGTTTTAAAAGACGCTGTATAGAAACTATATAAAAGGATGTAATCGCAGCGTTCGTCATTCTTTTATAGTACGTTCAGCCTGAGAGGTCATACACGAGATTGGTTCATTTTGTGTGATATTCTGCTTCAGAGATAATATTATTATACAGTACATTTTTGGATTTAGTACTGCTACTTAAACTTTCAGAATTATTCAGTTCATTTGGAATTATTGGAAACATTTCTAGAACTTGTGTGATATTCCATATTCACAAGGATTACTTTGAATTAATAATATTTGGATATAACTGATTCTTGTCAGTACATCAGCACTTTAGTGGTTTTATTCAGAATATTCTTCATTCGAAATAATTTGGATTAACTTCCGGATCAGTGAACTTTAGAACAATTTAGGACTTTTAAGGATATTCTATACTGTAAGTTATTTTTAATTCTTTCACTTTGATTGTTTGTTGAAATATTTTATTATTTAGGAAATTAAATATTTGTTTTAAATCTTGAAAGCTTGTTTGAGTCTTTTCTTTTGCTACCTTACCCCTTAGTCGTAACATTTTGCAAATTGGTGGATCTTATGACTCTGCTACATTATGTTGACAAGCAAACTTTACTGACGTGTCATCAATATCAATATACATTCCAAACTTAGTTAAAATAAAATAATAAACTTGCAGAGAACTATTGTACAGAAATTAAGGTCAATGGTTCATACAACCAGGTGGTATAACTCGACTAAACAATAACATAAAATTCTGATAATCGAACTCAGGCGTGGTCCAATCAGTATCAAATGTCTAGCAAATTCGGTTGAAATCCAGTCATAAATAAACAAATTATTATTCAGAATGAAAGTGGCTGGGTAAAACAATTGGGAGCTATAAATAATAACTCTGCTAAGTGATGACATATAACTCTGACAATCAAACTCGTCTGATGTCTCATTAGTATTAAGTATGTTTGCAAATTTTGGTTGAAAAATTCAATGATAATTATGGGAATTATTACCAAAACTCTGCTGAATAAAATGTTTCGGATGCTGACAATCTAACTCGGTCAAGGTTTTAAACAGTAAATATTGTATTGATTCATAGAATCTCAGTCAGAAGTTCACCTTCTTCCCACGCTCTAAACTCACGTAATATGACCAAGGTTTCGACATATTGATCGAGCCTACCGTATGTATACTCATAAGATGACAGCTGTTTAGACTAAGAACAGAGATCACAAGCTAATAAACTATACCATTATTAAAAGGAAAAATATATATTATTCCATAACACTGTTAAAGAAACTATTGCAGATTTTCAACTATAATTTATTTTCGAAGTTGCCGTTTTATATAATGCAAGTGTGGTGAAGCAAAATATGAAACGTTTTAATATATTTATAAAGTTGTAATAATATTTCATCAACATTTAAATTATCTGATGTTACAGTATGCCAAAACAGAAGTTTAATTTGACTATTTTGAACATTATAAATGCTTAACTTTCTACATTGACTTATCCCTATTTACGCCACCTTCTCCCTATTTTAGCTGGAGAGAGGTCATTTCGCCCAAATATTAGAGTCCAGCATGGTCTTAGAGAGCACTTTCAATAAAATATGTCATTTGTGTTTATTGCCGTAACTTTCTGAATGACAATTGCATGTTTAAAAGAGTCTAATTTCTTTACGTTTTCACACAATTTCGTATTAGACTTCAAAAGCTAATTTGCTTTGTGAGATAAGCTCTATTTTGAAAAACAGTTTGTTTAAGAATAAAGTCGATGCCATTCATAACAAACTCTGTTCTGCGCATCTTTGACTGCTTATTTTTTTTTAAAACTCTGCTTTACATGCGAGGTAGTTTATTATGTATATTTTTTTCTCCCATTTTGATGACACAATTATGTTTTTTCCTTGCATTTTTGAAAGGTCTATTGTAATCGGGTTCAGTTGAGCATTTTTATAAGGTCTATTGTAAGCAGGTTCTACTGAGTATTTGTTTTAGCATTCACTTGATAAAGTTCAAGTAGTTTCATATTTTAGCATTTACTTTATAAAGTTCAAGAGAGAAAATTAAAAAAAGAATTAAGCCCTGCTTTAGATTTCCTTTTCAAAAACTCTGACGCCCCGGATGTTGATTATCCCATAATTCTTTGGAACTTAGCGGGAAATACGCATTTTGGCCTACGCAATAACAACGTTGGTCATCCAAAATCTTTCCTTTTTTTCCTACCTGGCAATGACTAATAATTGTAACAAACATACAAGCAAGTTTGCGCCAGGATTGTGCACAATTTGCACCATATAGTGGATTGCAGTGCACTTGCATTAGATTTATTTCCTTATTTTTCTTCCATTTAATTTTCAGCAATGTCGACAACAATTTTAATGCCAAGTTTCATCAAATTTATCAAGATTTGGATGTCTTTTCAAACTTGTTATCGTCAGATTTAGATCGATTACTGTATACAGGCACTTCTTTTTATAAGTTTGCGACCAACATGAGAGTGGTTATTTGAGACATAATGAGTTACCTTGAAGGCTTTATGCCTGGAACGGAGAAGGACGAAGTGCAGCCATCTTTTATGATGAGTTTTATGGCAGCGTTTCAGGAGATGTCAATCAATGTAATTGTAGCCTATATTTAGTCATTTCTTGCGGGCGATTTGATGTTTGGCATCAATGTTATCTTTTTAATCCTTATATACGATTGTCGATAATAAAAATGTTAAACATTACCTAGTGCCAGGCTAACCCCATGTTGAGATCAGCTGCAGATTTGTCCGATTCAGGTTTACACAACAATACTTCTCCCATGGGATCGAGTAAATATAGAAATACATGAAGAAATCACTCAGTGTGACAGGTGTTAATTTTATAAATAAAATGTATATATGGATATGATGTTTGGCTCCTTTGTATCCCTCTAATTATGCATATATTAACTGGAATGTTTATTGACCATTGACATAGTAAGATAATATTTATTGATATTCGACATGATTAAAAACAGCAATTAAACATAAGCTCTGGTGCACTTTTATCTAGATTACAAAAAACAATAAAGACATTAAATCAACGTCATTAGCATAATACATAAAGACAAACATAGCATAATACATAAAGACAAACATAGCATAATACATAAAGAAAATGATAAAAATCACGTATCACATAACTAAAAATAAACGCAAACAAAGCACTTTTTAAAAAGGTAGTATTTCAAACGAATTCAGTGTTTATGTGACTTAAACGAAACACAGGTTAGGACCTGAAGTATGCTAAAAATAGATTAGACCCTTTAAAATAAAAGATAAACAATCATAAGTCTAGGTATCTTAAATGAAAAGGGGATACAAATTAAGCCTAACTTTTTTTTTTTAAAAGGGAGGTTATAGTAGGGCACTTTACGGTACATAACACAAAATAGTAAAACAAACGGCGACACAGATATCAGTTTCGAGTCTTTACCATTCAAGGATAAAATTAATGATCTAAATGAATTGAAATTTGATTCCTCTCTTAAATGATTTAGTGGCTCATTTCATAGAATGGCAGCTTCATATTTAATAGACATTTTGCCTTATGATGAGGGTTTAATTCTTGGGACATGTAAAATATTTGAGCATATACAATTGTATTTATTGTGTTTATAACACAGTAAATCGTCCAAACGTTAGGAAGAAAACTTATTCAGAATTTAAAAAGTGTCCACAGCCATTGATCAAAATCTACGCATTTCCAGGGTCGGCATTTAGTCTTAAGTCAGAGATTATGGTAACTGCTGGTGTAATCATCATATAAAAACCACAGATCAAGCTCTTGTGTTTTTTCAAGTTTAGTAGTGTTCTTATCACTGCAGAAGTGTCAGGCTAGGGGACAGTAGATGAAGCTGGCAAGGATAAAGGTATGTAAAATTGTCAGTTTGTTGAGTCTTGTTAACTTTTAACCAATACGTTTTAAGACAGTTGTCTTGAAGCTTTCCTACAAAGATTGTTGACATGTGTATCGAACTGCACTTGAGAGTCAATATCAATTTCTAGCAGTTTGATAATTTCTTCACAGTTTATGACGGCATTGCTTATGTTAAGTACAGGTTTCATATCAAACGTCATTCTGCTCACAGTGAACCAGTCGATCAGAACGTTGAACTCTTTTTCAAATGTGTCAATCAGAGCGTCAAATGTCCAGACAGGAAATGGACAGAGCGTTGTCACCAACATAGTTATATAGAAAACCATATTTAATAACATAATAGATATCATTGATATAAACATTGAAAAGGACGGATTCGAGGGTTGACCCCTGTGGAACCCCTTTTTGAATTTCAGTCCAGCGTTTTAATTTGATGCTTACGATTTCACAGATAGTTCAATAAGAGACTTACTCAGTAATTGTTAAATCCCCCAGAAAAAAGAAAAAATAACATCTGGTTTGTTAATCTAACCAATTGGATTGTTTTATTCTGAGTTTTGAAGGAAAATAATTCATTCCTTCGACAGTTTTTAGATGAGTATCAATTCTGCCATTTCAAGAACCCCGTTTCAATGTTTCGAAACTGACTTTGGAGCAAATTCAGGTCATAATTAGCAGCTGCAATAGTATTGTCATATTCCACAGCACTGTTTCAGTCTGTCCAGGTTCCACAATAGGGGTCCAAAATATTGATAATTCCATGACTTCACAACCCTTTTGAGGTTAATGTTTTAGATGAAAATAAAGGGATGAAACGAACCTACTGCTTTTGTGGTCATATAAACCTCATATTTTCTGATATCTTCTCAAAAAAAAAAGATTCTCTGGCATATAGAGGATCTCAAATGAGTTTTCATTTCATTGAGAGTCTATTTATCACATGACTGAAATGTAGTTTGATTTGCTGTTCAACTAATTGTATCATAGGAACTTCATGTGTACTCAATGCACTTGAATTTGCCTTAGCACAACAGCTATGTCATGATATTGCGCAAATAAAATAATATCCCATGAAGAAAAATAACAAATATGAACATTAAAACTGTGTAGTCTGCAGCCAAATCTCAAAACAAACATTCTAAATCAGATAATTTGTTTCATTGAACTATATCAAACAAAACGCTTGTTATCTGTTCACCGGCAAAATAGTAAATCTGTACCCCACAGTGATGTTTTCCGCGCAATCTGTTCCGTTTAAAACTGTCACAATGAAAGTTCAGTTCAAGAATCATGCGCTTTTTTCTTGCTTTCCTTCTTCGGTTATATTAGTGTGTGTGAAAGTGTGGATCTCAAACTTAACACCATTGTTTCGTCCAAATATTTTATGCAACCCTCCTTGAAACTGCATCACAGCTGTACATGAGCACGTGTATATAATGGATTCAACATGACTCTGTATGGATTTGTGGAGGATATGTAAAAACGGTGTCTGTGAAAGATTGTAAAATACTCAGAATGTGTTCTTACGCTGATCATCATTGATGTGACTATTATTGTCTACAGATTGGATGTTGCGATGGCCTGTTATCTGCAACATCTGTTTTGCCGAATATTGTCTTCACTGACTTTTTGCACAAGGTAGTTTACGTACTATGTGATTGGAGAACTTCTTTGTCTTCAAAAAATTCTGCTGCTCTGGACATTCTTCTCGCGATAGAGGTAAGTGTGTTTGCACCTATTTTTGGTTGACTTTTCAACCAATGATCAGTTGATTTAATGCAGTGGCGGCTCGAAGGGGAATTACACCCCACCCACCCACCCACCCCACCCCGGCGCCTGGCGAGGGGGGCGTCATATGGAGCTCTTTCTTTGCAGCTGTAACCGGGGCATAGATGGGGGGTTGGGGTTGGGATTGGAGCCACTAAAAAACATTGCCCCCGGGCGCCTTGAACCCTCGGGCCGCCACTGATTTAATTGTTCCAGGATTTTTATGCGTGGCAATGTAAAAGGATCTGTTGGTGTACTATAATCTCCGGGAGGGGGGGAGGGGTAATTGTTTGTAGAATTTTAGAAGGCAATGTGCGGGACTTTTAATTAATTTGAATACATTTTAGGTTTTACTACTCTCACATCGCAAGGGTTCTTCCCTGCCTAGTTTTGGTCTGTCTATCAGGAAAGTGGGCGTTTCAACGATTTTATAACTTTGTAGTAAATTAAAGTAGTTCTGTTTACATGCGCATTATTGATAAATTGGTACAACATGGCTATCCAATCAAATCAGGTGTTGCGACACGTGTGCAATATGCAAATTTTGAGATGGGCATATTAACTTAAATAATACAGTAGTCACGTGATAAATATATTTATACTACATATATTACAAATAACATGGCTTTTGAAGTGTTTTTTTTTATAAAGCAATTTGATATACCAATATTGTTGGTATATTGTAAATTGCCCATGACAAATGAATTCTTCATATAATTATGTTTTCAACACAGGACCAAATGCTTCTATGCTCTCTAGACCAGTGATGTATTTTCAGTTATTTGCCATTAATAAAATAGAAAAATGACGAGAAAAATATCAATATCTACCATTAAATCTATATTTTATAAATGAATAATAAAACATGGCGCGCAATTTCATCGAAATTTATACCTCTCCCTCCCTCTCTCTCTCTCTCTCTCTCTCTCTCTCTCTCTCTCTCAGGATGAAACAGATCTTAAAATATGTAAAGACTGTAGACACCCTAGTATCCATTTATTTAATAAATAAGGAAGCGCCATATAAAAATGCCTAAAATCGAACTTCAAACAACAAAATGTAGGCTTCAAGTATGAACTCTTTTTAATTAGTTTTCCGCACGAATCCTGCAAATTATTAATGACTGAACACCCATACAGTATCGTATGCCTTTTACACTCTACGACAAACGGACACATTTTTAGGAAAGATGCTTGGTTTAATATAGTAATAAAATTACGTAATATTGTTCTAACTCTCAACACAATCATTCGCATGTCTGAAAACGATGGAGAAATCGGACATCGATGAGTGTTGATTGCAAGCCGAAATTAGGTGATAATCGAAATTTCGGTACAACGTCTGTTACCGAGCTAGTCTGCAAGCTTGCCAAGGCCAAAAATTCCCGTTTCAATGCAGAAATAAACACACACAAAAAAAAAAAAACAACAACAAAAAATCTATACAAGTAAATTCACAATCATTACATTCTTTTGTTTAAAGATTTTACGCTCTGAAATCTCTCGGATGTGACACCTCAACAATGTTCACTGTATCAATCCGCACAACAAATGTGTTAACGAAAATAAAAATCTCTTCATTTTCGTTTGAAAACAGTCATTAATTACACAAAGTACACAATTTGAAGCATTATTTGTACAAGCTAAATTTGGTGGCCCCGGGTGGCCGAGTGGTCTAAGACGCTCGCCTTTACCGATCACTGCCATCTCACCTCTGTCCGCTTGGGTTCGAGTCTTGGGCTCGGCTAACGTTGTTATGTGAGAAAGCTTGACAGTACTTTCCCGTGGGTCGGTGGTTCTTCCCTGGATTTTTCCGGGTCCTTCCTCCACCAGATATACTGGCCGCCATGTATAGCCTATCATATGCTGAACAATGGCGTTAAACCAATCAAACCAAACCAAACAAGCTAAATTTGCAAAAGGTCGCTGTCCTAAAATTATTCTAAATTTCGGAACTTCGACTTTTTATCGATGTAGTACTGCATTGGTACTAAATGGAGGAAAAAATCCATGCAAATCGATGGCTTTTGCATTAAAAATATATAATAAAAAGAAAATCTACGTTTTTTGGAGTAAATATAACGAAATATTTCACTCGTGAAGTGGAAACATTTTGTATTGTCACTCGTGGCTTCGCCACCCGTGACTATACAATGTTTCCCACTTTATTCGTAAAATATTTCCTTATATCTACTCATAAAACGTAGCTATCCTCTATGTATTCAATTAATATGAATGAAAATAGAAGCTCATTAAATGAAGCAAATTAAACATATCCAACAAGATGGGCATAGTTGCAGGACTATATTTCGTTGCGGATACATTCTGCAGGAACGTGAAGAGTTAACTCCCATAATAATAAATACACAGCATTTTGTAATCAATCATAACTTCATTGGAAATGTAAGTATTTGTATTTGGTATAAATAATTATACGCATAGTATGTACTTTGAATTTTTGATTTACCACTCGAAGTTGCGAAATTTCATAAAAACAAAGATTAGGACACTAACTGTTTACAAGTTATCTCTTGCATCTAATGATTCAAATAGACTCTTTTGGTCTAATTAATGAATATTTGCATATTAAAGAGTGAACATTGTTGGGGTGTGTGGAAGGAACAGGGTGCATTTAACTACTATATCAGAGCCTAGAGTACGTAATATCTTTAAACTTAAGATTTTAATAATTGCGAGTTTTTCTGTTACGGCTATAGGTATTTATCTAATGTTTGCATTAAAACGTAAAGTATATAATCCTGACAAGCTGTCAGTCTGGTTTGGCGACTCTTCACTCATGTATTGGTAGTCGATTAATTTCGATTTGTAATCAATTTTCCTTTATACGATTTTTGTCCGTTATTTTTAACATAGATGTAACGAGAGTGTTAAAATTGCCCAATAACCAACTTTCAGTCTATTCTCTGGTTCCGTCGAAAGTGTACATATATATGTATAGGATTGGTATACACAGCTTCACAAAGATTAAAGGAGTGTGGAACCTCTGCGCAAAGAGAACCGTGTTCTCCGTTTTAGAGTTGCGCTTGCCGCGGATTATCATCCCAAGCAAATATATCTTAATTTCCGAGTAACATAAAACTTTACTCTTGAATTTTTTTCACCTTTTAAGTAGTAGTGTATAAATAGATAATTGTAGAACACAGTGAAGTGTATTAAGACTGCACATATTTATTCACGCAATAAATAAATTACTACATTTAGAACATTATAATTCAAACACTATCAAATGTATACACTACTTTAAATTACTAGATCAGAAAGACTAAGGCAATTAGTGAAACTGTTTTGTATTGAGCGGAGTGCTAATATGCTAGTATTCAGGCAATAGTTCAATGTTCACTGAGGCCGCTTAGTCTTGGTGAATAGTGTTGGATTTTTTAGAAGGAACCGCCTGCGGTTCTGTTGATGCCGGAGGTGATTCTTTTTTTTTTTTTTTTTACATTGTTTACACATGCTCTCTCTAGTTGATTCATCAAGTATGACATTGTAATTCGGATGAATGACTTGAGTCAAAGGATATATGATATCAAATCAGTGGTGAGGACACTAGTTGACATTACTTCAAATTACAGCGCATGTAAAACTGCAGTGCACCTTAAACATCTGGAGTTGGTTTGACTATGCCCACTGAATTAATTTCTTTCTGAGCTCATCACTCTTCGTTGGACAGAGCACAGGTTTTGTCGTTTCGATTTAGGGACTCAACTGGCATCGACATTTCAGCTGAATTGACGTATGAAACCTACGGTGGCAACCGTCCCAATTCATCGTAAGAAAAAGTGACAAATAATTTCCATGCGAGGGGTCAGGTACACCCAAAACTTCAGAGATGACCTAGTCTCTGTCCCCATTTTCATCTCACGCTTCACACTCTTGTTACGGAATTATATATCATTTCTTTTAAATAATGGTATAGTTTTATTAGTTTAATACCTATGAATAATAGTCTAATAGGTGTCGTTTTGCAGAGTGCACATATACGGTAATTTCAATGTGACCCGTACATTGGCTCTGGAAAAATCAATATTGTTGTTTGAAGCATTAGTCATGTCACGTGATTCTAGCGCGTAACATGTATTATTATTTTGACCTGCATTCAATGTTCTGACCGGGATTTCGCAATTACAGTGAATGATTCATTTTGTTGATTAGAAGTAGAATAAGTTCGTAAATACCGAGATGTTGATTTAAGACGGAATTAAGAAATGGGTTTTATTTGTATTTCAATGACGCAGTACAGAAACTATAAAATAGATGTAATCACAGCGTTCGTAATTCTAGCATAGTTCGTCAGCCTGAGAGGTCATAAACGAAATTGGTTCATTTTGTGTGTGATATTCTGCTTCAGAGATAATTATACAGTACATTCTGGATTGAGTACTGCTACTTCAAATTTAAGTATTATTCAGCTCCGTTGGAATTATCGGAACAATTTCTAGAACTTGTGTGATATTCCATATTCACAAGGATTACTTGGAATTAATAATATTTGGATATAACTGATTCTTGTTGGCAGTCCAGCACATTGGAGGTTTCATTCGGAATACTCTTCATTCGGAATAATTTGGATTAACTTCCATATCATTGAACTTTAGAACAATTTAGGACTTTTAAGGATATTCTATACTGTAAGTTATTTTTATTTCTTTCACTTTGATTGTTTGTTGAAATATTTTAATATTTTAAGAAATTAAATATTTGTATTTTAAGTCTTGAAAGCTTGTTTGAGTCTTTTCTGTTGTTACATTTACCCCTAGTCGTAACACTCTGGTACATGACCAGGCACTCCAATCGTATTGTTGTAAATGTAACTGCTGCTCCAGAAATCCCTCATAAAACCTACTACTGGGTCCAATACACTTTCTGAGGTAGAGCAGTGTTAATTTTGGGCACAAATCGTCTGGAAGAAAATAAATGGGACAAGGAGAAGTGCCAAGCCTCGAGTTAAAATTATGGGTGGAATGTGTCCAGTAGTCTGCTTATATTTTTTTCTTCACATACACACCTAAACACATTGGCGAAAAGGTCAGCTTGCTTTATTTATGTTTGTTAACAGTATTTGTATGCATGGAATGATACTTTTTTAACTTCCAGGTATTCTAATTTTGATTGATCCAATTGGAATTAGGAGGTTAACGTCGTCACGCAACACACCCGTAATAACCCTTTCTGTGCAGTACAGAAAAATAACATTTTGAACGAAAACAGTGCCAGTGCATGCCATTTCTTGTGCTAATAACTGATACATTTTCAGGTATTTACGTGCCTAGCGTTCCCTATCCTTGTTAAAATGAACTAGCCTATGTAGACAAACTTGGCCAGAATACCGCGATCTACCTATTGTAGCTATCACCCTAGCTTATTTACATGGTATCTTGTCTGCCCCATTGATATGGGAACACCAAGGATTCCCCATTTTTGTCATGACCCTTATATGCATTTTTGAAAAAATATTTATTATTATTTTTTAGGAGAGACAGAGAATCATACCACGCCTTTTTCTCAGTGTACATTATTACTACTATTATTATTATTATTTTTAGGAGAGAATGCAGCTTAAATACATAAGAATTTTCCAGAGAATATATTTTACTTGATTAAGTGGTATATGTAAGCTGACGATTTAAAGAAGTAAGGCATTCTATCAATTATTACATGATATTATACATTTTAATTACGACTTGCAACAATGTTGTGCTTTAATGTTTTGTTTGTTTGTTGTTGGGGGTTGGGGTTGGCTGGGGTATTTATGATCTTCAGAAATAATCTGGTAATTTTTTATTCTTAATACTCTACATCTAAATACTGGAACTCAGTCCTTATATCACACGGAGGCCCTAGTCATTAGCACCTTCAGGAAATGCCACATCAAGAAATCTAAACCAAATAAATAAATAAATAAAGACTCAACGACGTTAACAAACTTTATTACAAAAGGTTGATGTCCGCAAAAATTGTTATGCCATCAATACATGTAAAATTAATTGGGCACACAAATTGCAACGGACAAACTGAAGAATGGACAGACAATTCCATTGTACTGTCACTGTAAAATCCAGGCCATGGAACTTATTACAAGCAAGTACAAGGAACATTTGAAACATTAACTTGAAAAGTAGATACTGAGTATTTAGAACTGGTAAGGGGTGTCAGTGGAAAAGATATAGGGGTCTTCAATCATGTTAATCAAACTTCATTGATATCCGATGTTCACTCGTCTATTTCGTTAACATATGAAAACGGTCACAAAGATCAACTGCTCTATGGTGTACACTTAGCACACTTGGCCATTACAGCACTTTCTGAAAGCCGCATCGTATCCCGTTGTTCCACAGCAAGAAGGTTGCAATCCTGAACGAGACTGAATAGTGCCTGAGCAGCACATTTTGAATGCTGCATCATATCCTTGTGTTCCACAGCAAGACGGTTGTAACCCGGATTTTGACTGAATAGTGCCTGAGCAGCACATGCTGAATGCCGAATCATATACTCGTGTTCCACAGCAAGAAGGTTGCAATCCTGAACGAGACTGAATAGTGCCTGAGCAGCACATTCTGAATGCTGCATCATATCCTTGTGTTCCACAGCAAGAAGGTTGCAACCCGGATTTTGACTGAATCACACCGTTGCAGCACATAGCAAATGATGGATTATATCGACTATTCCCGCAAATACCTTTAAATATGAGAATAATTTTTTAAAAATAAATTATTGTGCACATCATAAGGAGAATGAAATTTTGATTATAAATGATTATACGTCCCAATAACCACTTAGATGTAAACCTGTACTTGTACTCGCCAACACTATAATTACAATATACCGGCGTTTTTAAAGGAAACATTCGACATACTCTCTCTCTCTCTCTCTCTCTCTCTCTCTCTCTCTCTCTCTCTCTCTCTCTCTCTCTCTCTCTCTCTCTCTCTCTCTCTCTCACCTAACTCAAGTAGTATAATAATTTAGTATAATAATTGTATATTCTGAACAGCTTTTATATTTCAGGAAAAAAATAGCATTTTTTTACCTTTTTTTTGCTACTTTTTTCCTAAATACACAACTTTGTAGGGCGTTAAGAAAAATAAATATAAAACACGATTTAAATTGAATTTTAATCAAAACTTTATTACCTTTTACCTATTTTAATAGAAATTACCCTTTTTACAGCATTTAAATACGGCAAAAAACAAGTAGCATCTTGTTTTATAATATCAATATTTTCTATTAATATTTCGTTTTTCTATATACCTTTTATATTCAAATTTATTTTTTCTAATTATTATATATATTAAAAATATTCTCTTTTTAACCGCATATAAACTCGTTTAATTTTTTTAATCAAGATCTTTATACTGTCATTGATTTATATAGATTATTAAATTATTTAAAAAAAAGTATATCATAAGGATAACTTATTAAAATTTTGTATTGATCTATTACTAATTAATTATTATATTTTAGACTAAATGTTTATATTAAAAAATACAAAACTTGTTTACAGTAGAAACGTTTGAAAATTTAATTTAAAGAATTTTTATCTAATTAAATGACAGTTAAAAAGGCAAGTAAAATTCGAATGAAAAGAACAAATACACAAGACATAGGACTAATAGACTAACTACACTAAATGACTGATCAGAATTAACACCACAAAAAACCAGAGTAGCAAAATATAAAATACACTAACTAAATCAAAGCTGGAGCCAGTAAGTAGACCTACATAAACATTTTTTTTTCAAAACCAAGAAAAGATGAGCCTTAAATCAATAGTTAAAAGAATGCCAACAGTATCATATTATCCGCATAAATCGATACTGAAGTATGCAGTATAGTTGGGGGAGTCAACAGCTAAAAGTATTGCACAAAAGCTATAAAATATGCTATTCCTGAAATTACTTTTAATGTACCTAATTTAAGTGTTAACGAGTTTTAGAAATATATAAGCCTGAAGTAGCATATACATATACAGAAGTTTATGCTGCTTGGGGTGGTTGGCTACATGATTATAAATTCTTCACTGTTGATAGTAGAGTAGTAACTAAGGATAATTATGTTTATTTTAGTCCAATGAAGGATAATACAATGCATGTTATTAAGGAAACAATTAAAAACTAGAAAAATGCTATATTTTATATGGGAATGGATTTAAACATGATAAATTTAGCTTCTAAAGAATAATTTAAATAACCAATTTGAATAAAAAGTATCAGGTATTCATTTAAAAACTGTATTAGTATTAAATAATGTTAATCTGTACTAGATGTAACGAATATCGTGCAAGTTACTTCTGGTCTCAATCAATTCATAGTTGTGATATTTGTTTATTGTTTAGCTTCCTATTGTCTTTACGAAAAATAATAACTCAAATATTGGTTATCGTCAGTGTGGGAAAGAATTTCCGTCATCATTCAAAGAAACACAGTCATTATCGGAAGAACATTATGATAATTGCACTGAAAATTGTTAGAAAACTCGCAGAAATATAATCACCTATATGAATTTGCAAAATCAGATCATTTCATTAAAGAATTAAAATATTCAAAAGAAAATACGGCTTAAATTTTGACAGTCAAAATTCAATTGAAATAAATTGATGATAAAATAATCATGGATATTTGCAAAATTTATCATAAAATATTGTAACTATCAGCATTTGTTAAAAGAAAGGATAATTTTAAAAGATGCAAAGAAGTAACTTAAAAGGTGAACAAAACTTATATTTTTCTAATAAAGATAAGTTTTGTAAACAAATAAAATACGAGTGTGAATCTTCAATTACTAAAGATAGCTTTAATTGTCACATTAATACAGAAAAGCATAAATAAAACTCGAAGTATTCTTTATAAAAAGAAACAATTATCCTGTAGAAATTCTATTAGTTTGTTAACGACCAAAAGGGATTATATCCATTTGGTTCTATTTCTAAGCTTTAATTTATCGTCGAATGGTGAAAGTGATTTTTATATGTTGACTACATTATATAGCTGATGGTCAAATAAATCTAATATTTCTAACTTTACGCCTATATTCTTTAGTATTGAGCAAACAATCTTCATAATCATCAAATACCATTCATCTTTTAATTACTGACTAATTTATTCCCTTACAAAACCTTTTTGAATTATAATCAGATTTTATTATCGCATATATCTATGACCAACAAATTTAAAATTAGTATTCGTTTTAATTCATCTTTAAAGAATCCTCCTACTGTTTTCATTAATTCCTGGCATTTTTTGAGTGTTATTCTTTGGACAATCAATTGTATCTAAACAGTCAATAAATTTATTCATCATATCTCGATAGAAAGTTTCTGTTTCTACATAAATTAGAAAAAAACTGTATATGATAATCTGGTGCAATATACATTTATTTTATCGATGTATGTTGTCTTCTTCAAGACATTATAATACAAGTTATACATTAGTAATTTTGATAATTTCAATATAGCAAAACTCCGTGAATTACTTTATCAATACTAATTTCTTGTTTAAGCATCTCAACTAGGACTATGGTTGAATAACATACTTATTGAACATTTTTTACTAGATGTTACATGAATTATTCTTCTTCGTTCCTTTTCCGTTACCTTACCATATAACGAGCTAATCATCAACTTATAAAACTCTTTTTCAAAGTCATTAGTTACTTTTGTTCTGAGTTCAGCATTTAAATCAATATATTTTTTAAAGCAAGATTTGTGAGTGAAAAATATGACTCCATGTATTTTTTTTAATTATTCCTTTGTTTTAAATAAAATTTAAGAATTCTCTAATGTACTAAATATGTTTTCTTATTATATAGAGTACATATTAATTTTGGTTTGTTTGAAACAGAGCCAAGATCTTGTTCAATTATTTGTTTTTAAAATGGAGACAAATCTTTAGATACCATATGTTCTGGTGCTAGAGGATAATCTTTGAAAAAATTGTCTCATTCTCTTCGTATATACAGATCAACTTCTACCAAAGCAGCTGTTTTATCATCATCCTTCCATCTTAAAATGTGTTCCTCTATCCATTTTAAATCATGTTTATTTCGCCAACGAAAATAACCAGTTCGAATAGGTTGACCCAGAGCCCAACCATATACATTATTATTATTTAAGTACATTAGAAAAGATTTAGGTTTTGTTTTATCAAATTCATCATCATTTTTAGGTTCAGCAGTATTATCAACATAATATTCATTGTTTGCAACTAGATATTTTTGTGTTGTCATCGATATTCCTCCTCTTATGTTGGGCACAAAATAAAAATTCAAAAAAATAAAAAATAAAAAAAAATATCCACGTCGGGTAATATATCTAGTTTTATCTCAGTTGACTTCAAAACTGCCTCATATGCCATTTGCTGCAGCTGAGCAGAAATAAACTGAATCTAGTTTGTAATTTTTTTAACATATGTGCTTAAATTCCTCCAATATACCTGTTAACATTAAGGTGTCTTTCGTAACATAATAGTCACGTAGTTCACCTAACGATTTTTTGAAGTGCCTCCTGACCTTTTGAGCAAAATCATAATTTTCTAGAATATATATTTTCGCCTTTTAATGAACTATATAATAATTTACATGGTTGTACTTGAGTCTAATTAAAACAATCCACAGAAGTCATATATTGATATGGATAAACATCTTGTCGCAAAAATTATGTTGTCTTCTTTTCATTCTTCATTGAATGAATAAATTTCTGATCTGGAAGATTATTTGCCCGGACAACTAGTGATTCACTGGAAGATTATTTTCCCGGGCAGCTAATGACTAACTGAAAGATTATTTGCTCGGGCAACTAGTGATTCACTGGAAGATTATTTGCACTCACAGCTAGTGTTTCAATCATAATATTAAATGTATCTACGAATCTCGTCTTCAATAATACTTTATAAATTCTTGTTATTCTTATTATAAAGCCTTCTAGTGCTAATAATTCACTAATTCGAAATGTTTTCTCTTCCATCATATATCTATATTTTCTCTCTAAATCAGAATATTTATATATTTTTATACTTTTTTATTTAACTGGATATTTAAATTCTTCTTCAGAAGTTACATTTGTTCATTCCCATTTGAAATCTAGCATTTTCCTAGTTTTTAGTGTTTCCTTGATAATATGCATTATATTATCCTTCACTGGATTAAAACAAACATAATTATCCGTAATTACTACTCTACTATCAACAGAATTCATAGTTATTTGAGTCAACCACGCCAATAAACATCAACTTCTGTATATGTTACTTCAGGCTTATATATTTCTGAAAATCTTTAACACTTAATTTAGGTACATTAATAGTATTTTTAGAAATATCGTATTTAATAGTATTGGTGGAATACTGTTAGCCGTTAACTCCGCCAATTCTACTATCTATTTTTGCTGGATAATATGACACTGCTGACATTCTTTTAACTATTGATAAGGCTCCTCTTTTTTGGGTCGAAAAAAAAGTTTTTACAGGTCTACTTATTGGTTCTACTTTTGATTTACTTAGTGCGTTTTATATTTCGCTAATCTATGTTTTTTTTACAAATCTACTTATTGGTTCTACTTTTGATTTACTTAGTGCTTTTTATATTTTGCTAATCTATGTTTTTTCTTGGCGTTCATTTTTCTGCTGCACTTTCTGTTCAGTCCTATAGCATAGTTATCCTAATAGTCCTAGGTTTTTCAAAGTTTTGTTGGCTTTTTCATTCGAATTTTACGCGCCTTTTCAACTGTCATTTAATTAGATACAAATTCTTTAAATTAAATTTGTATAAAGCTTATGCTGTCAGAAAGTTCAGTATTTTTTAATAAAAATTGTGAGTGTAAAATATAATATATAATTAGTAATAATACTGTGTACAATTATAATAAGCTAGCTTATGATAGACTTTTGATTTAATTATTTAATGATCTATATAAATTAATGAGAGGATACAAATCTTGATTTTGTTTACATTTTTAAACTGTTTTTTTGCTGCTAGAAAGATATAAGATATTTTTAATATATACAATAATTAAGAAATACTAATTATGTATACAGAAATTAAATAGAAAATTAATAATTGTTAGGAAATATTGATAATATAAAAATGATTTTTCTTCTTTTGTTCAGGATATAAATGCTGTAAAAAAATATGGGTAATTTCTATTAACAAAATGGGTAAAAAGTAATACAATTTTGTTGAAAAGTCAATTCAAACGGCATTTTTTGCTTATTTTTTTTAGAACACCATAAAAAATGGATATTTAGGAAACATGTAGTAAAAACAAAGGTAAAAAAGGCAATATTTTCCCTAAAATATAAAGTGGTTTAGAACATACAATTACTATACTACTAACTCACTGAGAAAATTGACTTTTTTCTTTAAATATGTCAATATGGATCCGAAATAAGTTGAATTATATCAAACTCTCATTAGAATTATTATTATTTTAGCTCGTGAATGTATTGTTCAAGTGCGCACAATAAAATATGAATACAGGGAATAGGTTTTAGTATAAATCATTTTTATATTACGAATCCTTGCATGTAACATGGAAACAATCGTGAATTGTTACTGAACAGTAAAGATGCATCTTCTATCAGTCATATGGTAATTTTAAATAGCCCAGAACAATCGGATATTTTTGTTTCAAAGAAGTAATTAGAACCTAGTATTTACTATATGAACTATTCTCTTTTAAGTATCCTGTGTACATAATGGTTCTTCGTCCCAGCATCTGTACATGTAGCACCATTGAATAACCCTTTACAGAAAAAGTCTAAAATACCACGCACTCACATGAATTAGTTGTTCTATCAGATCTGAGTGTGCTGCTTACATTTGTGCATCTCTATAAGTCAAAACAATTCAACTGTAGGCCTAGAATAAAAGAGAATTATTTATAGTAACATTTAAAATGTAGATAACTCACTGTCACCAAAGACGCACGCTGCTGGTGTTATCCATGAGCACAGACCGCACAGAAGGAGTAAGCGAGATTTCCACATTTCTTTAAAACTCTGATGAATATATCTGAAATTAACAAAAGACAACGTGCAAAATGTTGAATAATCGAAACATCTGAAACATCCTTACAGCTTGACCTTCGACCTTGTGGAAAAGAGTCATTAATCATTTTTGAGACAAAACAAAATTAATCCAGAGAAACAAGTAGATTTCAAAATATAACGTATGTTAGCCGTTGGAATGACCATCAATAGTCCGCCATTGTTATGATTACGTCAGACATTGATTGTTCATGCTAAATCATGTTGTATACGTCATCTCGTCATTTTGCTGACTTATGGTATTTTGGTTTAAATTGCTTTCCGCATTATATGATTTACTTTCATATACAGAAGTACATATTGATATAATGTTTGAAAGGATGTGGACCCATAAACCACTATTGATTCTAGAGCATGTGCTTGTACTTTATCTAGGTAAATTTATTTTCTCCATACATACGCAAACTTTAAGCACGTTTGGAAGCTTAAATTAGCACAAAGAAAACAAAAGCAAATTGAGTAACTGCATTTTTTAAGTTGAATTGCAAAAGCATGTATGTCATATCTCGTGTTATTGTCAATTAAAGCATGTATGTCATATCTCGTGTTATTGACAACAAAAGCATGTATGTCATATCTCGTGTTATTGTCAATGAAAGCATGTATGTCATATCTCGTGTTATTGTCAACAAAAGCATGTATGTCATATCTCGTGTTATTGTCTATAAAATCATGTATGCCATATCTCGTCTTATTGTCAATAAAAGCATGTATGCCATATCTCGTCTTATTGTCGATAAAAGCATGTATGTCATATCTCGTGTTATTATCAATTAAAGCATGTATGTCATATCTCGTGTTATTGTCAACAAAAGTAAAATCGTAAAAGAAAACGGAAAGTCCTCTTTCAGTATGAAGAGGTACATAGAACGTGCAATGGGAATCGCCCCAATACTCTTCACATGAGGAGGTACATAGAACGTGCAATAGGAATCGCCCCAATACACTTCACTCGCGAAGATGTACATAGAACGTGCAATGGGTATCGCCCCAATACACTTCACTCATGAAGAGTTACATAGAACGTGCAATGAGAATCGCCCCAATACACTTCACTCATGAAGAGTTACATAGAACGTGCAATGAGAATCGCCCTAATACACTTCACTCGTGAAGATGTACATAGAACGTGCAATGAGAATCGCCCTAATACACTTCACTCGTGAAGATGTACATAGAACGTGCAATGGGAATCGCTCCAATACACTTCACTCATGAGCGAGCTCTCCATCTTTACATCACACCTAAAATTATGTACCGACTGTGTTATTTGTGGTTTCTTTGTTTACAAACACCGACAGTGTTATTTGTTTTTTGTTTTTTTTTTTTTTTTTGTTTACAAACACCGACGACTTCATTTCAACATGAATAATAAACACAATTTGGTTGATATGATAAACATATAGGTTATATTGAATAGCACTTGTTTGTCCATTTCATGTTTTGGGTTTGTTTCATACAAATTGTGTTGATTTATATTATACCAAGGAATCACGATTTTAAAGGTGTGTTTTAATCCATTCGAATTATGTCACGTGCACTTATAGATGTGCCCTTTTATACCATGGTCGCTTTTGGAAAAATCATGAAAATTAGATTCGGCATGATAAAAGAGAATTAGACCTTTCTAATCGGGCTAGAAATGGTGGTACCATATGCGACACAAAATCTGTCATTCATCATGAAGATAGAACTTTGTTATCTAACTGTACCTAGAAGGTGTGAAAAACTTAGCACCCATTGATTAATATAACATAATATAATATAATATAATATAATATAATATAATATAATATAATATAATATAATATAATATAATATAATATAATATAATATAATATAATATAATATAATATAATATAATATATAAAGATTGAAAATGAGAAGAAACATTATCAGAGGTCTTTGACTCGTTATTTATATTCATGATAAACTCCTGTTTTGTTATTTTGTTTTGTTTTGGTCTCATGCTGACTATACCAAAAAACAATACAACTAAAATGAGACTCAAAAAGCAATAATAGTTTGCTATACTTACACTAGTATGCTTCAGATCGTCTCTGTTTCGTACTTTCGTATGTGGTGGAAGATTTTGGAACCGATTACCACTTACATTTGGTATTTATAGATAACTACACAAGGATGTGTGCTAGGATTGGTAAAGGTCACATATTTCACCTGAGTGCTTTGATCAAGTGGAAAATATGAAGTAGTAGTTAATGGGTCAATGTCTTAATTATCACAGTAAGGATGCATTTGAAAAAAGAACACAAAACCAATGTAAGACATTTAGTTTGATTTCATGTTGTGTTTTACAAATAGAATATCTGTTTCAGTTATCTCAACCAACATAACCTGTATCCCACAGAAATTGTGTTCTGGTATAGGCCTTTCATGATCAATCGTATTAGCCCAAGTTTGGCTGTATTAGTCCAGTACCATTTCAACTCTTATATTTTGCCATTATGGCTGGAAACCTGTAATATGCTGATATAGCAACCTTCTAACACACCCTGGAAGATAGCACACGTCTGTGATCACTGCGAATAAACAACACGTCAACGCGTACACAAATTACCGAAGCAGATTTTATTTCTAATCCAGAAATTTAATATAAGGTTAAAGGCCCAGGTTCAGATAGGTGAAAACATTTGATTTAATCAGACTTTTTCCATAAACAATAGTTCAGATTGTCTTTAGAAATCATGAATTACTTTTAAAAAGCTCAGAAAAACACAAGAAAAAATATTATGAGTCTCTTTGTAATACTATGAGTCTCTTTGTAATACACGTTTCTCCAAAATAAAACCGTTTCATAAATGGTATTGATCTCTAAAGTTACAAAAGCCATAAGGGTAAATACGAGGTAAATCCCTTCTTTAAATGAATTAATATAGACTTCAACAGTAATGTGGGGCGATATGAGGCAGTTTGGGCCACTCTGGGGCATAAACGGAATTTAACATGTGTGGCGCAGTCTGGGGTATAAGGGGAATTTAACCTGTAAGGGGCAGTCTGAGGCATAAGGGAAATTAAACTTGGGGATGGCAGTCTGAGGCATAAGGTAAAAAATATGTTGAAAATGTCCATAGGTTTAACATTGAGGCTACATTGTTACATTGTTAGAAGTGGTTGACCTCAAGTGGCACACATACTGTCCAACACGCCGTTTGAAGTTACCTGCTGCCTAGTGGCTAAAGGCATATACAGTAAAAGCTGTCTTGAGCGACCTCTGCTATGAGCGACCACCTGCCATTTACGACCACAGTCGTCTTGCATGGATCGATTCTATTATATATATGCACTGTCGCGAGAGACCACCTGCAGAACGCGACCAGCGACCACTATTTTTTAGGCAAAATATGCATTTCGACAATGCTATGAACGACAGCATCGCAAAACCAGAGATAAACACCACTGACCGTTATTTAATCCTTTGTAACCACGAGGGTCTGCAGACAAAGTGCAGATTGTTGTAAACGACACTGATATGAACGACCAGCATCGCAAAAACAGGGAGGAATTCCACTTATCTTTATTTCATCCATTGTAAACATGACCGCTTAGGACAATTGTTCTAAACAACGACAAAGAAGTTAAGTCTTATTCTGGCTACCAGTTTGCTAAAATCGACAGGTCATGCAGGTATTGTTATATGCTACAGACTGTAAACCAGACTAAAGCACATGTCACTAACCGCCATTGTAGTGCCAAAGTCATGTAAATCCCCATTACGATAAACTATTCCTTCTTCAAAGGGAGCAGTCGGGGATGTACATAGTCAATTAAAAGGTTCGTAATGACTCTTTATCTTTTGTGGAAAAACCGCATAAAGCCGATAATGCCATAATGAGAAACCATCTTAAAGGCCTGTAGTCGTCGAGTACGTCGTTTGTCTTTGAAGTCTATCAGTGATGCCTGGGGCGAATGAGGTCTTTGTCTTTAAGAAGTTATTATCGCTTTCCGGATTTGATTGTCATTGTACAAGGTTCGTGTTGTTTGGAAATTGATATGCAAAAATCCTAATTTTAGTAAGTAAGTAATATGTGTGACTTCTAGACCACTAGTTTAATTTAAAATATGGGAATTTTAATTAAGGGTATAATATTTTTGGTTTCTGATCTCTATGACCTCTAACGTGAATGTTATTTTAAAATTGTAAAAACGTTTAACATTATGGATCTCTGCATCCTGTAACGTGAAATGTAATGTTAAAAATGTACATATGTTTAACATTGTGGGTCTCTCTGCCCTTTAACGGAAACTTGAATATTAAAACTACACTTACTAACCAATACACCAAAACTCAGTTACCTACTAGCCAACGCCCACACTATGCCATCAACACTCCATTTGGAGTGACCATCAGCTAGTTATCTACTATCCATCACACAGTTATCTACTACCCAAACCCCACAATATACCATCAACACGCCGTTTGGAGTGACGAACACCCATCATCCAGTTATCTATTATCCAACGCTCACGCTGTATCATCAACACGCGGCTGGAGCGACCAATATTCCACACTGACTATCCAATATGCTGTCAGAGCGACCAACACCCAGTTATACATTATTCAACATCCCCAGATTTACTAGCCAAGGAAATGAGTGGAAATGTATACAAACTATACTTACAAACACACAAATATACTAACACTCAAGAGGCTAGGATATCAAAGAAGGGGGATGAAATCACACACACACAATCACACACAAGCAAGGGTAGAAATCATAACACACACAATACCCAAAAATATACCTATATACCGTCACACAAGAAGGTAAAGGTGATTACAAAATTCGGTGTTTTGGTCTGTTTGCAATCAAAATGGGTGTATACTATTTTGTTTTAAGACAAGTTGTAAAGCTCGCACTAACTCTGAACTTGTTTCATAAGTCAACGTTTCGGGTTTTTCAATTTTGATATTTTTGAAATTTTTATGTTCAATTTTCATTTTCAACTTATCGTTTTAAATTTTCATTTCCAAATTTAGTTTATCAAATCTAATTTTTAAAATTTTGATTTTCAATATTCGTTTTCAGATATTGTTTATCAACTTTAATTTGCAATGTTTTTTTAATCAATTTTCATTTTCATTTTTGTTTTTTCAATTTTATTTTTCAAATATTTTTCCAAATTTTTTCCTAATTTTTATTTTCAATTTCAATTTCAATTTTTTACTTGTTAATTTTAATTGTAAAATATTTTGAAATAATTGTACATTTTAATTTTTTTACTTTGAAAGTTTAATTGGTTAATTTTCACTTTCATTTAATTTTGAATTTTTCATTTTTAAATTTTGTTTTAAAAATTTCATTTTATCATTTTCATTTTTTCTTTTTCAAAAATGTTTTTTTTTTACAATCTTCATTTCACTGTTTTCATTATCAATTTTCATTTTCAAATTTCTTTTTTTAATTTTCTTTTGCAAATAGTTTTCAAATTTCATTTCTTAATTTTTGTTTTCAATTTCGTTTTTTATTTTTCACTTTTAATTTTCATTTTCAAATATTTGTTTTTAAATTCTCATTTCCTAAATTTCATTGTCATATTTTTCATTTTTTAAAATTTTCATTTAAATTTTTATTTATATGTTTTCATTTCAATAATAATTTTCAAATTTAGTTTTTCAATTTTCATACTTTTGTAATTTTCATATCTTAATTTTTTTTGTTCCTTTATTCATTTTAAATTTTCATTTTCAAATTTGGGTTTCGAATTTTCATATTTTTTTAAATTTTCATTTTCACTTTTAAGGTGGTGATGTTACTTTGAATAGGACTTTTTGCAGTGCCAAACTTAAGATTGACAAAAAGAAAGCAAAATTTTCTGTTCGGATTGAAATCGGTAAAACTTAAGCATCATAGTCTTCTATGGACATTAAACATAATGGAGCAAAAGTTATGCGTTGTACATTGAGTGTTTGTACTTGTTAAGAAATTTGTTTCCTGTCTATCTGTAAAAATACGAAGGATACAAGTGCTCACACACACACTATAACCTACAAACATATTTATGGTTTGAGGTTAAGTTTTTTGTGAAAGTCATAGACATATACTGCCTTTCCACAACCGCTGAGATCACATGAAAAAGAGATACTACTCAAATGATTGCCAAATGAAACAAAAACAAAATCCCTCCATTGTAATTACCCCTCTTGTGGGATAGTGCATAAGTATGTTTGTGGGTATAGTGTGTAAAAGCAATGCGATTGTTTTGAATGTCTGAGGCATCGTTCAATAAGAAAAAAAATTAAACACAGGATATTTTGGTTCGCATTGAAAAACGTACCCAATAAATTGGAAGATATGAACGGACAAGTGTTAAAAGGAACTTTTTACATCTCTGAGTTACAACAAGTAACTAAGAAAGAAAACTACGTTTACGATATTGAAAGCATTCTTGATCAAGGAACGCGTAAAGTGGGAAAACATCGACTCCAAGAAATTAAAGTTCGTTGGAAAGGATATCCACTCAGTTTCGATTCTTGGATTGCTGCTTCACAAGTTATCGACTATAAAATGAAGTGGAAGTTACCACCAAGCCGTTTAACACATCTACATCTCCTTCTCAGAGTTCCTCTCTTCAAGAACTGCAAAAGCAGCAGCAACAACAATCACTGTGGGTGTTGTTTGGAGAACGTGTCCCTAAAAATAATATCGTCTTTTTCAGCCATATCTTTGTTGTGTATTGTGTCATTGGAGCAGCTATTTAAAATTTCAGTTGGCAACAAGGAGATAAACAATTGTGGACTATTTTACTCAGCAGTTGTATAGGATATCTTCTTCCCAGTACTTTTGTTAAATATACCGACAGTAACAACAACAAAGTTAGTTTTGCCTACGACAGTCAAAACAACAACTCTTCCAATCACAGTAGCAGCCCTCCTCTAGAACATTTTGAAAATCATTTAACTCTGATAACGAGTAACTCTTCGAAGATCAGAAATATCGAACTAGGAATAATCCATTTTGTTTAACATTACCTAGTGGCAGTTCTATGGATGTGTTACCCAACAACACATTATGTTGTTTCACAGCCAAATAACCTCAAAGTAGTACTGTGTTTCATGTGATGGCTAATGCTAACGAGTACGAAACTAACATCGAAGAAGACACACTTTACGTGCACCGTGTGAAAGTCTTACCAAAAGTGATAAACGACATCAGCCAAACTCTGAACGACAGCCAAATATCCTCTACGACGAGTGGAAGTGAAAACCTTCACCATTGCCTCTGTACTCTGATTGAAGATCGAAGATCATGTTTTCCAAGGACAGCTACCAAAATTTGTACTCACTGGCATCCTCAGAAATGCGGCCTTTAATGGCTCCCATCGATCAAGACGGAAGTCACCCGAGATGGCCAGAAGTTGAGTACCAGACCATTTGAATCTAACTTTACCCAGAAAAAGTACATGAGATCTTACTTGACACTGTTTGAAGCCACAGGACAGTTAGGTACCAACAGCAGCCACGGCATTGCGTACGACGATTATGCAGGAGGATATGATTTTTGGGAATCTGATTTCACTCCAGACCAAAGCAGCGACGAGGGACATTTCCACCCTATAAAATCGGGCCAACTTCTTGTGGAATTTCAGTTTGCACTAGCTCTTGCGAACATAGTGAACGTCATCTTGTATGCAGAATCTGATAATACTCTAGAAATCAACAGATGGAGAGAAGTGATCCTAGACTATTATAAAAGATGGAACACGAACCAATGGAGATGGGCGAAGAGGATGTTTTCTATCTAGAAGAACAACAACAACAGTCACAGGCCACAAGTGAAGAAGAAGACAAAAATACACTCATGATATCAAGATGGCCAGAACAAGAAGAACATTTAGTCTCCTGTTTTACTCGTGCCTTGGCTGAAAAAAAGTACAGGCAAAGCCATAAAACATTGTCATGGATGTCAAATCAATCATCCTAATTAGAAGCAACACGACAAATGTTTTATGATGAGTTTAGAAGACAGGTTGTAAGAGTATCTGGAAGATGCATGTACTCTCATCTCAGAAGAGAAGATTTTGAAAAAATAGTGACCATTGCTTACCTCCATTGATTTTTCTGGAGACAAAACACATCGAAGCTCTCGTGCAATGGAGTACGGAGACTAATCGTTCATCTGCTGACTTGAGAGATATTTTCAAGGAAATAATCAGGTGTGAACTGATGATTTATCATTGCTTTGAAGAAAAAATGAAAACCTAGGAACTTCATTACCTTCTGACTCACAGTTCGTACGCAGCTTCTTGGAATCCGGTGGTGTACGCTACAGATGAACTTCCACATCGAAAACCTAAAGACGTTCAAACCTATGTCATCAACACAGACGACCTCAAGTCTGGCGCTTCACCACTTGAACTATTTGAGCTGACGCGTCCAGTCTTACTCGTTACATCTGGAAAACGGATTGGGAATGTTCTTCGTAACATTGGCGAATCTCTCTCTCTCTCTCTCTCTCTCTCTCTTTCTCTCTCTCGAGAGGGAACGTTGGTTTTATTCATATTTATTACACTACTAAACATAAAGCTTTTGACTTTTGTGACAACTTTTTCAAGATTAAAATTCACCACCTACATCACTTCAACAGAAATAAATAAATGAAGACTTGACGTTTTTATGCAGATTCTCCATCCAGTCTCCTTCTCCACAAACGTTGTCTTGTTCTTATAGCAGCTTCCATTTATCGGAACAGTTGTAATGCATGCTTAGTTATGTATTTTATACCGACTGTATAACAAATGATTAAAGTCGGTAGGAAAGGTTCTTTTATATGAACGTAAAGTTGCAGAATTTATTAAGTGATTTACAAAATTGGAAAGAAAGAAACAAAATGTAACAATAGAGATCCCATTTTGTCAATCTCGCCTTTCATTTAGATAAGTATAAAGACATGCTTTATCATTAACGTTAATCTAAATTAAGGTTATTCTTGGGTGTGTGCGGACATTCAGACACGAGGTCGATTGTAATGTCATTTAATTAAAAAAAGTAATTAGGGTTTGTATGTTTTCTCTCTAAGATAGAAAATCATAGAAACTACATACATTTAATTATTCAGCGATCTAAAAATAAAATACTAGTATTAGAACAAGTTTTCCGTTTTAGAACTGTGTTTAATGTGGGTTCGCAGCCTACTTATAAATTGAACATCACACAGTACTGGATTCATAAAGTCATGAAGCTTGAAAATCAATTATACATTGCATGTTTAAAATGAAACAGAGTTATACTCTACATCTACGTCTATGGTGTTAGCTACAGCTAGCCCTACATAGCAAATGAAAGATAAGTTATACTCTACATATAGATCTATGGTGTTAGCTACAGCTAGCCCTACATAGCAAATGAAAGATAAGTTATACTCTACATCTACGTCTATGGTGTTAGCTACAGCCAGCCCTACATAGCAAATGAAAGATAAGTTATACTCTACATCTAGATCTATGGTGTTAGCTACAGCTAGCCCTACATAGCAAATGAAAGATAAGTTATACTCTACATCTACGTCTATGGTGTTAGCTACAGCTAGCCCTACATAGCAAATGAAAGATAAGTTATACTCTACATCTACGTCTATGGTGTTAGCTACAGCTAGCCCTACATAGCAAATGAAAGATAAGTTATACTCTACATCTAGATCTATGGTGTTAGCTACAACTAGCCCTACATAGCAAATGAAAGATAAGTTATACTCTACATCTAGATCTATGTTGTTAGCTACAGCTAGCCATACATAGCAAATGAAAGATAAGTTATACTCTACATCTAGATCTATGGTGTTAGCTACAGCTAGCCCTACATAGCAAATGAAAGATAGTTATACTCTACATCTAGATCTATGGTGTTAGCTACAGCTAGCCATACATAGCAAATGAAAGATAGTTATACTCTACATCTAGATCTATGGTGTTAGCTACAGCTAGCCATACATAGCAAATGAAAGATATTTATACTCTACATCTAGATCTATGGTGTTAGCTACAGCTAGCCCTACATAGCAAATGAAAGATAAGTTATACTCTACATCTAGATCTATGGTGTTAGCTACAGCTAGCCATACATAGCAAATGAAAGATAAGTTATACTCTACATCTAGATATATGGTGTTAGCTACAGCTAGCCCTACATAGCAAATGAAAGATAAGTTTCATAAAACTCTATGCAGCAAAGAAGCATAAATGAAAGAGAATAGTAGATGATTTAGGGTTCCTGACAAAGAAATTTTACTTCTGCTACAATTCTAAAAAAAAACAATGCTGTTATTGTGTTATTTGATTACCAAACATGCGCCGTTATTGTTTACTTTATAAAAGACCTTGATTTATATCTTTGATATACAAGGGCAACGTCAGATATTAACCATCACGTCAAACAAAAATCATGCAAACATTTACAAGTCAAATAACCCATTATCTGTGACACCAAAACATTTACAAGTCAAATTTCCATTATCCTTGACACCAAAACATTTACAAGTCAAATTTACCATTATCTGAGACACCAAGCCATTTACAAGTCAAATTTCCCATTATCTGTGACACCAAACCATTTACAGGTCAAATTTCCCATTATCCGTGACATCAATAATAGAAACAAAAAGCCTCCAAATAAAAATAAAAAAAATTAGATCAAAGCTTATAAAAGATAATCAAATATGACAATTTTAATTCGTTTCACCAGTAAAAAGAAGATCACAAAATGAATAAGAAAGGATTTTAAAATATTAAAAATACTCCTTGGAGAGATTAAACCGACTAACTTTGCATATTATTTTCTGCTACTAGTTTACTTGACCTTGAATGACCTTCTACGTATAGACAATAGAGCTAATCTTGTATTGTTAGATTAGCATAAATTTTATCCCAGATGCATTATGTAAACATTCTGTCTCAACAGCAACACATGTACTAAGAAGGCAAGAATCTAGGTTTGACTTAATATATGAAGTTAATATGAAAAAAAAAATAAAAAAAAAAAATAAATTCAAATGCGGTCATGTTCTACACAATCTAGAAATGACGGCATTTTGAGGTGAGAATAGGGTGCTGGTGGTGGGTGCGGTGTGTTCGACGGATTAGTGGCTTGTTTAATTGGAAGTAAAGAGAATGGGAATTTTTATGATTGACGTACATGTTAAATCTAACATATGTTTTCCATACATAGATATTGAATACCTATGGCATCAGAGGTTCGCACATTTGTTTTTGTGATAATGAAATGTCTGATCAGAAATGTATACGGCTTTTTAGCAGGCGAAACAAACAAGAGTTAATGCATGTCAATTGAGGCTACGCCATAGTTGATCACGCTTGGTCAGTTGTAACCAGGAAACCTCGAGGAAAAAGTAGTTCCAGCCTTATTTGAGCGGATGGTTGGTTGTTGTGGGTTTAACGCAATTTTTCAGCACATGATAGGCTATACATGGCGGCCAGTATATTTGGTGGAGGAAGAACCCAAGAAAACACCGGGAAGAACCACCGATCCACGGGAAGCTACTGGCAAGCTTTCTCACATACCCACGTTGGCCGAGTCCGAGACTCGAACCCACGCGGACAGAGGTGTGATGTCAGTGATCTGTAAAGGCGAGCGCCTTAGAACACTCGGCCACCCGGGGCCCCCCGTTTGAGAGGATGGTGTCGTTGTCCTACTTCTAGGAAATAACGGTAAAGGTTTGGCTCGTTCTTGACTAAAAAAAATGATAGGTACAGTAAAACCTGTCTCGAGCGACCTCTGCTATGAGCGACCACCTGCCATTTACTACCACAATCGTCATGCATGGATCGATTTTATTATATAAATGCACTGTCGTGAGCGAGCACCCGCAGAACGCGACCAGCGACCACTATTTTTAGGCAGAATATGCATTTCGACACTGTTGTGAACGACCGCATCGCAAAACCAGAGATTAACACCACTGAACATTGTCTAATCCTTTGTAATCACGAGGGTCTGCAGGCAAAGAGCAGATTATTCAAACGACACCGTTATGAACGACCAGCATTACCAAAACAGAGACAAACTCCACTGATCTTTATTCCATCCATTGTAAACACGACCGCTTAGGGCAATTGTTCTCAACAACAACAAAACAAAGTTAAGTCTGGCTACCAGTTTGCTAAAATCGACAGGTCATGCAGGTATCGTTGTTATATGCTACAGAGCGTAAACCAGACTAAAGCACATGTCACTAACCGCCATTGTAGTGCGAAAGTCATGTAAAATACCCATTACGATTAACTATTCCTTCTTCAAAGGGAGCAGTCTAGGATGTCCATAGTCAATTAAAAAGTCCGTAATGATTCTTTATCTTTTGTGAAAAACCGCACAACGCCCACAATGTCATCACGAGAAATCTTCTTAAAGGCCTATAGCGGTCGAGTACGTGGTTTGTCTTTGTCATTGAAGTCTCTCCGTAATGCCTGGGGGGAAATGAGGTCTTTGTCTTTGTCTTTAATGAGTGATTATCGAATCCGATTGTCATTGTACAAGGTTCGTGTTGTTTATTGCTTTTTTTTGATCTTACAGTTATTAAAGCATACCAACCAAGCCGTCATATTTTCACCGTAATGAGTCCGGTTACACCCTTTGTTTAAGATTTAATCTCTTTCTGTCGTCAGTGAATTAAGCCTTTGTCTCTAAATAAATCTATTTTGTTCCTGGAGGGGTAATTCTGTCTTTTGATGTCATTCATGGTACATAAACACATATATTTCATATTTACCCCAAACTGCTACAGTGCAATTTACACAAAATAAATAAATATTACCTTAGTTTATTTGCAAGTCATATCCTAATGCATGCACACGTGATCTTCAAATATAAATGTGAATGTTTTATGACAGATGTATATCTTGACTGCTTCATCAAATTATTTTGGAATGAAATGCAATATTTTAACAAAAACTATGAATAAAGAATAAAATGCGTGTACAGTAATTGTGGGTATTTTCATTCTTAAGGCCTGTTAAATTTTGACCTGGAAAACTGGTCATCTTGCAAAAACCTGTTATGAGAGACCACCTGTCTTGAGAGACCCCTTTGTGCTGGCTGAAGGGGTGATTTCTCAAGACAGGTATTACAGTATATAATAAATTTGATTATCAAACTTTGCATGAAAATCATTCACTGCTTATTCAATATTGAAACCAAAGGATAATCAGGTTGAAATCTAGTCTCCCAGTTTTTACTTCATGTAACAGCGCCGCCTTGCCCATCTTCAAGTAACGTGCATATATAAGATATTGTAAGTAGCATACGAATATATGAGTACTTATTATATACATTACAAGTTTTTACTCAATAAAGCACCAGAATTTTACCGTCATTTCCTAGAAGTAGGAAAACGCTACTCTCGTTTTCCAATTCCGTATCAACATCCTCTCACACGAGTCTGGAAATACTTTTTCCTCAATGTTTCCTGGTTACACCTGAACAAGAGTGAACAACTATGCCTTAGCCTAACTTGGCATGCAAAGAGATGTGAGTAACATTCTCTGTAACAAATCTGTATCATCAAGTTCCAAATTTTTTTCCAATCCAGTTGTAAATAACGGTCAAAATAATGATGTCATTTTCATTCCAAGTCCCCATCGGAGGCTCTCAAACCGCTTTCAGTCTCAAAGAGAAACTTTCAGAGTCATTAAGCTGCTGAAATCTTCTGTGATGCAAAATTTGAGAACTGAACAATAACTTTAAATCACATATACGGCTCTGTTGCCCCATGCATCTAAGAATTCGTGTTACTAACAGTTATCGTAGTGAAAATGGATGATTGTTGTTTCACGCGCATCATTCATAAACTTCGATATTCAGGCGCATATCAGCTGATCAGTAAGCAATTCGGTTCATGATTTAAGATGAAGTTCGTATTGAAAAGGTTGAAATGTTAAGCAATTTATTTGTTTTTCAGTTAAGTATAGTGATTTTATTAAATTGTGTGAAAACTGATAGGTATATAACAAAAATATCATTATCATAATAATTCAATATATATCGATTACTAGATTTCGTCGAGTTGTCAGCATCAGAAAATCCGCTTTTGCGTCTCGTAATAATCCGCATTTTCTGATGCTGACAACTCGACGTGATCTAGCAATAAACACATCTATATATCTAAATACCGGGAAATATTGTTCCTGATAAATACAAATAAAGTTTCTTAAAATTAATGACTTCTTTTCCGAATCGATATGAAAAAAAGTTTTCATGTAACAAATTAAATTGTGAATTCAAATCAAATCACTTTAGATGCTAAATAAATATTGCTTTAATCAATAAATTAGGACGTGCTGTGTAATACACACACTGTCTATTTGTTGCCGTAGGTAATTAATACTTCTACAGAAACGCTCATTTTAATAAAAGAGCTAACTACTTCCGAATTCCACAACAGGGTTCATCAGAGAGTAGATAAAACTTAAACAACTCACAGGTGAATCAAGTAGAAGACTAGAAGCCCTCTTTAAGTGGTCACCAATAAGAAGTTTATAAAACTATTGCAAACTGTTAGCAATTCAACCAAACTGTAAATAGTATATAAACCTTTATTAAACACTAACTAATTGATATAGGGACGTGCACTGTTTATAGTAAATTGAGCAACGAAGGAAGATGATTCGGACATCGGTTCACGCACACATTTTTGCCAAATAAAAGAGCGGAAACAATCATTCCCTTCACAGTGCTGTTGCCTAGTTCAACTACGAATATTTTCCAGACCAAGCTACTACAGTTTGGAACACTGCCGATAACTACGACGAAAACAGGACTTTTAAAATACTGCACACGTCATGACCAGACCGGTAGCCATGTCTACTTATCCAAATTCACGAGGGGATGGGAATACTAATTCGTACAGATGTGAAGGAATTGTGAAAATTAATACACAAGAAGGACAGCTGTCGTGTTGTTATCGTATATCAACTGCTTTTTGCCAAAAAGTGCTCTCCCAAGCATGACCAATGATATCTGAATGTAATGACCTATAGCTTCTTCATTCAATATCTCAGGGAAATGTATTTGAGAACTTTAGGGCAGATTGCTCGATAAAATATAAACTGTGAACAAGTTTGTACGGACCCACTTTAATAGATGAACAGAGGGGCTGTTATATGAACCATTAGATATCAATATTAAACAACTGATTATACATTGCGGACAGATTGACATTGGTGGTTTTATAAACAGATGTTTATGCAGTTCAGATCATCAAAACTATTATATTTTATAAGTATCAGCTGTGCAATTGGTTGAAATTGAAAGATATGCTAGTATATGGAGATGCCGACTATGTCTATTGTCGGTAAATTAGCTCGTCTAATGTTTTTATGTTAGGCAGATATTTGACATTAAATAAATTTTTTTGTATCATGCATCCTGACTAAAAGACAAAATGGCAAGGAACTTGTATTTTGCTCCTTATAGATAAATTAACACGGTTAATGCAGTATACCTTCAATTCCTTCAAAAACCACAAATAAAACAAAATTAAACAAAGAAACAAGTAAATTCCGGGAAGTAATGCCCCCTACATTTTGTTGGAAGGAGGGGAGTGTTGACTTTGCAGAGGAAGGGACTGGGTAACAGCGGTAATATAGTAAACAAATGAAGGTACTTTTGTAACGGATAGCATGCCTACCTTCCAGTTCATTTGTAGATGTGTCAATCCTCATACAAATTGTGAGCAATCTGGCAGCATCATAACATTGTGAATAAATGTGCCTTTAAACTGATTACCAAATTTGGTTTATGTCCTATAATAATAAAGAGAGCATTTGTGCAGAAACTAAAGTATGTGCGTCCAACAATCGGGGCTATAAATTCACTGAATGATGACATAGAACGCTAAAAATCTAATGCAGTTGAGGCTTCATCGGTATAAAGATGATTTATAAATTTGCTATAAGTCTAAAAATACTTGAGAGTTATAATGCAGAAATACAAGTTGGTTGTTTTATATTCAGAGGCTATAACGTATTAACTGATAAAGCAGAACACTGTCGATTGATTAGTTTGGGTGTTTTACGGAACGGCAACACAAGTAGGTTGTTTAGCACCAAGGCAATTGGAGTAAAGTGCCTTTACCCAAGACACACCACGGTACTCATCCCAGGCTGATTCGATGGCTAGATTTGACCCGTATTCTTTCGGTCGTGAGTCCAGCACTCTAACCATGGAGCCACTACTTTGATTCTCTCTGCATGGTATGTTCTGCTTTGGTGCTTTCAGTTTTCGAAATGAATTAGAGTCTATACTGTGTATGATCAAAAATCATTTAGACAGGATTAAAGATCTTAATTGATCATGGTTTGATTACTCAAGAGCTTAAGTGGCATAACACTGGGTCGGTTTGACTTAGTTGTTTAAAGTGTGTCGAGATGTCTACGTGTGCATTGTCTCCCAATGCCAAAACACCAAAAATCTAAGTAAGCGCAATATCACATGAAATTTAATGTTGGATGGAAACAGGAATTTCAGTGCCACCTATCGAGTTAAAATGTACATGAATATGCATTCTGCTCATCCTGTAAAGCTGCTTTTAAAGTCTGTTATGGTTGCAAGAATGACATCTCGTGTCATGCAGAAATCCCATCGCATAAAGCAGATTTAACTGCGAAATCTGTGTTCGCGGAATCTGCATCAAATGTGAATAAATTTGCACGTGCCTAGACATTATTTGCCAACTTTAATCTCCCATTTCTAGTAGCAGATCATTTTTCAGATAAAATCAAAATGATGTTCCCGGACTCGGAAATTGCACAAAAATTCTCATGTCAACAGACAAAAAATACTCACATTGTGATCCAAGCTTTGGGTCCTCATTGGGATGAGAAAGTCATAGACATGTGCCGCAATCAAAGTAATTTTCATCCTCATTGATGAGTCAAATGATCAAGGGGATAATAAAATGCTAACTGTCTAATTTGTGTTTTCGACAAGGATGTAAACAGGATATCAACAAGATTCCTTGGAATATCAACCTGCAACATTGGTTCAGCAGAACTCATCTTTGCATGCTTGGATAAAATATTCACGCAAGTATTACTAAAGTTTAACTATTTTATTGTTCATAAGAAATCATAATCACAATTATATAATAATAATAATAATAAAAATAATAATAATAATAATAATAATAATAATAAGATGAGTAATACTACTAATAATATGAATAATATGGATTCAGTACAGGAATTAATCCATAATGCCAGAGATAAATGAGGTCTATATCTTCGTCTGTAATACTAGTAAGTGATAATCAATTTCTGGATTTGATTGTTATTTTTACAAGTAATGGTGATAGTGATGATGATAATAATAACAACAAAGGCATCTGCAAATTAAGCTTAAGGTCACAAAGGGTGTGATAGTCTAATTATTAATGTATGCATCAGTGCTTCAAATGGACAATCTTACTGACATTAAAACAACATTAGATGCTTTGGAGTGCAATAAATACTCACTAATCCGATTAGGTAGGTTTTCTTATCTTCTATGATCAATTCAGATAATTATCAGATATTGCTGGGTGAAAAAGTAAACAATATTATTGGTCTGCACTGATGATTGGAAATTAAAAACAGTGATAGGTACCAATAAGAATGCATGGAGATGCAATCTTTCTTGATATCGCAGCATAAAACCAAAGTTTATTAGACAGAGTTGCCTTATATTATAGTATTTTAATTTACCTATTATATATCCATGGCAAGTAAATTTCAAAGTTCTAATGTTTTGCATTTTGTATTGAAGAGGTGAAGCTGTCTGAGAGGCTCAAGACGTTAACCCAGAGTGAGAGAACTGCACTGGAAGATGAAATTCAGGACTACATTCTGACTCCCAAAGAAGCACTTCCCAAATTCAACAGAGACAATACCAGTCTTGAGTACTCTTGGCTGACAGTTAGCAATCTGACTCTAGCCAAAGGCAGAAAACAATTTAAACTTCTGGGTGAACTCAGTAGAGTTGTATTGACATTTCCACCTTCAAATCCACACACTGAAAGAACATTTCCCATTCTGAGAAAAAATTCAGGCTGACTCCAGAGGAAACCTGGATCCAGTGACAGTACATAATCTTTCAAATGCTAAGATGAACAATGATAAGGACTGCCACCAATATAATCCAGGCATTGATCTTGTAAGATATGTTAAAAATGCTTGTGTTACATATATGGAGAGTGTGAAAGACAGCAAGTTAATGTGATAGAACTGAATTGCATATTGTAATATTAATAATATAGAAATTTTTTCAATATTAGTAATTTGTGCCCACTTGCAAGCTAAAAATCGGGTCGATGAAAAAACATCCCTCTTTTGAAGTCAAAACTCCTGACGAAATTTTGCAAATCTCCCTCTTTGTTCCAATCTGACCCCACGTTTTTATCACATGTATAACACTCTAATGGCTGTTTTGTTGGGAACAATACTATAACACTTAATACGGAAGAAAGTCAAGTTTCTTCTAAAATATACTGCACTGCTGCTGTTAGTATATGGTCTGGAAAGTGAAGATGTGGCAATTGTTTTCCAATGTCAGAAACCTCTGAAGATTCCAACTCTATTAGGATCTGAAATGAAACATTTAAAGTATGGCTTGTAAGGACATACAAACTTTTAAACACAGACACACACACACACACATATATATAGATATACTCAGAAATTATAAACATATGGCAGTAAACAACATTGAATTTGTTACATATAATTACATATTGATACGGATAAATGTACAAATAAATACTGGAATTCACGCACACATACACACACACATACATACATACATACATGCATAAATACATACATACATACATACATACATACATACATACATACATACATACATACATACATACATACATACATACATACATACATACATACATACATATGTTCTCCCCAGGGCCATTTACCATCATGGTCCTGATACATTAAACCTGAGATGCTTTAGAACCCACTGATATGCTATATTTCCGACTATAATTACAAAAATATATTATTAAATAAATATTGTGACCTCTTTCCAAGTCTTATCCCTCGAATGACACCTTTTTCACTGTTTATGTGTCATGTAATAAGAATAATCTGAGATAATTACCCCCAAAGTCAGTCCTCATCTATCGTACCTTGCTTGGCCCAAGTGCCAGGAGATAATTACCCCTGAACTCAGACCTTCTCTATTGTATTTCACCTGGTATGACTGCCAGGAGATAATTATCCCTGAACTCAGCCCTTATTTATTGCACCTAACTTGGTTCAAGAGCCAGTACGTGACTAACACCTTTTATGTTTGTTGAGTCTTTTCGCTAACATTATTGCACGATCAGTTAGTGATGTTGGAGTTTGTGTTATATATCAGTCAATTTCACTATCTGGTTCAAAGGTGTAACATGTTACTTTTAAAGTTGTTAATCCTTATATATGATTATAATAATAAAAAAAATGTTAAAATTACCTAGCGCTCAGCTACACCCATGCTATGATCAGCTACAGGTTTTAATAGCAATATTTCTCTCATGGTATTGAGTAAATCTGAAACTACGTGGGGAATTTTAGGATTATAAAATCTATTGTTTTTGTTGCTATTATTGTGTTGTTGTTTTCCAGAATATACACGTGTTGAGGAAAATAAATTCATACATGAAAAGGAAACCTTTTAGTAAAATTATGTTTCTCCAAGAAATATTTACCCAATCACATTAACATTAGGAAATAGCCTCTACTACCTCCAGCCCTCACTAAAACACGAAAAGAAAACGTCTTTCGGTCTATATAGACATAGAGACAATGGGAAGTATCTCTTCCGGGTTAACTCCGTTTGACCTCACTATTTGGCCACCCATGTCCCAGATGTTTACCAGTTTAAGCTTGAACAAACCTACAACAAGATGCTTGCACTTGCGGGAAAGAGTGGGAGTGATTGATAGTAACTTGATCAGGCAAGTATTCTCGAAGAAACATAATTTACAAAACAAATGTCCTTTCTCCGTTGAATACATTACCCAATCACATTAACTTTAGAAGAAGAGGTAAGACAAGCAGAAAATGCATGAACATCCAACCTCTATCCATGTCATCCTATAGGATATCTGCTCTACTGAAAAGATGAACTTATCCTAATGTGAATGCAACACAACCGATAATGCGTTTAACCCATGCGAATGAGATCCCTGTGGGATCCTGCACCTGGTTATTGTCTTACCTGCGAATCCAGTGAAAGCTATAAGGTCAAGCAAGGGACTGAGGTTGTGCTGTTATGAACATGGATGGTGTGGTAGCTGTCTGTGCAGCTACCAGTGGTCTAATGAGATTCACCCCTTATGCAGCAATGTCCAATTAATAGAAGCTGGAGAACGTAGACTCTGCATGCTAGCCAAATGACTCAAAATGAGACTTTGCATTTAAAGGCCAGGTTCATGGAAATCACTCATATTTCATGAGCTGAGATCTTCATAAATCATACCTGATTCTGTGAGAATTCAGAGTACACCGATTTAATAACCTAATTTATCCAAGATACCAGCACTTGCGGGGTTATGTCTTGCTTTCCTATCTTATTCAGTAGGAAGAGCCTCTGACTGGCGCTGCGGATGTTCTCCATGCACCTCAGTTTGCATCTGAGAGCTCAGACCAGGTCTTACAGCTTGACCTCTCTCGATGGGTCAATCAAGGAAAGCGAATGAGTAGTTACTTTTTGATTACCTAAAGACAGTAACCTGTTCTTCGAGACAAAACCAGGTTGTACGACTGAGATGTCATAACGGGTCCTGATACAGCGCATATAGCTCACTCATGCTGCATGTTGAAGCTAGTGCTATCACGAAGTCTTGTATAATAACAGCGTCAGCGAGGTCGAAGACAGGGGTTCAAATGTGGGTGAGCTGAGGCACATCAGGACTCAGGAGAGGTTCCATTTTGGTAACAAGGTGATCTAGTGGGGCCTGGATATAGTGAAATCAAAAAAAAGGTCAGAAAGATTCTTTTTACAATCAATATTGCCCTGTCCATGATGTCTGAATGTGTCTGAGATCATGGAACAGTATCCCTTGATAGTGATAAGGGCTAACTTTTTGTCCTCAAAGAAGAAAAGAAAAAAGTTTTCCAACTTTGGAGGCTAAGAGTGGTGTCACAATGCTACAGTTGGCGAAAACACGCCACTTCCCCTCAAAAGCCTTCAAAGGTGGGGGCTTTCTAGCTGTCGAGATCCTTTCTATGACTGAAGTTTAGAATTCCTTTCCATGAACACAGGTGGAATACTAATGACCTCGGCTGCTTGAGCAGCGTGGGAGTCATTACAATTTTCCTGGGTACTGGGTACATGTGTCACGAGATCGAGCAGATTGTTGACCTAGGCTCTGTCCCTTCTGAGAGAAGCAAATAGAACTATTCTGCACACCTTGCAGACCAGGCTGGATGGGTGGCACAAATTGGCATATTGTATCTGGTTGGTCTGACTGGTTGGATGGCAGACTGGCAGGCTGGGGGCAATTCACCAGTCCAAAATGTAATTTGTTGGCCTGGGGTTGGTTGGTTAAGTATTACATCATTATAATTAGTTTTACCCCAACAAAAACTACATTTTAATATCAGTAATAAGAATTGTCCAGTGCTGAGTTAAGGTTCTTGAAAGAAGCTACCAAATGTTCATAGGAGGGTTTTGTCAAAGACCACAACATGCACGAGAGATTCCATCTGGGAATTAACGAGCAAGACACCGGTCTCTGCAGCTCAAAATACCTGATACAATTGGAAAGATGAAGATCCGAACCATTGGTCGGTCCTTTTGAAAATTTGAGCATGTAGAATAGGGCTGCCCTATAGCTCTTAATAGTAGTAACTGAGCATTTGCTCTCTTCATATAGGAAGAGAAGAGAAACAGCCACTGCGCTTATAGAGGGAGAGTTAAGATTTGCACAATTCCTACTGCACCAATTGCAGAAGATCCAACACTTGGCATCATAAACCTAGGACATGAAGCATCACCTGGCCTGAATGATGCACTTTTTGGCAACTTTGCTCAGAATCCTGTCCTGGCAAATAGATTGCTTGAGATGAGCCAAGTGTTCACCAGGAGGAGAATCTTGGGGGGGGGGGGGAACAAGTGCAGTCTTCCAAGGGGGAACCAAGTCTGCTACATAATTTTAGCTTCCGAAAAGGGATAGATATAGGTGATCTGATAATGAAGTCTGGCTCTCAGTGCCTCCACAAGGGCCAGGATTCTGTCTATCCTGTCTACCAGGACACAGACTAATCACTAGTTGGGTAACTCTGAACTATAAGCCAGAGAGATCTTGTCTGAGGGACTCTATGGATTATCCAGTCATCAAAAAACATGAGGACAGGGTTCTCTCCATACTACGACAGTAAGGTAATCAATTAATATCTTGTTGTGAACACATGTTAGCCTTCTTAATCCAATTACTCAGCCACACATTATTGCACCAGTATAACATCTCCAGTTTCTGTGATGTGTGGATAGAACCCCCCAAAAATTATTTTATTGTCAATCTTTAACTTTTCAAAAGCGGTAGATTTCAGCTATAAAACAGTATGTGCGATAGACGGACTTTAAAACGGTATTTTTGTCCAACTGCCGATAGAATCACATGTATGTAGGTAGGTGGCAACTACTCCCGTTACTCTGATAGAAGCTCCAGGTGTGGAGTCTTGACCAAATGACAGAGCGTGAAACTGGAAAACCTCCCGATCTAGACAAAACCGGTGGTACTTTCTGTAAGGAGGAAAAATTGGGATGTGAAGGTACGGATCATGTAGATGGACTGAGACAACCCAGTCATTGGGTCATAAGGGATTCTTCACTGAGGCAGTGGTTTCCATCTTGAAGAGGTTTCCACCTCTTTTTGTACCAGGACAATTCGGGAGTAGAAGGTTGGAGACTCACCGTTTAATACCCTCTCTACTGCGCCCTTTATTAGAAGGGAGTTCACCTCTTCCTTTGAAGCACACAATATTTGACTGGTGGAAAAGCATGGGGATCTTTGCCAGAGGAGGCTGTAACCAGAACTGAAGCCGGTATCTTCCGTTTATTAAAGAGAGGACCCACCCATTGTCTCAACCAAACCTTTGACAAGAGGGTTAGTCGAGCACCTATGCAAATCGATAGAAGAGGGATGCCACACAGGAGAGGGAGTGAGTCCCTAAATTCGGGTTGCTTCTTGGACTGGAGCTGCATTCTTTTAACGAACTTCGCTGACAGCCCCTGCGGATGATCAGGATGAACGTGCTTCCTGGCTGGTTTCCACAGGCCAACAGTGGATGTGAGGTACCGGTGTTGTTGGTACTTCAGGTCTTCATATGCAACGGAGGGAATCAGCCCTCATTGTCTCTACCTCCAAAGAAGCAGCCCAAAGAAGGTTCTGATTATACTCTAGTAAGACCTTATAAGTGTCCAAAGCAACATCCCTGTGGAGGTGCAGCAGCTCCGCTGACAGTGCCATGGATAAAGATAAGACATGCCTAGATGTTGTGGCAACTGACTCCAGCAAGTGCTGTGATGTGGCTGGAGATAGCGAAGGAGACTGAAGGAGGCTGCCGAGAAAAGATCTGCTTGTGAGGCTAAAGCGACAAGCAACCTAGCCTTAAGTTCCAATGCCTCCAGCATCTCAACTGGAAGGTGGATCCAGGTCCCTGTGGAAATGCCCAATTGTGATGCCCAGCATCCGTTGGGGAGCCCATTGGTTCGATGGAAAATAGAGTAATATCCTAATTCATTATGAAATTTGAAGCATACGTGAAGTTTAAATGCTATAGATAGTACATTACAACCTGGAAACCAATGCACACGCAACTTGAATACGCAAAATGGCAGACTATGTCTCTGATGGAGATAGCGACTTGAACAGCAAAAGATTGTGGGAAATTATAAATAAAAGTTATGAATTTGAGTTGTCAGGCTTTAGTGCTGAGGATTTACCTAGTGATTCAGACATCTCTGACCCCAAATCAGAGTCGGGTTTTACCCACATAAACACATAAAGCGAGGATGCACAAAATGGCGGTCGTCGCAATGTTCCCTGGTGTAATCTTTCCGCCAGCCCTAAATTGATAGCTGATTTGTATCTTTCCACAGCAAAACCAGTAGACTGCTCTCCTTTTTGTAGAGGACACCATGTTTGCGACCACATCCAATGAAACCGATTTATATGCACAATAAAAACAACGGCAAGCTAACGTCACAAACAATCACTGATCTCCTGTAACATCAGTCAAAATGAAAGTTGCAATCAGTTTAAATATTAGCATGGGTGTCTCTCCACATCACTCTTACCAGGATTATTGGTACACAGATGAAATTTTAGGGTCCAGAGGATTAAATCCTTTATGAAAAACAGGTATAAAAAAATCAGTCAATATTTTCATATCAATACACAAGCCTCGCAGGTGCAAAGGAATGTCCCCAATTATCATCCTGTTAACACGGTGCAACCTCTTCATGACATGGTGTTGGCTAATTTCGAAAAATTCTACCAGCATTCCACTGAGATTGCAATGGATGAGGCAATGAAGGGATACAAAGTTCATTCATAACTGAGACAATATATGCCTGCTAGATGAGACAAATTTGGAATTAAGTTTTGGGCCAGGTGTGATGAAATGACCTATTACATGACAATTTTCTACCTGAATTGTGGCAACAAAAAAAAAATCAAACTGAACCCCAGATGATGTATGGATTGAGGTATTGCGTTGTCCATGATCTATCGCAAGATCTGGTTGGAAAAAGATCATTACTTATACTTTGATAGGTACTTTTCCAGTATTACCCTTGCTGAACACCAGGAAGAAGATAACATTGACACCTGTGGCACTATATGCGGCAATCGCAAAGGCCATTTCTTAGGAAAAAAGTCAGTGATAAGGAGTCAGATACCAAACTGAGGGCAGTCCACAACCTGTATGAAGGAATCTAGTACAATCACTGCATGGAATGACAATAGCATTGTGATGGTTATTTACAGCAATACAGCAATACTGATGATGACAATGACGATGATGTAGTCTGCGAGTGACAGGTAGGCAGAGAATAGATCAATGTGCCACGACCAGCAACATATACTCTGCTATGAGGCCAAAGTACTTATGTCCATGGCAGCATAAATGGGAAGGACAAATCACTTACCTCAAAGGATGTCCTCGCATCATGTAGGGATTAAGTGGGATTATAGAGAAGGAGGGATGCCGATCTGATCCCCTTCCCTAATATGGTGCATGTATGCTGACTCCCAGTCCCCAATGGGGTTCATCGGTGTCCTGGTGATAATGGGTGTCTCAACCCAATCCCTGTCCCCATACTGAATGGGCCCTAATGACCAGCATTTGCAGACCAGTAACCGACACCCGGTGAATATTGACTGGTGACCGGCCATTGTTTGGTGATATCTTATATTTCTAGATTGTAGCTCTTCCCTTCCATGGTGGCTCTAACCTCCTGTCGCCATTCCTGGACTATGGGCTCTGAGAGGGTGCTGCTACTCCCTCACTGAGGGTGGGGGTGGGGAGTGCAACATGCTCTCTACAGTCACCATGATGGGCTCTTGGAGACGGTGCTGTCCCTCCCTCATGGAGGATGTGACTCGCTCTCACCCTATAATGTCCACCCTTGGGAGGGACCTGGGACCTACCCTATCAGGCGCTGACTGGGTTGGAATACTATCAGGGGTCCAAGGGACTTATATGTCTCCACAGAGACTGATCCCATACACTCCTGGGATTGGGGAGTGTCCTTCACCACTGAGGAGCTAATCTTCTTCCAAAACCGGAGGGACTCAGAGAAGGATGGAGTATGTTCTAGAGATGAGGAAGAAGAAGGTCCTTTCCGCCTCTCCTTATAGGTGTGACCATATGCATCTGAAAGGACACCCGTCTGTCCATTAACAATCAGTACATGCAAGGCAAGTGGGATGTGTATCCCATGGGGCTTTTTTGTGCCCACATTTGCTCACACTATGCCCTGACATAGCTGCAAACAGAAAATCTGAAAACAATGAACAATAATGAAAAATTTGTATTATAATATTAAAGGATGGCATGAGACCTGAAGTCAAACACAATCTGAAATACTTTTCAATATGGTATTTATGACATTGATGGGTGGTGTGAGACCTGTTGTCAAACACAATGCAAGATCAGAAATACTTCCCTAACCTGAGAACCAATGACAATGAATGTTGCAAAACCAGCAAAACCACAATATTATAATCAATAAAAAAGTGGAGCAATTCCGATTTGCTGTAGATGATAATGAATGGTGTGTTACATGTGGTCCACCATAACTTAACATGAGCAATATTTAACTGAGTATTGATGACAAGGAATTTTTTGAACCAAATAAAACACAAAATAATTATAAATTAATGGTGTGCGTTTATCTGGACACAGTATTTGAAGATAATGTTGATGTGCAACCCCCTAAAGCAAGTCTGAAATTCAACACATAGCATTAGTCAACGAATCATCATTAATCAAATGATCTTAAATTAAATAAAGACTAAAATCTAGGTCACAAACAAAACTGGGGATGAGGCGGGGGGGGGGGAGGGGGAGTCAAAGAAAACCTGTAATTGAATTAAAATAAAAAAGGCACAATTATAGATTACCCAATCACCGATAGGGGAAGGATAACATAAGTGTACTACTGACAAACGGAACACAAATGTTCCAAAATCTCACAAGAGCAACAACTGCGATCATATATGCAATGGACTTGAGGATATAACACCCTAACAATATGGAAACCTGTATCTGGATTCCTGTAATGAATGCTAGACACTAACAAAGGCAATATTTATGAACAGCGTGAAACTTTAAATCAATCCAATATGTTGTTTGTGAAAAGGAGAATGACTACTGTGCATGGCCCTAGGACACAGGCAGACTGAATCTGTGTTAATTCTAATTTTAAACTTTCTAGAACTTTCCATCTAATAGAAGGATGGAATTTTTATATACCGACAAGGGTAATTTCCATCGATAAAAGGTAAGCAATGCAATAGTGACAGATGACGCATTACTGATATTAAAATGATTAAGTCATGCCTGCCAAGCCTGTACAATGTCGACTGGACAGCTGAACTGGTTGGTTGGCAGCTGGAACAACATATGGTGTATGGTATATGACTTGTGAAGTCATATTCGAATCCTGCATGCACGGTTTCAATGGCACTAAGACCATGCACGGGCAGGCGTGGGGACTTATGCCCAGTAGGGTGCCAAAATGGGGTAAAATCCATCTGTTTCATCCATATTGCTTGTTGACAACCTTCAGGACTGAGATTTCTGATTGAGACGTAGCATCTGTGATTCCAAAAGAGCTTTGTAGAATCGCTTGCCACAGTTTCCATGGTGTCAGAAGTTATTGTTACTGTAGGTGCAGTTCTGGGAATCTTTGCCAGGAGTGGGGGCAGCATCTATACATCTCCCAATAACGCTCACCATAAATTCCGAATATACAACATGTCCTGTTCAGACGATGATTAAGAACATGCCCTGTTCTCTCAGTCATTCAACTGCCTCTTTAATTTTTTAAGATGTTGGACCGTATGTCTTTGGCCAATGATGCACACACACCTCATGGGTGTGATTATGAACATTTAGTACACGTAAAATTTGCCTCGTGAATATCTTCTGGGACTTTGAAGTGATTGCATTTCTTGCACTTTTTGGACTCTCTGAAATAACAGAGAGAAGAAAACAAGTCCATGCAACAATTATACAAATTATATTCAATTAGTTGAACTCGCGTTACCTAGATGACCTATAAAAGACATGCACAATAAACCGAAGATTAACAGTGTAAATTCAAAATATGACGGGGAAAATGGCATGTGAGTCTCACTGATAAGTATCACGTGGATAATAACAAATGGCATAAATATGAATAAATTCACTGAAAAAAGAAAAAGAAAAGTTGCATACACCAGGTATATCACCTTTTGACTTACTAAACCACTAAGAAAGTATGAAAAATTACACTGGATTTTGGGGGCACTGCTAACAGTCTTGAGCGAAAGCTTAAACTGGTAAACATCCAGGATATGGGTGAACACCTAGCGGGGGCAAGGGGAGTTCATATGTAAGAGTTACTTCCCTTTGTCTATACAATACATAGCGGGAAAGACATATTTTCATTTTTTAGGGTGGGCTGGATTCAGAGGTAGTGGAGGTTATTTCCTAATTTTAATGTTAACATGATCGGGTAATGTATTTAATGTGTGTTTCTCTTATTTTTACACAGCTGATTCTGAGTGAATAAAAACAAGAAACATTTAGTTCGATCAAAATGTCTTAACTTCAAGTGGATCCTGCCCAAAGAATTCCTCTCTGTCTATCCAAAGGAGAAAAGGAACAACTTTTACCTTCAAATTTGACCTGTGTTAAAAACACGCATCAAAGAAAACGTTGTGGAATGGATTATTTCTTCATTTATATTTCAGATATTTTCGAACAGTAAGCAACTGGCTTGCAGCTAGAATAATTACCCACACAGTCTACTGGCAATTTGTTTATATTAAGGCTTACATAATTAATTAGGAATCAGGTAGTCTTGTATCTTTTTTACATTCATTACCGTAATGACGATAAGTCTTGGGACAGGAACAAATTTTTATTATTTTTCGTGTCCCAAGACTTATATGCACGTAAAAAATGTAGCCTTTTCGGTGTCCCAACAAAATCAGCAAGATCGGCAAATATCACAGCGCAGTGACCAGCGTTTGCTCAATTACCATGTCAACAAACTGTTATAAACTACTAGGATTGTTTTATGTAATTATTTTGCATGTGCATATTTTCTGATTTCTCCAACATGATATAAAAGAAAGGTAAATAAAAACTTCATAATTCACGGGCCGCTTAGAGTTCACCAGGAGACCTGTACAATAGTCTGCAGTACTTACATTGCATATCGTGCTTAGCATCACTTATATCATTGTTTATTCCAAAAAATATTATATACAGATTTTGCTTTATTCGTCTTTTTTACCAAATCTCATTCTTCCAGATCACATTTTAGATATACATCCATTTCAATTTTATTTACTTTGTTTCACGTGCTCCAGAGTCACATTTTTCATTGATACAAGCGATTCTACAAAGTGATGCAATTTATATGAAAAAGAAATGTTTAATGAATATTTATAAATATATTAGGCACATAACCAGCATATATTTATGTAACTGCATATATTCATTAAAGAATGACCATAATATAGGTTAAAATATATATATAGATTGACTAGATCATCATCAATTCATTTTAGTTTTGTGTTTTGGCTTAACACAAAATTGTAATTTTCCAGACATTATTCATTCCATTTTTATTTTGGCAAGCTGGTTGTTTCGGCATCTCCTTTTCATTTTAATTGGTGGATTTGTCTTTTGTTTTCCAACAAATTCCAGGCCAGTTAATTATTTCAAGCCTGAAACTGGCTTTGGTAAATAGGGAATTTTGTCATAAAGCAATGCCTGTACCCCTCTGTTCTACAACATAAATTCTTTTATTGCTTTTAGTACATAATATTATCATAATTACCGTAGCTGATTAAACATGTATATATTTAAGGTCGCTTACATTGGAGTAAACTACACTGCGCTATTATTGCCATTATTTTCAAAGCATTATTTCTCATACTACTTTATTGTATTTTAGAGACATTATTGAAGGCTATGATTCGAAACCAAGAGATGTACTTCATTTAGCGCAAGTTAAAATCTTAAATATACTAGTGGTGACAATGTGATGTAAACAAGGTCACTATAAAATGCATCAATTAACCAAACATTATTTTCACTGTTTTAATACTGGTATCAGATTGTAATGAGTTATGTATTTACATTTTCAAGGCAGAAAAATAAACTTTGCATTCCATCTTTTTTTTCAGAATGTGAAGGGGACCTTTTCAACAATGAAGAGGATAAAGAGTATGCTCGGTAACATACTTTCAGTCTGTTATTTAGTTATTCAAAGTCAAAGATTGTAATGGATGGATGGGTGGATAGATAGATAGACAGATAGATAGATAGATAGCCTCCTTGCACCATATTTGACTGATGAACAATTGGCTATCACAACAAAACAGTCAATACAAGTGGATTTGAGTCATTAAAGTTACTCATATATATAGTTGTATCCATTTAACTCCTAGAAACTACTAGTTGTTGTTCATTTTTACTTATGTGCAACATGCCAGTTACCTTTTTAAGCTATTTTCACTACAGAAAATCAGGATGTTGTCCCTCAGTTATATTTCAATTACTGATTTGACATGTAGGACAGAATACCTGGAAACCTTCTGACATGACAAATTAAGGACATTACATTATCGTACATTTTGTAGACTCACACTTCAATTATATTAGGCTTGCCATTGACACATTTTACATTTGGTATAGTTCATTGGAAGTCTAATATACAGAGTAATGTATAACATCTCTCAGTTTTATTTGAACCTGATTGGCTGAACCTTAAACATCTGTTTCACTTTGTTAGGACAGAATACCTGGAAACCTTCTGACATGACAAATTAAGGACATTACATTATCGTACATTTTGTAGACTCACACTTCAATTATATTAGGCTTGCCATTGACACATTTTACATTTGGTATAGTTCATTGGAAGTCTAATATACAGAGTAATGTATAACATCTCTCAGTTTTATTTGAACCTGATTGGCTGAACCTTAACATCTGTTTCACTTTGTTAAAAAAAAGATTAAACAAAATTATTTCTTAAGGTAATAACATTTTTTCATTCGTACAATATGGTCTGAAGAAACAGATGATTCACAGAAAGAATCTCATTTCTGAAGAGAAAAAATGAAAGAAAGGAAGTTTGAAATATTCTTACCGCATCCATATTGCAGAATTCTTTCTGATGACAATTATTAGAGGTCCCCTCCTGTGATTTTATCTGACAATTTTGTCTGTCTGTCTGTGTGGGTGGTGACAGATTACTAGACAGCACCTCCATAAAGTCTGGTGAAGAAAGACATTATGAAAAACGTTAAATAGCACAGTGCATGGAATGCTAAGGTGTATTAATGATGCAGTACATACAAAATCAATGATGTCTACATAAAGACACAGTACATACAAAATCAATGATGCCTACATAAAGACACAGTACATACAAAATCAATGATGTCTACATAAAGACACAGTACATACAAAATCAATGATGTCTACATAAAGACACAGTACATACAAAATCAATGATGTCTACATAAGACACATCCAAACTTGGATTTTCAACACTGTCATCATTTAAATACAACTGTTCCACAGATTCAAGTTTTCAATACTTTTATCTGAATTTATAAATGACTTTATTTTCTTGTTTGCCATCAACATCTATGCCTGAAATCACTCATTGTGTTATATATGCTATTTGACATTGCTATGAACATCTAAGCCTAAAATCACTCATTGTCTTATATATGCTATTTGACAATGCTATGAACATCTATGCCTGAAATAACTCATTGTGTTATATATGCTATTTAATATTGCTTTGAACATCTATGCCTGAAATCACTCATTGTGTTGTATATGCTATTTGACAATGCTATGAACATCTATGCCTGAAATCACTCATTGTGTTATATATGCTATTTGACATTGCTATGAACATCTAGCCTGAAATCACTCATTGTATTATATATGATATTTGACGTTGCTATGAACATCTAAGCCTAAAATCACCCATTGGGTTATATAATATACTATTTGACATTGCTCTGAATATCTAAGTTTGAAATCACTCATTGTGTTATATATGCTATCTGACAAGATGCTTAATGAAAACCGAAACTTATTTTAAAACAAACACTTTTGTGTATCATGTATCTCAATGATAACATGTTCATTTTAGGTTTTGAATAGATTGGTATTTCATAAACTCTCATTTTTTGTTTTAAATAAACACCCTATATATATATATATATATATATATATATATATATATATATATATATATATATATATATATCCCCTCCCTTGTGCCACTTGCTGTCATCTTCATGTTCCACACTAATCTTTCTTAGTAAAATGAAATCTTGAAACCTTAAAAATGTTTTACCCTACCTGAATATTCTCTAACAAAATGTGCATTCATGTCAGATATTTAAATTTGCTTTTTGTACAAATCAACCTAATCAACGGGACTTAGTGGGCATTAAACAACCAATCTATTATGAGCCAGGTACACTGGAACTTTGTGACTATAGACAGGTAAATGACATCCAGAGTATAGATGACACACTTGTATTTGCATCCGTGTAAATGACATCCAGAGTATCGATGATACACTTGTATTTGCAACCATGTAAATGACATCCAGAGTATCGATGATACACTATTTTTTGCAACTGTGTAAATGACATCCAGATTATCGATGATACACTTGTATTTGCAACCGTGTGAATGCCATGCAGATTATCGATGACACATTTGTATTTGCAACCATGTAAATGCTAATGCAGATAACATTATATAGCTAGTTAGAGTCATAATATGAACCATAATGTTTTTTTTGTAGATGATTAACCTTATGAAATATATATATATATATATATATATATATATATATATATATATATATATATATATATATTTACATGCATACATACATACATACATACATACATACATACATACATACATACATACATACAGTCAACTCTTGTTCCAAAGACATTTATTATATGGGAATATTTGAGTTCTGACAGAAACTGATGGAAATAAATGTGCTAAATTGGATCTTTTTAAAGGAATATTCAGTATCCAATGCCAACATCAATTCTCAGTAATTAAAACATGCATATCTTGTTTCTAAATTGTTCTGAACAACAACATTCCATGTAATTCCTTGTGATTTTACCTTTAATAGCAATCTTTCAGGAAAACATGTATGAAATCTTTAAAATATAATTATGATATTATTTGATATTAAATATAGATTTATATTTCAGATTCATTCTTCTCATTTATACATGCTGGTTTGATAACAATCAGGCAAGGCAAATAACTCCTCGGAATATAAAGCATATCTTTATAATGACATATTTATTACTACAACAAAATGGTTGGAAATGAACTTAGTCATTGTAACGACTGCAAACTGTATATATATCTCTCTCTCTCTCTCCACACCCACACACACACACCCACACACATATATATATATATATATATATATATATATATATATATATATATATATATATATATATATGGGCACTGGCAACTAATTCAATTCATATATGGGCACAGACAACTAATTCAATTCCTATACACCATAATGTTCAAGTTTTGCAAACCTACTATACTTTCGTAGTAAGATGTCTAAAACATGATTGCATCCTATGTATAACCCATCCAGAATGAACTTTCAAAATGATGAAAATCATATGCTGCATGGCTCATATTGAATTTTGAAAAAGAAAACTTCTTTAGCTTGTAAAATAATTAGGTGTCTATGATCATTTTCCTTACCATCAATCGAGTTCTTGGATTGGTCCTCCTTTAACATATCTTTCCTATCACCTGACACAGAAGATTTGGGTTTTACTGCCACAGAATATATGGGTTTTACTGCTGCTTCCAACTCATACTCATACTCATACTCTCCACCTTCCTCTTTGTAGTAAAAATTGGCACAAAAGTTGACGTTTAATTTTATTCATAATGCGTTGTACTTAAATATAAGGGGGTGGGGTAATGATGTGGTGTCAGTGTAAGGTGACTTGAAATTTGCGTTTAGACAAAATCACAGGCTAGAGAGCGACTATTTTTCTCGAATCACCCCCTAGCGTGGACCCTGGATGAATTGGCTGACAGTGAGCATTATATTAAAGTGAGGAATATTTCACAATAGATCCAAGGAGTTTAAAAGTGTAGGGCTTTTTATTTTCATGATGAGGGCTTAAATGGAAGATATCAATAAAATAAATACAGTGTGAACCAGATGATTTCTCTTTAGTTAAGAGATGAAGAGCGTGCTGTGCGTGTTAAGTACGTAAAACGTTTGAGAGGTATAAGTGTCAAATATGTAAACAATAACAATACTCACTGTCATGTAGAAAGTAGATGCTATTGAAACAAGCCTGAATACCATTACAAACTATTTACTCATCAAGTGCATGTGTATATATCATTATGATAAGGATGCGTGGAGATAATACATGATTTCCTTTATGTTTGCATTCCCCTCATGTTGGAATGTTTATACCTATGTTTCAAATGCAATTAATAATAATATAACTGTTAGTGCGAAACAGCGTTTGAAATATGAATGTTCTGTATAAGAAATGTAATTTTTGGATGGGCATATCATATATGAATGATTTGTTCAAATATTCCTCGTATGGGGAAATATTGTTGATGTCCCAATTTGTACATAATCATATTATAATGTCTTCACTTAGCTTCCACTTTGAATGGAGAAATAAGCAATTGTATCCATTTTTTTCTCCGGGGTTAATATAATACTCATAATACTCATGTACGTTCATAATATTTCTTCATCAGTGTGATGAAATTGTTTATGTTCAATTTTTATTCTGCTTGCAGATCATTATGAAATGTGTACTCCTCTCGCCATTCAAAATCGAGCGCCATTTTTTACAACTGTGCGTATTTTCCATTCAGTCTTCCACTAGATGTTGTTCGTGTTAATATTTTAAGAATTTTTCCATATTTGGTAATATTCGTGAAAACTGCGTCTTTGAATTCGCCGTTTTGGCAGTTGAAGTTCAGCTGGGTTTCAGTAAAGATCAAAAGATCAAACAACCAAAATATCTTCATCCAAATTTGGACACAGTTAAATGTTCTTCGAATATAATATCAAGGTAGACTAGTTACTACCGACGATTTATTAAATCATGGAAAATATATTTTGTCTGACTACTGACTGTTCAAGTTGTCTTCACTCTCAACACACTGCCGACAACTGACAGAGGACACATTGCTCATTGATCATTTTCCAGTATAAACTTTGTCGTTGAGACACGCTTCCAGTGCTGAAAATAATAATTCTCATAAGTTGTTTCAACGTTTATTTCTATCTTCATATCAGATAAAAGTTTGCACATAGTGATTTGACTGACGACGCTATTATTGAGTCGTCATCCACACAGAGGTCTGCTTTCCATTGTTGTAGTCCAATCCATTCAAAAATCTGTACTCCGATTGGTATTATCGAATTTCCATCTCGATTATACATATCCCTTTGAAATTACAAGTTTCCATCTATTTTGTAGTTTTGTGTCATTTGAATGCTGAAATAATCTACACGACACACTCCTTACACAACAACATACTGTGCCGCCTCTAAACCACTGAATAACAATTGGATTATTTGTAGCCCAAACGGAAGCGAATTATGACTCAGAGGACGTACCCGGGTCCATTATTAATAAATTCAATTATTTTATGAAATATTTCGTATTATAAACATCTTAAAAGTGGACTTCTACTGACGAAACTATTGCAGATTTTCAACTGTAACTTATTTTCGAGGTTGACGTTTTATGTCATGTAAGTGTGGTGAAGCAAAATAAGAAACGTTTTAATGCATTTATAAAGTTTGAATAATATTTCATCAATATTTTACTTATCTGATGTGACAGTGTGCAAAAACCGAAGTTTAATGTTACTATTGTGAACATTATAAATGTTGAACTTTCTTCATTCACTCATCCCTATTTACGCCACATTCGCCCGTTTTAGCAAGAGGTAATTTCGCCCAAATATTAGAGTCCTGCATGGTCCTAGAGAACACTTTCAATAAAATATAAAATGTGTGTTTATTACAGTACCTTTCTGAATGATAACTGCATTTTTAAAAGAGTCTAATTACTTCACATTTTCACATCATTTAGTATTAGACTTCAAAAGCTAAATTGCTTTGTGAGATAAGCTGTATTTTGAAAAACAGTTTGTTTAAGAATAAAATTAAAGCCATTTATAACAAACTCTGTTTTGCGCATCTTTATCTGCTTATTAAAAAAACAAGCTCTGCTTTGCATGTGAGGTAGTTTATTATGTGGTTTTTTTTTGATGACACAATTCTGTTTTCTAATACCTTTGAAAGGTCTATTATAATCAGGTTGTGTTGAGTATTTTTATAGCGTTTATTGTAAGCAGATTTTACTGAGTATTTGTTTTAGTTAGTCTTGCACAGTATCTTTGACAGCCATACTAAAACAAGAGACCTCAGACTGTGGAAAGTTTGATCATAATCTTATAATTACATGATTACAGTACCCCTCTTTACTCCACATTGTATAATAATTGAGCTGAAACTGTTCCCAATAAACTTGTAATATTCTGGAGATTTCAAAACGTCTTTTAACAGCCAAGGACCAAATAGCATTTCTGTTAAGCTACAACTAAAAGGTCAAGGCATAACTGGGCACTCTTTGTAGGATAAATAAACAGCAAAACAAAGGCCATGGCATAACTGAGCCCTCTTTGTGTGATAATTAAGGTGGAAAACAAAGTTCAAAAATCTTAACTGGGCACTCTTTATGTCATAACTAAACTTTAAAACTAAGGCTAAAGCCTAACTGGGCACTCTTTATATAATAAATAAGCAGCAAAACAAAGGTCAATGAATAACTGGGCAATCTTTATATGATATCGACGAAACAAGGGCCAAGGCCTAACTGGGCACTCTTTCATAAAATCGATTACTATCACCTCAGTACCCTCAAAAGATTGATACAGTCATGTGGCGAAAGTGTTTCATCCCATAAGAGGCACTTAAATGACTGTTTTGTTGGAAGCCATATTAATATAGAAGAGGATTAAGTCTCTTCAAAAGTATAGTACACTGCTGCTGCTCGTATATGGTATGGAAACTGATGGTGTGGCATATGTTTTCCAATGTCAGAAACCTCTGAATGTTCCAACTCTTTTATGATCTGAAATTAGACATTTAAACTACGGCTGTTACATGAATATATAATCTGTAATTTATTTACATATTGTATTGGTACAGACAAATGTACAAATAAGTACATACATACATACATATATACATACATACATACATACATACATACTTACATACATGCATACATACATACACTCTCATACATACATACATACATACATACATTCACTCTCATATATACATACATACATACATTCATACATACATATATTTTCATACATACATACACTCTCATACATACATACATACATACATACATACATACATACATACATACATACATACATACATACATACTAGTGGTCTCCCCAGCTTGGTTCTAATATGTCATTATTTAAACCTGAGATGTTTTAAAATCCGCCCATATGCTATGCGCCAGTGCCGATATGTTACAATATTTCTCACTATCCTCTCAAACATATTATGTTAAATAAACATTCTAGGACCTTATTCCAAGTCTTAACCCTCGAATAACACCTTTTATTTACTGTTTGTGTGTCATGCAATAAGAACAATCTGAGATAATTACCCCCTAATTCACCCCTTATTTATTGTACCTTGCTTGGCCCAACTCCAGTGCTTGACTACAATCTTTGATGCTGGTTTAGTCTTTTAACTGACATTGTCACATGATCGGTTGGCGATGATAGAGTGTGTGTTTTATATAAGTCAATTTCACTATCCTGTTCAAAGGTGTTATACGTGTACTTTTTAAGTTGTTGTCGCGGGCGACTTTTTGTGATAACTTTGAAAGTTGCTTATGGGGAATCTGGGAGAGTCAATTATTTTAAAACTGCCAAACATAAAAACTTTAAAAGTCGACTCTAACTGTCATAAATATGTGTTACGTATCAATGACAAACAATGATCATTGTTGAAAAATACTTTTAATGATATATGGTCACAATTTTAATTGCACGATTTGATCTGTTGTTTTAAAGAACTAATTTCTCCTTACTAGGGCGGCTTGGAGAAAACAATGCAAGGCGATATCACTTTTTTGTCTTTTATCAATTTCATTCAGTCGAAAGATATTTTTTCAACATGTTATTAAGAATGACTGTATGTAGTTTTATATATTAGTATTTACTTGATTAAGTTCAAGTAGTTTCATATTTTTGTATTTACTTGATAAAGTGCAAGTAGTTTCATATTTTACTATTACTTGATTAAGTTCATATTTTAGCATTTGCTTGATAAAATGCAAGTAGCTTCATATTTTAGTATTTACTTGATAAAGTTCAAGTAGTTTCATATTTTAGTATTACTTGATAAAGTGCAATAGCTTCATATTTTAGTATTTACTTGATAAAGTGCAAGTAGTTTCATATTTTAGTATTTACTTGATAAAGTTCAAGTAGTTTCATATCTTAGTATTTACTTGATTAAGTTCAAGTAGTTTCATATTTTAGCATTTACTTGATTAAGTTCAAGAGAGAAAATTATAAAAAAGAATTAAGCCCTGCTTTAAATTTCCTTTACTGAACCTCTGAAGCCCCGGATGTTGACGATCCCATAATTTTTTGTAACTCAGGGTCAAATATACATTTCAGCCTACGCAATAACAACGTTGGTAATCAAAACTATTTCCTTTTTTCCTACTTGCAAACGACTAACGATGGTAAGAAACATTCAAGCAAGTTTGCGCCAGGGTTGTGCACAATTTGCACCATATTGTGGGTTGCGGTGCACTTGTATTGCATTTATTTCCTTATTTTTCTTCCATTAAATTTTCAGCAATGTCGACAACAATTTCAATGCACAGCTTCATCAAATTTATCAAGATTCGGGTGTCTTTTCAAAGATGTTATCGTCAGATTTATATCGACTACCCTATAGAGGCACTTATTTTTATAAGTTTGTGATCAACATGAGATGTTCGAGTAGTTATTTGAGACATAATGAGTTGCCTTCAAGGCTTTATCCCTGGAACGGAGACAGACGAACTGCAGCAATCTATTATGATGAGTTTTATTGCAGTGTTTCAATGTAATTGTAGCCTATATTTAGTCATTGCAACACCTTGTTACGGGCGATTAGATGCTTCGAATCAATGTTATCTTGTTAATCCTTATATATGATTGTCGATAATAAAAATGTTAAACATTACCTAGTGCCAGGATAGCCCCATTTTGAGATCAGCTTCAGATTTGTCCGATTCAGGTTTAAACAGCAATACTTCTCCCATGGGATTGAGTAAATATAAAAATACACGAAGAAATAACTCAATGTGACAGGTGTTCATTTTATAAATAAAATGTATATCTGGATATGGTGTTTGACCCCTTTGTGTCCCTCGAATTATGCATATATTACCTTGAATGTTTACTGACCATTGACACAACCAATGACCGGTTATTGTCAGTAAGATAAGATTTATTTTTTATGGTCGGCATTATTAAAAACAGCAATTAAACATAAGCTCTGATGAGCTTTTCATCCCCATTACATACAACAATAGAGACATTAAATCAACGTGATTTGGAAGACAAGCATAGCATAATACATAAAGACAAACATAGCATAATACATAAAGACAATGATAAAATTTACATAGCACATAACTTAAAATATAAGCACACAAATAACTTTTTAAAAAGGTAGTATTTAAAACGAATTCAGTGTTTATGTAGCTAAAACAAAACACAGGTTAGGACCTGAAGTATGCTAAAAATAGATTAGACCCTTTAAAATAAAAGATAAACAATTATAAGTCTAGGTATCTTAAATTAAAAGGGGATACAAATTAAGCCTTGCTTTTTAAAAAAGGGAGGTAATAGTAGGGCACTTGACGGTACATAACACAAAACAGTAAAACAAACAACAACACAGATATCAGTTGTCGTTATCGTGACAGGAGAGTTTGTTTGTTGTTGTGGGTGGGGGGCGGTGAGGTCGGGGGAAAGTATTATTTGTAAATATTACATTTCGAGTCTTTACCATTTCAGGATAAAATTAATGATCTAAATTAATTGAAATTTGATTCCTCTCCAAAATGATTTGGTGGCTCATTTCCCAGAATGGCAGCTGCATATCTAAAAGACTTTTTGCCTTATAATGTGATTTTAATTCTTGGGACATCTAAAATATTTGAGCTTGTAAAATTGTATTTATTGTGTTTATACACGGTAAATCATCAAAACGTTAGGAAGCAAACTTATTCAGAATTTGAAAAGTGTCCAGAGCCATTGATCTAAATCTACGCACTTCCAGGGTCAGCATTTTTGGCCTTTAGTTAGAGTATATGGTAACTACTGGTGTAATCGTCATATACAAATCTTTGAGCATGTACTTGTATTTGTTCAAGTTTTGTAGTGTTCTTATCACTGCAGAAGTGCCAGTGCAAGGGACAGAACTTGAAACTGAAAAGGATAAAAGTATGTAAAATTGTCAGTTTTTTGAGTCTTGTTAACTTTTAACCAATAGGTTCTAAGACATATGTCTTGAAGCTTTCATACACAGATTGTTTACATGTGAATCGAACTGCACTTGATAGTCAATATCAATTCCTAGCAGCTTGATAATTTCTTCACAGGTTATGAAGCATTGCTTATGTTAAGTACAAGTTTCATACGTATGCAATATGCAGATACTGAGACGGGCATATTAACTTAAATAATACAGTAGTCATGTGATAAATATATTTATACTACATACATTAAAACTAACATGGCTTTTGAAGTGTTTTTATAAAGCAATTTTATATACCAATACTGTTGGCATATTGTAATTCGCCCATGACGAATGAATACGCATATAATTATGTTTTCAACACATGACCAAATACTTCTATGCTCTCTAGACCAGTGATGTATTTTCAGTTATTTGCCATTAATAAAATCGAAAGAAGACGAGAAAAATATCCATATCCACCATTAAATCGACATTTTCTAAATGAATAATAAAACATGGTGCGCAATTTCATCCAAAATGCTCTCTCTGTCTCTCTCTGTCTCTCTGTCTCTCTCTCTCTCTCTCTCTCTCTCCGTAAGGAAAATAATATTCTAGTACATGAAAATCTTTGGAGTGAGAGATACAAAAGAATTTGAGCTGGATGAAAACCATGAACTTGAACTTACACTAGGTAAACTACAAGAACACGAGTCGTTGTAACAGTTAAATACATTGATATTTGTTTTATTGTCAGATAATTGTACTGTGTACAGTGTTGCCCGCCAACCCCAGACGAGGCGAATGCACAATACAATAATCTGACGATAAAACCAATATCAATGCTATTTAACTGTTTGAATCCCAATTAAAACATACATTGTCGATTTTTTACATTTTATTTTATATATCAAATTTAAGGAGAGTCAATTTATGAAAGCCTAATCACCCTCTAAGAAAATGAGAACGACTCTTTTTGTCAAAAAATGGACTGGGTAGACACTCACATTCAAATTACAATGCATTTATGAGACAACTCAATATTTGTGGAAGGGATTATATTTTATGCTAGTCCGTGAATATTTAGAGTCAAGAACATCGATAACATTATGACCAAAGATTATCATCTGCCTATCGCTGAGTCGAGTAGTAACATGTCGGCATGTCAGGTAAAAGAACCATGTTTGAATCCCACTATGAATTTAGTTTTTCTTGTTCAAAGTATGTGCTTTCTTATCTTTAATTACGAAGAGAATTATGTTCCTGCTCATATTTTCTCCGCGACTGTACACAAAACACAGCAGAACATAAACGATAAACAGCTGACATTACCGTAAGAGATCTGCTACTTAAATATGTTATACGCTTTAGCTAGCCAACACCATTTGAAAATAAAATAAGAAAGAAAATTTGCTTGTTCCGAGTGAATAACGGATATACTTCATCTCGTGAGTGAAATACTTCGTTTTTCAACTATTCGATGAAATATATCCGTTATTCACTTGATACAAGCAAACATCCTCTATATAATCTATAAACATCCTCTTTATAATCTATAAACATCCTCTATAGAATCCTGTGGATGGATAGACATATGGGTGGACTGGGAAAAAAGCTGACGATTTATTGAGTAGAGATTCCATTAAATGTACACGTATGTACAAGTAAATGTACCGACCATTTATTGAGTAGAGATACCATTAAATGTACAAGTAAGTGACGTGTAAACTGCTCTCTTCAATTGAAACTTTGTTTAGTAAGATCATGTCAAAGAAAATTACTTTTATTAATAGAGACCTAACAAACCGATTTCATGTTCAGGAATTAAATTATTTTATTCAGCTTTCTTTAACCAATCTTTTGTGTTAAAACTACTATTTATTATCAATCTTGGGAAATATATGTTCTATCAGAATGTAGGTTTTCGGTCTAAAGCAGTTTGTGTTGGACAACATATTCCTTTCTGGACATGGTGTTAATAGAGTTGTTTTGTTACAATGTTATCTTTGTGTCCTCTTTTTAGTATACTTATATAACGTACCAAGCTCGAGTGTCTTTTTTGTTAGTGTACATTTTATATAAACTGTACTGAAAAGAGTACCTTATCAGCAAATAAGCGTACTACTGGTGATTAAATAATGGTACGTGTACACTTTCCATGGATTTTTCTACATTGCTACACAATACCAATGACACTAAACTTGCGAAAAGCCTAGAGACGAGAGGGCCGTACTGTAAATTCCTTGACTAGGTTACACACATACTATAATAAATTGTATACTCTCTCTCTCTCTCTCTTATGTGACGCTTCTGCTAAGCCAGTTATATGAGGCGGAAGAGAGAGAGAGAGAGAGAGAGAGAGAGAGAGAGAGAGAGAGAGAGAGAGAGAGAGAGAGAGAGAGAGAGAGAGAGAGAGAGAGAGAGAAACGAATATTATGATCAGGACAATGGTACGTCCAGCATAATAATATATTATATCACAACCATTTTTATGTTTGAATTATGTCATGTTTATTCGTCATTTAGCATGGCCTATTTCCCATCTGGAAGGACGTACAGGTACTCGTCGGTGATCGAATGGCCGCGCTTTCACTGTTCGAGACGCGAGCCATCCACTGTTTGTACTTTCTTCATTTAAACCAACTTTCCCGTTCGAATCTCAAGCGTCTCTTTAATGTATTTTATATTTCATAATGACATATTGAACAATATCAGTGTGAGAAACTTGTATCGACACAGTGATAATACCACTTTTATTTCAACAGTAGCCATATCACTTTTGGAACTACTTTCTTCCCCATTTTGGAAATATATAAGCCCTTATGTATGTTATTCAAGTCTGTATTTCCATATTTAATCCTATTTCGTTTTTTTTTCTGCTGCTCTCTCTCTCTCTCTCTCTCTCTCTCTCTCCATCAAGATAAAACAGATCTTAAAATGTGTCAAGACTGTAGACCCTCTGGTATCCATTCATTTAATAAATAAGGAGGCGCCATAAAAAATGCCTTAAATCGAACTCCAAACAACAAAAAGAAGGCTTAAAATATGAACTCTTTTTAATTACTTCTCCGCACGAATCTTGCAAATTATTAGTGACTGAACATACATGAACTTTTGCTATTCGATATTCTGTCACCCATACAGTATCGTATGCCTTTTACACTCTCCGAAAAACGGACACACTTTTAGGAAAAACGCTTGGTTAAGTACAGTAATAAAATTGCGTAGTATTGTTCTAACTCTCAACACAATCATACGCATGTATGAAAATGATGGAGAAATCGGACATTGATGAGTGTTGATTGCAAGCCGAAAATTGGTGATAATCGAAATTTGGGTGCAACCTCTGTTACCGAGCTAGTCTGCTAGCTTGCAAAGGCCAAAAATTGCCGTTTCAGTGCAGAAAGTAACAAAATAAAGAACCAAAATCCATACGAGTAAATTCACAATCATTAAAATCTTTTGTTTAAAGATGTTACGCTCTGAAATCTGTCGGACTTGACAGGATCCACACCCCAACAATGTTCACTGTATCAATCCGCACAAGAAATGTGTTAATGAAAATAAAATTCTCTTCATTTTCGTTTGAAAATAGTCATTAATTACACAAAATACAAAATTTGAAGCATTATTTGTTCAAGATAAATTTGCAAAAGATCGCTGTCCTAAAATTATTGCAAATTTCGGAACTTCTTTTTATCGATGTAGTAATGCAGCGGTTAATCGCATTTACACTAAATGGAGAAAAAAATCTATGTAAATTGACGGTTTTTGCCTTAAAACTATATAATAAAAAGAAAATCTAATGCTGAAGAAATTGTCATATATCAGCTCTACAAAGCATACAGTGTCCTACTCTCATATTTGTCAGTATTAGATTTTGCACAGGAACATATTTCTGTTTAGCCAAAGTGAGCAGAGATGCCTCGTACTTGTGTGAACAATGCAGATAACTTCTGCTATGTTTGTGATGAAGTGACTTTTGCATCACAAAAGCGCAGTATAACCACCATGGTTAAGAAACCCGATCACCTTTATTTGGGTGCAAATTGGAGACCAGGACAAGAGGAGGCCCCTCACATATGCTGCAACACTTATGCAACAAATCTTCGGCAGGGGTTGAATAGGAAAAGGAAATCTACGCCTTTTGCAGTGCCAATGATTTGGAGAGAGCCAACATATCATATCAGCAATTGTTTATGCATTGTGCCTCCAGTTGAGAAAGGTGTGTCAAAGAAGAAAAAGTGGACTGCGCATTATGCAAACATTCCATCAGCTATACGCAGAGTACCCCACGGAGAAGGACTGCCGGTTCCTGATGCACCAGACTCATTCTCATTTGAGTCAGACGAGGAAGAGGACGAGGATGAAACTTCTAGTGCTGAACCATCAATGTCACATACCCATATTTTCTCCCATCCTCCTTCTCTGAACCACACCTCACAACACAAGGTGAACTGAATGACCTTGTCAGGGATTTGGAACTACCCAAGAGTAAGGCAGAGATGTTGGGCTCCAGACTACAGCAGTGGAATCTCTTGAAAAGTGATGTTAGGGTTTCCATGTTCCGTGACCGTCAAAAGGATCTTGTCCCATTCTTCTTCATGGAAGGTGATCTTGTAGCCTGCAACAACATCGATGGTGTGATGGCAGCCCTCAACATCGTTCATGATCCAGATGAGTGGAGAGTGTTCATTGATTCATCGAAGACGAGTCTTAAAGCTGTTTTGCTGCATAATGGCTGTGTTTTGCCATCAATTCCAGTTGGTCATTCAGTCCATATGAAGGAAACCTATGAAAACATGAAACAACTTTTGAGGTGCATAAACTATGACCAAGATCAGTAGCAGCTTGTGGTGATTTCAAGGTTCTTGCACTCTTGCTTGGTCTGCAGACTGGATACACAAAGTACTGCTGTTTTCTCTGCGAATGGGATAGTCGTGCAAGAGATTCCCATTACATCAAGAAAGATTGGCCACTCCGACAGTCATTGGAGCCTGGGATGAAAAGTGTTCAGCATCCACCACTTGTTGAATCAAGGAAGATTTTGTTACCACCCTTGCACATCAAGCTGGGTCTGATGAAGAACTTTGTCAAGGCCATGGACAAATACAAACAGCTTTCAAGTACCTCCATGGAAAATTTCCAAGGTTAAGTGAAGCTAAGATAAAGGATGGTGTCTTTGTTGGTCCTCAGATTCGTGAACTTCTTCGAGATGATGCATTTCACCGTGCACTGCGTGGCAAGGAAAAGACGGCATGGAAAACCTTCCAGTTAGTGGTAACAAATTGTCTCAGAACCAACAAGGCAGACAACTACAGGGAGTTAGTGAAAAACCTCCTCAAGGCATAGAAAAGCTTTGGTTGCAACATGTCACTAAAGATACATTTTGTGCACTCTCATCTAGATTTATTTCCACCGAACTGCGGAGCAGTGAGCGACGAGCACGGCAAGCGATTTCATCAGGACATTGCAACTATGGAGAAACACTATCAGGGCAAATGGAGCCCATCAATGCTTGGAGACTATTGCTGGACAGTGACAAGAGATGCTCCATTTAATGAATACAAGAGACAGGCCACGAAGCGCCGAGTAGACACTGAATAATGACTAAACTATGTACTTATATATACATAATAGTTTTTTTTTTTACTTTTGTTTCACTATTTTTTTATTTATATAACCCTTTTGTTGTTTTTTTAAAGTGTTACATAAACAGGACAGGTGAAATATTATCATGTAAAGCAACAATAAATACATGAAAAGAGATAGATTTACAATTTATGATTAAAGGTCTACTATGTACACAATATACATAGATGTAAAATGTAAAAACCTAAATATCTTGGAAACAGTAGCCAATCAGTTGTTTTAATTGTCATATTTGAATTCAGCACATCAAAATCCGTAATAAATAGCACACTTAATCTCTGTAGCAGACGACTTCTAAAAAATTGTAGACCAGTGGAATCAATCATAACTTCATTGGAAATGATTTGTATATGTATGTGGTATAAATAAATATACGCATACTGTGTACTTTGTATTTTTGATATACCACTCGAAGTTCCGAAATTTCATAAAAACAAAGATTAGGACACTAACTGTTTACAAGTTATCTCTTGCATCTAATGATTCAAATAGACTCTTTTGGTTTAATTACTGAATATTTGCATATTAAAGAATGAACATTGTTTGGGGTGGGGGTAGCATCAGGGTACATTCAGCTACTATATCAGAGCCTAGAGTACGTAACATCTTTAAACTTAAGATTTTAATAAGTGTGAGTTTTTCTGTTATGGCTGTGGGTATTTGGCTTATTTTTGCATTAAAACGTAGTGTATAAATAGATCGTTCTAGAACGTAGTGAAGTGTATTACGACTGCACATATTTAATCACGCAAAAAATAAATTACTACATTTAGAACATTATAATTTAAACATAATCAATTTTTACACTACTTTAAATTACTAGACCAGAAAGATTAAGGAAATTAGTGAAACTGTTTTGTAATGAGCGGAGGGCAGAGAAAAAATATCGTATGCTAATATGGTAGTAAACAGGCAATATTTCAATGTTACTGAGGCCGCTTAGTCTTGGTGAATAGTGTTGGATTTTTTAGAAGGAAACGCCAGCGGTTCTGTTCTTGCCGGAGGTGATTCTATTTTTTTTTTCATTGACCAAACATGCTCTCTCTAGTCGATTCATCAAGTATGACAGTGTAATTCGGATGAATGAAATGAGCCAAAGGATGTATGATATCAAATCAGTGGTAGTTGACATTACTTTAGATTACAGCGCGTGTAAAACTGTGGTGCACCTTTAACTTCTGGAGTAAGTTTGACTATGCCCACATATTGAATTTCTTTCTGAACTCATCGCTCTTCGTTGGACAGAGCACAGGTTTTGTCGTTTCGATTTAGGGACTCAAATGGGGGTTATATTGAATAGTGTCATTGAAGAGATTCATCGACATTTCGGCTGAATTGACGTCTGAAACCTACGGTGGCAACCGTTCCAATTCATCGTAAGAAAAAGGGACGAATCATTTTCCTGCGAGGGGTCAGGTACACCCAGAACTTCAGGGATGACTTAGTCTCAGCCCTCTTTTTCATCTCACGCTTCACACTCTGGTACATGATCAGCCACTCCAATCGTATTGTTGTAAATGTAACTGCTTCTCCAGAAATACCTCATAAAACCTACTACTGGGTCCAATACACTTTCTGAGGTAGAGTAGAGTTTACTTTGGACATAAATCGTCTGGAAGTTGATAAATGGGACAGGGAGAAGTGCCAAGCCTCGAGTTAAAATTATGGGTGGAATGTGTTCAGTTGTCTGCTTATATATTTTTCTTCACACACACGTAAATACACTGCCGAAAAGGTCAGCTTGCCTTATTTATGTTTGCCTTACGAAGACAGTATTTATATGCATGGAATGATATTTTGGCACTTCCAGGTATTCTAATTTTGATTGATCCAATTGAAATTAGGGGATTCATGTTGTCATTCAACACACCTGTAATAACCCTTTCTGTGCAGTACAGCAAAAAAACATTTTGAACGAAGAACAGTTGTTCTAATAACTGATACATTTTCAGGTATTTACGTGACTAGTGTTCCCTATCCTTTTCAAAATGAACTAGCCTATGTAGATAAACGTGTCCATAATACCGCGATCTACCTCTTCTAGCTTTCACCCTAGCTTACTTACATGTTATCTTGTTTGCCCCATTGGTATGGGAACACCAAGGATTACCCATTTTAGTCATGACCCTTATATGCATTTTTTTTTAAAAATTATTTTTAGGAGAGACAGAGAATCATACCACGCATTTTTCTCAGTTATATTATTATTATTATTATTATTATTATTATTATTATTATTATTATTATTATTATTATTAGAGAATGCAGCTTAAATAAAAAAGAATTTTCCAGAGAATATAGTTTGCTTGATTAAGTGGTATACGTAAGCTGACGATTTAAAAAAGTTAGGTATTCTATCAATTATTACATGGTATTCTACATTAAAATAACGACTTGAAACAATGTTGTGCTTTAATGTTTTGTTTGTTAGTTGTTACTGTGTTTTTTGTTGGGGTTTTTTTTTTTTTTGGGGGGGGGGGTATTTGCGATCTTCAGAAATAATCTGGTAATTTTTTATTCCTAATACTCTACATCTAAATACTGGAACCCGGTCTATATATCACACGGAGGCCCTAGTCATTAGCACCTTCAGGAAATGCCACATCACGAAATCTCATCCAAATAAATAAATAAATAAAGACTCAACGACGTTAACGATTTTATTACAAAAAGTTGATATCCCAAAACAAATTTATGCCATCAATTCATACAAAATTAATTGGACACGCAATTTGCAACGGACAAACTGAGAACGGATAGACAATTCCATTGTACTGTCGCTGTAGCATTCAGGCCATGGAACTTATTACAAGCAGGGACAAGGAACATTAGAAAAATTAACTTGAAAAGTAGATACTGTGTATTTAGAATTGGTAAGGGGTGTCAGTGGAAAAGATATAGGTGTCTTCGATCATGTTAATCAAACTTCATTGATATGCGATGTTCACTCGTCTATTTCGTTAACATATTAAAACAGTCAAAAAGATCAACTGCTCTGTGGTGTACACTTAGCACACTCGGCCATTACAGCACTTATTGAAAGCCGCATCGTATCCCGTTGTTCCACAGCAAGAAGGTTGCAATCCTGAACGAAACTGAATATTGCCCGCGCAGCACATGTTGAATGCTGCATCATATCCTCGTGTTCCACAGCAAGAAGGTTGCAATCCTGAACGAAACTGAATACTGCTCGCGCAGCACATGCTGAATGCTGCATCATATCCTCGTGTTCCACAGCAAGAGGGTTGTAACCCAGATTTTGACTGAATCACTCCGTTGCAGCACATAGCAAATGAAGGATTGTATCGACTGTTCCCGCAAATGCCTTTAAATTTGAGAATAATGTTTATTTGATAAATTATTTTGCACAGCATTAAGAAAATACAATTTTGATAATAAATAATTATACGTCCCAATAACCACTTAGATGTAAACCTGTACTTATACTCGACAATACTATAATTACAAAATAACGGCGTTTTTAAAGGAAACATGCAATATACTCTCTCTCTCTCTCATCTAACTCGAGTAGTATAATAATTGCATATTATGAACAACTTTTATATTATAGGCACAAAATAGCATTTTGTACCTTTTCTTGCTATTGTTTCCTAAATACCCAACATTTTAGGGTGTTAATAAACATAAAGCCCCATTTAAATTGCCCTTTTAATCAAAACTGTATTACTTATTACCCATTTTAGAAGAAATTACCCGTTTTACAGCATTTAAATACGGCAAAAACAAGAACATCCTGTTTTTTTATACTATCAATATTTTCTTTTAATATTTCGTTTTTCCATGTACCTTTTCGATTTAAAATTTATTTTTTCTAATTATTATATACACGAAAACTAGTATCTTTAAAATAGCATATAAACTCGTTTAATTTTTTTAAATCAAGATTTGTATACGGTCATTGATTTATATAGATTTTTAAATGATAAAAGTTAAAGCCTATCATAAGGAGAACTTATTAACATTTTGCATAGTACTATTACTAATTAATTATTATATTTTAGACAAAAGGTTCATATTAAAAAATACTCGATATTTTGACAGCAGAAAAGTTCGAAATTTAATTTAAAGAATTTTTATCTTCTTAAATGACAGTTGAAAAGACACGTAAAATTCGAGTGAAAAGAACAAATAAACAAGACCTAGGACTAATTGATTAACTACACTAAATGACTGATCCGAATTAACACCTCACAATAAACCAGATTAGCAAAATATAAATAAAACACTAACTAAATCCGAAATCAAAGGTAGAACCAGTAAGTAGACCCACAGAAACAATTTTTTTTTCGAAAACACAAAAAGAGGAGCCTTAAATCAATAGTTAAAAGAATGCCAACAGTGTCATATTATTAACCAAATATAGATACTGGTATTATATAAAAACTATTAAATATGCTATTCCTAAAAACGCTATTACTGTACCTAAATTAATGCTAATTAAAAAAAATTAAAAATATATAAGCATGAAGTAGCGTATACAGAATTTGATGCTGCTTGAGGTGGTTAGATACTTGAATGTAAATTCTTCACTGTTTATAGTAGAGTAGTAATTACGGATAATTATGTCAATTTTAATCTAATGAAGGATAATACAATGCATGTTATTAAGGAAACAATTAAAAACTAGAAAAATGCTATATTTCAGATGGGAATGGATTTAACAATGATAAATTTAGCTTCTAAAGAAGAATTTTAAAATTCAATTTGAATAAAAAGTATAAAGCAAAAATTTAAAGTGTGTATTAGTATGCAAATAATATCAATTTGTACTAGATGTAACAAATATCGTCCAAATTACTTCTGGTCTCAATCAATCGATATTTGTGATATTTGTTTATTGTTTAGTTTCCTATTGTCGTCACGAAAAATAATAACTCAAATATTGTTGATCGTCAGTGTGGGAAAGAATTTCCGTCATCATTCAAAGAAACACATTCATTATCGGAAGAACCTTGTGATAATCGAACTGCAAATTAATATAAAAACTCTCATATATATAATTACCTATATGAATTTATAAAATCAGATAATTACATTAAAAAATTCAAATATTCAAATGAAATTGAGGCTTAAATTTTGACAGTCAAAATTCAATTGAAATAAATTGATGATAAATAAATTATGGATATTTGCAAAATTTATCATAAGATGTTTGAACTATCAACATTTCTTAAAAGAAAGGATAACTTTTAAAGATCTTAAAATGTAAAAATGTAAAAATGTAAAGATGTAAAAATGTAAAAATGTAAAAATGAAATAATGTAAAGATGTAAAAATGTAAAAATAAAAAAATTTAAAGATGTAAAAATGTTAAAATGTAAAAATGGAAATATGTAGAGATGTAAAAATGTAAAGATGTAAAAATGTTAAAATGTAAAAATGTAAAGATTTAAAAATGTAAAAATGTAAAAAAATTAAAATATAAAAATGTAAAAAATCTAAAGATGTAAAAATGCAAAAATATAAAATGTAAAGATGGAAAAACGTAAAATTGTAAATATGTAAAAGTGTACAAAATGTAAAGATGTACAAATGTAAAATTCTAAACATATGAAGATAAAAAAACGTAAAAATGCAAAGATATAAAGATGTAAACATGTAAAAAGTACAAAAATATAAAGATGTAAAGATAGATGTAAAAAAGTAAAATTGTAAAAATATTAAAGTGTAAAAAAAATGTAAAGATTAAAAAATGTAAAAATCTAAAAATACAAAGATGTAAAGATGTAAAAATGTAAAGATGTAAAAAAGTATAAATGTAAAGATGTAAAAGTGTAACAAATGTAAAGATGTAAAAATCTAAAAATCGAAAAATCGAAAAGTGTAAAGATGTAAAAACGTAAAAATGCAAAGATCTAAAGATGTAAAAATGTAAAAATGTACAGATGTAAAAAAGTAACAATGTAACATTGTCAAGATGTAATGATGTAAAAATGTAAAAGTGTAAAAATGTAAAGATGCAGAGATGTAAAGATGCAAAAATTTTAAGATGTGAAAATGCAAAATGTAAAAATGTAACGATGCAAAAATGTTAAAATCTCAAGATGTCAAGATGTAAAAATTTAAAATTGTGAAAATGTAAAGATGTAGAGATATAAAGATATAAAAATGTAAAGATATGAAAATGAAACAAATTTGAAAATGTAAATATTTAAAGATGTAACAATATAAATATATAAAAATGTCAATAAGAAAAGATGTAAAATTGTAAACAGGTAAAGAGTGCAAAAATGTAAAAATATAAAGATGTACAAATGCACAAATGTAAAGATGTAAAGATGTTGATAAGTAAAATTGTTAAAATGTAAAAGTGTAAAGATGTAAAGATGTAAAAGGTAAAATTGCAAAGATTTAAAAATGTAAAAAATGTAAATACGTAAAGATGTAAAAATGTAAAATGTAAATATGTAAAGATGTAAAGATGTAAAAATATAGAAATGTAAAATGTAAAATGTAAAATGTCAAGATGTAAAGATGTAAAGATGTCAAGATGTAAAAATGTAAAGATGTAAAAATGTAAAGATGTCAAGATGTAAAAATGTAAAGATGTAAAAATGTAAAGATGTCAAGATGTAAAAACGTAAAATGTAAAGATGTAAAAATGTAAAGATGTAAAATGTAAAGATGTAAAAATGTAAAGATGTAATAATGTAAAGATGTAAAAATGTAAAGATCTCAAGATGTAAAAATGTAAAATGTAAAGATGTAAATATGTAAAGAAGTAAAAATGTAAAATGTAAACTGTAAAGATGTAAAAATGTAAAGATGTCAAGATTAAAAATGTCAAATTTAAAAAATATAAAGAGGTAAAAATATAGAAATGTAAAATGTAAAAATGTAAAGATGTAAAAATATAAAAATGTAAAATATAAAGATGTAAAAATGTAAAATGTAAAGATGTAAAGATGTAAAAATATAAAAATGTAAAAATATAAAAATGTTAAAATGTGAAGATCTACAAATGTAAAAATGTAAAGATGTAAATATAAAAATGTAAAAATGTAAAAATGTAAAATGTAAAGATGTAAAGATGCAAAAAAGGTAAAGATGTAAACATGTAAATGTAAAAATGCAAAAATGTAAAAATCTAACAATGTAAAAATGTAAAAATGTAAAGATGTAACAATGCAAAAATGTAAAGGTTTAAAAATGTAAAAATGTAAACATGTAAAAATGTCAAAATGTCAAGATATAAAAATGTAAAAAGTTAAAAATTTAAAAAATTAAAAATGTAAAGATCTAAAAATATAAAAATTTACAAATGTGAAGATGTAAAATGTAAAGATGTACAAATACAAAAATGTAAAATGTAAAGATGTAAAGAGACAAAAAATGTAAAGATGTAAACATGTAAATGTAAAAATGCAAAAATTGAAAAATGTAAAGATGTAATGATATTAAAATGTAAAGATAAAAAAAAAATATAAAAATGTAAAGATGAAAAAAAAAATATAAAAATGTAAAGATCAAACAATTTAAAAATGTAAAAATGTAAAAATGTAAAGATGGAACAATGTAAAAATGTAAAGATGCAAAAAAGATAAAGATGTAACATGTAAATGTAAAAATGCAAAAATGTAAAAATGTAAGATGTAAAGATATTAAAATGTAAAGATAAAAAGTATATAAATGTAAAGATGAAAAAATGAAAAAATTTAAAGATCTAACAATGTAAAAATGTAAAGATGTAACAATGTAAAAATGTAAAGGTTTAAAAATGTAAACATGTACAAATGTCATAATGTCAAGATATAAAAATGTAAACATTTAAAAATTTAAAAATTTAAAAATTTAAAGATCTAAAAATATAAAAATTTACAAATGTGAAGATGTAAAATGTAAAGATGTACAAATATAAAAATGTAAAAATGTAAAATTTTAAGATGTAAAGATGCAACAAATGTTAAGATGTAAACATGTAAATGTAAAAATGCAAAAATTGAAAAATGTAAAGATGTAAAGATATTAAAATGTAAAGATGAAAAAAATATAAAAATGTAAAGATGAAAAGAAAAATGTAAAAATGTAAAGATCTAATAATTTAAAATGTAAAAAATGTAAAAATATAAAGATGTAAAAATGTAAAAATGTAAAAATGTAAAGATGTAAAGATGCAAAAAAGGTAAAAATGTAAACATGTAAATGTAAAAATGTAAGATGTCAAGACATTAAAATGTAAAGATAAAAAATATATAAATGTAAAGATGAAAAAATGTAAAGATGTAACAATGTAAAAATATAAAAATGTAAAGATGTAACAATGTAAAAATGTAAAGGTTTAAAAATGTAAAATTGTAAACATGTAAAAATGTCAAAATGTCAAGATATAAAAATGTAAACATTTAAAAATTTAAAAATTTAAAAATGTTAAGATCTAAAAATATAAAAATTTACAAATGTGAAGATGTAAAATGTAAAGATGTACAAATATAAAAATGTAAAAATGTAAAATGTAAAGATGTAAAGATGCAAACAATATAAGATGTAAACATGTAAATGTAAAAATGCAAAAATTTAAAAATGTAAAGATGTAAAGATATTAAAATGTAAAGATGAAAAAAATATAAAAATGTAAAAATGAAAAGAAAAATGCAAAAATGTAAAGATCTAACAATTTAAAAATGTAAAAATTAAAAAATATAAAGATGGAACAATGTAAAAATGTAAAAATGTAAAGGTTTTAAATTTTAAAAATGTAAACATGTAAAGATGTAACAATGTAAAAATGTCAAGATGTAACAATGTAAAAATGTAAAAATGTTAAATTTTAAAGATGTAAAAATGTAAAGATGTAAAAAGGAAACAATGTTAAAATGTAAAAATGTATAGATGTACAAATGTAGAAATGTAAAGATGTGAAATGTAAAAATGTAAAGATGTGTTGTTCTTTGGGCAGTCGCTTCTATCTAAACAGTCAATTAATTTATTTATCATATCTCGATAGAAATTTCTGTTTCTACGTAAATTAGAAAATAAACTATATATGAGAGTCTGGTGCAATATACATTTATTTTATCACTGTATGTTGTCTTCAAAACGTCATAATGCAAGTTATACATTAGTAATTGTTATAATTCTAATATAGTAAAACTCCGTAAATTGCTTTTTCAATAGTAATTTCTTGTTTAAGCATCTCAACTAAGACTTTGTTTTCATCTATCATTGTTCGATCGTTAAAGTTTGGTTGAATAACATACTTATTGAACATTTGTTACTAGATGTTACATGAATTATTCTTCATCTTTGTTGCTTTTCAGTTACCTTACCATATACCGAGTTAATCATCAACGTATAAAACTCTTTTTCAAAGTGATTATTTACTATTGTTCTGAGTTCAGTATTTAAATCACTATATTTTTTTAACCAAGATTTGTGAGTGCAAAATATGGCTCCATGTATTTTTTAAAAATTATTCCCTTGTTTTAAATAAAATTTAAGAGTTCTATAATGTACCAAATGTGTTTTCTTATTATATAGTGTACATATTAATTTTGGTGTGTTTGAAACAGAACCAAGATTTTGTTCTATTATTTGTTTTTAAATGGAGACAACTTGTTAGATACCATATGTTCTGGTGCTAGAGGATAATCTTTGAAAAATTTGTCTCATTCTCTTGTATATCCAGATCAACTTCTACAAAAGCGCCTGTTTTATCACCATCTTTCCATCTTTAAATGTGTTCCTCTATCCATTTTAAATCTTGTTTATTTTACCAAAGAAAATAACCGGTTGGAATAAGTTAACTCAGAGCCCAACCATATACATTTTTATTATTTAAGTACATTAGGAAAGATTTAGGTTTTGTTTTATCATATTCATTATCATTTTTAGGTTCAGCATTACTATCAACATAATATTCATTGTTTGCAACTAGATATCTTTGTGTTGTCATCGACATTACTCCTCTTATGTGCGCACAATAAAAAAAGTCATATCCACGTCGGGTAATACATCTAGTATTATCTCAGTTAACTTCAAAGCTGCCTCGAATGCTATTACTGCAGCTGAGCAGAAATAAACTGAATCTAGTTTGTAATTTTTTAAACATATTTGCTTAAATTCCTTGAATGTACCTGTTAACATTAAGGTGTTTTTCGTAACATAGTAGTTACTTAGTTCACCTAATGATTTTATTTTTGAAGTGCCACCTGACCTTTTGAGCAAAATCATAATTTTCTAGACATATATTTTCGCCTTTTAATGAACTATATAATAATTTACATGGTTGTAGTTGAGTCTCATTAAAACGATCAAAATAAGTCATATATTCATATGAATAAACATCTTGTCGCACAAATTATGTTGTCTCCTTTTCACTCTTCATTGTATGAATAAATTTCTCATCTGAAAGATTATTTGCCCGGAAAAATAGTGATTCACCGGAAGATTATTTGCCCGGGCAGCTAATGACTAACTGAAAGATTATTTGCTCGGGCAACTAGTGATTCACTGGAAGATTATTTGCAGTGACAGCTAGTGATTCATTCATAATGTTAAATGTATCTACGAATCTCGCTGTTTGATATACCTTTATAGTCTCTTCTTTATTATTAATTGTGTCATGTGTATAAACTTTCTTACTAAATGATTTATATTTCTAGTCGTTTTCTGGTAATATTGATAATTCTTTATCTGGAACATTCATAACCAGTTACTTGAAAATTAACCTTTTAGATTGTGAATAAGTATTGGTATATCACATTAAAGGTATCATTTCTATATGATAATGATAGTATTTCTCTTTAATATCTTAACTAAAAAAATAAAGCAGTCTTCTCGTCTATGTACTTTTTATTGTAATTTTAAGAAATCGGATACTAAGAGCAAAAAGTAAACACAAGCTACGTGTTTATGCGCTGTTGTTTGTTCTCTTATTAGCTCTGGGAGTGGATATAAAATTGATTCAAAATCAGCATAAACTACACAATGATGTTATATTTATTTATTTTACTCCTTAAAAAGGGTATATATTCGTTTCTGGACATCTCTGGTAATAGTGTTTTTGTTTTTTTTTGATAACCCAATTTTATTTATGATTCTCATGCTTCATATTTGAGGTTAAATGCATATTAAAATTGTGACAAAGATAATATGATTATATTTTTGTCACTTGTATATGTAATGATCTCTCTAGTTTACTAAAACCAACATCATGATCGTCATATAGTAATAAATTTAAGTGATTATATTCTTTAAAAGTATCACTTCGACGTAATGTAGCTATTGTCTGTTCTCCTTATACAGCAAGGAATACTGTTGTTGAGATATCATAATCTTTTTGATAATTGTTATATCTTTAGCGACAGTCGGTATATTTTAAAGTATTCTTTTCACTCGGAAATATTGAACTTTGAAGGTCTATCTTGATGATCCAATGCTGGTTTTCTTTATGACTGTAAGGCATAGAAAAATATAAATCATCTACATTTTTAACTTGTATTGTAGTCTGTTTTATTAAATATTTAATCTAGTAGAACTACATGACATTTTCTACCTGCTAATCGAATATATCGACTAATCTTCAATAATATTATTTCAATTCTTGTTATTCTTATTATAAAGCCTTCTAGTGCTAATAATTAACTAATTCTAAATGTTATCTCTTCCATCATATATCTATATTTTCTCTCTAAATCAGAATATTTATATATGTTTATACTTTTTTATTTTAACTGTATATGTACATTCTTCTTTAGAAGCTACATTTGTCATTGTTAGAATCCATTCCCATTTGAAATCTAGCATTTTCGTCATTTTTTAATTGTTTCCTTGATAATATGGATTATATTGTCCTTCCTTGGATTAAAACAAACATAATTATCCGTAATTACTACTCTACTATCAACATCATTCATAGTCATAGAGTCAACCACGCCAAGCAACACCAAGTTCTGTATATTTTACTTCAGGCTTATATATTTCTAAAAGTCTTTAACACTTAATTTAGGTACATTACTAATATTTTTAGGAATATCATATTGATTAGTGGAATACTTTTAGCTGTTAACTCCGCCAACTTTACTACAGTATCTATTTAATAGTATTAGTGGAATACTTTTAGCTGTTAACTCCGCCAACTTTACTACAGTATCTATTTAATAGTATTAGTGGAATACTTTTAGCTGTTAACTCCGTCAACTTTACTACAGTATCTATTTAATAGTATTAGTGGAATACTTTTAGCTGTTAACTCCGCCAACTTTACTACAGTATCTATTTAATAGTATTAGTGGAATACTTTTAGCTGTTAACTCCGCCAACTCTACTACAATATCTATTTTTGGTCGATAATATGACACTGCTGACATTCTTTTAACTATTGATTTAAGGCTCTTCTTTATGGGTTCAGGAAAAAAGTTTTTTTACAGGTTTACTTATTGATTCTACTTTTGATTTCCTTAGTTCGTTTTATATTTTGTTAATCTAGGTTTTTTCTCGGTTTTAATTTATCTGATGCAGTTTCTGCTCAGTATATAGTTATCCTAATAGTCCTAGATCTTTCTTTAAGTTTTTTTTTTTTTTCGTTCGAAATTTACGTGCCTTTTCAACTGTCGTTTAATTAGAGAAGAACTTTTTAAATTAAATTTGTCTAAAGTTTATGCTGTCTGAAAGCCTAGTATGTTTAATGAAAATTTTGAGTGTAAAATATAATATATAATTAGTAATAATACTATGTACGATTCTAAATAGCTAGCTTTATGATAGACTTTTGATCTAATTATTTAATGATCTATATAAATTAATGACAGCATACAAATCTATATTTTGTTTACATTTTTAACTGGTTTTTATGCTGCTACAAAGATATAAAATATTTTTAATATATACAATAATTAAGAAACACTAATTATGTATATATAAATTAAATAGAAAATTAAAAATTAATAGGAAATACTGATAATATAAAAATGATTTTCTTCTTTTTCAGGATATAAATGCTGTAAAAAACAATATGGGTAATTTCTTTAAAAAATAAATAAAAATTAATAAAATTGTGTTGAAAAGTCAATTCAAATCGCATTTTATGCTTATTTCTTAGAACACCATAAAAATTGGATATTTAGGAAAAAAGTAGCACCAAGGTAAAAAGGCAATATTTTGCCTAAAATATAAAAGTGCATTTAGAACATACAATTAGTATACTACTAATTCAATGAGAAAATTTACTTTTTTCTTTAAATATGTCAATATGGATACGAAATAAGTTGAATTATATCACACTCTCATTAGAATTGTTACTATTTTAGCTCGTGAATGTATTGTTCAAGTGCGCACAATAAAATGTGAATACAAGGAATAGGTTTTATTATAAATGATTATTTTATTACGAATCCCTGCATGTAACATGGAAAGAATCATGAATGGCTACTGAACAGAAAAGATACATCTTCTATCAGTCATATTACGAATCCCTGCATGTAACATGGAAAGAATCATGAATGGTTACTGAACAGTAAAGATACATCTTCTATCTGTCATATGGTAATTTTAAATCGACACGAACAATCGGACATTTTTATTTCATAGAAGTAATTATAACCTTGTATTTACTATATGAACTATTCTCTTTTCTATGTGTACATAAAACATGTACATAATGGTTCTTCGTCCCAGCATCTGCACATGTAGCGCCATTGAATAACTCTTTACAGAAAAAGTCTAAAATACCACGCACTCACATGTATTGGATGTTATATCAGATCTGAGTCTGCTGCTTACATTATGTACATCTCTATAAGGTCCCCCCCCCCTTAAACAATTCAACTGTATGCCTAGAATAAAAAAGAATTATTTATAGTAACATTTAAAATGTAGATAACTCACTGTCACCAAAGACGCACGCAGCTGGTGTTATCCATAAGCACAGACCGCACAGGAGGAGTAATCGAGATTTCCACATTTCTGCAATCTCTTCCAGCGAGTATAATAAAACTCTGATGATTTTTTTCTGAAATTAACAAGAGACAACGTGCAAAATGTTGAATAATCGAAACATCTGAAACACCCCTACAGTTTGACCTTCGACCTTGTGGGAAAAAAAAATCAGTAATAACTTTGAGACAAAGTAAATTAATCCAGAAAAACAAGCAGATTTCGAAATATAACGTATGTGAGCCGTGGGAATGACCGTAGATAGCCCACCATTATTATGATTACGTCAGACATTGATTGTTCACGCTAAATCGCCTCATGCTGTATATGTTACCTAGTCATTTTGCTGGCTTATGGTATTTTGGTTTAAATTGCTTTCCGCATCATATTATTTACTTTCATACTAAGAAGTATATATTGATATAATGTTTGAAAGGATGTGGACCCATGTCATATCTCGTGTTATTATCAACAAAAGTATGTATGTCATATCTCGTGTTATTGTCAACAAAAGTATGTATGTCATATTTCGTGTAACTGTCAAGAAATGTAAAATCGTTAAAGAAAACGGAAAGTCCTCTTTCAGTATGAAGAGGTACATAGAACGTACAATGGGAATCGCCCCAAGACACTTCACGTGAAGAGGTACATAGAACGTGCTATGAGAATGGCCCCAATATGCTTCACATTAAAAGGTACATAGAACGTGCAATGGAAATTGTCCCAATACACCTCACATGAAGAGGTACATAGAACGTGCAATGGGAATTGTCTCAATACACCTCACATGAAGAGGTACATAGAACGTGCAATGGGAATCGCCACAATACACTTCACTCATGAAGATGTGCATAGAACGTGCAATAGAAATCGCCCTAATACACTTCACTCATGAGCGAGTTCTCCATCTTTACATCGACATCGCAGTGTAGCTTCTTGTTTACGATAATTTTTAATATAACCATACCAAAAATTATGTACCGACAGTGTTATTTGTGGTTTTTTGTTTACAAACGCCGACAGTGTTATTTGTGGTTTTTTTGTTTACAAACACCGACGACTTCATTTCAACATGAATAATAAACACAATTTGGTTGATATGTTTTGCGTTTGTTTCATACAAATTGTGTTGGTTTATATTATACCATGGGATCACGATTTTAAAAGTGTGTTTTAAAATCCATTCGAATTATGTCATGTGTGTGCACCTATAGAGACGCACTTTTATACCATGATCGCTTTTGGAGAAATCATAAAAATTAGATTCCGCATGATGAAAGAGAATTAGAACTTTCTAGTAGGGCTAGAAATGGTGGTACCATATGCGACACATAAGCTGTGATTCACCATGAATATGGAACTTTGTTTTCTACCGAAACCTAGAAGGTGAGAAAACCATAGCACCCATTGATTAATATAATATAATATAATATAATATAATATAATATAATATAATATAATATAATATAATATAATATAATATAATATAATATAATATAATATATAAAGAATGAAAATGAGAAGAATCTTAAATAACGAGTCTTTGACTCGTTATTTATACTCATGACAAACTCCTGTGTTGTTTTATTATTTTGTTTTGTTTTGGTCTCATGCCTACTATACCAAAAAGCAATAAAACTAAAATGAGGATCAGAAAGCAATAAAAGTTTGCTATACTTACACTACTATGCTTCAGATCGCCCCTGTTTCGTACTTTCTTACGTGGTGGAAGAATATTTGACCGCCTCTGTTTCGTACTTTCCTATATGGTGGAAGAAAAGATACGTGTGGAAGATTTTGGAACTGATTACGACTTACGTTGCGTATTTATAGATAACTACACAAGGATGTGTACAAGGATTGGTAAAGGTCATATATTTTATCTGAGTGCTTTGATCAAGTGGAAAATATGAAGTAGTAGTTAATGGGTCAAGCTACAAAACTGAACTGTAAGTACAATGTTATGAAGTCACCAGAAATTGGACTGTTTTATGTCTCCGTCGATCAAATACATAAATGAAAATTTGGTCCTGCACGTTCAAAATGACTACATATTAGTAATTTGTTTTTAATTTTACATAGAAACATTTCATCTCAGCCGCGAAGGTTGATTTGGCTGTTCAAGCACTTTTCTGAGGTCGGAATTAACACATTTCGAATTAAACGTACGAACATACAGCCAGTTTCTACTGTAGTACGGCCGGAGTAAACACACTTCACACTAAACTTACGTACATCTAGCCAGTTTATACTGGCAAAAACAGAAGTGGCTATTTATGTGAATCCGGGAACTTAACAGTACATTTGACATCACGGGTTCTCAGTCTACATATTGTACATTATCCATGTAAGCACATTTTATACTAAATATGGAGACATACAGGCAGTTTCTACTGGTAAAAACAGAAGTGGCTATTTCTTTGCATCCGGGTACCTAACAGTACACTTGACATCACGGGCTCTGAGTCTACATGTTCTTCATTATCCCAGTACGGATGCATTTGAAGAAAATATGTCGAAAAGAACACAAAACCAATGTAAGACATTTAGTTTAAATTTATGTTGTGTTTTACAAATAGAATATCTGTTTCAGTTATCTCAACCAACATAACCTGCATCCCACTGAAATTGTGTTGTGGTATTAGCCTTTCAAGATCAATCGTATTAGCCCAAGTTTGGTTGTATTGGTCCAGTACTATTTCTACTCTTATAATTTGCCATTATGGCTGGAAACCTGTAATATGATGATATGCCAACCTTCAAACACATCCTGGAAAGAAAACGCATGTCTGTGATCACTGCGAATCAACAACGCGTCAACGTGTATACAAATTACAGAAGCAGATTTTATTTCTAATAAAGAAATTTAATATAAGGTTAAAGGCCCAGTTTCGGATAGGTGAAAACATTTGGTTTAATCAGATGCTTTCCATAAACAATTGTTCAGATTGTTTTTTAGAATTCATGAATTATTTTTAAATAGCTCAGAAAAAAACACAGGAACAGATATTATGATTCTATTTGTAATACACGTTTTCCAAATAAAACCGTTTTCAGAAATGAAATTGATCACTAAAGTTACAAAAGCCATAAGGGTAAATACGGAGTAAATCAAGTAGTTGTAAATGCGCTTTCACAGCTCAGGAGGTAGGTTCTGAATGTGCTCTTCTAAACTCTCCGTTTACATGAATGTCATCTGACCATTTGAACATTTTCAAACTAATCACCTTTTTTATAGCATTCAGACACCAATGGTTAAAACATCTATGTCGTATATATTCTTAAAGTTTCATTAGCATTTCTTTTATACGTAGCAATGACCCAATGAATTACAAGTGGAATGGACAACAGTATTAAATCGGTTTCAGAAGTACTTCTCGCACATGTATATACGTAGATGCACACGTAACATCAAAATGTATGCATTCCACAAGTGCATATTGAACAATATTTTCTTTTTATTTACAAAGAAAAATTAAGTAACATAATATTTTGCTTCTGAAAAATTGATTTTGTTCTGATTCTAAAATTTTCTTAAAATTGCATTGAGAGACCTTAAAAAGTCTTTCATTTTTTGTGTTTGTTGGTTTAACTTTATACATATTACTGGTTATATCATGCCGAGGAAATGGAGGCTAAGTGCCTTTCTCAAGGACACAGATGCAGCAGACTCAGACTGGTCTGTTAAAAAGCCATTGAATGTTGCTAATATTTGATTTATTATGATTAACAGTGTTTCATACTTACCTTTTTTATTATTTTGGGCGGAAAAACTGAGCGTTAATGACCTTTCTAATCGTCACTTCAAAAGTTCCAGTGTATTTCAAAACCGATCATTTTAATTTAGGCATTATGGGATTGAGAATTACCTGCAAGAACTACTTACCTCCGAAGTTGAAGAGCTTGACAACGTGTAAAAACTACTCACCCATGAAAATGAAGAGTTTGACAACGGAAGTGCTCCAATGGGCATGAAGCACGGTGAACGTCGACATCGTCGTCTGCTTTAATGACGGGGAAATGCGTGTTCAATGGTAAATGGATCATGGATCCCAAATACTCATGGATTAGATGGTTCAAATGGGATAAGTCCATGACAGTGTGTGTTTTGTGTAATAGGTGAAAATGCCCCTTCCTCGCATATGAGAAGTAAAAAAAAAAACACCAATCGTTAGCGATCACTTTGGAATCGTCTGAACAGTTATTGTCGACTTCTTTTCGGATGACAGATTCTGAGAAAAATTGTATTACCCAGCTACAAATCCCTCCTCACCACCCTGATGTAGCTTGTGGAACAAAACCCGTATTTGGCCTTGGCCTAGACCTTCCTGCAAAGCAAACACAGTATAACGTTTCAATGACAAATACCTTGAAAGCAGAACTTTGGTGGGGTGCTAAATTTTCAAAGGAGTTGTTAGCATCAGAAGCAACTGACTGCAAGAAATAGTTATGAGAAATATACCTTGATGAAGAAAGAAATAAAAGGAAAACATTAGAAGGAAAATAATATACGTGGCGACCTTGGACATAGTAAGACATTTTAAGGAACTTTTGATAAAAAAAATGCAAATGAAAGTGACAATTTTGTGATACTGTTTGACGAAATCATTAAATGAGAATGCACAGCTTAAGCAGATGGATATTCACGTCCAATACTGGCAAGGTGATACAGTTACAACATGGCACTTTGGATCCCAGTTCATGGACATGCAACTGCAGATGATATAGTGAGTCATTTTACAAGTTAAGTACTAGCAAGTAACTTAAAGAAACCTGTGCAAATAGTATGGAAGGAGCAAGTGTAAACAGGAAGTTTTTTTATCCGATATATAGCAAGATTAAAGAAGAGTTTGGTCCTGTGGGCTGCATGTTGTGCACAACGCTTTTTAAGACTGCTGTAGTTTCTACCAAATCGCCACTTGTATAAATTCTTTCAAGCCTTTTATTATTTGTTTAAGGACTCACCACCTAGATAGAAAGACTTTATGAACATGTCAAGTAGCTCTATAATGACACCAAAGTTTGTTAGTCATCGTTAACTGAACAATGAACCTGTGTGCAGTAGAAATCTAAACATCTGGCCAAATATTTGGAACTATGTTGGTGCAGTTGAATCAGAGAAGATCTCAAACACAGGAAACAAATCCTGTGATATACATGTACTCAGTCGAGCAGAGAAAGACAAGTTGACCCCAGCAAAGATACAGTTCTTTAAATTAGTTGCTGGTCACTTGAAACCATTTTTGGCTGCTTACCAAACAGACAAAGCAATGGTCTGCTTTCTAGACAGTGATCTGTCAGACATGTTGCAAGGTCTCTTGAGAAATGTTTATAAAGCCAGCTGTGCTTGCAGCTTGTACAACATCTGAAAGGCTTGTGAAATTAGATGTTGAAAATGAAGACAAGTATGTAGTCTAATATTTAAGTGGGGCTGTTAACCGTAAGGCTGAGAGGCTTTCTGTTTCCACCAGACTCACTATTCATAAGCAAATCTGTGAAGCCACTAAGAAGAATGTCACAAACATAGTCCATGCAGCGAGATCAGCCCACTATAGCACTAAGATCACTGAAAGTTCCAGCTGCTCTTCGAGATTACTAACCAGCTAATGTCAAGGAACAAATGTTAGCCACATCCAACTACCTTCTCTCCAGTCGACCTTCCGGACCAGTTTGCAAATTTCTTCCGTGACAAAGTACAAACCATTAGAGATAAGCTTGGCAACATAATTTCAATTGAGTCGTCGTCACCATACAGTTGCGATACAGAATTTCAGCGGCAACCGTTAGTAGCATTAGAACCGATCTCTATGGATTTAGTGCGTACAATCATGATGAAGAGTGCCCCAAAGTCATGTGAACTTGATCCTATTCCGACATCACTGCTGCTTGAGTGCTTAGGTCCAATATTGCCTTCACTAACTGATGTTATTAATACTTCTCTCTCATTCGGGGAATTCCCATCATTTTTCAAAACTGCCATTGTAAAGCCTCTGCTGAAGAAACCAACACTTGACCATAACTATTTAAAGAACTACCGCCCTGTTTCTAACCTCCCATTCATGTCAAAAATCTTAGAAAAAGTTGTTCTATCCCAACTTGTATCTCATCTGAATTCAAACAGTCTTTTTAGCGATGTACAGTCTGCATATTGCCCTCGCCACAGTACTGAAACTACCCTTCTAAAAGTAGTTAACGACCTTCTCTCTGCTTTGGATAGTGGAAAAATTACGGTCCTCACCCTTCTTGACTTGTCTGCAGCATTTGATACAATAGACCATGATATATTACTTCACCGTCTCCATCATGTATTTGGCATTTACGATGAAGCCTTACTATGGTTCAAGTCCTACTTGGTCAACAGGACACAAATTGTGTCCGCAAATGGAAAACACTCCAGTCCAGTTGATCTATGTTTTGGCGTTCCACAGGGTTCTGTTCTTGGACCGGTTCTCTTCATTATATACACTCAGCCGCTCTCAAGTGTCATAGATCGTCATCCAGTGTCTCATTAATTGCACGCTGATGACACCCAAATATACAAAACTAGCCACCCAACTGAAGTTGACTCTCCCATCCAAGGTGTAGAAAGGTGTATTTCCGATGTGAAATCATGGATGACATGTAACAAGCTGCAGATGAATGATGATAAAACTGAAGCCATTCTGATTACCACACAAAGACTTTCTCATTCACATCCTTTACCTCAAACAATAAATATCAGCAACACCAACATTAAATTCACACAGTCAGTACGAAACCTAGGTGTTACTCTAGACAGTACACTCTCATTGCACCAACATGTCATGAACGTATGCAAGGCTGCATACCTTGATCTGAGACGGATCAGCTCCATTCGCAATTATCTTTCAGTTGATGCCACTAAAACACCTGTGTGTTCGTTAGTACTTTCAAGACTGGACGATTGTAACTCAATTATATCTGGTACATCTCAGTATCTACTCCAGAAACTTCAAAAAGTTCAAAACACAGCTGCTCGGATCATTCTTAGAGTACCACGAACAGAGCAGACCTCTCCCCTGCTCTGTACCCTACACTGGCTACCCATTCGATCCAGAATCAAACACAAAATTTGTTCTCTGTGCTACGTTTCACTGACTGGCACCAGTCCAACATACCTATCTCACCTCACCCATGTGTACACACCAGCAAGATACTTACGCTCCTCTTCCGACACCCGAATTCTCATTATTCCCAATACCAAAATGAAGTCATACGGACAACGTTCTTTTGCATACCAGGGCTCAGCAATGTGGAACGAATTACCCACTGAACTTAGACACAAAGACAAAAGAATTCTAAATGTATTCAGTCCAAATGCGTTGCTACATCAGCAACAATTGCAAGAAATGTGTATGAGAAATATGCCTTGATAAGGAAAGAAAGAAAATGAAAAACACAACAGGAATTAGCAACAGGAAAATCATACTTGAGAAAATTGGGACGCTAAAAGTGTGTAAGAAGAGGTTGAAATCTTATATATACATTGTTTGCATGTTTTTTTAGATGCTAAGAAGATATTTTATATGGTTAATCATTGGACACTATTTAAAAACTTGCTCGACAATACAAAAAACTGTTTACATTGTTCATACTCTAGTTAACTGGTATGGCAAACAATTTTACTATGTGCGTTAGTGAAGTGCAGTATCCAATTCCGTTCATGTAACCAATGGAGTGAGACAGGGAGGTGTTCTTTCGCCTTTGTTATATAATATATACATAGACAATTTAAATCGTAAGTTGGGACAGTGTCACGTGGGGTTACATTTAACACCAAATGCGTAATTTCTTAACAATTTTAATTTTGCTGATGATATGTCATTGATAAGTCCTTCTATCGCAGGCCTAAGGAAATTATTAAAGATATTGAAGATTACGCATCTGAGAATAATATCATATATAATACACAAATATCGGTATGTATGGTATTTCAGTCAACTTCTTTCAAATTACCATCTCCTCCCTCTGTACTTCTTAACAGCCATGCTCTTGCATATGTCGACAGTTATACGTATTTAGATCATATTTTAAAATCCAATCGGTCAGATGATGAAGATATGATGAGACATTACAGATTTCTGTGTACTAGAACAAACATGCTTTTACGTAAATTTAGAAATTGTTCTTTGAATATCAAGATTAGATTATTCAAATCTTATTGTTACACAATGTACAGTGCTCCTCCGTGGACAAACTTTAGTGAATGTATGAAAAGAAAACTAGATATTGGCTATAATAATAGTCTTCGTTTACTATTAAGCCTTCCGAGATGGAATATTGCCTCTGCTATGTTTGTAAACTATAATGTATTTAGTTTTGAAGAATTAATGAGAAAGTATGTGCTTTCAATGATGACAAGAATATCTAATAGTAATAATTGCATCTTAAAATCTTATACACTGATGTCTGCGGACAAATGTGTCTGCACCAAATTGCACGATTTTAATAAACAGGTGACATCACACCCAAATCCGTCCATCAGTCTCCTCAAAGGTTGGGGGGGGGGGGTTGATTTATCAGACTATGCTTAAGTAGGCGAGACAGGCAAGACAAGAACTGACTTCATATTAAGGCGCAAACTTTAGATCTATAGTCATATGCCAAAGTTTCAGTTTAATGCAACCAATGGTGTGGAAGATATGTGATTTTGATAAACTTTCATGCAAAACTTTAACCTTGTTCACTGTGATGCAAGAAACTTATAGCATATGGCAGCATACACTTTAGACATATAGAAATAGTTTCACTTAAATGCAGCCACTGATGTCGAAGATATGTGACTTTCACAAACTTTAACGCAACATTTAGCATGTCGATGCCGTCTATATCTTTAAATCTTACCATGCTAATGCAGGTGAGACAAAAAAAAAAAAAAAAATACAAAAAAAAACCAGTTACTTCGTAACCGAGTAACCATGTGTTGCTTCAAATGTAACTTTTTTCCGTAAATTGTATCTTTATTTTGTCGAACTGGTGTAAATTTATCTAGTAAAGTTTACGAGATCATAAAGTTGAATTGTAAATGTAGCTAAACATATATTAACGTATTTACCCGCATCAAATACGTAATTTATTCAGGCTTGATACTACTTATCTAATAGTTATCATCACTGAAAGTTATCTGTAAATCTGAAACTTCTCTAAAGCATTTAAAGTTATTTTTATGTTTAAAAGCAACAATCGGCATTTGTATTCACTTCTATGTTCTTTTTCAACACAACTGGTTTAAACCACATTTTCATCCTGTCGAAACTTATAAACAAATATCTCTTGTTACCGATATTGTTGCCTTCATATTAAACTCGAGAAATATTTATATAACAGCTCCGAAAACTGTTAAATTCAAAGTAACGTAGCTTTATGACATTATTTGTGTTCTGTAAACACTTTGAAACTGTTGAAGAAATTCTAAATTAATAAACTGAATATAAAAATGAAGATATTTTTCGGTGGTTCTGCTCTGCAATTTCACTATGGTCTGGCTCTAAATCTTTACTATAGAACAGCTCTGAAATTTAAAATTAAAACAAATATTCATTGGTGCGGTGATATTTCCGTACTTTTGTACTTTTGGCCTTACCCTTGCGCACCACTGCGCAGGATTAGGCGCAGTTTGCATGGCTTCAGGCCGCACATGCTGCTTCAAACGGCACCTCTATAGCTTAAGGCGTTGAGGAGATAAGTGACAAGAAGGGATCGTTTGGACTTAAAATATTTCTGCTTGGTGAGAGCGGGAATCTAAAGCCTAAGAGCTAGGCAACTTCTACGGCACGAGCATTTGGCACTAGGCTACTCTTAAAGCGGGAGAAAGGGGAGGGTAGGTCGATTCCGCACACTAAAAACCGGCTAGCGCTTAACCGGCTGTGGCTATCTTCAAGATCCATGACAATCTGGATTTGTCTTGTCGAGCTGCATCCAGCCCCGCAAACGCCATGTTGATGGGACTGTCCTTTATCCCTGTAGCCAAATCATATGTTTGACTCTATCGCCGCCGCAGCAGACGAGACACACCATCGCTTGGCCTGTTTTGATAGCCAGCATCAAGCCGCACATGCTGCTCAAGGTATAAGGGGGAGATAAGTGGAAGAAACTGATAGTTTGGACAGAACATTTTACATATGTCTCCAAATGTGAACCACGTGTCAGCAATTTTCACCTGCTACATAGCCTACCATCTAGGTACAAGCGGCAGGGATAGATGCGTCATATATATTCGAATCCAAATTGCTCTAGACGGTCGCTTTCCCATGGGCTGCGACCAAACAAAGCCGACCACCCAGACATGGGAGGTAGCGATAGATGTGGCATACCCAGTTGAATCCAAATTGCTCTCGACCGTTAAGATAGCTTCAGAAGTGCTGGAGATAGACGGTGGCTTGTGCCGGTTAGGGTTACGGTAAGGGTTAGGGATCGATATGGAGGTTGCTTGCCCTTGAGCTGCAACCACACCAAACCTACCCCCTCGGTTAGAGTCGCAGGGATATATGCGGCAGACCCAGCCGAATCCAAATTGCTCTCGATCGCCAAGATAGTTTCAGCAGTGCCGGAGATAGACAGCCGTGCCGGAGATAAACGGCGGCTAGGGTTACAGCTAAGGTTTGACAGACGAGTCACTTTCCATGCGACCATAGCGAGCCTACCACCCAGGTAATGAAGGTAGTGATAGATGTGTCATACCCAGCTAAATCCAAATTGCTCTCGAACGTCAATGTAGCTTTAGCAGTGGCGTAGATAGAAAGTGGCTAGCTTGTCCATAAGCTGCGAACACACTGAGTCTACCACCAGTGGCAGGGATAGATGCGACATACCCAGCCAAATCCAAATTGCTCCCGATGGTCAAGATAGCTTCAGCAGTCCGGGAGATAGACGGCCTCTAGTGCGGGTTAGGGTTACGGCTCCAAACGTGTAATAAACCCACGTTTTACCAATTTTCACTTACTAACAAACAAAAGCAAAAACAAAAAACGTTTAGCGCTAAAACGGTTGGAGTGATCTCCAAGATCGAAGGCTCCTTGGATTCGCCACATCCAATACCGCTATAGTTTTGGGTGCTGGCCTTGCGGCGGTACGGCTGGACTCCCTTGTAGGAAGGTTCGGCGATACTTGCGTGCTTGTAGCTGACGATGGGCTGGTTGCATCGAGACGGTGAAAGTGGGAAGAAAAAGAAACAATTGCGGGAAGATTTTGTCTTTCCTGAGCACCTACACTCAACTGGTTTCCGAGACGATATAAGGTTTAGGCTGATAGTCGAGGCTAGCTCACGGTGTTATGATAACTAAGGTTGGAACGTACAGGTGATACTTGGTAGCTGTAGCCAACGATCGGTTAGTCCCATCGAGACGGTCGAACCCTCGTTGGAAAGAGCATGGAGACCGACATCCAATGCCGCTAAAGTCTCAGGTGCTGGACTCACGGCGGTACCGCTGGCCTGGTTCGCATCTACGCACGGCGGTAGCCTCGAAGAGGGTTAGCAGCATCATGTGAGCCTAAGCCTCGTGTCTACTTGGGTTGTAGCTGACGATGGGCTGGTCGCATAGAGACTGACTAGCCCTCGTTGGAAAGAGCTATGAAAGTGGAAGAAAGAAAAAAATTCTGGAGAGATTTTTGTATCTTTCCTGAGCAACTACACTCGGCTGGTTTCCGAGACATTATATAAGAAAGGGTACTATTTGAAATCGAATGTTCAGAGACGAGACCCTCAAACCCGGGTCGATGTTGGCAGAGTGCTGGCTATAACGTATCGGGACAAGGCGCCGGCACTCGAGAAGTAGCTGACCGGTCTGAAAGTTAGGGAAAGAGGAAAAATTGTGGAAACATGTTTCATGACCAACTACCTTGAACTTGTTTCCGAGAGAATATATGTGAATATATGTAGACAATATGTGAATATATGTAGAGACAAAATTTTGAGCGAATGTTCTTGAGAGACTCTTCAGTGTTGGTTTAAGGTATCGGGACAGGGCCCCGGTACTTGAGTTGTGTTTTTTTTTTTTTTGGCTTCAGGCGACTGAACCACTTCATTATCAAGTGAAGCTTTCGAGATTCCCCTATCGCAGTCCAAAACGCAACGTAGTTTGCTCTCGAGCTAAAGCGATCAGTGTTAAATGCGGTCGATACTGTTAACTCGACCGAATTGTGGAAGACTGCCCCCGCCCGAAAGGGAAGCCAGTCAGCGTTTGGAATTAGACGAGCATCTCGCATCGGCGGTCGTGTGAGCATGCGAGGGGATCATGGGACTAGAGAAAGGCATCGGCGAGTGTGGTGAACTCTGGCAACTCTCGAGAGCATTTTTCGGAGGTGGTCCGACGATCGTTGTGGGGAGAGAAGAAAGAAGGAAGAAGGGCTCGCTCGCTCGACGCTGTCTTGACTTCTTCGTCTTTGTCCTTCCCCCTTGGTCGCTTACCCATAACAATACGGGACGATCAGATACCGTCGTAGTTTTGACCATATACGATCCTCCGGAGTTGCTTTGATGACTCGGCGGGCAGCTTCCGGAAAACCAAAGTTTTGGGGTTCCGGGAGGAGTTTGGTTGAAAAGCTGAATTGATGGAAGGGCACCAGCAGGAGTATAGCCTGCGGTTTAATTTGACTCAACACGGGAAAACTCACCCGGCCCAGACACTGTAAGAATTGACAGATCGAGAGCTGTTTCTTGATTCGGTGGGTGGTGGTGCATGGCCGTTCTTAGTTGGTGGAGCGAAGGAATCAGAGTTTATTTGCACTTGCCCAGAAGGGATCGGTAACCAGAAACTCTTTCGTGGTAAGGATTGGGGCTTGTAATTATTCCCCATGAACGAGGAATTCCCAGTAAGCGCGAGTCATAAGCTCGCGTTGATTACCTCCCCACCAGTTGTACACACCGGCCGTCGCTACTACCAATTGAACTGTTTAGTGATTTTCCTCGGATTGGTCCCGGCGTGGGTGGCAACACTCAAGCCGGTGTGCATAAATTACGATATAACTTGATCGTTTAGAGGAAGTAAAAGTCGTAACAAGGTTTCCGTAGGTGAAGCTGCTGAAGGATCACTACCAAAAAAGGGACAACCACAGCAGACAACGACTGGGGAATCGGGGGCGTCTCCGACGTCCGGGATTGTCAAAAGAACCGGTTCCGGAGGTGGCCAGATCACCACCTGCCACGTCTTAACAGAGTAGAACCATTTCTTGTCCGAAGGCGGGGGTACCTGCGTTGAAGTAGACACGCATGCCCGGCGGGCGTGGCCATGTTCGACGGGAGCCTTGGGTACAGCGAGGTTTAAAGAGGGACGAGTAGTCTTTTCGGGTCTCAACCCCTGCCACCATTTTCCCATCAAACATAATTTTCTTTGCTTACGACAAACTCTCGACCGCGATAGCTTTGGGAAGGCTCTTTTTCTCCCCATTCCGTCGGGTGGACGGGGGTCGATCCGTCTCGTTTGTTGCATGACGACCATCGACCCTAATCCTGAATACCCAGCCCTGGGTTGAAAGGAAATTACCCTAAGAGGTGGATCACTCGGCTCGTGGACCGATGAAGAGCGTAGCCAGCCGCGTGAACCAATGTGAATTGCAGGACACATTGAACACATCGACATCTTGAACGCAAATGGCGGCTCCGTGTCACTCGCGTGGTCACGTCAGTCTGAGAGCCGGCGAAAAGCAATCGCTAGCTAGATATTAAGAATATCCGCATCGTCTTGTACCAACTACTGTTTGTTTTCTTTACAAGTGACGACGTGGGGCTGCAGCCTACTATACCTGTATCACGCAGATAATTCCATGCATGAAATGCGCACAAAATAGCGTAAACTCGATGAAGTATTTAAACTACCTATAGATAGATATTAAAATTCTGCGTCCTCTGGTACCAAATACAACTTACTCTCCCCAGCGGAAAATGGAGCCAGCGTGAGCAGCAACTTTTCGATGCGTTAGAATTATCTTGTACTATGCCACGTACGATATTACTTTTTCCCGACCGAGTAATTTCTAATATCGCTTGAAACGGGGGTAGAAAATAAACATCCATTTCAGAAGAATTTTTAATTTGCAGGACGCTTAGATGTTTCAAAGATGCTGTTTCTCGTGTGCAAATCGGACTTTTTTTTTCTTTGACCCACGACGATTTTTGTTTCCGGCCACTTTTTACTCCAAGTCTCAGCCTTTAATTACTTTTTGCTAGAATGTGAAAGGTGTTCCAGCCTGAGTAGACTTGCGCTAAATATGGCCGCCACCTTTTCCGACACCGGTATGACAGGATTATAAGTAGCGATTACAAATTGATCCGCTATTTTAAGCGTCTCCTGAGTACCGTTTCCTACAATGCAATTAATATTACATTGCCATCAATCTAATACACAATATTCCGAATCCGAAATCCTACTTCTCGGGTTTAGGGTAGCCTTACGTAAAAAAGGATTTTCAACTTCTTCTTTTCATTCACATCAAATAGAAACAAATATCTACAAGATGTCATTATAGATATTAAAGTTCTAGTGAGACATTTCGGAAATATTCGAGTATAGCGACATCGGTATTTACGTAAAAATTCAAGCTGCAACACATATCATATTTTCAAAACTTGACATATTGCGTTCTGGCTTTTCTCATAGATTAAGATATAGAACCAATCCTATAAATCAGTATATAAGACAAGAGATTATATCTAGGAATTCGAAAGTTTTATTCTCCGAAAGAAATGTACGTAGAAGCGACATCTTGCATACACTTGCATGCTGCCTGTATTTCAGTTAATATGTACAATGAAAAAGCAAACATTTCAAGGTGAAAATCTGTATATTGATGATAAAAAGCTTTATCTTCTAAATGGTTGATTTACAATTTCTTCTGAACAGAGAAATTTTACAGTCATCTAATTTGTAATACGAACCTTTGCAAAAGATTAAAAAAGACTGCAATAATAGGACAGTACATCAACTATATATATCAAATAAATGATGCTATCTATTTGCAAATGGTGACAAATCTTCAAGAATAAAACACAACAACAAAACAAAACAAAATCATACAGCAAAAATTGTACATTTGTAAACTCACGCAACACAGACATTTTTACAGAAATCATATTCTGGATACAAACTCTTTGCAAATAATTATAAAGTTCCAAGAATCATAATATTTACAGCAAATGAAGCGAGATTTTATGAACAATCATCAGATTTAAGCTGCAAACCCTAAACTAGGGTTGATTCTTGTTATTACAGGCATTATAAAAATTACGCTAAAGCAGCATTGTAAACACTCTTTGCTAAATATAAATCTGACAATCATCAAACAATTGGAAATTATGAATACTTCCAAGAGCGACAAAACATATGTCACGTAAGCAACATTGGGTATAGTCTGTGCTATAAAGATCTGAAAATCATCCAGCGCATAAAAAAAATAAAAAAAAATTCAAATTACGAAAATTCCAGGAATTAAAGGTATTAAGAAACATAAGATATAAAACGATACTGTGTACACCTTTCAAAGACATAACTATAACACACCTCACGCTTATGATGCGAATTACGACAAATTTAAAATTCCAAAACCTTTGTTAAAATTGCGAGATTTGTTACAGTCTTTGCTAAATAGAAACAGAAAATAATCAAATGTGTGATACTAGTATTTTACAAACTATGATAATTTTAAGAAATCTGGAGATATGCGTTCAGAAATCGAGATTAATGACGAAAAAAAATTCATAACAAAATTGGCCATACCAACACATTTTGAATTATTTAAAATTAAAAAAATTGCAAACGTTAGCTAAACGGTAACAACATAATCGACTTGTGTGCATAACAAAGAGGGAAATTAATTATTAAATTCTCTGCATTTCATGTTGTATGTGTCACATTGAAATATGATTGCAAATAAAATAAACTGGTTCATAGTGGGATTTAAGCATTTATTCTTTTTCAATATCAAATCTCAGTTTGTGTATCTTGTAAGTAAACATTCTTCTAATTGCAACGAATACGCTCCAATACTTATATCATGTCTTAAATTAATAGTCAAACTGCAGTAAATGTTGTTATGCCAAAATAATGCTAACGATGATACAATTAGTAAGCTGACTCTATCCCCAATTATTTGTTTATATTTTTTTTAAATTTATTTATTTATTTATTTGTATTTTTGATTATTAACCAAAGTCCAATTTACAAATTGTACAATTAAGGCAATTTCTATATAAATCAAGTATAAAAATACAAACTTCTTCACTTTTTTACACTAAGCCATTGACAATATTATGCGTGTTGCTGTAGTATTATGTCATCAACAAAGTTGATTTGATGTCCTTCAAATAAAAATATAATGTCCAAAATCATAGGCAAACACTGACAAAATAACCTGCTAATATTTACAATAAAACATTAATGCTCAACAATGGTAAACAAGACAACAAATCGTCGTTTCAAACTCTTGACAAGAATAACGAAGAATGAAACTGTAAAAATTAAAATACTTCGCCTCAAATGAAACAAATTGCTGTAGACTAATACTAACCATGTAGACTATTTGAAATTGAATGCGTTAGACCGCTTGCTACCTAACATAGTAATCATACACATAAAATGTTCTGAAGTGACCCGTTTCGCTGTTATGTATTGACAATGGTTCTATATTATGACACTATCTCAATCCAAATTATAGTTCAACACATATAGCAGAACATGATATGTCAGGTATCATAACATTATTTACTAAACTAAATGTACAGCTAGCACGTTACTAATCATTTATCTTGAAATTGTCAGGCATGATCATTGACTCCATCACAAGCCCCACTCCGTCCCTAAAATATCATTATTTGCCGTCGTCCTTTACAATTATGGCAGCTGTACGGTGGCGGATTTACATTGGATGGAGAAGGGGAACACCGAAGACCTGTGCCCCCTGCCCCAACACCCCATCCCACTACCTGCTGACCTGTCAGAAATAATTTGGGGGTAAAATTTGTTCAGTGTCCTTTTTCTTCCCCCAGGCTCTACATCTCGAATACAATACTAGCCACCCCATTCACAAGCTTATCATCCCGAGTCATCATTGATCACTACACATAATTACACGTATATTGATTCATTTTTCCCTTCAGAAAACCTAATTGCGTATTCTAATCCTATAATTAGTCTTTTAGTAATAGAAAATAATTATGCAGGTAGATTGTCTACGTGTGTTTTGCAAGTTATTTAATACTATTACAGACGAAATATCCTATCATCACTTATCAGGAAGCTACTACCCAGCACCTTTTATCTTACTAAAAATAAAACAACATTTATTTCCAAAGTTCACAACATACAAGTATTTCAACATGCACTTATATTAATAAATTATTATCAAGGATTTGGCAAGAAGAACGAATTCAGCTAGTATCTTCAGTGCATCCTAAAATTTGCCTAGTTGACAATCCAACGTTGTTATTTAAATTACAAAGGTCATATTAGCCAATAATCTGAGCAAAGACGTCTATTTAGCTTGTGTGTTGACGCTTAATGTCATTAATTTTGATAAAAGATGCATGCTGTTTCGATTTATTGAGTCAAATATGCGAAACTTGTATTTGACAAGTTAGATAGCGCCATCCACAAGCATTCTCTGTCTAATCATGAAAAGGTAAAGTGCGGAATGTGTTGTTATAGCAGATGGAAAAGTTTTAATGTCAGCATATCAACAATAAATCCAAAAGATTGATGTATATTATAGAAAGAAATAAAAACTTTAAATAAAGAAACATCACAACCTTTAAGCTTGCAAATAATCAAACTCCTGTACAGACATATTAAATTAATATACTGATTGTTTCATTCAAAATCTATTTCATTTACTGAAACACTGTTTACCTCATATGTAGTTGGAAAATATATTCTTAGAATTCAGACGTGACATAACAACATCTGTTAGTACTTTAAGTGTTAGACACTTTTTATGATCGCTTTACATACATACATATGTATATATATATATATATATATATATATATATATATATATATATATATATATATATATATATATTTCTGAATTAGAATAGTGAATTAACGTGTATGATTCACTCCCTTCCTGATAAAAATAAATAATCGACTTACTGACAAAGACAAGTTCAATAACACACAGTTTGCTTTACTTCATAAAAACACACCGACCATTCTTTTCGCTTGTACTGATGTTTGTGAGGGTAATTAATTGCTCTACTCTCGGACCTCTAGGTGTGCAAATAATTACACTTACAATACGGTACGTACTATGCATCCATCTCACAAACATGGTTAACCATACTATATTTACAGTCGATATTTACTTTGACGGTTTTCAATCTATGTATTATCACATGGAAATACATGTATAACAATCAATCATCAGACCGAAGGATATGAAATTTATATATATATATATATATATATATATATATATATATATATATGTGTGTGTTTGTGTGTGTTTGTGTGTGTGTGTCTGTGTTAAAAAGTATCTAGCCTTATAAATCTCCTAGCAAACCTTTTGCAGATTTTTCTCCATTTGCCTTTATTTTGTTTCAATTTATGCATTTTTGTCAAGTTTCAGTTATAAGTTTGCATACATAAATAAATCAATAACATACATGTTTGGTTTCATAAAACATACTGCGGAACATAAAATACCACAAAGTTCATCAAATGACAAGCATTTGGATACATGGCATCTTCAATTAAATTGTTCTAAATTTATTCATGAGTTAAGAGTTTAGACAAATTTAAATATCTAAGCGATATCAGATAAATTTTCCTTCTGTATATATATGTTTTTGTTCTTTTATTATTTGTTGTTGTTCTTTAATCATTTGTATGCAAAATATATACTGGTATTCAGCTTGTATCCTTCTGCATTTCTAAGTTTGTTGATTGAAAGTCACCTGTTCAGAAACTATAAATATCTTCTTCTGAAGTGTGAATCATCACCAAAATGTATTGTGGCTTTTGTCCTAAAATTCATTCAACTAGTACGAATATGATAGTCTTTGTACAGAAACTGGCAAGTCACAAAATCTGTACAAAAATGTTGACATTCAGATGTAGGTCCAGCATGTGTATGATGTGTCCAGCATATATACAACATACTCGAGATACCTTTCTTAACGGTTGCATTTGTAGTACAAAGAGTTTCCATAGTCTGAATAAGGTCTTACCAAGCAGCTTGTCACTTTGCATCATCGATTTCTGGGTCAAACAGATATGATTGTCGAAGCTTTCTGTCCGCGTGGAGGAACATACAGACATTTTCTTCGTAAGCTGAAATAGAATTTAACATTCAGAGTATTACTTACCTCTAATAACAGCAGAGAGTCATGGCATTTTTTGTGATCAAAAGCAGTTCATTCATGTTTCAAGATGTACATATTTATCTCTTAACATTATCTAATAAAAAATAAACGACAACAGTTATTAGCTGCAACAAAGAGGTGGTGCAGGTGCGAAAATTGGTTAAATAGTTTATCATATAATATATATATATATATATATATATAAATATATATATATATATATATATATATATATATATATATATATATACGCTGAAATACGTGTCTATACGAATCTTGTATTAAACTCAAAGAAATGGTACATATTTGGAAGCATTACCTAAGTTAAAAAATATAAACTAAATTTCAATAAAATATAGTTGTGATGGGCATATTTTTTGCCAAATAGTTACTATTAAGATATAACATCTGTTAAATTGGAATATAAATCTACTTTTAATTAGGGTCACGTTTTATATGTATTATACTTTACATGTATGCATCTTGTCAAATGTATCCTGTATGATTAGGAAATTTTCGCATTGATCTGATGCCAAGTCCAAAGATAATGGTCACATATTTTGGACCCACCATGTACATTTTTATTTTATTTCCGTGTTATCGATGCAAATGTAATCTAAACTTCATCATCATCTAACACTGTTGCAAGCGATGCTTGGAAGGTCGTTTTCTTGTATTGCCCGGTTCTTTGATTAGCTATGACAATCTCTCAATTTTTCTTTTTAAATGTAAGTGGTATGAAAAGAGTAAGTTTTGAGACCCGCATACTTTGCATTTAGCACTGTATGCGAATATTAAAATTAAAGAAACAAAGAAAATGACTAGACCAACTAGAGTCGTGCATATTATTTTAAAAATTAAACATGTTACTGCACCAATCTTTTTTTGGTGTTTTACCATCCCGTATAATAGTACCAGAAGATTGAAAATAAAAATTAAAATATTACCAATCCACACGGACGGCGGACATTCAGATGGAGGTGAGGTGTACCGAAAGTAGACTTAGGAATCTTTTGAAAATGAAAAGTTAAAATCACTTGGCCACTCATATTTTTTTGTGCATCAAAATATCATATAAGAGTATAATATAGTTCGTGATAATCTTCGGATAAGAGGTCTCCCGATCGGGATAGCAAATTTGTGTAGATGATGCAAATTGCTTTGTACAAATTGTTCACTAGCAAATTAACCCTTTACAGATCCAAATTGTCGAATCACGAGTTTGTAATGGTCTAGTAGTTGTCTTTTTTATTTAACTACTATGATTTTAAATGCAAATATTTAACATATATTTTTTTATATATATTTATTTATGTAATCCTTGACATTTAACTTATAACCTTTATCAAAAATTTTAACAAAATGCCTACATCGCTGTCTACGTATTCAGCCCATGTGGGTAGTTATATCTGAACTGCATTACTTACCAGCCCCAGCAATCAGACGTTTTGCTCCGTAAATAATGCATTCTTTTAAGTCTTTTTTACATGAGAATTCCTGGTGATCGTATTGCGTACACATATAAACTGTGTTACGGGACTCTTGTGTGTCAGCCGCAGAATGAAACTTTGTCACTCTTTTGGGTGCTTGTTTATTCTTATATTAACTTCCTAGTGAGCGTACTGCGTACGCATGGTAAGAGTATCACGCGGTTTTGTGTCATCCGCACGATGCAAATTTTTCACTTTGTATATCTTCCGTTTGTGTGCACATTTTAAACCCTTCCATAATCGTGAAGCTTATATTTCTTTTGATTGTTTATAGCATTTTATGTTGTTTTTTTTCTAGTTGCCCAATATTGACAACGATGAAGTTTTCAGTTATTAAAGATTCGTTATATACTGTCCATGTCATCATCAATTTTGCAATGAAATGTGGATTTGTTTTATCAATTATCTTTGAAAGTATACAAGCTCTTTTTGAGATTGTTTTAGACATAACAGATACAACAAAATAAATTGATGTAGTTACTTTACTATTATAATAGCCATCGTCCTTTTTTAAGAATTCCCAAAAACGTTAAAAAAAAATAAACAATGGTCGAATTCGCTACCACTCCAAATATGTATACTAGGAAGTAAGTGATATCATTATACAACTTAGGGAGGCTTCTCATCCTGAATTACGATATGTTTCAACACTCTTTATTCAATGTGTCGCATGCAATTTTTTTAATGCATCGAATATATTAACATAAAATACGTGAGCTGTAATAATTTGCTACATCAATCAGTTTAAAATGAACATAACATAATGCATCTAAGTATCTCTCTATTTTTCCCGTATCGAGATTGTTCTTACCTAAACATCTCTATCAAACTTCTCTGACCACCTGTCTAAGAGTTTTCTCCACACTAGTCTGGCAATGTGCCAAGGTGCAGCGTTGCTCCAGTTCTTTCTCTGCAATGAAAGGATGAATTTCTCGATCGCCTTGTCTATCTGCCCCATCTTTAAGTAGCAATCACCAAGCAAATTTAGGGATGATGTTTTATGGGAATTGGGAGGCATGCTGCAGATGATTTCCATTGCCTGTAGGATTGTATTAGCTCCTTCTTGATGTTCCATATCGAAGAAGACTTGAAAAGCCAGAAAAGTTACATAGAAATATGGGTCAACCACTAAATGTTGTCTGAAACTGGATGTAAAACGGTCAAATGGAGCTCCTCTGTTCCCAACCATAAACATCTCAACCTTCGCGTTGCCCGGGACCGCATAGATCTCGTTCTTCGTGAATACGACCTCCCTACAGGTAATAAAGCTCACTATGCGGTCAGAGATACATGGACATATGGCGTCATCTGCAACGATGTCCTGCATTATTTCGTTATAACACTGTGAGAAAAAGTGATGAAGTTGTACATTTATAGGAACATCTGTGCTCATTGCACTTACCGGAAAGTGGAAATAGCTCTGAAGCAAGTCGTATGCAGTGGATAGAGTGGACTGGATATGCCCATGCATGTATGTATAGTTTGCATGCTTTGCTAGACAATCCACTTGGTTTCGCCAACATGAAATGTCCATATATATTTCACCAGCAAATTCCTCAGTTCTACTGCTATCTGAAATCTCTAAGGTTGGACGAAGTGATAATGAAAGGCAATGTGTTCCATAGATACTGCACACTTTTGCAATAACATTCTTCAGCATTTCCTTTGATCCTGCATCATGACAAGCACACGCGCTCTGAATAAGGTTATTTATTATCTCACTAAACTTAGAGTATATTGTATCTGCCTCGTGGATTTTATCAATGTCTGCTTTGGCAAGATATGAGTTCAGCACCATTGTCTCTGTTATTTGATAAGTTAGGTGACAACCAACTCTATTAATGATCTCTTGAATTAGTTCATACGTTTCCATCCAGAATTGTTGATTGTTGATGAAGTCCATGGCCATTGTGCAGACTGTGGTAAGAACTGGCCATCCCGCACCAATGATGCATTTTATTCTGTCTAGCACTTCTTCTTTTTTTGTCAGTGTATCCTTCTCGAGGAATAGATTTTCTTCTGGTATGCACCAGGCTAGTCTGTTCAAAACATGAAAAATGCACTCAGTTAAATTTTCCGGAATCCAGTATTGAAGATCAGTCTGCTCAATCGTCCAGAACATAAGAGTCTTCAGATGGTATGTGGTTATAACGTCTCCCTTGAAGTACGGCTTCACATATTTGGATATTATTCTCTTTAGCAGAACATAACATTTTGCTTGGGTGGAGTTGAATGATCTCACAAGCCGTCTTTCGGCTTCATTGAAGGAACATCTCCACTGTATTTCTTCATAACGATGTTCTTTACAACCAGCGGGAGCAAGGAATATTCCTTCTGCTGCTCTTTCTTGTTTAAGTTCTTCAGATGGCCAGCCAGATTGGCTTCTCCTTTTAACCCATTGATATGCAAATGAAGGCCACTTCGGACAGTGGATGATATATAGCATATCACATTTTGTTACGCTAAATAAGCACATTCCGAAAGCTTGAATTTGGGCTTTGAATTGAAAACTTGTCGCAGGCCCTTGCTGATCTAATTCTCCCACATTGATATCGCCAATCAAATCACGAAAAAGCGCTGAAATATAATACGGCAGTTCGCACGTTTCCGCCAATACTTTCATCATTTCCTTCAAAGCAGAACCCGAAAAGTATTGGTATCCATTCATTTCTTTAGTCGATGGATGCAAACTGTTTGGAATGGCAAACATTGAACCCTCCTTTATGACACGAAGGTAGCTATAACCGGGTCGATTATGAACGGTTTCTATTAAGTATATTCTTTTTTCAAGGCCATAATGGATTGTTTCATGAATATTTTCTACTGCTATGTCATTTCGTAAGATCCATGCAATGTCTATATCTCTTTCACACGGAATGAAAAGAGGATAGACAAGTTCCTCACCAATGCTACCGTAAAATCTCTTTTCCTCAACAAAATTAAACAAAGGAAAGTGACGTCCATTATTCATTAACGGAAGTTTTTCCATGCATGAGATAACTGTGGGTACAACTCTTCTCATCAAGTCAAATCCCTCCAAACTCATTACCATTTCAATATTTGTGCGTATTAATCGCAAGTCTGAAAATGTATTTGCGTTGCTCCCTACTTCATGCAATATGTGAAAAGCCATCTGAGATTTCTAATATCGTTACATAATGCTATATGGTGATAGTAGTTTCTGCTTCATCCCTGCCAAACATATCCTGAAACAAAATCAGCCAGATAAAAGTAATGTTTTGCAATCTAAACAAAATGGTAAATAGAAGGTTGCAATGTTTTCAACATCAATTCTTTTAGATAGATTACTTGTTACATTGTTAGCAATGACACCGTGGTTCATCGTTTATTTTGAGATGAAAAAAAACCATTTTGTGGATTTAATGTGTAAGGCGAAATCTTAGCACTAGTCTTCCCTCGGCTTATAATGTAACGGCGTAAAAAACAAAGAAAATTGCAACAAAAATCTTCCGGTTTACAGGCAACTAAAATACAAATAAATGAACACTCAGACAGAATGAAAAACACAAAAACCATCCATTTTTATAAATGAAAGGTCTTGCGCCAGTTTTTAACACCAGTGTATAGTAAAGAAGGGCCGATACCAAATTACGGCAGGAGGATTTGTCTCAAACAAAAAGGATGGGTAAATAAATAAATTATATTATCTGATTCTATGATTTTTGACACCTATTCTTAGATCCAGAAAGACCACAGCAAAGGTCCTGCGGAACACTGTATCTTAACTTTTTTGACCTGAACCTAGTATCTTTCTTTCGGAAAGGTGGAAAACAAGACCAAGACACTGATTTTGTCTCTAGAGATTAATAGAGTCAAGGTTAACCAGCACGAGATCAATTTAATTTGTCTGCTCTGCAAGTCAGGCGAGGACTTTGAACATTTTCTACTGCATTACACAACCGTACAGGAGAAAAAAAAGAACGATTCTGATGATTCTGGAAAACTTATTGCAAAGAAGAAGGCTGGGGTGTGTGTTTGTGCGCAGTGGTTGCAAATATAGCTCCAATCAATTATTAGAGCACGCCATTATAGCTTTATCAGAAATGGGATTTTTATGCTATAATAAATGAGTACATCTTCATTAAACTCTTAGCTTTATACAAGAAAGTTTTAGTATAATAGAGAATGGTCTACACGGCACGCACGATGTAAAGAGAACGAAGGAACATTTTGACATTGTGACCTGAAAATTGGTTCACCTTTCATTTGTTGTTCAGAGTCTAGGTATTCAAAGGTTGTTAAGCTTTACTCTAGGATTAAACTGGGGATGAAAAGTTTTCCTCACTTTATTGCATTTGCAGTTAAGTGTTGCTGAAAAAATTGGATACATTAAACTCAAGTTAATTTTGAATTATTTATAACCCAATCCTCTACTTTGGTTAATGTATGGATACAATTTGTCCGAAACCAATTTTGTCAACAAAATCAGTCGTCAGAAAAGACTTTTCGATGTATAAACAAACAATTCAACGATGATGAAATGAGAAGGTATTGTTTTACACCAGGCAGTATTATGAAGTTGTAGGACATTGTAGGCCAAGGCTAGGAAAACAAACTGGGCGCAAGTGTGCATTGAATTCTAAGTAGCAATTCTTAATTGCCTTAAGGTAGTATGCGTCTGGGAATTCATTACAGCAACAAGAGATACCTTTTGGCATGGAAAAGAAAACAGTGCCAAGAACGAAGTCACCGATGCACTGTTCCATCTCAACGAAACGATAACACGGATATTTGAACATTTTTGTCAAGAATGAATTAATCTTATCTCGTTTGAAAGCCACTTAAAAACGGCAAGCAATTGTGAAACGTTTCAAGAAGATATATCTCTAACAACAAAAATGTTATGATTTCAGAACAAACTCTTATCGGCAACACATATTCTCTCAGTTTAAAACTAATTCACTTTCCAGGCTCGATGAAACCTAATATAAGTCACGTTTACATGCATGACAAATAGTGAAGTGTTATACAAACATTTACAGCTGTGCTGTAGAAATTCGCACTTGAATTTCCACGTCCCTCGTCTGTAGTCATCTATAAGCTGGTATATGTATGTAGCGTTATCTCCTTCAAACTTCACGTTAAACCACGTCTAATATAAATGAACCTGAAATGAAATTCATTTTTGTATGCAACTAAAAGGAAATTTTACATTTTTAATAATATTCATTGATTAATTGAAAGAACATTAAGTCCAACTGTGGCAGAAATACTGAGCTTTTTATAAAAGGTAATTTTCAATTGTATCACATAGAAAAGATTGAAAATAATAAAACTGTTAAAACTGTGCTTTCCATGTATTAATGTAATGTAACTCTTGCAAGCAATATATATATATATATATATATATATATATATATATATATATATATATATATATATGTATATATATATATATATATATATATATATATATATATATATATATATATATATATATATGTATATATATATATATAAACCAGGCAGCATGCAGGATATAATATATATATATATATATATATATATATACATATATATATATATATATATATATATATATATGTATGTATATATACAAATAAATATATAAGTTTTGTCCTTCCTTGTGACAAATGTAATAAAATTCAGAACTGGTAGTATGTTCTCAACACACTACCATCTAACTGATTCCTAAAAAAATGTTTTATAGTCTCACCAATTGCTGGCAATATCATCCTTAATATTACTGCAACGGCTGTATCATTTTGACATGGTTTCCTCAAAAAGTTACAAATGTTCTAAAGTTTTAATGTTGCGTCATTTGAAAAAGAAAAACACAGTACGTCCTCTTTGCTTGAAATCTTCAATGTCTCTTACACTAGTTTCAAGATAGATGATAAACTCTCCAGATAGTATCTCGAATGGTCCACAATATGTACATTTATGTCGTTAATCAAAAGCCATTGTAGCATTATGATCTTAATCCTGAATGCTTTCTATCCAACTATCTGTTCAGAAAAGTAAATGTCAAGTTGAACTGACGCAATATTTAATCATTAGCATAATGTTATATACATTAACCAGGTCAAATTATCTAGCTTGGAAATCCCGACTCTGATAAGTTACACGGAAAACCGATATATGTCTCTAAAACAATGGGAGGCAATTCCTGTCGTGTAATTTTAGATTAATAATGATCAGAGATAATAATATTTATGTTCACTGGAATTCTACAAATTATGGAGTAGACCGAGTTTTAATAGTCTGGGAGCATCTTGATAAAGCTTTTGGTTAGAATTTAAATCTTTTTTTAAAACACGTTATAATCTCTATCTCTTACGAACTGCTATCATTACCATGTCTACCATACTGTTTATTCTCAGCTTTCAGACGGCTGCTTTGCACTTTTTATTTTAAACGATTGCATACCCAGCATTTAGGCCAAATGTAACATCGACGTCGTTATCGTTGTCATCTTTATGAACAGTGGTTGAAATTACTACGGTAGTGGTAATACACAGCATCCAAATTGTGTAATGCAGAGTTGAAAATTTATATCAATGTTAAAATCAGAATTAATATTTTTGTCCAACATTACCCTGGTCTACAATTTTTTAGAAGTCGTCTGCTTCAGAGATAAAATGTGCTATTTAGTGGGGATTTTGATGTGCTGAATTCAAATATTACAATTAAAACAACTGTTTGGATACTGTTTCCAAGATATTTACGTTTTGAAAATTTTACGTCTATGTATATTGTGTACATAGTAGACTTTTATTCATAAATTGTAAACCCAGGTTTTTTCATGTGTTTATAGTTGCTTTACATGATAATATTTCACCTGTCCTGTTTTTTTAACACTTTAAAAAAACAGCAAAAGGGTTTTACAAATAAACAATATATTGAAACAAAAGCCAAAAAACTATTACGTATATATAAGTACATAGTTCAGTCCTTATTCAGTGTCTACTCGGCGCTTCTTGGCTTGTCTCTTGTATTAACTAAATGGAGCATCTATTGCCACTGTCCAGCAATAGTCAGCAAGCATTGATGGGCTCTATTTGCCCTGATAGCGTTTCTCCATTGTTGAAATGTCCTGGTGAAATCGCTCGCCGTGCTCGTCGCTCACTGCTCCGCAGTTCGGTGGAAAAAAATCTAGATGAGAGAGCAAAATATGTATTTTTAGTGACATGTTGCAACCAAGGCTTTTGTATACCTTGAGGAGGTTTTCCACCAACTCCCTGTAGTTGTCTGCCTTGTTGTTTCCGAGAAAATTTGTTACCACTAACTGGAAGGCTTTCCATGCCGTCTTTTCCTTGGCACGCAGTGCACGGTGAAATGCATCATCTCGAAGAAGTTCACGAATCTGAGGACCAACAAAGACACCTTCCTTTATCTTAGCTTCACTTAACCTTGGAAATTTTCCGCGGAGGTACTTGAAAGCTGCTTGTGTTTTGTCCATGGCCTTGACAAAGTTCTTCATCAGACCCAGCTTGATGTGCAAAGGTGGTAACAAAATCTTCCTTGATTCAACAAGTGGTGGATGCTGAACACTTTTCATCCCAGGCTCCAATGACTGTCGGAGTGGCCAATCTCTCTTGATGTAATGGGAATCTCTCGCACGACTATCCCATTCGCAGAGAAAACAGCAGTACTTTGTGTATCCAGTCTGCAGACCAAGCAAGAGAGCAAAAACCTTGAAATCGCCACAAAGCTGCCACTGATGTTGGTCATAGTTTATGCACCTCAAAAGTTGTTTCATGTTTTCATAGGTTTCCTTCATATGGACTGCATGACCAACTGGAATTTATAGCAAAACACTGCCTCAGTGAACAGTCTCCACTCATCTGGATCATGAACGATGTTGAGGGCTGCCATCACACCATCGATCTTGTTGCAGGCTACAAGATCACCTTCCATGAAGAAGAATGGGATTAAATCCTTTTGACGGTCACGGAACATGAAAACCCTAACATCACCTACCAGGAGATTCACTGCTGTAGTCTGGATCCCAACAGCTCTGCCTTACTCTTGGGTGGTTCCAAATCCCTGACAAGGTCATTCAGTTCACCTTGTGTTATGAGGTGTGGTTCAGGGGAGGAGGATGGGGGAAAATATGGGTCATGTGACATTGATGGTTCAGGAGTAGAAGTTTCATCCTCTTCCTCTTCCTCGTCTGACTCAAGTGAGAATGATTCTGATGCATCGGGAACCGGCAGTCCTTCTCCATGGGGTACTGGGCGTATAGCTGATCGAATGTTTAGATAATACACAGTCCACTTTTTCTTCTTTGACACACCTTTCCCAACTGGAGGCACCATGCAGAAGTAAAAATTCCTGATATGATCTGTTGGCTCTCTCCAAATCATTGGCACTGCAAAAGGCATAGATTTCCTTTTCCTGTTCAACCACTGGCGAAGATGTGTTGGACAAGTTTTGCAGCATATGTGTGGGGTCCACCTCTTGTCCTGATCTCCAATTTTGCAGCAAGAATAAAGGTGATAGGAATTCTTAACCATAGTGGTTTTACTGCACTTTTGTGATGCAAAAGTCACTTCACCACACACATATCAGAAGTTATCTGCATTGTTCACACAAGTACGAGGCATCTCTGCTCACTTTGACTAAACAGAAATATGTCCCTTTGCAACATCAAACACTGACAAATAAGAGAGCACGACACTGTATGATTTGTAGAGCTGATATAGGGCAATTTCTTCAGCAGAGTGATGTACGCTTAGTTATGATTGCATCATCCATGACTTGTAGGAATAATATCATGCAATTCATATCATGTATGACGCAATACCAGCTTCAGATTGCATCTTTCATTGTTTTGCCTAAAAAGCAAGTACTGTCCAAACCCAGTCATAGGTTTATTCATAGATCCAGTCAAAGATGTATTTTAGTCATTTCTGGTTTAAATTGAGATCTCTTCCCTTTATAACTTACTTATCGTCCGCCATTCCCAAGTCAAGGGTCGTATATACTGACTCAGTATCATATCTTTAAAACTAGAGCCAATCAACAATTTTACGCATCATTTTCGTTCTCAGTGACCCAGAATTAATAAAGTTTGACAACATTTATTGCGGAAGCATTTTGGCTGTAGACCAGTGTTATCAATGTATAACATTTTCTTCCACTATGTGTTGTAAAATTCTTAAATAGTAGTGGGCGACCTTATACGACGACAACCCAATCTAGTTTTGACATTGTCAAACATTTTTACAGTATGCTTGCGTATATGTTGATTTTTAACGGCACTTCAGCGCAATACCTATTAAATGTAATATGAATACACGAATATTCTATTTATAGTTTAACTGTTATTAACCAGAAAGTTTAAAGAACCGAACTTGATTATGATGTTGATAGTTATTGACAGAGATCTGTGAGATGGGGATTGATTAACAACAAAAAATTGTTTTCTAAAAGTATGTTTTATAATTTATATTGCAGTTTGGCATACCACATATACTTGAAGTAGTAGAAATTAAATCTGCAATCAAGTAAAATGCAGCATGCAGAAATAAAGGTTTATTTTCAACTATTGAAGATATATTGTATTGACAAAATCCTTTAACACTTGTATCATCATGTACAGTACCCGAGGCTCATTTAGTTACATAACTATGTGTTTTACCCTGTTTATTGCTTGATTCTTCCTCGTTCTTATTAATGGCACTACTGAGGGTCGGGTCAGTTCAGGCAAGGCACCTCTATATGCGATTGGCATGACAAAATGGGTTCGTAATTTAAGTTGAGAGGATAACAAATAATGGGACAAGGATGAAATGAATGAAGATAAAAAGTTCTAAAAGGTAAAGATGCAGAAAAAAGTGGAATAGAGCATGTCTTCTCTCTACTGTTCTATTCCCATTAATTTATTCCAAGTTCATTCTATTGCAATTGAAACTCAAGGCCAATCTAAACACTTCATATTGTCAACAACACAGATGATGTCCGTTTGAAGAATTAGCAAATGATAAGAACGATTGATAACAATGGGACTAGATGATTATCACCTACAATCTAAGCATTATCAATCCAACTTTACCTTGCATATTTCTACTTAGCGTAGGAAAATTTGATCAGCATGACTTTTTTAAACCCTGGCTTTCTTCCCCCCATATACCAGCATACACTTTCTCAAAGGTGGATATCATAATTGAAACAAGTTTTTATTTTTTACAAGTAATTTTGCTTTTCATTTAAATGAAGGCCGCAACTGATCCTGGAAGTTGGAATTGAGATATGTGAATATGGAAAGGAAGTGGTAATAGAAGACCAGACGTATGATTGTCTATATATCCATCCATCCATCCATCTATCTATCTATCTATCTATCTATCTATCTATCTATCTATCTATCTATCTATCTATCTATCTATCTATCTATCTATCTGTCTATCTATCTATCTCATAGATAACAGGTCATATTACATACAATAACATACTTGTGATCATTTACAACTTTTAGTATTTTTAATTCAATATTTCAAATTGAAATATGTTGAAATTCAGAATAAATACGGCACAGATATTTTCAACATCTGTTTAGTGGTTATTCATTTTTCAGCATAAACTATTCTTCTCATAATATTATAATATTGGGTGCATATGTGCTTTGTATGTGGATCAAAACTTCCTGCTAAATAAAGATCAAGTATTTATCAACGAGTTATCTCACTAAATTGAACACATGTCTCTTATTACACGACAAGGAAGAACAAAATACAAAGGTCGATGTTTGCCAAAGCACCCCACTCGAGGACGCGATTTGTGGTGTACCCAAGATTTCAGTCTTTCTCAAATAAATATAGTTTTGTGATCATTCCCCTCAGAACGATAAAATTTGAAATAAGACCATTATGTCATTTTTCCATACATACATATAGAATAGTTTGCTATTCGGTGAATGAGTCGTTGCTTTGAAATAAGAAATCTGAAAATTCAAAGTCTTTTTTATGAGAACTACCCCCGATTTGACCTAACGCTTGTTAGGCCATAGTTCGTGTTAAATTGAGAACATCAAGTTCAAACCAGCGACAACTGGGTGGTTTAAATCGAAACAAGGACATTATGTATAATGAATATGTCCCTCTTATAAGAGCCTTTTGCCTTTTGCTATCAACAAAATTCTATACCAGGAAAGTAAAGTATTTCAATGGATACTGAGCTGATAATCTTATAGGTGAGTTACGCAAAACCACAAAGGGTGGACAGTATATGCAATGCAGAATCCTGCGCATCAAGTCCATTTTCATTGAGGTCAGGGCTCTACATTCATTCATTCATTCATTCTCTTGATAAATACAAGACTATGATTACAATGCCCATACACGAGAGGTGAACAATATCAGATTTACACCGTCTGCAAAGAGAATTTTATCATCGCAACTGATATATATAATTTTACATGACAAAGTATAATCTATGGATATATCATGGGATCGAATGACGTATGTATTGGGTTCCATGAAGAGGTGGGGCTGAAGGGAGATTTGCAGAAGAACATGGTTAGTTAAAGAATTTGGTATGAAAACTTTCAGGACAATATAATTTAAAAAATAAGATAAATAATCTACTCGAACTGGTCCCACCCCCTCTATCTAACTAAATAGCTAAGAAACGAACCACCATTGAAATGCGTGCTGCTCAGATTCATTTTCAATCTTTGTAATTTCACAAATGTTCTGCATTAATAAATGAATTTCATGTTCCTTGTAAAACTTAAACATTAACCTAGAACTTATTAGATTTGTAGGCAAAATGTTAGCAGTAAAAAATAAATTCAACCAGAGACGTATATCAGACATAGTTGTTTCAGATGCAACTAAATGTTTCCTCACGATTAGAACTCAGTTCAAGTACATAGCAATAATCAGCTCTGTTATTATAAACAATTTCTTTAAACTAAGCTCAATTAGGGGTCACGTTTGCCAGGGATAAAAATCAACACATAATCTGCATTTTAATGGTAAATTAAAAAATGACTCCAGTAGGTTTTGAAAACTGTTTCCTAATGCCTACTTAGAAAAAATATATAAATGTTAAATCAAAATTGTCTTTTGTTTAACAGTATCAATGTGTAGCTTTTTTTATCCCTCCTAAGTGTTGTAGTCTTCTGAAATAGTAGTGTGCGACCTTTTATCGCGATGAACAGCTTTCAGTATTGCAAATATTTTTTTAAAGTATTATATTTACAGTTTACCTGTTATTGGCCTTGACATTGAAATCAAAGATATTGACTGTAGTTGACAGAGATTGGGCGAGATGGGGGTTGACTCCCAATAGAAACTATTTTATAAAAGTACTCATTATAATTTATATTGCAGCTTCAACAAGCTACATATACTGCCAATCGTAGAAATTCAAAATGCAATCAAGTAAAATATGAAATGCCGAAACAAAAGGGCTGCTTTTTGCTATTGAACATAGATTAACATTGGCAACACCCCTTAACACGTGTGTAAGCATGTAGACTCCCCGGGGATCATTATTTTACAGAATTTGGCACCCAATTTACGGCAGGAATCTTCCTTGTTCTCATGACCTACAATAATGAAGGTCAGACCAGTTCATGACACCTCTATATGCGCGTGATACATATATAAAAATGGGTCTGTAATTTCAGTTTGAAGACAAAAGGTAGAAAGGAGAGACGGATTACAGGAATGAAGATAAAATTGTGACAAAGATAAAATTCAGAAGACGAACTACCACTGCAGGTGATGTTATTAGATCCCTATGTTCTTTCGACTGCTCTATTCCCATTTATTTATTCATTTATTTATTTTTAAATTCATTTTATTCGATGTAAAAAAAGTTCTATATTAGTACTTCATATTGCGTGCTGAATGATTAGCAAATGGTAAGAAAGACCGATTACATTCTGACTAAACGGTCATCGCTTGCAAGCAAAGAGTCATCAATCCAACATGGTCATGGATATTAGAACTCGGCGTTGGAAACTTTGAAAACCATGACCTTTTCTCCATATACCAGCAGCAAACTTTTCAAGGGCGTCTAATAAAATTAAAGCAAATGAATATGATTTAAAAAATATATGTCTTTCTTGTAAATGCACGACGTGACGGACACTAGAAGTTGGAGCTGACATATGTGGATATGGTATGGAAGAAGTTATAGTATACCAATCTATTTGTTTATCGATCCATTCCACATGCTAGACCATACTTGTGAATATTTGCAACTTTTAGCATCATAATAAATAAGATAGACATAATTTAAAGAGGTGCTGAATGGTTTTAAATTTTGAGCATAAACAATTCGGGTCATAATATCAGGTACGCATGTGTTCGGCTTGTGAGTTAAAACTTCCTGGTAAAGATCAAAGTTAAATCAAAGATTTATATCTTTAAATTGAACATGTCCGATCTTACACGACAAGAAAGAATACATACAAGATAGCTATTTGCCAAAGTACTAAATTATTTACAAAAGCACTGAACTCTAGGACGCGATTTGTTGTGTACCGTAAATCTCCGGCTTTCTCATATATATATATATATATATATATATATATATATATATATATATATATATATATATATATATATTGTTATGTATGATGTTTATATGATGTTGTAGATGTTTTGGGAAATTGTGGATGTTTCTTCACTTTGGTGTTTGCTTGGGTCTTAATGTTTGTTGGGAAAAACATGTTTGCTGGTGTCCTTGAATTAGGTTGTTTTGATCAATATGTTTTCTCAATTTGAAGGTCAAGGTTGATTTTTGTTTACAAGTAAAAATTCCATTAAGATGACACACATTCTAGAACATTCTGTCATGTGACCAATCTAGAACATTCTGTCATGTGACCAATCTTTATATATATCATGTTTGGTGGACATTTTGTTCAGTTCGACATTGCCATCAGTCTTGTAAAGAGCTATTACAGTTGTGAAAATTCATTCCAAATTCTAAGAGAGGAATTATTTTAAATATTCATTGGATTATAACAGTGCTCATAAACTTTTGGATTTTGGATTTTTAATTGACAATTTTGGAATTTATGTGAACTTATTCAGAGATTTTGGAATACTTCATTTTGACATCAGCACATCAAGATTACTAGTACATCAGGACTTTGGAGACCATTAGCACATCATAACATTCAAGGACACAGCCGTGAATTCGGAACATTCTATATTTAGGACTTGTGATTAGAACAATCATTCTTATTGGATTATTAGGATTTCAAAACACATTACTGTAAGTGACTTTTTGATTTTTCATTTTAATTATCTAGTAATAAATTGCTTGTTGATTTTTACTTGATTTGTTGGTTTCACTTTCTTTCTGTTACATTTTTCTTAGACCATAGAGTCGTAACAATATATTCCTCTCAGAGCTATACATTTTGAAAGAAGACAAATATAATATCTTCTATACATAAGTATAGACTAATTTGGTAGGAAAAATGATAAAATATGGTGATGCATCTTTTTTCACATACACACACACACACACACACACACACACACACACACATATATATATATATATATATATATATATATATATATATATATATATATATATATATAACTTTTTCATTTAAATGCCTTACGTCAAATCTGTCAAGAGTTCTCTAGGATGTTGATTTCATAATATTTTACCTTGTTTCTAACCTCCCCGCTATGTCAAAACCTTAGAAAAAGTTGTTCTGTCCCATCTTGTAACTCATCTGAATTTATATAGCTTTCTTGTAATTTTCAGTCTACATACCAGCCTTGTCACAGTACCGAAACTGCCCTCCTGAATGTAGTTAATGGCCGTCTCTCTGTTTAGGATAATTCAAATATTTCAATTCTCACCCTCCTCGACTTATCTGCAGCATTTGGCACAATAGACCATGATATATTACTTCACCGTCTCCATCATTTATTTGGTATTCGCGATACACCCTTACTAGGGTTCAAGTGATACGTAGCCAGAAGGAAACAAATTGAATCCGTAAATGGAAAACATTCAAGCCCAGTTCATCTTTGCTTTGTCTTTCCTCAGGGTTTGGTATTCAAGGAACAATCACATGCTTAGAAATTATAAATTTAACAATTCCACATTCTTTTCTTTTATAAGTACCCCGAAATGACGTAACTCGTGTTATACCCTAGTTATACTAAATTTTGACCATCAAATTCAAACAAGCAACAACTGAGCGGTATAAATCAGAATGAGGACATCTTTTAATATAACTAGGCCCCTCTTATCTAACCCTTGTTCTGTCTGAATGTTTTATTGCAGGGGAATAAAGTACTTCAATGATTGCTGGATTGATAATCTAACAGGAGAGTAACGCAACTATGAGACAGAGGTCATGACGGGTGTACTGTACGTATGGGATGCACAATCCTGTTGCATCCTATATGACGGTCAAGGTTTCACATTTCATTCATTCTTTCATTCTTTCATTCATTCATTCATTCATTTATTCATTCAATCTAGCTAACTAGCTAACTAACTAACAAGCTAACTAACTAGTCATAACACATACAGAACATACATTTGATTATTTGCAAAGTTTAGTATTTTAGGTTCAAAATGCAATGATGTGGAATTCAGAATAAATACGATAGACATATTTTAAGCAGGTATTTAATGGTCTAAAATGTTCATCATAACTTATTCTGGTCATAATCTTGAGAGCACACGTGTTCGGTATGTGGGTCAAAACTTCATGTTAAAGAGCAAGGTTATCTCAAAGATTTATCTCATTAAATCGAATACATGCACTTAGTTAGACAAGGAAGAAAAAATTCAAGGATGCATCTTTGCTAAATCACCAACGTGTGGACGCGATCTATAGAATACTGATTCTTTAACTTTCTCAAATAGATAACTATTTTACATTATTCAAATCAAAACAAAACAAGAGATGAGCTGAACAACATTAGGTTCACGTCAAGTGCAAAGTGAATTCTAGAATTCTACAAATAAACCAGTTATATATAAGGAACCAACTATTTAATTTTTTGGAGTTTGGTAGAGGGTGGGGGATTTTCTCTCAAACCAGATTATTATCTTTACCGCAAGCTCAAGGATAATTTTATTTCAACCAATATAAGTTCTTTATTATACAAATTTCAGCAACAACAACAACAACAAAAATTTTAAAAAATGTTTTTTTAAGCTATTTGAGGGCCGGTTATTTTTTTCCCAAAAAGCTCAGGCCCTAACCCCCCGAAATTTAAGTGGCTGCTCCCTAACTACATAAAACAAGTATAATTTCTGGTATATAATCGAACTGAATGCCCTATGTATTTGCTTTCATAATGACATGGTACATATTTTCGAAAGTGAAGTGAAAAAAAAGTGATTAGAATTTGTTATAAAAATATTCAGAGCAACGTAATTTAAAAAAAGAAGTATAAGAAGAAGAAGAACAATCTAATTTACAACCATTAAAATAACATCTTTGCAGCCGTATTTACAACTTTGTAATTTCACAAAATATTCTGCATTATTATCTGAATTCCAGGTTCATTGTAAAACTTCAAAATGAACCAAGACTTTCTTAGGAGTGTAGGTGAAAGATTAGCCGTACAAGTAGAAAGGAAGTTTAAATTTAAATAAAGTTTGCATTTTTAATTTGTTATTTCTTTAATCGTTTCTTTTGTAAACGATCCCGTACCTACCAGACGTCATTTATGAGAGTACCCTTGCACTGTATTGTATCTGACCTAAATTTAGCAGTGTTAAGTATTGATAAATAGGAACACGGATTTCACGATTTGAACAAAGTCCTTTTATTACATAGCTATATTTAAACATTATACGTGGAAACATATAACACCGGTGTCATGCTGTAATCGTGAGACTCGTAATTGAGGGTCGCGGGTTTAATACCAGCCCAGGCCATCTCAGATCTGCTGCTTCTGTGTGTATTTTGGAAAGAGACTTGACTCCCATTTCCTCGGCATGATATAACCAGTAATGTGTTGAAAGTACTGTACCATTATAAACCAAGCAGACAACAAATGAACTGTTTAAATGGAAATCATTATGGAAATCCACCATGAAACCTTCATAGCATCTCATTACATCATCATTTCAATTAAAAGCACAAATGTGATAAACAAAACACAAGACGATACAGCTTTATATGGTTGAAACTCTGTCCATGTCAATATTCATAATCCAGAAACAAACTTTTGTCGATGATATGGAATGTGTACTGTAGGAGAATCGCCATATATATAGCAAAATGCAGTTTCAACCCAAATTGTCTTTCCTCAAACAGCGGTATTCATTGGTTTATATAAATTAGATTCATAATCACTACCTTGTTGTTTTGCTTCACGCCTTAGTTTTATCGTATAATTAATATATAATTTCGTCAATCTTATTTGTTTGCATTTCATTGTTCTGTGAATTTTCGTGATTTTTAATCCTAGCTGCGCATATAATTTTAGTATTCTATAATACAGAACATATTTTTCTTTATTTATTAGATTAGGTACTAGTGTGTTTACTCTACCAATTTATTTTCTATCTAAACAATTTTTTTGATAATCAGATAACCAACCATAGCTCACTTTGAGACCTTCAGGTGCTAATGGATAATTATTATTTGCATCCTGTAATTCTTTTGGAGATTTTAGATCAACTTCTAAAAGGTTATCATCAGCAGTATTTAATATTTCGTCAATATTTATTTTTTCTGGATTAATCCATTTGAATCCTTTATATGGAAGAGGTTGTGTCAAGGACCAGGAATATAATACATTTGCGTCGAGGTATAAAATACATGAAGATGACTTTGTTTTATCATAATCTGGCATATATTTATTATTTGCTTTTTGCATATCGTTTTCCTCTAACCATTGATATTGATTTTTCAAAAATAATGTTTATCAGTATCAGTAAGAAGTTTAAGATTTGATCCTGTATTTTATTTCAATAAATACATGATGATAATGATGCACTATTTATATACTATCATGGATCTGGCTTGTATGTTTTATCATAACTTCCTTAAAACTCTGGAACATATCATCAAGAAATAATAGATCAGTTTATAAATATAAATCATAATAATCTCCAAAATTTGTGCAGCCAAATTTATCTTAAAACCTATTTACCATTAGCATAATCATAATCGGATATGTCGTCCTTTCTTATAATTGATTCTAAAATCCTTTCGCTCAGATAATTTGTTTGTTTTGGTTTTTGTTTTAAAATTTTCAAAGCTGTCTATATATGTATATGTGTAAATACACTTCTTTCGTAATAATGAAAAATCATAATTGTTTTTTTTTTTCTTTTTTTTTTGCAAACGTTGGTTATTTTAAAATCATCATCTTTCACAGATTTACTTATATTGTCAAATCCACTCATACTAAACTTCATGCTATGAATTATAGTATGCTATCCAATAGAAAAGTCATATATTGTTCCATATTTTTAGCTGTGCGGTTTTTTTTTTTTTTTTGATTCTTTTGCGATTTAATTCATGAATGATGTCCGTCATATTCACGTAAATTATGTAAAATAACATGAATTTTTGTTTTATACGGAATCCTTTTTAATCTTAAATTACATTTGTTGTGTGCTGCTCAACGATATTTTCCACTTATATGGCACTGATCTCTTAGTTTGTAATTATTAAATTAGTTTTCACTTATGTAACAATGTGTTTTAGATTGATATTGTTGTTATATTCTCTTCTCTCATTATACTTTCTGCTGGTTGTTTGATAAACATACTGATAGTTTATGTTGAATATTCAATATGTTTCATAAACGTTTCAATAACATTTTACCTCTGTACGTTTTATGCACATTATTTCTTCATTACTTCGTACTAAGATATAACAACTACAGCAAGGTATATGTTTTGCAATTATTTGTTTTATTACCTGCATTTTATTTTTCATTAGGTGTCTCTCAAAATCAACATATATTACAAATGGAACAGGCATTTTGTTTTGATAACTTTAAAAATAAAATAAATTATGTTTTTTATCAGGACATGACTTGCTTAATTGATTTCTTTCAATATGAATATCTAGTAAATATTCTTTAACAAACAAATTTAGGAAATGCAGACAAGCATATTGTGTATACTCACTTAATGAATATTTTGTGTAATAATCTGGAAATATTTTTTGTCCATACATAGTGGTAGTTTGATTCTTCTTTAATTACTTTGAGATTAATAACGAACTAATCTTTTTCACATTTTTTTTTTATCTTTACTTATGTATAATGGATATAAACTAATGTCTATCCATAAACATTAACAGGTAGATTGTTTAATTTTCAAATTTAATAATATCCTAAATCTATGCTGGAAATTCAATTTTATCAAACTTAAGTTCTTTACAAAACCACAGGCTGTATTTCGTTGTTCTTTGTGAATCTTTTTCTTGAAGATGTAATGATGATACAACAGACCATTCAAATCAACGATTATCTTTTTTTCATCATATTTATTCATAATTGTGTATTTTGTATTTTTATCTCTAATGTTATTTATGATGATCCAGGAAATGGTGCGTATTTCGATATATCTATATTTAAAAATAAAATAACAGAAACAGTCCAGTTACAACCTAGTTCACAATAATCAGCAATTTTCTTATCAACTTGATAACAATGCAGTATCGGTCTCACTATCATCCAAAAGAGCAGTCATTGGGCTTGATATATGCACCTAAATTTCATCACCGTTCTCTTTTTTAAACTGAATTTTGTATCATATTTTTGTATTTGTTTAATTTCTAAAGATCTCTTGTATTGCTTTTTCTAATTCAGGCTTATAGAATGTACCATCACTTTCTTCACCTTTTAAATCTGCTATTTTAGAAACAATGGTGTTAGTATATGTTATATTTATTATTCTTTAAAAAAAATGCTTTCTGTTCAATTTGAAGTATGTCTTTCATCAAATTTATATTTGTGTCTTCGATATTCTTACTATGTCACCTACTTTTTAATTTGCTTTTTTTCTATAAAATCGTAATCGCCATATATATCCATACAACAATTTGCGGCGTTGAGTGAACTTTCTTATTATGGGCTTACGTAATTATTCAGCTGGTTCTGTCGTCCATGTCAACACCTCAGTCTATGCTTTTATTTGCGTAAGCCTAACTTATGCTTACGCTTTATGATTGTTTTGACAATTATTTTTTGGTTGCTTTTTCTGGTACTGTTTTACCTATATGCCTGTCTAACTCATATATCATTACTTTATCACATTGTGATTTAGGGATAATACTACTATAACAATAATCGTGTATTTTACATATAGCATCTAGTTTTTTTAACTGGGAATCCATTATCTAAGGGGTTTTCAGATCCACAATATTGATAACCTGGTAATGTTAAACTTTGTTTTGAGTAATAAAGGTAAACGTTGTTCATGTATATCTCTTTTACTACGTATAGTTTTTAATGGCAACAATTTTGTTTTTCTTGTTCCACACATTGAACACACTCCTTTCATAATTTATTTATCATTCTTTGTTTGACTAAGAACCACGTATTCTGTATCAGTATTTGTTTTAATGTTGTTTTGCACTTCAAACAGTATGAATTCCTGTATTATCTAATTATGATATATTGAAATTACTTGGTTGTGATGTTTTTTTATTGCCATTTTTCAAACTCTCATAGACCAGACACCCAAGAAGGATATTCTGGTTATTCAAGGAGACTGGAATGCTAAGGTAGAAGAAGACGCACAAGCAGACTGGCGAGAACAGATCTTCAATCTTAGAATCCTCTGTGAAAAATATCTCCAGCATCAACAGAACCTCTATCTGTGGTCCATACTGTAATAAGCAGATCAATGAGAGATGACTCAAGCTCCTGGACTTCGCCACATACAATAACCTAGTGCTAACGAACACCCTTGGCCCCCACAAACTATCCAGAAGATGGACTTGGCACAGCCCAGACGGAAAACATCACAACCAGATTGACTACATCTTGGTGAGAAAGCGCTTCCGGTCTAGCGTAAACATTGCCAGAACACGCAGCTTCCTAGGAGCTGATATAGGAAGCGACCATGGCTTGCTGATGATGACTATCAAACTGCGTCTGATGAAGACCAATAAGCCAAGACAAGTTAGGATCAGGCTCGACATTGAAAAACTTAAAGATCCAAGGGTGGCAAATTTGCACCACTTACAATTCTGGGACATGAAGAAATAAACCTAGACTCCTTGATCATCACCTTCAACAAGGCAGTAATAGACACATCCGGAGAGATCCTAGGCAAGCATCGTAGAATAAAGAAACCTTGGGTCACAGCAGATATCCTCGACCTCTGCGATGTGAGGAGAAAACTGAAGAGTAAGCGAGGATACCATGAAGGAGCACAAAAATACAATGAGATTAACAACAAGATTAAGAAGAGCATAAAGAAAGCAAAAGAAAGCTGGTTAGAGGACCAATGCAAGGACGTCGAGAAAAGCCTGAACCAGAATGACAGTAAAAGGGCATACCATTTGGTGAAACACCTGACAACAGAGAAACAAGGGAGATCTAATACGATTCAGGACAAGGCTGATAAGAGTCTGACAGAAAACCAAGACATTCTTAACAGATGGACGGAATACTGTTCGGAGCTTTACAACCAGGAGACTTCTGGAGACCAAGCTGTACTAAACGTACTACTGACCACAACAGAGGTTGACCAACCGATCCTCAGGGACGGAGTAGAAACTGCAGTAAAGGCACTAAAGAAGGGGAAGTCAGCTGGGGTAGACAATATACCAGCAGAACTTGTTCAAGCATAAGGAACTTCCATGATAGATGTCCTCTCAACAATCTGCAACCAAATCTGGCAAACAGGAGAATGGCCCACCCCATAAACCCAGAGTCTGATCGTGACTCTTCCTAAAAATGAGAATCTACAACTGTACCAGAACTACCGAACAATCAGTCTCATCAGTCACCCAAGCAAGGTTATGCTTAAGACCATCCTCAACAGACTGAAACCCAAAGCAGAGCACATTATTGCGGAAGAACAGGCAGGTTTCAGAGCAGGACGTAGCACTACAGAACTGATTTTCAGTCTTAGAATCCTCTGTGAAAAATATTGCCAGCATCAACAGAACCTCTATCATGTCTTCATTGACTTCAAGAAGGCTTTCGACAAGGCATTGCATGCAGCCTTATGGGCCACCATGCGGATATACAACATAAACGCAAAACTAATCTGCACTATAGAAACCCTGTATGACAAGGCGACTAGTACAGTTCTCGTCAATGGCAACATAGGAGACTGGTTCAGAACCACAGTCGGAGTCAGACAGGGGCGCCTTCTCTCAACCACTCTCTTCAACATCTACCTGGAAAGGATCATGTCTGACGCCTTTGAAGACCATGAGGGCAGTGTCAGTGTTGGAGGCAGAGCAATCACCAACCTGAACTTCGCTGATGATATCGATGGCTTAGCACTAGATGAAGAAAAAATGGAAACCTTAGTGAACCGTCTCAATCAAGCATCACTAAGATATGGGATGGAGATCAACGCTGAAAAGACAAACCTAATGACAAACAACCCGAGTGGCATCCAAAAGGAAATAAGAGTGAATGTACAGGAGCTGGGCACAGTAACAAGCTTCAAGTACCTAGGTGCTATCGCCTCTGATGAAGGTTCAAAACTTGAAGTTCTTTCCAGGATTGCGCAGACAACAGCTGCTCTTTCTAGGCTGAAGCCTATTTGGAAAGACAGCAACATCACGCTTGGGTCCAATATCAAGCTTATGTGCTCCCTCGTCATGTCCATATTCCTATATGCATGTGAGACATGGACCCTAACAGCAGAATTAGAGAGAAGAATCCATGCCTTAGAGATGAGATGTTATCGAAGGATCCTGAAAATATCATACTTAGACCACGTCTCCAATGCGGAGGTGCTCACTAAAATCTAAGGTGCAATTGAACCTTATGAAGACATGCTCACCACTGTAAAGAAACGCAAACTAAGATGGTATGGTCACGTCTCACGCTCAACTGGCCTGTCAAAGACAATCCTACAGGGCACAGTGAGAGGAAAGAGAAAAAGAGGCAGACCGAAGAAGATATGGGAAGACAATATCAAAGAGTGGACAGGCATGGACTTTGCAAAGTCTCAGAGAACAGTGGAGAACAGGGCAAAATCAAGAGAAATTGTCGCAAAGTCATCAGTGGCGCCCCTACGACCAGCAAGGTTACGGGAGAAATGAAATGAAAAAAATGAAATATTTGAGAAAGCCTGAGATTTACGATCGCGTCCTAGAGTTCAGTGCTTTTGTAAATAATTTAGTCCTTTGGCAAATAGCTATCTTGTATGTATTCTTTCTTGTCGTGTAAGAACGGACATGTTCAATTTAAAGATATAAATCTTTGATATAACTTTGATCTTTACCAGGAAGTTTTAACTCACAAGCCGAACACGTGCGTACCTGATATTATGACCGGAATTGTTTATGCTGAAAATTTAAAACCATTCAGCACCTCTTTAAATTATGTCTATCTTATTTATTATGATGCTAAAAGTTGCAAATATTCACAAGTATTGTCTAGCATGTGGAATGGATCGATAAACAAATAGATTGGTATACTATAACTTCTTCCTTACCATATCCACATATGTCAACTCCAACTTCTAGTATCCGTCACGTCGTGCATTTACAAGAAAATCATATTTTATTTATAAACCATATTCATTTGCTTCAATTTTGTTAGACGCCCTTGAAAAGTTTGCTGCTGGTATATAGAGAAAAGGTCATGGTTTTCAAAGTCTCCAACGCCGAGTTCTAATATCCATGACCATGTTGGATTGATGACTCTTTGCTTGCAAGCGATGACCATTTAGTAAGAATGTAATCGGTCTTTCTTACCATTTGCTAATTATTCAGCACGCAATATGAAGTACTAATATAGAACTTTTTTAAATCGAAGTAAAACGAATTTTAAAATAAATAAATTAATAAATAAATGGAAATAGAGCAGTCGAAAGAACATAGGGATCTAATAACATCACCTGCAGTGGTAGTTCGTCTTCTGGATTTTATCTTTGTCACAATTTTATCTTCATTCCTGTAATCCGTCTCTCCTTTCTACCTTTTGTCTTCAAACTGAAATTACAGACCAATTTCATTTAAGTATCACGTGCATATAGAGGTGTTATGCACTGGTCTGACCTTCATTATTGTAGGTCATGAGAACAAGGAAGATTCCTGCAGTAAATTGGGTGCCGAATTCTGTACAATATTGATCCCCGGGGAGTCTACATGTTTACACACGTGTTAATGAGTGTTGCCAACATTAATCTATGTTCAATAGCAAAAAGCAACCCTTTTGTGTCGGCATTTCATATTTTACTTGATCGCATTTTGAAATTCTACGATTGGCAGTATATGTAGCTTGTTGAAGCTGCAATATCAATTATAATGAGTACTTTTATAAAATAGTTTCTATTGGGAGTCAACCCCCATCTCGCCCAATCTCTGTCAACTACAGTCAAAATCTTTTATTTCAATGTCATGGCCAATAACAGGTAAACTGTAAATATAATACTTTGAAACAAATGTTTGGGAGGCTGAAACTAAAGCTGTTCATCGTGATAAAAGGTCGCACACTACTATTTCAGAAGACTACAACACTTAGTCGGGATACGATACAAAAAGCTACACATTGATTGTTAAACAAAATACAATTCTAATTTAACATTTATATATTTTTCTAACTCGGCATTCGGAGCCAGGAAACAATTTTCAAAACCTATTGTCGTCATTTTTTAATATAGAATAAAGTGCAAATTATGTGTGGTATGTATTTTTCGGGGCCCTCTTTATGTCAGGAGAAAAATATAACTGAGGTCCATCTGATCCCACACTTCTTTTTTATACTGAAACTCGTCTCCACTGATAGTCAGCACGGCGTATAAGCTTCATGCCGGTACCACTCGACGATGAGGTGTTTTCAATGGACTAAATCCTGTCAATTCTTGTTTGGATAAATCCAGTAAACTTTGTAACACGTCTCTTCTGTCTTGGACTTTGATTTTAGGTGAGGCCATTTTTTTAGCTCCAGCCACAGTGGCTAAAGCAGCCGAAGTAGACGCCATCGGAGAAGAAGTGACTTTCGAAATAGGTTTGTATTTCTGCATCAAATTAGGAAACACGGGTCTTAAATCAGATTTGGGAGGCATCATCATGAAGGGTGAAGAAGAAGAAGAGGCCGGAGGAGGAGACACGGTCACGGCGCTGCGTGGCTTTCGGGAGTACGTGCGAGTCCTATCAGTAGTACCTCTCTTTCTGGCAGATGTTGTTTGTTTTGTTTTGTTTTGTTGCTTTGTTTTTTTGTGGGGGGGGGGGTGTTTTGTTTTGTTTTTGTTTTTTCTTTTGTTTTCTTGGACGAGCTTTTCTTCTTGGGGTTTTTCTTTTTCTGTGTGTTGTGTTTTATATGTGGCTGTCTTTTAGGGGATTTTGGGGGGATTTTTTCTTCTTGGTTTTGGCCTGGGCATAAGAATCCCATTTCAAAAGAGAACGAGGAATGAAACCTCTTAAAGAACCACTGCCACCAGGTTTGAAAATAATTTGTTTTTTAGTTTGTAGGCTGATTTTTTGGATCTGCCAGTTGTGACAACGCACTTTTATGTTTTTAAAAAAAAAGCGTTGGGTTTGATGGGGTATGTGAATGGTGCCTTGAAGTAATTGATGTGCTGTCAAAGTAAACCATCTTAAGATTTCTTTTAGATTGGCTTCTAACAAATGTGCACGGACTTGTGCATTTGTTTTGCGACGAATGCCATACAGGGCACGAATCAATTTGGCACGAGGATGAGATTTAAAGGAAGTCATCTTGAAGACTGTTGGAAAGAAAAGACGTGCTGGATGTTGTTATAGTTTTTATTCGGAGAATTGCCAAAGGGGACGTGTAAATGACAGGAACTCCTTCTTCACACCAATAGTGAAACAAACTGGTACGATATCTTGAATAATCAGGAGTGGTGGGTTTTAAATCGATGAGTAAATGCGCATGAGGTGTTTGAGTGGCATCGTCGTACTCATAATTCACCCAAGGAGTTTCTAACTGTTTGGCTAACACTTGCATTTGAGATTTGTCTCTGGGACTTTAAACAAGCCCACATAATGGGCATTGAGATTAATGGTACGATGGGCTTTACCTTGTTGAAATAAATTTTGAGTAATGTAAATGATACTGGCATTATGATAATGTCCTTTTCGTGTAAACCAAAGTTTAACTTCTTCTTCGTCTTCTCCTAACATCGAAGATGACCAGATGTGTTTGACTAAAGTCAGACACGATCCCATCGTCTTCGCGAGGAATGCCTTCTACAAACGAAATGGATTCTCCATGACTTTCTTTGAGTAAGGTCAAAGACGATTGCCACCCTTTGTAGCATCACACGATACGTTGAGCGGGACGATCAAGCAAATGGGAATTGTGTTCGATGAAACGTTTGACAAATTCAGTTTTGCCTGAAACACTGGATCCAGCAATCAACATGTTAAATGGATGGCGCAGATACAAAGCTTCCTTACTTTGTCGATCTAACTTTCCCTCAATCACTTTGAGAACAAAAGATGAGGAATAGAAGGAAGATGATGCAGCCATGATTATGAAATGGAGAATTTTGAGAGGAGCATGAAAGACACAAGATATTTTATACATTTCATACACGTTTAATGTTTTAAAACGTCAAACAAAACATATGTACATGTCCAGAATTAAAACACGAAAACACATAAAGCAAAAATGAGTCTGTACATCAATGCGGCACACAATAAAAGAACCAAATCTGTATATAAACAAGTCAGTGTATAACAATAATCTCGATGGATGTGTGTCTCATGCAATCGACGTACACGCACTGGTGTTCTTGTCTCTGTGGAATTTAGTGTCTCTAATTTCTCCAGCTGAAAGGTCCTGTCTGCCTCAGACGTATCGATTTGTACGACGGTATTGTCGTGAACTTGTACTTGGTGTTCCTATGTGTCAGGTTCTTCTTCTACCACTGTTTCTAAAATGGTTTCTAATGTCACTTTTTACTTTGGTTCTAAGTTCACTTTTTCTTTTCCTGGATGAGTATTGATCCCCAAGGTCTTTGGCATATTGTGCTACTTTTTTTAGCAAGTAACGAAACCAAAACATTTCCAGTCACGTACATCTTTCCAATCGTTAATTTGTTGGTATAACCAACTAGCGATACACACTTCTTGGTAAGTATGAAGTGTGGATAATGTTTGACAAATGTCTTCTTCATATGTAGCTTCACAACTTGTTTTCATCACGATTTTCAACACTCGGAGCACAATTGGTCTTTCGTGCACCGATAAAGTATGGATCGTCATGTCTTTGTTGCATGCACTGTTCATAAAAGATAGTCCACAACGAATTTCCTGGGAAATGATATCCAAGAAAAGTAGTCAATAACACACACACACCAGATATAGTCCAAAATTCAATGGAAACAGTTCATTTATCAGTAGTCTGTAATCCTCTAAGGTTTGAGCACTATCATTGACTTCCTTCCACGGAATTCGTTCCAAGACTGAAGACAACGGTCGTGGCATGGTAAGCTTTTATATCCAGGTTCACAAGTTTTGTATCTTTGGTGACAGTCTACCCCAAGGAATCTGTGATAGTCTCTCCCAAGAATCAGTCTTCTTATACTGTGGAAATAACAATAGTTTAAAAATCGAGCAATGATTTTGAGTTTGCGTTTCACTTGTATCTTAACTAACTCTCTGTAAATGCGTTCTCGCGGCTCCAAAGACAGATTCTGAATGTGCTCCTCTAAACTAGCCATTCACAGGCACGTCATCACGTCTTTCTTTTTGATGCAATAGTGATACGTTTACCAAATGGAATCCGGTGGTAAAGGATATTCTTTCAAAGTTTTTGTATTTCTGTAAGTCATGTTTTTCCTGAACGTCGTCTTAAGGAATTCTGTGTAACACATTCACGTTGTAGGTATATGTCATGGCATCCAAAGTCTTCGTTATGGATATGGGCCATTATTCAAAGTCTGACCATTTGAACACTTTCAAACTAATCAGTATTTGTATACCATTCAGGTACCAATAGTTAAAACGTTATGTTGTAAGGGATGTAATTGTTCTTTGCGTTTCACTTGTATCTGGACCAACTCTTTGTAAATGCGTTCTCGCAGCTCAGGAGGCAAACGACGAATCTGCTTTTCTAAAGTATCCGATATATTACTTCTTTGAACCGACCAAAGGAAGGTAGTGACAGCGCGGAGACCATATGGCATGTTCCAAGTAAGCTGAGTCTTTGTACTCCCATTCGTGAAGTGTCATACCACAGCTGAAACACTGGATTTGATCTCCTTCTCCCAAGAAGACAAATCCGGCTCTGGCTAAAGCTTTGGGAGTAGGTCCTTCCAGATATTTAGGCCATTTATCTTTGAACGCCACTACTCGACTTTCAAAGTCAAAATAGCTAGGCAAAGTCACAGTTAACTTGTCTTCAGCGTATGGATGGAATCCGCAGGGAGGTACACGCTTAGCATTACATTGACCAGTAAAGCAGAAATGGCGTCGTGTTGCATCGTTTTCGCTAGTGGAACGGTAAGGCACACGAACGGCATCGCTTTCGATGGTCACAGAAGAGCGGCAAGGTCGTGCTTCATCGCTGAGATCAAAGCGTACGGCATCCCTCTCATTGCAGGGCACAGCATTGCACTCGAGTTAATGAATGATCGAACTTGGGGTCCACAGTAGGTCCGTCACTCTGTGTCTGTGTCGAGTTCGTCAGCATCGGTGCCAGTGTACTGGTCTCCACGTTGAACTTGAAGTTCAAAGTGAGTTCCTCACTCAGTGACTGTGTGGAGTTATTATTCAACTTCTTGCTAGGTCAACATTTGTATTCACAATGAATTGTTGGTCTTGGAAGTTTTCCCTTTTTTATACTGGAGCTCAGGGTCCATACCGTAAAGTGTTGTGGTTTGGAAGTCGCACTCGTTTCTGGCAGACAATTTGATAGACTTTTTCTAAAGAGCGACTGACTATTTGGTGATTTGGTAAACGTGCAATTTTGTGGGGCTCTAATGTTTTCACTCGAAAGTCTTGATCTTGCCCGAACTGTAAAGTTTCCTTCAAAACATCAAAGTTGACTCGTTGACTCTCTAGATAATTCAGTGTCAATCCTTTGACTTTGCATTTGGTATGAAGTTGGCCTTGTCGATCTCTGTATTGGTAACCGTAATGTTTAGGGCCACCACTGGCAAAACTGATAATCGTATCTTGTGGGTGCTCGTCAGTCAATGCCCCTAAACGATTCCATTCGATGGTTGGGTGTTGGCTACCAGGGCAATGGATGTGCATTCAACTGTCAGTGTCAAATTGCAGGACTCGATCTCCCAAAAGTTCCAAGGCCTCATACAATTTTAAGCGAGCATTGGCTGTCACGTAGGCTGCAATGACGACATTGCTAAAGTCGTCGGGGAGTACAAATGTTGGCTCTTCTTCGTAATTGACCAAGATCAAATTTTTACGGATGATTTCCAAGTGTTTCATCAGTTTTCCTTTGTCGTCCACCAGTTTAAAGTAGCGACTTGGATCTGCCAAGTATTCCGTCTTGGGCAATCTCGGACGTTGTGCCAATTTTCCACACAAACAACTAAACACGACTTTGGCAACGATATTCTTCCTTCGTTCTTCTCTATGTCTTCCAAAGTGATGCCTTATACAGAACGGTACCGTTCCTAGAATTTGGCTTTGTCTTCTGGCGTCTGACACCAAGAGGGATAGCCACTGGCTTCTTGGTTCAGTTTCAGATATTCGTTGACGTAGAGAAAATGCCTGGATTCGAGGAGTCGTCTTTTTAGTATTGTTCGGTGGTAGGAGAGTGCCATATTTCGTACACTTTTAACAAGCGGTATCCCCGATCCAGAGCCCGAAACAATTCGACACTCACCCACGTTTCTGTCAGAGCGCGTTCTTCCTCCATGTAGTTGCAAGGGTGGACTTGATTACATGTTTCAGCACACGTACGGCATAAAGGAAACATCAGTTTTCCTTGGCAATGATGGGGTAAGACAGGATGATACAAATTTGTCGTGGATAAGACTTTACATTTCATCAGTCCTTCGTATTGACGAATGTGTTCCACGTTAATGTGTTCTGTCGGGATTTCAGCGTGCCCACTAGGGAATCGAGCATATTTGCACACCAAAGGATACAACGAACACACAGCGATGTATTTGATTTCTTCTCCTTGAGATTGTCGACAGCAAGCGTGTGGCAATGGTTCGTCCTCCAAACAAACTGTTGTGTGGGTCCAAAGGTTCGATGTCGACCACGTCGTAACTTTCGGCAATGCGTCTAAATTCTGAATCGGTTTTGAAATGTCGATCATACTCGTGCTCCCACATTTCTATCACTTGGTATCCTTGACTTTTTAACTTCAGGCGGCGTTGGTATGTGTGTTCGTACAAGTCTTCCATGGTGACCCCTGTTAAAGGATATTTTAGGTCTCATTGAGGAAAATAGGCAGGGCATCCGTGAAATAAACATCCCTGAAATTCGTACACCATCTGTTGGTTTTCTAAATCCCAGCCATTCCCAGAAAGACTTCCAATTTTCTTTTCTCCCCCGTTTCTCGCATGCTGTATCCATTTGTCTCCCCTTTCACACAAGTAATGGAGCCAACGCAATGCTTTGGCAGAGTATTGACGGCTGACCGAGAGATAAGTGTTAGGGGATATGATGCCTAGTTGGTTCTTGGCCATGAATTATTTTTGGTAGACTAATCCACACGCTTTGGCCAGGATACAAGCCAGGATACAAGCTTCCTTCATTGGATCGACTTCTCCGTGATCCAGAAATAACTGTCGAAACAGATGGACAATACTCTAGCATTTCTTCTTGAAAGTCAAACGGGTCTGCAGCATGAGTGTGGCACAAAGCGTAGAAGCCTTCTCGGTGTTCGGTGTGCATCCCATCGGGGTCGTAATAGTTAACGTCAGGCAACTGCTGGAACACAATGTGCTGATTGGCTTCGGTGTTGAAAAGTTGGAAAAATACCCTTTGGACATTTCTGTCATTCCAAACGTTTTAAGCATTCGACACAAAGGCATGCCCAAATAACTCATGGAATCTTTGAATTGTACTTGTCCCACTCTCATGTAGATGAGTTTGGCTTCGTTCATGGTGACTTGGGGGCATTCGGTGCCTTGTTATGAATAATATTTCAACAGAAATTGTCCATCGTATCCGAGAAATTGTGAGCCATGACTGTAGCATATCGATGACAGTCCCCGTAACGTTGGATGTCCTCTTCGCTCCAAGTGTTGTCTGTAGGGTCTAAAATCCATTCGGCGAAGTCGGCAAGAGTGCGGGATCCTCGAAAGATTCGTTCACGTCCTTCTGGAACCTTACTACAATTGGGACAATGAAAATAGATAGGTTCTTATATGCACTTCTCACAAACCCGATGAGCGACGCAGAGATTAGGGATGTGATTACCCGTCTCTTGCGTACATTAAAAGTCATAAAAGATAAAATTCACTTGTGTCTTGTTCTTCTTGTGCTGATCACACTTTAAATGTTTCTCCAGTTCATTGGCATATGTTTGAATGTAACATTGATGTTCAAAGTCTACTATTTGGTCACAAGACGGCATATTTTCTTTCCTGGACAAACGTGTGCCTTGGGGTTATTGGTGCGAATAAGCTATTCACGCATGAGCACAATCTCAATAAGTCACAAGCACTTTTCTGCTGGTGAACTTGTTTCATGCGATGTTGTTCGTAACAAGAGAAACTGATAAAGGTTAGTTGTCAAGAAGAGCAATGAATATATTCTTCGGGAATGCACGGCTTGGAAGCTAAACAACCCCGACATCTCTCTCCGCAATTAATGTGTTCTTCCCGACTACAAATTATTTGGTCACATTTCTCACGGTAGTTAGAGTATCCAAGAAATCCTGTGATACTGGTGATGTCATCGAAATGCTCTTGTTGATGATAGACGTTAATGCATTTTCCCTCGGGGAAATCGGGTCCTCAAAACACCAGAGCTCCGAGAACCACTAGAGGGTATACTTTCAAGTTATAACGAGGAACCAAGACGTCTTGAAGTTTTTGCATTAAAGAAATGCCACACACGGTCTCTTTAGATATGCCTGTTTTATGTTACAGGATTTATTCTTCTTTTCGTTGTTTGGCACTGTCCGATTGTTGAATGCTCTGCCATACTTTTTGCCATTCTGCGGTCTCGTTTTTGTCGGCATACGTGCGCCCCACGACGATGGCATGGGCTAAGCACATCTGGTCTTGGGAATTGTCAATTTGCACGATACTACGTTTGCTACTGCGAATGTCGTCCACCGATAACACTTTGCGTCGTCCGCTGCCTCTAGGAGGTGAAACGTGGGTCATGTGAAGTGTAGCTTTTCCATCGGTGATGGTAAATTCATCATTGGATTCTTGAACGTGTTCAATTTTGTCCATGACTTTAGACGGTGTTAATTCTGCCGGGGTACTACACACAATCCAGACAGGAGACCTCAAACTGTCGTGATGAATGGGAAGTCTCAAACGATCGTCCTCTTTCGCTTGGCATTGTCGTTTCAATGTCTGTAACAAGGAATCCCACAAATCGGGAGTTACGGAACGACTTTCTGTTTTAGTGGCTCTGTACTATCTTGGCCATGTGGAGGTAGAGGGTGTTGTTTCAGGCTCAGTCATATCCTCTTCAAAATCACTGGCATGCACTTGGGCTAACACTTAAGCTAGCGGCGTATGAGGCGGTACGGAAGGTCGCCGTCGTTGCCTCTTAGTTTCTTCTCCTGGTTTCTCGCTGAAATTGTGTGATCGTTTCACCTTGATTGCAAACTTTGATTTTTAGAGAGAGAGCTTTTAACCCTCAGAGTAACTATTAGTTATTCAACTTTCAAGCTGTAAAGATAGAAGAGTCAGAAAAGCTTACCCTTCTGGTCAGAGATTTAGTAACACGAAACTGACTGTTGTCATCAGAAATTTAGAGAGAGTCATTGGAAAGTATACCACTTTTTCCAATGTTACGGCTAGGGGTAATGTAGCAAAAGAAAAGACTCAAACAAGCTTTCAAGATTTAAAATACAAATATTTAATTTCCGAAAATATTAAAATATTTTAACAAACAATCAAAGTGAAAGAATTAAAAATAACTTACAGTATAGAATATCATTAAAAGTGATAAATTGTTCTAAAGTTCACTGATCCGGAAGTTAATCCAAATATTCCGAATGAAGTAGGTTCCGAATGAAACCTTCACTGTACTGATGTACTAATAAGAATCAGTTATATCCAAGTGTTATAAATTCCAAATAGTCCTTGTGAATATGGAATATCACAAGTTCTAGAAATGTTTCCGATAATCCACGGAGCTGTATAATTATTAAAGTTTAAGAAACAGTACTTAATCCAGAATGTAGTGTATAATGATATATATATATATATATATATATATATATATATATATATATATATATATATCATTTAAGCAAAATATCCGCACACAAAATGAACCAAATTCGTTTATGACCTCTCAGGCTGACAAACTATGCTAGGAATGCCTAAACACATCAATACATCCTATTATATAGCTTCTGACTGCGCAAAACAGAATAAGGAAAAACCAATTTAAACTGTATTGCGACTTAAAAACAATTTAATCCTTCTAGATTACAACCCTCTCCGAACCAATCAGAAACTAGGTTATGCGTGACACCGCTAAAGTACCTATGCACTAACGTTATTACCAGTCAAAAAATTATTGACTCTAAATTGAATCATAGAATCGAGGTCAGAAGTTCAACCCTCACGCGCTAAATCACGTGATATACTAATGCTACAAGAGACAATATATCTCAAGTCCAATGTACACAAGTCACATTAAAATACCGTATATGTACCTTCTGCAAGACGACAGCTGTTAGACTATTGTGCAGAGATCATAAAACTATACCATTATTTAAAAACGAAATAATACATAATCCCGTAGCACCAATAAGACTAAGGACTACTACTCTCGAGATAAAAGTCAATATACTTGCTATATCTGCCAGAAGAAAGGACATTGGGCTCCAGAATGTCCACAACGTCAAAGCCAAGGAAAAGAAAAGAGAGACGAAGGTAAAGATACCTGTTATCATTGTCAAGAAAAAGGACATTAGTCATCAGAGTGCCCTAAGAAAAAAGAAAATAAGGAGAAGCGAGAGGAGACAAATAGCTCTTCAGAAACAGAAGAAGAACCCATCCCCGTCAAGAAAGGTAAGAAATCAAGACGACTGGAAGACAGTGAAGAGGAAGAAGAACCCATGCCCGTGAAAAAATTCAAGAAAAGAGACAGACAGTGAAAGAAATTGAACTTTAGTGATGTGTTATGACATTTTTTATTGTGATTTTAAAACAGAATATACCAAGAGAAAGAAGTAAGTGTCTCTCTGTCTTGATTTGTTTTATAAAGAAACTCACACGCACTCATACACAATCAAACGATGGAATTTAAGTTTTACTTCGTTTGGCAATTTGATTTCTTTTCTAAGATATGTGGGTGGCCCTAAAAAGGACCGTTTGGGTGTTGTTGTTTTTTTTTCTTTTCTTTCAACAAACTCATGGACTTGACATGATGAGCTTTAACTGCCTTAATCCCTTTCCGCATCCAAGTCATACTCCTGTTGTTGCTGTTGATGCTGGTTTGGTAGTAGTAGTCAAAGGTGGTGGCATCTCAGTAGTAGTGAGAGTGGATGATATAATGGGTTTAGAAAGCTTAGCCCGTGAAGGTCTCATTCTCTTGGGTTGTGTTAAGGAAGTCTGATAATTTTGTCTCAGATACTTTAACTCCACCAAAATGTCTTGCAGTAGACAAACAGTTTTGTTTTCACTACTCCCTTCGTTCTGTCCTTCACGCTTCAAAGTTTTCTGCTTCTCTTCTTCTTCTTCTTGTTTACTTCTTTCCTCTTGTTGTTGTTGTTTTTGTTGTTGTTGTTCATGTTGTTGTTGAAGAAGAAGAAGAAATATATCTTCCGTTTTTTCTGCCTTTGCAAAAAGTTTCCAGTTGTTCCTTCTGCCTCTTTCTAAAATCATCCGCCAGGGGTAATGAACGTGGTACTACCGTCGTCGCAGGCAAATATTCTTGCGAAGACAGAAAATCCACGAAATCCAAATTAAAGTCATCCTCTTCTGGAGGAATGCTAGTGACCGCTGCATTCGTCGTCGGACTCTCACTCCGAGTATACGAGGTCTCCGTAGCAGGAACACTCCAATACATTGTCTTCATTTTATCAGTCATACTCAAACTATGCCGTAATGCTACACCGTACAAACACTGTGACGCCTATATACTGAAGGTTACGTCACACCCCCGCTCTCTTCTGATTGGAAGAGAGACCATACATTTTGTAACGCGCATTTGGATTAATGGGCCATTTCGATCCGTTTCGATCCGATCTTTGGCTATATATCCCAGCGTTTTGTTACATGGTTTCACCTGTTCTCAAGACAAGATGTATACTACTGTAGAAGCATCAAGCATCGTGCCTGGCGTGCTCTTCAACCCGCACTACCCCATATATGTCAAAGCATCAATGGCTATTACCAAGATTACGGCTATTTGGAAGAGAAGAATTTATGTGGAGAGACAAGGGTCTCTAAAGAGAATCTTAATCGATGACCTGAAGTGCGAAGAAGTTTGAGGAGCAGAAGACCTGTGAAGATGTGTGATATGTGTTAACTACCTTTGGTTAACAACCCCAACGGCCCTTTTCAGGGCCACTCACATTTCTTAGAAAAGAAATTTAAAAATTGCCAATGTTTTTTTCTATATGTTTTGTGTTTGTTTGTCTATGTGTATATTCTGTCCTATAAACATTTTTGACCCTATAAACACTTTTGACCCCCAAGTGCCTCTCCATGTTAATTTCCTGTATGACCACAAGTGCCTCTTTTGACCCCCAGTTCCCTCATATAACTACTGTTGAGCAGTTATTTGAGACATAGTTAGTTGCCTTCAAGGTTTTATGACTGGAATGGAGACAGACGAACTGCAGCCATTTACTATTTATGGCAGCGTTCCAGGAGATATCAATCAATGTAATTCTATCCTTTATTTAGTAATTGCAACACTTTGTTGCAGGCGATTTGATGCTTTGCATCAATGTTATCTGGTAAATGCTTATAAATGATTGTCGATAATAAAAATGTTAAACATTACCTAGTGCCAGGCTAGCCCTATGTTGAGATCAGCTGGCGATTTGTCCGACTCAGGTTTAAACAGCAATACTTCTCCCATGAGATCGTGTAAATATAAAAATACACAAACAAATCAATCAGTGTGACATGTGTAAATTTGATAAATAAAATGTACATCTGGATATGATGATTGACCCCTTTGTATCCCTCTAATTGTGCATATATTACCTGGAACGTTTACTGACCATTGACACAACCAGTAAGATAAGATTTATTTATAGTCGGCATGATTAAAAACAGCAATTAAACAGAAGCTCTGATGATCTTTTATCTAGATTATATAAAACAATAAAAACATTAAATCAACGTGATTTAAAATACAAATATAGCATAATACATAAAGACAAACATAGCATAATGCATAAAGACAATGATAAAAATCACGTATCACATAACTTAAAATATAAGCAAACAAAGCACTTTTTTAAAAAGGCAGTATTTAAAACGAATTCAGTGTTTCATTAACTAAAACAAAATACAAGATAGGACCTGAAGTATGCTAAAAATAGATTAGACCCTTAAGACAAAAAAGATAAACAATTGTAAGTCTAGGTATTTATAATTAAAAGGGGATACATATACTTTAAAAAAGGGAGGTTATAGTAGGGCACTTGACGGTGTATAACACAAAACAGTAAAACAAACGGTGACACAGATATCAGTTGTCGTCATCGTGACAGGAGAGTTTGTTTGTTATGTATGTGTGGAGGTGGGGTTGAGGTCTGGGGACGGTATTATTTGTAGATATTACATTCGAGTTTTTACCATTCCAGGATAAAATTAATGATCTAAATTAATTGAAATTGTATTCCTCTCTAAAATGATTTGGTGGCTCATTTCATAGAATGGCAGCTGCATATTTAAAAGACTTTTTGCCTTATGATGAGATTTTAATTCTTAGGATATCTAAAATATTTGAGCTTGTAAAATTGTATTTATTGTGTTTATAGCACAGTAAATCATCCAAAACGTTAGGAAGCAAACTTATTCAGAATTTGAAAAGTGTACAGAGCCATTGATCGAACTGTACGTACTTCCAGGGTTGGCATTTTAGACTTAGGTTGGAGTATATGGTAACTACTGGTGTAATCGTCATATACAAATGTACTTGTATTTGTTCCAGTTTAGTAGTGTTCTTATCACTGGAAAGGATAAAGGTATGTACAATTGTCAATTTGTTGAGTCTTGTTAACTTTTGAGAAATAGGTTTTAAAACTGTTGTTTTGAAGCATTCCTACAAAGATTGTTTACATCGAACTGCACTTGATAGTCAATATCAATTCCTAACAGTTTGATAATTTCTTCACAGTTTATAAAGGCATTACTCATGTTAAGTACAGGTTTCATACCGAATGTCTTTTTACCCATGGTTGGCTTGCATTCTGCTCACAGTGATCAGAACGTTGAACTCTTTTTCAAATGTATCAATCAGAGCGTCAGATGTCAGAGAGGAAAATAACATTTTCATCAACATAATTATATAGAAAACCATATTTACTAAAATAAAATATATCATTGAAAAAAAACATTAAAAAGGAAGGATCTGAGGGTTGGCCCATGTGGAACCCTCTTTTGAATTTCAGTCTAGCAGTTTAATTTGATGCTTACGATTTGACAGATAGCTCAATAAGAAACTTACTGAGTAATTATTAAATCACCCAGAAAAAAAAGAAAAGAGAAAAATAATATCTGGTCGGTTAATCTAGCCAATTGTTTTGTTTTATTCTGAGTTTTGAGAGGGAAATAATTCATTCCTTCGACAGTTTTTAGATGAGAATATTAACTCTCCCAAATGTTTCGGAACTGCCTTTGGAGCAAATTCAGGTCATAATTAGCAGCTACAATACTCTGATCATATCCCACTGCTCTGTGTTAGCCTGCCCCGATTCCACAATAGGGGTACAAAATATTGATAATTCCTCGACTTCACAATCCCCTTTGAGGTTAATGTATATGATGGAAAATAAAGAGATGAAACGAACCTACTGCCTTTGTAGTCATTTAAATCTCAACTGCTAGATTAATAAATATTCTCATCCACTAGAACCAATCGGTGAACCAACCGCAATTGTAATTTATATCTATGCTTTTTGAGTGGATATCAGAAAATATTTCTCGAGTGAAGTGGAAACAGAGTATGTACTCCATGAAAGAAAAATAACAAATATGAACATTAAAGCTGTGTATTTTGCAGCCAAATCTCAAAACAAACATTCTAAATCAGATAATTTGTTTCATTCACGTATATCTGTTTATCGACAAATTAGTAAATCTGTACCCCACAGTGATGTTTTCCGCGCAACATGTTCCGTTTAAAACTGTCAGAATCAAAGTCCAGTTCAAAAATCATGAGCATTTTACTTGCTTTCCTTCTTGGATTATATTAGTGTGTTTGTAAGTGTGGATCTCAAACTTGCCACCATCAAATGTTTCGTCCAAAAATTATATGCAAGCCTCCTTGAAACTGCATCGCAGCTGTACATGAACACATGTATATAATAGATGCAACATGACTCGGTGTGGATTTGGGGATGATATCTAAAAACGGTGTCTATGAAAGATTGGAAAATACTCTGAATGTGTTCTTGCGCTGATCATCATTGATGTGGCTATGATTGTTTACAAATTGGATGTTGCGATGGCCTGTTATCTGCAATATCAGTTTTGCCGGAATATTTGTATCACTGATTTTTGCACAAGGTAGTTTATGTACTATGTGATTGGAAAACTTCTTGTCTTCAAGGAATCCTGATGCTCTGGCCATTCTTCTCGCGATTGAGGTAAGTGTGTTTACGCCTATTTTTGGTTGACTTTTCAAATGATGATCAGTTGATATAATGCAGTGGCGGCGCGAGGAGGAATTGCACACCCTCACCCACCCCACCTCGGCGCCTGGTGGGGGGGGGGGGGGGGCGTCGTCTGGTGCTTTTTTTTGCAGCTGTAACCGGGGCATAGATGGAGGGTTGGTAACACTAAAGAACATTGCCTCCCGGCGCCTCTAACCCTCGCGCCGCCACTGACTTAATGGTTCCACGATTTTTATGCGTTGCAATATAAACGGATCTGTTGGTGTACTATAATCTCCGGGTTGGGGGAGGGGTAATTGTTTGTAGAATTTTAGAAAGCAACGTGCGGGACTTTTATTAATTTGAATACATCTTAGGTTTTTCTTCTCTCACATCGCAAGGGTTCTCACCTGCCTGGTTTAGGTCTGTCTAACAGGAAAGTGGGCATTTCAACCATTTTATGAATTTGTAGTAAATTAAAGTAGTTCTGTTTACACGCGCATTAATGATAAATTAGTACAACATGGCTAGCCAATCAAATCATGTGTTGCGACACGTTTGCAATATGCAAATTTTGAGATGGGCATATTAACTTAAATAATACAGTAGTCATGTGATAAATATATTTATACTACATACATTAAAAATAACATGGCTTTTGAAGTGTTTTTTTATAAAGCAATTTGATATACCAATATTGTTGGTATATTGTAATTCACCCATGACGAATGAATACGCATATAATTATGTTTTCAACACATGACCAAATGCTTCTATGCTCTCTAGACCAGTGATGTATTTTTAGTTATTTGCCGTTAATAAAATATCATCTGCAATGTTTTCTATCGCTTAGTCGAGTAGTAACATGCCGACATGTCACGTTAAAGAACCATGTTTTGAATCCGACTATGAATTTAGTTTTTCTTTTTCAAAGTATGTGCTTTCTTACATTTAGCTAGGAAGAGAATTATGTTCCTGCTCATATTTTCTCCGCGACTGTACACAAAACACAGCAGAACATAAACGATAAACAGCTGACATTGCGTAAGAGATCTGCTACTTAAATGCTATACGCTTTAGATAGCCAACACCGTTTGAAAATAAAATAAGAAAGAAAATTTGCTTGTTCCGAATGAATAACGGATATATTTTATCTCGTGAGTGAAATAATTCTTTTTACACCTATTCAATGAAATATATTCGCTTGATACTGTTACGACTCTAGGGGTAATGTAACAGAATAAAAGACAAACAAGCTTTCAAGATTAAAATGAAAATCTTTAATTTCCTAAAATATTAAAAGAATTAAATTAGTTCAACAAACAATCAAAGTGAAAGAATTAAAATAACTTACAGTATAGAATATCATAAAAAGTCCTAAAATGTTTTAAAGTTCACTTCCTGATGTTAATCCGAATAATCCGGATGTGGTATTCCGAATGAAAAAAAAAACCTGTACTGTGTTGAAGCTGACAAGTTCTGATAAAATCCAAAATAATCCTTGCAAGTCTGGAATCCCACAAGTTTTAGAATAATGTCCGATAATTCCACGGAGCTGTATCGTAATTCAGATGAATTACTAATTAAATAAATTCCACACTGAACTGAATAATTTCAATAACCTCTCTTCCATCAAGCAATTGTAAAGAATGATAATTCCCAAGATTATTCCCTATATATCTTTACTAAGTGCGTCTTTAATAATATGGTATTTCAAAATAACACAATCAGGAACTAGGTTACGCGTCATTTAGCCAAAGGTCTAGTGTACTAAAATCTTAAAGAGTAAACATAATATTGATTCAGAATGGAATATGACCTTTCAATGTTGATTTCCAAAAATACAGAGCTAGGTCGACTTCATTTTCCCGCGCAATTGATCATGTGACCACTTATTGATCGAGCATTAGTCGTATCTATACTGATATGCTAACCACTATTCAGACTAAAAACAGAGATCATAAATTAGTAAATTAAATTATTATATAAAAAAATAGAGGCATGATTCCGTAACAATACAACCAAACATCCTTTATTATAATCCTCTGAACGGATAGACAAATGGGTGGACTGAGAAAAAAGCCGACGATTTATTGAGAAGAGATTCCATTAAATGTACAAGTAAGTGACAATTTATTGAGTAGAGATTCCATTAAATGTACAAGTGACGTGTAAACTGCTCTTTTACATTGAAACTTTGTTTTTGCACGATCATGTCAAAGAAAATTACTTTTATTTAATAGAGACATTATAAACCGATTTAATTTTCAGGAATTAAATTATTTTATTCAGCTTTCTTTAACCAATCTTTTGTGTTAAAACTACTATTTATTATCAATCTTGGGAAATATATGTTCTATCAGAATGTAGGTTTTCGGTCTAAAGCAGTTTGTGTTGGACAACATTTTCCTTTCTGGACATGGTGTTAATAGAGTTGTTTTGTTACAATGTTATCTTTGTGTCCTCTTTGTAGTATACTTATATAACGTACCAGCCTCGAGTGTCTTTTTTTTTAGTGTACATGTTATATAAAATGTACTGAAAAGAGTACCTTATCAGCAAATAAGCGTACTACTGGTGATTAAATAATGGTACGTGTACACTTTCCATGGATTTTTCTACATTGATATACTATACCAATGACACTAAACTTGCGAAAAGCACAGAGACGAGAGAAACGTACTGTAAATTCCTTGACTAGGTTACACACACATACAATAATCTGTTTTATACTCTATGTCTCTGTCTCACTCTCTCTCTCTCTCTCTCTCTCTCTCTCTCTCTCTCTCTCTCTCTCTCTCTCATGTGATACTTCTGCTACACCAGGCTGAATAAAAACAAGAGAGAGAGAGAGAGAGAGAGAAAACGTACAATGGTACGTCCAGCATAATAATATATTATATCACCGGTAAATTACCATTTTTATGTTTTAATTATGTTATGTTTATTCGTCATTTCGCATGGCCTATTTCCCATCTGGAAGGACGTACAGGTACTCGTCGGAGAACGAATGGCCGCGCTTTCTCTGTTCGGGACGCGAGCCACCCAATGTTTGTACTTTCTTCATTTAAACTAACTTTCCCGTTTTAATCTTAAGCGTCTCTTTAATTGATTACATATTTCATAATGAGATATTGAAATATATCAGTGGCCACGGTGGCGATATCACTTTTGGAACTACTTTCTTTCCCATTTATGCATGTTATTCAAATCTTTATTTCCATATTTAGCCCTATTTCGTTTTTTTGTTTCTTTCTGCTGCTCCTTCTCTCTCTCTCTCTCTCTCTCTCTCTCTCTCTCTCTCTCTCTCTCTCTCTCTCTCTCTCTCTCTCTCTCTCAGGATGAAACAGATCTTAAAATATGTCAAGACTGTAGAGCCCTAGTATCCATTTATTTAGTAAATAAGGAGGTGCCATCAAAAAATGCCTAAAATCGAACTCCAAACAACAAAATGTAGGCTTCAAGTATGAACACTTTTTAATTAGTTTTCCGCACGAATCCTGCAAATTATTAGTGACTGAACTTACATTGACGGTTGCTATTCGATATTCTGTCACCCATACTGTATCGTATGCATTTTACATTCTCCGACAAATGGACACATTTTTAGGAAAAACGCTTGGTTAAATATAGTAATAAAACTGGGTAGTATTGGTCTAACTCTATCCACAATCACATGCATGTCTGAAAACGATGGAGAAATCGGACATTGATGAGTGTTGATAGAAAGGTGAAATTAGGTGATAATCGAAATTTAGGTGCAACGTCTGTTACCGAGCTAGTCTGCAAGCTTGTCAAGGCCAAAAATTACCATTCATTGCAGAAATGAACAAAATAAAGAACCAAAATCCATTCAAGTAAATTCACAATCATTAAAATCTTTTGTTTAAAGATGTTACGCTCTGAAATCTGTCGGACGTGACAGGATCCACACCCCAACAATGTTCACTGTATCAATCCGCACTAGAAATGTGTTAACGATAAAAATCTCTTCATTTTCGTTTGAAAACAGTCATTAATTACACAAAATACACAATTTGAAGCATTATTAGTACAAGCAAAATTTGCAAAAGATCGCTGTCCTATTGTAAATTTCGGAATTTCTTTTTATCGATGTAGTAATGCAGCCGTTAATCGCATTGGCACTAAATGGAGAAAAAATCCATGCAAATCGACGGCTTTTGCCTTAGAAATATATAATAAAAGGAAAATTCTACGTTTTTTAGTAGATATAGCGAATAATTTCACTCGTGAAGTGGAAACATTTTGTATTGTCGCTCGTGACTTCGCCACCCGTGACTATACAATAATTCCCACTTTATTCGTGAAATATTTCCTTATATCTACTCATAAAACGTATCTATCCTCTGTTTATTTAGTTAATATGAATGAAAATAGAAGCTCATAAAAAGAAGCAAATTAAACATATCCAACAAGATGAGCATAGCTGCAGGACTACATTTCGTTGCGGATACATTCTGCAGGAACGTGAAGAGGTAACTCCCAACGTCAATACACAGCATTTTGTAACCAATCATAACTTCAATGGAAATGTAAGTATTTGTATTTGTATGTGGTATAAATAAATATACGCATAGTATGTACTTTGTATCTTTGATATACCACTCGAAGTTCCGAAATTTCATAGAAACAAAGATTAGGACACTAACTGCTTACAAGTTATCTCTTGCATCTAATGATTCAAATAGTCTATTTTGGTCTAATTAATGAATATTTGCATACTAAAGAGTGAACATTGTTGGGGTGGGTGGAAGGAACAGGGTGCATTCAGCTACTATATTAGAGCCTAGAGTACGTAACATCTTTAAACTTAAGATTTTAATAATTGCGAGTTTTTCTGTTACGGCTATGAGTATTTGTCTTATTTTCGCATTAAAACTTAAAATATATAATCCTGACAACCTGTCAGTCTGGTTTGGTAAGGGACTCTTCACCCATGTATTGCAAGTCGATTAATTTCGGTTTGTAATCAATTTTCCTTTATAAGATTTATGTCCGTTACTTTTAACATAGATATAAGTGTAGTGAGAGTGTTAAAATTGCCCAATAACCAACTGTCAGTATATTCTCTGGTTCCGTCGAAAGTGTTCATATATATATGTCTAGGATTGGTGTACACAGCTTCACAAAGATTAGAGGAGTGTGGTACCCCCGAGCAAAGAGAACTGTGTTCTCCATTTTAGTGTTGCGCTTGCCACGGATTATCATCCCACGCAAATATTTTCGAGTAACATAAAACTTTACTCTTGTCTTTTTTCGCCTTTTAAGTAGTAGTGTATAAATAGATAGTTCTAGAACACAGTGAAGTGTATTACGACTGCACATATGTATTCACGCAATAAATAAATTACTACATTTAGAACATTATAATTCAAACACTATCAAATTTGTACTACTTTAAATTACTAGACCAGAAAACTAAGGCAATTAGTGAAACTGTTTTGTATTGAGCGGAGTGCAGAGAAAACATAATATCGTATGCTAATATGCTAGTATACAGGCAATATTTCAAAGTTAACTGAGGCCGCTTAGTCTTGGTGAATAGTGTTGGATTTGTTTAGAAGGAACCGCCTGCGGATCTGTTCTTGCCGGAGGTGACTCTTTTTTTTTTTTTACATTGACCACGTATGCTCTCTCTAGTCGAGTCATCAAGTATGACAGTGTAATTCGGATGAATGACTCGAGTCAAAGGATGTATGACATTAAATCAGTGGTAAAGACACTAGCTGACATTAATTCAGATTTCAGCGCATGTAAAACTGCGGTGCACCTTAAACCTCTGGAGTAGGTTTGACTGTGCCCACAGATTGAATTTCTTTCTGAGCTCATCGTTCTTCGTTAGACAGAGCACATGTTTTGTCGTTTCGATTTAGGAACTTAACTGGGGGTTAAATTCAACAGTGTCATTGAACAGATTCATCGACATTTCGGCTGAATTGACGTATGAAACCTACGGTGGCAACCGTCCCAATTCATCGTAAGAAAAAGCGACGAATCATTTTCCTGCACGGGGTCAGGTACACCCAGAACTTCAGAGATGACCTAGTCTCTGCCCCCTTTTTCATCTCACGCTTCACACTCTGGTACATAACCAGGCACTCCAATCGTATTGTTGTAAATGTAACTGCTGCTCCAGAAATCCCTCATAAAACCTACTACTGGGTCCAATACACTTTCTGAGATAGAGCAGTGTTTACTTTGGGCATAAAGCGTCTGGAAGTTTATAAATGGGACAGGGGGAAGTGCCACACCTCGAGTTACAATTATGGGTGGAATGTGTACAGTTGTCTGCTTATATTTTGTTTTTCACACACACGTAAATACACTGGCGAAAAGGTCAGCTTGCTCTATTTATGTTTGCCTGACGAAGACAGTATTTATATGCATGGAATGAAACTTTGGCACTTCCAGGTATTCTAATTTTGATTGATCCAATTGAAATTAGGGGGTTCACGTCGTCATACAACACACCCGTAATAACCCTTTCTGTGCAATACAGCAAAATAACATTTTGAACCAAGAACAGAGCTAGTGCATGCCATTTCTTGTGCTAATAACTGATACATTTTCAGATATTTACGTGACCAGCGTTCCGTATCCTTGTTAAAATGAACTAGCCTATGTAGATACACTTGGCCATAATACCGCGATCTACCTCTTGTAGCTGTCACCCTAGCTTATTTACATGGTATCTTGTCTGCCCCACTGATATGGGAACACTGAGGATTCCCCATTTTTTTCATGACCCTTATATGGATTTTTGAAAAATATTTATTATTATTTTTCAGGAGAGACAGAGAATCATACCACGCCTTTTTCTCAGTGTACATTATTTTTATTATTATTATTATTATCAGTATTAGTATTAGGAGGAGGGAATGCAGCTTAAATAAATAAGAATTTTCCAGAGAATATATTTTACTTGATTAAGTGGTATATGTAAGCTGACGATTTAAAGAAGTAAGGCATTCTGTCAATTATTACATGATATTATACATTGTAATTACGACTTGCAACAAACATTGTGCTTTAATGTTTTGTTTGCTTGTTGTTGTTGTTGTTTTGGGGGAGGGGGTTGGCCAGGTATTTGCGATCTTCAGAAATAATCTGGTAATTTTTTATTCTTAATACTCTACATCTAAATACTTGAACACTGTCTTTATAACACACGGAGGCCATAGTCATTAGCACCTTCAGGAAATGTCACATAAAGAAATCTCATCCGAATAAATAAATAAATAAAGAAAGAAAGACTCAACGACGTTAACAACTTTATTACAAAAGGTTGATGTCCACAAAAATGTTTATGCCATCAATACATGCAAAATTAATTGGGCACACAATTTGTAACGGACAAACTGAAGAACGGACAGACAATTCCATTGTACTGTCACTGTAAAATAGAGGCCATGGAACCTATTACAAGCAGGGACAAAGAACATTAGAAAAATTAACTTGAAAGGTAGATACTGTCTATTTAGAATTGGTAAGGGGTGTCAGTGGAAAAGATTTAGGTGTCTTCAATCATGTTAATCAAACTTCATTGATATGCGATGTTCACTCGTCTATTTCGTTAACATATTAAAACAGTCAAAAAGATCAACTGCGTTGGTAGTGTACACTTAGCACACTTGGCCATTGCAGCACTTATTGAAAGCCGCATCGTATCCTCGTGTTCCACAGCAAGAAGGTTGCAATCCTGAACGAGACTGAATAGTGCCTGAGCAACACATGCTGAATGCTGCATCGTATCCTCGTGTTCCACAGCAAGAAGGTTGCAATCCTGAACGAGACTGAGGAGTGCCCGAGCAGCATATGCTGAATGCTGCATCATATCCTCGTGTTCCACAGCAAGAAGGTTGCAGTCCTGAACGAGACTGAATAGTGCCCGAGCAGCATATGCTGAACGCTGCATCATATCCTCTTGTTCCACAGCAAGAAGGTTGCAACCCTGATTTTGACTGAATCACTCCGTTGCAGCACATAGAAAATGAAGGATTGTATCGACTATTCCCGCAAATGCCTTTAAATATGAGAATAATTTTTATTTAATAAATTATTTTGCACAGCATTAAGAAAATACAAATTTAATAATAAATGATTATACGTCCCAATAACCACTTAGATGTAAACCTGTACTTATACTCGCCAACACTATAATTACAAAATAACGGCGTTCTTAAAGGAAACATGCAACAAACTCTCTCTCTCTCTCTCTCTCTCTCTCTCTCTCTCTCTCTCTCTCTCTCACACACAAACACACACACACACCTAACTCGAGTAGTATAATAATTGTATATTCTGAACAACGTTTAAATTATAGGCAAAAAAAGCATTTTTTACCTTTTCTTGCTACATGTTTCCTAAATACCCAACTTTTTAGGGCGTTAAGAAAAATAAACGTAAAACACCATTTAAATTGCCTTTTAACCAAAACTTTATTACTTTTTACCCATTTTTGTAGAAATTACCCTTTTTACAGAATTTAGACATGGCAAAAACAAGAACATCCTGTTTTTCATACTATCAATTTTTCTATTAATATTTCGTTTTTCAATGTACCTTTTCTATTAAAATTTATTTTTTCTAATTATTATATACATGAAAAATATTATCTTTTTAACAGCATATAATCTCGTTTAATTTTTTTTAAATCAAGATTTTTATACTATCATTGACTTATATAGATTATTAAATTATAAAAGTTAAAGTATATCATAAGGATAACTTATTAAAATTTTGAATATTACTATTACTAATTAATTATTATATTTTAGACAAAAAGTTTATATTAAAAAATACTCGATATTTTGACAGCAGAAACGTTTGAAATTTAATTTAAAGAATTTTTATCTTGTTAAATGACAGTTGAAAAGACACGTAAAATTCGACTGAAAAGAAAAAAAAAATAAACAAGACCTAGGACTAATAGACTAACTACACTATAGGATCCAGATCAGAATTAACACCACACAACAAAAAACAACAGATTAGCAAAATATAAAAAAACACTAACTAAATCCTAAATCAAAGGAAGAACCAGTAAGTAGACCTATAGAAACAATTTTTTTTTCGAAAGCAAAAAAAAAAAAAAAAAAAAAAGAAAAGAGGAGCATTAAATCAATAGTTAAAAGAATGCCAGCAGTATCCTATTATCCACCAAAAATAGATACTGCAGAAGTATTACACAAAAGCTATTAAATATGATATTCCTAAAAATACTATTAATGTACCTAAAATAAGTTCTATTTAAAATATTTTATTTTAGAAATATATAATCCTGAAGTAACATATACAGAAGTTGATGCTGCTTGGGGTTGTTAGATACTTGAATGTAAATTCTTCACTGTTTATAGTAGAGTAGTAATTACGGATAATTATGTTTATTTTAATCTAATGAAGGATAATACAATGCATGTTATTAAGGAAACAATTAAAAACTAAAAAAAAGTCTAGATTTATATGGGAATGGATTTAACCATGATAAATTTAGCTTCTAAAGAAGAATTTAAAAACCAATTTGAATAAAAAGTATAAAGTATATATTTAAAAGTGTGTATTAGTCTGTAAATAATATCAAATATCGTGAAAATTACTTCTGGTCTCAATCAATCGATATTTGTGATATTTGTTTATTGTTTAGTTTCCTATTGTCTTTACGAAAAATAATGACTCAAATATTGTTTATCGTCAGTGTGGGAAAGAATTTCCGTCATCATTCAAAGAAACACATTCATTATCGGAAGAACCTTGTGATAATCGAACTGTAAATTAATAGAAAAAAACTCACATATATATAATTACCTATATAAATTTATAAAATCAGATAATTTCATTAAAGAACTCAAATATTCAAAAGAACTGAGGCTGAAATTTTGAAAGTCAAAGTTCAATTAAAACAATTGATGATAAATAAATGATGGATATTTGCAAAATTTATCATAAGATGTTTGAACTATCAACATTTGTTAAAAGAAAGGATAATTTTTAAAGATGTTAAAATGTAAAAATGTAAATATGTAAAGATGTCAAAATGTCAAAATGTAAAACCGTAAAGATTTAAAAATAAAAAAATGTAAAACGTGAACATGTAAAAATGTAAAAATGTAAAAAAAATGTAAAAATGTAAAGATGTAAAAATGTAAAAATGTAAAAATGAAAAAATGAACAAAAAATGTAAAGATGTAAAAATATTCAAATGTAAAAATGTAAATATGTAAAGATGTAAAAATGTTAAAAAGTAAAACTGTAAAGATGCAAAAATGTTAAAATGTAAAAATTTAAAAATCTAAAGATGTAAAAATGACAAAATAACAAAATGGACAGATGGAAAAACGTAAAATTGTAGAAATGTAAAAGTGTAAAAAATGCAAAGATGTAAAAATGTAAAAATCTAAACATGTAAAGATGTAATAACGTAAAAATGCAAAGATGTAGAGATGTAAAAATGTAAAAATGCAAAAATATAAGATTTAAAGATGTAAAAACGTAAAATTATAAAAAGGTAAAGTTTAACAAATGTAAATATTAAAAAATGTAAAAATGTAAACATGTAAAGATCTAAAAACGCAAAAATGCAAAGATGTAAAGATGTAAAAATGTAAAGATGTGAAAAAGTATAACTGTAAAATGTAAAAGTGTAAAAAATGTAAAGATGTAAAGATGTCAAAATCTAAAAATGTAAAGATGTAAAAACGTCAAAATGCAAAGATGTAAAAATGTTAAAATGTAAAGATGAACAAACGTAAAAATGTAAAAGTGTAAAAATGTAAAGATGCAGAGATGTAAAGATGCAAACATTTTAAGATGTGAAAATGAAAAAATGTACAATTGTCAAGATGTAAAAATGTAAATATGTAAAAGATGTAGAGGTGTAAAGATATAAAAATGTAAAAATGTGAAAATGAAAAAATGTAAAAATGTAAAAATGTAAACATGTAAAAATTTAAAGATGTAAAAATGTAAATATGTAAAAATGTAAATAAGTAAAGATGTAAAGATGTAAAGAGTGTAAAATGTAAAAATGTAAAAATATAAAGATGTAAAAATATAAAAAATGCAAAGATCTAAAGATGCCAAAATGTCAAAATGTAAATATGTAAAAATGTAAAAATGTACAGATGTTAAAATGTTAAATGTAAATATATAAAGATGTACAAATGTAAAGATGTACAAATATAGAAATGTAAAAATGTAAAAATGTAAAAATATAAAGATCTAAAAATATAAAAATGTAAAGATGTAAAAATGTAAAAATGTAAAGATGTAAAAATGTAAAGATGTAAAGATGTAAAAATGTAAAAATGTAAAGATGTAAAAATGTAAATATGTAAAAATGTAAAGATGTAAAGATGTAAAAATATAAAAATGTAAAGATGTAAAAATGTAAAAATGTAAAGATGTAAAAATGTAAAAATGTAAAGATGCAAAAATGTAAAAATGTAAAGATGCAAAAAAGGTAAACATGTAAACATGTAATTGTAAAAATGCAAAAATGTAAAGATGTAAAGATGTAAAAATGCAAAAATCTAAAGATGTAAAGATGTAAAGATATTAACATGTAAAGATGACAAAAATATAAAAATATATAAAGATGAAAAAATGTAAACATTCAAAGATGTAAAAATTTAAAGATGTAAAAATGTAAAAATGTAAAGATGTAAAGATGTACAAATGTAAAGATGTAAAAATGATAAAATCTAAAAATGTATAGATGAAAAATGTAAAAATGTAAAGATGTCAAAATGTAAAAATGTATAGATGTGTTGTTCTTTGGACAGTCACTTCTATCTAAAAAGTCAATTAATTTATTTATCATATCTCGATAGAAATTTTCTGTTTCTACATAAATTAGAAAAGACACTATATATGAGAGTCTGGTGCAATATACATTTATTTTATCACTGTATGTCGTCTTCAAAACGTCATAATGTAAGTTATACATTAGTAATTGTTATAATTCTAATATAGCAAAACTCCGTAAATTGCTTTTTCAATAGTAATTTCTTGTTTAAGCATCTCAACTAAGACTATGTTTTCATCTATTATTGTTTCTATCGTTAAAGTTTGGTTGAATAACATACTTATTGAACATTTTTTGCTAGATGTTACATGAATTATTCTTCTTCTTCGTTGCTTTTCCGTTAGCTTTCCATATACCGAGTTAATCATCAACATATAAAACTCTTTTTCAAAGTGATTATTTACTTTTGTTTTGAGTTCAGTATTTAAATCAATATATTTTTCTAACCAAGATTTGTGAGTGAAAAATAGGGCTCCATGTATTTTTCGTTAATTATTCCCTTGTTTTAAATAAAATTTAAGAATTCTATAATGTACTAAATGTGTTTTCTTATTATATAGTGCACATATTAGTTTTGGTGTGTTTGAAACAGAACCAAGAGTTTGTTCTATTATTTGTTTTTAAATGCAGACAAATTTTTAGATACCATATGTTCTGGTGCTAGAGGATAATCTTTGAAAAAGTTGTCTCATTCTTTTTGTATATCCAGATCAACTTCTACAAAAGTTCCTGTTTTATCATCATCTTTCCATCTTAGAATGTGTTCCTCTATCCATTTTAAATCATGTTTATTTCACCAACGAAAATCACCGGTTGGAATAAGTTGACTCAGAGCCCAACCATATACATTATTATTATTTAAGTACACTAGGAAAGATTTAGGTTTTGTTTTATCATATTCATTATCATTTTTAGGTTCAGCATTACTATCAACATAATATTCATTGTTTGCAACTAGATATCTTTGTGTTGTCATCGACATTCCTCCTCTTATGTTGCGCACAATAAACAAATTATACCCACGTCGGGTAATACATCTAGTATTATCTCAGTTAACTTCAAAGCTGCCTCGTATGCTATTACTGCAGCTGAGCAGAAATAAACTGAATCTAGTTTGTAATTTTTTAAACATATTTGCTTAAATTCCTCGAATGTACCTGTTAACATTAAGGTGTCTTTCGTAACATAGTAGTCACGTAGTTCACCTAATGATTCTATTTTTGAAGTGCCTCCTGACCTTTTGAGCAAAATCATAATTTTCTAGACATATATTTTCGCCTTTTAATGAACCATATAATAAATTACATGGTTGTAGTTGAGTCTCATTAAAACGATCAAAAGAAGTCATATATTCATATGGATAAACATCTTGTCGCACAAATTATGTTGTCTTCTTTTCACTCTTCATTGTATGAATAAAGTTCTTATCTGGAAGATTATTTGCCCGGACAACTAGTGATTCACTTGAAGATTATTTGCCCGGGCAGCTAATGACTAACTGAAAGATTATTTGTCCGTACAACTAGTGATTCACTGGAAGATTATTTGCCCGGGCAGCTAATGACCAACTGAAAGATTATTTGCTCTAGAAATTAGTGATTCACTGGAAGATTATTTGCAGTGACAGCTAGTGATTCATTCATAATGTTAAATGTATCTACGAACCTCGCTGTTTGATATACCTTTATAGTCTCTTCTTTATTATTAATTTTGTCATGTATATAAACTTTCTTACTAAATGATTTATATTTCCAGTCGTTTTCTGGTAATATTGATAATTCTTTATCTGGAACATTCATAACCAGTTACTTCAAAATTAACCTTTTAGATTGTGAATAAGTATTGGTATATCACATTAAAGGTATCATTTCTATATGATAATGAGAGTATTTCTCTTTAATATCTTCACCAAAAAAAATAAAGCAGTCTTCTCGTCTATGTACTTTTTATTGTAATTTTATGAAATCGGATACTAAGAGCAAAAAGTAACCACAAGCTACGTATTTATGTGTTGTTGTTTGTTCTCTTATTAGCTGGGAGTAGATATAAAATTGATTCAAAATCAGCACAATGATGTTATATTTATTTATTTTATTCTTAAAGTGTATTATATTCGTTTCTAGGCATCTCTGGTAATAGTGGGGTTTTTTGATAACCCAGTTTTATGTATGGTTCTCATGCTTCATATTTGAGCATAAATGCATATTACAATTGTGACAAAGATAATATGATTAAATTTTTGTCACTTGTATATGTAATGATCTCTCTAGTTTACTAAATTAAACATCATGATCGTCATATAGTAATAAATTAAAGTGATTATATTCTTTAAAAGTATCACTTTGACGTAATGTAGCTATTGTCTGTTCTCCTTATACAGCACGGAATACTCTTGTTGAGATATCATAATCTTTTCGATAATTATTATATCTTTAGAGACATTCGGTGTATTTTAAAGTATTCTTTACACTCGGAAATATTGTACTTTTAAGGTCTATCTTGATGATCCAATGCGAGTTTTCTTAATGACTGTAAGGCATAGAAAAATATAAATCATCTACATTTTTAACTTGTATTGTAGTCTGTTTTATTAACTATTAAATCTAGTAGAACTACATGACATTTTCTACCTGCTAATCGAATATATCGACTAATCTTCAATAATATTATTTCAATTCTTGTTATTCTTATTGTAAAGCCTTCTAGTGCTAATAATTAACTAATTCTAAATGTTATCTCTTCCATCATATATCTATATTTTTCTCTCTAAATCAGAACATGTATATATGTTTATTCCTTTTTTGTTTTAACTGTATATGTACATTCTTCTTTAGAAGCTACATTTGTCATTGTTAGAATCCATTCCCATTTGAAATCTAGCATTTTCATCATTTTTAATTGTTTCCTTGATAATATGGATTATATTGTCCTTCATTGGATTAAAACAAACATAATTATCCGTAATTACTACTTTACTATCAACATCATTCATAGTCATAGAGTCAACCACGCCAAGCAACACCAAGTTTTGTATATGTTACTTCAGGCTTATATATTTCTAAAACTCTTTAACACTTAATTTAGGTACATTACTAATATTTTTAAGTATATCATATTTAATAGTATTAGTGGAATACTTTTAGCTGTTAACTCCGCCAACTCTACTACAGTATCTATTTTTGGTGGATAATATGACACCGCTGACATTCTTTTAACTATTGATTTAAGGCTCCTCTTTTTGGGTTCGAGAAAAAAAAGTTTTTTTTTTACAGGTCTACTTATTGGTTCTACTTTTGATTTATTTAGTTCTTTTTATATTTTGCTAATCTAGGTTTTTTCTTGGTTTTAATTTATCTGCTGCACTTTCTGCTCAGTATATACTTATCCTAATAGTCCTAGATCTTTCTTTAAGTTTTTTTTTGTTTTTTTGTTCGAATTTTACGTGCCTTTTCAACTGTCGTTTAATTAGATGAGAATTCTTTAAATTAAATTTGTCTAAAGTTTATGCTGTCAGAAAGCCTGGTATTTTTTATGAAACTTTTGACTGTAAAATATAATATATAATTAGTAATAATAATATGTACGATTCTAAATAGCTAGCTTTATGATAGACTTTTGATCTAATTATTTAATGATCTATATAAATTAATGACAGCATACAAATCTATATTTTGTTTACATTTTTAACTGGTTTTTATGCTGCTACAAAGATATAAAATATTTTTAATATATACAATAATTAAGAAACACTAATTTTGTATATATAAATTAAATAGAAAATTAAAAATTAATAGGAAATACTGATAATATAAAAATGATAATATAAAAAGAATTGTTTATAGTAACATTTAAAATGTAGATAACTCACTGTCACCAAAGAAGCACGCAGCTGGTGTTATCCATAAACACAGACCGCACAGGAGGAGTAATCGAGATTTCCACATTTCTTTAATCTCTTCCAGCGAGTATAACAAAACTCTGATGAATTTCTCTGAAATTAACGAGAGACAACGTGCAAAATGTTGAATAATCGAAACATCTGAAACACCCCTACAGTTTGACCTTCGACCTTATGGAAAAAAAAATCATTAATCGTCTTTGAGACAAAGTAAATTAATCCAGAGAAAGAAGTAGATTTCGAAATATAACGTATGTGAGCCGTGGGAATGACCGTAGATAGCCCACCATTATTATGATTACGTCAGACATTGCTTGTTCACGCTAAATCGTCTCATGCTGTATACGTTACCTAGTCATTTTGCAGACTTATGGTATTTTGGTTTAAATTGCTTTCCGCATGATATGATTTACTTTCATACTAAGAAGTATATATTGATATAATGTTTGAAAGGATGTGGACCCATGTCATATCTCGTGTTATTGTCAACAAAAGTATGTATGTCATATCTCGTGTAATTGTCAACAAAAGTAAAATCAGTATGAAGAGGTACATAGAACGTACAATGGGAATCGCCCCAAGACACTTCACGTGAAGAGGTACATAGAACGTGCAATGGAAATTTTCCCAATATACCTCACATGAAGAGGTACGTAGAACGTGCAATGGGAATTGTCCCAATATATCTCACATGAAGAGGTATATAGAACGTGCAATGGAAATCGCCACAATACACTTCACTCATGAAGATGTGCATAGAACGTGCAAAAGAAATCGTCCCAATACACTTCACTCATGAGCGAGCTCTCCATCTTTACATCGCAGTGGTAGCGTCTTGTTTACGATAATATTTAATATAACCACACCAAAATGTATGTACCGACAGTGTTATTTGTGGTTTTTTATTTACAAACACCGACGATTTCATTTCAACATGAATAATAAACACAATTTGGTTGATATGATAGACATATAGGTAATATTAAATAGCACTTGTTTGTCCATTTCATGTTTTGCGTTTGTTTCATACAAATTGTGTTGATTTATATGATACCATGGGATCACGATTTTAAAAGTGTGTTTTAATCCAGTCGAATTATGTCACGTGTGTGCACCTATAGAGATGCACTTTTATACCATGATCGTTTTTGGAGAAATCATAAAAATTACATTCCGCATGATGAAAGAGAATTAGAACTTTCTAGTAGGGCTAGAAATGGTGGTACCATATGCGACACATAAGCTGTGATTCACCATGAATATGGAACTTTGTCATCTACCAGTACCTAGAAGGTATGAAAAACGTAGCACCCATTGAATAATATAATATAATATAATATAATATAATATAATATAATATAATATAATATAATATAATATAATATAATATAATATAATATATAAAGAATGAAAATGAGAAGAATCTAAAATAACGAGTCTTTGACTCGTTATTTATACTCATGACAAACTCCTGTGTTCTTTTTGTTATTTTGTTTTGTTTTGGTCTCATGCTGACTATACCAAAAAGCAATAAAACTAAAATGAGGATCAGAAAGCAATAAAAGTCTGCTATACTTACACTACTATCCTTCAGATCGCCCCTTTTTCGTATTTTCGTACGTACTCGAAGAATATCTGACCGCCTCTGTTTAGTACTTTCGTATATGGTGGAAGAAAAGATACGTGTGGAAGATTTTGGAACTGATTACTACTTACGTTGCGTATTTATAGATAACTACACAAGGATGTGTACTAGGATTGGTAAAGGTCACATATTTTACCTGAGTGCTTTGATCAAGTGGAAAATATGAAGTAGTAGTTAATGGGTCAAGCTACAAAACGGAACTGTAAGTACAATGATTTGAAGTCACGTGAAATTTGACTGTTTTATGTCTTCGTCGATCAAATACATAAATGAAAATTTGGTCCTGCGCGTTCAGAATAACTACATATTAGTATTTTTTATTTTTATTTTACATAGAAACATTTCATCTCAGCCGCGAAGGTTGATTTGGCTGTTCAAGCACTTTTCTGAGGTCGGAATTAACACATTTCGAATTAAACGTACGAACACACAGCCAGTTTCTACTGGTACTAAGGCTGAAGTAAACACACTTCACACTAAACTTACGAACATCTAGCCAGTTTTTACTGGCAAAAACAGAAGTGGCTATTTATGTGAATCCGGGAACTTAACAGTATATTTGACATCACGGGTTCTGAGTCTACATATTGTACATTATCCATGTAAGCACATTTCATACTAAATATGGAGACATACAGGCAGTTTCTACTGGTAAAGAGAGAAGTGGCTATTTATTTGCATCCGGGTACCTAACAGTACACTTGACATCACGGGCTCTGAGTCTACATGTTCTTCATTTTCCCAGTAAGGATGCATTTGAAGAAAATATGTCGAAAAGAACACAAAACCAATGTAAGACATTTAGTTTTATTTCATGTTGTGTTTTACAAATATAATATCTGTTTCAGTTATCTCAACCAACATAACCTGCATCCCACTGAAATTGTGTTGTGGTATTTCAAGATCAATTGTATTAGCCCAAGTTTGGTTGTATTGGTCCAGTACTATTTCCACTATTATAATTTGCCATTATGGCTGGAAACCTGTAATATGATGATATGGCAACCTTCTAACAACATCCTGGAAGAAAACGCATGTCTGTGATCACTGCGAATAAACAACACGTCAACGTATACACAAATTACTGAAGCAGATTTTATTTCTAATCCAGAAATTTAATATAAGGTTAAAGGCCCAGTTTCAGATAGGTGAAAACATTTGGTTTAATCAGACTTTGTTTCCATAATCAATTGTTCAGATTGTTTTAGAATTCATTAATTATTTTTAAAAAGCTGAGAAAAACACAGGAACAAATATTATGATTCTTTTTGTAATACACGTTTCTCCAAATAAAACCGTTTCAGAAATGGAATTGATCACTAAAGTTACAAAAGCCAAAAGGGCAAATACGGAGTAAATCCTCTCTTTAAATGAATTAATATAGACTTCAGTAGTAATGTGGGGAGATCTGGGGCCGTTGGGTCAATCTGGGACATAAGGGGAATTTAACATGTGTGGGGCAGTCTGGGTTATAAGGTGAATTTAACATGTATGGGGCAGTCTGGGGCATAAGGGAAATTTAACATGGGGATGGCAGTCTGAGGCATAAGGTAAATCCTATGTTGAAAATGTCCATAGGTTTAAATTTAAGGCTACATTGTTACATTGTTAAAAGTGGCTGACCTCAAATGGCGCTTCATTGTTACATTGCTAGAAGTGGTTGACCTAAAATGGGGCTACAATGTTACATTGTTAGAAGTGGTTGATCTCAAGCGGCACACATACTGTCCAACACGCCGTTTGTAGTTACCTGCTGCCTATTGGCTAAAGGCATATATCAGAGATTTATATATAAAGCATTACCTTAGATTATGCTGGCAGTGTTGGTAAATTTGTCTATATTATAATTATGTTATAAAAAATAGCTATCATCCAGGGAACCAACTCAATATAATACTAAAATGGATGTGACTAAAAGTAATGCTAAAATTACGAAACTGTTCCAGAATTTAACGGAGACAAGGAAAAAAACCCAGAACATTAGATTAAATTGGATTAGACTAATGGTAGTACTAAAATTAGGAAAATGTCTCGTACTTTAGCGGAGACTGAAAATCATCCGGAACGTTAGATTACAATGGTTTACACTAAAAGTAATAATAAAATTACGAAAATGTTGCGAACTTGAGCGGAGACTAGAAAAAATCCCCAAAAATGTAAATAAATATGGCCCTGACTAAATGTAATACTAAAAGTTCGAAACTGTGATGAACTTTAGCGGAGACTGAAAAAAATCTGAAAAAAATGTAAAAATTATGGACTAGACTAAAAGTAGTACTAAATTTACGAAATAGCCACTAACTTTAGCTGAGACTGAAACAAATTCGGAAAAAATGTAAAAATTTATTTCCCTGACAAAAAGTATTACTAACATTTTGAAACTGTCACGAAATTTAGCGGAGACTGAAAAATTCCTGAAAAATTTTTTAAAATATTATGGACTAGACTAAAAATAGTACTAAAATTACAAAATTGACAAGGACTTGAGCAGAAACTGAAGAAAAAATCCGGAAAAATGTAAAAAGAATACTCGGCGTAGATTTAAAGTAGTACTAAAATTCTGAAACTGTACTGGAGTTAAGCGGAGACTAAAAAAATCGGGAAAAAATATAAAAAATTAGACTTAGACTAAATTAGTACTAAAATTCCGAAACTCATACGGACTTTAGCGGAGACTGAAAAATGTCCAGAAAAAAATTGAAATATGGTTGAGATTAAAAGAAATACTAAAAATTTTAAAACTAATACGGAATTTAGCGGAAATTAAAAAAGAAACTTACCCAAAATATAAAAGCTGTAAAAAAAAAATGTTTACAAATTGTAAAAAGATTTTAAGAGTAAAAAATTTACAAATTTACAGTTTTTTTTTCAAAATTAAAACATAAACAAATTATACGGAATTATGGAAGACTTAAAAATGTCGGGACAAATTTTAAATGGCAATTTATTTTTTTTATAAATTGTTAAAAAAAAATTTAATATTTAATTTTTACAAACTGTGAAAGATATGTGTAAATAATATTAAAAATTTCACAGTTTTGAGTGACCAATACCCCACACTTACTAACCAATGAAAAGGTAAAGTGACCAACATCCAGTCATCTACTATCCAACACCCTACATTTACTATCCACCCCCACCCCCCACCCCCCCACACACACTTAATATCCAACACGCCAGTTTTTGTCTGTGAAAGTGTTTGAGTATATTACAAATTCTAAAAGAACTAATCAAAACAAATATGGACTTAGGTTTTTTTTTTGTTTCTGTTTTTTTTTTTTTGTTGGTATATTCTCGTGAAATCATAACACATCGCAAAAGTCCACTTTTTTACGGTCTTTCTCTCTTGAATTTCTTTACTGCCATGGGTTCCTCCTCTTCTGCTATTTTCTTTCTGCTTCTCTCGCCTTCTTGAATTTCTTTACTGGAATAGGTTCTTCTTCTGTTTCTGCTCATGAATCCTCAGTCTTCTTGTTTTCTTGTTTCTTAGGGCACTGTGAAGTCCAGTGTCCTTTATCCTGACAATAATAACAGATATCTTTACTTTTGTCCCTACTTTCTCTTGTCTTAGAGGTTCCTTTTCTTTGACGATATGGACATTTTGGATCCCAATTTTCATTTTCCTGACAGATATTGAAGGTATCTTGACTTTCGCCTTGAGAGGAGTAGTCAGAAGTCTTGTTGGAAGTATACTTTCGAATGACTCTCTGTAAATCTCTGACCAAAGGTGCAATCTGTTGTGACTCTTCCATAAGCAGATTGAAAACTGATTGAGTCTAATCTCTCAGTAGAGGGGTGCACTATATATAGGTAAGAAGATGTAACCTAGTCAAAATAAATTTGAATCATCTACTGTCATGAAAAGATCACACATTTACAGAAGCCAAACGACGATGACGTTCTGTATTACGAAACACTCTCCAAGAAATGTTGGCAGAAGTTCACGTTGGCGATTTTCAAGAAGACATGATTGACCCATATCCAACACCACCTACCTCCACTGGACAGAGATAGTCAAGATCAGCCAAGAAACAGTCGTTCGGTAGCTACTGAAGACTTTTTCACATTCCAGATACCCAAAAAGTGACTTCCCCAAAATTTTGAACTACGGCTTACATTTGCACTGTTAAATTCAAACAGTTAAGTCACAATGGTTGGCATGTCTTGGCATGTAATGTTCATAAATTTTCCACAAAGAATGTGTTGGTAAACAAAAGCACACACATACACGACATGTTATCCAAAATTCAAAGGAATCGTCTCGTCTTGTGGAATCAGTTCTTTTAATAGTACTTGGTAATCCACTAAGTCTTGAACAGTGTCATTGACTTTCTTACATGGAATTTGGTGTAACTCTGATGACAGAAGTCGTGGCATGGCACGTCGTATGTCTTGGCAGTTGATCAATGTCTGACTATTTTAACATTTTCAAAGTAATCGGTCTTCTTATAACATTCAGATACCAATGATTAAAAAGTATATGCCGTTTCGGATGTAATTGTTCTTTGCGTTTTACTTGAATCTATACCAAGTTGTTGTAAATGCGCTTTCACAGCTCAGGAGGTAGATTCTGAATGTGTTCTTCTAAACTCTCCGTTTACAAGAATGTCATTTGACCATTTGAACATTTTCAAACTAATCACATTTTTTTATAGCATTCAGACACCAATGGTTACAAAATTTATGTCGCAGAGAATGCAATTGATCTTTTTGTAAACAGTAAATTTTCAAACGTCACTAAAGTGAAAGCTTTTGTTATTGGTATGAACATGTTACCCACAAACTCTAGTGTAGGTATATCACACTATCAAAAGATTTTCTTAATAATAAAAGTAATTTGTAAAACTAAAAAAAATGCGTATCGCTTGTAGTAAAATGTTTATTACTGGTAAACAAAATCTATTAATTCTAAACTATAAACTAGGTATATTGGCAACTCTGCTGGTGGTCAAAGCGTAGAGGGATTGTAGGTCGATAAATAATATAAAAAGAATTCATATGCGAAAAGTCTAGTCCATGGAAATTGATATGCGAAAATCCTAATTTTAGTAAGTAAGTTATATGTGTGACTTATAGACTACTAGTTTAATTTAAAATACGGGAATTTAAATTAAGGCTATAATTTTTTTGTTATTTTAAAAATGTATATAGGTTTAATATTATGGATCTCTGTGTCCTGTAACGTAAAATGTAATGTTAAAATGTCCATATGTTTAAAATTATGGGTCTATATGCCCTCTAAGGGAAATTAAAACTACTCTTACTAAACAATGCACCAAAACTCAGTTACCTATTAGCCAGCGCCCACACTATACCAACACTCCATTTGGAGTGACCATCATCTAGTTATCTACTATCCATCACACAGTTATCTACTATCCAAAATCCACAATATATCATCAACACGACTTTTAGAGCGACGAATACTCAGTTATTTACCATCAAGCATCCAGGTATCTACTAACCAACACTCGCGCTAAATCATCAACACGCCGCTGGAGCGACCAATATTCCACACTGACTGTCCAATACGCTGTCAGAGCGACCAACATCCAGTCATATATTATTCATCATCCCTATATTTACCAGCCAACGAAATCGGTAGGAATGTACACAAGCTATAGTTACAAACACACAAATATGCTATCACTCAAGAGGCTAGGATATAAAAGAAGTGGCATGAAATCACACACACGATACCCAAAAAATATACTTATATACTGTCACACAAGAAGGTAAGGGTGGTTAAAAAATTCGCTGCTTTGGTCTGTTTGCAATCAAAGTGGGTGTATACTATTTTGTTTTAAAACAAATTTTAAAGCTCGCACTAACTCTAAACTTGTTTCATAAAGTAAACGTTTTGGGTTTTCAGTTTTGATATTTTGAAAATTTTCACTTTCAATTTTCATTTTCAACTTATCATTTTTAATTTTCATTTCCAAATTGTTTTTATCAAAAAAAAATTTTCAATTTTCATTTTCAATTTTCGTTTTCAGATATTGTTTTTCAACTTTAATTTTCATTGTTTTTATAATCATATTTGTTTTTTGTTTTAATTTTTAATTTTAAAATATTTTTCAAATTTTTAATTTTTCACTTTTTAGTTTTCATTTTGAAATATTTTTTTTTAAATCATCATCTTTTGATTGTCATTTTCAATTTTCATATTCAATTTTGTTACTTGGATATCTCATTACTTAATTTTCATTTTCAAATATCATTTTCAATTTAATTGTGATTTTTTCATTTTTAAATTTAGTTTTTAAAAGTTTCATTTTTTCTTTTTCATTTTCAGTTTTCTTTTTCAATTTTATTTTTACAATTTTCATTACACTATTTTCACTATCAATTTTTATTTTCAAATTTGTTTTTTCAATTTTCTTTTACAAATATTTTAAAATTTTTATTTAATTTTTATTTTCAATTTTGTTTTAAATTTTTCACTTTTAATTTTTATTTTCAAATATTTGTTTTTAAATTTTCGTTTCCTCGTTTTCATTTTCAATTTCATTTTCAATATTTCAATTTTTAATTTTTCATTACAATTTTAATTATTATGTTTTCTTTTAAATTTTCATTTTCAAATTTGGTTTTTCAATTTCATATTGTTTTCAATTTTCATATTTTGTTTTTTTTTTCTTTCGTTTTTTATTTTAAATTTTCATTTTTAAATTTGGTTTTTTAATTTTCATATTTTTTAAATTTTCATTTTCAATTTTCATTTTCAATTTCTCATTTTATATTTTTTTTCTCCAAATTTTGTTTTTCAATTTTCATTTTTTACTTTTCATTTTCACTTTTAAGGTGGTTATGTTACTTTGGATAGTACTTTTTGTTGTGCCAACCCGAAGATTGACAAAGAGAAAGTAAAATTTTCTGTTCGAGATTTACAACGGTATAACTTAAGCATCATAGTCTTCTATAGACATTAAACTGGATGGATAAAAATGTAGCTTTGCATTGAATTGAGTGTTTGTACTTGTTAAGAAAAGAAATCTTTGTCTATATTTATGGTTTAAGGTTAAGATTTTTTATGTGTGTGAAAGACATAAACATATACAGCCTTTTCACAACCGCTGAAATCACATGGAAAAGAGAGCCTTCTCAAATGATTGCCAAATGAAACAAAAACAAAATCCCTCCATTGTAATTACCTCTCTTGTGTGATAGTGCATTAGTATGTTTGTGGGTATAGAGTGTGCAAGCAAGGCGATTGTTTTGAATGTCTGAGGCATCATTCAAGAAGAAAAATTTCAACACAGGATATTTGTTTGCATTGGTAAAACAAAACAATAAATGTAAGATATGAACGGACAAATGTTAAAAAGGAACTTTTTACTTGCCTGAGCTAAAACGAGTGACTAAGAAGGAAAACTATGTTTACTATATCGAAAGCATTCTCGATCGAGGAACGCGTAAAGTGGGAAACATCGACTCCAAGAAATGAAAGTTCGTTGGAAAGGATTTCCACTCAGTTTCCATTCTTGGACTGCTGCTTCACAAGTTATCGACTATAAAAAGATGTCGAAGTTACCACCAAGCCGTTTAACACATATACAATTCCTTTTCAGAGTTCCTCTCTTCAAGAACTACAAAACCAGCAACAACAACAATCACTGTAGGTGTGGTGTGGAGAACGTGTCCCTAAATATTATATCGTCTTTCTCTGCCATATATTTGTTGTGTATTGTGTCATTGGGACAACTATTTAACATTTCAGTTGGCAACAAGGAGATAAACAATTGTGGACTATTTTACCGAGTTAGTTTTGCCAACGCCAGTCAAAACAACAACTCTTCCAATCACAGTAGCAGCCCTCTTCCGTAACATTTGTGGACGTCGAGACATGCCTGTACATTGCTTCACACTCCTGGCAAAGGCATTAATTCCTCTTCTACGCAACAGCAAGGACAAGGCAGAAAGAGAAGTCGAAAACCTTTCAGATCTTATAAACACTATCAGAAAAAGAATAAGAAAAGAAGAACAGCAGTCAGAGAACTGGGTCTTTTTGATTACAAACTTAAAATAAAAAAATATAAGAAAAATGATGCACCGAGATTCTTGCGAATGTTCCAAGACAGACCTCGATCTGTTTGCCATGCCACCGACAATGATGACAATGCAAGAATCCCAATGGGTAAAATTTCATCCTGTGTCGTCTTTGACCACCTCAGTATCTGTCGAATTTGAAATCAAAGGATAGACCGAAGATTACATCGATCTGAATAACAGTTACTTGTACCTGAAAGTCAAACTTATCAAAGTGGATAACAGCAATCCAAGCGCCTATGCCAGAGTAGCTCCCTTCACAATTTCATACATTCCCTGTTCAGTGAAGTGGATTTGTACTTGAATAACACACTAGTCAGCATCAGCATGGATACTTACCCTTACCAAGCGCACCTGGAAAATTTCTTGACATACGTAAATGAAGCCAGGAACACACGTCTGGATGCTTGAATGGTATAGAAACCGGATACTTTGGACAAGTTAAGTGATACAGAATTGACTGCGTATGACGATCTTTACAATGTTGGATTTAACATCGAAAGAAAATCAAACAAGGATACATTTAGGAAAAGACGGATTGTTTACATTTGGACATGTGATTGCAAGACAAGTATTTGTTCAATGAACTAGATGTACGCCTGAGACTATATCGAAGTAGTACCGTGTTCCATTTGATGGCTAATGCTAACGTGTACGAAACGAACACCGAAGAAGCCACACTTTACGTGCACTGTTAGAAAGTCTTACCTAAAGTGGGAAACGACATCAGCCAAACTCTGAGCATAACGACGGCCAAATATCCTCTACGACGAGTGGAAGTGAAAACCTTCACCATTGCCACTGTACTCTGATCCAAGATCAAAGATCGTGTTTTCCAAGGACAGCTACCAAAACATTTACTCCCTGGCATCTTCAGCAATGCGGCCTTTAATGGATCCCATTGTTCAAGACGGAAGTCACCCGAGATGGCCAGAAGTTGAGTACCAGACCTTTTGAATCTAACTTTGCCCAGAAAAGTACCCGAGATCTTACTTGACACTGTTTGAAGCCACAGGACAGTTAGATATCAACAGCAGCTACGGCATTGCGTACGAAGATTATGCAGGAGGATATGCTTTGTAGGGATCTGATTTCAGTCCAGACCAAGGCAGCGACGAGGGACATTTCCACCCTATAAAATCAGGTCAACCCCTGTGGAACTTCAGTTTGTACTAGCTCTAGCGAACATAGTGAACGTCATCTTGAATGCAGAATTTGACAAGACTCTTGAAGTCAACAGATTAAGAGAAGTGATCCTAGACTATGAGAAAAAAAAAGATGGAACACTAACCAACGGAGGTATGGGAAGAGGATGTTTTCTATCCAGAACAACAGCAGTCACAGACCCCAAGTGAAGAAGAAGACAAAAATACAGTCATGATGTCAAGATGATAGGAACAAGAAGAACATTTAGTTTCCTGTTTTGCTCGTGCCTTGGCTGAAAAAAATTACAGGCCTAGCCATATAACATTGTCATGGATGTCAAATCAATCATCCTAATTAGAAACAACACGACAAGTGTTTGATGATGAGTTCAGATGACAAGTTGTAAGAGTATATGGAAGATGCATGGACTCGCATCTCAGAAGAGAAGATTTTTAAAAAGCTGTGTAAAGACTTTCGAGACCATTGCTTACCTCCGTTGATTTCTCTGGAGACAAAACACATCAAAGCTCTCTCTGGAGACAAAACACATCAAAGCTCTCTTGCAACAGAGTACGGAGACTACTCGTTCATCAACTTACTTGAGAGATATTTTTAAGGAACAAATCAGGTTTGAACTGATGATTTATCATTACTTCTCAAGAAAAAATGAATACCTGGGAACTTCATTACCTTCTGGCTCGCAGTTCGTACACAGCTTCTTGGAATCCAGTGGTGTTTGTTAAAGATGAACTTCCAGATCGAAAACCTAAGGATGTTCAAGCCTATGTCATTAACACAGACGACAGTCATCGCCCAGGAATCTATTGGGTAGATGTATACTTTCCCAATGACCACAGTACGGAATATTTTGATTCTTATGGATTACCTCCTCTGTAAAACATCATTGACTTTATGAGAAGATATGCTGTATCTACTCTGTTGAATAATGTGGGATTACAAAGATCAGATTCCATTTTGTGTGGACAATATTGTGTGTATTTCTTTATCAGCGCAGTCTTGCAGTTCCCTGCGAACATTTAGTGGCTTGTTTTGACCCGAGTACTCTAGAAACGATGACAAAAGAAAGGTCGTTTTGTTAACATTATGGCTATCTAATGTCCTTAGCTCAAAAAACGTAATGTGCATCGATGACAAAACGACCCTGTATTAGATCATTGGACGTCTAGTCCGACTTCACAACGTTGTCAATCTTGTAAATACTTTCATGGTTATTTTTTTTTTTTTTCATTTTGTAAATGAAGAGAAATGGACGTGCCTTAATCTTTCCTTTTCATAGTTATTGTTTCAGTGAGCGGTGCTTTTTATACAAAAAGTGTTGATTTAGAAAAAAGATTATGTTGACTTGTTTTTAGACAAATAAATTCATTTTTAAACATGCGCTTTCATATTCTCTCACTCTCTATCGATCTCTGTAAAAAACCACAATGTTTTCCTTCACATCCGCATACTGAATTGGAGGGGTGCTTTCCTTCAAGTCTGCGTACCGAACTTAATCTTTGGTGAGGTGTGCTATTAAGTTTGTGTTATTTCATCCTCCTTCTTTTACATCATACCCTTTTCTTTGGGTAGTAGGTATGGGGTTTTTAGACATTACAATAGGCGTTTTTGATAGTATGTATAGTGATAGTGTTAGATAGTGATCAAAAGTGGGTGTTGGATAGTAATACAAATGGCTGTTTGATAGTACTCAAAAAGTAGGTATTGGATAGTAATCTAAAAGTCGGTGTTGGATAGTAATCAAAAATTGGTGTGTTAGATAGTATATAACTAGTTAACATTACACCCAGAATACCCCATAATGTTAAACCTATGCATATTGTTAACATATGATTTCCCTTGTGCCCCAAACTGCCATTCCGATGTTAATTCCCCTTATGTCCCAGACTACCATCAAAATGTTAAATTCCCCTTATACCGCAGACTGCCCCACAGGAGTTAAATTCCCCTATGCACCAGAGTAGCCCAAAGTGCCTCAGATCGCCTCACATTACTACTGACTTCTGATTAGTCTTTCAAGGAGATGATGTGGGTGATAAAACTATGGATACTGATGACCGACATAGTTAAAAAGTTTTTGAGGGTTGATAATGAAAATAATGACAAATTCGTTTAATGTAAACTTTTATATATTGTGTTCAGGAAATGATCCATCCAAAGTGAAAAAGCATTTGCAACAGATATCAACCACTCAGTTTGATCTTATTGTATCTCATCTAAATTTCTGCATTGACTGATAGCAGAATCCTTCAAAGTGCTAATTGCTAGGATTCCTATGGTTTTTTTTGGGTGAGTTAACAGTTTGAGGATACACACACACACACACACACACACACACACACATATATATATATATATATATATATATATATATATATATATATATATATATATATATAATCATACAGGTTAGAGAATGTTAATTCGTACTCTACGGACGCAGATGCGAACCCGGATCCGCAGGTTACTGCACCCATTGCCTTGCCTGTAAGCACCAACCCTATACCATCTTGTCCAAGCACACATCACCAAAAAATGATGATACAAAGTCGGCGTTATAGGCATTCATGTGTAGCAGACATACCCGCATGTCGACCCAGTAATTAATTCTCATCTAAGTACACAATCCATCTATATTCCTATTACAGAAGTCAAGGTATATAGAAGTTATTAAAGAGAATTACAAATATACACCAAACAGAGTGGAAAGTGCTATCCCAGGATCCTACAGGAGAATGCTTGATAACATTAGCAGAATTTTAAAATACGAATAAATAATATTATCATACAGGAGATTGGAACCCGGATCCGCGGGTTACGGCACCCATTGCCTTGTAGGATCTAGGGATAGCGTTCTGTTTGATTTCTGCAGTAGGAATCCAGAAGGTCTGTGTACTTCGATGAGAATTAATTACTAGGTCAACATGAGGGTATGTCTGCTATGCACGAATACCGACTCTGTATCATCTTTACCCAGGGATGAGAACAGCACTGTTCATGATCCTTAGGACTCAGTGATTCAAATTATTATTGTTGTCAGCTTCTATCATGTTATACCTGACCATCACCACCAGCGAATTCCGTGCACCCACCCGTTGAACTTTTACCAATAGTCTACAACGGACATTTTACGAACAAACTGCGCGTAAGACACCTGTTTGATGTATTTAAATTGCTAACTATTTTTTATGTAAATACTGTAAGATTTCCATTTTAAATGATATGGTCACTGTAAGATATCTAAATATGTTCTGTGTAATAGGGGAAAACACACAACCGGACCGGGGCTCCAAGATGTCGGACACAATTTTACCCGTTACACTTTCCTCCTGCCATTAGAACACTTTCTTCCCGCCTTTTTGAAACACATCCCTGTCTCTCAACGTTCAGCTTTCGCTTCATTACACCCTTCCTATCCAGACTGGAGATATAGATGTGGAATCCTCCTTTCAGCGCCAAATGTTGAAGGGAAAATACACGTCCGGACTTAGGTTTGAACCCAGGAACTCCCTATCTCAAGACTGGTGCTCTATTTGAGCCGACATGCCCAGTCTTACCCGTTACATCTGGCAAACTGATTGGGAATGTTCTTCATAACATTGGCGAATCTCTCTCTCGCGCGCGCGTTGGTTTTATTCATATTTATTACACTGCTAAACATAAAGTTTTTTACTTTTGTGAAAACTTTTTCAAGATTAAAATTCACCACGTACATCACTTCAACAGAAATAAATAAACGAAGACATGATGTTTTTCTTGCTGATTCTCCTTCTAGTCACCTCCACAAACTTTGTCTTGCTTTTATAGCAGCTTCCAATTATCGGAACAATTGTAATGCATATTTAGTTATGTATTTTATATCGACTTTATAACAAATTATTAAAGTCAGCAGGAAAGCTTCTTTTATATGAACATAAAGTTGCAGAATTTAATAAGCGATTTACAAAATTGGGAAGAAAGAAAAAATGTAATAGAGATCCATTTTTGTCAAGCTCACATTCCATTTAGATAAGTTTTAAAAATTGCTTTATCATTAACATTAATCTAAATTAAGGTTATTCTTGGGTGTGTGCGGACGTTCGGATATGAGGTCGACAGTAATGTCAATTAATACAAAAGTAATTAGAGTTTGTATGTTTTTTTCTCTAAGATGGAATATCACAAATTACCTTCAATTAATTATTCCGCAATTTAAAAATAAGATATTGGAACAAGTTTTCCGTTTTAGAACTGTGTTTAATGTGGGTTCGCAGCCTACTTATAAATTGAACTTCACACAGTACTGGATTCATAAAGTCATGAAGCTTGAAAATCAATTATACATTGCATGTTTAAAATGAAACAGAGTTATACTCTACATCTAGATCTATGGTGTTAGCTTCAGCTAGCCCTATACTCTACATCTAGATCTATGGTGTTAGCTACAGCCAGCCCTACATAGCAAATGAAAGAGAGTTATACTCTACATCTAGATCTATGGTGTTAGCTACAGCTAGCCCTACATAGCAAATGAAAGATAAGTTATACTCTACATCTAGATCTATGGTGTTAGCTACAGCTAGCCCTACATAGCAAATGAAAGAGAGTTATACTCTACATCTAGATCTATGGTGTTAGCTTCAGCTAGCCCTATACTCTACATCTAGATCTATGGTGTTAGCTACAGCTAGCCCTATACTCTACATCTAGATCTATGGTGTTAGCTACAGCTAGCCCTATACTCTACATCTAGATCTATGGTGTTAGCTACAGCTAGCCCTACATAGCAAATGAAAGAGAGTTATACTCTACATCTAGATCTATGGTGTTAGCTTCAGCTAGCCCTACATAGCAAATGAAAGATAAGTTTCATAAAACTCTATGCAGCAAAGAAGCATAAATGAAACAGAATAGTAGATGATTTTGGGTTCTGACAAAGAAGTTTTACTTCCGCTACAAATCTAAAAATAACATTGCTGTCACATGGGTGAGAATTTGATTACCAAACATGTGCCGTTATTTTTTAATTTATAAAAGACCTTGATTGATACCTTTAAGATACAAAGGCTATGTCAGGTATTAACCATCATGACAAACAAAAATCATATCCATATTTACAAGTCAAATTTCCTTTATCTGTGACACAAAAACATTTACAAGTCAAATTTCCATTATCTGTGACACCGAAACATTTACATGTCAAATTTCTATTATTTGCGACACCAAAGATGGAAACAAAAAGCTACCACATAAAAAAAAAAAAAAAAAAAATTAGATCAAAGCTTATAAAAGGTAATCAAATACGACAATCTGAAGTCGTCTCACCAATAAAACGAAGATCACAAAAAAAAAATAAGAAAGGATTTTAAAATATTAAAAATACTCCTTAGAGAGATTAAACCGACTAACTTTGCATAATATTTTCTGCTACTAGTTTGCTTGACCTTGAATGACCTTCTACTTATAGACAAAATAGCTAATCTTGTATTGTTAGATTAGCATAAATTTTATCCCAGATACATTGTTAACATTCTGCCTCAACAGCAACACATGTACTATCTGCACAGAGTAAAGAAGGAAAGAATCTAGGTTTGATTTCATACATGAAGTTCCTATGAAAAAAATGAAATTCCAATGTGGCCATGTTCAACACAATCTAGAAATGACAGCATTTTGGGGGTGGGAATGGGGTGCTGGTGGTAGGGGCGGTGTGTTCGACGGATTAGTGGGTTGGTTAGGTATAAGTAAGGAGAATGGAAATTTTTATGATTGATGCACAAGTTAAATCTAACACATGTTTTCCATGCATAGATATTGAATACCTATGGCATCAGAGGTTTGCACATTTGTTTTTGTGATAATGAAATGACTGACAAGAAATGTATACACTTCTTTGGCAAGCAAAACAAACAAGAGGTAATGCATGTCAGTTGAGGCTATGGCATAGTTGATCACGCTTGGTCAGTTGTAACCAGGAAACCTTGATGAAAAAGTAGTTCCAGCCTCGTTTGAGAGGATGGTAATTCAGAATCAGAAAAAGTCAGTGCAAGTTGTTACGACTCTATGGTCTAAGAAAAATGTAACAGAAAGAAAGTGAAACCAACAAATCAAGTAAAAAATCAACAAGCAATTTATTACTAGATAATTAAAATGAAAAAAATCAAAAAGTCACTTACAGTAATGTGTTTTGAAATCCTAATAATCCAATAAGAATGATTGTTCTAATCACAAGTCCTAAATATAGAATGTTCCGAATTCACGGCTGTGTCCTTGAATGTTATGATGTGCTAATGGTCTCCAAAGTCCTGATGTACTAGAAATCTTGATGTGCTGATGTCAAAATGAAGTATTCCAAAATCTCTGAATAAGTTCACTTAAATTCCAAAATCATCAATTAAAAATCCAAAATCCAAAAGTTTATGAGCACTGTTATAATCCAATGAATATTTAAAATAATTCCTCTCTTAGAATTTGGAATGAATTTTCACAACTGTAATAGCTCTTTACAAGACTGATGGTAATGTCAAAACTGAATAAATGTCCACCAAACATGGCATATATAAAGATTGGTCACATGACAGAATGTTCTAGAATATGAGTCATCTTAATGGAATTCTAACTGTAAGCAAAAATCAACCTTGACCTTCAAATTGAGAAAACATATTGATCAAAACAACCTAACTCAAGGACACTAGTTAAACATGTTTTCCTGATAAACATAAAGATCCAAGCAAATATTAAAGTGAAGAAACATTTATAATTTCCTAAAATATCCATAACACTATACAAACATCATACATAACACCTCCCCTCATAAAGAAAAAGAAAGATTTATATAATAAAGCTTTCTTTTGAATATACATCTAATACTATAATAACCAAAATTACATAAGAACATGTTTTATGATATTGGACTTAATTACATCAAGCAATATTACATTTCTAGGCACGTGAGAGTGCATCTGCAATCACATTGTCTTTTCCCCTGATGTGTCTAATGTCAATGTTATATTCTTGCAATATCAAACTCCATCTCAACAATCTCCGATTTTTATCTTTCATTTTGTTGATGAAAGTAAGGGGATTGTGATCACTGTACACAATAATTGGAGAAAGAGCTGAGGTGACATACACTTCAAAATGCTGTAAAGCCAATATCAAAGCCAAACATTCCTTCTCAATTGTGGAATAATTTTTCTGGTGCTTGTTTAGTTTTTTAGAAAAATAACACACAGGGTGATCCACACCACTTTTGTCTTCCTGAATCAATACTCCACCAACCCCTACATCACTTGCATCAACAGATAATTTAAATGATTGGCTAAAATTTGGTGCAGAAAGAACTGGTGCATTCTTAAGCATGGCCTTTAACTTGTCAAAAGATTCCTGACACTTGTCAGACCAATGAAATTTGGTTTTCTTACTCAATAAACTTGTCAAAGGTTCAGCAATTTTGGAAAAATTGGAACAAAATTTTCGATAATATCCAGCCATACCTAGAAATCGCATCAGTTGCTTTTTACAAATTGGAACTTGAAATTCAGAGATAGCTTTGACCTTAGCTTCTATAGGTTTAACTTGACCTTGTCCCACAATATGTCCTAAAAATGTGACACAAGCATGGCAAAACTCACTTTTGCTCAAATTAATTGTCAGATTCGCATTACTGAGTCGATCGAAGAATTTCCGAATGGTTTCCAAATGATCTTCCCAGGTGTTGTTGTAGATAATGACGTCATCGATATAAGCGTCACAATTATCAAGACCAAATGTTATCATGTTCATCAGACGTTGAAACGTTGCAGGCGAATTTTTCATTCCAAACGGCATGACTTTATATTGATAAAGTCCATCTGGAGTTACAAATGTTGAAATTTCTTTTGCCCTTTCCGTCAGTGGAATTTGCCAGAATCCTTTTAAAAGGTCAAACTTGGTGACATATTCCGCATTTCCAATTTTATCAATGCAATCGTCCATTCTTGGGATTGGAAATGAATCAGTTTTGGTGACACTGTTAACTTTTCTATAGTCAGTACACATACGGAATGTATTATCTGGCTTGGGAACAAGAATACATGGTGAACTCCAGTTACTTTTACTTGGTTCTATGAAATCATTCTCCAGTAAATACTGAATTTCTTTCTTCAGATAGTTCTGTTTGAGAGGATTCATCCTATAAGGATGCTGTTTCACAGGCGCAGAATCTACAATGTCAACGTCATGATAAATTTTACTTGTTCGTGTTGGAACATCAGGAAACAAGTGCTCATAGTCATGTAATAGCTGTTTTAGTTCATTTCTTTCCTGTTGTTGTAGATGTGAAAGTTTCTGGTCTAGGTTGTTCAATATTTCTGAATTCCGAAGATTGGTTATACCAGAGTCACTATAGTCTGATCGTATTCCATCGTTGATATCTTCACTGTGTGGGACAGGTACAACTAAATTAACTGAATAATTAGCTGGGCTATCTCTGTTAAAATATTCCTTTAACATATTTATATGACAAAGTTGTTTCTGTTTCCGTCTCCCAGGAGTGTTAATGATATAATTTAAGTCATTTACTTTCTTTTCAACGGTATAAGGACCATAAAATTTAGCCTGAAGAGGATTTTGAGGTATGGGAAAGAGAGCCAGAACTTTGTCACCAGATTTAAAACTCCTTTCCTGTGAATTTCTGTCATACCTTAATTTCATTTTTGACTGGGTAGTGTGAAGATTAGTTCTTGCTACTTCACAGGCCTTTGAGAACTTGTATTTGAAATCAGAAACATAATCAAGAAGATTAATCTTTGAATCTTCATTTGAAAGAAGTTTCTCTTTCAATAATTGCAATGGTCCACGGACAGTATGACCAAAAACTAGTTCAAAGGGACTAAAACCCAACGACTCTTGAACTGATTCCCTAACAGCAAACAACAACAAATGAACACCCTCATCCCAATCCTTTTCTGTATCAAAGCAATATGATCGAATCATATTCTTCAAAGTTTGATGAAATCTTTCCAAAGCACCTTGACTTTCAGGGTGATAGGCAGAAGATTTAAACTGTTGGATGCCTAATTCATGCATAACTTGTTGAAAAATTCCAGACATAAAATTTGACCCTTGATCCGACTGGACAGATTTGGGAAGGCCAACAAGTGTAAAAAACTTCACCAAAGCTTTCACAATAGTTTTAGTTTTTATATTTCTCAGAGGAATTGCCTCTGGAAATCTTGTAGATGTACACATGATGGTCAACAAGTATTGGTTGCCTAACTTGGTTTTAGGTAAAGGACCAACACAGTCTACTATTATTCTACTAAATGGTTCATCAAATGCAGGAATAGGTTGCAGATGAGCCTTAGGTATCTTCTGATTGGGTTTTCCTACCATTTGACAAGTGTGACAAGATCTGCAGTATTTAGAAACATCACTTTTGAGTTTCGGCCAATAAAAATGATTCAAGATCTTGTGATAAGTCTTACGGACTCCTAAATGACCAGCCAAAGGAGTTTCATGGGCTAAATTAAGAATTTCCTGTCGATACGACTTAGGAACAACAATTTGATAGCTCACTGACCACTCGTCACCAGCGGGTACATCAGGTGGTCTCCATTTCCTCATAAGGACCCCATTTTTCACAAAGTAACACACTGGAACTTGTGTGGCTTCAGTTTCACTAATAGCCCTCTGAAACAAATAAGATATCTCGGGATCTTGCTCCTGTTCAACGACAAGGGATTGTCGTTTATCATCCTGATTAGAACAAAGAGAATGAGTTGCCAAAAGAGGATCACTGTGATCAATACCATTTGATTGATCAATACCTGAGGAAAAGGTGACCTCATCAAAAGACTGACCAATACATGTGTCAGCTAAAGGAATAATATCCTGATCAACATCACTCTCAAGAGCTCTTTTTGCCATAGCTCTAGTAACTGCACAAGCAGGGTACAAATCAGGGATTTCAGTTTCGACAGGATCAACTTTCTGATCCAAACAAGGCTTGTCAGTTACAAGTGGATTAACCACAACCTTATCTCCAGCTAGGTCATTGCCTAGTAATAAATGAACACCCTCTATGGGTAAAGAAGTCACTGCCCCAACAGTCACAGGTCCAGAAACTAAGTCTGATGCCAAATTTACACAATGGAAAGGAACATTTACAAAGCCGCACTCTACTCCCTGAACAAGAACACTTTCACTTGAAGAAGACTCCTCAGACAAAAGCAAAGTACCTGATAATAAAAGACTCTGAGAAGCTCCAGTGTCCCTTAATATTTTAATTGGGATAGGTTTGGCAGAATCACCAATAAGTGATATAGAACCTTCTGACATGAATGGTTCATAAGCCTCCAAAATAGAATCAGACTGGGGTTTGTTTGACCCAACAAATGTATTGCTTTCAATACAAGACCGTGACCTTGACCTCGTAGAAATAAGAGCATTTGGAAAAGCTCTGTCTTTACTCTGTTGCTTATTTTTCAACTTGAAGCAATCAGAAATAATGTGCCCTTTCATTTTACAATAAGTGCACGTAGGAAGAGATAAGGATTTCTGATCAGTCTTATTAGATGTTTGATTCCTAACAGTTGTGCTGTTGTGAAATTTGGAAGTACTCGAATGAGATTGAAATGGTTTTTTACCAGAAAACTGCTGAGGACGACTTATTGCCAAATGAAATTTTGTGAGTCAAGGAATAATCATCAGCCATACGAGCAGCATTTTCCAAAGTTTCCACATTCTGCTCGTCAAGATAGGTTTTAAGATCACTATGGATGCACCTCTTGAACTCTTCAATTAATACGAGCTGTCTGAGGTTATCATAAGCTTGATCAACTTTCTTGGCTGAGCACCACCTATCAAATAGTTGTTCTTTATCCCTTGCAAATTCGACATGAGTTTGTCCAGTTTCTTTTCTACAATTCCTAAACCTTTGTCGATATGCCTCTGGTACCAACTCATAAGCTTTCAAGATGTACTCCTTAACAACATCATAATCAGTGCTTTGTTGTACTGACAGTGAAGTGTAGACTTCATGAGCTTTGCCAATAAGTACACTTTGTAATAACAAAGTCCAATGCTCTCTGGGCCATTTCAAGTTTTCAGCTATTTTCTCGAAATGAAGAAAGTATTTATCTACTTCTTTTTCCTGAAAAGGGGGTACTAACCTAATATATCTAGTAACATCAAAACCTGAACTTGTGTTTAAAGGAGTGGAGTGTGCTCTGTTTGCCAGTTCTAATTCTCTTAACTTAAATTGCATTTCCCTTTCTTCTCTTTCCATCTGTATCTGCCTCTCTTCTTTCTCTCTCTCTCTCTCTGAATCTGAAGCTTTGCCAACTCTAAATCCATCTGGTTCTTTAACTCTAATTCCCTTAATTTCCTGTCAGAACCAGATACAGGCTTTCTCTTCAAACTTAAAGCACTATTTTCAAAAATTCCCTTTCCTACTATATACTGAATCAAAATAATCTTTATCTCCTGTTTTGTCAATGATACTTTTGCCTCAGATAGACTGTATTTTCTGGCAAGCTCGAGCAACTCATCCTTTCTCATGCACTCTAACCCCTCCTGGGTAGGTTTTGAAATGAAATTCTGAACATTAGATGCCATTGTAAATGCTTGTTGGTTTCACACACAAAAAAATTTATCTATTAAAAATCTTTGCCAAAGACAAAAATATTCTCCGAGACAAAATCAATATGAATTTCAAAGATAAATTTAATATCTCTAATATGCTTTAATGAAATTCAGATCCCGGACGAGCCCCCAATTTCTGTTACGACTCTATGGTCTAAGAAAAATGTAACAGAAAGAAAGTGAAACCAACAAATCAAGTAAAAAATCAACAAGCAATTTATTACTAGATAATTAAAACTGCGCGTAAGACACCTGTTTGATGTATTTAAAATGCTAACTATTTTTTATGTAAATACTGTAAGATTTCCATTTTAAATGATATGGTCACTGTAAGATATCTAAATATGTTCTGTGTAATAGGGGAAAACACACAACCGGACCGGGGCTCCAAGATGTCGGACACAATTTTACCCGTTACACTTTCCTCCAGCCATTAGAACACTTTCTTCCCGCCTTTTTGAAACACATCCCTGTCTCTCAACGTTCAGCTTTCGCTTCATTACACCCTTCCTATCCAGACTGGAGATATAGATGTGGAATCCTCCTTTCAGCACCAAATGTTGAAGGGAAAATACACGTCCGGACTTAGGTTTGAACCCAGGAACTCCCTATCTCAAGACTGGTGCTCTATTTGAGCCGACATGCCCAGTCTTACCCGTTACATCTGGCAAACTGATTGGGAATGTTCTTCATAACATTGGCGAATCTCTCTCTCGCGCGCGCGTTGGTTTTATTCATATTTATTACACTGCTAAACATAAAGTTTTTTACTTTTGTGAAAACTTTTTCAAGATTAAAATTCACCACGTACATCACTTCAACAGAAATAAATAAACAAAGACATGATGTTTTTCTTGCTGATTCTCCTTCTAGTCACCTCCACAAACTTTGTCTTGCTTTTATAGCAGCTTCCATTTATCGGAACAATTGTAATGCATATTTAGTTATGTATTTTATATCGACTTTATAACAAATTATTAAAGTCAGCAGGAAAGCTTCTTTTATATGAACATAAAGTTGCAGAATTTAATAAGCGATTTACAAAATTGGGAAGAAAGAAAAAATGTAATAGAGATCCATTTTTGTCAAGCTCACATTCCATTTAGATAAGTTTTAAAAAATGCTTTATCATTAACATTAATCTAAATTAAGGTTATTCTTGGGTGTGTGCGGACGTTCGGATATGAGGTCGACAGTAATGTCAATTAATACAAAAGTAATTAGAGTTTGTATGTTTTTTTCTCTAAGATGGAATATCACAAATTACCTTCAATTAATTATTCCGCAATTTAAAAATAAGATATTGGAACAAGTTTTCCGTTTTAGAACTGTGTTTAATGTGGGTTCGCAGCCTACTTATAAATTGAACTTCACACAGTACTGGATTCATAAAGTCATGAAGCTTGAAAATCAATTATACATTGCATGTTTAAAATGAAACAGAGTTATACTCTACATCTAGATCTATGGTGTTAGCTTCAGCTAGCCCTATACTCTACATCTAGATTTATGGTGTTAGCTACAGCCAGCCCTACATAGCAAATGAAAGAGAGTTATACTCTACATCTAGATCTATGGTGTTAGCTACAGCTAGCCCTACATAGCAAATGAAAGATAAGTTTCATAAAACTCTATGCAGCAAAGAAGCATAAATGAAACAGAATAGTAGATGATTTTGGGTTCTGACAAAGAAGTTTTACTTCCGCTACAAATCTAAAAATAACATTGCTGTCACATGGGTGAGAATTTGATTACCAAACATGTGCCGTTATTTTTTAATTTATAAAAGACCTTGATTGATACCTTTAAGATACAAAGGCTATGTCAGGTATTAACCATCATGACAAACAAAAATCATATCCATATTTACAAGTCAAATTTCCATTATCTGTGACACAAAAACATTTGCAAGTCAAATTTCCATTATCTGTGTCACAAAAAAATTTACAAGTCAAATTTCCATTATCTGTGACACCGAAACATTTACATGTCAAATTTCTATTATTTGCGACACCAAAGATGGAAACAAAAAGCTACCACATAAAAAAAAAAAAAAAAAAATTAGATCAAAGCTTATAAAAGGTAATCAAATACGACAATCTGAAGTCGTCTCACCAATAAAACGAAGATCACAAAAAAAATAAGAAAGGATTTTAAAATATTAAAAATACTCCTTAGAGAGATTAAACCGACTAACTTTGCATAATATTTTCTGCTACTAGTTTGCTTGACCTTGAATGACCTTCTACTTATAGACAAAATAGCTAATCTTGTATTGTTAGATTAGCATAAATTTTATCCCAGATACATTGTTAACATTCTGCCTCAACAGCAACACATGTACTATCTGCACAGAGTAAAGAAGGAAAGAATCTAGGTTTGATTTCATACATGAAGTTCCTATGAAAAAAATGAAATTCCAATGTGGCCATGTTCAACACAATCTAGAAATGACAGCATTTTGGGGGTGGGAATGGGGTGCTGGTGGTAGGGGCGGTGTGTTCGACGGATTAGTGGGTTGGTTAGGTATAAGTAAGGAGAATGGAAATTTTTATGATTGATGCACAAGTTAAATCTAACACATGTTTTCCATGCATAGATATTGAATACCTATGGCATCAGAGGTTTGCACATTTGTTTTTGTGATAATAAAATGACTGACAAGAAATGTATACACTTCTTTGGCAAGCAAAACAAACAAGAGGTAATGCATGTCAGTTGAGGCTATGGCATAGTTGATCACGCTTGGTCAGTTGTAACCAGGAAACCTTGATGAAAAAGTAGTTCCAGCCTCGTCTGAGAGGATGGTAATTCAGAATCAGAAAAAGTCAGTGCAAGTTGTTATGACTCTATGGTCTAAGAAAAATGTAACAGAAAGAAAGTGAAACCAACAAATCAAGTAAAAAATCAACAAGCAATTTATTACTAGATAATTAAAATGAAAAAAAATCAAAAAGTCACTTACAGTAATGTGTTTTGAAATCCTAATAATCCAATAAGAATGATTGTTCTAATCACAAGTCCTAAATATAGAATGTTCCGAATTCACGGCTGTGTCCTTGAATGTTATGATGTGCTAATGGTCTCCAAAGTCCTGATGTACTAGAAATCTTGATGTGCTGATGTCAAAATGAAGTATTCCAAAATCTCTGAATAAGTTCACTTAAATTCCAAAATCATCAATTAAAAATCCAAAATCCAAAAGTTTATGAGCACTGTTATAATCCAATGAATATTTAAAATAATTCCTCTCTTAGAATTTGGAATGAATTTTCACAACTGTAATAGCTCTTTACAAGACTGATGGTAATGTCAAAACTGAATAAATGTCCACCAAACATGGCATATATAAAGATTGGTCACATGACAGAATGTTCTAGAATATGAGTCATCTTAATGGAATTCTAACTGTAAGCAAAAATCAACCTTGACCTTCAAATTGAGAAAACATATTGATCAAAACAACCTAACTCAAGGACACTAGTTAAACATGTTTTCCTGATAAACATAAAGATCCAAGCAAATATTAAAGTGAAGAAACATTTATAATTTCCTAAAATATCCACAACACTATACAAACATCATACATAACAAAGTTATATATGATATATGAATGTAGTGACCTATATCTTGTTCATTCAATATCTCGGAAATGTATTTGAGAACTTTAGGACAGATTGCTCTATAAAATATAAACTGTGAACAAATTTGTACGGACCCACTTGAATAGATGCACAGTGGGACTGTTATATGAACCATTAGATATCAATATTAAACTACATTGTAGACAGATTCAAAACTATTATATTTTATAATTATCAGCTGTGCAATTGGTTGAAATTGAAAGATATGCTATTATATGGAGTGGACTATGTCTATTGTCGGTAAATTAGTTCATCTATTGTTTTTATGTTACGCAGATATTTGATGTTAAATAAAGTTTTTTTTGTATTATGCATCCGGACTAAAAGTCAAAATTGCAAGGAACTTGTATAATTATATATAAATGAACACAATTAATTCAGTATACCTTCAATTCCTTCAAAAACCACAAACAAAACAAAACAAAACGAAGAAACAAGTATATTCCGGGAAGTAATGCCCCCCACTTTTCGTTGGAAGGAGAGGAGTGTTGACTTTGCAGAGGAACTCAGCCCAGGCTGATTCAATGGAGAGATTCGACCTGCACTCATTCGGTTGTGAGTCCAGCACTCTAACCATGGAGCTACTACTTTGATCCTCTCTGCAAGGTATGTTCTGCTTTGTTGCTTAAAGTTGTCGAGATGTATTAGAGTCTATACTGTGTATTACCAAAAGTAATTTAGACAGGATTAAAGATGTTAATTGATTATGGTTGGATTACTCAAGAGCTCAAGTGGCATAAAACTAGGTTGGTTTGACTTAGGTGTTTAAAGCTTGTCGAGATGTCTACGTGTGCATTGTCTCTCAATGGCAAAACACACAAAATCCAAGTTTGCGCAATATCATATGAAATTCAATGTTGGATGGAAACTGGAATTTCAGTGGTTCCAATCGAATTAAAAGGGACATGAATATGCATTCTGCTCTTTCTGTAATGCTGATTTTAACGTCTGTTATGGTTGCAAGAATGACATTACGTGTCATAAAGAAACCCCATCCCATAAAAGCATATTAACTGCGAAATCTGTGTTCATGGAATCTGCATCAAATGTAAATAAAGTTGCACATGCCGAGACACTATTTGCCAACTTTATAGCCGACCATAATCTCCCATTTCTAGTAGCAGATCATTTTTCAGATGTAGTCAAAATAATGTTCCTGGACTTGGAAATTGCACAAAAATTCTCATGTAAACGGTCAAAACCTACTCACATTGTGACCCAAGCTTTGGGTCCTCATTGGGATGAGAAAGTCGCAGACATGTGCCACAATACAAAATTTGTCATCCTCATTGTCGAGTCAAATGATCAAGGGGATAATAAAATCCTAACAGTACTAATTTGTGTTTTCAACAAGGAATATCAACCTGCATCATTGGATCAGCCAAACTCATCTTTACACGCTTGGATAAAATATTCACACAAGTATTACTAAAGTTTAACTATTTTATTGTTCATAAGAAATCATAATCACAATAATAATAATAAAAATAATAATAATAATAATAATTAATACATAATGCCTGGGATGAAACGAGGTCTTTGTCTTCATCTGTAATACTGGTAAGTGATAATCAATTTCTGGATTTGATTGTTATTTTTACAAATAATGGTGATAGTGACGATGATAATGGAAGACAACAAAGGCGTCTGCAAATAAAGCTTTAAGTCACAAAGGGTGTGATAGTCTAATCATTAATGTATGCATCAGTGCTTCAAATGGACAATCTTACTGACATTAAAACAACATTAGATGCTTGTGAGTGCAATAAATACTCACTAATCTGATTAGGTAGGTTTTCTTATCTTCTATGATCAATATAGATAATTATCAGCTATTGATGGGTGAAAAAAATAAACAATATTATAGGTCTGCACTGATAATTGGAAATTAAAGACAGTGATAGGTACCAATAAGAATGCATGGAGATGTAATCTTTCTTGATATCTTAATTTACCGTATATACTCGATTATAAGTTGACTCGACTATAAGTCGATCCCCCCTTTTTAGGGCTGCAAAAAGTGATTTTCTCTATGACCCTCCCATAAGTCGGGGTGTATTTTGGAAGTCAGATCCGTCTGAAGGGGTGACTTCTTAGTGAGTCAGAAACGCACTTTGGAAATATAAACAAGCCAAACTGGATAGATAGATAAGAAAAATAAAGACAAAACCAGTGTAAAATACAATTATATTATTTAGTGAAATACGTCACAAATAAATTGACATCTTACAATTTGTCCATCTTTGTGTAATAAAGTCCATTGAAATCCATAATGCTTGACATTTTAAATCCATTTATATGATAAATCCTTGAATTCAATTATAGGTCACATACCGGTATAAAATAGAAGTTCAGAATGATCCAATTCACAATATCCAGTAATATGTTAATTCCACACATCGTACAAATAAACAATGAAAGTTAAGTCCACTTTTTTGTGATTCACGGTATCCTATAAATGTCACTATCTAATGTCATCTGGTACAAAGTCCAAGAATTAATTCTCATTGTCTGATAAAGTTCTGAAATCCTACATCGTCGTCTAGTCATTGTAAATCGTCGTCGTCTAATCATCGTAAATCTCGTCCGACTCCGATTCTCGGCTTTACTGTCATATGCGGGTGCTTATGCAAAGACTGAGCTTGGGCTCTGTGAGTAACACTTTGATCATAAAGTCAGAAATCTATTAAAGGCTGCAACTGAACACATGTCAATTGTGCGGCAAGATCACAGGGAGTTCAAATAGCCACCCTCTGTTACTTGGCACTGAACATGTATCAAACTCGCGGCATGATCAAAGGGTTGTCACGCTGGAAAACAAAGAGTGTGGTGCCTTTACAAGCAAAGGGATTAAGGTAAAAGTATATGCACAGGAAGCTGTAGAACTCTTCTTGGCACTGAACAAGTATAGATTGGCGGCTCAATCAAAATGATTGTCAACTTGAAAACAAAGTGAGTCCCTTTACAAGCCAAAGGCTTATCGGCCCACGTGCACTGGCAGATAACTTGGGAAATATCATTTGGGAATTAAATCTGACTTGTGGAAAAGGAAAATACAAATTAAATCAAAACTTTTATTGCATCAAGCACAGTCTTTATACAGCAAAACACAAATATTAATACAAATACAGGTTGTTCGGACTTGCACGAAAATGGAGGCAATATACTTACCAATAAACACCCACGGTAAACATTGACGGACACTTCATTTTGCGGTAGGTAGTATTTAATTTATCGGTAATATTTTCAAATGAATAAAATCCAAATAACTGTAGATACATGTATTGTGTAATGAATACCGTCATGAAACAGATAAACACAGTGCATACCATATATGCATTTACTGCATAGGAATAGTGGCATGAAAACGTAAAAATATATGAATTGACAGTATTTTTATGTACTGCAAACATCTAGAGTTTCCAACATTACCCAAAGATTTTTTTATTTTTTTAATGTCGCGCTTATAAGACGACCCCTACTCTGCATGAGTCAAATTCTAAGTCAAAAACGTCGACTTATAAGCGAGTATATACGGTACCTATTATATATCCATGGCAAGTAAATTTCAAAGTTCTAAAGTTTTGCATTTTGTATTGCAGTGGTGAAGCTGTCTGAGAGGTTCATGCTGTTAACCCAAAGTGAGAGAACTGCACTGGAAGATGAAATTCAGGACTACATTCTGACTCCCAAAGAACCACTTCCCAAATTCAACAGAGACAGTACCAGTCTTGAGTAGTTTTGGCTGACAGTTAGCAATCTGACTCTACCCACAGGCAGAAAACAATTTAAACTTCTTGGTGAACTCAAGTTGTCATTGACATTGTCACATTCCAATGCAGACACTGAAACAACATTTTCCATTCTGAGGGAAATTCAGGCTGACTCTAGAGGAAACCAGGATCCAGTGACAGTACATAATCTTGTAAGTGTTAAGATGAACAATGATAAGGACTGCCACCAATATAATCCAATAAATGATCTTGTAAGAAATGCTAAATATGCTTGTGTTACATATGGAGAGAGTGAAAGACAACAAGTTATGTGAAAGAACTGAATTGCATAGTTTAATATTAAAAATACAGATATAAAATATAGAAATCTCCCTCTTTGTTCCAATCTGACCCCTCATTTTTATCACATGTATGACACTGTAATGACCATTTTGTTGGGAGTAATACTATAACACTTAATATGACAGAAAGTCAAGTTTCTTCTAACATATACTGCACTGCTGCTGTTCGTATAAGGTCTGGAAAGTGAAGATGTAGCAATTGTTTTCCAATGTCAGAAATCTCTGTAGGTTCCAACTCTTTTAGGATCTGAAATTAGATATTTAAAGTATGGCTTGTAAGGACATACAAACTGTTATACACACACACACACACATATATATATATATATATACAGAGGATATTTGCTTGAAACGAGTGAATAACGGATATATTTCATCGAGTGGGTGAAAATACTTAAGTTTTTCACCCACGAGATGAAATATATCCGTTATTCACTCGAAGCAAGCAAATATTCTTTTTATTTTATGCTCAAGCGTATTGTCTATCAATCTGTATAACACACTGAAGTAGCTGATTTCTTGCTGCATCCCGCGCAATAATGTCAGCGGTTTACCGTTTATGTTCTGCTCTGTTTTGTGTATATTTGCACATAAAATATCAGTAGATATCAGTAGTTACATAATGCTCCTTCCCAATTCAAGGTAAAACAGCAGATACAAAGAAAATTTAAAAAAATATTTGTCCATTGCTGGACTTGAACCAGGTTCGTTTGGTTGTGAGACGGCCACCTTAACCTTTACACCACGCAAGAGTCGTACAAAAAGGTTTACATTTCTTACTCATAAAGTTATCAATCTCTATTGATAGCCAGTGAAAAAATATCATATTTTTTCACTGCAGTGAAATATCACAATTATTTCACTCGCAAAATCCAGTAATTCATTGACTAGCATAAAATAAAACATGTTACTTTTAAAGTTGTTAATCCTCATATATGATTATAATAATTAAAAAAATGTTAAAATTACCTAGTGCTCATGCTGTGATCAGCTACAGGTTTACATGGGATTGAATAAATCTGAAACTACATGGGGATTTTTAGGATTCTAAAATCTATTGTTTTTGTTGCTATTATTGGTGTTGTTGTTTTCCAGAATATACACGTGTTGAGGAAAATCATACATGAAAAGGAAATCTTTTAGTAAAATTATGTTTCTCCAAGAAATATTTACCCAATCACATTAACATTAGGAAATAACCTCTACTACCTCCAGCCCTCACTAAAACACGAAAAGAAAATGTCTTTCTGTCTATATAGACATATAGACAATGGGAAGTATCTCTTCCAGGTTGACTCCATTTGACCTCACTAGGTGGCCACCCATATCCTGGATGTTTACCAGTTTAAGCTTGAGCAAATTACTACAACAGGATGCTCGCACTTGCGCGGAAGGGTGGGAGTGATTGATAGTAATGTGATCAGGCAAGTATTCTCGAAGAAACGTAATTTACTAAAAAATTTCCTTTCTCCATTGAATACACTACCCAATCACATTAACTTTAGGAGAAGAGGTAAGACAAGCAGAAAATGCATGAGCATCCAACCTCTATCCATGTCATCCTATAGGATATCTGCTCGACTGAAAAGATGAACTTATCCTAATGTGAATGCATACACAACCAAAGATAATGCATTTAACTCATGTGAAAGAGATCCTTGTGGGATCCTGCACCTGGTTATTATCTTACCTGCAAAAGTTTCTCAGGCGAATCCAGTGAAAGCTATAAGGTCATGCGAGGGACTGAACTTGTGCCGTTATGAACATGGATGGTGTAGTAGCTGCCTATGCAGCTACCAGTGGTCTAATGAGTAATGAGATTCACCCCTTATGCAGCCATGTCCCATAAATAGAAGCTGGAGAACGTAGACTCAGCATGCTAGCCAAATGACTCCATTGTGTCTCAAACTGGGACATTACATCTGAAGGCCAGGTTCATGGAAATCACTCATATTTCATGAGCTGAGATCTTCATGAATCATACCTGATCCTGTGAGAATTTAGAGTACACCAATTTAATAACCTAATTTATCCAAGATACCAGCACTTGCGGGATTATGTCTTGCTTTTCCATCTTATTCAGTAGGAAGAACCTCTGACCGGTGCTGTGGATGTTCTCCATGCACCTCAGTTTGCATCTGAGAGCTCAGACCACGACCTACAGCTTGACGTCTCTCGATGGGTCAATCAAGAAAAGCGAATGAATAGTTACTTTTTTATTACCTAGAGACAGCAACCTGTTCTCCGAGACAAAACCAGGTTGCGTCATTAGTATGACTGAGCTGTCAGAACGAAATTATGTAGTTCAGATCCACAGACAGTGCATATAGCTCACTCATGCTGCATGTTGAAGCTAGTGCTATCAGAAATAACAGCTTCAGTGAGGTCGAAGACAGGGGTTCAAATGTGGGTGAGCTGAGCCATATCAGGACTCAGAAGTGGTTCCATTTTGGTAACAAGGTGATCGAGTGGGACCTGGATATAGTGAAATAAGAAAAAAGGTTTGAAGATCCTTTTTACAATCAATATCATCCTGTCCATGTCTGAATGAGTCTGAAATCATGGAACAGTATCCCTTGATAGTGATAAGAGCTAACTTTTTGTCCTCAAAGAGGAAAAGAAAAAAAAGAGTGGTGTCACATTGTTACAGTTGGCAAAAACACACCACTTCCCCTCAAATGCCTTCAGAGTGGGGGGCTATCTAGCTGTTGAGATCCTCTCTACGACTGAAGCGCAGAATTCCTTTTCATGAACACAGATGGAATACTAATGACCTCGACTACTTGAGCAGCGTGGGTGTCATTACAATTTTCCTGGGTACTGGGTACATGTCATGAGATCGAGTAGTTTGTTGACCCAGGCTCTGTCCCTTCTGAGAGAAGCAAATAGAACTATTCTGCATGCCTTGCAGGCCAGGCTGGATGGGTTGCACAAATTGGCATATTGTATCTAGTTGGTCTGACTGGTTGGATGGCAGACTGGCAGGCTGGGGGCAGTTCACAGGTCCAAAATGTACTTTGTTGGCGGATGGTTGGTTTGTTAAGTATTACATCATTAAAATTAGTTTTACACCCACAAAAACTACATTTTAATATCAGTAATATGAATTGTCCAGTGCTGAGGTAAGGTTCTTGAAAGAAGGCTCAAAATGTTCATAGCGGGGTTTTGTCAAAGACCACAACATGCACGAGAGATTCCATCTGGGCATTAATGAGCGAGACACTGGTCTCTGCAGCTCAAAATACCTAATAAAATTGGAAAGATGAAGATCCGAACCAATGGTCGGTCCTTTTGCAAATTTTAGCATGTAGAATAGGGCTGCCCTATAGCCCTTAATAGCAGTAACTGAGCATTTGCTCTCTTCATATAGGAATAGAAGAAAAACAGCCACTGCACTTATAGAGGGAGAGTTAAGATTTACACATTTCCTACTGCACCAATTGCAAGAGATCCTCCACTTGGCATCATAAACCTTGGACATGAAGCATCACCTGGCCTGAATGATGCACTTTTTGGCAACTTTGCTCAGAATCTTGTCCTGGCAGATAGATTGAATGAGATGAGCCAAGTGTTCACCAGGAGAATCTTGGGGGGGGGGGGGGGACAAAGTGCAGTCTTCCAAGGGAGAACCAAGTCTGCTACAGAATTTAAGGTTCCCAGAAGGGATAGATATAGGTGAGTTGAAAATGAAGTCTGGCTGTCAGCACCTCCACAAGAGCCAGGATTCTGTCTACCCTGTCCAGCAGGACACAGACAAATCCCCAGTTGGGTCACTCTGGACCTGCAGCCAGACAGATCTTGTCTGAGGGACTCTAAATGGCCATTATGGATCAACCAGTCATCAAAATACTGGAGGATTGGGTTCTCTCCAGACTACAATAGTAAGGTAATCAATTAACATCTTGTTGTGAACACATTAGCCTTCTCAATCCAGTTACTCAGCCACACATCATTGCACCAGTATAACATCTCCAGTTTCTGTGATGTGTGGATAGAACACACACAAAAATACTGGCTTTCTTTTCTTTGTCAATAAAAAAAAAAAATCTTTTATATTTCAAAAGCGGTAGATTTCAGCTATAAAACGGTATGTGCGGTAGATGGCCTTTAAAACAGTATTTTTGTCCTACTGCCGGTAGAATCACATGTATGTAGGTGGGTGGCAACAACTCCCGTTACTCTGGTAGAAGCTCTGGGTGTGGAGTCTAGACCAAATGGCAGAGTGTGAAACTGGAAAACCTCCCAGTCCAGACAAAACCGGAGGTACTTTCTGTAAGGAGGAAAATTGGGATGTGAAGGTACGCATCCTGGAGGTCGACTGAGACCACCCAGTCATTGGGTCATAAGGCATTCTTCACTGAGGCTGTGGTCTCCATCTTGAAAAGCTTCTCCTGAAGAAACTTGTTTAAGGCAGAAAGGTCGCTAATCAGCCAAAACTTTCCACCTCTTTTTATACCAGGAAAATCCAGGAGTAGAAGGTTGGAGACTGGTTGTTTAATACCCTCTCTACTGCGCCATTAATTTGAAGGGAGTGCACCTCTTCCTTTAAACACACAAGATATGACTGGTGGAAAAGCATGGGGATCCTTGCCAGAGGAGGCTGTAACCAGATCTGAAGCCGGTATCTTCTGTTTATTAAAGAGAGGACCGACCCATTGTCTCAACCAAACATCTGAAAAGTGGGTTAGTCCAGCACCTATGAAAATCGATGGAAGAGGGATGCCCCACAGGAGAGCGAGTGAGTCCCTAAATTGGGGTTGCTTCTTGGACTGGAGCTGCATTCTTTTAACGAACTTCGCTGACAGCCCCTACAGGCGATCAGGATGAATGTGCTTCCTGGCTGGTTTCAACAGGCCAGGAGTGGATGTGAGGTACCTGTGGCTGGTCCTTCAGGTCTTCATATGCAACAGAAGGAATCAGCCCTCTAAAGAGGATCTCTACCTCCAAAGAAGCAGCCCAAAGTAGGTTCTCGCTATACTCTAGTAAGACCTTATAAGTGTCCAAAGCAACATCCCTGTGGAGGTGTAGCAGCTCCGCTGACAGCACCATGGACAATGATAAGGCATGCCTAGATGTTTTGGCAATGGACTCCAGCAAGTGCTGTGGTGTGGCTGGAGATAGCGATTCCTCCTTTAGAAGAATGAAGGAGGTTGCCGAGAAAAGATCTGGATGTGAGACTACAGTGACAAGCAACTTAGTCTTTAGTTCCAGTGCCTATAGCATCTAAACTGGACGGTGGATCCAGGTCCCTGTGGAAATGCCCACTTGTGATGCCCCAGCATCCGTTGGGGAGGCTTAACTCTTTATGACCTAATAACAAGTTATGACGGTGGATCCAGGTCCCTGTGGAAATGCCCACTTATAATGCCCCAGCATCCGAGTGGAGAGGCTTAACTCTGTATGGCCTAATAACATGTTATGACACCTTTCTCTCTTCTTTATCAACAACGTGCCTTTTCCCCTCCATGATGATGTTTGACAAGTACTGCATGTCCCCAATGACAAAATTTGGTGAGTTTAAAAATAAGTATATATTTAGGAATAGATTTTGTCAATAAAGGCGGGGCATTCTTATTTTCAGCTCATTGGTTGGATGGAAAATAGAGTCCTATCCTAATTCATTATGACATTTGAAGCATACGGGAAGTTTAAATGCTATAGATAGTACATTACAACCTGGAAACCAATGTGTATGCACCTTGAATACACCAAATGGTGGACTATGTCTCTGATGGAGATAGCGACTTGAACAGCAAAAGATTGTGGGAAATTATAAATTAAAGTTATGAAATTGAGTTTTCAGGCTTTAGGGCTGACGATTTACCTAGTGATTCAGACATCTCTGACCCCAAATCAGAGTCGGGTTTTACCCCCAAATCAGAGTCGGGTTTTACCCATGTAAACACATAAAGCGAGGATGCACTAAATGGCGGTCGTCGCAAAGTTCCCTGGTGTAATCTTTCTGCCAGTTCTAAATTGCCAGTTGATTTTGATCTTTCCACAGCAAAACTAGTAGACTGCTCACTTTTTGTAGAGGACACCATGTTTGAGACCACATCCAATGAAACTGATTTATATCCACAACAAAAATGGCAAGCTAACATCACAGACAATCACTGATCTCCTGTCACACCAGTCAAAATTAAATCTGCCATCAGTTTAAATATTATCATGGGTGTCTCTCCACATCACTCTTACCAGGATTATTGGTACACAGATGAAATTTTAGGGTCCAGAGGATTTATAAACACAATTATGAAAAACGGGTATAAAAAAAATAAGTCATTATTTTCATATCAATACACAAGCCTCGCTGGTGCCAAGGAATGACCCAACTTATCATCCTGTTAACAAGGTGCAACCTCTTCATGACATGGTGTTGGCTAATTCGAAAAATACTACCAGCATTCCACTGAGATTGCAATGGATGAGGTAATGAAGGGATACAAAGTTCATTCATAACTGAGACAATATATGCCTGCCAGATGAGACAAATTTGGAATCAAGTTTTGGGCCAGGTGTGATGAAATGACCTATTACATGATAAAAAAGATCAAAGTGAACCCCAGATGATGTATGGATTGGGGTATCACATTGTCCATGATCTATTGCAAGATCTGGTTGGAAAAAGATCATCATTTATATTTTGATAGGTACTTTTCCAGTATTATCCCTGCTGAGCACCATGAAGAAGATAACATTGACACCTGTGGCACTATGTGGCAATTGCAAAGGCCATTTCTTAGGGAAAAAGTCAGTGATAAGGAGTCAGATAACAAACTGAGGGCAGTCCACAACCTATATGAAGGAATCTATTACAATCACTGCATGGAATGACAATAGCATTGTGATGGTTATTTACAGCAATACAGCAATACTGATGAAGACGTTGATGATGTAATCTGCGAGTGACAGGTGGGCAGAGAATAGACCAGCAACATCGACCCTGCTATGAGGCCAAAGCACTTATGTCCATGCAGTATAAATGGGAAGGACAAATCACTTCCCTCAAAAGGATGTCCCCGCATCATGTAGGGATTAAATGGGATTATAGGGAAGGAGGTATGCCAATCTGATCCCCTTCCCTAGTCTGGTGTATGTATGCTGACTCCCACCCCAATGGGTTCATTGGTGGCCTGGTGAGAATGGGGTGTCTCAACCCAATCCCTGGGTAACATAAGTGTACTACTGACGAACGGAACACAAATGTTCTAAAATCTCACAAGAGCAACAACTATGATCATATATGCAATGGACTTGAGGATATAACACCCTAACAATATGGAAACCTGTATCTGGATGCCTGTAATGCATGCTAGACACAAACAAAGGCAATATTTCTGTACAGCATGAAAATTCCAATCAATCCAATATGTTGTCTGTCAAAAGGAGAATGACATGGGCCTAGGACATAGGCAGACTGGATCTGTGTTAATTCTAATTTTAAACTTTCTAGAACTTTCCATCTAATGGAAGGATGGAATTTTTATATACTGACAAGGGTAATTTCCATCCCGAAAAGGTAAGCAATGCAATAGTGACAGATTGCGTATTACTGATATTAAAATGATTAAGTCATGCCTGCCAAACACGTACAATGTCAACTGGACAGCTATACCAGTTTGTTGGCAGCTGTAACAGGATACAGTGTATGGTATATGACTTGTGAAGTCAGATTCTAATCCTGCATGCATGGTTTCAATGGCACTAAGACCATGCATGGGGAGGCATGGGGACTTATGCCCAGTGGGGTGCCAAAATGGGGTAAAATCCACCTGTTTCATCCATATTGCTTGTTGACAACCTTCATGACTGAGATTTCTGATTGAGATGAAGCATCTGTGATTCCAACAGAGCTTGTGTAGAATCGCTTGCCACAGTTTCCATGGTGTCAGAAGTGATAGTCACTGTTGGTGCAGTTTTGGGAAGTGGAGGCAGCTTCTATATATCCCCCATAATACTCACCATAAATTGAGAATATACATCATGTCCTGTTCAGATGATTTAGAACATGCCCTGTTCTCTCAGTCATTCAAAGGCTTTTTTAATTTTTTAAGATGTTGTACCGTATGTCTTTGGCCAATGATGCACACACACCTCATGGGTGTGACGATGAACATTTAGTACACGCAAAATATGCCTCGTGATTATCTTCTGCGACTTTGAAGTGCTTGCATTTCTTGCACTTGTTGGACATCTCTGAAATAACAGAGAGAAGAAAACAAGTGCATGCAACAATTATACAAATTATATTCAATTAGGTGAACTCGCATTACTGAGATGACCTATAAAAGACATGCACAATAAACTGAAGATTAACAGTGTAAATTCAAAATATGATGGGGAAATGGCATATGAGTCTAACTGATCACTGGATAATAACAAATGGTAGAAATATGAATAAATTCACTTAAAAAAGAAACACAAAAGTTGTATACACCAGGTATATAGACCATTTGACATACTAAACCACTGAGAAAGTATAAAAAATATTACACTGGATTTTGGAGGCACTGCTAACAGTCTTGAGCAAAAACTTAAACTGGTAAACATCCAGGATATAGGTGACCACCTTGCAGGGGCAAGGGGAGTTAATATGTAAGAGTTACTTCCCTTTGTCTATACAATACATAGAGGGAAAGACATTTTTTTATTTTTCAGGGTGGGCTGGATTCGGAGTTAGTGGAGGTTATTTCCTAATGTTAATGTTAACGTGATCGGGTAATGTATTTGATTTGTGTTGCTCTTATTTTTACACAGTTGATTCTGAGTGAATAAAAACAAGAAACATTTAGTTAGATCAAAAAATCTTAACTTCAAGTGGATCTTGCCCAAAGAATTCCTCTCTGTCTATCCAAAGAAGAAAAGGAGCAACTTTTACCTTCAAATTTGACCTGTTTTAAAAACATGCATCAAAGAAAAAGTTGTGGAATGGGTTATTTCTTCATTTATATTTCAGATATTTTCGAACAGTAAGCAACTGGCTTGCAACTGGAATAATTACCCACACATTCTACAGCAATTTGTTTATATTAAGGGTTACATAATTAATTAGGAATCAGGTAGTGATGTATCTTTCTTACATACATTACCGTAATGACGATAAGTCTTGGGACAGGAAATTTTTAAAACTATTTTTCATGTCCCAAGACTTGTATGCACGTAAAAAATATAGCCTTTTCGGTGTCCCAACAAAATCGGCAAGATCGCCGAATATCACAGTGCAGTGACCAGCACTTGTTCAATTACCATGTCAACAAACTGTTATAAACTACTAGGATTGTTTTATGTTATTATTTTGCATGTGCATATTTTCTGATTTCTCCAACATGATATAAAAGAAAGGTAAATAAAACTTCATAATTCACGGGCCACTTCGAGTTCACCAGGAGACCTGTACTATAGTGTACAGTACTTATAGTGCATATCGTACTTAGCATCACTTATATCCTTGTTTTCCTGACAAATATTATATGCAGATTTTTCTCATTCTTCCAGATCACATTTTAGATATTTATATCCTTGTTTATTCCTACAAATATTATATGCAGATTTTGCTTTATTTGTCATTTACACCAAATCTCATTCTTCCAGATCACACTTTAGATATGCATCCATTTCTATTTTATTTACTTTGTTTCACATGCTCCGGAGTCACCTTTTTCAATGATACAAGCGATTCTACAAAGTGATGTAATCTATATGAAAAAAAAATGTTTAATGAATATTTATAAACATATTAGGCACATAACCAGCATATATTCATGTAACTGTTATATATTCATTAAAGAATGACCATAACATGGGTTAAAATTCTGAATATAGATTGACTAGATCATCATCAATCCATTTTAGTTTTGTGTTTTGGCTTAACACAAAATTGTAATTTTCCAGACATTATTCATTCCATTTTTTATTTTGGCAAGCTGGTTGTTTCGGCATCTCCTTTTCATTATAATTGGTGGATTTGTCTTTTGTTTTCCAACAAAAATCCAGGCCAGTTAATTATTTCAAGCCTGAAACTGGCTTTGGTAAATAGGGAATTTTGTCATAAGGCAATGCCTGTAAACCTGTGTTCTACAACATTAATTCTTTTATTGCTTTTAGTACATAATATTATCATAATTACCGTAACTGATTAAACATGTATATATTTAAGGTCGCTTACATTAGAGTAAACTACCACTGCGCTATTATTGCAATTATTTTCAAAGCATTATTTCTCATACTACTTTATTGTATTTTAGAGACATTATTGAAGCCTATGATTCGAAACCAAGAGATGTACTTCATTTAGCGCAAGTTAAAATCTTAAATATACTAGTGATGACACTGTGATGTAAACAAGGTCACTATAAAATGCGATCAATATATTAACCAAACATTATTTTCACTGTTTTAATACTGGTATCAGATTTTAATGAGTTATGTATTGAAATTTTCAAGGCTGAAAAATAAACTTTGCATTCCATCTTTTTTTTCAGACTGTGAAGGGGACCTTTTCAACAATGAAGAGGATAAAGAGTATGCTGGGGAACAGACTTTCAGTCTGTTATTTAGTTATTTAAAGTTAAAGATTGTAATGAATGAATGGATGGATGGATGGATAGACAGACAGACAGATAGATAGATAGACAGCCTCTTTGCACCATATTTGCCTGATGAACATTTGGCTATCACAACAAAAGTCAATACAAGTGGATTTGAGTCTTTAAAGTTACTCATATATATATTGTTGTATCCATTTAACTCCTAGAAACAACTAGTTGTTGTTCATTTTTACTTATGTGCAACATGACAGTTACCTTTTTAAGCTATTTTCACTACAGAAATTCAAGATCTTGTCCCTCAGTTCTATTTCAATTACTGATTTAGCATGTATGACATAATACCTGGAAACCTTCTGACATGACAAATTAGAAGACATTACATTATCGTACATTTTGTAGACTCACACTTCAACTATATTAGGCTTGCCATTGACACATTTTACATTTGGTATAGTTCACTGGAAGTCTAATATACAGAGCAATGTATAACATCTCTCAGTTTTATTTGAACCTGATTGGTTGAACCTTAAACATCTGTTTCACTTTATTAAAAAAAAAGATTAAACAAAATTATTTCTTAAGGTAATAACATTTTTTTTCATTTGTACAATATGGTCTGAAGAAACATATGATTCACAGAAAGAATCTCATTTCTGAAGAGAAAAAATGAGAGAAACGAAGTTTGAAATATTCTTACCGCATCCATATTGCAGAATTCTTTCTGATGACAATTATTGGAGATCCTCTCCTGTGATTTTATCTGACAATTTTGTCTGTCTGTCTGTGTGGGTGGTAACAGATTACTAGACAGCACCTCCATAAAGTCTGGTGAAGAAAGACTGCATTATGAAAAATGTTAAATAGCACAGTGCATGGAATGCTAAGGTGTATTAATGATGCAGTACATACAAAATCAATGATGTCTACATAAAGACACAGTACATACAAAAATCAATGATGTCTACACAGTACATACAAAATCAATGATGTCTACATAAAGACACAGTACATACGAAATCAATGATGTCTACATAAAGACACAGTACAGACAAAGTCAATGATGTCTACATAAAGACACAGTACATACAAAATCAATGAAGTCTACTTAAAAACAGTACATACAAAATCAATGAGGTCTACATAAAGACACAGTACATACAAAATCAATGAGGTCTTCGTAAAGACACAGTACATACAAAATCAATGTCTACATAAGACGCAGTACATACAAAATCAATGATGTCTACATAAGACACAGTACATACAAAATTAATGATGTCTACATAAAGACACAGTACTCACTCATTGTTATATGTGCTATTTGACATTGCTATGAACATCTAGCCCGAAATCACTCATTGTGTGATATATGATATTTGACATTGCTCTGAACATCTATGCCTGAAATAACTCATTGTGTTATATATGCTATTTGACATTGCTCTGAACATCTATGCCTGAAATCACTCATTGTGTTATATATGCTATTTGACATTGCTATGAACATCTAAGCCTGAAATCACTCATTGTGTTATATATGCTATTTGACATTGCTCTGAACATCTAAACCTGAAATCACTCATTGTGTTATATAATATAGACTATTTGAATGCTATTTGACATTGCTATGAACATCTAAGCCTGAAATCACTCATTGTGTTATATATGCTATTTGACATTGCTCTGAACATCTAAACCTGAAATCACTCATTGTGTTATATAATATAGACTATTTGAATGCTATTTGACATTGCTATGAACATCTAAGCCTGAAATCACTCATTGTGTTATATAATATGCTATCTGACATTGCTCTGAATATCTAAGCCTGAAATCACTCATTGTGTTATATATGCTATCTGACAAGATGCTTAATGAAAACAGAAACTTATTTTAAAACAGACACTTTTGTGTATCATGTATCTCAATGATAACATGTTCATTTTAGGTTCTGAATTGATTGGCCTTTGATAAACTCTTATTTTTTGTTTTAAATAAACACCCTTCAATATTGTAGATTGTACGCATGTGTGCCTATACACATATTATTATATATATATATATATATACATACATACATATATATATATATACATACATACATATATATATATATATATATATATATATATATATATATATATATATATATATATATATATATATATATATATATATATATATATAAAATCCCATAGCCCGACGTCCCGGACTAATCATTTTCGAAGTCGGGCAAGTAAAATTTTCCAAGTCACCAGTCCGGGACAAGTGCTTTTTTCCTATTTTAAAAAAGTCGGGGAAGTCCTTATTTTCGTGCATTAATTGCTATATCTACCTTTATTTGGCCATTCATGCCCTCCGGGCGTACTGAATACTTGATTCTACCCCTCTCCATGTATACATTTACATCCTGTATAACACCTACAGGTGGTCAGTGATAACTATTGCATATGTGCATGTTCTGTTACCACTTGACTGCATTTTGGGTTCAGTGACCAAATTATCGGCAAATCAAAACACGTCAAACAAAACAAAGCCGGTATGATTAATTAGCAGTGTTTTAAGCGGCTTTGTTGCACTGTGTTTACTCAAACTAGATCCTCATGAGTGGCTCACTCTGATTTTAATCCAGTGAGTCAGCGTAATTAAATTAATGAAAGGTACTTTACCGACATCAGTGTTGTTTCCTTTATGAACTGATTAAATCACAGTTATGATTGTTTAATTTTTAATTGATTATACAGAGGATTAACTTTCACGTGCGATATTGTGTTTGAAGTGAAACAATTACGCTAATTAATGAGCTGTCTATGTTTGCATTTAAAAGAGAAAATGTTTGTTACGATCACTTTAGAAGTAGTTGTCAAGCAAGCTGATAATTACTATGTGGATAAAATGAGTTTGCTAAATTATTTTCGCAAGGAAGGTAATAAGGATGATTCGAAGAAGGAAAATTCTTGTGAAAGTGCACGGATAAAATGTAAGACTGCTAGTGAGTGTGAGAATTCCTTAACCCAAGGGAGTTAAAAAATTCTAATGAACATTTCACCAAATGGATCAGAGCTTGAGGACCTTAACCCATACACAGCTATCAACTGCTGGCTTAGTGCTGGTGCAGGTGGCAGACATGTACATTTTTTCAAATCCAGCAGCTAAAACATATATACATGTACCTTAAGTAGCCAAATGTATATCAACCAATGTTTTTGAAAAATTAAATTCTTTTAAGAAATAATTATGTTGTATATTATTTCATGTGTTCTTTCTATGGATTAAGTACATACATCTCATCAAATCTTTGCTAGTGATTACCATTTTGAGACAAGTGAAAAGTAAGGTGGGACAAGTGAATTTTCTTAAACCACTTGTCCTGGACAAGTGGATGAAAATAAATTTGCTCAGCCCTGATATATCCCCTCCCCTGTGCTACTTGCTGTCATCTTAATGTGCCACACTAATCTTTCTGAGTGAAATTAAATCCTGAAACCTTATAAATGTTTTATCCTACCTGAATATTCTCCAACAAAAAGCATTCTTGACAGATTTTTAAATTTGCTTTTTTGTAAAAATCAACCGAATCAACAGGACTTAGTGGGCATTAAACAAACAATCTAATATGAGCCAGGTACACTGGAACTTTGTGACTATGGACAGGTAAATGACATCCAGAGTATCAATGATATACTTGTATCTGCATCCATGTAAATGACATCCAGAGTATTAATGACATATTTGTATCTGCATCCGTGTAAATGACATCGAGAGCATCGATGATACAATTATATTTGCAACTGTGTAAATGACATCCAGAGTATCGATGATACACTTGTATTTGCAACCATGTAAATGCTAATGCAGATAACATTATATAGCTAGCTAGAGTCATAATATGAACATCAATGTTTTTTTTATAGATGCTTAACCTTATAAGATATATATACACACACACGTAAATACATACATACATACATATACATAGCCACACATACATACATACATACATACATACATACATACATACATACATACATACATACTGCCATACATACACACAGTCAACTCTTGTTCCAAAGACATTCATTATATGGGAATATTTGAGTTCTGACAGAAACTAATGGAAATAAATGTGCTAAATTGGATCTTTTTAAAGGAATATTCAGTATTCAACTCCAACATCAATTCCCAATAAAAAAAACATGCATATCTTGTTTCTAAATTGTTCTATACAAAAACATTCCATGTAATTCCTTGTGATTTTACTTTTTTAATAGCAATCTTTCAGTGGATAGTATGAAAACATTTTATTTCTAGAAAAATTAGGTTAAAATCCGGAAAACATGATTGAAATCTTTAAAATATAATTATGATATTATATGATATTAAATATAGATTTATATTCCAAACTCATCCTTCTCATGTATACATGCTGTTTTGATAACAATCAGGCAAGGCAAATAACTCCTCTGAATTTAAGGCATAAACTTTACAATGACAGATTCATTACTACAACAAAATGGTTGGAAATGAACTTAGTCATTGTAACGACTGCAGACTGTATATATATATATATATATATATATGTCTATCTCTCTCTCTTCATATATATATATATATATATATATATATATATATATATATATATATATGGAGGCAGACAACTAATTCAATTCCTATACACCATAATGTTCATGTTTTGCAAACCTACTATACTTTCATAGTAAGATGTGTAAAATATGATTACATCCTATGTATAACCCATCCAGAATGAACTTTCAAAATGATGAAAATCATATGCTGCATGGCTGATTTTGAATTTTGAAAAAGAAAACTTCTTTAGCTTGTAAAATAATTAGGTGTCTGTGACCATATTCCTTACCATCAATCGAGTTCTTGGGTTGGTCCTCCTTTAATATATCTTTCCCATCACCTGTCACAGAAGATTTGAGTTTTACTGCCACAGAATATATGGGTTTTACTGCTGTTTCCAAACCTTGTTTTAATATATGTGTACTTTCCGAGTTCACTTTGCTGCACAAATTTTCACTTTTGTTATTACCATACTGGAAAAGCCTGCTTTCAATCTTATCCAAGTCCTTATCATTATCAACACTATTTCCTTGATTCTTTCGACCTTCTCTTGGAAGATCTCTATCCAAAACTTTATCATGGCTCTTTCTTCTTTCCCATACAAATCTCACAGTCCCTGCAACCCAGCGACGCACCAACTCTTTTTTATAAGTCCTGTCATCAGAACTATTAATACAGCTGGCTTTAGTTAGCATGGTGTCTCGTGCATTTTGCCTTGTCTCTCTTTGTAAATTACTATCATGTTTTATCTCTTTCCCATTCTCAGCTGTACCTAACACCACATTCTCCTCACACCTGGTTGGTCTTTTGGATCTTCCTGAGGTGAGAATGTTTTCTAAATGTTCTACAGTCACATTATCAGTCTCCTTATTTTTCTTGGATTTCCTAAAGGTAAAACTTCTAGTCTCCCTTGTGTCACACACAGATCCCTGGTCTGTATTTCGTGCATCTGTCTGGGAAGATTTTTCCAGCACAGCAGAGTCGCCTCCCTTTACAATACTCTCTGATATGTGGATTGAATTACTGGGTGCTAAGTTATCTCCCTTCCTACAGATGTCCTTCATAATCCCTGTTTTTGCTGTATTCTGTCTGACTGTCTTCACATACTTTGTTGCATGAATTGATTCTTTCTCTTCCTGAATGTCCAAGATTAATTTTCTTTTCACTGCTTGAGATCTTGTATGAGATGAATGGATTTCATCCTTTTGATGAACACAAATGCCATCTGATACTCTACTTTTTAATTTCAGTACATTATTCTTTACTGATGCAGACAGATTGCCGATAACAATGTCACACTCTCTGGTAGCTACATCAACCTTTTCCTCAGCCTTTAACTGTTTCCCACCTGATGATAAATCACTGTCTAATTTATTGCTGGTTTCTATTTTACTGGAGCTAACTGTTGGTAAGTTGTCTGTAGCATCAGCAAACCTTTTTTCTCCATCCAAGTCTAGTTTTGCTAGTGATATCAATCGCTCGTTCTCATGTCTCTCTTCATTATTAACATGTATATCATTTTCTTGGCTATGAGACCCTCTCTCATGAGCTTTTCTTATTCTGTTCACAGATCCATTCCCATTGGTATCTTGCTGTATGGATGACATGGGCTTAGACAAAGGGGTTGTACAATTATTTTTTGATACAAAAGACGATCTGGTTTCCCTGTGTGAGCCTGTGCCAAAAGAAACACAAGACCCATGATGATCCTTGACATAAATATGCTCATTAGAACAATGTAGATCTGGAGATGCCAAGCTGCTTAATCTCACTTCTTCCAACTTGTCTTTACTGATATCGACTTCTGGTGAAAGTGAGGGATTAAATGGCTGGGACTCAGGATAAATATTGGGTTGGAAAGGTAATGTTGCAGCGATGGAGTCCCCTAAAGTATTCAGCAAATCTTGTTCTGCTGTCAGAGTTGTTTCAGTACCTGGTTTCCTACACTCCACAGTCTGGGTTTCAAAGTCAACACCTGAACTAAAATGTTCATCTTCTGTCTCTTGGATGCTTATTCTTTGTTCTCTGTCTGAAAGCACAGAATTATTGGAATAATTAGGTTTGTTTGAATGTGTCTTGTGCTGTACAACTTTTTTATCCAAAGACATTTTATCTGCAAGAGGATGTGTCTCACTTGCACCCTCCTTTCTGAGTCTTGATGACCTTCTCAAGGTCATATCTAATTTTTGAGAGCAACACCTTCCAACTTTAGATCTTGGCTTCTCACCATACTCATTTTTTAGAAATGACTGAAATTCATCTAAATATGAGTTGCCTGTCATTGATGTTATTTTAGCAATGTTTCCTGTTAATGATGAGGAGGAGGCATCTCTCTGGATCTGACCAAAGGGAACAGGAGAGAGTTGCTTCTCTTGGAAACTGTTCCCATTAAAGTTGTCTTTGCAACCCAGTGTCTCCCTCTGTGTGCTGTGAGCAGATGGTGAACCCAGCTGTGAGTCCAGATGAATACTAGGCGTGTTCAAATGAGGACCATGTGAGCTAATTTGATGGTCTTGAGAGTCAAGAAATGACTCACTAAATGATAATCTCACAGACTCCAACTCATTTTGCCATGTGGATGTCTCTAAACTCTGAAAGAAAGAACATGACTAAGATAAAGAATGTTAAATACAATGAATACACTGTATCAACAGACAAAAGTAGGGCACTTAGCTGTTCTGAAAAACAAAGCAGGCTTATGATGCATTGCAAAACACAAGCCTATGAAAACTATCACCCAACCTATATATCTTGTTGATTTGCTTATTTTACTATTGTCTTATACAAATTATTTCCAAAGATAAATAATATACACAGACCTCACTCATAACTAAACTTATCCAAAAATCTTAATGATATAAACCTATTTACCAAGTTTTACTGACGTTGGATGAAAAATACTATCTACAGACATGTAACAAGCTCAGCCAGTCAGTTGCAAATAATCTCATCAAAAGGTGCAGCTCTCATTTAAATACCAGCTTATGTAGCAAGCTGGAGCAAAATCCGACTGAAATTCTGTCTCCAGAGTGGTAACATGCTCAGCCAATCAGCTTATATCATAAATATGCATTGATCTTGCTCATAATCAAATTCATCCAACATCTTCAAAGTTTAACACTATTTAACAATCTGATCAAAACTTGATCAGAAAAATAGTTGCTAGTTTTTCAGCCAATCAAATGTAAGATCACTACATTAATATGCATGAACCTCACTCATAATCATATGCATACATGATGATATAAGCCTGTTTCCATGTCTGATACAAATCCTATAAAAATATTGTGTCTCAAGTGGTATAAAAAGCTCAGCTTCATAATAAAACTCATCCAAAATCTTGATAATATTAGCCTATTTACCAAGTCTGATCAGAATTAGATCAGAAATACCATCTCCCATGTGGTCTCAAGCTCCACCAATCAGATGCAAAATCACCTCATTAATATGCATAGATCTTGTATCTGATATGCACAGATAAATTTGATGATATAAGCATATATACCAAGTTCAATTCAGGTCAGAAATATGGCTTCCAGAGTAGTAACATGCTCAATTCATTAGATGCAATGGCACTTTATTAATATTCATGGATCTTGATTACTATCAAATTCAAGCAAGATCTTGATGATATAAGCGTGTAACCCAAGTCTGACCAAAACTGGATTTGAAATTTGGCTTTAATAGTGCTAACAAGCTCAGCCAATCAGATAAAGATTATCTCACTAATATGCGTAGATCTCACTCATTATAAAACTCATCTGAGATACTGATGATATAAACATATACTGCACATTTGATCAAAACTGGATCATAAATATGGTTTCCAGAGTGTAATGAGCAGTTGCTGTGTGATGACAGGTGATGGATGATGGCTGCATACTGATAGCCCACATGGCCCTATGGCTATGTGAGCTAAAAATGACAGTTTCAAACCCATCTCCGAAAATCACCCATGCGAAAATGCCAAATTCACCTCTGTAAACAGGTGACATCTGAATACAGGTTCACCTTTCGAAGTTCCTTCTTGAACAAGTACTATGCACCTTAAACCATTACCATTACCATTATTATTATTATTATCATTATTAATATTTCTACAGTTATTGGTACAATTTCCTATTCAAAGAAGAATTCATGGTACAAATTTATCATTCATAAATTCTGGTACAAAAGGGTTTCATTCATAGATTTTTTTTCAAGCTTTTCCTCAATTTATTTTTCATGTAGTATGTTTTTTTACTTACATATAAGGAAGTAACCAGCTCAGCTGCTTGTATATTGCAGCTGGACTTAGCAGTCTCAGAAGTAACAGACCTAGGTCAAATTTATAAAAGTGTCAACGATCGACAGGTCACCTTCGTTCAAAGACTTGCAATGCCTTTTAAGTTGAAACACTGTTCCCGTCACATATTTACAATCAAATGTGCATGAGTTTTCATCCTCAGTTCAGTGTTCTTGTACAATTTGGCATAACATTCCTTGAAAATTCTGAACCAACAGGAAACAGTAACTGTAGCATTGGTCTATTCTTAGATTAAAAAGAGTAAGCTAATGATCAAATGCCTGTTTACAAATTTTATCTCAAATATGAATGGATTATTTAATAAAGATCTGATATGTACATTGTCACTATCTTCATTTATATCTGATCACAATGCATTTTGTACATAAGGATTTCGCAGACTTTTCCACAATATTATACTTTAGCAGTAGTTTGGGCTTCTTTTACTTACAATACTTACAATCCACTTATGCGACAGAAAGCCAGTTTTTTTAGTAAATTATGTTTCTCCTATAATACTTATCTGATCCCATTACATTAGGGATAACTTTCTTTGCTACCTCCGAATCCAGCCCTCCCAGAAAGATAGAAAAACGTCATTCTGACTATATATTATATAGATAAAGGGAAGCAACTCTTACAGGTTAACTCCCCTTTCAACCCACAAGATGGCAACCATTATACCTGGTTTGAACCAGTTTTTTACTTGAGTGACACCTTAAAGGATGTTTGCATTGCAAGGAAGGGTGGGAGGGATTATTTGTAATGTGATCAGGTAAGTATTATATGAGAAACATTATTTATTAAAAAATTTGCTTTCTCCATCAAATACACTACCTGATCACATTACATTAGGACCAGTATCCCTTTATGGTGATGGGGCTAACTTCTTGTCTTCAAAGAGAAAGAGAAAAGAGTTGGCCAGCTGAAGAATGGAGGTAGAGAGTGGTGTGACATCACTAATGTGACACCAGTCATTAAAATCCGGCCATTTCCCTTCGTATGCCTTCAGAGTGGAGGGCTTTCTAGCTGTTGCGATCCTCTCCACAACTGAAGTTCCAAACTCCTTTTCGCGCAAGGCATCCCTGACAAGAGCCAGGTGTAAAAGAGGAGTTTCTCTGGACGTGGATGGAACAGAATCACCAGAAACAGTCTGGAGTAGAAGCCTTGAATGCACAGCTTTCGTACAATCTTCACCGCCTGCTTTATGAGCAAAAGATGTATCTCTTTCTGTAGTATGTCCACCTCCATGGGGTCCCTTGGGTTTCCATCATGAAGGGGGACATCGAAAGTGGAGGAGGCCTGATTAATGAGATTCTGAGACCCTCTGACACAACTTGAATCACCCAATCATTTTGCACAATGAGGTCATATCAAGCCTGATGAAAGAGAAGGAGTCTGACTCCCACAGGAGTCTGATGCCAGCAGACGGGGGAAACTAAGTCACAGTCGGGTGGCAGGAAGCTTCTCGGAGGAGAAATGTTTTCCTGACGGCGAGATGTAGGGGCATATGACCACCTATAATTCACCTGGCCATGGCTATTCTGTCATCTTTAGAAACTGCCTCTAATGTATCCATGACGTCCAGATATTGAAGCTTGCGCTGACAAATGTTGGGGGAACTCTTGTGCCCCCCTGTTGTCTGACATCCTCAATTTGACCCCTGAACAGAAGGGGAGAGCCGAAAGGGAGGGTGCGCAAGGCCCCACATGGTGTGATGTTTGAGAAGAGTGCATTAGTGCATCTCTTCTAAGTCCATGTTGCAGGAGGCCATCATGGCATTAGGCATGGTGTGGTGAGAAACCCTATTCACGGCCTTAGCGATACGGCTCACCAAATCCCTGGCGTGATCGCATCGGGTCTTCTCAGTGAGGCGAAAAATCGCCATGGACGCCAAGTCAAGTAGTGAGGAAGTTGTTAATATAACATTCCTCACTAGCTTGGAGGTGGCATTGAAACTTGCCGACCCACCTTACAACAAAGTGGGGCAATCATGCCAAAAGCAGAAACATCCTTGTTAACATTAGGTATTTCTGAATTATACCAGTAAGACGAGAAGCTAGCTGACAATTGACTCTCGGAAAAGGCTTTTGCATTACTGTGTACTGAGAGATGCCCGGTGATTTCTGCAACTTTTGACGACTGAGGCAATGTCCTAAATGATGGACTATCATCGCCATCGTCTATGTCTACAGAGGCTTTGACCTTGTTGGTAGGGACAATGGTAGGTGGAGAAGGACATTCAGATGGAGACAGGATATGATAGATTTCTTCTACTGCTGCCTTGAAGCTGAATTCCGTCCGTTCCATTGTTGGATCGGATCATTCAGGCATTTCCGTTTCATCCCCTTTGTCTAGCTGGAGATTGTCATCCTCTTGTATACCCTGGGTCCATGGGTAGAGTACTAATTATGGCAATGATAATGCCACATCATCGGCATGCATCATTTTACCCATAGGATATGCCATTAAAAGTGATGGTATACTAGCATGCCAGTTCAGTGCAGCTGGTTTGGCTTGGCCAGATGCCTCTTTGAATAAAGCCAGTTCGCTATGAAGAGGCATTGTAATGTTCAGTCCAGCTGGTCAGTTTTGGTGTGCAGTATGTTCTGCATAAGATACCGTAGCTGTCAGAATACATGACCAGCCAGCTCACCAGTCTGAGATAAGCGACTTGTGAGCACTACAGTCGTATATCACACATTCGTATGGCTGGAGCAGTTGGTAGACAGTCGGAACGGCATATGGTGGATGATAAATGCCATGATGGTCAGGCAGTATGGCCGGATGGCTGTCCATCTGTCCGTGCAAGTCAAATTGTTACTCGTTTGATCCGGCTGGCCATCCGTACGAGTTAAATAATATGCCCTCACATCCTGCAAGAATGTTGTCATGCACAGATGGAGAACGGTGTATTGTATATTCACACCTCATGGGTGGAGATAGGTATGACTCTGCACCCTCACTGTGATATTTGACATGGGATTGTCAAGCCTCATGGGCAGAGCTAAAGGCTTATTTCCAATGTAAATTTTCTTTTTGTTCCGTCATCGACAAGCGCAACGACAATGCCTTATTGATTAGAAAGAGCATGCGCAATTCCAAGTCCTGGTTGGAATTGTCTCTCATTCCAACTGCATTAAGATTTGGTGCCGTCTTCTGTATCTTCATGGAGGGTGGAGGGGGCATCTCAACATCCCCGATTTGAATTGTGAGCGATTCTGACTTGAGGCATAAACTCATCACTTCGTGCTGAGAAGAAATAGATAGTGTTCTCTTTTTGTGGCCCTTGAGCTGTTTCTTAAGGACATTAGACCATGTATTCTCTGTCTGTGCAACACACACTTTACAGGTGTGTGATGAAGAGCATTTGGTACAGAGCAGGCACATTTCATGAACGTCTTCCACGACTTCGAATCGCTTGCATTTATTGCATCATGTTGTCATCTCTGTAATGAAGAGAATAAACAACAACTGCATACAACAAATATATATATATATAAAATATGAAATAAATGCCACATTATAAAAATGAGTTATAATTAGAGTAAATGCCTAAAACAGTGCCCGGGAAATTCCACTAGTGAAAATGTATATTGCCATTCTAATTCAATCATGATGAAAACAAACACGACGATAATTTTTTTTTTAATCAATAAATTCACTGGATTTTTTTTAACAAATGTTGTATGCACCATATAAATCAACATTTTGACTTACTGTACCAATAAAAAAGAATGTGGATGAATACATTTAAGTTATATAAGTTATAGGATTTAACTGGATTGTCTGGAGGACATCTTTACCACATGGCAACGAAGTAAAAACTGGTTTAAACCGGGTATAACTGTAGCCACTCTGTGGGTAGAAAGGGGAGTTAACCTGTAAGAGTTGCTTCCCTTTGTCTGTATAACATATACACAGAAAGATGTTTTTTCTGTCTTTCCGGGAGGGCTGGATTTGGAGGTAGCAAAGAAAGTTATTCCAAATGTAATATGATCAGGTAATGTATCTGACAGAGAAATGAGCAGTGTTTTAAGCTGAATTTGATGTTTCTCATTACAAACAATACATAGGAAGAGCTTTCCATGATCTTGATCCCTAACTATTATCATGCAGTAAACACTGACAGAAATTGTTGAATAGGTCAAATTTGATACACTAAAGCAAATTCAGGGTAAAATTAGTTCTCTAATAATCTTTTCTGATGAGTACATTTAGAATGGTCATAAGCACACCCACTAACAAAAAGAGGGGGAGCACACCCACTAACAAAAACAAAAAAGAGGGAGCACACCCACTAACAAAAAAAAAAAAGGGGGAGTACACCCACTAACAAAAACAAAAAGGGTGAGTTTTGTTAGTGCTATAAGAGTTACAATTTACCTTAAGTATGCACCCCAACAACGGCTTTTTAAAAAAAAATATTAAACTATATGGTTATAAAAGAATACCTTGGATTGAGCCTGTTCTCTTGGTTCAGACTCAATATAAATACCAGTCTTCGTTTTCTGCCTTGATGAAGTTAGGGAAGCATCACATTTCTGTCTCTCTGTATTCTCTACTTCAACTGTCGTTTTCTGGGCAGTCATATTTGATGAAGTTGGTATTTTTTTACAAGATTTTAGTTTTGGAGAAATAATCATCAAACCCGTTGTTTTGGATGGAGAGATAATGCTGTGACCATCTGACATCATCTTCATTAGTATAGGACTGCTATTACAAATTGTAACCCTTTCCTGAATAACTGGAATTCAAGAATATATTCATACAAGCAATAATATAAACAGTTGGAACCTTACAAGTAAAACACCTCAGCAAACAGAAGTCTCCTCATAGTTCTGATCCATCATATTCTCTTCTTAAATTTCAATAAACTCTAAATCAGTCAAGCAAAACACATCTACACTTTAAAAAAATGAAAAAAGTTTTGGTAAATACTGGATAATTGGAAAAAGCAGCATTGGCTGAGTCAACAAATAATCCAGAATTATACCAAATAACATGTTTTAATATTTCTAGCACGGTTGACAAACATTTGATGCATGGTGCGGTGACATTTGGAAAGATGTATAAGTTTTTGCATGGTGCATAACTATCACCGAAATTAGATGATGACAAGAAAAACCACGATTATAACTATGATCAAGAGAATAGAGTGCAAAAGTACCAGAAATGTTGGGAATATGCATATGAATGTCTGAGGTTTGACCAATGAAAGGCTGTGATATTGTACACCTCCTGCATGGAGTATTCAGAAACATACAAAAGTATACGTGGTACTTCATTCATTGATAGTTGTAAAAACTTTCATAAATCGTCCCTGGAATCACATTACTGATGGTGCTCCTTAACACACCAGACATCAAGGATTATAACTCATGAGATGCCATCAAGCTGGGCATGCTGCTGGACCGTGAAACAGAAGTCCAGAGACTAGGTTTTATGGATTGAGATCTGATGATGCATCAGATACAGAAAATGAGTATGAACTTTCAACTTTTAATTAGTTTGTGAAATACAGTTGTTATTGTTTGAGTTGATGTTAATGAATAACAAATCTTGAATTAAAAACTGAACTGGCTTCTGTTTGGTTTTAGCAGGATCAGTAACATTTTGGTAGAATCAGAAATTTTTTATCATGGTGATCCTCTGGGTTAGTGAAAAATAATCCCAATTTCAAGCACTGTACTTACAAGATTCTTGGGACGGATGGAGAGGACAAAATCATGATGCCCCTGCTGCAAGCAGTGGGTTGTAATAACTTAAAAAACAACTCTTTTTGTGGCTTAGTCAAATTTGATCATATAACCACATTACAACATTGACAAAACAAATCTACAACAAGGTCGAACATCCCAATATTTTTCTCAGTTCACAACTTCCTTCTCCATTCTGTTACATTTTTTTATATCCACAAACTACTCATAGTTATGTCCTTGAGATTGCACATGCATGTATGCATGCAATAAAAGTACATGCAGGAATGAATGGTCCCAGTCATATAATCACCACAATTTGTTCTAAATATTAGAACCATCCACCCACCCCCAAAATCCACAACCTTTTTGACTACTGTCATGTATTTTTCTTTTCCTCTCTTCCTCAGCCATGGTTTCCATAGAAACTGCAATCTGATGATTTTCTGAGCTCACAGCCTCACACAAGGAAGGTGTTGGAAGATAATCATCTCTCCATTCTAGATAAAAAGTTATATCTGATTATCAAATAAACTCATCTATTGTGTTCATAAAACTCAAAGCAACCTGACATTTATTTTCATGGAGTATCAAATTTTGCAGAATATAATGTGTACCTGACCAGAGTATAATGTGCACCTGACCTTAGCATAATGTGTATCTTACCAGAGTATAATGTGCACCTTACCTGAGTGTACTCTGCATTTGACCTGAGTATAATGTGCACCTGATCTGAGTATAATGTGCATCTGACCTGAGTATAGTGTGCACCTGACCAGAGTATAATGTGCATCTGACCCGAGTATAATGTGCACCTAACTTGACCTGAATATAATGTGCATCTGACCCACAAATGAAGGCAATTTGTTTATACATGTGCAAGGGAGATCCCTGTGGGATCCCTTACCTGAGTATTTTCTCTTACATTCAAAGTTTTCTGGGTGAATCCAGCAAAAGTAGCAAGTTCATGCCCAGGTCTTAGGTTGTGTTTTCATAAATGGGCCATGATAGCTGTCTGGGCAGCTACCAGTGGCCTGATGAGATTCAGCTCTCTCATTTGTGAGGTCATGACAAGCAAATAGAAGCTGAAAAAAGTAGATTGGGCATGCCAGCCAACTGACTCCACTATGTCTCAAATTGCAACATTATGTTCAAAGGCCAGGCTCATGGACACCACTTGTATTTCATGAGCTGAAATCTTCATTAGTCATACCTGATCCTGTGAGAGTTCAGAGAATGCTGATTTAATAACTCCCTTCAGCCAAGCAGCCAGTGCTTGTGGGGTTGTCTTGCTTTCCTGCCTTAAGTGGTAGGAATAGTCTTTAACAGCCACTACAGATATTCTCGATTGCCTCAGATAGGATCTTAGGGCATACACATAATCCCGCAGCTTCACTTCTGTCGATGAATCAATCAAAGAAAGTGAATAGTTATTTGTTGGCTGCCTAGTGATGGCAACCTGTTCTCAGAAATGAATATTGGTCGTGTCATTAGAACAACTGAGCAATTGGAATGGAACTGCATGTAGTTCGGATCCACATATGATGCATGTAGCTCACTCACCCTTTATGCTGAAACTAGCTCAATCAGGAAGCAAGTCTTGTATGATAGTTGCTGCATTTATGTGGAAGACAGGGGTTCGAACATAAATGTGTTGGTTGAGCCAGATGAAGACTAAGGAGAGGTTCCATTTTGGGAACAAGGTGAATGTGGTCTGGATATGTTGAAATTAGCAACCAGTCAGAAAGGTCCTTGCTGTGGTCAATATCATCTCTTCCATGATGACTGGATGTGTCAAAGATCATAGAATAGTATCCCTTGGTTGTGATTTGGGCTAACTTCTTGTCTTCCAAGAGAAAGAAGTTAGCCAGTTGGGAAATGGAGGCTGAGAGTGGTGTGACATCACTGACATGACACTAGTCACTGAAAACTCGCCATTTTTCCTTGTATGCCTTCAAAGTAGACAGCCTTCTAGCTGTTGTGACAACTCTTGTGCCACCAATTTTCTGACCTCTGAACAGAAGAGGAGAGCCAAACAGGAGGTTGCACAAGGCCGCTGCATGGTGTGATTTTTGAGAAGAAGAGTTCAGAAGTGCATCTCTTCCAAGTCTATGTTACAGGAGGCAATATCCATGATGTGTTGAGAAGCCCTATGCATGACCTTGGCGACAGGACTCACCGAATCCCAGGTGTAATTGCTTCTGGCCTTCTCAGTGAGGCTAACAATCACCAAGGACACTAAGTCAAGTAGTGACGAAGTTGATATAACATTCCTCACTAGCTAGGAGATGGCACTGAAGACATGCCGATCCACCTTATAACAAAGTCATGCCAAAAGTGGAAACATCCTTGTCAACATTAGGTATTTCAGAACAGTATGCATCAGAGTGCAACTTATACCAGTGAGACGAGAAGCTAACTGGCAAATGACTCACAGAAAAGGCTTTTGCATTACTGGGGTTGTTAATTTTTCCGAGAGATGCCCTGTGATTTCTGCAACTTTTGACGACTGAGGCAATGTTCCAACTGATGGACTATCGTTGTCATCGTCTACATCCACAGAGGCTTTGACTATGTACTTAGAGATGACAGTAGGTGGAGGAGGACATTCAGACGAAGGCAGGATATGATAGATTTCTTCTATTGCTGCCTTGAAGCTGAATTCTGTCCCTTCCATTGTTGGATCAGATGATTCAGGCATTTCCATTTCATAACATTCGTCCAGCTGTGGATTGTCCTTTTTTGTACACCTTGGGTTCATGGGTAAAGTACTCCATATGGCAATGATGATGTTGTATTGTCGGCATGCATCATTTTGTCCATAGGATATACTGTTAAAAGTGGTGGTATACTAGAATGCCGGTTCGGCGCAGCCCGTTTGGCTTGGCCGGACAGCTCTATGAATAAAGCCAGTTCACTATGAAAAGGCATAGTAATGTTTGGTCAGACTGGTCAGTTTTGCTGTGTGGTATGTTTGACATAAGATACTGTAGCTGTCGGAATAAGTGGCCGGCCAGCCGGCTCGCCAGTTAAAAATAAGCAACTCATGACCACTATAGTCATAATCACACGTTCATATGATTGGACCGGTTGGTTGATAGTCAGAACGGCATATAGTGGATGATAAAGTCCATGATGTTCAGGTGGTATGGCCGTCCATCCATCTGTAAAAGTTAAATTGAGGCTCATTCAGTCCAGCTGGCCATAAGAGTCAATTAATACGCCCTCACATCCGGCAAAAAACGTTGTCATGCATGGACAGAGTACAGGGTATTGTATATTAACACCTCACGGGTGGAGATAGGTATGACTCTGCACCGTCATGCCCCATATGCGGGGTGATATTTGACTTGGGATTGTCACGACTTGTGGGTGGAGCTAAAGACTTATCCCCCATGGGATCCAGAAAATTTTCTTCCTGTTTCCATCTTCGACAAGCGCGATGACAAAACTTTATTGATTAGAGAGAGCATGCTTCTCATTCCAACTGCATTAACATCTGGTACTGTCTTCTGTATTCATGGGGGGTGGCGGGGGCATCTCTACATCCCCCATTTGACTTGTGAGCGATTCTGACATGGGGCGTAAAGAAATAGATAGTGCTCTCTTTTAGCAGCCTTTGATCTGATTCTTTAGGACATTAGACCATGTATTCTCTGTCCACGCAACACATACTTTGCAGGTATGTGATGAAGAGCATTGAGTACAGAGCAGTCATGTTTTGTGAACGTCCTCCATGACTTTGAATTTTTTGCACCATGTTGTCATCTCTGTAATAAAGAAAAGAATAAACAAACAAGTGCACACAACAAATATTTATATATATAATTTGAAATAAATGCCAACCATGTTAAAAAAACGAGTTATAATTAGAGTAAATGCCCAAAACAGGAAATTCCACCGGTGAAAATGTATGTTGCCATTCAAAATCAATTGTGATGAAAACAAATGGTACAACAATTTCAAAAATATTAATAAATTCACCTTATTTTTACAAAAAAGTTGAATGCACCTATAAAAACATTCCAACTTAATACAGAGTTACATCTAGGATTTGGTAAATGTGGGCACTTGCCCCCACTAAATCTGAAAAAGGGGGGGCCATCATAATGACAAGGGGGGCCTATCGTGATGATGTAAAACAAAATTAACTTTCAAACAGAACAGTAGCAAATATAATAAGTGTATTAAATGCATATAATGTGTTCTGAATATTACAGTATAACATTAAATACATGTGTTCTGTTTATTACAGTATAACACTAAATGCATATTGTGTTCTGTATATTACTGTATAACACTTAATGCATATTATGTGATCTGTATATTATCGTACAACACTAAATACATATCATGTGTTCTATATATTGAAGTATAACACTTTAAACTGAAACGAAAAGCTTGTGTTTTCTAAGAACAGTATTTTCTCTACACACTGACCATTAAAGAATCAAACCATGCGCTGCAAATAATGTCACTCCTCTGTCCATTCTTATATCTTAAAAAACAGTGTCATGTATTTACTGTGTGTCACTTGATAAATGTCATGCATGTAGTTTTAAGATTTTCACTTTGTATCAAATCCTGAATTGCCCGTTTGTGAGGTGAATTCAACGTGTCTGTCAGGGGTTGATGTCCTGAAATTAGCAATTCCAAGTGTGAAGAAATTTGACAGTTTTTACACACCAATTGCAAAGCATCTCATTTATTTCATTCATTTCCAGTCATGGTCGATTTTTTTTTTCCAGTCTGAATATAAAGATATTTTTTTCTTGACATTGGAAGGACACCACAGTTTCAGCACAGCCATCTTTAGCATTGTCTGATACTAGGATTTGTTTGTTCACTGTCGCTGTGCCTACTGACAGAATAATCTGCACTCTGACTATTATTGAAAGTATTACTATTATTATAAGTATTACTGATAAAATAATGAAAAAGTGTCTGAGTTTTAACTGGTTTTGCTTTTTAATGTATTGTCCCGCCAAGCTAGTCTCATTATCAAACATTGATCAGCCATTTCCGTCAGGTCGTGAAATAGGTCTTTGTCAAATTGACAGAAAAAACCGAGGATGTTCCTATTGCATCAAATGTGCTCTCTTGGCCTTTCTTAGTAACCAATCAGAATTGAGCACGTGACACAAAGGAAATATGTGACGTATTTCACAACTACACAAGGACAACATATCCGCTGAAAGTGACAACTGGGATTTTTACATTAAAAAAGAACATATATCAAAATAGCGTATTCTTCACAAAATAATGCCACACGGTTTAAACCGGGTATAATGGTAGCCACCTAGCAGGTAGAATGGGAAGTTAACCTGTAAGAGCTGCTTTCCTTTGTCTATATAATATATCGACAGAAAGATGTTTTCCGTCTTTCTGGATGGGTTGGATTCGAAGGTAGCAAAGAAAGTTATCCTAATGTAATGTGATCAGGTAATGTATTTGATGGAGAAAACACATGATTTTAGGGAGGACTACAGTACAATGTTGCCTGCACTGTACCAAAAGCTTAAAACTAACGACACCTGGATTCGGGAGGTAGCAAGCTTATTACCCTAATGTTACTGTGATCGGGGAATGTATTTGACTGAGAAATGGTAATCTCCAAGCATTGGCTCTGAGTGTTTTTTAAAGTGTGATATGGATATCATGTACCTGGGAAAGATAAATCACCAAAAATGGTACTGTGCACTATTATTGATGGAGCCAGGACAAGTGATGTAATGACCCAGTGCCTGTCCATGTTGCCTTCAGCAGTCCGGTACTGGATATCATAAAAGGCTTGATTACTAAATCCAGTACCAGTTGTGCTGTGCATTCATGACAAAGCCAGGGCTGGAAATGGCATGGTAAGATGTTGGACACAGTCAATTACATGGGTCTGGGACTGGATATGGAGTGAAGGTGGATCACTGTACCCAAAGCCAGTTACACTGGGAATAAGTTGAGACAATGCCAAAATAAGGGTGGATGTGGTGAAAGGCTGTCTAATATGGCAATAGAACAAAAATAAACACATACAAGGTTAAAAAAGGACAAGTACAGTAAAAACATATAGTATGACTAACACATATGATAAAACAAGCATAAGTAAACACACCCTTTCATGCAAAATCTTCCAAACCACTGGGGGGGGTTGGAGCAAACTAATGACAAACAAGAAGCATTACACAATCGCACACACACACAAAATACTATATTTATGAAAACAAAAGTGAAGCAAAACTATAACACAAATGACCAGAGAAGCGTGGTTCATCTTGTAGATATTTTCATCAGTTTAATTTATGATACTTCATATATAGTAATAAAACTACATATATAATATGAAATGAATTATCCTACAAACCCTTGATATTTTTTAACTGCTCTGACTCCTCTGCCGAGATCAGGAATCCTTGTACATCAAAGGGGAACACCAGCAGCTCCTTCAAGGCCCTCCTCGCTACAGTAATATCTGCAATTGTATAAATACAGGTATATATTTTTATTTTTCTACAGTGGTTGACAGGTTCAAAACTCTGAATGATTGCTCTCAGCAGCAAAAGAAAATGTTTAGAGTGATCTTTGAGGTGAATAAACACAGCTAATGAAAGGTGACCAAACATTTTCATGTGCCAGGATTTGAACTCACCATATAGGTGTGATGGTAATGGCATTACCAAGTCCCAAGCAGACACAGTACATCATGAATGTTCATGATAACTATCAGCTCTCAATGAACAGAAAAGCAAGAGTTCTGAATTATTGCAAGTACTGCAGTCACAGTATGCATCTATGCAGATCATGTACTTAGCAGCTAAGTTATTTATTTTAGTTTAAATGCCAGATTCACTTGCATAAGGTAGAACAAGTAGCTATTTAAAGTCTAGTTCATATGGATTGAGGAGAAGTAGCTATTTCAAGTCAAGTTCATATGGATTGAGGACAAGTAGTTATTTCAAGTCTAGTTCATATGGATTGAGGACAAGTAGCTATATCAAGTCTGGTTCATGGGGATCAAGGAGATATGTCCATCCAAATTTCTAGAAAGGTACATCACCAAATTGATAACAATAATTACAGACCTTGACATCATAAAAGTTCAATAATTTTGAGCAAGTGAATGAATTTCAATCTTCATTAGAAGTATACATACTTGAAGCAGATGATGGCAGATGTGGAAATTTATGCATAATTTGTGCAATTTTTGCAAATCATTGTGGGTAATTTCATACAATGCATTTTGCAAATGAGTGACATTGGATTATTCTTTGAAAGATATTTCACTGATATAAGGAATGAGCTAGTTAAAGTATAACTAGTACCAGTTTTTTCCACAATCCTGTGCAGAGTATTACCAACAGTGACTGCAAACCGCACAACTGCCATCATCTGCTGTCAGTTATTCTCCAAACACAAAATACTTGCTCAAAATAATTGGGCCCTAGTGCAGTCAAAGTTTGTAATTATCATTATTAATTTGGTGAAGTGCTGTAGTCCCTCACTATAAAGGACAATTATGGGTCCATACAAATCATTCATTATAACAAGGCATTTATATACTTATGTTCTGAGGGCTCCAATGTGGGTATTTGTTATATCATGGATTTCATAATAGCAAGGTTTGTTATAGCAAGGGTTTACTGTATTTTTGTTAGAAATCTGTAAGAATATACTTACTTGCCCCTTTTGAACCAGACTTTAATTTATCTTTACACTTCATCCTAGTACTCTTGTCACTGTGGTATCAGGAGTGCTTCCCTTTTTATACACATTCATAAACATACAAGACCAAGACCTACACTGATTTATACAGCTAGTAAAAATGTTTCTTTTTATCAGTCTTTATATAAAATAGATTGTATACACAGAAGTTTCAATAAAAAAAAAAACAGATTTTGTGAGCATATTCTTCAGGTTTAATGCCATAATAAACAAAGCATGTTCCTCATAGTGTGCAAATTTACGGGAAACCATAAACAACATCTTTAATGCAAAGAAGAGATTTGAATACACCTTTGATGTAATCCTGTCCTATGTTCCAGTGTCAGCATAGTCAACAACTTTTTATAAAATTTAAGAATACCATAATATTTGTCAGATATGCCCCTTTTTTCCAAAATGATGAAGGGGTAAAACCATATGCACCAGAAAGAGCTAATCTGCACTTTTTTCTGCATGCCCAGTTATGGCTTGTATATTTAGGAAAACTACCGATATTTCCCAGGGTCCTGAAAATTCTTTTGTCTAATTAATATAGTTTGATCATTCTGTTTGTAAAATGCTGCTATCTTCTGATGATATCCTATCGATGACGTATTACTTTAACCGACCAGGCCCTTTTGATTGGTATAACAGCTTACAAATAGCAGCCATCTGCTGTGTTAATGACTGCAGGTCAGTCAATACAAAACAAATATTTATGGTCATTTATTAAACTTGTATTCTGAACTGCTATTAATGCATAGCACTTCATATATGTTCTTAAATAGATACAGGTCTTTTAATCACTGTATCAAACACAAACTGGCTGAAGTTCTATCAATGAGGGGTCTTCAAGTTGTAGACATAAATATGTGACTGTCAAAGCCCATTTGCTGTATTATCACTGCTATGGCAACATATTCTTTTCTTAAAAAATGATGAAAATACTAATGTGGCTCATAACTTGGGGTAACATGATAACCAAATATTATGGCTGCTCTCTGCAAAGAGGCATATTACAAGAGGCATAAGAAGCTTTAAATTATTCACCTGAGTGATCTGTCTTCTTCTGACCTTGAGCCAAATTGCTATTAGCAATAGATAGTACAGGGAAGGTTTTTGTTTCTTCAAAACAATCAGGTAACCAATCTGCATCTTTAGAATAAGCGTACTCTGTATCTTGTGTCTTGTTCATAAAACAAAATTAAGATTTTTCCTTCGTATTTCATGTAAAATTCTGTGGAAGCAACTTAAAATTTTACTGCCCAGTCAAATTTTTCAACTGTTCCAGGCTGAGTACAGGTGGCATCACAATATTTTACCCATAAAATCTGAGGTAACTGAACTGATCATATACAAGCACTTAGAAAACTCTGTTCAACCTGTTGTCTCTCCTGATGGCAACATTGGTACAGCATCAGTTGTGTTTTCTTCCTTGTCTTGGGGCAACCCTGATGCCCTTGGAGTGCTCTCCCCTGATGGTCCAACAGAGATTGGGGATTCCTGTGATGCCTGCCCAATCTCGTCCAAAAGCTGTGTCAGCCTCAAACTCTCCTCTAGGCTGTTATCTGCCTTTGCTACCTGCTCTCGCTCCTTTCTGTAACACACGTAAACAAATGTAATTCATTTACAACCTAGTTAGACTTGCTTAATTTCTCGGTACAAGCAACTGGTGTAACACAAACTGCCAAACTGAATGTAATGCCTGAAGCACAAACCAACTGGCACCAGTGCATGCATCCACTTCACTGGATGTCTAAGAAAAATTTTTTCTTATGATTATTTGAAAATTCATCTGATGCTTCTGCTACACTAGTTATATGAGGCTGAATAAAAACAAGAGAGAGACAGACAGACAGAGTCAGATTATTCAAGGAATATCTTCTTACCTCAATTTGTTAGTCCTAAGTTGAACAAGACCACTATGAATGGCACATTATACACCAGCCCCATTTTTATTAGTCCTCTAAACAACCTACTTGTTTTGCTGTGCCCAAACCAAACCTATAAGTAGGCACTGGTAGGGTATGACTGATACTAGAATATTGTCTAATGGGTTTCAATGACCTCAAACTTTGGTGAAGATATGAGGTCTTGAACTAAACTTAATGTGCAGAAAGCATTATTTTCTTATTTGAATTATCATGAATATGACCTCCAACCTTTAGACCCAAGAATCTACAGGTTTCTTTAGTACTCTAAATGCAAGCCATCCACAAAGTTTGGTCAAGGAACTTACTCTCAAGCAAAGTTATTTGCAAAACCTGTTTTTCTTTGAGCCACAATGACATCACTTTTTGAACTTTGACCCCCAAATCAATATTCCTCTTCCATATTTTGGTCAAGGTATGTGGTCTAGAACTAAAGATATTATGCAGAAAGAAAAAAAATCTTTCACAGTGATCTTAACCTTTGATCTTTTGTCCACAAAATAATTCAGCCACAATGATCTTGCCCTTTTACCTTTTGTCCCCAAAATCAATACGCTTTTTCCTCACTTCAAGTGCAAGCCATCCACAAAGTTTGGTCCTGGTCTGTTATGTAGAACTAATGTTGTGAAGAAACCAGTTTTCTTTTTTCAGTCACAATGACCTTGACCTTTGACCACAAAATCAACAGGCTTCTTCCTTACTCCAAGTGCCTGCCATCAACAAAGTTTGGTAACTTTAGATGGTGGAGATTTTAGTTCTTGTGCTGAAACCATTTTTTTTCTTTCATTTATGGGCATTGGCCTTTGAATTGTTGATTCCAATATCAGTAGACTTCTTCCCTACAACAAGTGGAAGCCATGCACACTGTTTGGTAACTGTAGATGGTGGAGAATGAGTTACGGTACAGAAACCATTTATCTTCTTTGAGTCTTAGTGACCCTGACCTTTAAAATTTTGACCCCAAAATCAACAGGGTTCTTGCTTACCCAAATGCAAGATATCCGCCACAAAGTTTGGTAACTGTAGACAGTTGACAACTCTAGTCATTGTGCAAAAACAAAATTGGTAATAGACAAACAGACATCATAACATAATATAATACATTCCACATTATGGTGAGCATATAAAAATAATAGGTCTTAATTTTAACGGAAAAACATCTCTGAGCAACTCGCAAATGCAAACATGCACACTTTTCACATTTAGCTTAATTTGAAACAAAATCAATCAGACCATCTACCAGTGCTCTTCTCCGCCCAACCAGAGACCAGAGGTTGTAACCCAACTCAATATACTAGTATATATATATATATATATATATATATATATATATATATATATATATATATATATATATATATATATATATATAATGGATCAAAGTTTTGTTGAAAAAGTGTTGAGTGGAATGTTACCATCACCGCCACTGTGGTTACTGACGGAAAAATGGTAACAATGTTTCACTATGCTAAGACAGATGAGACAATAATATTCTGAAATGTCACTGTAAGTTGATATTTTGGTACTTTTACCTACGGAAATGTCACTGTAAGTTGATATTTTGGTACTTTTACCTACTGAAATGTCACTGTAAGTTGATATTTTGGTACTTTTACCTACTGAAATGTCACCGTAAGTTGATATTTTGGTACTTTTACCTACTGAAATGTCACTGTAAGTTGATATTTTGGTACTTTTACCTACTGACCTCTTTTCAGACTCCAGATGAGGAAGCCAATAATGATTCTTATTTTGCACATGGTTAACATGTGAACAAGTATACTTCAACAGTTAGTAAATTTTTATCCAGCAGTTTAGGCGACAAAAGTAATGGACAGATGAACAGAAGGATGGACTGACTGACTGATATTCATAATAATCCCCTACTATTAAAACATAAAGCATGGAGTTATTGAATCTGCATTGCATAAACATTTTTTTAAATGTTACTAAATTTTGTATTTATGAACCACTCATAAAATCTGATACATCAGGTAAATAAACTACTGAGAAAATCTGACAGCTGACAATAAATTTAGTAATGCAAGTTCATTAGTACTTTTTCATAGTACTTTTACATGCTTCAATGTATTAACAACAACGTATACGAAATTTAAAACTGACTAAAAGACAATGTATGATAAAAAACTGACTAAAAGACAATGTATGATAAAGACCATTACAAGTCCACTGATTTTCTCCAAGTTGAACTTATGTCACATTTAAATGCTTTCTGATAGGCTCAAGTCTCACTATTTCCAAAGATGGACCTGAATCTATGGAAAATAAACCTGATGCTGAAAATACATCATAATTCCATACATGGGAAAAATACACATTTTTCAGTCAAAGAAATTCTATGAGCAAGGCTGTGAACCAAAATGATACTTGGTTTGTTGTCATGACTGATACTGCACTGGTATGTTGTCATGACTGATACTGCATTGGTATGTTGTCATGACTGATACTGCACTGGTATGTTATCATGACTGATAATGCATTGGTATGTTATCATGACAAATACTGCACTGGTATGGTGTCATGACTGATGCTGCATTGGTATGTTGTCATGACTGATACTGCACTGGTATGTTGTCAAGACTGATACTGCATTGGTATGTTGTCATGACTGATACTGCACTGGTATGTTATGTTGTCAAGACTGATACTGCATTGGTATGTTGTCAAGACCGATACTGAACTGGTATGTTATCATGACTGATACTGCACTCGCATGACTGCTCCAAAAGTATCCTTTTAAAACACAGCATTCCTCGTATCTAATTTTTGAAAAAGTGCTACAGAAAATGCAAAAACCTTACTTTTTCTAAAAACCACTATGGAGTCTATACCACCTGTACAAACAAGATTTTAAACAGATGACTTTATTTTGCAAGTTCTTGACTGTGCCATGTGATTAAATAAAAGACAACAACTTTGGAATCAACAGCCTTTCATATTGCCCATGATACTTTGATTAACTACTACAAGGGTCTCCCTCATGAGAAGCCATTCTAGATGTCAGATCGGCACCATTTTTATTTGGGTCCAACTAGACATCAAAGGAAGTTTTACAGTGATAACCCCATGTCAATATGACCATTCACTCAGAAAAAGTAGCGATAAGATTTTCAAGTTGGATGCCATGACAGCTATATTGGATGTCAGATCAGCACATTTTTTTCTGGACAACTAGATATCAAAAGAAGTCTTTCAGTGAAATCCCATATTGATATGACCATCCATTCAGAAGGAGTAGCAATAACAAGATTTTCAAGATGGCCATCATGGCAACCTTATTGAATGTCAGCAGCACTTTCATTAGGACCAACTAGACACCATAAGGAGTCTTTTAGTGAAAACCCCATGTTGATATATCCAACTGTTCAGAGGGAATAGCAGTAGGATTTTCCAAAATGGCCACCATGGCAGCCATATTTGATGTCCAAGATGTACTATTTTCATTCCAGACCTAGTAGACATCATAAGAAAGTCTTTTACTGAAAGTCCCATGTGAATACTACCATCCATTTATTAGGAGTAACAATGACATAATTTTCAAGATGGCTGCCATGGTGGCCATATTAGATGTCAGACTGGCACCATTTTTATTTAGGACCAACTGGACATCAAAAGAATTCTTACAGTGATAACCCCATATCAATATGACCATTCACTCAGGAGATGTAGAAATAAGAGTTTCAGAAGAAGGCCATGTTGATATGACCATCCACTCAAAAGAAAATAGTGATAAGATTTTGAAGATGGCCACCATAGTGACTATATTAGATGCTCAGAAGCACTTTGTTTTTGAGATAACAAGATTTTAAAGATGGGCACCATGGCGGCAATATTGGAGGTCAGATCAACACCATTTTCATTTAGAACCAATGCCATAATAAGTCTTGCAGTGAAAACCCCATGTGAATACAACCTTTTATTCAGGAGGAGTAGCGATAAAAATGTTCAAGATGGCCACCATGGCTGACATATTGACTGTCAGGTCAGAACCATTTTTATTTAGGACCAACCAGACATTGTAAGAAGTCTTTTTGTGTCAATATGACTATCTGTTCAGATTAGACTTTCCAGATGGACACCATGGCAGCCATATTGGATGTCAGATTGGCACCATTTTGTTTTGTTTTGGACCAACAAGATATCATAATAAGTCTTTCAGTATGTATGTATTAGTGTTTAATGGCATCTCAGCACAACAATGGCTATATGATGGCAATTAAAAGTAAAACTCTAAAAAAAAAAACAGACTGCAAAAAAGCTTAAGAAAGATAAACCCTTACAAATAGATGTAAACATTAGGTACTACATGATAAAACATAAAAGGTAAAGATGTTACTATTCTGTACAATGTATATAAAATATAAAGATAAAGGTAGCAACATTAAAAATCCATAAAACATATGATCACATTTGTTTTCTAAACTGCATTCCCCTCAAAATGTCCAAGATTTTCTCTGGTGGTACATTATCATAAAGGTTCTTAATTTAGTTGATCAGACCATTTAGAAGTAGTTATAAAAAGATTTTCATTTTGGAGGAGTGGCAATAACAAGATTTTCAAGATGGATGCCATGGCAGATATACTAGATTTCCATGAGACACAATTTCACTGAGGACAAACCAGACCTTGGGATGAATGTATGTGTAGTTTCATGGCAAACCTACAAGTAGTTTAGAAGTAGTGATAACAAACTTGTACAAATGGACACTTGACAAATAACAGACTATCACATAAGCTTTCTGGTTTATGACCAGTAGAGCTAAAAATAGAGACATGACAGCCTGAAAGTTGCCTAACCAGAATCCAGTTCATGTTTTGATATTTCCTCTGATGCAAGATAAACGTTAAGGATCGTGTCTTAGGAAATTAAAGGGTATATGTGTTTTATTAACTTCAAGGTGATTTTTTTTCTTCTAAAAACTGTAAAATAATTTTTTCTCTTTGATTTACTGTGAATACAAAAACATCATAGGCCTGCTTTGAAAATGGCACATTGGGTGGTCACTTTGTAAAACATTTTGATAGGCCTATGTAGAAGTACTAGTGGCTTGATGAAATAAACAGAATGTCTGGTGTGACTATATCTTAAATATGACTAAAAATTAAAGATAAATCAAAACATCTGTTTCAATAGTGCCGAGGTTGAAAATTCATATGCCCAATTCAAAATGGTGACTGAAAATTTACAGACGTCAAGAAAATTTTCTAATTATTCACCTGATTAGGCAAGTGCCGAGTCAAGGCTGACCAGTGTTTCTCTTTTTAATGAAAAGGATATTTTGCTGAGAATATTGCCAACTTTGTTCACTGAAAGTCCCTAGTTTTTACCGGATGTTCGTTTTCCATTTGTTTTGATCAAAAGCATAAGCACTGCACTCTCACTCTTAGTATAGCCTTACCAGAGGGACAGCAGACTGGTCTCTATTTGTAATTAGTTACAACTGATGTTAGGTCACAGAATAAGTTCCAGAAAACAAATTTTCACGCAAATTAAAGTTAGGCTGTTAACAGTCAATTTTTTAAAATTCTAAAATAGCTGGTTGAATAAGAGTTTATTCTGGGTGAGTACAAATTTTACTATTTGACTCACTGGGCAAATGGATTTTTAGGGATTTTTCAACCCCTGTAGTGATGCTCTAAAAGAGATGATAAGTCCATGATAAGACCAAAAATGTTATGTAATTTACACATTGTAAGGTACCAATGTTTATCAGTCTTGCTCAGGTCATCTGTCACTTCTTTCCTATCAAATAATTAAAGAATTATTTTACAAGCATTCTCATAGATTTTGATTCTCATTCAAACCTTTAGATGTCTTAATAAACTGTCAAACAATCTACACATGGTTTATATGGACTAATCATGTGAACAGATGGAGATGTAATTATGTCCTACTTGCAGCAGGGTCAGTTAACTGCCTACCTTTGGAATTCCTGTTCCTCCAGCATTTTTTGATGCACCCTATGCTCTTGCATGCTAAACATAAAAAGAAAACAATAGTAACATGATGATAATGATAATAACAAATTATATGGCACCATTTTGAATCTCATTCCTGACATGCACCTTCTTTTTGGCAATCAGATACTCTCCAGGTAAATTATTTGATTTTAGTTCAGCATTTTCAAAAAAGCTTAAAAAGAAGAAAGGCTGTCACATTTACATATGTAAACAAGATCCTTTTGTATTAGCCCTGTAATTGTTTACACAATCTGCCATCCATTTAAACAATAAATAAACAACAATAGGACAAAAGTTTTGTATCTGGTCTTATTCAAAATGTCTGAAAGTATGCGTAGCAAATGATCTCCAGTTTGGAAGTATATCGCAATTATTGATGCTGGCAGCAAACAGCAAGCTATATGTAACCTGTACTCAGACCAAACAGTTAAAACATACACAAATCTTAAAACAGAGCATGTAGTCTCTGTCAAAAAAGTACTCACCCAACAGCTAATTACTGCATTTAAGTCACCAGTGGTATCCACAATGTTCAAAGTGAAGTGGCAGCAGTTTAGTTGCTGGTGAAGGATTCAAAAACTTATATGCCAAATTAAACTCCTTTTACAAAGTGCCAGGAAAAACAACAATTTCCAAATATGTTTCTGTCTGCTCTGACCCCCCCCCCCTGCTTAACCCTTTACCTCATACAAACCCTTTTGGACACCTCTACTACATTTTCATTGAAGCACTTGTTACGGAATCATACCTTTTTACCTTTTTATAATGATTTAATTTACTAATTTATGATTTCTGTTTTAGTCTGAATAGGGGTTAGCATATCAGTATAGATACGACTACTGCTCGATCAATAAGTGGTCACATGATCAATTGCGCTGGAAATGAAGTCGACCTGGCTTTGTACTTTTTAGAAATCAACATTGAAAGGTCACATTCCATACTACACAATAACATTATGTTTACTCTTTAAGATTTTTAGTACACTAGACCTTTGGGTAAATGACGCGTAACCTAGTTCCTGATTGGTTCTTAGAGGGTTGTGTTATTTTGAAATACCATAGTATTAAAGACGTAGAAAGGATATTCCCTTTTTATTCTACGCACTTAGTAAAGATATATAGGGAATAATCTTTGGAATTATCATTCTTTACAGTTGCTTGATCAAGGAGAGGTTATTGAAATTATTCAGTTCTGTGTGGAATTTATTTAATTAGTAATTCATCTGAATTACTATACAGCTCCGTGGAATTATCGGACATCATTCTAAAACTTGTGAGATTCCAGACTTGCAAGGATTATTTTGGATTACATCAGAACTTATCAGTTTCAGCATATTACAGGCCTTTTCATTCGGAATACCACATCCGGATTATTCTGATTAACAACAGGAAGTGAACTTTAAAACATTTTAGGACTTTTTAGGATATTCTATACTGTAAGTTATTTTAATTCTTTCACTTTGATTGTTTGTTGAATTATTTTAATTCTTTTAATATTTTGAATTATTTTAATTCTTTTAATATTTTAGGAAATTAAAGTTTTGCATTTTAATCTTGAAAGCTTGTTTGTGTCTTTTATTCTGTTACATTACCCCTAGAGTCGTAACACACTATTGGATGCCTCTACCCGATTCGCATACAAGCGTGTTTGGACACCTCTGCACCATCCGCATGGAAGTGTGTTTGGATGCCTACAGTAAACATCTGCCATTTTAAACTGGTTTTCCTAGCACCACCTCTGGGGAATACCTCCTATTAGAAACTATAGGCATCGTGGGAAATTATGATGAAGTTAGATCACATGGTTCCTATTTAACATAATGTTGTAATCTGCAAGTTAAAAATAGTAAATGGGTCAGATTCACCTTAATAAAAAATGGAAGCCATGGATTTTCTTCGACCATTTCTTGAGAGTTCAGATGATGAAAATTACTACTTTGAAGGCCTCAGCGAGGCAGATATTGGCTCTGATATAGATATAGATAATGTTGACTTGACAGTTCATCAGATTCGGATTGATTCAGGTGATACTGATACAAATAACAAGCCGATAGATGTAGAGGTTGAGGGGGGTCACAGTTGGTCGCACAATTTCAATGACGTGATGGTGAATGAGTTTGTGCACGCACCAGAACCAAAACTGCAGCAGGAATTTGATGTTAATAAAGCATCAGGTTTTGATTATTTCAGCAATAATTCTAGTCACACTAACAACTATGCACGTTGAAAAATGGGGAAACGGGGCAGACGACACATGGTGGGTGGAGACCACACTTGAGAAAATTAGAGCCTATTTTGGTATTAATATTTTAATTGGAATCAATTAATTGCCTGATACAACTATGTACTGGTCCTCAGACAATTTTATTGGTAATGTATGCATTCAAAAACGTACTAACATGTAACAGGTTTTAAAAGTTGAACCAATACTTTCAGGTGTCAGCTAGAGAGAATGAGCCGACTAGAGATGACCCAATCTTTGACAGGCTGTACAAAGTTCGGCTGATCATTAAGCATGTCAGTGAAACATTCCCTCATTACTACAATCTGTCCAGAGAGGTATTTGTTGATGAAGCTATGGTAAAGCTCTCTGGATGCCTCTCATTTCACCAATACATGCCTGCAAAGCCAATAAAGAGAGGAATCAAAATCTGGATGCTTTGCGCTGCCCAGACTGCCCACCTGTCATGCTTTGATGTGTATCTTGGTAAGCAAGGCAACAACAACAACCCTGAACATGGCCTTGCTTACATTATAATAACTAAGCTTACTGATAACCTGCATGACTTCAACCATCACATATATTTTGATAATTTCTTTACCAGCATCAATTTGATGGAAGATCTGCATGCAAATGGTTTGTACGCATGTGGCAGAGTCAGGGTAAACAGCAAAGGCTTTCCTAAATCTTTGAAGAAATCAGAGGCAGTTAAAAAAAAGGAGAGATTACAAAATCTTACAGGAGGGATCAAATTTAGTGGCTTTAGTCTGGCGCAACAAGTTAAATGTTTACAATGTCTCCACCCTGAGTGATTCAAAATTACAAATGCAGGCTCAAAGGCGTGTTGGCCTCAGCATTTTCGATGTCCCTCAACCACACGCAGTGTACAACTATAACAAATATATGGGAGGGGTGGACCTTCATGACCAACTCCGGATGAAATATGAGTGGGAAGAAACTCAAAAAGATGGTGGAAATACCTCTTTTGGTTTATACTGAATAGTGCCATTGTAAATGCCTTCATCCTACATTGATATGCCTCCAAGCGCCATACCAAAAAACACTACTCCCACATTGACTTCATATTAGAGTTAGTGATGGATTTGCTAGGGGGAGACAGTAAGCATAAAAGATCAGGGGTAGAAATGAATCATCCAGAACTAGTAGAAGTGGAGAACATTATGGGTCACATCAGTGTCCGCCTCTCTGGACCTAAACGACACTGTCAATATAATTTAAAGCAGCTCCAAGTGCGGCAAGAAACTGTGCATGGGTGCTCAGTGTGTGGTGTGCATCTGTGCAGGGATGATGTCACAACAGATTTCACAATATGTGAACTTTGTGTTTTAAATTTGTGTAAATAAGTTTATTTTGTGATGAAATTAAAGTTTTTTTGGCAGTTTGTTGATGTTGACAATTTCAGATCACAGACTTTTTCTGACATATAACTTAACTGAATTTATTAAGGATGATTCATGCATATTTACAGCTGGAAGCTAGTTTCTTAAATTTTTCTGAAGTTACTTGTGAAAGATGAAGTTGAATAGGACTCAAGTGCTCTTTCATGCTTCAACTGCTGATCTTCTAGTCATAAAAGTTAATTTATTTAATTTACATGTTACATGTTAGTGATTAATGAATTTTAATTATATATGTATACTTTATATTTTTTCTTTGTATTTACCTGTTATATGTTGGTGATTATCAATTTTTCATTCTATATGTCTAATATATATTATTTTTTTGCTATCACTTGTTATATGTTAATGATTAATATATTTTAATTCTGTATGTCTGCTTTATATTTTTTTCTATTGTTTTATTTATCTAATGTATCTAATCTACTGATATTTTTTATTCTTGGTATGAGCTATACTGCCATTAAGTTCAGTATTAGCCAATTTTAAATAAATAAATAAAATACCATACAATAATTTTAAAAATATATGATATAAATCAGCTGTTGCTCCTTAGTTTTCTATCCATCAACACTAAATCATCTCTTCTCTCCAGTTTATATTTCAGTTGTACCTTGTTATGTTCATACATTTTCTGTACTTTAAGTTCCAGAAACATGAAAGACTTGAGTATTGATATATACATCATATTGTTATATATATATATATATATATATATATATATATATATATATATATATATATATATATATATATATATATATATTGTACATTAAGTGATTAACATGAAGGAACAAAACATATGCACAATAAAGGGCAGGCAAAAATCAATATAATGAACAAAAAAGTTGCTCACAGCTCTTCTCAGCTGGCTTTCTCTTGTGTTTTTAAAGCCTGAAAAATTCTTCTGTGAAAAATAATAATACTGCCATAAAGGTCAGCTTTTACTCTAAAACCTTTCTATACATGACAAATATGTACATGAAGAGTGAAACTGTCCAAATTTAGGTTGAACTGAGCATATACTACAATGCCACAAGTTTCCCAGGCTGTCCTATTGGTATGAGATCAATTTCCCAGGCTGTCCTATTGGTATGAGATCAATTTCCCAGGCTGTCCTATTGGTATGGGATCAATTTCCCAGGCTGTCCGATTGGTATGGGACCATATAGATAACAGCTGTTCTATTTATAGCACTCTGCACTGAATGGCTCGTGTACATGTGTAGTGGCAGCCTACACGACAACAGATGCTATGTGGTAAAGGGTTAACCCAAGGGCCAAACTTGTGACTATACTGGTGGAGAAAAAAGTTATGCCATGCATATTACTTTTGCATAGGCAGTAAAGCTAACTGACTCCCATTAATCTTAATTGTTCATGAATACTGAAAGAAAAAAATTAAGAAAATGTCTGCAATTGTTTGTAAATTTTAGGTGACTGAATTTGCACATTTCTGCATTCTGTCTATGAGGCAATATTGTGGTGGGCATAACTTTTAACAGTGTAGTCATTGAATACACATTTTGTAACTTTTGGTCTACAAGTTAAAGATAATGTTTAAGCAAATCTACCTACTAGGACAGAGTCAACCATGCTGGATGTAGAAGTTTAGGCTTGATTCTTGCTTTAATCTTGATAATATTAATGTCATTTATGGAACCATTAGAGCATCAGAGCAATGAATCAATCCTTATACTGCAATACACCTCGCTTTACTTAATTTTCTTGATATATGAAATACTTATTTTCATACTTAATTAAAAAGACTTTACTTTTCCTTTCCCTAATGAAAACAACTCACATTTGGCACAAAACGCTAGTTCTGGCATGCAAGTGGATCAATCACATTTGAACAGAATTATTTTGTGTTCCAATTTTTGTTTAAACATTCACAATTTTTGGTCAATGTGACAGCCTTAAAAAGAAGTGCTAAAGACAGTCCAAACAAGAGTCCCTCATAGGAACTATACTGTCCAAAAAGAATTTCCTGGAATTCAAGATATAATCATTTCTCCTTTTCAACTACGGAGTGTCAAAACCATCTCTGATAGTCTTGATTGATAAGATTTTCAACATTAGCCATTTTGGATCTAAAATCTGCAACATTTTCATTTCAGACTAAATACCATTAGAAGGCTTTCAGTTAAAACCCCATCCTGATATGACCATCCATTCAGGAGAAATAGTGACAAGATTTTCAATTTGTTCATTGTGGCAGCCATATTTGAGGCCAGATCAGCACCATTTTCATTCAGGACCAACTAGATATCATAATTAGTCTTCTGGTGAAAACCCATGTCAATATTACTTTCCATTTAGAAAGAGTAGCAATAACAAGATTCCAAGATGGCTTCTATGGTGGCCATACTGGATGACAGATTGGCACTATTTTCATCTAGTAAGAACTAGACAGCATAAAAAGTTTTCCAGTGAAAACCCAATGTTGACACAACTTTCCATCTAGAAGGAATAGCATTAAGATTTTAAAGCTAGCCATTGTGTTAGCCATACTGGACATCAGATTGTCACAATCTATAATTAAGATCAACTAGACACAATAAGAAGTCTTAGGATGAAAATCCCATGCTGATATGACTTTACTGTTCAGGACAAGTAACAATAACAAGATTTTCAAGATGACTGCTGTGGTGGCCATATTGAACACCAGGTGGTACCATTTTAATTTAGGACCACCCACACATCATAAAAAGTCTTTTGGTGAGAACCCCATGCAGATACAACTTTCTGTTTGGGAGTAGTAGTAATAACACGATTTTCAAGATGGCTGCCACGTTGGACTTCAGATCAGCACCATTTTCATTTAGGACCAACTAGATATCATAAAAAGTCTTTTACTGAAATCCCATGTTGATATGAGCATCCATTCAGGAAAAGTACTTATAACAAGATTTTTTTTTTATGTCCACTGTGGCGGCCATCCTGGATGACTGAGCAGCACCATTTTCATTTAGGATCAACTATACCTTGCGATGAATGTGTGTAAAGTTTCATGGCAATCCTCCAAGTAGTTTATGAGAAGAAGTGATAACAAAATTATGCTAACAGACAAATAGATGTCGGACAACAGACAATAGACCATCACATAAGCTCTTCTAGTCTATGACCAGCAAAGCTAATAAAACTAGAGCTATTAGTGATGGGTGCATTGAAAAGAACTTAGCTCAATACAATTTTCTCAGCTGGGAATTAAACAGACAAACTATGCTGGGGAAACCATAGGCAATCTCAATCTGGGGACATAATTGCTCTAAATGATGACATGAAAATGCTTTAAATTCTAACTCATCCAAGGTAAAAGAAACTACAAAGATGAGTGATATGTTGCTTGAAATCCACCATTCCTTAGTAAAGTTGTGCTGCAGAAACTAAAGGAGGACAGCAATCAGGGGCCATAACTTTTCTAAATGATACTTTAGAACACTGGAAATTGAAATCATTCAAAGTCTTATAAAGATGAAGCTCCTGTAAATGATGTCTTGGAAAGCTGAAAATTGTACCCATTCAAGGTTTCATCAATACAAAGTTCCATACCAAATCTGGTTGAAAACAAACACACATTGGTTAAGTTATGCTGTGCAAACCAAAGTCAGGAGACAGAACTCTTGTAAATGATGTCATGAACACTAGAAATCAAACTCATTCAAGGTGTCATAAATATAATTTCCCATACAAAATTTGGTTGATACTTAACAAACCTTTGCAAAGTCATACTACAGAAACTAAATTCAGGATGGCTGAAAATCAAGGGGTGTAACTCCTGTAATTAATGTCGTGGAACACGAAATCGAACTCATTCAAGGTCCCATCAAAACAAAACCCCATACCAAATTTGATTGAAATCCATCAAACCATATTACAATTATGCTGCAGAAACCAAACTCAAGAGGATGGGCAATTTCGTGTAAATGGTGTTGTGAAATGCTGAAAATTCAACTCATTTAATGCCTCATCAATATAGAAGTGCATACCAAATTAGATTGAAATCCACCAAACATTGGTAAACTTATGCTGTGGAAACCAAAGTCAGGAAGACAATTAGGGGACATAATTCCTGTAAAAAATGTAATGGAATCCTGGAAATAGAACTCATTCAAGGTCTCAGAAATATACCCTTACCAAACTGAACTTAAACGCAATAAAACCTGGTAAAATTATACTGCTGAAATAAGTCAGGATGACTGGCGACTTGGGGGGAAATATCTCCTGTAAATGATGTCATGGAACATTGGAAACCGAACTAATTGTCTCATCAATCTAGAGCTGTATGCTCAATTTGGTTGTCCAACAATCCTTTGGAAAAATAAGCTGCATGCTCAATTTGGTTGTCCAACAATCCTTTGTAAAAATAAGCTGCAAAAATTGAAGCTGGGTTGGGTTGTTGAGGGGTAGGGGATAGGCAATCAGGGTTCTTAACTCCTGTAAATGACATAGAAAGCTAGAAATCGAAGTTTCATCAATATAAACCTGTATGCTGCATTTGGTCACAAATTAAACCATTCCATTATCATTATCTCACAGAAACCAAACTGTAGAGTAGAAGGTCTATTATTTGAACGACAGACATATCAATAATATTATATGCTCCTACAAGTACAGTACATGTGGAAATTGTCACATTGTCAGTGTTTTGCCTTTCCTAATTTTGGAAAATTCCCATGCCTAATTATTGGATTTGATAATTCTGCGAGACAGCTCATTTACAAAGATCATATAATGCAGCAAATGACTTGGATTTCTGCAAGATCAAATTCTTGTGATCTATTACCCAATTGCAAAAGTCTGGAAAATAAAGTAACAAAAACATTTTGCTATATTAGCTAACCAGCACAGAGGAATAAACTGTTATTCATACCAATGGATGAGTGTATTCTTTCTTCTAAATCCTTCCTGCAGGTCCCATAAGCGAAAATTATCAACCTGAAGGACATACTCCTTTCCATGCTGAAATATGAAAAAACTATGGTATAATGACCAGTAAGGAATTGAGTTTTAATCAAGCTGCTGTAAGGAAATTTATGAAAAAAGTACTAGAGTAGTCAGGAATATTAGCAATAAGTACAAGACATCAAGTGCTTGCCTTCTCCCGATCTGATCTTCTCGATTACCGCATAAATGAATGCCGCAGTAAAGGCTCAAAGCTGCAGAGGAACTTCCTACAAGAGCCTGGAAAGAATACGCTATGCGTTAAGAACCTCTTTCATCAGGTGGCCATACATCTAAGCTGACTTTGAGACCCTATAAAACTGCCAGCCAACCCCCATGCGGCTTCTGCAATATAGTCAAATAATGTGATGGTAAAAAAAACACATCTCATTATATACAGAGGAAAAGACCTGGTAGTCAAACTTATCAAAAGTTTAGAGAAAGAGCAGGTAGGCATCCAAGAGGATTTAGCCAACCCACAATCTCTAGTTATGACTCCAGCCAACACCACAGCATTTAACGAGGCTAGAGTCTATTACATCAGTTGAAAGCATCTGGGTAAGGACCAGGTGAGAGACCACTGCCACATCACCGGTCAATACTGAGGAGCCGCCCATAACAGCTGCAACCTCAAGCTGCAACTAAGCCAGAAAAAAACTAAAGTACTCATCATATTCCACAATCTGTGAAACTATGACAGCCACCTGTTCATGGCAGCTCTGGGAATGGACATCAATGCCATGCCCAACAATAAGGAAAAGTACATGACCTTTTCCATAGGCCAGCTCCAATTTTATAGAGGGCTATCAGTTCATACCATGCAGCCTGTCCAAGCTGAAAAATGACTTTTCCCAGAAAGACTTCTGCATCACCCATTGATATACCAAACACGATATCGCCCTTCTGACCACCAAGAGTGTATAACTGTACAAGTATATTGACGGCTGGGACAGGTTTGATGAGACACAGCCACCCTCCATTGAGGCCTTCTACGACAGCCTCAGCCATACAAGTATATTGACGGCTGGGATCGGTTTGATGAGACACAGCCACCCTCCATTGAGGCCTTCTATGGCAGCCTCAGCCATACAAGTATATCCTCCAAGACCTACCAACATGCCAAGCATGTAAGGAATACCTTTGGCTGTAAGACCATGGAGGACTAACACCTCTACCTCAAGACAGACGTGCTCCTTCTGGTTGATGCATTTGAAGCTTTTGGAGTCACCTCTTTGAAAACATATGGCATAGACCCTCATGACTACTTTAGCACTCCTGGAATGAGCTGGGACGCCCTGCTGGGACGCCCTGCTGGGACGCCCTGCTCAAAACTATGGGAGCAGAGCTTGAGCTGCTGACAGATATCAATATGCACCTACTTGTAGAGCAAGGGACTCCAGGAGGTACCTCAATGGTCAGTAAGCGGTACACTGAGGCCAACAACCCAAAGTGTCTAGATTACAACCCCTCTAAACCTACCAGCTGGATTGTCTAACTGGACATCAACAATCTATATAGCTGGGCAATGATGCAGAGCCTTCCCAGTGGAGGCTTCCGATGAGCCGACCCCATACCCCGAGACACCTTTGAGGGCTACCTTCTCAAGGTTGACCTGGAATATCTGGAAGAGCTGCACAATCCCAACAGTTACTACCCGCAGTCCATTCGCCAAAATCCAGACTCAATCTCAATCACCCCCTCTGTACTAGTCCTTTCAAAAGATTTTATGTACAACTTTTATTATAACCAGAAAAAGGTGCATTACAGTGCTAAGGCCAAGCTACTATACTCTGATACTGACAATCTACTGCTGGAGGTGGAAATGGAGGACATCTATTGAAACATGACTGAGGATTCCCACCTCTACGACATGAGCGACTTTTCAAAAGGCCCACTCTGAAGTGATGCCAATAGAAAGGTCGTAGGAAAGTTTAAGGATGAACATAACAGAGCCCCCATTGCAGAGTTCATTGACCTGCACCCCAAGATGTACTTCATCCTATGAGTGGATAGTGCAGAGACCCAATAAGCTAAGGGCATATCAAGACACCGTCAAGGCTGACCTCTGGAACAAGCTAAACCTCAAGAGCCTTAATGAGAAAACAAAGTTTTGCCATAAAACACTGCCATACATAGCAAGAGCCACCAAACTGGAGTATATAGCCTGACAAAGAAAAGCCTAACCCCACTGGACACGAAAAGATCGATCAATCCCGATGTACTGGTGCCCAAACAGCCGCTCAACCAGGGTTTGGTTAAACTGCTCCACGATACCCTAGGCCCAGTAAATGCTGGCCTCACCGTGTCACACGTGGATACTACGCCTGGCCAGGAGCTGTGACACAGTGCCCATAAACTCCTGCCCAGTGGTCGACCAGTGGCAGCAGATCGGAGCCACTTTTGCGGTCCCAACTTGTAGATCAGTTCCAGCATGGTGGCAACCTCAGTAGCCCTCTTGCTGATTAAGGTCTTGGCTGCCTTGTGGCAGCTGGCAATGTCCACCATGATCAGCATGTACTTGTACATGCACCATCCAACCTTGCCATGCGGCAGGAACAAGGTGTTGGCCTGGTGGACCTAGTTGGGGTGCTAAATCTCATGCAGATGACTTTTCGCAGCACTGGCAGGTAGATCTGAACACAGACTGCTTTTTCAGCCACTCTCTGGCAGTGTCTATCTGGGCCCTGGCAGCCAGTGCCAGCTTTCTAGCCACCACCACATCCTTCCAGTAACACCAGGGGCTGTGGGCTGTAGTAGACGGATGCAGGATGGACCTCCATCACTCCAACATATTCAACGACTTCAGATGACAGCGAGCCCACAGACCACAAGTTTGGCCTTCATCCCACAAGCTGCTCGCCAATGGTGGCTCCACTAATGGCCTTTAGGTCATGAATAAGGTCCAGGTCGTTCTTGTGCCTGTCACACATGTCATTGCTGCACGAATACAACAGGTCATGTTGATAGCACACGGTGTCCATGCAGTTCATATGCACCTCACTCACTTTGGGGTTGCTGGCGGCATCCAGTTAGCTGTCCAGCTGGTCACATACCTGCAGCAGTTGTAGCATGGCAGGTTCTTATCCCAGTCTGCAGCAGTTGTAGCATGGCAGGTTCTTATCCCAGTTATACTTTCACCAGAGCAGCCCTGGCAGTTTTCCGAGGCTGGAGGCAATGTCGCCACTGTGATTTGTAGGCATGCACAGCTTAAGGCAGAGATCAAGCAGCAATGTTCTCTCTGCAAAAGGTATGGACAAGTGGTTAACATTGTAAATGGAATGGTGGCAGTGTCCAGCGCTGTAGCCATATGCATCGAGATCATGGGTGTGGGTGAGCTTGCCACACTGGCAGCTGCCTCTCTTGCTATTTCCTTGGAAGGTGTGTCACTCGTGTGCGCTCTTCTCGCTGTCTGGGCAATTCACTGTCCAACATCTTCGCATGAAGGGCGAAAAAGCATGATCAGATTTGGATCCTTGCAGAGGGTAAGCTGAACTCCATCTCAGACTAAAGTCTCTGTGCCCTCTGGGATGCCTTCCTGTCTAAGGATGAGTTTAGCTCCATTTTGGATGAAATGACTAACTATACAACCCTCATGAACAAAATATAGATGACTGATAGAACATCCCGTCACAGTAGCCATCAGCAATACCAAAAAAGTGTGCTCCTGGCCCAGGGTTAGTCCAAGGCCTGCGCACATCTCGTAAAAAAAATTTAGTCAAAGCTGCATCATCTATTCCTCTAGCCTGCCCAACCTCCCTGAGGTAATTCTGAGCGCTCCTCTGACCTATGAACCCTAGTCTATGTCCATGGTTTGTGGTACTACTGACATGCTGCTTTGTATGGGGCCACTGGCGTATGTGCCAGCTCTCCTAAGCTGTCCAGTTTCATATGGGTCTTGAGTACATCCACATGCTCCATAAGATCTTCTTCCGAGATGCTAAAGAAAAGTTCATGCAAGACGTCTATCAATGGTGGGGCAGTGGAATAACCCCATAGTGTGAGGTAAGGACCATGAGTCCAGTCGTATCTGGTGAGATCCATTTTGCCTAGGCAAGTCAGATAGATGTTGATGGCAACTGGAAACAGATAATCGAAGGACTCCAGATGACAGACATAATCAATGGTCTTGCCGTCAGTCATATGTGACTTCACGCTCAAACATGATATCTTCATCATCTGAGAACTCCTCCATGCCGCCTCTGGACCCTATTGGTACAGACTGCTAGCACTCATGGTTTATGATGGTATCCCATAGATACACCTCGTCTCTAATTGGGTTGGTAGTGGTTGACTAACCACCTCCCACTATGACTGCACACAGCTCTTACTACCCTCTACGTGACAGCCATCACTACCCTCTACGTGACTATATGGCTACAGTTCTTGACACTTCCACCATTGCTTTATACTCTTAAATAACCGCCAAGAGCTCCCATGATCTGTTAAAAAGGTTGCTGCTCTGTGAACTATTAAAAAGTGATGCAAAGTTGGGCCAAACCCCCAATGGATTTGTGGTTAAACATGCCCTTATACCATCCATTCTGCAAAAAGTGAGGCAAGGTGGGGCCAATTCCCCCTTTTACATCTACTATTGTAAGATTTTGTGAATTCTAGAAATTAGTAGATGGAGTTTCCCACCAGCATTGTTTTATGATTTGGGACTGTTGGGTGTTTAAACAATTAGAACAATTACTGAATAATCTGCATAATTATGGGTACCCTATGCAAAATCTCCGACATGCTGAGTTAGTAACTAGTCATTTCAGCTTGTTAACTGACTGGACAAATGTAGCAAAAACTGTTTTTTAAACTATATATATATATATATATATATATATATATATATATATATATATATATATATATCACTGGACATCGATCATGTTTATGCATTTGTGTAAAATAAACACCTTAACCAAGTAAAATTCAAAGATTAGGTTTACACATTGTTTGTCAAACAATCAATATAGGTGTTGATGACTAAGCTTTGCTACAGCCTAACTGCTTCATGGCTATACAAGTCACAGTCAGCTGCTTAAACAGGGATAGAGAAGGGCAACTTGATTCTTTAGTGAACAATCATGCAGTACATTTTCAAAGAGTAAAAATATTTGTTTGCCACCCACCATCAGTCCTGCAAATGGAAAACATGTAAAAATAAATGAACAATTACCCCTGGGTCTATATTAAAGACATTGATATAACCAGTCCCTAAAACCACGTGCTTTTTATCAATGTGTTGTGTGTCGGCACAGATCAGACCTTCACATCAAAAGGTGTTAGCCTAGGCCCTAATTTAAAAGAAAAACAATATAGTAGAACCCATTTCGAAAGACCACCACTTCTGACCAAAAAACAATTGTCTCTCAAGACAGGTGGTCTCTCATGACAGGTCATAATACTATACAATCAATAAATCCATGCATTGATAACCTGGTCTCTTAAGACAGATGGTCTCTTAAAACTGGTATTTCAAGACAGGTTTCACTGTACTATTAACAACAACCTTTATTATCGTCCTCCAACACATCTTTGAGGACCTGACAAAATAAAAGGCTACCATCGGACTTGACTGTAAATACCCATCAATTAAGTGCTATGTATTTGTAATGTATTAATTCTGCTTGTTATCAAAAAATAAATAAATTTTTAGAATAGCAGAGTGGCATAAAATAGCATTGTTGGGTGAAATTCTATATTATAATTTTCTTTCTGAAATTTTTATATTTTTTTATATAAATAAATAATTTGATAGAATGACCAGCTAAGTAGTGTAGGATTGAACTATCCTTTAATAAAATTTGTCTGATCAAAGAACATGAATCTGTGCCAAAAAGAAACATGGTGAAAAATCTGGCATAGGAACATTATGAATTATACACAATATTTAAGCTTTATAGATTATCATTCATAATTCTAATGGACTTGTTGTAAAGTTATATAAGTATCTCGTTCCTTAAATGATTCTTGAGACAAGGACTGTATTTCTCTGTGGAACAACTGTATTCATTCATGTGACCTGATGATGATTTTTGGAAAGAACGTACATTGTTCAGCTAATTTTCATGAAATCTTTGAAAAAAACAGCTTTCTTAATTTTTTGCATTCTTACAGGGGTTTCACTGTGCACACACACAAACACACACATATATATATATATATACTTTCTACAGTTTGGTGCTAATTAAACTCACCAGATGGATATTGTAATCCTGCAAGATTAACAAAGCATTCCCCCAGTCTAACTGACTGTCGGCATCCTCCAAGCTGAAAATCAGACAAAGTTTCTATTAAGGGTGACGTAAATTATGATTTTATAGATACTTAAAATGATGGTGCTTTACAGAATTTTGGCCGCACTTTTCTTCAACACTTAGAAATATTATCATCAACAGTACCACCTATAATACTTAATGTGAAATTATGCTCCTCCAAGAATACTTACCCAATCACATCAATGTTAAAAATAAACTCTGCTACCTCTAGAATCCAGGCTTTCTGTCTTTCCCATCAATATATCATACAGAAAATGAAAACAGCATATATGGGAACTCTTTCATATGCTGTTATAGTTATCTCCCTTGCCACCAGTAGGTGGCCTCCCGTATACCAGATGTTATTTAGTTTAAGTTTGAGTGAAACATCAATGAAAATGCTCAAATTTGCAGAGAGGTGTGAGTGGACTTCATAGTACAGTGAAACTCCGCTATAACATGATGGTTGGGGTCACAAAGCACGATCGTGCTATGTAATGTATCATGCAATAGTTCAACAAGTCAGTTAACAGAAGAAAATGATGCATGCATATTCACTAGACTCTACAAATCAGACGGGGGAGGGTATAGAAGTGGGTGCAAATCTGCATGCTTCACTAGTACAGTTACCATCTTAAATCAGTGCATATTAAATGATCAATAGTGAAAACAGTGATTGCATATTTAATATTTGATTTAAAACAAAGACTGGCTTTTTGGTTTTGTGGAGTTTAACGCCATTTTCCCTTCACACGTCAGGCTATACATGGCGGCCAGTATATTTGGTGGAGGAAAATACCGGGAAGACCCCAACAAGAACCACTGATCCATGGGAAGCTACTGTTAAGCTTTCTACATACCCATGTTGGTCAAGTCAAGACTCGAACTCGCGCAGACTGAGGTGAGATCTGCGAGTGATTTGTAAAGGGCAAGTGCCTTAGGCCACTTGGGCACCCAGGGCCCCTTTAAGCAGAGAACCATGCACTTCTATATACATATATAGCAAAGAGCTCTAGAAAAGGAGTGTATTGTATTATGCAGAAAAATCAACTAAAAACACAGGAAGAAATTATTTAATGCATTTATATTATGTAAAACATTTTAACTGTGAACATTTTGTCCAAAACTGCGTTTCTATTGCTCTTGCCGTACACACAGTCAATGTAGTATGATAGCACGTTTGATTAATATAAACTATGCTACCGATTCAAGTTCCAGATGCTCCATGCACATTTAAATTGATAGTATTTGCTCGCTGTGAGCAGACTCACTCTTATAAAGCCATGATACATGTACTCACCATCCGTAACAGTGAATACATAATACTTCCATTGAAAATATGCACAAAGAAGCATACGTTTTAGTCATTTCGGCATTGATCATAATGTGTCTGAATTCAATTCGAAAGAATAATCCAAAACTGATGTAAAGAAAGATAAAGAACATTTATAGTTGCATATGTATGTATGTGTACATGTTGAGGCCATTAAGCACTGTCTGTATAAATGCCAAACTGCTAACATTTTCTCTGCTAGATTCCATAAGAATCAAAATACTGTATGTAATTTCTTCGACTACAGCATCAGTAACTGTTAATGAACAAATGGAGTCATTTTGAGGGGGGGGGGGAGAATGGGCGATATGATTCACTGGTTGACTGATCATGAGATTATTGTCAGACTATATGGCTAAGCCAAATGCGCATGATGGCTGCTTTTTTCATTTTTTTTTTGTTTTATAAAACAGTGCCCAATAATTTCAACAACCTTAAGCTGTGAGATTGGCACTGATGATTAGCAATTACTTAATTACATAGGTCAATTTATTTGATTTCTAAATTCTGGTGAAAAACTTTTTTCAACCACCGCATTATTTAGTGTTTCGTTGTATATGCCAGCTGACTGAGCAAACATTGTTGGCTATTGTTTATCCTGGAATAAGTATAACAATTTACACAGGATGCACTGAAGATGAACACAAAGACATAATGGTTTTATTGTTGATAGTTCAATAATAATCAGATTAACAATTATCAACTTTTAAAGAGCTGACATCATTAAAAAATAATGATGTTACAGAATTATATATCATTTTTCTTTTAATAATGGTATAGTTTATTAGTTTATGATCTCTGTTCTTAGTCTAGCAGCTGTCATCTTGTGAGTACACATACGGTAATTGAATCTATATTTCACTGAGTACATTGGACTTGGAATTGTCACTTGTAGCATTAGTACATCACGTGTTAGCGCGTGAGGTTGAACTTTTGACCTAGATTCTATGAATCAATACGTTATTTACTGTTTATAAACAGTTTCTGATTGGTTCGGAGAGGGTTGCAATATTTTGAAATGTCCTGTTGTTTATCAAAGACGCAATGGGTTTTTATTTTGTTTCCGCACAGTGGGAGACAATATTATAGGATTAATAGCAGTATTCTTCATTCTTCATATTGAGAGGTCATAAACGAATTTGGTTCATTTTGTGTTTGGGATATTCTACCTTTGTGATACTTTAATACAGTGCATTCTGGATTAGTACTGTTTCTTCAACCTTAATAATTATACATCTCCGTGGAATTATCAGAAACATTTCTAGAACTTGTGATATTCCATATTCACAAGGATTACTTGGATATAACGTCTTCTTATTAACACATTAGTACAGTGAAGGATACTCATTCGGAACATACTACATTCGGAATATTTGGATTGACTTCCGGATCAGTGAACTTTAAAACAATACCGGACTATTAAGGATATTGAGTACTGTAAGTTATTTTAATTCCTTACTCTTTGATTGTTTGTTGAAATATTTTAATATTTTAGGAAATTAAATATTTGTATTTAAATCATGAAAGCTTGTTTGTGTCTTTTCTTTTGTTACATTACCCCTAGTCATAACAATGAACAATTGGCAACTTTAAAAATCGGTATTCATATAAAGAAAGACACAGTTATAAGACATTTGTTTCTTCAACAACATAACAGAGCTTACCAAATTATTAAATTGAACTCTTGTTTATTTTGGCACTAAAACTTGGTAGTACCTCAGGAAAGCCATGCCACAAATCGTGTTATATCCAAACTTGTGTTATAACAAAGCATATTATAGTCGGTTGCAATGTAATGTGAACAGGTAAGTATTCTCAGAGAAATATATTTTACAATAAACTCTCCTTCTTCATTGAATTTGTTACCCAATCACATTAATGTTATGAGAATAGGTAATAGGAGGTGGAAATGCATGAGCATCCAATCACTGCCATGGATACCCTTCAAGGGAAATATGTCTGGAGTATAAGCATCCAACCACTGCCATGGATACCCTTCAAGGGAAATATGTATGGAGTATAAGCATCCAACCACTGCCATGGATACCCTTCAAGGGAAATATGTCTGGAGTATGAGCATTCAACCACTGCCATGGACACCCTTCAAGGAAAATAAAGTCTGGAGTATGAGCATCCAACCACTGCCATGGATACCCGTCAAGGGAAATATGTCTGGAGTACCTATGTGAAGGATAAAACCACTCCCCTAACATGATGGCAGCACCACTGAAGGTCACATGACATGTGACAATGGTAATGAGAAATTAATGGCATTTTCTTACCAAGCAAAATTCTGGGTGAAACCAATAAACCCACACGAGTGAGGAAAATGTGCTGTCATTTTAGGGGTCTAGTGGTCATCCGGGCAACACCCACAGGATCCACAAATTCAATTCCCTTCTCTGCAATTCGAGATCTCAAATATACAATCTTGAAAAGGTTCAATATGCATGTTAGCCAACCACTTCAATAATGTCTCAGATGGCCTTTGTTACACCATCATTATCAGACACACCGACTGAACTGATGGATGGGCAAATGACACAGGGTTGATGGCTAGATAGGCAATTGAGTGGTGATGCAGAAAATCTGTGGGTGTATGGGTCACCATAATATACTACCTATGCCAGGACAGTCAGCACGGTTTGCGAAGCTGGGGCAGCCAGCTGGATGGCCATGTAGATGGACCAGGTGTATGGTTTAAGGTAACATCCCATATAAGACAGGATGGACAGCTAGTTTGTGGCTCAGCGTCATAATGATCTTTCACTGGTTATTAGCAGCAATGGCTGGCTGGTTGGCCAGACGGACAAACTGGTCAGAGGCTTGGTATGCAGCAGGCATCAAGGATGGCAAGGTCAAAACCAAACCCTGTGTACTCAGAGTTATGGGCACTCTGGTCCTATTCAGGCATGGGGGGTGCTTTGAGCAAATCGCTGCCATGTCAAAAGGAGGGAATAAGATCCCCTGATCAAAAGTATCAATGGATGGCCAATTGGCAACCTGGACAGCCTGATTGGGAGCTGTGATGGCAGCAGACAGCAGATAAAACTGGTGCAGCAGACAGAAAACAACCCAATGTACTGAGACTTACAGGCACTCGGGTCATGTCCGGCATGCGGGGGGGACTTACATCCACTATATCGCCAAAGGAAAAGCAATAACTCCTGACATGTCCATATCAATAGGTTGGGTGATGAACATTTTTTTCTAATGGCCAATGCTTCAACAGAACTGTGGTTCAAGTGCTTTCTGACTAACTTGTGCACTGTGTACCTGTAATGACAATGAAAAATGCCTAAGTCATGTAATGAATCAGAAAAAAGGTGCAAACTGTACACCAATTAATGGACTGAAGTTATGGTAGAAGCAACACCACTGTCCTAAAGTGTATTACAGTACATGCCCAATGGATATGCAATTAACATCAGACACGTTGACTGAACTGGCAGACTGGCAGAAGAGCAAAAGACATGGTTTGTGCCTCCAGTACAACTGGCTAGATATGTGGCCAAACCAGCTGTATGGGTCCCTGTAACATGCCATAAACAATGACAAGGTTGGCAGGTTTGTGGCATGACTCATTGATACGACATCTGATTGCTATCTGTTAGCAAATGGGACAACAGCAGATGGCAAAGATGATTGGTAATACAAGCCTGTGAGGTCAGAATCAAATCAAATGCATTCTGGCCATACTCAGGTATGCAGGGGGGCTTAAGCCCAGTGGGCTGCCAAAATGTGTAAACAAAATCTTCCATTATCTCCAAGTCCATATAGGAGATACATGATGAAAGGCAGGATACAAAGGTGGTACAATAGCTTACCTCTACTTCATAGAGGTGAGCTAAAAAGTTATCAATGTCTTGAAATAACCTTAATTATTAATACTGTACTTACTTTACAGGAGGATGGGTAGAAATAACAATGAATTCTGATGAATATCAATAGGAAATGTGATGTGATATTGATCTCATCGCAGTGAAAGCTTGAAGTGAATAACATCCAGTATATGGGTGGCCACCTAGCAGTGCCAAGGGTAGGTAATAATAATGATATCTGACAGAGTTTTTTTCCCATAGATGCTATTTTCATTGTCTATATGATATATACACAGGAAAGATGAAATGTTTTGCCTTCCCTGGAAGGGCTTGATTCAAGACGTAGCAGAGTTTATTTCTAATATGAATGTGATCTGGTAACATATTTGACAGAAAAACATAATCAAGAAAGTCTGTGATTTTTACTGCTCAGCAATCCTTTCTTTCTTTTCTTGCTTTTCAATTCCAGAATGTGACTTGAGTGACTGCATTTTTAATATGAAGCCTGGGCTTGCCCTTTAACACTCACTCAGCAAAGAAACTTCTCATAGCTTCAGCAGTAAACTGTGTCCTGATGAAGACCTCTCCATCTGTGCAATGTTTGATAATGTTTCCGTCTCCTCCAGGCCCCGAGATATGCTGAAATGGAAGTAAAGACAAATTAGAAATCTGACAACATTCCAACAATTCGGTCAATTTGCAGCACTTATCTCATCATGGTTTAGCACACTTACAATATTATGGTTTCTCATACTTAGTGTCAAAGTCACCAAAGGAAAGTAAGTGCAGGAGTTATTTCCCATTTCCATAACAAGAATTGTTATTGTAGTAAATTACATGTACATTAAATGCTGAAAAAGAGCAATTTTGATGGCTCACCATCACAAATCCCTATGCTTTTCACATACTGTATAATTTGAAACTATGATATGAAACTCTCTCCTCCAACTGTACAATAACACAATCTGCCAAGAATCATGACTGGAAGTGTTGAAACCAAATCTATTAAATATGAGTTTTCCAGTTAAGATCACATTTATTTAACTTTGTCAAAATATATTAAAAAATACTCTGTAATTTTGTATTTTATTAACTCTAAACTTTTGCTGACTCTGTAAGTCAAATAGTATTAAAAAACAAAAACTACTCATTGTACTTTAGAGTTTCACATTTGTACATGTGGTAAAATCAAAACTCAGTGCACACTTGGGGGGGGGGGGGGCACCAGAAGCCACTAAAACCAACACAAAAGTTTATTTTAAAGCATGTTTCTATTGTTATATGCCTATAAACAGACAAACATGGGTTTATAACGAAAATCCCATCCAAGATTAGTTACTTTGGTCAGAATATCAATGGGGGAAATGAAAGTGGGGGGTGGGGAATTTCATGGGTGAGGGCGACTTTTTCTCCTGCTCTGCCAGGTGATATGACCCCTGGTGTATACTGACCATAACCAGTATTAACTATTACTTTCTGTCGTAAAATCTCCTGGCCCTCAAGATGAGAAAATAACACTTGTTTTCTCCCATTAACAGACCATCTTTACCCCTATAAATAAAATCCTGGTTTCAACACTGAATGATAGTGATTCTGATTCAAAGGCTGGATTATCCTGTGCATAAATGTTATATGCTACAATATTTATAAAGCTTAGCTGATTAATAATATTATGAAAAGTTATGAATGATTGTCACTTAATTAGCAAGGCATTCTTACTCGAGGCCCTTCTCTAAAATGAAAGTTATATACTGTTCTGTGGCCATGGTGGAAAACAACTGTTAATCAAATGTAATGCTGGATGGTCTGAACATATCTATCATCTATTCCAAAAGCCTCTGTACTGACAGAGTTTAATTCTGAGAAGGGTTGATATTTAATAGTAAGTGCTGGGAAAGATCTGATGCACTGGATTGACAGAAGATTGATAAGACTTGCCATCTATAGGAGTTGGTGATCTACTGATTAGCACTCTGATCTTTGGTGACAGACAACCCAGTGGGGGCAAGAAGATGTGTTTCCAGAAAATCCACTGGCATTACAAGCAGGTGTGATGCTAAACAATGAGCTGTCTGTCAGATGGGAAGATTAAATGGTGATCTGTGCAAGTAGAGTCACATCCTGTGCAGGCAAAAGATCCATCCCAAGGTACTCAGAAAAAAATATGTGCCTGTCACCGTTACAAAGGTTCTCCCTGCATCCTGGAGTGTGCAGAAGCACACCTGCCAATACTACTCTATATACATGGGTGTGCCAATAATTGGTAGATAGAGTGCAATTTTGTTAAAAAAAGTCTGTCCAAATTAATATCTCAAAATCCTGATTTTTTATGGTCAGACCATCTGACTGTGACTTGCTGCTGTAAGGCTGTTCTTTGCCAAGGCCAATATCAGGGTACATCAGAAAATGACAACATGCGTTGGAGTTCTGCCACTGAAGTCATTAATAATTCCCAAGTTTAAGGAACCCACAAGGAAGAAAAATACTTTGGACCTTTTTCTAGTAAAACAGTCCTTACTGGTACAGAGTATAAAGACTATCCAACATTTAGATAACAGTGACCATGATACTGTCCATCATGAATTAAGTATAAATCCAGAAAGGCATACCAAAAATCTACAAAGATCAGCCTTTACAATAAGGCAAACTGAAACTACATTTGAAATAAAATGTAGCAATTTCACCTGGAATATCTGGAAAAATTCACAGCCTGTTATAAAGAATAATAAATGGGCAGGGGGTCTCGATTGCAAAACTCTCCAACTCAAAGACAAATATATACTAACAAAAGTTTGTGAATCAAAAGAATGCTATCCATTGGTCGCTTGTATGACTAAATTATCGACTAACACTGTTGACTCAGTTATTCCCTTACCAGTGTCCACACAAGGTTTACAAAGTAGCTGACCAGGCAGCAAAAGAAATGAGTTAGCATTGTTTTCTTTATTGGGTATTGTAAATCAATAAATAGGCATGATTAACTGACTCTAGTGGCATTGTAAATCAATAAATAGGCAGGATTAACAGACTCTAGTGGCACTGTAAATCAATAAATAGGCATGATTAACTGACTCTAGTGGCATTGTAAATCAATAAATAGGCAGGATTAACAGACTCTAGTGGCAATGTAGATCAATAAATAGGCATGAATAACCGACTCTAGTGGCACTTTAAATCAATAAATAGGTATGATTAACTGACTCTAGTGGCACAGTAAATTTATAAATGGGCATGATTAACTGACTCTAGTGGCATTGTAAATCAATAAATAGGCAAGAATAACTGACTCTAGTGGCAGAGATAAATTGCACTTTAGAATGGTTAGGTCAACAGGGGTTTATAACTTGGGCATAAAGGCAGAAGAAAGGGAAGTCCCTTGGTCATCCAGTGCTAGAATTCGGGACATTCTGGAGAAGTCAGACATATAATATGATGGGACATCGGTTGATAGAAATTATGTGTCGTGCAGAGAAAATATGTAATTTGACAGGGTTCACAGTTTCAGAAAATGGAGGATCCAGAATGAGATACTGAAGGTCTATAAGATGTACTGCCTTAGGAAATTAGGGGTCCAAGACTAGCATTTGAAAGACCATGCACTAAACATGCTTACAAAGAGATTTTCAAAATGCAGCAAAATTCAGACAGCAGGAAAATGTAATGATCGCAACAACACATCTACTACAGACAAAGACAATATATTTCATAAACAATTTCAGTCCATTTTTACAAAAGCTATTCCTTTAAAACTTAGTTGGCAGAACTTCAACTACCTAAAATCTGATGAAAACCCCATGTTGATATGGCTTTCTGTTTTGGAGGACTAACAACAAAAGGATTCTCGAGATGACTGCCATGGTGGTCACATTGGATATCAGATAAACACCATTTTCTATTGTGACCAGCTAGACATCATATGAAGTCTTCTGGTGAAAACCCCATGTCAATATGACTTCTTGATCAGGAAAAGTAGCGACAAGATTTTCAAGATGGCTGCTGTGGCACCCACATTGGGCATTGGCACCATTTTAATTAAGGACCAACTAGACATGATAAGAAGTCTTTTAGTGAAAACCCCATGTTGATATGACCATCCACTCAGGAGGAGTAGTGATAACAAGATTTTCAAGCTGGCCATTGTGGTGGTCATATTAGACATCAGATCGGCACCATTTTCATTTAGAACAAAGTAGACATCATAAGAAGTCTTCTGGTGAAAACCCTATGTTAATATGACTTTCTGTTCATCACGAGTAGCATTAACAAGATTTTCAAGATGGCTGCCATGGTGGACATATATTGGGCGTAAGATCGGCACCATTTTCATTTAGAACCAACCAGAATCATAAGAAGTCTTTCAGTGAAAACCCTATGTTGATATGACCATCCATTCTGAAGTAGCAGTAACAAGATTTCAATATGGCTGCTGTGGTGGCCATATTGGATATCTGAGTGGCACAGTATTCATTTAGTACGAACTAAACCATGGGATGAATGTGCACGTAAAGTTTCATGGCAATCCTCCAAATAGTTTAGGAGGAGTAACTATGACAAACTTGTGCTAACATATCCTACTGTACCAAAACCAGCATGGATCTAGAAGTAAACTTAAGCTGTGAGACTCAGTTCATTGAGTTGACTCAAGAATTTCATGATAATTTAAACCAGGGGTGTCAAAAATGATGTCATTGTAATGGACTTCAGTAAGGCATTTTACAAAGTTGACATCAAAGAATGGGCATCAATACTAGAGTCATCAAATGGATCAAGACCTTCCTGACAGGACGATCTCAAAGAGTCATCACTAATGGCGAATCTTCTGAAGAATGCCCAGTACAGGACTAAGTTTTAGGACCTTGTCTCTTTTCTGTCTACATAAATGATATGCCAACTTCCAGAGCTCCTGGTAATGTTTCTGTCACATGTGTAAAATACTCATCATTTTGAAATTTAATGAGTAACCAGTAATTTAACCATGACCAACAACACTGTAAATATTTTGTTGAACTTCTTTATACTTCAAAACCCCAGGCTGTATTTGTTTGCTATAGTTGACACACCCTTTGGAAGGGTATCAATAGGCAATTAGTACTTTTGTTAGTTTTCATTTTATTTCAAGTTTCAAGAACATATCTGTCATAAAAGAAACTGCTATCTGGCTTAAATTTCTGATTGTGCTTTGTGTTTGCTTCATACATGGCTTACTTTACTTTTCTGTACTCTTACTAGACTATAAAACTATAATAACTGAAATGCTTGCATGTTCTTTGTTGTCACCTTTTACTAAAAAGTATATGCACCAACTGATCATGTATGAACCTCTTTGTATGTTATCTGGCTATGTAACATTTGTATGTTATCTGGCTATGTAACATTTCAGAATGTGAATCTATACAATACAATAAGCATGGATCACAAATCAGGCCCTGCTAGTAAAATATCATGTAATCTGAGAGTTCCGGATAGTGTCAGGGAAAATGTACATATTCTTTCAGGAAGTTAAGGCATGTATATAAAATAAAATTGTGTTTTTTATGGTCTTGAATTAAAGAGGCTGCAGAGACAAAAAGATCTTAAGTTTGTATTTTAATAACAAAAATACAAATTAAAACAAAAACCTCCTGCAAATTTTCACTTGCTGCAATGACAATTAGGAAAGAATACAATTTATTTTTTTTTATATCCAAGAGAAGTACCATATGCATGCTCAATATGTGTACTTTGGCACAACCTGTCTATATGGACAAAAAATATGTGTAAAATTCGCTGATATACATGCTATCTGAAGCTCTGCACTTTCATTTGCAGTAACATTCAACTATATGCTTTTGTTTTGAACAATTTTCAAATGTGTTATTTTGCGATGGCAATCTTACATACTTTCTTTGCTACCAAGCACAATTCTGCAGATGAGCTTGATTCTTGTGAGACTGGCCAACAGAAAGTAAGTCATGGATCTAACTCTCATAAAGAGAATAAAACACCTAAAACCCCTCAAAGATTCATGGAATGAACCATGAAATCTGACATTCCCATGGCCAGCAAAATTCTTTTATGTTTGTTAAGAATTGAATGAAAAAGTGTATATAATACAGGATCAAATGGTGCACATGCTTTTTAGTAAATGGTGACAACAAAGAACATGCAAACATTTCAGCTGTTGTGGTATACTGTATTTGTTCCACTTTGGCTGGTGAAATTAGAAACATTTTCCACATTTTGGCCGAGAACATTGGCTTGGAATAACTGAGGATTTACATGTTTGTTTTTTGTTTTTTTTTGGGGGGGGGGGCGGGTAATACTAATTTTAATTATACAATAATTACCTGTTGCTATTGTTTAGTTATTCTATTTCATGCCGAAAATCACTGTCCGTTCGATGTGAATACATCCTCCCACAGAGTGGAGAAAAATGTTAGTATGACCTTTGAACTCCAGTCTGTGCCTCGTTTAGGCTTGCCTAAATACTTCATCTTTTTCATAGACGACAATTAGGCAAAACATCAGAGCGGGGTGGGAGGAGGGCATTCGACAATAGCGACAGGTGGGTATTGCATTATTAAAATTAGTTTTACCCCCCACAAAAATTACATTTTAATAGCAGCAATTACTTATCCTGTTGCTATTGTTTAGCTGAATTTGTCAGTTAGGGGGTAGGCTGATGCTCTAGTTCAACTGATCAAAAACAAAGAAAATGGGATGTACTCACCGTAGAGGGAGAGGTCCATCTTACAGAAGGTTGGTGTCTCTCTGAGCCACATGTTGTGCTGCAACAATGGGCCCCAGAGAAGGTAATGGATCTACTGAAAGTAATTTATTTTTAGTGAGAAATCCTGGTTGGCAAAGGACGGAAGCAGAATTGTAATTCCCATTAAACCAGAGACCCACTGGAGGAGGTTCCAGACCTATATGCAAAGAGAAGGGGCATGTGTGCCTCGCTGACATCATAGATATGCTACGACAGACATTTTGTCTGAGGAGACCATGATGCAGTGACCACTTATTCTGTCGATGCACTCTTGCAATGCTAGAAATACTGCTTTCATTTCTAGGTTGTTGATGTGGAGGGATGATTTGACCCGAGTCCAAAGACCCTGGAGAATTACGCCCTCCGGTTCTAAATGAGCATCCCAACCGGAATCTGACGTGTCGGTGAACAGATAGGAGTGGGGGTCGGGTGCATGCATTGGGGCCCCGGCCAGGAATCTGTTCCAATTCATCCACCAGCGCAAATGGTGGTGAAAGTCCTGTCCTAGTGGGATCGGGTTGATAGAGAATCTCTGTGTGGTTTTCACCTTGTGAGGAGGAGGAACTGTAGAGGGCACATATGGAGACGTCCTAAAGGAACCAAGTCGGCAGCGGCGTTCAAGGTTCTCAGTAGGGATAGATAAGGGCAAGCAAATAACAATGTTTCTGCTTGAAGCGCCTCTAAAAGAGCCATGATTCGAACAACCCAATTCAGTGGAACCCGGACTAAGTTCTGGTTCGTGAGGAAATTGATGCCCATGTAAACAAAGTCCTGTGATGGAATGAGTTCTGACTTCTCGAGGTCTGGTAAAAGATCCAACCGAGTTACGATGGACTAAGAACGGAACAGATCAAGATGAAGGGACTGAACCTGGACATTGTGGATCAGCCAGTCATCAAAATACTGGAGAATCAGTGTTCCCAGTAATCGAAGGTAGACTGCAACCACTCCCATAATTCAGGTGAAGACTCTGGGTGTGGAAGAGATTTGGAACGGCAGAACCTGAAATTAAAAAACTTCCTGGCCTAAAAAAAACCGGAGATATTTGTGGTTTGGAGGAAAAATCGGGATTTGCAAATAAGCATCCTGAAGGTTGATGGAGACTGCCTAATCGGACGGACAAAGTGCGTTCCAGATCGAAGAGGTTGTCTCCGCCTTGAAAGGTTCCTCCAGAAGAACTGGTAGAGTGGGGAGAGATCGATTATAATAAAATTTCCCACTTTTCTTGGTGACCAGGAAGATTCGGGAGTAGAAGGCGGAAGACTGATCGTTCAGGACCCTCTCGACTGCCCCTTTCTGCAGAAGGGTGTGCACCTCTTCCCTCAAGTTCACCAGATTGGACTGGGGAAAGATAATGGGGGTCCTTGATAGCGGGAGTTGTTCTCAACACTGAAGTTGATAACCCTCATTCACAATGGAGAGGACCCACCCATCATCCGTGATGCTTGACCAAGCCTCTGAAAAGAGGCCTAGGCGAGCACCCATGGCTACATTCAGGAGGGGGATGCATAGCAGGAGAGGGGTTGGATCCCTAGGGCTGTCCCCCTTCTTCCTGTGGGAAAGGAAGGAGGATTAAAAAACTTCCTCTTTTGGGGTCTGCGGCGACCTCGGTGCCATGGACCCGACTGACAAGGAAGAGGTCTAGTCTGAGGTTGCAGATTGGACTGGGGTTGTGTCCGCTTGAAGAACTTGGCGGATGGCCCAAGGGCGATTCGCATTAACACGCTTCCTGGCCAATTGCGATGGGCCAGGAGTGGATGTGAAGGATCGATGTTGATGATCCAGCAAGTCTTGAGAAGCCACATTTGGTACGAGGCCACAAAGAGGGTCTCGGCTTCTAGTGGGGCAGCCCTTAGAAGGTCTTTACTATGGTTAAGTAAGACCTTCGAGGAGTCCAATGCAACATCACAGCGGATGTGCAGAAATTCCGCCAATAAAGCCATTCCAACAGAAGGCGCATGCCGGGACGTCTTGGCCACAGCTTCCAGCATGCATGGTAATGCGGCTGGGTTCAAGGAGGCCTCTCTCAGCATACTAAACGCAGTTGCTTAGAACAGATCGGAATGTGATGCAATGGTTACGAGTAACCAGGTTTTCTGCTCCATGGCATCAATTATTTTTATTGGAAGGCGAGCCCAGGCTCCCGTAGAAATGCCCACTTTGGCCGCCTCAGCGTCCAATTGGGGAGGTTTGGTAGGCCACTTTGGGTAATGTACCCTGTAACTGGCAGAAGAGACCAGTGGTCTCAATGTCGAGGGAGGGACAAACCACCCTCGATGTTGCCGAGCTATGTTTTTGCCTAGCCAAAACCTCTCTGAGAGTTCCTCAATCATTGGGGAATGAGGGAGAAACAAGAGGTCTGGTTGTGTTTGCTCCCCGTAGATCTTTTCCATAACAGAAAGGATCTTTTTGGATTGTGTGCCAGATGGTTTGGAGCACAATTCCGGGAGTAAAAGTGGTAAACCTTATCAAAGGACCAGACCTCTTCCTCCTCTTCCAAGTGAGAGGAATGGGTGGACCTGAGGTATCAGTGCCGCTGCTTCTGTCTCAGACTCATTTGAATCAACGAGAATAGAGAGGGCATCGTCATCATCTTGTATACTCTAAGTCAGAGAGTGGGTGGGCATTGCTATGTCCCTCAATGGTGGAGGAGGCATAGTAGCACTCTGCACCACAGCCCGTAGTTCAGTGCGAGTTCCAGTGGGAAGGCCAGACTGCCTGTCTACCCTGGATGATGCAACACCTCTAGCCTTCTGCGTTAGGCCACCTGGTGAGGAGGTGATGGCAGGACACGACCGCAGCATCACCTCGAATGTGAGGGCAAGGTCCAGTAGCCCACGGGGGCATAGTGGACCAAGGACCTTCAGGTGGAGGGCCCCACATCCTGTAAGGATTCATTGGGATAATGGGGGGGGATGCTGATCTGTTCCCCTTCCCTATTCCGAGCCCGGTGGGCAGACTCCCAATCCTGCACAGGGTGGGATGGTAGAGGGGGAAACTCGGTCCATACCCTGTCCCCATACCTTGAGGCCGACAAGTGATAATCGGAGAAGACATCATCTTCAACTGATATATCACTCAGGAGGGTGCGGTGTTGATACTGACCGGAAGTGATGGGAGCAGTGCATCACCTCCTGAGTGGGAGGGAGCAACATGCTACCATGGGCACAAGATGTGTTGCATTATCCACCTCCCTAAAGGGAGGGAGCAATTCGCTGTCGCAGTGCTCTACCTCCCATATTGGGAGGGCACAACCTATTGTTGCAGTACTCTACCTCCCTAATGGGAGGGAGCCACCCACTGTTGTGGTGCTCTACCTCCTTAATGGGAGGGCACAACCAGCTGTTGCGGTGCTCTACCTCCCTAATGGGAGGGCGCAACCTGCTATTGCGGTGCTCTACTTCACTACCGGGAGGGTGCGACCAGCTGTCGCTGTGCTCCACCTCCCTAACGGGAGGGCGCAACCTGCTATTGCGGTGCTCTACTTCCCTGCCAGGAGGGAGCGACCCGCTGTCACTGTGCTCCACCTCCCTAACAGGAGGAAGCAACCTGCTACCTGAGGCGTACACGCTGTTTTGAATGTGAGAAGTGTTCATCTTCTCCTCCCTGTGGAGGGAGGCGATCGACTCCTAGAACATCCAGTCCCACCTACTGGAGGGCCTCACAGGCCACCAAAGAAGTTGGTCCCAAATGCTGAGACCTAAGAGAGAATCCAGAAAAATCTGAAGATAAGTACATTTGAAATCAACTAGATTTCAGGTTGCCAGAAGGCCATAAATTGCAAAGTGTTCAACTTTTTTTTTTATAATTTTTTTTAAACTTTTTTTTTTTGCACTTGGAGCACTTTATCCAGTTTGGGTGAGTGTCCCAAGAGCCGTTCTTGTGGCCACACTTCCCAACAGACTATCCTGACATTATTCTGAAAAAGAGAAGTAATGACAATATTTAATAAATGTCATGCTAAACTCACCTAGTTGTATGCATTGCGTAATGCTTACATCACTGTGTATGCACTACATGTAAGTACACTGTATGCACGAGGTAAATGATAGATTTGACCCTGTAGAATAAACCTGTCCTTTTCCTGTCGAAAAGTAAGATCTTTCATGCTATTAGAGAAACATGCAGACACATGCAATGACCACGCAATTCGTGGTGCATACATTAATAATATACACTGAAAATTTACTGATAATTGTCACTTTTTGAAGAAGAGATAGGAATACGCTGTCCTCTATGTTAGGCATGGCCTTTTATTTTTTCAAAACACAGGGACTTACCCATACCTCAGTTGTATATCAGTAAAGTAAGGGAGTGTTCCCACCAGTAAGGGGTGTAATACGCAAAGTAGCCCAGGAGACCCTTAAAGAACCAAGTTCTAAAAAGGGGGAAAGGTTACCATACCGAATAAAATATGGAACGGATAGTGCAACACCAAGACTTAATTATGAACTGCAGGATGGAGACCGCTAATGCAGTAAATTGCTAAAAGCACAATTTCTCTGGTGATGTTTCAGGCAAACGTCTACACAGTATGGCATCCGTGAAAAAGATGACCATTCAGGCAAGCCTAAGCGATGCAAAGACTGGAGTTCAACGGTCATACTAACCTTTTTCTCCACTCTGTATGAGGATGTATTCACATCAAACAGACGGTGATTTTTGGCACGAAATAGAATAGCTAAACAATAGCGACAGGATAAGTAATTGCTGCTATTAAATTGCATACCACTCTCTGCAAACCAGCAAATAAATATCTTGCTCTCATTTTGTAAAACAGATTTGAAATTATTTGAATCTATATGTGGAGAATTTGTATAATTTCACCATAGAAGACCATGAAATGCTCTGTGAGGACTGTGTGCAACTCCTTAGGAATATATATCACTCTCAACTAAATTTTAGCAACCACATATCTAAGATGTGTCAAAACACTACGAGACAATTAAATACATTTCAATCACTATCTGTCCACCAATACAGTGGTCATGCTACCAGGTGAAGTGGGCAACTAAGTCACCGAAAAAATGTGAACTTCGCCTTCTTATATTAGGAGAGTGAAAAGGACTTTGCCCAGTCATTTGGGTTTTTCTTTTTAGATCTACACAAGTGCCTGTTGTTTATGGCTTTTGAGATGCTCCCTCAACCCACCCAGCCAAGTAGTGTTGAGCCACATTCGAAATGGATGGCATGTTGCCTTACCATGTGTTCATATCAATTGCGCCGACAAAACAAACTCTTGCACATGATGATGATGATATTTGAATTAAAGACGTGTGCAGTCATTCGACCATGTACATCTATATACCCTCAATGCATGCGAAGCACGCACTGGGGGATTGAAATGTGTGCTAAGCACACTTATTTAATTCTCGTCCAGTGAGTTACCGAGCTGCAACCCACTAGACGCATTAATGTGTAGCAGGACGCACTGCATGGTTTCCCCAGTAAGGAGGTTCATTGAAGGAGCGATATGGGAGGGTGCATGTAAATAATTTTTCCTGTTCATAGGATTATAACCACAATGTTTACAGGATTACTTAGTTGATGAATTGAGTTTGTCCGGACGAGGAAAAGGAAGAAAGGATCGGCTGGCTGCGCCACGGCGTCGCAGGAATCTCCGGCTGGACCAGGGTTATTTAGATATTTTAGATATTTTGACCAAAATGAAATTGTTGAAGTATCTAATACTTTTTTAATGTCTTATTATGAATTATGCAAGTTAACTTTGTACCATGAGGCTGTAAATATGGGTTAGTAGTGAGAGTAGCGGGTTCTCCTAATTGTAATTTATAATTTACACTGATATATTATTAATTGTTAACCGATCATTGCCACCTTGTGCGGCTGGGCTTGATGGTCCGGGTTTTAGGACCACCTTATAGTAACTAATTTTATTTTGATCGGGTTTAGTTTCTTATGACTTGATTAACATGACCGTCTCTTGGTATGCTTTCAGGTTTGTAGACGATTAATCAGTAACCGCTTTGTGCAGTATGGGCCTGATGGTCTGGACTTGGTACCTCCTTATACCAGTAATTTATGTGGGTCAGTATGTTTTCACTATATCCCTAATTTATGATTCTCCAATTTGATGCCACCTTGTGCGGCTGGGCCTGATGGTCTGTGTTTATGACCACCTAAAAGTATTACTGGTTTGGGGGTTGAAGTAATCTTACTTTAGTCGTGATAGAGTTATGTGTTAAATGGGTGTGTTAGTTACAAACAACAACAAAAAAAAAAAAAAAAAAAGGTCAGAATAGGGTTAAATATTGTTCCATGGTCTACCGGGTCTGCCCACGGAATGCCTGAGGAAAGGAGTTGTTAGTCGTTGTTGTTAGATTACATGCTTTTTGTTGTTAATATTACTGTTAAAACGGTATGTGGCAATTGGTGTCTTTATTATAATTTTTATTTTAATTTTTAGTGAGTTAAGTTGAGGATTGAGGTTTGGCTTGCCAATAAGTCATATCCATGGTTATGGAGATTTTCCAGCCCAATGGGGCTGAGATTGGATCGCCTTTGCGGCGCACCTGCGCCCCTAGTGGTCCTGGCCTGCCAATCCCTTCCATCCTGGGAAGGGCCCCTCCTCTCCCGCCTTAGACTTTGGGGTTTGCCGTAGTATTACAGCGCCCTTTTTCATACGTAGCTGAAATATCTTCTATTCTATGTTGTGGATAATATGGTGTTTATCCTAGTTTTGCGTACTCTCCAATGTAGAATGATGCCCAACAGAGTATTAAATTTTTCCCCTTTTTCCAATTTCTGAGACGTACCCCACTATGTTGGCGTACACCGATTTAATGTCGTTACTTCCTTCTTTAAGGAATTCCGGATATATGATTGGGGATTTAAGTTTGATTTGTTTCTCTTGAAATGGTTTCCTTTCGTTGGTATATTTAGGGCAGATGTTAAAGACATGTTCCAATGTTTCCGGTGTGGGGCAATTTGGGCAGTTTATTCATTCTAAGGTTAATTCCGGCACATACTTTCCAAAGCTGTTCGCAAGTAGTGTTTTATCAGTTTTAATTCTGTTTATGATTTTGTAATAGTAAGGATTTTCCAGGATTGGGTGATCGATGTTTCTATTTGATTTTCTTCTGCAGATCGTATAATCTGCGTCCTTTTTTGGAATTGTCCCATTCCGACTGCCACATTCTTGCACATTCACAGCTGATTGACCAATTAACTCTTTCCCCCCCGCAAGATATCGCTGCCCGATTTCCTTAAGTTATCATTTGTTGATGAAAACTTAATAACTTGTGTTTTGAAACTAAATCATCTATATCTAAATAACAATTTGTGTTTTAAGAATAGAATCGGTGAAAGCACTTTCAAAATATATCTTTTGAAAATTTTAACAGCTGTGCTTGCATTATTTTCTTCATAAAATCAGTTTGAAACCATAAGTGAACCTGCTATGGGGTCATAATGGCAGACATCGCTATGTCTTGGAAGTACGTCTTCATTAGACTGTTTATTTTCGTAATTCATTGGGCACATACATTAAGGAAATTATACAATTCGAAGAAGGCAAAGTGTAACTATTATGTGATAACATATTTAGCCTAAAATTAAAAATTTCTTAGTCAGAAACATATGGGACAATTCTATGTTGTCAAATTGATAAGAGCTGTAACTTAAGGTCAAGGTTGTTAGCTTACATCACACATATTTGTGCAAATACGAGAAAGAGTAGCAAAGAAAAAAATATCCAACCAATACACTATATTATTACGAGCACGTAGACAAATATTATTTAAACCATAAATTGTCAATCCTATATTGGGATTGTTGCAACAAAGTTAGAAAGTGAGTGGTCATATGAAGAAATACCCTGTTTCTAAAAATAGATGCATCTACTTTGAAAAACAATACCCCAAAAAATGACAATCAAAAGATTTACATTTAATTTAGAATCAGCTCCCTCAAAATGCAGTTGTAAAGATGAGATTACTCATCAGTGACCACTGGTTTGAATGGATGAACACTATGATCTTGAAGATACATTTACATGTGCTCTCATGTGCGTGTTATAGCCTAATACAAGGGTTGTTTCAAACTAATTTGGAAATATTTTCAACTGACATTTTCTAGTGAAGAAACTAACAAAAAATTAAATTTGTTCTTTAGCTGGCAGTTGCTTAAGTATTTTGACCTATTTGTAATTAAAATACTGTAATCTAGGTACTCCTGTCAGTTAAAATTAATTACAGTGTATAATTTCTGCATTGCTTTTTTGAAGTCATATGTCCAAAATACATTGCATATTTCTCTACATCTAAACATACACTTTTAAGTATGAATACATATGAGTATAATACATTCATACACTTATAAAATGTAGTTAATTTTCTACTTGAAGATGAAATATTGTTTAAAACTAATGTTAAATGCAAATATGCTCAATGAGAAATACAGGACACAATTCAAATACGAGAACTATAGCACACAAACATACACACACACACGCACATATATATATATATATATATATATTGGATTTTTTGCATCGCTGCCACTTCTCCCTGTTCTGCTCTCACTTCTCCCTATTCTGTCCAAAAGGAGAAGTCACTTCTCCCTAAATTTCAATTCTAGCTTGACCCCTGCAATATCAAGTTAATGATCTAAATATGCTTTATTTGGTCAAACTTTAATTATTTCCCCTTATATGGCATTTCTGTGGGAAACAAAACTCAGACAAAATGAAAAAAATACAGAATAGGGCACTATAATTCATGTTTGACAATTTTAATATCTCATACGATTCCCTGTTAAGAAAAGCAAATCTTTTTGTTTTACATACTACAGTAAAAACCTGTCTTGAGAGGCAACTGCTATGAGACCACCTGTTTTGAGAGACCAGATTCTCAATATATTGATTTATTGATTATATAGTGTCATTTGTCCTGTCATGAGAGTCCATGATTTTCTAGTGGAATGGTTGATCTTTCAAGACAGGTTCTACTGTAGCAGATCAAGATACATGACAACTGAAGTACTGTATGTAAGATGTACTGTATATAAGATACATGACAACTGAAGTACTGTATATAAGATACATGGCAACTCAAATACTGTATATAAGATACATGGCAACTGAAGTACTGTATAAAATATACATAGCAACTGAAGTACTGTATATATGATACATGACAACTCAAATACTGTATATAACATATATGGCAACTGAAGTACTGTATAAAATATACATAGCAACTGAAGTACTGTATATAAGATACATGACAAATGAAGTATTGTATATAAAATACATGGCAACTAAAGTACTATATATAACATATATGGCAACTGAAGTACTGTATATAACATACATGGCAACTGAAGTACTGTATAAAATATACATAGCAACTGAAATACTGTATGTAAGATACATGCAACTGAAGTATTGTATATAAGATACATGACAAATGAAGTACTGTATATAACATATATGGCAACTGAAGTACTGTATATAACATACATGGCAAATGAAGTACTGTATAAAATATACATAGCAACTGAAGTACTGTATATAAGATACATGGCAACTGAAGCATTGTATATAAGATACATGGCAATTGAAGTACTGCAGTGTTGCACATAGGATCCCAAGGGCAGGGAACACTGTGTCCCCTGCCCTCATAATTTGGAGGACCCAACATTTTAGAGGGACTGAGAAAAATAATATACATAATGCACTAATAGTGCTATAAAAATGAGATATTATTTGTTTTGACAGTTTTGAAACCTTAACTTTGTGGTCTGCACCGCACTATCATATTTTTCTTTGACACTGACAATATTGCAATAAAAGTTTTATCATGTGCTCAAGTAACTAATGAAAATGTTAACTTGTTTGAATATATGGTTAACCTGAAATGAGCTGCGCCATGGAATTTTTGGTTCTCTATCTTTCTCTCATTTAACTTTAGTGTACACTTATTAACTACCATCATTTATTATAATAAACAACTATGTTTTCTTAAATTATTTTTCTTTCGAAACTAACAAATCAATAACTAGATGACATTGTATATCTGCATGTGGAGAGATCAGAGACTAACAATGTTGTACTGTTAGTCTTTGCACAGTTAGCCCGCACCCCCCCATCCCCATATTTATTAACTTATAGTCTTGATTTCATCTGTATCGCAAACTATTGTGGACATAACTCCGTATATTCTAATAGTATGATAATATAAGAAAATCATTTTCTAATATTCGAAAACACATGACCATATGTCAGGTCAAAATATCTTCATTGAATTCACAAAAGATTAAGCAAGCATTAAATATACAGAAGCGACGCTAAAGGAAAGGGATGTAACTCCAAACTATGATCGAACTGTGTTCCCCAGGATGCGTAGTTTCAACCTTCCTTAGGGTGGTCTTGTGTTATGTCCTCGTGAGCAGCAATGACATACGATTAAGTTCAGCAAATAAGACATGAATATTCATGAGATATTTGTGCATTTGTATATGCTTATGACCTGAATAATGCCACTGAATTTAAGGTAAAAACACTTTAACTTAATTTGAAAACTTGATTTGTCATCAAAATTTAGCATATACAACCAATTTACTAATTTTAATTGTTTAGCAATCGCTCTTAATTGTTATGACCTTATTAATTTTTAAGAAAAACATATTCATCAGAAAATGTGACTTTTCAAACCCGGTGGTATAATACGTAAAGAGTAGTTTCCGCATAATGGAACTCGGTGTAATCACAGATAACGCAGCACCAGGTAAAAGTGAGTTCAAGATCTACTCAATCAGTGTTTTATTCCGTAACAAAGGAATTGTTACCACATTATTAATTTAAAAAATATGTATATTCATGAGAAAATGTGGCTTGTAAAAACCTCGGTTATTATACATAGAGTTCTTCCCCTTATCAAAACTAGTAGTGTAATGACAGAAAATGGCAGCTTCATTTAAAATTGATTTCATCAACTGATCAATTAAAATGTTTTATTCCATAACAGCTTTTATATCTGTGAGATTGTACTGTACGGTTCTTTTACTTGTGTAAAATACCCAATAGAATGCCATCATTATAGCTTTTTAGTCATTTAACATAATAATCACGTTAAAACTAGTGGGAAACAGATAACATTAACATAACAGAAATCATTAACATTTTAAAAAGGCACAAAACTTCAGATTACTTTTTCTCCATTAAAAATAAAAATAGATTAAAAAAGAAAGCTATTTTGAAAATTACTCATCAATGACTTCAACATAATGTTTCAAAAATACACGTAGCATCCATGATATATATATATATATATATATATATATATATATATATATATATATATATATATAAATATATAGCTCTGGTCATATACGTTCACTGTCACAGGTTATCAAGGTTTGTTGCTGCTTTTTTTTTTTTTTTTTTTTTTTTGAGTAACACAGACGACCAGAATTGTACGACTGAAAATAGACTACATACACTAGGTTTACACATACATGTAATACTTTCAATGCACGCGATTGTTTTCCTTTTTTTCTTGAAAACTTGCTATCTGTACTAACTATATATGTAACAATCCACTGCTTGAGCTGACGTGCGCTAGCTCTTTTTTTATACATTTTAAAAATTAATTTTCTTATTCGCTGTTATTTCTTTGACCCGCCATCTAAAGTATAGTCTCTACAACCAAACATACAGTATTTAAGATTTCAACTATTATCAATCAATTAATTATTTTTTCAACTACATTTATCTTTACATCTTTTTTAATATAGCATTGCTATTCTCAGTAATAATCAGAAAACAGATTTTGTTGAAATAGTCAACCACGAGAAATAGAGAATATAAATTCACCACATTAGATGACGTCATCAGTTTGTGTATTCTAGCACTGTTGTGACTAAACGGGGAACGAAAGAAGGAAGTTCGGAGAAAAGCAAATGCGTTGTGGCCGCCCTGAATTAGGGCTAGATGTAACTCAAAATGTCCAAGAATTCCAAAAGCTCACTTCGATTGGATAATGGGATCATAGAAGTGAAAAGCAAGGTAAGATGGAGACCAAAAGTGGTCAGGTGTATCGTTGCAGACTGAGGGACAGGTGATTGGTGTCCTATATTTTGGGTCGGCATCCCAAAGATCACTTAACGTACTACACACTACATGATCAAGAAAGTTTGGCTGACACATCTTTATTTATACTGATGTGTGGACAATGGTCAGCTTAACACTCTTCGTTACTTTTTTAGAATAAAGAGTAAAACAGCATTTACAGACTAGCGATCACTCAATATTTGCTGCATACAGTCGTCCAACGGACTGTGACCAGTCCACTACAGTAGACTTCGAATAATGGGTACATATGAATGAATCATGTGGGTGGATTGGATTACACACAAGATCAAATATATAATGTTTGTAGCATGACATCACTATTCAACATCATGTGAGTAGACCATATAATTTGACCATCTGTTTTTGGAATGATCTGTTTTGAATAAAAAATAGCAAATTTGGACATTTTTGGCCCTACGGTTCAGAACAATTTATTCTTCAAGATTTTAAAGATTGGATAATGGTTAATTGGAGTCAATCAGCATTCAACAATTCAGTTTTCTTGATAGAATGCACTTTTGATTTGTTATTTTCTTTAATATGAAGGACTGACATATTTGAAATTTGAAGTAGTGGAATAGCATGCTTTTATAATGTGCCCACTACAATTTTAAATGAAAAAAGAACTAATCACACTCCTTAGATGTCTTTGGAGTTTGAATATAAAGAATATGCACAAATTTAAAATCCTATTTCAAAATTGACATCTTCACATAATTTGCGTATAGAAACTGCTTGATGGAACAGACTACATCCAACTCCTGCTGGTCACGTGTCCTTTTTGTAATGTACTCAAAAAATAATATCACCTTATCATTCATTGTAAAAGTATTTTCTGCTTTTAATTAAATTGATTGCCAATTTTGGGTTAGGCCGAGTACAGTACTTACAAATTCATCAAATTATGAAACTGTCAGCATAGTCATGTCATCAGAAATCTGGGTAATTTTACATGCAGTGCATTTGTCTTCGGGTCTGATTTAATGAATGCTAGTCAGTATAACTGCTAAAGTAAAATTATGATGGATTTTTAATACTGACAAAACCCAAGAACAGAAATTTGATAAATTGGGCACTTACTCGGGTTTGGAACAAATGCATTTTTAAAAATTCTGTAGGGTACTTTGCAAGACACAAAGCTTACACTAAGAGACTGATTCTTAATCGTAAAGATGTTAAACCTGCATTTTTGAATGTGTGAATGACTTAGTTTTCAAGACAAGTTATGGTGTTTTTGATTATATGGCTGTATATAATTGAGCATTTCACAATGATCATGTACTATCATTTAACTTGCACAGAATAACTGAATCTTTAACCGATTGCCTAGTTTAAATTGACAGGACATACCATCATAAAACATGGATTGTACTTATAGCAGGTGCAATACACTGAGAACTTTTGACTAAATGCTTTTAGTTGAGTTGTCTACATAATATATGCAGATAGGTTGCTTATTTAGAGTCCTGTATCGATATATATAGATATATTGTTAAATAATCTAAATTCTGTGAAAAACTAAAATCAAGAATGACATGGTTTGTAAAATATATATTTTAAAAATTCCATTGACTAAATGCATATTGCCCTTAAGTTCTTTTCCCTAGATTTAGATTCATAATAATATACAGTATATGCATTTTACCCATTTTCTAGATATCCAGATTTCTCTGCCACCATCCAGTTCTATGTATATTTTAATGTTCATTATGTCAGGGCTGAGCAAATCCCATAGCCGGACATCCCAGGCTATTCATTTTTGAAGTCGGTCAAGTACAAATTTCCAAGTCGCTAGTGCGTGACAAGTGTTTTTTGCCTATTTTAAAAAAAAGTCGGACAAGTGCCTATTTTTTATGCCATAATCACTTTATCTACTTTTATCTGGCCGTTCATGCCCTCTGGGTGTGTTGAATGCTTGATTCTACCCATCTCCATGTATTTATTTACATCCATTGTCACACCTACCAGTTGTCATTGACAACTCTTGCATGTGCGCACGTTATATTACCGCTTTACTGCATATTGGGCACATTGACTAAATTATTAGCCAATCATAGTATATGAGACAAAACAAAGCCAGTATGATTAATTAGCAGTGTTTTAATCGGATTCCTTGTATTGTGTTTACTTAAACCAGATCCTCACAAATGACTCACCAAATGATTTTAATCCAGCGAATCAATCCAGTTAAATTAATGAAAGGCACTTTACCAATGTGTCGGTTCCCTTTATGAACTGATTAAATGGCAGTGATGATTCTTTAATTTTTAATTATTTAAAGAGAGGATTAACTTCCACGTCCAAAATTGGATTTGAAGCGAAACAATTACACTAATTAACTCATTAACCCCTGGAGATTCTTTTCATTTTCGCCTGAAATGGGGGTAGGAAACACATTTTTGGGGTTACTTCTAAATGCAGCAAAACACATCTGCTTAAGAAAGTTTTTCGTTTAGCCAGATGCTTAGGTGTGTCAGAAACATTGTTTCTGATTGGCTTTTACACTCGCGCATGTGCAGAAGGGTAAAAGTTGGACTTCTTTTTTTTTTTTTTTTTTTTTTTTTTTTTTAGTATTGGATCCCCGATTTTTGTGTCCTGGCCCCTTTTTACTCCAAATCTCAAACTTATCCTACTTTTTGCAAAGGTTCATCTGTCTGTGTGCAGTTCGGACCGGTCTGCTTTAGATCTAAGGCCAAAAAGTCTAAAATCCGGACACAAACTCCGGTTCCGAAACTGGCAATTTTTGACCTAAAAATAATCGGGTCTCAAAAACTGCATTATTTTCGCTGTTTTTTTTTATGCGAGTAGAAAGTCTACATTATTTGGTATCATTGTAGAGCTACATCTGTCTACTTTCCTGAAATACCATCCACTTTAGTGTATCCTAAATGATGTTCACGTTACAGAGCTCGGAAGTAGGGTACAACCTCATGACGAGTAAACGTGGCGCCAGGGGTTAATGAGTTAAGGAGCTGTCTCAGTTCATATTTAAAGGACAAAATATATGTTATGATCACTTTAGAAGTAGTTGTCAAGCAAGGTAATATTTACCATGTGGATAAAATGAGTTTACTAAATTACTTTTTAAAGGAGTTAGTAAGGAAGAGTCGGAAAAGGAAAATGAATGTGAAAGTGGATGGGTAAAACATAACTCTGGCTCTGAGTGTGAGGTAACTATTTCTCCAAAGAGACATATTTCAAACTCTGTGGCAAAAAAAAAAGTCAAATATGACACTACTAAGAGATTGAGAAATTTTCAGCCACATTGGGTTGATAGTTATCCCTGGCTTGAATTTATTGGCTCAGAAGCAAAAATGTTTTGCAGTTATTGCAAAGATTATCCCAAACTGGCACAGGTTGGAAATTCAGTCAGTGTATTTGTCAATGGAACTTACAAATTCAAGATTAAACCAATCCAGTCTCATGACAGTTCTGGACCTCACAAGGCCTGTGCAGTTAGGGAAGTCTGACTTCCAGTAAATTCCTTTCCATTCTTGCTGATGGAAGTACATGTACTGATGCTACCATATTGGAGCAAGAAATAGTGCATACAGCATACATGGACAATGGAAGACTGAAAACCTCTTATGTAACAAAATGTATAATATCAACCTATGTTTTTGAAAAGTTTTATTATTTTAAGAAATAAATGTGTTGTACATTATTTCATTTGTTCTTTCTATGGATTAAAGTGAAAACATCTCATCAGATCTTGACAATTGATTTAAATTTGGGACAAGTGAAAAGGTAGGTGAGACAAGTGAATTTTCTCAAACCACTTGTCCTGGACAAGTGGATGAAAATAATTTGCTCAGACCTGTATGTACATGTACTTGCAGTGGCCTATTGGCTTTATGCAGTACACTTCAAAGATGTATCGATGCTAAATATTTTGACACAAATGCTTTTTAAAATACTTTTAGAGCATGTTTGTATTCTGCTTTAATTAAAGACAGCATTCCATATATTGAGGATCATGGAGGAAAGGATTTTTTCTCATGGAAATCCTGCATCCATGTACTCATAATTACCATGGTTTAACAAGACAAGGATTAAGTTTAAATATCGTTTCCATGTTCATGTACAACAGTGTCAACTCTAGGGCTTTACAAATCCGCTTGCCCAATGCACAGGACAAGTTCAAACTCGGCTAGGGTAAGCTCAAGTTTGCAAGGTACTTGCAAGTTCAAAAAAGTTAGAGATAGAGGGATAGAGATGGCATGTTCTGTTTATAATGCTTCATATTCTGTTAGTTTTAAACTCTGCAAACTTGTCACCAAACATATATCTGCACCTTTATTTCATTTTTAAATGTACCGCATTATTCTTGTAGTCAATGTTAAGGTTAGTCACACATTTTCTCGCACAGACATGATAATGTGAATGTACTATTTAAAGCGAGTTTTGACAAATAGGAAATAAATATTTATATTTTAACTTCTCAGTTATATTTTAATTGCAACATTCTCAAAAGTCAGCTTGTCAAAGATTTGCTTTGATGGCTATCACTGGTTTCAAGGTGACTAGGTGATACTTTGATGACTGTCACTGATTTGAAGGTGACTAGGTGATACTTATTAATAATATGACTCGTGAGATTTCTTTGACAGGTGTCTTTGGAAATTAAAGGCACTCATCCCTAATGATTAGCCACCTGGAAATCTAGCACCCACAGGTGGTGTTTATTATCTGTTGTTTACGTGATTATTACATAGTGTTTTTATTATCTGTTGTTTACATGATTATTACATGAGCCTAATATATATTTACTGTTTGACAAAAAATTAAATGGATAATAAAAAGTCTTCTAAAATCATTCTCAAAAGTCAGCTTGTCAAAGATTGTTTGGATGCATCCTGCCAAATTAAAGGTGAAAATTGGATGACATGGAAGTGGAAGCAGGCTTGTGAGCGGATACAACACTTTCAAGAGAAAAAGCAAAGGGCAAATTCATTGATATTGGAATATTTATGAGGGACTCGGTTTTTGTTTTCCTATTGGATGGATACTTAAAGCTGCTTGAATAATTTATCTTTAGGTGGACACGTAGATAAAGAAAACTTTTACAATATATTGAGACATATTTAAAATTAAGTTAACACAGTTCTGTTCTTGGCCATTTAATTTTTCAGTTTACTGTATTTTTACCACACGTCTCTCTCTCTCCCTTATTTAAAATCTAGCCATTTCCAAAACCCTTTTCCACCTATGCATTTATCTACCTATTTGAAAACATCTCTGTGTCTGTCTTCACTCTTCTAACTATATCAGCATTCTAACCCTATCTTCCTCATCTACATATCATCTATCTGCATGTACTATTTAGATATATATATTTTTTGATAACTTCAATTATCGACATATGATTTTAAGATGCACACAAAGATAAAATGTAAAGAAAGGTTCTATATTTGTAAAATATGTGATTTCCTTAAAACATCCTATATTTTACTTTACCATGTTTTTTCACTTTAGTTGTGATATTTTGTTGTCATATTTTTGGGCATGTTCAAATCCCCCAAGGACAAGTTTGATTTTCCAGTCAGCTTGTTGTGGGCAAGCCAACTTTTTATCAAATTTGTAAAGCCCTGAACTCAATGTTCAGAGGAAGACGTGTTCTTGGAGGAAGTCAATAACTTTTGAGGAGGGAGATTAATGTTTGTTATATAATGAGTTGTCTTGATGAAAAAGGCTGTTATAATGAAAGTATATACAGATAAGGTGGATATAGCAAAATTGTCTGACAATTAACATACGTTTCTCACATTTCACGACATTATTTTCAGTGTAATGTGGTGTCTTGAAGAAATGCTGTAATACTGAAATATGAATTTTGTTGTTGGAATCATGAGATTGTCTGAAAAGCAGCATAACTACTTGAAAAATGTGTGCATGACAACTTGCAAGGCACTCTGTTGAAGTTAATTCTTTACATGAAAGTGCTTGAAAAATGGATTCACTGTGTTTTTATTATCAAATAATCCTCAGTATTTACATGAATTTTATGACCTGCTTTGCAATTTTTTACATAAAAAATTACACCATGGAATGTGTCCTATCTAGGTTCAGCAGCAACTATACTGTGCACAATATGGTCAGGACTACAAATTAAGGTTCTCAACTATACTGTGCACAATATGGTCAGGACTACAAATTAAGGTTCTCAACTTGATTATTGCTGTAAGAATATTGTTTACCTCAGCCAGTTTGAATGAGAAATGATCTCAACTCACCTGAATGTGTCCTATTATCACATAATTGATGAATTCATATACAGTACTATAATGGTGCTAGGGATGGTCAAAATCAACAAAAAACAATCAAAAGTATAAAATGCCATTTATTTCAAGGAAATCAACAGTTATGGTGATTTAAATTTTGAGGACTGTTCTATTGTTGGCCATTTCTGCCATAGAGTTATGATTGACCACAAGTATAATGTATTTTTCATGTTATACAAATGAAACTAGACACTCTGGTTTATCATAGAACAACTTGTACAGAAATGCTCAGTTTACCATTAAATCAAATGTTCATTTTAGGTTTTAAAGGAAAGAAAAAATCGAAGAAAAACTAAAATATTTAAGAAAACATTAATGGTAAAGAGCAAAGTTTATGAACAGCAAGATCTGGCATGGAAAATTCCATAATGCAACCTTTTTTTGGTATACCAAAACTTAAAAATGTCTAAGCAAAATTGAATCACTGCTCAGAAAATTCTAGTGGCAACCTAGTTATGCATATTGACCATTTCAAGCTGTTGAACTTTCTTTAAAAAAAAACAATTTATACATAATGGCCATTTCAAGCTGTTGATATTTCTTTAAAAAAAATCAATGGGTTCTGTTCAAGTCTATACCCAATTAAAATTGTAGTACTACTTCTTGGACAATAAACAACACATGCAATCCAGTTTTATTCCTTTTTTGTAAATAATACCTTATTGAGAACATGTACAAGATACATTTTTTATGTTACAGCTATTTGATGTTATGCTATCAATGTAATTTTTTCTTGGCTGTCAACTTTATAGATCAGTACTCACAAATTTGATATAAAATGGCTGTATAACAGTTGTTAGGGCCCCACATCAAGATGCAGAGAGCCCTATAGTAGTTTCACTTGGAAATTCTGTCGGACCATTCACACATTATAATCAGCATAGCTCTGCAACCTTTACACCTAAATGGATGCCATTTGATGAGTGAGTTGTTTATTACATGTAAATGTACCTCTTAAAGGTTGTGTTATTTTAGATCCAATTTCAGCAGAATTATTACTTTGTTTCCATCATTGTTACATCAACACTATGGCATATCCATGTAATAATATCCATGTAATTAGTATAGCTCAAGAACAATACAAAATATTCTGATGCAATTTGACCTAGATATGCCTTTTATTGGTTTTCTCAGCTCTGCAACCATTACACATAATTGGATGCCATTTAATAGGTGAATTGCATATTGCATGTATAAAGTACCTTTTTAGAGTTTTTGTCACTTGAGGTCTAATTGTAACAGATATTGCTCTGTTTCCATCATTGTTACTTCTCTACTACAGCCAATCCTTGTAACCAGCATGCATATGAGCTCCAGAACCATTCAACATATTCTGATGCAATTTGGTATTTATATTGTCTCATATCCCTAGAGTTGTCTTTTATGGGTTATGTATCGTCAACTCCATTTTGGGTAGAGTTATACCCCTTGATAATTAAGTTCATATTTTCTCATTAGTTGTTGCTTGCAAGAACCATTCAATATATTAGGTGCAATTTGTATAAAACTTTTTCTCGTATATTTAAATGTACATTACATGGGGGTAGTCTCATTTAAAAGAGTTATGGCCTTCTGATTACTTGTTTTCCAATTGTTTTCATCAAGGAGGGCCTCAGTAGCAAAGTGATATAAGGTGCTTACCTTTACAGATTGGTCACACATCTCACCTTAGTCCATGTAAGTTCGAGTCTCATCTTGACCAATGTGGGTGTGTGAGAAAGCATGCCAGTAGCTTCCAGTGGGTTGGTGGTTCTTCAGGTACAAAATATACTATCCGCCATGCATAGCCAATCATGTGCTGAAAATTGGTATTAAACCCTACAAAACCAAACAAAATCTTGTTTTCCTCAAGATAACTTCACCAAACTTTGTTGGATAGATTTCAAACAGATAATGTGGCATCAGATTGATGAGACCTTGATCAAGTTTGATTTACAGTATTCCATAGCAACTGTTATAGGAGTAATGGACCCCGATTGCCATCCTCCTGACTTTTGTTTCCACATTATAACTTTGTTGCATTTCAACCAGATTTGGCATGATACCTGGAATGAGTTTGAATTCAAGGGTTCCACGTTATCATTAAGAAGAATTGTGGCCCATAATTGCTCAATCTCCTAACTTTGCTTTTCACAGTACATGTATAACTTTGCTAAGGAATACTGCATTTGAGCCAAGGTTTTGTGCACCTTTATACAGATGTGACATTGAGTAAGTTGGATTTTCAAAATTCTGCATCGTCTTTTGGAAGACTTATGGCCCCTGATTGCTCATCTCCAAGCTTTTGTTTTCCAACTAAAGTTCTTTTCTTTAAGGCTTTGCTGAACAAATGGGGGAGGGGGAATCAGGGCTCGTTGTGATGCAGCCATCACTACACACTAGTTATAATTGTATGTCTTGAGCTCTGTCTTGCATTGGCCTGCAGATTTTGTTATAAATAATCTTTATTTTATTGGAAATATTTAATTATATGTTCTATGAACAATATATTTGTGCAAATGTAGCTCACACATTACCAAAGGACTGGAAAATGATCCCAGATGTTACATTTTTTTCCATATGCCAAAGAAATGAAAAGTAAAAGCTAATTTGAGCAAAAATTGAAGATCATTTTTTTCCATCTGAAACTCATGAAGGATGACCACTCATGGAAGATGATCACTTTTGGAGTATAAAATTTGAACTTTTTGAATAATTTATATTTTTACTTAGCTAATGGTCCAATCAATCCAAAATCACTTCAAAATGTATAAGTTGATCTGCATTTTTATGTGATATTTATAGGGTCCTTGCATATAGAAGTACATGTATGTGGAAAGTTCCTTGGCACTAATTATCCAAAAAATAATAGTTGATGGCGTATTTAATAATTAATACAAAATCTTCACAGCTTAAAGATCATAGACTCCTATTATTAAATACACAAAAGAAAATTGTATGTTGCTGAGTTAATTTCTTTCTGTATGACACAGTTATTGAGATCAAATTTCTTTCTGTATGACACAGTTATTGAGATCAAATTTCTTTCTGTATGACACAGTTATTGAGATCAAATTGCTTTTCCAGAAAGTCTGCAGAGCTAATTTATGGCAAGTTGTAAACTGCTAAAGATTTTGGAGGTCTTATCTTAGTTTCCATGGGTTATGTTTCATCAACTCCATTTTGGGTAGAGTTATGGCCCTGGAAAGCACATCATGTACAGTATGTTATGAAGTTTGGGTTCTGGCCCCTGAATACTCTCCATGGGTAGGGTAGGGAGAGGGCCCCTGGGGTTAGTATTGCTTGAAGTAGATGTGGGGATAGGCACTGGTGAGTATTAGCACTAGTTCATATTATTTTTAATCAGAATCAGATACCATTTCTATAAAGCAGGTATAAGAGGTTATGCAGTGACATCATACATTGGCTACCAGGGTTTATTCTAAAACTGACAATTTAGGGGGAAAATTCTCCCCTCCATTTGAAAAATAAGGGGGAGGAATATTCTGAAGATAAAAGGTAAGGCTTGAAAATATGATGCATAATTTTCACACACTCTGTTTATTTTTTGGTGTGATTTTTAAGAAATCAGGGAGAATCTCACAATTGCATGTTCTAGAATAGACCAAGTGAGCAAACTTAAGCAGCCATAACCTCATGCCACACTGAGTGGCAAAACAAAATCTTCTAGTAATCCCTGCAGTATGATGTCCTCCAAGCAATACATTGATTTTAAGGAAATAATAAAAGCCATTCGTCTTCCTGTTGAGCAGAAATTTACCTAACACTTCCATAGTTTGAAGAAGAAAAAAAAAACAGACAAAAAAATCAGTGGCTAAATGGGCCACATATTGAACTTCATTTTTGTACAAGGTTTGTCCAAAGTCTGGAAAAAGTATGGGAAAAAAAGAGTGCTTTTTCCACACCTGGAAAAAGTATGAAAAATAAAGAGTTTGCCCTAAAGGTCTGGAAAAAGTATGGAATTTTGGGTTGCTGTGTTTTATTTTACTAAAGACACTTGTTGCCTGGTGTGCCATTTTGTCTAGTGATGGCCCAGCTGGTTCATTGTGGTTGGTGAGACATGTGACCTATCACCCACTTGTGATCGTTGGATACTGTTTTATATTATGCGGATACCACATGCTCATATATAGTAATACAGACTTTGAATACATGTGCCAGAGAGGTCTGGAAAATATTGCAATCCAGTCTGAAAAAGTCTGGAAAAGGTCTGAAATTTGTTTTACCAACAGCTGTATGAACCCTGTATGTATTAAAGTGAAGGGACAGATAATGAACTATTAAATGCAAATCTGCAAAAACCTTGATTTGCCTCCATCAGGATTTTAATTGCCATGTGAACAATTTAAAGAAATACAAGATACATTTACACATGCCTTTTGCATTAGGCTGTGACTACATTTTGTATATTATTTCAAAATCTATTAATGATAGTAATTTATATTTAAAATCTTGTTATCGCTACTTCTGATGAATGGATGGTCATATCAACAAGGGGTTTTCACTAAAAAAACTTCCTATGATGTCTAGTATGTCCTAAATGAAAGTGGTGCAGTTCTGATGTCAAATATGGCCACCATGGCAGCCATCTTGAAAATCTTGTTATCGTTACTTCTCCTGAATGAATGGTCATGTCAAGATGGGGTTTTCACTAAAAGACTATGTATGATGTCTAGTTGGTGCTAAGTGAAAATGATGCCAATTTGACGTTCAATATGGCCGCTCTAGTGCCCATCCTGAAAATCTTGTTATCGCTACTCCTTCTGCATGGATGGTCATATCAAGATCGGGTTTCCACTGAAAGACTTTCTATGATATCAAGTTGGTCCTAAATGAAAATGGTGCTGATCTAAAGTCCAATATGGTCAATATGGCAGCCATCTTGAAAATCTTATCACTACTTCTCCTGATTCGATGATCATATCAACATGGGGATTCACTAAAAGACCTCGTATGATGTCTAGTGGTGCTGATCTGATGTCCGATATGGCCGCCATGGTGGCCATCTTTAAAACATTGTTACCTACTCCTCCTAAATAAATGGTCGTATCAACATAGGGTTTACACTAATAGACTTCGTATAGTGTCTAGCTGGTCCTAAATTAAATTGGTGCTGATCTGTCATCCAGTATGGCAGCCATCTTAAAAATCGTTTTATCACAACTCTACTTAAACAGAAACATGGGGTTTTCACCAGAAGACTTTGTATGATGTCCAGTTGGTCTTAAATGACAATGGTGCTGATCTGACATCCAATATGACCCCCATGACAGCCATCTTGAAAATCTTGTTATTGCTATTACTCCTGAATGGAAAGTCATATCTTGGAAATATGTTATCTCTACTCCTTTCCGAATGGATGGCTACAGGTACATCAACATGGAGTTTTCAACAATAGACTTCTTATGATACATAGTTGGTCCTAAATGAAAATTATGCCAGTTGTATATCCAATATGGCTGCCAAGATGACCGTCTTAAAAATCTTCTCGTCACTAATCCCCGTGAATAAGTGATCATTATGACAGAGGTATTTTTACCAAGTACTAAATAAAAATGGTGCCAGTCATACATCTAATATGGCTGTCATGACAACTGTTTTAAAAATCTTGTTGTCACTACTCCCCCTGAATGGATGATCATTATGACCTGGGGTTTTCACTAAAACACTTCTAATGATGTCTACTTTGTCCCAAATGAAAATGGTGCCAAGGTGGCATCCAGTATGTGTACCACAGCAACTAATATGAAAATTTTGTTATTGCTGAAGAATATCAGAGATGGTTTCAACACTTGACAGTTAAAAGGAAGAAATGGTCTTATCTTGAATTCCGGGGAAAAAAAATTGCCCAGTAGAGTGTCAGTACCTTCGAGGGACTCTTGTTTAGCTCAACTGGTCATAGACAGGAGAGCTTATGGAAGTATCTGTTATCCATTGTCCACCAGTACATTAGCACAAGCCTGTTATCAGTGTTCTTCGTAAACTACTTGGAGGATTGCTATGAAGCTACACACACATTCATCTCAAAGTCTAGTTGGTCCTCAGTAATAATGGTGCTGCTTGGACATCCAATATGGCCAACACAGGAGCCATCTTGAAAATCTTGTTATTGCTGCTTCTCCTGAATTGATGGTCATATCAACCTTGAGGTTGTCACTGAAAGACTTTGTATGATGTCTAGTTGGTCCTAAACGAAGATGATGCCAATCTGACGTCCAATATGACTGCCTTGGCAGCTATATTGGAAGACTTATCGCTACATCTCCTGAATGAAAAGGCATCTCGACATGAGGTTTTCACTGGTAGACTTATTACAATGTCTGGCAGGACCTAAATGAAAATGGTTCTGCCTTGACATCCAGTATGGCCACTGCAGTGGTCATCTTGAAAATCTTGTTATTGTTATTCCTTCTGTTTGGATAGTCATATCAACATGCGGGTTTCACTGAAATACTTCTTACGATGTCTAGTGGGTTCTAAATATAAAAAGTGCTGATTTGATGTCCAATATGGTTACCATGGCAGCCATCTTGAAAATCTTGATATTGCTACTCCTTCTGAATGGAAAGTCATATCAACATGTGGTTTTCACCTGAAAACTTTGTGACGTATAGGTGAACCAAATAAAAATAGTTCTACTTGGATATTCAATATTGCTGCTGCAGCAGTCATCATGAAAATCTTGTTATAGCTAGTTCTTCTAAATAGAAAGTTGTATCAACATGGCTTTTCACCAGAAGATTTCATGTGGTATCTAGTTGGTTTTAAGTAAAAATTGTGCCAATATGATATCCAATATGGCTGTCACAGTGGTTATCGTGAAAATTTTAATGCTACTCCTCCTGGATAGAAAGTCATATTAGCATTGGGTTTTCACCTGAAGACATCATTTGATCCAGTATGGCCACCATTGCAGCCATCTTAAAAATCTTGTTATTGCTACTTCTCCTAAATGGAAAGTCATATCGATGTGGGTTTTTGACCAGAAGACTAATTAGGATATCTAGTTGGTCCTGAATGAAAATGATACTAATCGGACATCAAATATGGCAGCCACAATGAACATATTGAAAATCTTTTCACTAAATTCTTCTGAATGGATGGTCATATCAGCATGGGTTTTCACCAAAAGTCTTCCTATAGTGTCCAGTTTGTCCTAAAGGAAAAAGGTACCAATCTTACATCCCATATGGCTGCCACAGGGGCTAATTTGAAAATCTTACCACTCAAGAATATCAGAGATGGTTTCAACACTTAAAAGTTAAAAAGAAGAAATGGTCTTATTCCAGGAAATTCTTTTTGGCCAGTAGAGCATCAGTTCTTTTGAGGCACTCATTATGTTTTTGGGAAGTAAATAATATTGTGATTTTCAAATTCTCTGCTAAATAACATATTTATCAGACAAAAAAGTACACAACATATTGAACTGAAACGAATGGCAGAGGTTTGTTTTTGCCACTCAGTGTGAAATGCATGAGGTAATCCAAATTGGAATGACATAAAGCTCATTCCCTCTTCCTTGTGATAGTGAGCCATTGACTTTTTTCTTAAGTTAATTTTGGAACTGAATGTAACTTGAGGTTCCATGGGGCATGAATAGGCTGTCAATGAGCATATCTTGAGGTTCCATGGGGCTTGAATAGGCTGTCAATGAGCATATCTTGAGGTTCCATGGGGCATGAATATGCTGTCAATGAGCATAACTTGAGGTTCCGTGGGGCATGAATAGGCTGTCAATGAGCGTAACTTGAGGTTCCATGGGGCTTGAATAGGCTGTCAATGAGCATATCTTGGGGTTCCATGGGGCATGAATATGCTGTCAATGAGCATAACTTGAGGTTCCGTGGGGCATGAATAGGCTGTCAATGGGTTTTGAAAAGAAGGTCATTGCTATACAAAGACAAGCATGCGGATGACAGATCTAAATGATCAGGTCAAGGTCACTGAGTAAAATATTTATATCTTTTTTCATAATATATTGAAATTTATGAGAAGTGGTTATATCTTATATTTTCATGAGAGAATTAATATCAGATTTTTCACTTGCAATACAAAAGTATACCAGAGTAGATGAAACATCCATAGTAAGGTTATGGTTGAATAGATAATGATCATTGTCACAGAGACAGCAACATTTACCAAACATTTCTAAACCTCTACATTGTTTACAATAACTGAAACAATGCTGTTTTATTGAAATGAATAGAAACTCCATCTTTCATGTCTTTATTGAATATATCTGACAGTATACAGTATGTAAGACATGTCTTTATTGAATGTATCTGACAGTTTAGGTAAAACATCTTTAGGATCATCTTGATGCTTTTTGTAGGATCAACAGTGATTAAGAAACAGTGTGAATACAGTGGCTTCAGAACTTGAAACTGCGTTTCTTTAAAAAAATCAAATGTTCTGTTAAAAACATGTTTTTCAAAGGTAAATAATGAAGTTTAAATAAAGTTCTATCAGCATTATCAGTTAATAAACCTGTTGTGTAGGGTGTGCAACTACAACCACATCGCGTAAACCTTCTGTCCTGTTTTTGTATTCTGATGATTCAAACTGAAGCGCAAAGACAAGCGGCAGTGCATTATACGCCAACAGAAGTCTTGTGAGTTTACTACCCAAGAAAAGATGGTACTGTATTACACAATTAGTATGAACCATCAGCATGGACTCTCAGAAACCTGAACATGACACCTGGATTTGACAACTTAGAGGTCAGTTGACTCATAATATGGAATTGCTGATATGGGCTTAGGGGTCGGTTGATTCCTTGTATGGAATTGCTAATATGGGCTTAGAATTTCTTTATTATCAGGTATAGTGACCTTATCCTTCTTAAATGTTGTACCTTGTTCTTCAATATTTTCCATGTCATTGACTGTCAGTATGCTTGTAGACTTGTGGTAATAGATGTACATGTATTGTACTTACACTTGTTCATACAATTCAGAAAAAAAGAGAGTATTAAATTAGATCTTTATTTAGATTATGCATTTGGTTGTTGTACCCTCTTAAATTATGTAATTAAAGTCTAGCATTTTCTTCATCATGCTCAGGTTTTTGTGTAAGTTCATTCCAAAGGATTTGTCTGCAGGGCATAGAACAAAAGAATGTATATTGATAACAATCTGTACCATGTGTTTATGTACATGTAGTAATTACATCTGTAGGACACCATGTGTTTATGTAGTAATTACATCTGTAGGACATGTACAAAATATGTACTACTCATTACAAGAGCTGTAGACATGGTAGATAGCCTGTGTACATGTAGTAATTACATCTGTAGGACATGTACAAAATATGTACTACTCATTACAAGAGCTGTAGACATGGTAGATAGCCTGATTTTAGAACATTCCACCACATAACTCATTTTTGTGTTATTCATTCTTTGATATACTGTGTAATAAAGAGGCAACAGAAACAAAAATATTTGACCTCACCTTTATCTCAAAATAGGATGGCATATATGAACTAAAAGGATATGATGAAATGCCTCAATAGCCCACGTGGACATTGTATTGACCTCTACAGACTGACTGAAATGCCTCAGTAGCCCACGTGGACATTGTATTGACCTCTACAGACTGACTGAAATGCCTCAATAGCCCACGTGGACATTGTATTGACCCCTACAGACAGACTGAAATGCCTCAATAGCCCACGTGGACATTGTATTGACCTCTACAGACTGACTGAAATGCCTCAATAGCCCACGTGGACATTGTATTGATCCTTACAGACAGACTGAAATGCCTCAATAGCCCACGTGGACATTGTATTGACCTCTACAGACTGACTGAAATGCCTCAATAGCCCACGTGGACATTGTATTGACCTCTACAGACTGACTGAAATGCCTCAATAGCCCACGTGGACATTGTATTGACCTCTACAGACTGACTGAAATGCCTCAATAGCCCATGTGGACATTGTATTGACCTCTACAGACTGACTGAAATGCCTCAATAGCCCACGTGGACATTGTATTGACCTCTACAGACTGACTGAAATGCCTAAATAGTCCATGTGGATATTTGTATTGACCTATACAGACTGACTGAAATGCATCAATAGCCCACGTGGACATTTGTATTGACCTCTACAGACTGACTGAAATGCCTCAATAGCCCACGTGGACATTGTATTGACCTCTACAGACTGACTGAAATGCCTCAATAGCCCACGTGGACATTGTATTGACCTCTACAGACTGACTGAAATGCCTAAATAGTCCATGTGGATATTTGTATTGACCTCTACAGACTGACTGAAATGCCTCAATAGCCCACGTGGACATTGTATTGACCTCTACAGACTGACTGAAATGCCTCAATAGCCCAGGTGGACATTGTATTGATCCTTACAGACAGACTGAAATCCCTAAATAGTCCATGTGGATATTTGTATTGACCCCTACAGACAGACTGAAATGCCTAAATAGTCCATGTGGACACATGTATTGACCCCTACAGACAGACTGAAATGCCTAAACAGTCCATGTGGATATTTGTATTGACCCCTACAGACAGACTGAAATGCCTAAACAGTCCATGTGGATATTTGTATTGACCCCTACAGACAGACTGAAATGCCTAAACAGTCCATGTGGATATTTGTATTGACCCCTATAGACAGACTGAAATGCCTAAATAGTCCACGTGGATATTTGTATTGACCCCAACAGACAGACTGAAATGCCTAAATAGTCCACGTGGACACATGTATTGACCCCTACAGACAGACTGAAGTGCCTAAATAGTCCACATGGACATTGTACACATGTATTGACCCCTACAGATAGACTGAAAGAAAAAAGAAAACAATGTTCAGGGGACTAAATTAATGTATATACATGTATGGAACTTACTTAACATATATACATGTACTCACATGTATGGAACTAAATTAATGTATATACATGTACTCACATGTATGGAACTAAATTCAAGTATATACATGTACTCACATGTATGGAAAAACTATTTTACACATGTGAAACAGAATTTTTCATATGTGAAATAAAGGCTTATTGGGGATACTCTTTTACTTGAGTAGAAGCTAATTAAATGCAGGATTGTTGATCTTTCCCATTTCGTAGTTATTGTCAAACTTTATTTGATATTATTGTTGCTATTCTTTTGTTGTTGTTGTATTGAGTACTCAAGCAACACATATTTGTCATTCAATCCTAGCTCACTCCCATCCCTATACAAATTTCCTTTCTAATATAAAGTGTCAGATTTTGTAACAATAATACAATGTGACATATTTCCACCACAAATTGTAAATCTCTAAGATATTTCCATGTTTGATTTGTCATCTTGATCTAAGCATCAACTGCTTCTATAAAACCCTATTACCATCTCTACTCGCTTATAAGTGTAATCCAACTGCAAACTGCACAGACCCAGATCTGCCATTGCTTAATTCTCTGGCAGGTCTGGGTCTGTGCAGTTTGTTAGGAGTAATCAGTAGAGCAAATGACATAGACCCTGATCTGCCATAACATTATGCAATGGCAGATCAGGGTCTATTTTGTTTGCAGTTGGACTTAACTTATAAGCAAGTATATAGAGTATATCAGTGTATGAAAGCATAACCCTGATACACAGGCTACCTACATGTAATATTGTTTGAGTGGTATAAAGCAAATTTAATGATAGAAAGGACAATATATGGATAAATAGATTTATGTATCCATATATTGTTATCGCTTTCACCTTTTTTGACAATAGTGAAAACTATCAACATGTAAAGGAAGTCATACTTATATTATTCCCACAACAAATTCCATAACAATGATACTTCACGACCATTTCCAGAGTGGAAAAGAATATAGACAAGATTTAGTATAAGCTTTTGCTACTGCTTACACCTTGATCTTGTTCTGTTTGTCCAAAAATAGGTGCCCCAGGTGGCCGAGTGGTCTAAGGCACTCGCCTTTACAGATCACTCACATCTCACCTCTGTCTGTGTGGGTCCGAGTCTTGGGATCTGCCAACATGGGTATGTAAGAAAGCTTGCCAGTAGCTTCCCATGTGTTGGTGGTTCTTCCTGGGGTTATTTCAGGGTTCTTCCTCCATCAGATATACTGGCCGCCATGTATAGCCTATCATGTGCTGAAAAATGTCTTTAAACCCACAAAACCACAATTGTCCAAAAACAATATGGCATCGGCTTGATAGTGGTATGGGTAAATGATGTAATTTCTATTTAAAGCAACAGGGTGGTTTCCTGACTTGGCTTATTTTGGGTCAGAATTCAGAATATGACCACAAAGGGATACAAATTTCAGACATGTATTTTGTTACTAGATAAATTCAGACAAAATTAATTTATTTTCAGTCATAATTGTAGCAAATTAAATTAAAGGTTCATGAGTATAGTATTCTTCCTTTACCTTCAGGAGCAAAAATTAGTAAAATTTTTCCCATTTTGGTACATGTAGTTACAAAAAATACTTAGTAAAGAATTTATTTGAAAAGAATGAATTTGTAACTTGCCATAAAAAGTGTATAGTAATTCAATTTGAAGACTAATAATTTTTTGGGGTAAAACAAGTAAGAATTACTTAGTAATTTATAAGCAATTGTTATCAAGTAATTACCACTCACATCAAGTAATTCCTTTTCGAGACTAGTAATTCATTTTTTTTTATTAAAATAAAGAAATGTAAAATGTTGTTACTTTTAAATTACTTTGTTTTATTTTTTCTTCTTCTGGAAACAAGTAAATATGCATTAATTAGTAACTTCTTAGTAATTTATAAGTAATAATTTAGTCGTCCTCAATGCGCATCTGGTAAGTGTCATTCAAGACTAGTGTTTTTATTTTTGATTGTTAAAAAAGTAAAATCCTATTACTAGTAAATTATCTAGCTGATTCTTTTTCTGGGTGACTAAGTTGGTTCTTTATTTAAATTAAACATGTTGCTGTAAATCATGCAATTCAAGTCTATAGTTTTAAATGAAACATATTGCTGTAAATCATGCAATTCAAGTCTATAGGTTTAAATGAAACATGTTGCTGTAAATCATGCAATTCAAGTCTATATATTTAAATTAAACATGTTGCTGTAAATCATGCAATTCAAGTCTATATATTTAAATTAAACATGTTGCTGTAAATCATGCAATTCAAGTCTATATATTTAAATGAAATATGTTGCTGTAAATCATGCAATTCAAGTCTATATTTTTAAATGAAACATGTTGCTGTAAATCATGCAATTCAAGTCTATATATTTAAATGAAACATGTTGCTGTAAATCATGCAATTCAAGTCTATAGTTTTAAATGAAACATGTTGCTGTAAATCATGCAATTCAAGTCTATATATTTAAATTAAACATGTTGCTGTAAATCATGCAATTCAAGTCTATATTTTTTAATGAAACATGTTGCTGTAAATCATGCAGTTGAAGTAAATATTTTTAAATTAAACATTTTGCTGTAAAACATGCAGTTGAAGTAAATATTTTTAAATTAAACATGTTGCTGTAAATCAAGCAGTGGAAGTCGATATTTGTTAATGAAATGTGTTGCTGTAAATCATGCAATTCAAGTCTATATTTTTAAATGAAACATGTTGCTGTAAATCATGCAGCTGAAGTCCTTATTTTAACATGAAACATGTTGCTGTAAATCATGCAATTCAAGTCTATATATTTATATTAAATGTGTTGCTGTAAATCATGCAATTCAAGTCTATATATTTAAATGAAACATGTTGCTGTAAATCATGCAATTCAAGTCTATATATTTAAATGAAACATGTTGCTGTAAATCATGCAATTCAAGTCTATATATTTAAATGAAACATGTTGCTGTAAACCATGAAATTCAAGTCTATATATTTAAATGAAACATGTTGCTGTAAATCATGCAATTCAAGTCTATATATTTAAATGAAACATGTTGCTGTAAACCATGCAATTCAAGTCTATAGTTTTAAATGAAACATGTTGCTGTAAATCATGCAATTCAAGTCTATATATTTAAATGAAACATGTTGCTGTAAATCATGAAATTCAAGTCTATATATTTAAATGAAACATGTTGCTGTAAATCATGCAATTCAAGTCTATATTTTTAAATGAAACATGTTTCTGTAAATCATGCAATTCAAGTCTATATTTTTAAATGAAACATGTTTCTGTAAATCATGCAATTCAAGTCTATATATTTAAATGAAACATGTTGCTGTATAGCATGCAATTCAAGTCTATATTTTTCATTCATATGCCCAAGGCCTCAGTTTATTTGTTAAGGTCATTCAAGGGAATTTGCAGGGCATAGAACAAAGAAATCTATATTGTCTGCGGGGCATAGAACAAAGAAATCTATATTGATAACCTATTTCATCATTTGTTTGTATAGCAATGACATCTGTAGGACACATTTAGTGCTCATTACAAAACCTGTCTTTTGAACAATTAACCACATAACTTCATTTGTGTATGCTTCAGTCTTTGTACTGATGAAAAGGCAATTGGAAAGACTATTTAATCCAGACTTAATATCTTAATTGAATTGTTGTTACAACAATAAAAAAGTAATGTCATCCCTACAAGCAGACAACCCATGTTCCCAAGATACTTTAATTTACACAGTATACAGTACCATATATACTCAAATATGTTGTATCCAACTGCAAGCATCATAGACCTAGATATACTGAAGTAGCATATAGCCAGAACTACTATAGCAGCATAGACTCAGATCTACTAAAGCAGCATAGACCCAGATCTACTAAAGCAGCATAGACCCAGATCTACTAAAGTAGCATAGACCCAGATCTACTAAAGCAGCATAAATCCAAATCTACTATAGCAACAAAGACTCAGATCTACTATAGCAGCATAGACCCAGATCTACTAAAGCAATAATGACCCAGATCTACTAAAGCAATAAAGACCCAGATCTACTAAAGCAATAAAGACCCAGATCTACTAAAGCAGCATAGACACAGATCTACTATAGCAATAAAGACCCAGATCTACTAAAGCAGCATAGACCCAGATCTACTATAGCAATAAAGACCCAGATCTACTAAAGTAGCATAGACCCAGATCTACTAAAGTAGCATAGACACAGATCTACTATAGCAACAGAGACTCAGATCTACTAAAGTAGCATAGACACAGATCTACTATAGCAACAGAGACTCAGATCTACTAAAGTAGCATAGACACAGATCTACTATAGCAACAGAGACTCAGATCTACTATAGCAGCATAGACCCAGATCTACTAAAGGAGCATAGACACAGATCTACTATAGCAACAGAGACTCAGATCTACTAAAGTAGCATAGACACAGATCTACTATAGCAACAGAGACTCAGATCTACTAAAGTAGCATAGACACAGATCTACTATAGCAACAGAGACTCAGATCTACTATAGCAGCATAGACCCAGATCTACTAAAGGAGCATAGACCCAGAACTACTATAGCAACAAAGACTCAGATCTACTATAGCAGCATAGACCCAGATCTACTATAGCAATAAAGACCCAGATCTACTAAAGCAGCATAGACCCAGATCTACTAAAGTAGCATAGACACAGATCTACTATAGCAACAGAGACTCAGATCTACTAAAGTAGCATAGACACAGATCTACTATAGCAACAGAGACTCAGATCTACTATAGCAGCATAGACCCAGATCTACTAAAGGAGCATAGACCCAGAACTACTATAGCAACAAAGACTCAGATCTACTATAGCAGCACAGATCCAAATCTACTATAGCAGCAAAGACCTCTACTACTTGATTCCTTGCTGCACACAGAATGAAAGAATGGCAATGTAAAGCCATTCAGAATTGTTATAGTTGCAACTTAACAAGCAATCACAATTAGCATAATTCTCATTTGCTTTAGATTATCATTCTTTTATACTTCACAACGAGTGACCAGTAGCTTTGTTTGTTTATATGGTTTTAACAGAACTATTAACACATTATTTGCTAGATCATGTTTAGGAAATGGAGCTAAGTGCCTTTCCTAAGGTCACACTGAGGCATTCGACCCAGACTGGCCTGTGCAGGTATCAAACCTGCGACCCTTGAATTGTAAGTCTGATGCTGTACCAACTGAACTAACTTGGTTTCCAACCAATAGGAATCTGATGGCATTTATATTGTTCAGACAACAATACACACAAAATGCCCTGAATTAGTGCAAGGAAGAAAAAAAAGCACACATTATTGGGTCTCCTTTTTTTGGAGGCTGTGACTTTCAAATTCTAGTGAAATCCCATAGGAGACCTGTCTCATTGCATTTCTAATACTGTATGTTCATTCCATGTCAGATTGTTATTAAGATGCACACTGAAAACCTCATAATGTGTAACAATTTGCAGTGAAGTATTTTTGGTAAGAAAGGTTCAGTGATGCCTGAGACAATCATCTCTGGGCTGTTCTAATCAGAATTATTTTAGTCTTTGATACATTTAGTCATTCGATTCTGTTTTCACCGAGTTTCTGAATCATCTAGGACTCCTTTCAAATTATTTTGTAATATGTCAGCTAAAGAGAACTATGCATCAGAGAGTGTGGTATTATCAGAATAGAGAGCTGTTCTTGTAATATTATTTTGTAAATAAAGAGGCAAGTCATTAAAAAATATTAGAAACAGGAGGGGACCTAGTATTGAACCCTGTGGAACACCACAATATACAAGTTGATCACTTGAGAGCACCCCATATACAAGTACAGTGACCTTTTGGTACCTCACCATGAGATGCATCTAAAAGGAAATTTTTTTAGTCAACTGTCTAAATGTATAAATTCATTGTTTCTCTAGAAATATTTGATGGTTGACTAAATCTGGTACCTACAAGCTTTCCTTCATCTAGGGGTTTCAGCCATTTATCTACCATTGATATTAAAGCCATTTTACAAGAATGATTGTACCTAAATCCTGACCGATTTACTTGAAATTGAAATTGGTTGTTATTTTGCATGAAATTGGTTGTTACTTTCGAAGGAGTCGTGTAAACAGCCATCTATATATTTTCTAAAAATTTGGAAAGGGTTGGTAGAATTGAAACTGGCCTAAAATTATTAAACATCAGCTGAGATCCAGTTTTGTGAATTGTGGGTGATTTTAGTAACCTTCCATATGTGGTAGTAATTGCCCAGTTGTAATACTCAGATGAATAAGGTATGAAATGCTTTCTGCTATGACAATACAGGCTGCTTTCAAAAGTCCTTGGTCAGTTTGATCCATTTTCATTTCTTTTGTCAAGGTCAGAGATATATTTGAATACTTTCTCTGTTATTTTGATAAATTCAAACGGTACATGGGGGTAGGGTAGTTTGTTGATACAGTTACAGTATACATGCCTTTAGAAGGTCATAATTTTTATCACTTGAAATGTTTCTTTTAATTTAATACATTTACACAAAAGTCACTCAAAATATCAGCTATCTGATAAGAATCAGTGATATCCCATCCTTCTTGTGAACTAGATTTAACATCAATAAATTTATCACATTTACCAACATTTTTTAACATTTTCCAAATAGCGTTGGGATCATTCTTTTCATTCTCTATATTTATCTGGGAGTAATTTTTCTTAGCTGTTCAAAAGATATTTGTAATTTTATTCCCCCACAACTTGTAATTCCTTTCATTTCCCCTTGCCTTAGTCTCCACAACTTGTAAGTCCTTTAACTTCCCTTTGCCTTAGTCTCCACAACTTGTAATTCCTTTCATTTCCCCTTGCCTTAGTTCTGTCGCAGTTGTAACTTTATTCCTCCTAAACTTGTAATTCCTTTCTTTTCCCCTTGCCTTCATTCTGTCTCAGTTGTAACTTTATTCCTCCACAACTTGTAATTCCTTGCATTTACCCTTGACTTAGCTCTGTCACAGTTGTAACTTTATTCCTCCACAACTTGCAATTCCATTCATTTACCCTTGCCTTAGTTATGTAATTCCATTCATTTACCCTTGCCTTAGTTATGTAATACCTTTCATTTTTCCTTGCCTTAGTTATGTAATTCCTTTCATTTACCCTTGCCATAGTTATGTTATTCCTTTCATTTACACTTGCCCTAGTTATGTTATTCATTTCATTTACCCTTGCCATAGTTATGTTATTCCTTTCATTTACACTTGCCTTAGTAGTTTTTATTCCTTTCATTTACCTTTGCCATAGTTATGTTATTCCTTTCATTTCCCCTTGCTATAGTTATGTTATTCCTTTCATTTCCCCTTGCCTTAGTTATGTAATTCCTTTCATTTCCCCTTGCCATAGTTATGTTATTCCTTTCATTTACCCTTGCCATAGTTATGTTATTCCTTTCATTTCCCCTTGCCATAGTTATGTTATTCCTTTTATTTCCCCTTGCCATAGTTATGTTATTCCTTTCATTTATCCTTGCCTTAGTTATGTAATTCCTTTCATTTCCCCTTGCCATAGTTATGTTATTCCTTTCATTTACCCTTGCCATAGTTATGTTATTCCTTTCATTTACTCTTGCCTTACCTATGAATTCCTTTCATTTCTCCTTGCCTTAGTTCTGTCTCGGAAATATCAGTCATAAGGCTCTAAAGTTTACATTTGTAAACGGCTTACTTTCATGCCAATAAATGTCACTGTTGCAAGCCACAAGCGAAAATCTCCTTTTGCATAGCATATTTTCACCTTTGGGTGTTTTACCCAAGTTGTCAAATATATTCAAAAACAACATGTCCTACAAACTGAATCCTGTCATAATAAGAGGTAAAAGATGTACAGCAAATGAAACAATTGATAGTTGAGCAATGTATGGTATACACCTGTCAGTGTCTTAGATACAAATAAAACAACCACAAGCTGAGCAATGTACGGTATACACCTGTCGGTGTCTTAGATACAAATGAAATAATCACAAGTTGTTCAATGTATGGTATACACCTGTCAGTGTCTTAGATACAAATGAAACAACCACAAGTTGAGCAATGAATGGTATACACCTGTCAGTGTCTTAGATACAAATGAAACAGTCGCGAGTTGAGCAATTATGGTATACACAAGTATGTGGCTAAGATACAAATGAAACAGTTGCAGGTTGTGCAATCTACAGTATACACCTGTCCGTGGCTTAGATACAAATGAAACAGTCGCAGGTTGAGCATTGTACGGTATACACCTGTCTGTGGCTTAGATACAAATGAAACAGTTGCAGGTTGAGTATACAACTGTCTGTTGCTTAGATACAAATTAAACAGTCGCAGGTTGAACAATGTACGGTATACACCTCTCTGTGGCTTAGATACAAATGAAACAGTTGTAAGTTGAGCAATATATGGTATACATACAGTCATTGACTTAGAAATGACCATCAATTTTAAGCCTAACATTCAGACAAGGAGATGGTTTGAGTTTCTAATCAGATCCAATAAAAAGTATTATTTCATTTATTGTATACAGCAAAGTTCATTCCAGAAATGGAAAAAATGTGGACCAAAGGCTTCTACCAGGACAAAAAGCGGATTCATTAAATTTAGAATATACATGGGTCACAAATATCCTTGCTATATCTTGTTTATTCAAGAACTTCCAACATGTCATTATCATGCGCATTCATGTTGTGGATTTATTAATTTTTGCAATGCATATTTACTTTTACAGTATTAATGCTTTGACCCAGCTGTTGTATAGTCAGAATACAGCACAATTTTCTATAATTTCTTTGTCTACTAAAAAAACTGCAGCCCTCAATGAACATTGATACCATATACAAATTTTGAAATTTACTAAATGTTGTGCTTGCTATGCAGTCTTCACCTTTTTGAGTTTTTTTATAGGAAAGTGTTGATCAACTACATCAAAGAATTATTTAATCCGGGTATCCAGGGCTTCACCTGGATCATCAGATATATCAATTATACCCCCATGGTACTAATTCCAGATCATATAAGACCAATATTGGGTGCAGAGATGTTTATTACTTTTTTAAGACTATTGGATTCGTCAAGAAGAGTTGCTAAGTGACCTGTGATTCTTGTAGGATCCCAAACTACCTGATAAAATCCAAAGACTCCATAAAATGTAGCCAATTGCTTTGGACTTGCACCTTAAGGCAATCTTGATTGAAATCTCCTAGTATGAAACTTTCCTTGTTTTCAGTTAACACCTCTTCAATGAGAGTTTCAAACTTATCTTTCCACTCATTTTAAGATCTGCAATTTCTGTAAATATAATCAACTAGGAATGGCTTAGCATTTGTCCGCTTAATTTCTAACCAAATGGCCTCTATATCAATGGTCTATGTTCATTCACTGTGCATTATTTCCCTAACATATACAATTATTTCTCTCTCAAAAATCTTTCCACCTATTTTGAGTATAGGCTTTTGATATCCTTTAATTTCAAACATTCTAGCAGCATCGTTTAGTTTATGCTGTAATTCTGAAATATCTAGAATATGTGTACGCTTGATTTTAATACGAGTTTCATTTCATCCGTTTTATTAGGCAAAAAAAAAGCGTGTGTTTCTGGTTGGCCGACCGTCCCTGTTTCACATTGCCAACCCTAGCACTTTTTTCCACCCCACCCCACCCCCAATTTTTTTTTTATTTACAAAAAAAAATCACATTGCCGAAATTGATATGTGCATCTAATTGAGCCGGTTTTGCCCAGTACTTTGAAGGGCTTGAAATATTATTTGATTTATATATAATGTTTTTAAAAAATAAAAATACCTACCTGCCTACCCTAATTTTAAAACCAGTGCAATAGAAACACATATTTTTTTTTTTTGGTCTTACCAGAATCCTTGTATATTGATCTGGCTTATTTACCGTCTATACTTGTATATAATTCGGTCCCAAATGCAAACAACATAGACCCTGATCTGCCGGCGCATTATGCGTTATGCAGTTGGCAGTTGGTATCAGTTATACGCAAGTATATACAGTAAGTCCTTTTTTTTAAAATCTACACTGGCTGGAGAATTAGCAATTGTATTACCATATTTCTCTGATGATAAGATCAGGTAGCCAGTCTAATACAATTTTCAAAAGTAGGGGATGGATTTACTTTTGAAATTTCAAGCAATGGACTATAATTATTGTTGTGATTTATTCATGCAAGTTTTCAGTACCAGACTGCACAAACTTGGATTGGTTCATTTCTTCTGTTGCAAAGATTTTAACTAAAAAGCACAGTGTTTGCAGAGTTGTTGGACCTTGAATTTTTTTCTTTTCAAGTTTACATTTAAGATGCATATTTTTTGCAAGAATATATTTTTATTAGCTTTTCAAAAAGTACATTATCTTCAACAGAAATATTCATATTAGAAAATATTGCATGTTTACCCACATGTTGATAGCATTTACCACTTTCTTCCTGTATACCTAATTGACCAGTGTTTGTAAGCCAGTCCCAATATGTACAGAACCAGTCTGTTATTAATCAAGGCTTATTGTGTTTGATATCAGACACTATAATGTTGCCCTTATCTGACAACACTTATACTAAGCATGATAATCACCTGTTATATAGGGATTTACACTTGGTGTAAGAATTTGGTATGTTCCACCACTAGGCATTGATATAGCCCAGCAATCCAGATAACTTAGGTAGAGACATTTAAAAAATGAGAGATTTCCCCCCCCCCACCCTTGAAAATAATTAAAATACCAAGTCCAGTAGGTATCTTTATCCACAGTTTTTGTTTGCCAATAAAACAAAAAGAAGAAATAGGCATTTCTGTCATTCAACTATAATAGGTTCTTTTGTACATGTGGATTGTATCACATTATCCCTGCACTTTCAAAAAAGGTGCAGAGATAGTAAGGCTAGGTTGGTGCTATAATTTCCTTTGTAGTTACCAGATTTGACCGGAATAATAGACTTCTTCAGCTATCTAGTAGACTTAAACAATGCTGCACTATTGAATTTTATATGCTGGATCTGACTTCTATTCAGGTATTTTGTTGATAATTCCCCTCTTTCTGTGAAAGTTTTCATTTCAAACTTACAAATGTTTGATTTGATGCTAAGTTGCCATATATACTCGCTTATAAGTTGGGTCCAACTGCTAACAACATAGACCCTGATCTCCTGGCACATTATGCGCTGGCAGATCAGGGTTTATTTTGTTTATTCTACTGATTACTTCTAGCAACTACATAGACTCAAACCTGCCAGCACATTATGAGATCTGGGTCTATGCAGTTGGATTTTATTTTTAAGCAAGTATAAACAGCATTTTGGCTCTTCTGCGTTGAGTCACAAGCTTTCCATTGAAGTCTGGTTCATTGATATGTGATATTTTTAAAATCCTAAAGAAAACTCTTTATGAAATACCAAGCCTTCTAGATGTACATTTATATGTTTGCTTCACTTGTCTATCATAAACCATTTTTCTTCTTCTTCCCAAGCTTTGCTTTGGCATTGGAAATTAGTATTGTATATATTTTCTGATTGATCATATCTCTAATTTCAGTTTGATGCTGAATTTAGACGGTTTGCTTGGGACAGAACAAAAGGCAGCCAGTTTGAAAACTTCAGCATTATAGTGTGCAAGATACATCACCTAGAAATCATTCCTTTTGTTATAACCTACACTGATGTACATGGAGACCTCTTACCAATCAATAATGATGACAATTTCCACCATGCTCTCGACACGACCAAAACAATACTCAGGATTATGGTACAGAAAAAAGGTATAATCATATGCTTTTTACATTACGGTAGTAAACATTCTTCGGTTTAATCTATGCTGCACTTTTGCACCAATGGTGCAAAAAAACAAATGTATTGCTGACCCACTCAAATATGAAAGACATGGCCACCAGGCGCAGTGTCAAAATAATTGGCACAAATTTCACACTTCTCTGTGCTGGTCATATTCCTGGTTGTGGATTCACCCAATACCTGTGATGTGCATTATGTAGGTGAGCCTGTGACTTACAGAGACTAATGGTTTAGTAAGACTGGTTACACTGCCTTATGCCAGAGAATTCAGATTTGACATAATGATAAATGATAAACATTCACACCATCTGCAAACATTTTCATGAGAGATTATTCATGAACATGTTGACAACATTTTATGTAAAATCACAATATGAATTTAAATTTACTGTGTATCTTTTTGGTACCCTGGGTTGCTCATCCCGATCCAAAATGCTAGAGGTAACCCACCCGCTCCCACCTATTCCCTTACTCTTATGCTTACAGCTATAGACATGGCTTTCTAATTATCACCTGTTGTACTGATATTACTCGCTAGGTGCGTAGCAGTAGCATCCAACATATCACTAGTGAAATGGATTGTAAACAAAGTGAATTGGTGTGTAAAAATACCCGTTAAAGATTCCGCTGATTGCACAAATTTTATAAGAGAACATTTACATTCCAAATTTGTATGAACTAAATTCACAAACCATGGACTTCAGGGTGAAGTGGCAGCAAAACAATATTTAAATTCTAATGGATATTCTGTTATCGAAAAAGGAATTGCATGTTTCTGTGCAGGAAAACTGGTTGTCAGCAAGCCCAGATGGAATTTTAAATGAAGACACGCTGCTTGAAATTTAAAGTCCAATGACTACTAACTGGACCACATTGGATGAACTTTTTTTCAAACAAGAAATATGATGTCCAAAAGAGTGGCAGTGACAGTCTGATTATTAAGAAAAAGGGAAGAGGGTTCTATATGCAAATACAGATGCAATATTTTGCACTGGTCTTAGGAAATGTGAACTTCTTGTACGGCTTAGTGCAGATGACCACAAGTTTGTGAATTTAAAGTATGATGAAACTTATGTAAATGGACATGTTACAAGACTACGTATATTTTATGCAGAGAAAATGTCACGCAGAGTTGATAAAACTGAAGAAGATCGCTTTTTGTTCTGTAAGACTTTTAAAACATTTAGGCATCTGTGACTTTAAATTTATATAATCTAAGTTTTATGTTGGTTCTGATCTTTTATACATGTTATGATGTTAATGAATGAGTCAGTTATTTAAATTACAGATTTGGGAAAATAATATTTAGTCATTTTACATGTCAGTTCAAGTTTCACCTTTAGTCAAGTGAAAAAAAATTATCCAGTAACTCATAAGAAAAAAATGAGTTTCTTTGTGCCTAGAATATAGTATAAATTTCCTTGTAGCAAGAAGGACTAGTAGATAGAGAAATTTACTACTTATGCTGAATCTTCACTAGTCCTTTCCACAATGTTAGTACATATCTAGATTAACAACACTCCAAGGAAAAGGTAATTTAGAAATCCATTTTTTTTTCAACTATGAATTTATCACTTGCCCATCCACAAAATGCCTTTGAAATAAACATAGTTTGCCCATGTGGAGATATTCCTACCATATATTTGACAGTGTTGTGTGATTTATAATTGCGGTAAGTCTCAACGCTGCTTTTGAGATTTGAGATTAGTTGGCCTCTGAAATAATGTTTCTGCACAATCAATAATACATTTAGTACGGGGTAGTTTTCTCTGAAAGATTCCAGGCAACAGTCTCTAATTATTTCTCTTGTAAGTCATATTATCATTGATTTAAAATTATCTGCTAAGATTGGAATCCAAGAATTGAAAACCGAACCAAACACACACAGTCTTCATGCACTTGTATGTGTATTTCACACATTGATTTCTTCCATAAATTGTGTTTGCAATGATTATTTGAACATTCATTGACGGAACATGAACTACCTCCACCTTGTTACTATTTTGCATCGCTATCAGTGTCAATTTTTAAGAGAAAACAATCAAAGATAAAATTTAAACAACAAGACTGATATTGTTTTGATCGTGGCAGTATCTAATATTCATTTCACTATCATTATGGCTGATGCATCACATGATTGGTTATTGGCTGCACTCATGAAACTGGTGTAAAATACAGATAACGGTATATATAAACAAGTGATAAATTCTGCCAGACAAGTAATTTTTAGCTTACCTAGCAATAAGGCCAAGTGGGCCTATTATATGATCCTGCATCAGTCACCTGTCACCTATTGCCATTTTCAACTGGCTGCCATTGCTACAAATAGAAGAACCTTCACGTGAAATTTTCACAAACATCACTGAACAGAATTTTACCAGATATGACAGAAAACATTTAGGCTTGAAAGCCTTTCAATTTTTATAGATAAATAAAGAATATTGTGTTATTATGTCCATCACTCCACCTGACAGTCTGTCCAACTGTTACCATTTTTATTTCTGCATGATAACTTGAGTTGTCCTCTATCTAGTTACCAAACTTTGTGAATGGCTTGCAGTAGGGATGAGGAAGAACCCTGTTGATTTTGGTGTCATAAGGTCAAAGGTAAAGGTAACTGACCAAACGAAGAAAAATGGTTTATGCATAATAATTTGAGTTCTGCACTATCTGCAGTTACCAAAGTTTGTGGTAGCTGGCCCTTGGGGTAAGAAAAAACCTATTGATTTAGGAGGTAAAAATGTTAAAGGTCAAGGTCACTGTGACTGAAAGAAGAAAAATGGTTTATGCATAATAATTTGAGTTCTGCACTATCTGCAGTTACCAAAGTTTGTGGTAGCTGGCCCTTGGGGTAAGAAAAAACCTATTGATTTAGGAGGTAAAAATGTTAAAGGTCAAGGTCACTGTGACTGAAAGAAGAAAAATGGTTTCTGCACAATAACATTAGTTCTGCATCACATACTTGGACCAAACTTTGTGGATGGCTTGCACATGGGATAAGGAAGAAGTCTCTCTGTGTTTATGTCAAATGGTCAAAAGTTGAGGTCACTGTGACTGAACAAAGAAAATATTTTCGAAACAATAAAATTGGTTCTACATCACAGAACTGTACCAAACATTGTGGATGGCTTGCACTTGGAGTAAGGAAGAATCCTATTGATTTTGGGGTCAAACGGTCTAAGGTCAAGAGCATTGTGACTGGAAAAAAAAAATGTTTTTTTGCACAAATATTTCAGTTATCTATATAGAGGACTATGGGGTGGATGTATAATGTGCCATTTATGCTTCTCTTGTTTACCAAATATGGCTGCTGTTGCTACAAATAGAAAACCTTCAAACAAACTTCTTAAAAGCTGCTAAACAGAATTTGGCCAAATTTGACAAAAGTATCTCAGCATGAAGACCCTTCAGTTATGTACAGTGGTGCTGATCCACAATCATACATGGCTGCTGTAGCTAACAAGAGGACCAGGTCGGCCTGATAGTGCTCACCTGGCTTACATAACTTGACAGTTAACCATTTCTGTCGACACTTATTTAGCATTGTTAGAACACAATCCTATATAAACTGTCAACCAAACTTTATACCATGTTGATTTTACCTATTTTACTATATAATCTGAACAAAATTCTTTTCAAAGATAAAGGCATGATTAATATGTATAGTCTCTTGTTCATAATCAGACTCATTAAAGACTTTGATAATATAAACCTATTTACCAAGTTTGACAGTAATTGGATGAGAAATATAGTCTCTTGATCTAGAGAAGTAACAATCTTAGCCAGTCAGATGTAAGATCATCTCATTATATCCCCTGCTAAACAAAGTGGTGGTGGTGGTGGGGGGGGGTATACTAGAGTCAGCAGAAAGAATAGGTTTGTTCTCGGCTGGGAAAGTCCTTACGTTTTGCAAATATTGATGAAAGTCTGGGGAAAACGGGGAATTTTAAGCCACCACTTGATGACAGAAAAAATATGTAATTGAATTGATCGTAAGTTAAATTTATTGAGTTCATACAGGAATTTTTAGAGGTTGCGGAACTCTTCAGTCAGTTGAGATACAATTGCTGTATGGATCATTTGGGCACTTGCTCTAAATATATTTGCATCGTCAATCCAAGCAATCAGGCGATTCAATTGTTAAAATAGACTGGTTACCCTTTAGTCCACTACAAATCAGTATCTTTTATTATCTGGAAGATAAAGAGACTAGTCGAGCATCACACTGTACCAGCACATATTCTGTGACATGTGATCTCAGTAAATGTTGGAGAAAAATAATAAAGCTTATCTTTGCTTTGATATATAAATTTAATGAAAATGTATTGTGATAAATCTTAGCTTGTTATTTGGAAGTTTGCACTGGGAACACAGTGTTAAGCATTATTGTGAATAGTAACCTTTGATAACACTAACTCACCTCTGCAGTAAATGTTACTATCAGACCTTGCTAAATATGCTGAAGTCTATCGACTGCTGGGACAATTTTCAATGCAGAATCCCATGATCTGGGTGTTCTTGACAATGAGTGCATTTAATGTAGTTCATTGTCAGATTATGTTGAAAGTAGATGTTAGAGCACCAACCAGACATAAGCTGAATTCTTGAAAACCACTCATCCTCTCATTCTGACCGCTTAAAAATTGACTGTGCCAAGGAAAACTTTACAACTTAACTTGCCCCAGGGTCGAGTAGATGCAGATTAACACCTTGAGAATATGTGCATTTTCTGCTATAACAAGCTCTGAAACTCAACATTGCTTAACATCTAGCATATGTCAGTTATAGATTACCTTTGCTTATTTTGTATACTTGTCAACCCAGAACATGTTGCAAAGGAAACTGACTTTGATTTTTACGCAGGCACCTGACGCAGACTGATACTAAAATGAACTATGACCTTTTGCTTCCTCACCCCCTTTTTCTGCTCCCCCCTTATTTTGGTGACAAGGTTGAGAGATACCGCCTTTAGATACAATCCTGGCAGCATCTCTTTACATCACAGTGTGTTAGCAATGAAGATATTAGCATTGTTGAAAGTAAACTAAAAAAGCAAAACATAGCAGTAACTTTTTTGCTTGTTGCAATGTAGTCATCAACAGTTTGTTCAGGTTTTGGCTAGTTTTTCATTTACATATCTTTCTTAAACCCCTTAATGGATTTTTTTCATACCAGGAATGAATCATTCAGAATCTAAGATATCATTTTCCAACATACTTGCTCATCCCTTTGACATTCAGTTAAGGTCACACATTTTACATTATGATGGTGGACTCGACATGCAGGCCCTGGCTTTCATGTTGTAATACAATCCAGTTGCCTAGCAACCCTACAAAAGAGCCATATGCTTGATGCAGATATTGTAATGTGTTCCAAAGTAGAGTTTTCTATGGATGGATTTCATTGGGATAGATATATATTTATTGCTGCTTAAATTTTGCAAAAAGTAGTTATTAGTCTAAGATTCCACCGAGGTAACTGACTCAGGATCAAAGATTAAACAATTATTCGGTTTTATGAATCGGGTTGGAAACCTTTTGCTGTGTTTAAACTTGTTAGCATGTGCATTAGAAAAACTGTTAGACAATTTATAGACTGCTGTGAAAGAGGAGCTTTTCAGACATTACAGACCTTGGAGGAGACAGGTAAATATGAATTGGAATCTGATTATGGCCACTGATAAAAGATGTAAAAGTCCTGACACCTAGCGAGCTCACCTTTACCTGACTTAAAAGGTGTGGTGCTCAAGTAGATTCAATAAAGCAATATAAGGGGTTCAAACATACATGTATGTACCTAAGCTTTTATAAATGTAAAGCCAGTTGATTTTATTTCCCAGCTGGAAATCAAAAGGTCATTAGGAACAGAATGAATTGCAGCAGGATAATAATCATAAAATTGTATAAGCTAAGTGTATGTGATAAGAGGTTAATATTGGTTCACACCTAGGGTGCTTTGTCTTCTCTCCTGTTTGACCAGATAAATTAATCTGGTAATAGGATGTAAACCATCAAGCTGTGCTAGGAAATGTAAAATGGCAATGTTGGCGACAAATTGTTTGGTACCTTTTAATTATTCTGCAATGCATTGGATCAGCTAATGATATCAGTTAGCCATCATAAAACTGATGAATCAATTAAATTTATAATGACTGTACCAGTAGGATTGATATAGATATCAATTTTCCCTATCTAGTTGACTTTCACAGAAAGATTCCTTTGAACAAGTCAGGAAAACGTCTTTATATTATGATTCTTATGCATAATGTACTGAAGCATTTTGAATCAGATTTATAAATACAGTATTGCATGGGTTTTGTGAAAGTGATATAATCATTGTAATGAAAGGAAGTCTTGTAATAGTTGTATATATTTTGTTCTTAAATGGACATTTATCTATGCAGCTGTTTGTGTTCTCTCTCTCTCTCTCTCTCATTTTTATGATAGGGTGTTGTTATTAATAAAATATGCCTGTATATTTTGTTCAAAGCATGTGTCAGGAGCCATGTAGCCTGGATTGTTTTTCTTTGTTACTGGATTTTTGTTGTTCACCTTCATCTAAATTCTCTATAGAGGATTCAACCTATTGGCTAATCCCTGCAAGGATTTCAACCTGGGGTTTTATTATATTGGATTTTTATTGATCACCTTAGTTAAAATCCCTTTCTTAATTTTGGAACAAATTTCAACATTAGTATGAAAGTCTGTGTTAGAAAACTGAACGTTTTCCTCACAAATTCTTTCTGTTTTCAGAGTTGTGCTTACTTAGCAACTAAACCCCGATCTGAAACTGAACCTTTTCTGACTCCAGCACAAAATAGACATGTAGTCTACACATTTCTCTTTTCTGACCCCAGCACAAAATAGACATGTAGTCTACACATTTCCCTATTCTGACCCCAGCACAAAATTGACTTGTAATCTACACATTTCCCTATTCTGACCCCAACACAAACTAGATATGTAGTTTATACATTTCCCTATTCTGACCCCGGCACAAAATAGACATGTAGCTTATACATTTTGAGGATCTGCAAGATATTTTATATTTAATATTTTCGTTCTTTGAAATAAGTAAGTCAATATGAGACTGAAACAACATTTTACTAATCTTTCATCAATTTCTTATATTATATTGGTACATGATCTTCTGATGGAAGAAAGCACCTTCTAATAATAAAAAGTGATAAACTTGAAATAGTAAATTAAATTTCAAGTTAGTCTTTAGTCTTTAATTTTTCATATATATATATTTTTTTCTTTCTCTTTCTGTGTTACACAGTATTCCATGGTAATATTAAATTTTCCTTTGATTCCTACATGTACGATTTATAAAGAAATGGTTGGTCTGCTTTATAATTACTCTTTATTTTGCCTGATTGTCTGAAATAGAAACTTTACTTTTTGTCATCTTCTACAATTAATTTTCTACTCAGTTGATTTCAGTTTGCAAATTCTAAGGCAACTGAATTATTAGGTCTTGGTGACCTAAAATTTAAAATGGCCAATAAAAATGTTCAAGTTGGTCACTCTGTGGCTACTAAATTTTGAAAGGTACTTGGGGCGATTATTTGTGTTGAATTATAAATATCCCTGAACACATGCACAACAAATAGTTCAAGAAAGAATTTTACAATTAAATACATAATCTTTATTCTCATGATGAGGGAGACACATTAGCTTAATTGGTAGAGCATCAAACTTGTAATCCAAGGGTTATGGGTCCAATATCCACCCAGGCCAGCTCTGGTCAGCTCCCTCTGTGTGTTCTTGGGAAAGGCACTTAGTTTTCATTTCCTAGGCATGATATAGCCAATAATGTGTTAAAAGTTACATCAAAACCAACAAATACAAAAATTATCTGCTCATACATTTTAAATTTCTCTCACCTGCAATACTTTCAGTACTTTGATTTCTTCTTCGCCCCTTTGATAGCATGGGAGACATGGGGATCTTTTTGTTGGCAACATTGCCATTGGCAGTAGCATCACCCCTTTGATACCATGGGAGACATTGGGATCATTGTTGGTAACATCTCCATTAGCAGTGGCATCTCCTCTTTCATAGCATTGAAAACATGGGGATCTTTTTGTTGGTAACATCCCTATCGCCCCAAGTTAGGTTTTATGTTAACCTTTTAATAGAAAAGTTACCACATGAACAAGCAAAACATGAAAATAGAGTTATAACTTACTGGCTTTGCACCACTCAATCCCATGTTGGATCCCTGGTTCCTGTAAGTGCAAGTTGCATGGTCACTCAGCTGTTGTGTGTTTTTATGTCTTGCATTTATATTGTATCCTGGTCCATCTGTCTGTGACACCTTGGTAAAGTTTTGCATTTAGATAATTTTCTCAGGTATTTTGAGTCATGGAGTCATGCATCTTGGTATGTAGATGAGTCTTTCTGAGCACAATACCATTTTACAAAAAGTAGGTCACTGTGACTTGCATTTCATGCTTTGGTGATTCTTTGGAATTTAGGTCAGTTTCTCAGGCATCGTTGGCCACAGAATTTTGTATTTTATGCAGATATGTCTTGGTGAGTGCAGTACATCTGACCAAAAGTAAGTCACTGTGGCCTACTTTTCAGGCTTCACTGATTCTCATTACCTTTTACATATAGGTCACTTTCTCTGGCTTATGTACCACAATTAATGCAATTTTGTATATAGATGAGTCTTGGTAAGTACAATGCTACCCTACCAGAATTGGGCCATTGTAAACTACATTTCACAGTTTGACCTGTGTTAAATGTTACATTCAGGGTCATACAAAAGGGGTGGGGGATTATATTCTATAAACATGTTTCTAGTTCCTGAGGCCTCTCCATCTTTCATTACCATAAAGACAACCTTATGCCATATTCTGAACTGTTAAAAGTACAGGGGTTGCATCACTTGAGAGGGGCCTCTTCAGAGAGGGATCACTGTTTGCGTTGATAGTACAGTTCATGTACTGGGGTAGTAGAATCAATGCACATATACAGTGTATTTTAAAGTTTATCTTTTGTTAAGATACATTAATATCAGGACTTGGTCTCATGCTAAATGCTCAAGCAGTATCAGTTTCATTTGCATACAACTATACCTCAGGCCAAATGTTCATGTTAAGTAATTTGAAAGTAGACATGATAACAACATTTTAAAGATGTATGCCATCTGATTTTGAAGTCTTGTACTAACAGATAGGCAGACAAAAGAAAACACACAATAAGCTCAACCCACCAGTACAAGTAATAAAACTATTTTGCATTAAATGGAAGGGCAGGCATTTCATGTGAAGAAATTTTATTTAATGTTCGAGAAGGCCACAAGAGGCATGCAGTAAACCCCAGGGATAATGTGTGGCTTGATTTCAAGAAAGTTTGAAAATTCTTTAAATCTAATCGCAGGCATAAACTGCACTATTTATACATGTAGTAATATTTAATTTTGTAGCCAAGCTCCCATGCTTAATACATGTATACACTGTAAGTACAGTATGACTGGATACATGTTAATGAAATTTAATCCTGCACATATCACAGACAATGGTCCTTCTGCTGTATGTCTGCTTGACAGGTGCTCTATTGTTTTATATACCAGGGGAATTTACTATTATCTCCCAGTCAGTCTGACACTAACTGCCACTTCCACCACTAAGTACTGGTTGACTTTATTAAATAATTCACTTATCTCTTTTTACATGTTGCATGAATGGTTAATATAGTGCAAGCTGCATTAAACATTAAAATTAAGTGAAACTTCCTAAACCCGTCCATCTGTACCTTGGTCTTCACTTCATACTTTTCTCAATAAGACTATGTATTCTGATGATAATCAAACCTCTCTATACTGGCTACTTGTACCAGACAGACAAAATGTGTGGTCCGAACAGTGTCTGATATATGGATATGTGACTGTATGATAAGATTGCCTTTCAAATAAGCATTGTTGAGTGTGCCTCATTCAGAGTTACACTGTAGCTTGCTTAGCTACATGTGCATACATGTATGAGTGTATATATAAGTTGACTATATAAAAGTGGTAGCATATATTACAGGGTACAAAATGGTAAAAATACACTATTTTGGTGTCAGACTAGATGATCTATGATCAGGGGATGGCCTCTTGCAGGGGGGGGGGGGCAAAATGGTAAGAATATTCTACTAGTATTTCGGTGTTGGGCAAGATGACCTGTGATCAGGGGATGGCCTCTTATAGGGTGGGGAGGGGGGGGGGGACAAAATGGTAAGAATATACTATTGGTGTTGGGCAAGATGACCTGTGATCAGTGGATGGCCTCTCATGAGGGAGACCATTGTATTTGTAAAGCATCAGTCAAAAGTAACATAATAATATATACAGATTATTAATGAAAGAAAAGATACCAAGAAGAAAAAAATAGAATTACAATGAGGTTAATAGAAAAACAGTCATTGTAATCACCAATAATGAGAAGAGCAATGGTTAGAAGAGCAAATTGAATGTCTTTGACTGTCTTTCCTTTCAGCGCATATATATAGTTATTTTTGGTTAAATATACCAAAATGCCCAAGTGTGCTTTTCATCCATGTGTACAGTTTATTTTTCTTCCATGTTTACAGTTTATTTTTCATCCATGTGTACAGTGTATTTTTCATCCATGTGTACAGTGTATTTTCATCCATGTGTACAGTTTATTTTCATCCATGTGTACAGTTTATTTTTCATCCATGTGTACAGTTTATTTTTCATCCATGTGTACTCAGTTTATTTTTTATCCATGTGTACAGTTTATTTTTCATCCATGTGTACAGTTAATTTTTCATCCATGTGTACACAGTTTATTTTTCATCCATGTGTACACAGTTTATTTTTCATCCATGTGTACACATTTTATTTTTCATCCATGTTTACACAGTTTATTTTTCAGCCATGTGTACAGTTTATTTTTCAGCCATGTGTACACATTTTATTTTTCATCCATGTGTACACATTTTATTTTTGATAACTCCTCTTATTATCCAGATTTTATAGTATATTTCTTTAAAAGCCTTCCAATTCACCCACCAGACCGCTGTTCATGGAATTACATTGGATTGAAATTAAGAAAAGAATTGATTACAATAAGGCTGTAAAATGAATTGCATTACAATAAGGCTGTAAAATGAATTGCATTACAATAAGGCTGTAAAATGAATTGCATTACAATATCTACAAGACATCATTAGTCGGTCTACATTTATTAACCCCTATGTTCAGTCATTGAAGCTGAAAATCTGCTATGCAAAGGGCTTTCAATTTTCAAGGGACATGATCAGGAACAGCTTGCCTTTTGATGTAAAACATTAATAATAATAATATTATTATTATTATTATTATTATTATTATTATTATTATTATTATTAGCCATAAAGCCAAGTGAGCTTATGGAATGTCCTTCATCTCCTGCCCATTGTCCATCACGTGTTTTATGCTCACAAAATTGCTAATCTGAACTTGTCAAAAACTGCTTAGATGAATTTGACCAAATTTGACAGAAATTATCCTTTCAAATTTGTTCAAATTTTTGCCGAGCTGTCATCAAATATGGCCACTGTTACTAAAAATTGAACAGCTTTTAAACAACTTCTTCCCGAAAACTGCTCAACATAATTTTACCAATTTTGAAAGCATAGTGGCATGAAAGTTTTTCAACTTTGTTGCAACAGAATTTGACAGAAAACATACTGCCATAGATGGCTTTCAATTTTGAACACATGATACTGATTCACTGTCAAATATGGCCACACCAATATTAAAAGTAGAAAAATCTACACATCTTCTTATCAAAATCTGCTTAAGATAATTTTACCAATTTTGAAAGCATTGTGGCTTGAAAGTGTTTCAACTTTGTTGAAATAGCGCTGATCTGTGATCAAATGTAGCTACTATTATTGACAATAGAAAATCCTGAAAGTGGCTTATCAGAAACCACTGAACAGTATTTGACCAAATTTAAGAGACAGCATCCTGACTTATATGACTCTCAAGTTTCTACAAATAATGCCAACTGTGTCATCTAGGCCAGGAAATGGTCTACATCCAAAGTCTATGATGCAAAGTGGAGAATCTTTTGCGATTGGTGCAGTAGGAAAGGCATTAATCCTAGCTGACCCTTTCGGAGCTCAGTGGCAGACTTTCTTCTCTTCATGTTCAAAGACATAGAATGTTCAGTTTCTTCTATTAAGGCTATAGGGTAGCCCTGTTGAACACGCTCATGTTCTCGAAGGGTCTGGCCATTGGTTCTGACTCACATCTTTTCAGTTTATCAAGTATTTTAAGCTGCAGAGACCAATATTTTGGTCACTAATTCCAAGATGGAATCTTGTGCATGATGTTGGCCTTGTCAAAACCCCCTTATGAACCATTGGGTGAACCTTCTTTCAAAAACCTTAAAACCTTACCAATAAAGCTGTTTTTCTGTGCTCATTGTCTGCGAGAAGGTGCGAGCTTCATGCCTTACCTATAGAAAAAGGCAGTTTATGATTCAGTTATGAGTCTATTTCTTTCCTTTGTCAACAGTTTTTTTTTTTTAGTTGGGGGTAGGGGGCAAAAAAACAGCTTTCTTCGGTCGGCCTACTTCCTATAGAGGTCCCCCGTCTCAGTTGCATATGTGCTGGGATGAACACGATAGACTTCTCTGCCCAGTTAGGGTGTTATAGTTCAATTTGGCACATCAAAAGGGTGAAGAAGTGGAAGGAAGAGACATGGGTAAGATGTGTCTCTTCCTACCTATTAAGGGCTTCGCTGAAATCTCAGCATTCACCATGTCCAGGTGAATTGTCCTCACTATTAAGAGAGCCTATCAATCCCTCACTGAGAGGGACCTTTCATTCATGATAATTAAAGCCTACAAAGTCAGGGCTATTGCTGCTTCATGGGCCTATTTTAACCATTCATCAATGGAAGATCTTATGAGGGCTGTGTCTTGCTGGTCACACACTACTTTCTCCTCCTTTTACCTTTGGTCATTGGACCACCAGATCGAAGGCATTTGTTCCCTGGGCCCAATTGTTAAGGCATAAAAAGTGGCCCAATCTGCTGAAAACTTACAGTAGTAGACACCCCTAATGTCAGGGTGAGTATATAATTTTATACCAGTTTTTTTCTTGAGGCCAGCAGCCTCCATCCGAAATGGCAGATTTAACAAGGCAAAAGTGACAGGTAATGTGTTACTGCTTTTAAAATTTAATGTGTGTGTGTTTGGGGGGGGGGTAAAAACTAATTTTAATAATGTAATACTTACCTTTCACTACTGCAAGTTTCACTCCTTCTATCCCACTTTGATGGCACAAATGTAGTCTGGGTCAGAGTCAAAGAGGAAAAGTAGCCTGCATGAGCCAATGACGTGGTAGTCAGACTGGTTCCAGGTCCTCTTTGTTCTAGATTTCTCAAATGTTCCGTATAATGGGAGGTTTGAATCATGATCTCGGATGAGGGGACTTAGCATCCCAGCAGGTAAGCAAGGAAATAGTGGCAGGTAAGTATTACATTATTAAAATTAGTTTTACCACCTCACCCCACCCCCATCCCCCATAAAAGCTGCATTTTGCAGTATTATTAGTCCCTTTTGGGTGCCATGCCTGTAGTTGGCAGAAGCTTGTATTATGCCCCTCTTCAGCTGGAGACTAGTAGGACTAATTTGAAATAAGTTGCATATCAGTCCCTTTCCCTATGCAATTTTACCAAGGTCCTGTTATGTTAATGATGCAGTAAAAAGAAATTCTTTACAGGTTCAGTTAGTCAATTGAAGTCCCTTTGTAATCCTTTCAGATTCTCAAGAGTCACTTTAAGGTGAAATAGTAATCCCTTTGGAGTCCATTGACAAGTGTAGAATATGCTACACTTTACTGGTACTGAATTGTTATTATGCTGGTTTTGTTACTAAAATATCAATTAGGACCTGTCTACATATACCCCATTCAGAGGTCAGGCAAAAGTTTCAAGATGGCTCCATTAAGAGCCATTCTTACCGTTTTTCGGAATGACTAAAGATGCTATTCAGAACATATTGTAGTAGATTCAAATGTTTTAATTTAAATAGATTAAATTGAAAATATTTTGGCACAGACATCTTTGATTGTTACATTCATGCCCCCCCCCACCCCCTCAACTGATTGTTTTGTATCAAACTCACATAAAGTCTTTAATGCTCATTTTCTTTCTAATTATTCCCTATAGACAAAATTGCTTTGTTAAATTCAGTTGTCCAACATCGATAATCAGTGTGTGAATATAAGAACTGTGTGTATAATTACCCAAAGTTGCAGAAAACAAAAAGAATTCATCTTGAATAACAATCCAGGCATTCAGATTTCCCAAACATTCAAAACTTGGTCAGATGCTGGGGAGGTTCTGAGTAACTCCAGCCATGTCAGGTCAAATGCCGGTGAGGTTCTGAGTAACTCAGCCATGTCAGGGCAAATGCTGGGGAAGTTCTGAGTAACTCCAGCCATGTCAGGTTTAAGGTTTAATACCTTAGGTCAATAATAAAAAGGTTTAGAATGCAGATGTAGTTTGAAAAATAAGAAAGAAAAATTGGTTTTGAAATGTATGTACTTCATAATTTGCTGGCTTTTTTATGTTTTTTTACAAACATATTTACAAGTCATGAATTTTTATTGTAAATTATTAAATCATAATTAAATTTAAAAAAAAACTAAGAATTTGAAGTAAAAATGACCATTATCATGTGGCAAAATAGTATTTTTATACATGGTTTTGCTCTCAATTTAGCACAAAAGAAACAAAAAAGAACTTGTGGAACTTTAATAGAAAATTTTGTTTATAAATTATTTTGTAAAAATTATATTGGTTGCATAAATGGAGACCAAAATATGACACTTTGTCATCAGAGAATATTTGGAATTTTATTTTAAGTTTGAAAAGATTAATGAAATCTTTTTATCAATTTAATTGTAATTGTGCAACTTTATTTACTTATTTTACATATTTGGGGTTACTGTCTGTGTAAACTGACAGCATTTAGTAAATAAGATTTGTAGGGCTTTGTCTCATTTGTCTGGCATTTGTTTATAAATCACTTTTATACATAACCATAAACAGGAACAATTTCTTAAAAAGTCATTCATAAATTGAATCCATTTACTTGACAGTTATCCTTTTATTTTATTCAATGTTTTTAGTAGCAACATTTTGTGGTGGATAAATAATATTTGATTGCACTTTGCTGAATCTTTTAACAAAAATGAATAATGATTTATGTTGCATAATACAAAAGTCATCATATATGGCTGAACCCTCATTCCTGTCTGTAGTACAAAGAGTAATTACCATCATATATGGCTGAACCCTCATTCCTGTCTGATCAAATCTGCTGAAATCTTATTTGTTCCCTTCCAGTCTTTGATAATGCTTTACATTGACAGCTAAAGTTGTGGAGAACTGTTTGAAGTCACTGAATTCAAAGTTCTTCTGATGTCCCCATTTGGTTAATTCTGCTCCAAGACCTGGTAAAGGAAGTACCTTTTTATTGCTATTTCTTAATTTATCTATACAATGAAGCTCCTTTCAGTTGTAAGGAACTGCGAATGTAGTACTGTCACAGTCTGTAAGATGTTCATTTGTAAAATATAGTCTATATGAAGTCCATTTACAGTCTCCATGTAGCAGAGTCTCCTTGGCACCAGGGGACAGATGATAAGGGTAGTGATACCTTGAAGAGATGACAGAAGGTGCACCTGTTTAATAAATTTTCTTTTTCTGTATCTGTAGCAACACTAAAGCATAGCCATAAAGTTTGGTTGCATATATATTAGCTGCCATAACATTCCCGTACACACTTTGGAATAAAAAAGAGTGTCATAAACTGATTTGTATGTTGATTTCCAATTGTCACAAGATATCTAAACTGTTTAGATTGGTGAATTTTAGCATTTGATGCCTTAAGAACCAAAAATGTTGTATATTCCTCACAACTGACCAGATCAGGGGTCCCATTGTATGTCTTATCTTAGCTCACTATGTCATCTTGAATAGACAAATCCTTTACTTTAGAAAATGGTCAAGAAATGTCCGAGTTCATACTTGTTGTAAAAATAGACTAAGCATTAGTTACGGTGACCATGGTCCCATTAAATTGGAAGAACCAAACCACATGCATGTGTCCTAAAAGAATCTTCAAAGCTATTCAACTATGTGACAAATTAATGTATATAGTGGGTGCATTTGTAAGAAAGAAATTTTGTCTAAATCTGATGTTTCCCACCTTTTAAAAGGAACAAGCTATATTATTAGCATTGTTTTCATCAAATATTTACCAAGGTAACTGATTTATTTATTGATTTTATTTACATGCATAAAATTATTAGCTATCAATGCATCTAGGATGCTTAATTATCAAAACAATGTGTTCACAATGGATTTCCCCCTTTATGGCTAGTCAAAGTATTACTACACTTACTAACTTTTCCCGTTTATGGCTAGTCAAGGTATTACTACACTAACTAACTTTTCCCCTTTATGGCTAGTCAAGGTATTACTGCACTGATTAACTTCCTTTTGTATTCCTTTGTTTCTCAACATTTTTCATGAAGTCCTGTGCATTAGTTATAAGTTTCAATGCACAAAGACTATATTACTTATGTTATGCACTTACTTGGACACAAGTTATCCAGCTATCAGTTATGTTATGCTCCATTGTCTGGGAATAGTTGCATTTAAATGAAATGACAGGAATTGTTTGTGCATGTTATCTGTCAGGAACCAGCTGAATCACACCTGTTTTTGCTTTGTCATACTACACAAAAGCCAAGAGACTAAACTCAATAAACATTTTATTTTCTGTTTAGATATTTTAGTTTATTGTAAGCATCAGGAAAAATAAAAGAAATAATATTAATAATTTTCTTTGTAACAACAGGAGGACACAATAACAGCTGATTGGCACAAATTAGTGTAGTGATGCCTTGAAACAGTCTTTCTCATAACATATGCAATCAACAGCATTGGAAGACATTTTTAGAGAAAGCATCTTACTGATCCAGATCATTGTACATCTGTTAACTGATAGAGAGGAATAATCTCAGTGTCTTAACTGGGTAAATCAGAAAATGGATATCTGATCTGGTCATCTGGCATGAGATGACATCCCCTTTGTTTAAACTTTTGGGCATGTTGTTGAATTCACAAAAGTTCTTTGAAAATTCAAGTTGTCATATGATAGCTTTTTGTATGCCTTATTATCAAAATCTCTTTTCTTGTAAAGATGCTTGAACAGATTTCTTTGAATTTCAGGAGAGAGTTATGGAGAAATTAATGGCTATGGGACCCTGAACGTGAAGAAACGCAACCCAATAAGCAAGTTCATGAGCAATGACTTACCACACAAAACACGCATCAATATCAGCCTTCCTGAGGACTTCAGGCGGGTCTCGGCCATTATAGATGTGGACATTGTTCCTGAGACACATCGTAGGGTGAAGCTGATGAAAAATGGGTCAGACAAACCATTGGGATTTTACATTAGAGATGGCACAAGTGTGCGTGTCACACCACATGGCCTAGAGAAGGTACCTGGTATATTTATATCACGCTTAGTGCCAGGAGGTTTGGCAGAAAGCACGGGTCTTTTAGCTGTAAATGATGAAGTTTTAGAGGTCAATGGAATTGAAGTTGCTGGAAAAACTCTTGACCAAGTGACAGACATGATGGTTGCTAATAGTGCAAATTTGATTATCACCGTAAAACCTGTGAATCAGAGGATGACATTAGCTCCACTAAGGGGTGCAGTTGGACGGTATTCCCAGATTTCCGAAGCATCATCAGCATCAGGACATTCTCGGCAATCATCCAAGTCATATGATAGTGATATTATCGTGAATGAGCAGGACGAGGAAGACGAGATACAGGACCATCTGAACAAGAGTACAAAGAGTAGCCGAAGTGATGGCGGAACCAGCAAGAGTGATAAAGTCAGTAGTGGATCTGAAAAAAGCAGCAAAAGTGACGAAGGAAAGAGTAGCCACACCCCTGACAAGAACACCAAGACAAAGGAAAGCCAACCAGATGACAACATGCCAGTTAAAGAGGGTCCTGGGATGACTCTTTGATAAAACAAAAAAAATATGGTCATCTTGCTGATAATTCCACATCTCTTGTGCTTTTTGTGCCTTCATAGCTGTTCACAGCACATTTTCTTTAATTAACATTTTTATATACATTATTTATAAACTACATAATAAGAGCTATATTGTTGGTAAATCAAGTAATAGTATGTGAAAATATGATACACATTGGGTCTTTAGGACCAGTTTCATTGGTCAAGCAAATAATTATTCTACATTGAATTATCAATGAACGTTAATGGTTTTAAGAAAGATATATTTCCTGTTAAACAGAACTTTGATAGTGATAGTTTTTTTTGCATGATTGAGTAAATGTACACCTGTAGATGTTGCATTTTAATTCACTATGCAAATCCAGCATACTTTGGGTTACATTTATTGAGAGGTAAACATGAAGGTACTGATGGATGTTCAATTTAAATTCTTTTCACTTCCATATTTCTAAGTGCAGCATAAATTCCTATCAAGAATATGATTTAGTATTGACCCTTTACACATACTTATTTGTATGTCAAATTTATTTTCAATTGACCCTTTACACATACTTATTTGTATGTCAAATTTATTTTCAAGGATAAATGTAATGAATATTTTGTCAGCTTACTCCTAGTTACATGTTATCATAATTACTCACATTCATTTGATATTTAATTAGAAATTTTTATTCAGTCCAAGGGGATAGGAATATTATTCCACCCTTCAACAAGTCATTCCTGTACTTCAAAGCTTGTTCTCTGTATCTTCTTTCAACCAAATTAATTAAGGGGACATCTCATGATTGTTGTATGGCCATGTGTTTGATAACACATGACAGAATCGTAACTGAAAATTAACTTCCTCATCACTTTTTTTTTTCCATGCACTTTTTAACATAAATATGGGGACTATGTGATCCAGTCTGCCCATGCTTGCTTGCTGGCATGCATGCATTCATTCATCTTTGCTAGCCAGGGGTCATTAATCCCATTTGTTCTGCATCAACCCTTGGCATATGTAAAACATACATGAATATTTTAAATCATAGAAAATAACGTGTGACTACTCCTATCTTCCTCAGTAAGTGTAATAACAATTTCAGTTTCCTTCTGCTGCATCTAGTCAGATAATGGATCAGTAGATACTGTTTTGGTTAGCGACATATGCCAGGGGTCAGTGTGGAACATAATGGATCAACGACCCTTGGCTAGTGAAGAAGGCATACCTTATGTCATGCAGCTATTCATACAAGATTTTGTTTCCAAGCCAAACACACTGTTGGGGGTGTGGAGGTGGCGTTTGTTGGTTAGACCAACAGTCTGAGAATTTATGATGTATCTGGCTAGGAATTGAGCTGTGAGAGGTTGGAGGGAGGGTGGGGGCGCATAACTGAACATCGGACAGTGCTGCTTTGCTGTCCATTTCTAGGTTTAAGTGCTGTATATTTCATGTATTATCGACACTGAACTGTGAACATTGTGGACTCGGATCTGTAATTGTATAATGAGCTGTCTTGAGATGAGGTTCCAGAGAGTTGGCACCAGTTGCTGAATGGCTGAATGGAGAAGTTCTCACATGATTCTTATTTATTCTTAGTTCAGTGCAGAATTTTTTGTGTATGCAGAGAAGAATAAACATTGAAAGATAAGGATTATTTTTCTCCTGAAACATCAAAAATTCCCCACAGAACAAAAAATAAGTAACTGTCATACGACAACATTTTTCTGTGTGATAACTTGTGCAAACCCTCTGCGTTGTTCCTTTTAGTTGTGATTTTAATCAGATTGCATTGATCATCATGAATGAGTGCATTATTTGGGATTTTAATCAGATAGCATTGATCATGTATGAGTGCATTATTTGATGGCAGGTCTGGGTCTGTTCTGTCTGCAGTTGGGTGCGTGTTTTACACATGTAAATATGGTAGGTTGTAATATTCACAGATCTTACGGTCATCAAATGTCAATTTGAGCATTTTGCCCCTGTCATATTTTAAAGATAATGTCAGAAGTTTATCCTGCTTGTCCATGAATGCATAGCTTTTTGTGAGCTGGAAATGAAGTGCGCATTTTCTTTCATCATGCAAGAAGATTTGATATTTTGTAGTATGATTGGAATTTGTTCATTTACCATTTATACTCGCTTTATAAGTCAGCTCTAACTGCAAACAACAGAGACTTGATCTGTCGTTGCATAATGTGCCGGTAGATCAGGATTTATGTTGTTTGTTCTACTGATTACCCATAACAAACTGCATAGACCCAGATGTACTGCCACATTATGCAACGGCAGATCTGGGTCTATGCATTTTGCAGTTCGATCCAGATCCAACTTTTATGCAAATATATACAGTATATGCACAAAGTTGTTCTGATTTAAGCCTAAATGTAATAACAAAACCTTGTTCGAGTAATGGGAGGGGAGAAATGAGAGAATGGGAAGGAAACAGGGATGCTTTATAAAACTCAGGATCGCTGGGATGACATAATAGGGCAGTGTTGCAAGTGCCATTTTTGCATGTACAGCAGTACTTTTCCTGTCATGATCTTGTCAAAGCCAGATAAACTTTCAGTATGGCCATGTGCCTGTTTTCTGTTTCTATATATACTCACTTTTAAGTTGAGCCCAACTGCAAACTGCACAGATCAAGATCTGCTGTCACATAATGCACTGGCAGATCTGGGTCTCTACAGTTTATTAGGAGTAGTCAGTAAAACAAACAACAGAGATCCTGATCTGCGAACGCATTATGTGATAGCAGATCATGATCTAAGCTGTTTGCAGTTGGACTGGACTTACATGTGAGTATATATGGTATTTATAATGCACTTCCATTTTATTTTCAACATTGCGTCTAAGACTAAATAATTTGGATCAAATTTCCATTTGGGGGGGGGGGGGATTTCATTTCAAGCAAGATTTTTCAAGTTTAATGGAGCATTACCAATCTGCTCACAATGTTCTTGTTATGGAGAAAAGGAACAGTTTTAAATTGCTTCACTGACTCAACCCGAACCATTTTGTGTCAAATATTAGATGTACAGTCTTTACACAAATTGACATAGTATTTATTACTTAAGCATAGAGCTGTCACGTTTACATACGTGAATGACATTGTTTCATGCTTGTTGAGTCACATTTACATGTGTGAATGACATTGTTTCATGCTTGTCATGTCACATTTACATATGAGAATGACATTGTATCATACTTGTCATGTCACGTTTACATGTGTGAATGACATCATTTCCAGTACTAAATTGTTGTGGGTTGAAATCCTTCACCAAAGTATAGGATTAGCTCTTATGTTCAACATTACATGGATTGGAAGCTAATTTGACAATGTAGAGTCTTTTCAACTGTATTTGCAAATGAGTTTTTTTTTTAGATCTGGCCATTCAATGATTATTTTGTTAATTTATTTTTCTGTCTTACTAAACTGAAGAGTCTTTTTTGCCAGTTACAAATTTTGTTCATCATGGTACATTATTTGGCACCATAAAAGTAACTGTTTAGATGAAGGGAAAAATGTTTTACATCTATTTAGCACATTTCTAAATATATAGTTTCTTGTAAATACAAAAGAGAAATTTGTTTTAAATGATGAAGTTTTTAGTAAAATTTTAAGTTATTTATACAGGTACTTTTTTTAAATGCCTAATTTGTAGCATGAATCATTAGCTCACCTCTACAAAGTAGAGCAGATATATTGTACTACCCCCAGCATCAACGTCAGCGTTTGCATAGGTATTGGCATCCGCATATATAAAAGCATATACATATGTACAGCCTCACTGCATCTCAAGCAGTTTTCTTCCTAGGTTCTAGGCAGCAGTTTGGAGTGTGTTTCATAGCACCTTTCCCCAGGGGAGGGGGCTGAAGGGGCTAACTTTGTACATGTACATTATTTGTACTGACATTTTGGTTAAATTTTGTGTTTTAAGGTTTTTTCTCAAGCTCAGTTCATGCTAGAGTTATCAAACTTGACGATTATATGCATCTCTGTATGTATTACAATCTTAACAACAAAATAAGGTCACTGTGACCTACATTTCACATTTTAGTGGCTTAGGTTGTTCTTGTGTTTAACTCGTGAGCAGATAGGTTTTTTGCACACGTTGTACGTACTGTTGTACCTTGAAACATAAAACTTAGAGATGGGACTCATCTTAATGAGTACTTCACCGTCATCACATAAGTAGGTCAATGAGACCAATATTTCACACACTGATGAATTATTTGTTACATTTTGTGTTTTAAGTGTATTTCTCAAGCTTTGTTCATGCTAGAATAATCAACCTAGATGATTGAATGCATCTCTGTTAGTACCCTTACCAAACAAAATGGTTCTGTGACCTACATTTCACATTTACTGGCTCATGACCAAATATGTTTTCTGTGTGCTGTATACATACTGTCCTATCTAGAAACATGAAACTTGGTGAGGGCATGCATCTTGATGAGCACTACTCTCTCATTTTAGTAGTTGGTTATTTAGGCCCACTGGTCACGCTTAACTGACTTGAGTTAAATTTTGTTTTCACTGTTCATTTCTCAGAAACTATACAAGCAAGAATCATGAAATTGATCATGATATGCATCTCCATTAGTACCACACCCTCACAACCAATGAAGCTCATTATGACCTGTATGTCATCTTTTACTGGTTTGGGTGTTGTTTTTGCATTTAGCTCATGAACACATAAGTTTTTGGCATACTGTATGCATACTGTCCTACCTAGTATCATGAAACTTGGTAAGGGGATGCATCTTGATAAGTACTACACCTTATTGCACAAAGAGAACTCTGTGACCAATATTTTATGCTTCAGTGACTTTGTTGAAATTTTGTGTTTTAAGTTCATTTATTGGATTCTTTATGTTTGAATCATGAAATGTGATAACAGTATGCATCCCTGTTAGTACTACACCCTTACAACCAAAGAAGGTCACTGTGATCTACATGTTATGCTTTAATAAAATAGGTTAAATATTTGTATTTAGCTCATAACTACATAGATTTTTCCATGTATTATACACCCTAGCCTACACAGGGTCCTTTCTGTCCAGTACAGTTGGAAGTAGAAATAACAGTGTTTATGTTTATTCAGTTGTAAAGTTCCATTTCAATGACTGTACATTCTATATTTTGATCAGTTGCCATCAACAGGTTAACTGTATTGTAAATGTGGATGAGCATAGAAATTAGATGAGTGAACTACATGTTGCATGATTTCATGTGAGGTCTCTGGTGTAGTGGCTAGTGAGGGTAATTACTGATTTATGAAATATGCTTGTAATACTGGCTGTCACACCAAGGTTGTTCCAAGCATATGACTTTCACCTAGTATAATTTGGCTTTCAGCAGTGGACAATGAAAATAACTCATGAAGCAGATTTTTTAAATTTTGTTTTGTTAAATTTAAAGACAGAATTATTCGCTGGTCCTTATCAGCTCATTATAGTGCCTCAACTTTGATATCACAAAAAAGAATGTGTGTGTGGGGGGGGGGGGGTCTTTCATGCTCTGCATTTCAGTGTGTCTTTGTATGTGTATATGTATGTATGTATGTATGTATGTATGTATGTATGTATGTATGTATGTATGTACGTGTTTTAATGGCATGTGAGCACAACAATTCTGCCTATACAGTGCAAATTTACAGTTCTAAAAGTGTAAAAATTAAAAACAACAACAAAAATTTTGAGTTAAAAATGGAGTCATCATTTCATTGTCAAGATTTGTTGGGTCACAATATATTTTGTGCATGATAATTTTAAAATGGCAACTAGAGACTACTAAAAGCTTTGTAGAGGTGAGCTATTCAATCATTGATTACACTCTGGTTTTGTAAAAATAAATAATTTGGCATACAAACATGTATAGCACCTTTTAATGTTATTCATATGATTGAATTGATTATCTTTTTCTACAAACAGCTTTCAAGGAGTGAAATTAAGCTACCTGTAGCATTCCTTGGTAAGAAAAGATAGGTTATAGGTTTTACATACCATAGAAAGACCTATCAGCAACTTTTAATAGTACACAAACAAGAAAATAAAGAGTGATCCTAATAGATCTGCCTGCAGACTACCTGTAGATGTGAATCATTTTGTACACACATTTTATATCTGCCACATGTAGATGTGAATTGTTTTGTACTCACATTTCATATCTGTCACATGTTTGACAAGATAGGTGGTTATGTACATATGGATCATTTTGTTTTCATGTTTCAGATCTGTCACAGGTTTGACAATGCAAATTGGACATTTAGTTGTAAATCATTTTGTGTTCACATTTCATATCTGTCACAGGTTTGACAAGACAAGTCGAACTTGTAGATGTGAATCATTTTGTGTTCACATTTTATATCTGTCACAGGTTTGACAAGACAAGTCGAACTTGTAGATGTGAATCATTTTGTGTTCACATTTTATATCTGTCACATGTTTGACAAGACAAATCGGACATGTAGATGTGAATCATTTTGTACTCACATTTCATATCTGTCACAGGTTTGACAAGACAAGTTGGAGATGTGAATTATTTTGTGTTCACATATCTCATATCTGTCACAGGTTTGACAAGACAAGTCAGACATATACATAATTTGCAGTTTTTAACACATACAAATTCGGATTATTGTAAGCAACTTGATTCCATTTATGGCAAATGTTTTAGAATATAATACAAATTTTCTTTGAACTGTGCATAGAAATTTTACAGGATGAGCTCTGGTGATATAGGAAATGATATGATTCTAAATATGAGAAACATCAGCAGTAAATTGATGCAATCCAGGTGAATGGCTATGTTTTATGAGGAACATGGTCAGTAAATCTGTGAAGTTCAATTGAATGGCTATGTTTTATGAGGAACATGGTTAATAAATTAGTGAAATCCTAGTGAATGCTATGTTGCAGATTCATATTTTATAATGAATCGTTGAGTTGAAAATAATTTTATGTTTGTTCATCAGGACTCTTTAAAGAAAATATTTGTGCGTGTTAGATTTTGAATCTTTACCCTTCTCCATTGAAGAGTATGACAAGAAGAAAGTGAAATTCATTCTACGTATGAAACAGTTGGCTTGCCTATGAGATTGGAATTATGTTTATTCATTTAGATTGTTTTCTTCACACCCGCAATAGAATGTTTTGGACATTGTGGCAACATTATCATAGGGTATTTTTTCAACCACAACTTTCTGCTGTATTTTTGCTCTACTAGTCATAGACCAGAAGAGCTTATGGGATGGCCTAATGTCTGACATCCGTTGTCCATCATCAGATGTCCAACGTCCATCTGTCCATTAGAACAAGTTTATTATCACTAATTCTCCTAATATACTGGGAAGATTGTCATGAAACTGTACAAACACATTCATCCCAAGGTCAAGTTGGTCCTGAATGAAAATGGTGCTGCTTAGACATCCAACATGGCCACCACAGCAGCCATCTTGAAAATCTTGTTATTGCTTCTCTTCCTGAATGGATAGTCATATCAGCATGGGGTTTTCACCAAAAGACTTCATATGATGTCTGATTGGTCCTAAATGCAAATGGGGCTGATCAGACATCCAATATGACCACCATGGTAGGCAACCTAAAAATCTTGTTATCGCTAATGCCCCCAAATGGAAAGTCATATCAACATGGGCTTTTCACCAGAAAACATTTTATGATGTCCAATTGGCCCTAAATGAATATGGTTCCACTTGGACATCTAATATGGCTGCCACAGGAACCATTTTGGTAATTGTGTTATCTCTGCTTCTCCTGAATGGATGGTCATATCAATGTGTGGTTTTCATTTAAGACATCTTACAATATCTAGTTGGTTCTAAATGAAAATGGTGGAGGTTTTACATCCAATATGGCCACCACAGCAGCCATCTTGAAAATCTTGTTATCAGTACTCCTGAGCGGGAAGTCATATCAGCATAGGGTCTTTGCCAGACAACTTCTTATGGTGTTGAGTTGGTCTTAAATAAAATTTGTGCCAATCTGATATCCAATATGTCCATCATAGCAGCCATCTTAAAAATCTTATCACTACTCCTCCTAGATTGAAAGTCATATCAATACTGCGTTTTCACCACTAGACTTCCTATGATGTCTGGTTTGTACTATATAAGGTTTTCACAAGACGACTTCTTATGGTGTTGAGTTGGTCTTAAATAAAAATTCCTATGATGTCTGGTTTGTACTAAATAAAAATGGTGCTGATCTGACATCCAGTATGGCCTTCACCATTACAGTCATCTTGAAAATCTTGTTATTGCTACTCCTCCTAAATGGAAGTCATATCAACATGGGGGTTTTCTCCAGTAGACTAATTATGATATCAAGATGATCCTGAATAAAAATGGTGCCAATCTGACTTCAAATATGGCCACCATGGCAGCCATATTGAAAATCTTTTTGTTGCTACTCCTCCTAAATGGAAAGTCATATCAGCATAGGGGACTTTTTGTGGTGTCTAGTTGGTTCTGAATGAGAATCATGCCAACCTTACATCCAGTATGGCCACCATGGCGACCATCTTGAAAATCTTATTATTGCTTCTCCTTCAGAATTGATTGTCATATCGACATTGGATTTTCACCAAAAGCCTTCTTATTATATCTAGTTGATCCTAAATGAAAATGGGTGCCCAGCAGACATCCTATGTGGCTGCTACAATGAAAATCTTGTAACTAATTCTCCTGAATGGAGGGTCATATTGGGATGGGTATTTCACCAAAAGTCTTCTAATCATATCTAGTTTGTACGAAATGAAAATGGTGCTAATCTTAACTCCATTATGGCTGCCACATCAGCTAATTTGAAAATGTTATTGCTGAAGAATAACTGAGATGGTTTCAATGCTCAACAGTGAAGAAGAAGAATGGTCTTATCTTGAATTGCCGTAAATTCTTTTCCGACTGTACAGCAACAGTCCCTTCGAGGGACTCTTGTTTAGATCTACCTGTGGTCATAGACCAGAAGAGTAATGCAAAGGCTATTCATCCGGCATCAGTAAGCACAAGTTTGTTATCACTACTCCTCCTAAACTACTGGGAGGATTACCATGAAACTTGACAAAGACATTCATCCTAAGGTCTAGTTGGACCTAAATGCAGTCAATTTGAAAATATTGTTATTACTATTATTCCTAAACAGATAGTCATATCAACATGGGGTTTTCACTAAACGACTTATTACGATGTTTAGTTGGACCTAAATGAAAATGGTGTTGATCTGACACCCAATATAGCTGCCATTGTGTCCATTTTGATAATCTTGTTAACGCTCCTCCTGAACGGATGGTCATATGTACATGAGTTTTCACTGAAAGACTTCTTATAATGTCTGGTTGGTCTTAAATCAAAATGGTGCCCATCAGACAACCAATGTGGCTGCCACTTTGGCCATCTTGAAAATCTTGTTGTCGGTACTCTTCCTGAGTGGATGGGGTTTTCCATAAAAGACTTCTTTTGATATCTAGTTGGTCCTAAATGAAAATAGTGCTGATCTGACATCCAATATGGCCATCATGACATCCACCTTGGAAATCTGTTTATTGCTACTCCTCAGTGGATGGTCATGTTGAAATGGGGTTTTCACTAAAAGACTTTTTATGGTATTTAGTTAGTTATACATGAAAATGGTGCCAGTCAGGCATGCCCTCAGACATCCACTTGTGAAAATCTTGTTATGAATACTCTTCCTGAATGAATGGATAAATTGACATAGGGTTTTCACTACAAGATTTCATACGTTGTCAAGTTGGTCCTAAATTAAAATATTACCGACCAAAAACCAGCTTGAAATTGTTTTATCACTTAACCTTCTGAATGGATGGTCTTTTCTATGTGGGATTTCCACTAAAAGACTTGTGATGTCTGCATGGTACTAAATGAAAATGGTGCCAATCAGACTTCCAACATGGCTGCCATATTTTTTATTACTGTTACTAAACGGATGGTAATAGCTACTTGGGTTTTTATCATGTACTAAATAAGAATGATGCAGATTTGATATTCAGTATGGCCAGCATGTTGGCCATCTTGAAATCTTGTTATGGCTTCTCCTAATTGGATGGCTGTAGAGACTTATGGTAGTCACTGAAAGACTTCTTATGATGTATAGTTGGTCCTAAATGAAAAAGATGTTTATCTGACATCCAGTATGGTCGCTGTGGTGGACATCTTAAAAATCTTGTTATAGCTAATTCTCCCAAATGGATTTTCATAGCAACATGGGGTTTTTACTGAAAAAAAAAGCTTCTAATGATATCTAGTCTGCCCTGAATGAAAATGGTGCTGATCAAACCACCAACTATCCTTCTGAAACACTAAAGCAATATATAACTAGTCCTAATGAAAATGGTGCTCATCTGACCTACAAAATGACACAGTCTTGAAAATCTTGTTATCGTTACTATTCTAGCATGAATGGTGGCATTGACAAGGGGTTTTCATTAAAACAAATATAACAATATTTAAGTTGTTCTGAATGAAATGTTGCATATCTCACCATCAGTATATGAACACTTTGTGAAGGAGTTTTGAAAGCCATACCTAATTAACCATGAGTCGGGTCAAAGGTGATTGCTTGCATTTTTTTAAATACTTTATTGAGCTTATGAACGTAAAGACAATATAAGTGAATTTTGACCAGACTTTGTATTAGTTGCATTCCAAAGAACAAGTTGATAGTCAGCCCTTATAGTTATACTGGCTTATAAGCATGATATGTCAAATGAGTCTGAATGTTTTTTTATCGTTTAACCCAATATGTGGATATATCTGAAGAATACATTGAATTACACCAATAAGATGTGTTTTTTACATAAAATATTACTTACAGATTTAAGCAAACTTAGCATGTGGTTATATCATTATATTGTCTTGAGACAGGTTCAGTGATCATATATCCACGATATCAGGTTCAAGGTAAAAGGCCATGATAAAGAATTCTATATTGCACCATCTCGTGAACATGTTAACTCAATCCTAAGAAAATGTTAGACTTTCTCAAGAATATCATACTTGGTTTCAATACTTGGCAGTTAAAAAGTAGAAACAATCTTTTCTTGGATTCCTGGGAACAAAATTGTAGCCAGTGGAGCATCAGTTCATGATTTGTGTTCTGTTGTTGATCCTTTTCTCGATCAGTATGTTGTTACATTTGCGAAGAGAATAATGAAGGGAAATGTATTACGTATGATTAGTTGACCTAAGTGTTAAATTAAGTTCAGACGAGGTCCTATCTATTCTCTCTTTGGTACCATGTTCACTTAAAATTTCCAAAACAAATGTTCATTGCCTGTGTAGATTAATATTATAGTAATTACAGCTGTTTAAGATTGCTCGACCTATTGTCTGCAAATGTGTATAAGTTGTCAGATGTTGAACCCGAGTTAACCATCAGACATTAAACATTGATCTACTTTATATGAATTCTGATGAAGAATCTGGCAACAGTAAAGGTGTATGTGAAAGGTCATCATTGGACAAATTAGTGTCAGTATTTAAATCTCCACTATTTTTACATACTAGTAGGTTGGAATAGAAAATCACCAATTTCTTTAGATAATAGTATTTTCACATCCCTTCAGTTGGACAAGTTAACCATTGTACATCTGATACACATAATATGGTTGCCAAAGTTGATTACAGTGGAAACTTTATTGGTTTCTCAATTTAGTTTTTGTAAATTTTCGTCATACTTTGGTTACAGGTGAAACAATAGATTAAAAGAAGAATTTTATCTTTAATTTTTTATGTAACCATAATTTCATTTCAGTTTTAAAACCTAAAGTTACCATTAAAACATTTGTGTGTCTTTGACTTATGGGGTTTTTTGTTGTTGTTGTTGTTTGTACAATATTTTGAGTACATATCTAAGTCAGTTTTTCAATTGTAGCTTTTGTTTCATGCACAAAGGGTATTATTATATTTTAGGTGCTGATTCTTTATAGATAGTGCTTGTATCGATTTTAGTATGTGTACACTTTTCAATTTAAATGGTTTAGGGGTCACTCTGAATTAATTGTACACCTGCATTTGAAGAATGGGTGGTTGGTGTTTAACAGTATATCAACACAGAAAAGGTTACCATCTATTCTCATGTATAAGCCAGGTCCAAATGCAAACAACATAGACTCTGATCTACCATCACATAATGCGCCGGCAGATCAGGGTCTGTGTTGTTTGTTCTACTGATTAGTCCTTACAAACTTCATAGATCCAGATCTGCCAGCGCATTATACGACGGCAGATCTGGGTCTATGCAGTTTGCAGTTGGTATTGGTTTATATGCGAGTACAGACGGTATATTGTGCTTCGGCCATTATAGTATAGTGTCTTGCCCAAAGGTGTACCATGGCAGCTGATCCAGCATGGTCTGGGTAGAATTTGAACTTGTTCCATTTGGTTGTAAGCCGAGCACATGAATCACTAAGCCAACATGGTTCCTGTATTTGAAAGAAAATAGTATATTTTTTTTCATGGTCACACATCTACGAAAAAGAAATCAATCAGTATTTAAAATTGTATCTGTAGTAAATCTGACTATAATAAGGCTTTAATACGATATTAGAACATTTTTCCCCATGATGGAATTTGAGGAATAATTTGACATGTACCGTGGATAGATGTCAACTCTGCTATTACAATACTTGTAATGCAAAATTATTTGAATAGAGGGGGACAGATTTTATTTTATTTCTGTAGATATGAAATTTAATCCTATTGATTTAATAGGATTGCTTTGCTTATCTGAAGTAGCAGTACATCAAATTAATTGAGTATCTTGCCAGTAACTAGGAAATGTTGGTTTTGTGTTAGGACCGTGTTCATTTGGAATGTGCTGGCCCTTTTTGTCACAATACATGTCTAAATAACAAATGAATGATAACCTAGACAAGGCCAGCTTCTGTTCTTTCCATCAGTGACATAGACAAGGCCACCTGTTGTTCTTTCCATCAATGACCTTAATAAGGCCAGCTATTGTTCTTTCCATCAATGACATAGACAAGGCCAGCTATTGTTCTTTCCATCAATGACATAGACAAGGCCAGCTATTGTTTTTTCCATCAATGACATAGACAAAGCCAGCTATTGTTCTTTCCATGAATGAGATAGATTATAAGGCCAGCTATTGTTCTTTCCATCAGTGACTTTAATAAGGCCAGCTATTATTCTTTCAGTCAATAACATCGTGATTTTTTAAAAAAGCTGCTGAATTTAAAAAAAAAACAAACTCAAAATAGGGTAATTAAATAGGTTTAATCACAATATTTTCATACAGAATTGATTTATGTAATACAGTTACCATTGTATGTAATCTTTTTTTACTAATCCATTGTAAGCAGTAGTGATGTAGATAATGAATTGGTCCATGTTGGAGGACATGCTTCATGCAGATAATGTACATTTGAGTGTTTCTTATTTTTATCATTCAGTCTTAAAGAATAATTGTCTATATATTTGTACTTACTTTTGTTTTAATTGTCCATTTGCAATTTTACTGGGGTATGTTTTCATGGGTGTACAAACTGACAGACTAGAGTATTTTCTGAAACAATGTTGATGGCTTATATAACAATATTTCATGCTACGGCACTTCAGTACATTGGCAAGTTGGCAGCCACTAATTCCACTGTGTAACAGCTTCATTAAGACCAAAATAAGTAAATGATTGGTTTGGATTGGCATTTTCTGGCACGGTAACACAAATAGGTTATTTAGTGCCAAGGCAATTAGAGTTTAGTGCCTTGCCCAAGGACACACCACAGTAGCTGACCTAATCCATACCCTTTCAGTTCCGAGTCCGGCATGCTAACCACTCAGCCACTGTGGCTCCTTGTAAATGAAAGATCAATGATATTTCAAATCTAGACAAGGTTTGAGTTGTCATTAGAATTTATCTTAGAATAGACATTGTAAAGAAATCATCATAGGACCAAATCAGAACAGGTTGTGAATTAGTTATCTTTGTGAGTATAAAGTTTCTTGGTTTTGCAAAAAATTAAATTTGTTTGTCGGTTCTTAAATTCATGGATTGGGGATGGCATCCTTTTGATTCACAGAAGAATCATTTCTTGGGTCTTTAAATCTGTTGTTTGTAACAACCATGAAATTTGATACTCCATGAAAGAAAGTGAATTCATAATAGTTTTATTTGTACTAATTTATGCCCATTCTATGTACCATAATATGTGACTACCATCTCATGTATAAAAAGTCTCAATTCACAAGTACATATGTTCGTTGCCCACACTTGACACACTTTAAAAAACTATTGAGGAAAAAACAAAGTTTTTGAAGTTCATCCTTTGAAAATTAAAAAGATATATCCATAGTAACATAATAGCATTAACAACTGTTGCTTGTGGAAGTAAGCAGTGCTGTATTCTATAATCTGAGTATTTGGGGGGGGGGGGGGGACATTACATCTTGGATTCTGATACATGTATTTTCTGCTCATCAAGTTTTTTTTATCTTTTAAGTACAGTAGAACTTTTAAATTAGTACCATTTTTTAGACATATATAACTGGTCTCAATTGCAAGATAACTTGAGATATTTAGGATAATTTGGCTTCTTTGTTTTTACAACATAAATGGAAATGACATGCCAGTGGAAATGGTCTCATTGCAAGGTTTGTTAGAAAAGTTTGGTGGTGGGGGGGGGGGGGTACTGCATTTCTTTGCAAAGATGTAGATTTAAAAATTAGAGTTGATACAAATTTTAACAAAATCAGTGGGAACTTACTCTAGCATGTATTCCTGTTTCTAAATAATTCATCAAGAGCTGTAACTTAATTTGGGTCATATCTCAGTTCAGTAATGCTTTTTCATTGTGGATACATTATTAAATATGAAAAGTCAGCTCAGCATTGTTTCTGGAATCTGGGTATGCATTTTTAAACATGAAAAGTCAGCTCAGCATTGTTTCTGGAATCAGTACATCTCAGTGTATGCTTCTAGCATGTTATTTTTATCATGAATAATTTTAACATCATCTATGCTGATCACCATTTTGATATCGGTATATATTTTTATGTGATTTTCTGAATCGAGTTTGAATCATGTGATGTTCTTTGTCCATTCCAGTTAAATAATTAATGATTTTAAATAACAACTTTGTATATATATTTTTTGTACATTTACTTTTTTAACTAGTCCATTTTTATGTTCATTACACATACTTTGTAACCTTATTGTACCATTACTGATATTATGTTTTAAAATTTTGGTCAATTGCATCTTGTTTGCTGGATCATTATTTAGTGAATAGGTAGAAGAAAGTATAAACTTGTTCTGTATATCAATGCAGGAATATATATATATATGGTCTCTGGAATTTGTTGTATATGCCATATATATATATATGGTCTCTGGAATTTGTTGTATATGCCAGTCATGAATGACATAAATGATGTTTTGGCTGTCATTAAAATACCCAGATACCCAGATTGGACATTAGGAGTTACTGCTAAGAAACTCGTATTCAGACTTGATAAATTATTTGTATTAGCTTACATTGGATTGCAGTATTTGACCTAATTTTATACTTAAGATGTACATTGCAACAGGAATTATCTTCTGCCTTATAGTTCTTTGTCTCTATCTCCATCGTATAGTTCCCTGCTTCAGTAAGGTTTGGCAGCAGACCATTCGATTTCATTGGTAATGATGGATTCCCAACAGATAGTTAAATCATTTTCATAAAGACAAGAAAGAGAACATGAAATAATCCCTATACAAATTAAGATGTATGCTGACAACCATATCATAAGTGTTTCAAAATCAATGTCCAACTACAGTAATGTAACCAACTTTAAAATATAATGTGAGCTGTCCCTTGGACATCTGAACAAGACAAAACTGACATCGGCATTACTGACTACATTTTAAGAAACAAAAGAAAAGAATTGTATCAGATTTTAAGCATATTGGTAATTGTGTAGCTCTCTAATGACTTAATAACTAGAATAAAAGACCAAATGTGGAAGTATATTGGAGATAACTTTCAGCAGTAAGATGATGGGGGCAGGTAATGCTATGTGGGATTGACCACAACTGTTTCTGATGAAATTAATGTATGACAACAGTTGACAAATTTTTCAGAGCCCTGATATATAATCACAAGTTGTACAGCATACTTCTGTTGTTTCAAAAGTCTCTCTGTTTGTTTCTTTTAAGATACTTTACTCTTGTGAAACTGAAATTGAAGATGTTTTAATTTTCCAAGAAATATGTCTTTATGTATTTTACCATTGGTGTATGATTTTTTATATGCAAAAAAACAAAGATAAACAAAATTGTGTGCTTTATTTTAAGTGTGATAATATCGATTAATATAAACTAGCAACTTGATGATGATGATTTCTTTCAAATTCCCAAGTCATGTTAACTGTTTAATCAGAGACTTGGTTGAAAATGGAGGTTTCCTAAACATTTCTTGTTAACAAAAATTGAAACTGATCTTCAAAGCTCATCTTGCTATTTTCTCAAAAAGGAAACTTCCTTTTCTCCATGCATCCAGTCCTGGCTGGGATGATTATTCCCTCATATTTTCACTTGCATTTGTAGAGACATTGCCAGAACTATGAAATCCCTACCTAGAACTTGGTCTGATATCAACTGGTCTTGGAATGTATCCCAAGTTTTCTTATTGTTTTGTCTTATTAAATGTTTTAAAATGAAGAGGAAAACTTTTTCAGTAACTGAATAGAGCATGCATTTGTCATTATCTTACCAACAAGCTTTGTTGAGTCCACTTTGCCAGAAATTCAATATAGCATTCACTATGGTGTCCATGTGTGCATGTTCATTCATATGTATGATCCTTCTTTCATCCGTACACACCTAATTTTAACCTCGGTGTTAACATTTTTTTTGGTTTCCTTTAAACAGTACATGTACTATTTTATTCCACCCTCTTCAGATTTGGAATATAGCTTCAGTATGCACTAATCTCTATCTAGCTAAATAAATGCCATCATTTTCAAAGCACAGGGCCAGGCTCAACATGCAGGCCTTGGTCAGCTTCTAGTTAAATTTTTCTCCTCAGACATATTTTGTATGCTACTAAGGATTTGCACCCCCTCAACAAAAAGCCCTTCTGTAAAGGGCATATAACTTTCAGTAAAGTATATTTCTTAAGCCATTTAAATTTGAATGTAAACACTGTAAGAACCTGCATTGTACAATTTCCTTTCCTTTTTGGAAACAAGCCTTAATACTGAAAATGGAAAGAAAAAAAACTCAAAAGGGCAGCTAATTCATGTTCACATTTTTATCTGGTGACATCTCTAATGTTCTTAAAAGGAGTATTTCATTGGTTGTGGGGGAGAGGAAGGGGCCAGGATTTTTCTGATGAAGAAAAGATTTCAGAAGAGATTGAAAATGTAGATTTGTAGACATTCTTACAAATTTACTAAAAGAAAGACTAGAATTAAATTCTCAATTCCAAATATCCCTTAGATTTCAGTAGTAACTAGAATTAAGTTCTCAATTCCAAATATCCCTTAGATTTCAGTAGTAACTAGAAATAAGTTCTCAATTCCAAATATCCCTTAGATTTCAGTAGTAACAGATGTTCGTTATACACCTGCCATATGCTGGAACACATTATGTTATGTATGATCTTATCTCCATCTTTATGTTGCCAATTTCATTTCTGCACAGTAACTCGAGTTTACCACCATCTATAGTTACTAAAAACTTTATGGATGACTTGCAGTTATGGTAAGTAAGAAGCCAATCAATTTTGCGGTCAAAATGTCAGAGGATAAGGTTACTGTGACTGACAGAAGAAAAATGTTTCATCACAATACTAGTTTTACATCACATGCCTGGACCAAACTTTGTGGATGAATTGCACTTGGGGTAAGAAAGAAGTCTTGATTTTAATGTCAAAATGTCATAGTCACTGTGACTGTACAAAGAAGAATGTTTTCCCCACAATAACATTAGTTCTACATCACATACCTGGACCAAATTTTGTGGATAGTTTGCACATGGGATAAGAAAGAAGTATATTGATTTTAAGGAGAAAGGTAAAGGTCACAGGCTTTGAGAAGAAAAATGGTTTCTGGAAACAAATTTCAGTTCTTGACCTAAGTATCTTCACCAAAGTTTGTGGATGACTTACTCATTGGGTAAGAAAGAAGTCAATTGATTTGGGGGTTTAGAGGGTCAAAGGTCAAGGTCACTGACTGAAAGAAGACCAAATGTTATTTTGCATAGCTTTAGTTCTAGATCACATACCTTAACCAAAGTTTTGGAGGGTTTACATTTAAGATATGGAAGAAGCCAACTGATTTAGGGGTCTAAAAGTCAAAGGTCAGGGTCATTGTAACCCAAAGAAAATGGGAGTTTTGCAGAATAACTTTTCTATTAAAGTAAATTTCTTGACCAAACATTAGATGGCTTGCACTTAAGGTAGTAAAGAAACCTGTCAATTCTGTGGTCTAAAGGTCAGAGGTCATTGCCATGGTAAGTCTGATAAGAAAATAATGGTTTCTGCATGTAAGTTTAGTTCAAGACCATGTAGATACAGGTCAAGGTCATTAAGACCCACTAGTTAATAATGTCCAGAGTTGACCATGCTCTACTAGTGTCCACTTAGAAGACTATTAAACACAGTGAAGACATTGATGTGAAGTTCACAGTATTGTTGTTTAAATAGTAAGCATCATACATATGCAGTTAAAATCCATATTTATTTAGTATTTTTCTTTTTCTTATTTTTTTTCTTGACAGATAGAAGTATTTTTATGAAATGAGCATTTCTTACATATAAACACGTTGGCATTTTCATGATCATATTCAAGAATATTGACAATCAAATATTTAAGTCTCAGTAATGTCAGGTATGAATAATTATCTTTAGTACTCAAGAAAAATCTGTAAGGAATGATGAATATTTTTATTACCTGTTTCAGTTACATCTAGGAAAGTAAGTAAATTTCATCTTTTTTACAAAAAATCCTGAATGAGTGTCAATTATTAGAGAAACCTTTTGGAATTTTGGAAGAGAGAAACTTATTTACTTAAGTACAATCACTTCCTGTTTGTTCTTTAGCTTACATATGATCACTTCCTGTTCTTTAGGTTACATGTGATCACTTCCTGTTTGTTCTTTAGCTTACATATGATCACTTCCTGTTCTTTAGCTTACATATGATCACTTCCTGTTCTTTAGCTTACATATGATCACTTCCTGTTTGTTTTCTAGCTAGGGGTATCTCATTTAGTGGAAGAATTATTCAAATCGTGGAAAGGAATATCTTTGAAATTGTAGGTAAATTTAGTTTTTATCTCATTATATCAATTTGTCGGACATCTAATATTAAGTTGAGAGGCATCAGTGGGAATTTTACATTTTTACTCTATCAGATACATTAAAATATAACAGGGTTTGCAGTGGACTGATGTTTCTTGATGCATTTTCAAGCAAATTTTTGAATGATATTACCAAATGTTTTTTTTTTAAATATATATACATATATACCATATCAACAATCCTATTTGACATATCCCAAACATTAACATTCCAGGTGTGCATAGATATAGCCCAGGTTTGTACATGTATATTTACTTTGTATATCTTATGTCACCAAATTGTACATTTTTCTTTTGTTCAAGAGATGGAAACTTAAAATTTTTAAATACTTTATATAGTCAATGGAAATTTAATGTAAAAGGGGTTCATATGACCATGCTAATGTATCACTAAATCAGTTTTGAGTACTTTAGATAATGCCAGTTCCCACGATTATCTTTGTGATATAATTGTTCACAATAACTTGTTACTATAAGGTGGAAGAATTTTTTTAAGCTTTGAATTGAACATTGTTCAGAATAATGTTGAAAAAATAAGTAAATTTTAATAAATTTGTGCATCATTAGATTATGATCATTTGAAAGTGGCATTTCAGATTTTCTATAAGGTCCATCTTTTGCTTATCTTTGTAGAGAAAACATCAAAGTCTCTGAAATAATGTGTTAAATTACATCAGTGAAGATTATAGAGGAGCATGCAACAGCAATAGCTGTCTACATTTGGCAGTGCAGTCTTTTAAATAATTTAGACTACTACACAGATGTCTACGTTTGACATTTCAGTGTTTTAAATAATTTAGACAACTGCACAGCTCTCTATATTTGGCAGTGCAGTGTTTTAAATAAATTAGACAACTGCACATGTGGACAGTTGATCGCTTAGTTGATGATGACACCTAAGTCTTTTTTTCTTTAAAAAGTGAGGATTTACTTTTGATGATGGCAACTAACAACTGTTTTTTAAAAAAAAAAAAAAACATGCTCACCGCTCTTGTATAATTTGTAATTAATGTATTAGATGAGAGAGAGAGAGAGAGAGTGGGGATGGATACTTATTCTTTTTATTATTGAACTTTGAACATTTACCTCTGGCTGCCAGTCATATGATACAAAACTACTTGTGACATTTATTACAATTTACGGACATTTTCTTGTTGTTCCTAGAAAGCTGATCTTGAGTACACAGTTTAGATTATTTTTCTTTTGATTAATGTCTAATATGATTTGGAAGAAATTGCATGTTTACAACATTTTTAAAGATTATGATTTTACTTATTTTTAATAAGTTTTAAGCAATTTTTTTACAACAGATTTGATGTTGCAAATGTTACCAATTGGCAAGGAAGACACATATTTCCATTTACAATTAGTTTGTATTACTCATTTAGATATCCATTTCAAATAAGATGACTTTTGTACTCGGCACAGTTTGTAAATAAACTGGTGCTGCATATAAAAAGGGAGTTATTATTTTATCAACACCACAAATCTTGATATTCCGTTGACTACATATATTATCTCTCTCTCTCTCTCTCTCTCTCTCACTCTCTCTCTCTCTCTCTCTCTCTCTCTCTCTCTCTCTCTCTCTCTCTCTCTCTCTCCACTTTTTTTCAATCACATAAAATCCCAGGCACTGAGAGCATATGCCTATTATTCTGCCTTCCTGTCTCGTCTTTTATCCCGACATCATAGCCAGCTTCACTCGATGGCTATTTGACAAATTTGAGGGCAGTTTGGAGTGGGCAGTCGACATGAACAGGACACATATTTTCAGTTTTACCTCATCATCTGGCTTCTTGACATATTATTAAGCTAATGGTATAACTTGGTCTTTACTGACATCAACATGTTTTTTTTTTTTTTTTTTTTTTTTTTTTATATGGTCTTGATTGCAGCAATCTAGACCGAATACAAATGAGCAGGTGGATCTCGGTAAATAATTGGTATGACCCTGCGTCCATCGTGTGTGCTTCATCCGTCAAAACTTTACCAGTTTAGACCATCAGTAATTCGGGCATAACAAAAGCCTTCTGTTCTTTAAGAAAGATACAAATGATAACCGATCTGTCATCAATTATAGCCGTCATTACTATATGTAAATTATGAAAACCCGGTTTTCTGTAGAGTTTGACCAAATTTGACAGAGTACTGGGTCATGAAGGCTTTTCATGTTTATCAAATTGATGCCGATGCACAGTCAAATTTGTCCACTGTTAAAGATCGAAAAGCGTTTCAAATGACTTCTCAATCCATATCCTTGAGTAAGTTTTCTTTACAGTTAGATGGTTAAAATTATGCACAGGAAACGCTTCAAATACAGGAGCTTCCGGGGGCTTCGCACAACGGGGTTCCGTCAGTCAGACCCGTCACTTTCTTGTTTACGCCCCCTTAAGCCCCACCTAAACGAGACTTCTGAATCTGCTATTGCGACAGGGAGCATCCTGGCATTAAGTCCTTTCGAGTTCGTATAAACGATGTAGAATTGACATAAAATGGGGTAGTTGTTGCTATAAATGATGTAGATTTGACATAAAATAGGGTAGTTGTTGCTATAAATGATGTAGATTTGACATAAAATAGGGTAGTTGTTACTATAAATGATATAGATTTGACATAAAATAGGGTAGTTGTTACTATAAATGATATAGATTTGACATAAAATAGGGTAGTTGTTACTATAAATGATATAGATTTGACATAAAATAGGGTAGTTGTTGCTATAAATGATGTAGATTTGACATAAAATAGGGTAGTTGTTACTATAAATGATATAGATTTGACATAAAATAGGGTAGTTGTTACTATAAATGATATAGATTTGACATAAAATAGGGTAGTTGTTACTATAAATGATATAGATTTGACATAAAATAGGGTAGTTGTTGCTATAAATGATGTAGATTTGACATAAAATAGGGTAGTTGTGACTATAAATGATATAGATTTGACATAAAATAGGGTAGTTGTTACTATAAATGATATAGATTTGACATAAAATAGGGTAGTTGTTACTATAAATGATATAGATTTGACATAAAATAGGGTAGTTGTTACTATAAATAACCTAGATTTGACTAAATTATGGTAGTTGTTAATATAAATGATGTAGATTTTACATAAAATAGGGTAGTTGTCACTAAAAATGATGTTGATTTGACATGACATAGGGTAGTTGTCACTATAAATGATGTACATTTGACATGACTTAGGGTAGCTGTCACTATAAATGATGTAGATTTGACATGAAATAGGGTAGATGTTATTATAAATGATGTAGATTTGACATAAAATATGGTAGTTGTTACTATAAGTGATGTAGATTTTACATAAAATAGGGTAGTTGTCACTATGAATGATGTTGATTTGACATGACATAGGGTAGCTGTCACTATAAATGATGTAGATTTGACATAAAATATGGTAGTTGTTACTATAAGTGATGTAGATTTTACATGAAATAGGGTAGATGTTACTATACATGATGTAGATTTGACATAAAATATGGTAGTTGTTACTATAAGTGATGTAGATTTTACATAAAATAGGGTAGTTGTCACTATAAATGATGTACATTTGATATGACATAGGGTAGCTGTTACTATAAATGATGTAGATTTGACATGAAATAGGGTAGCTGTCACTATAAATGATGTAGATTTGACATGAAATATGGTAGATGTTACTATACATGATGTAGATTTGACATAAAATATGGTAGTTGTCACTATAAATGATGTTGATTTCACATTACATCTGGTAGTTGTCACTATAAATGATGTACATTTGACATGACATAGGGTAGCTGTCACTATAAATGATGTAGATTTGACATGAAATAGGGTAGATGTTACTATCAATGATGTAGATTTGACATAAAATATTTTAGTTGTTACTATAAGTGATGTAGATTTTACATAAAATAGGGTAGTTGTCACTATTAATTATGTAGATTTGACATGACATAGGGTAGTTGTCACTATTAATGATGTAGATTTGACATGACATAGGGTAGCTGTCACTATAAATGATGTAGATTTTACATAAAATAGGGCAGTTCTTACTATAAATGATGTAGATTTGACATGAAATTGGGTAGTTGTTACTGTGTAAAAAAAAAACAACAAAAAACCCCCCTCAAAATAGAGCCCATATGACATCAAATATGGTAGATGTTACCAAAGAAAAGCAACAAAAAACAACTTTAATAAAACCCGCTCAACACAATTCGACCAAATTGATAGGGATCATATAGGCTCAACACAATTCGACCAAATTGGTAGGGATCATATAGGCTCAACACAATTCGACCAAATTGATAGGGATCATATAGGCTCAACACAATTCGACCAAACTGATAGGGATCGTATAGGCTCAAACCTTTCAAGCTTGTAAAAATGATGTTATTCTGCCATGGAAACAAATATCACTGTTATTTTTACAAAATTACTTATCAAAAACCACCAAGTGAAATATGAAATATCACTAAATTTGAAAAAGAGCATACTGGCATCTAGGCCTTTCAACTTTATCTCTAATGGTCGAAGACCAGAAGAGTTTATGCTTTGGTCCCTTGCCCATCATCCGTCCGTTGTCCGGTTTGTCCAGTGATTAAGTACATATTGTTCTTTAGTGACTTTCCTTGTAACGGCATTTATCATAACTTGGGTCTGTCATCAATAATGGCATGTGGATGCAATAATTCAAACAAGTAGTACAATTCGATTTTAACCAAGCTTGGCATGTGGGTATATTTTGACAATATCTAAGATGAGTTTAATAATAAGTAGTACAATTCGATTTTAACCAAGCTTGGCATGTGGGTATATTCTGACAATATCTGAGACGAGTTTAATAATAAGTAGTACAATTCGATTTTAACCAAGCTTGGCATGTGGGTATATTTAGACAATATCTGAGACGAGTTTAATAATAAGTAGTACAATTCGATTTTAACCAAGCTTGGCATCTATGTATATTCTGACAATATCTGAGACGAGTTTAATAATAAATAGTACAATTCGATTTTAACCAAGCTTGTCATGTGGGTATATTTTAACAATATCTGAGACGAGTTTAATAATAAGTAGTACAATTCGATTTTAACCAAGCATGGCATGTGGATATATTTTGACAATATCTAAGATGAGTTTAATAATAAGTAGTGCAATTCGATTTTAACCAAGCTTGGCATGTGGGTATATTTTGACAATATCTAAGATGGGTTTAATAATAAGTAGTACAATTCGATTTTAACCAAGCTTGGCATGTGGGTATATTTTGACAATATCTAAGATGGGTTTAATAATAAGTAGTACAATTCGATTTTAACCAAGCTTGGCATGTGGGTATATTTTGACAATATCTAAGATGGGTTTAATAATAAGTAGTACAATTCGATTTTAACCAAGCTTGGCATGTGGGTATATTCTGACAATATCTGAGACGAGTTTAATAATGTGCTTTTTATGACCTTAGGTTCAAGGTCTGAGATCATGACACATTTTTATATATACTACACTCAGCTATTAAATGCTACTGAGTTTAAGAGGAAAAGGGGGTTGGGGGACGGACTTCTTAGGGATTCCCACAGATTCTTCCCGGCCAGTAGAGAGTCATTCCCTTGAAGGAAATGTTGCTGTCTAGTTTCTGTTGGAGAAAAAGAGGTAGACAAAGCCAGCATGATATTGTCAGTCGACGGTGGCGGAGGACACTCAGTATAGAAAATCCTGTAACAACTTCAGCTCAAAAATACTAAACAGAATATCACACTAGATAGCATTACTGGCATAAAGGGTGTGTACTTTTGTAATAACGGCCATTACATTGGCTTTTGGGCTGATATGAGTCAGATGATTGATCTCAGTCTCAGCTTGGTCTCCTATAGATGAAATTGGATTTTCATAACTGGAATTGATAGCAGCATAACTCAGCAAGAATTGAATAGTGAAATTTTGTTAGGAACAGCAAGAATAGCTCGCACACCAGGGATGTGTAAGTCCCGATGGAATCGATAATTTACACGTAGAAAAAAAAGTCCTAAGGCTCGAATAGCTCACACTCCAACTCGAGATCTGAATCCGCATTCGCTTGCTTTTGATATTCCATGAAATGTATTCTACCATATTCGACTTGCCGAGTCATCTTACCAGAGAGACCACAAGAAATCCATAAAATCCACAAATAATATAGACGAAAACTTTGCAGGATGCATATTCTGAATTTCGACATACAGGAGCAGAGTTAACTTTCCTATTATTTTCCTGCCATAACACATTCATCTTTACATCTTAAAATCTTATCATAGGGATAGGTCAGTTATCATAACCTGATTTAAGTTTCTTTTACTTGTAGCCTACCTGCTCAAAAGCCAATTTTTTTTTTTTTTTTTTTTTTTTTTTTTTTTTTTTTTTTAGGCCTTTTGTCCATCGTCCGTTCGTCAACAATTGCTTGTAAACACTCTAGATGCTTCATTTCTTGTCCGATTTTAATCAGATTTGGTATATAAGCTTGTGTGGTCAAAACCTCAGATGAGTTTGATTATGATTGAATTTCACACATTAATGAAGCGATCTTGCATCTGTTTGGCTGAGTTTCTAAACACTCAGGAGTCTATATAACTGATCAGATTTGGTATGTGAGCTTCTATTATCAAGCTCTTGGGCGAGTTCGATTATGAGTGTCTACCACGCATACTTATGATGTGATCTTGCATCTGATTGGCTGAGCTTGTGAACACTCAAAAGGTCTTATTTCGGATCAGATTTTGACCAGATTTGGTATGTAAGCTTATATCAGTGGGATCTCAGCAACATTCGCGCATATTAATGAGGTGACCTTGCAACTGTCTGGCTGAACACGGTAGAGGTAAAATTTCCGTCAGATCTTGATTCAGTTTGGTTTGCAAAACCAATATAATCAAAGTCTTAGATGAATTCGACGAGCGACATCTACGAGTATTAATGAGATGATCTTGCATCTGATTGGCTGAGCTTGTGAAGACTCTAGAGGCCATATTTCTGATCAGATTTTAACCAGATTTTGTATATAAACTTACACTGTCAAGATCTCAGATGAGTTCGATAATGAGCAATATCCACGCACACTACTGAGTTGATCTTGCATCCGATTGGGTTTGTTTGTGAACACTCTAGAGGCCATATTTTAATTGGGTCTGGTGCTTTACGGCACAGCAACACAAATAGGGTATTTAGTGCCGAGAGTAGTTGGATGTGGGTGTTGAGCGACAGAAATGGCACTTGGGCGACAATGGGAAATTAACATTGGGGGCCTCTTGGGCGACAATGGGAATTTATTATTGTGGGCCTCTTGGGCGACAATGGGAATTTAGCATTGTGGGGTCTATTGGGGTACAAAAGGAATTTTAGCATACCGTACGTAGTGACGAAGACAACGTCCTCTACCATCAAAACTGGGGTTGGGGTGTTTTGATAGTAGAGGACGTTGTCTTCGTCACTACATACGGGGCGTGGGGGAATACTTGGGGGGAAGGATGGGAATATAATTAATCTTTCTTGAAAAATGGGTGGCCCTAAAGACCTCCCAGGTCTGGTCTGACAAGCGGGACTGCTCCTCCTCCTCCAGGAGTCTAGACTCCTCCTACAGCGCTTCTTCAGGATAAATGGCGGATGGACCGCTTCTGGTTCCCAATTTTCTTCCTTCTTCTCCTCCTTCTCCTCCACTATCCTGTGATCTTCCTCCTCCATCATCGGATGAGGCTGGATAGGCTCCTTCTTCTCCTTCTCCTCCACTATCCTGTGAGAAATTAACATGCGGGGGCCTCTATGGCCTCAAACGGGTACTCTACGAGAAATGAACATGCGGGGGCCTCTATGGCCTCAATGGGAAATTAACATTATGGGTCTCTATGGCCTCAATGGGAAATGAACATTGTGGGTCTCTATGGCCTCATACGGGAAATTAACATGGCGGTAAGAATGGTAGGCAATAATTGGAAAATAACCTTCTGCCTAGTGGCTATAACTATATAGCCTAGAGTTATATATAAAGCATTACCTATACCTCAGATCATGTTGGAGGTGTCAGTAAATTTGCATATATTATACCTATGTTATAAATAGCTTTGATCAAGGGAACCAACTCATAATAACACTAAAATGGACGTGACTAAAAGTTGTATTAAACTTCGGGAACCGTCACGGACTTTGGCGTTGACTAGAAAAAATCCGGAACATTAGATTACAATGGCCTAGACTAAAAGTAACACTAAAATTCCGAAATCGTACCGGACGTTAGCAGAGACTGAAAATAATCCGGAAAAAAAAAAAAAAAAAAATGGAAAAAATTGGCTGAGACTAAAAGTAACACTAAACTTCCGAAATTGTACCGGACGTTAGCGGAGACTGAAAATAATCCGGAAAAAAAAATGGAAAATATTGACTGAGACAAAAAATAGTACTAAAATTTCGTAACTCATTTTAAATTTTTTTTTTGTTATTTTATATTTTTTTTTTTATATACAAACTCAAATAAACCCAAAACTCAAACCCAAACCTAACACACTATCCCAAATGCCTTGTGTGCTGCCTAAAAACCCCAAAAACCTGTTATCAGACGAAAGGGTATGACAAAGGGATGAAATCACGCCAACATACTATCCAACATACACACCATCCATTTTTTTATTTTTTAAATTTTTTTTATCAAAACACACACACCACACAACCATTTTTTTATTTTTTAAATTTTGTTTATATCAAAACACGCACCACACTATCCATTTTTTTTACTTTTTAAAAATTTTTTATATGTCAAATTCAAACTTACACACACCACACAAATCATTTTTTAACTTTTTAAATTTTTTTATATCAAAACACGCACCACACTATCCATTTTTTTTACTTTTTTAAAAAATTTTTATATATCAAATTCAAACTTACACACACCACACAAATCATTTTTTAACTTTTTAAATTTTTTTATATCAAAACACACACCACAAATATACAAGGGAAAGGGTTCTTTTTGGTTTGGTGGGTAAAAAACAAACCACACAACACCATTCAGAGATATACATCAATAATAATAATTATATTTTATTCAATGTATATACATTATTTTACTCGTGGTAATAAACAATTTCATATAAGTCCAATACAGTTCAATACACTTCCATATTTACCATTTCATTCTCTTATTGTTCTGACACTTCAGGAAGATTCTTGTCTACAATTCTCTCATAACTTTCTTCTGGACTCTCATTGATAAACTCCAACTTAATAAAATGTCCATTATCATCTCGAATCCACTGCCTTTTTTGACAAATCCTGTACACTTTACTATGATCTAATCCAAAACATCTTGCCACATCACAAATGGAATCCATCCGACTATATAATCCTGAATTCAAGTCAGTTAATTTCACGGGTCACACAAATCCACTAGTTCCTTGACTCTTCTTCTTTGGATCTTCCTATCTAGCTTGAAATCTTTTCTGGAACTTCTTCGAAAAGACCGACTTACAAATCCCAGTACAGCAAAAATGGATACTTCCTGCATGACAATCAAAATATTGAATAGCGTTTCTCATACTTTCAAATCTTCTTTCCTCTGTCTCACCAACAAACTGGCACAACACACTTCTATCACTTCCAAAATTAACTCTCCTTTTTTCTTTATCATTCTTCACATGTTTATGCAAACATGTTCGTTCACTAGCAGTCATCACTTGAAGATTTTCTATTCTATCATCATCAAGTACATCATTGAGATGTACCACTTCACTCTGTCTTGGTTGATCCACTCCATTCACCGCTTCAAAGACAAATCTCCCTCGATTTGTATGTTTCTTCCTCTTTCCTTCCTTACCAGTAACCTTAATCTTTATCAATCCAAATGAATTCAAATTTCCTTTGACTTTCCTTCCAGACTTCATATGATAGATATTACCAAGTATGTCAGCAGCATAATTATCATACACCTTATGAACATACTTATTCAATTCAATTCCAGTATCTTGACTTTTATCTCGAGCGCAGTACTTTTCCATCTTCACAGTTTGAAAGTTCAATCACGACTAGTGATTCTGAAGGTAAGAAGGTCTATATATATATATATATATATATATATATATATATATATATATATATATATATATATATATATATATATATATATATATAGGTTCCCTGGGTGAAACTGAATCAGATTCAGAGTAAACTTCAAGATGAAAAGATCACGCCCAAGCCATGAGAAAACAGAAGAAGAAGAAGAAGAAACAAAGAGGCCACGACGACGAAGACATTCCGTTCCGCCTGAAACACCGCTAGATAAACTACTAGTTCAAGTTCATGCTAGTGACTTCGAAGAGGAGATGAGTGAACCTGAAACCCAAACTTCTAACCCACCCAAAACAAAATCCACCACTAGCACCACTACCAACACCAGAACCCCTGATCAAAAAACACTACCTACTACCTTGGCTCCTCCTAAAAATTACTATCGGATTCGAGAGACGGAAAAAATAACTTCTCGAAAATTTAAAACTACAGCTTACACTCACACGGTTCACTTTAAAGACTTCAAGTCCAAAGTACCTCCCGAGAAAGCGGCGCGGTTCATTAGCGATTTGTGGGATTCTGTCTTAATGAACTTGAAACAACAATGTGGAGCCAAAGAAGACGATCGATTGAGACTGGCCATTCATCATGACAATTTGAAGAGTCCTGTTTGGATCGAGTTCAGCACCCCGGCAGAATTAACGCCAGACAAAGTCATGTCCAAAATAGAACATGTTCAACAATCGAACGACAAGTTTACCATCACCGATGGAAAGGCTACACTTTACTTGACTCACGTTTCCCCTCCTTGAGGAAGTGGACGAAGTAGGAAACCGTTACTGGTGGATGATATTCGAAGTACCAAACACAGTGTCGTCCAAATCGACAATACTCAAGACCAGATGTGCTTGGCTCGGGCTATTGTGGTGGGGCGAACGCGCATTTACCGAGAGTTTGTCAAGATCCAAGTGAAACGCAAACTCAAAGTCATTTCTCGATTTTTAAGGTATGCTTACTTCCAAACTGTCAGAAGAAAGATTCTGGAGAAAACCTTTCATTGTAGAATCCCGGGAATAGTCTATCAGAAAAGAACCTGGATATAAAAACCCACCACCAAAGATACCCACCTTAGGAACCTCACCCTATAAAAGCTCACCATGCCTGATCTGTGGTCTTCACTTGTGAAACGTATTCCGTGGAAGGAAGTCAACCATCGTGTTCAGACCTTAGAGGATTATAAAGACTTGATACAAGAACTGTTTCCATTGAAATTTGGACGCTATGCAGTGTGTGTCTTAGTGACTACCTTTCTTGGATTTCGTTTTCCAGGACATTCGTTGTGGTGTATTTTTGAGGACAAGTGTTTGCCTTGGATTATTTTGGAGGACCCGTGGTTGTTTTGGACTATTTTGATAAACCATAAAAAAAACAAAAAAAACAACAACAACATGAGCATTCATGCTTTATCGGTACACGAAAGACAAATTATACTCAAAGTGTTGAGAGTGGTGATGAACATCACAAGTGGGGTACCTCCGTGTGAAGAAGACATTAGTCAAAATTTATCTTGCCTTGACACGTTTGAAGAAGTGTGCCTTGTTAGTTGGATGCACCAACAACTTACCGGTTGGAAAGATGTACGTGACTGGAAAAGTGTTGGTTTCGATGTTTGGCTACAAGAAGTACCACAGTTTGCCAAAGATCTGGCCCGTCACCACTAAGTGTCCAAAAGTGAAATGGGAACCTAAGTCACACAAAAAAATGACCTTAGAAACCATCCTGGAAGAAGAACCTGACACAGCAGAGAAAGACCACACCGTTGTCGTCGTCCAAATACAACCCTCTGAGGAACACACCCCCTCCTTACCGTCAGAGACATTTCATTCTTCTACCACCACCACAGAGACCAGAAGAATACTACCACCAGTGCCTGGGCCTTCCATTCCTAGCACACCAGAATGTTGTACATTGACTTGTTTATACAGAACTTTCATTCTTTTAGTGGTAGCCTTAATCTTGTACCTGACCATTTTTTCGGTCTGCATTTTTGTCCTTCATGACTTGTAAAAAAAAATGTTTTTGTTTGTTGTGTTGGTTTGTTTTTTTTAAAAAAAATAAATAAACGTGTATGAAACGTATAAAATGTCTTGAGTCTTTTGTCTTCTTCTCAAAAATCTTCCTACCTCAGTCATGGCTACATCATCTTCTGCCTCGTCTGCCTCTTCTGCTTCTGTAGTCAAAGTGATTGACGAAAAGTTAGATCGTCAAAGTTGGAACGCTTTGTATCTGTGCCATCCTTTTAACATGTTGATTGCTGGACCTAGTGGTTCAGGCAAAACCGAATTTGTCAAACGTTTGATCGAACAAAAATCTCATTTGTTCGATCGTCCACCTCAACGTATCGTGTGGTGTTACAAAGAGTGGCAACCGTCTTACACGTTATTGAAAGAAAGTCAAGGAGAAACCATTTCATTTGTAGAAGGCATCCCTCGCGAAGACGATGGGATCGTGTCTGACGTGAGTCAAACCCATTTGGTTATTTTTGATGACATGTTAGGAGAAGACGAAGAAGAAATTAAACTTTGGTTTACACGAAAAGGACACCATCGTAATGCTAGTATTGTCTACATTGCACAAAATTTATTTCAACAAAGTAAAGCCCATCGGACCATCAGTCTGAACGCTCAATACGTGGTCTTGTTTAAAAGCCCCAGAGACAAATCTCAAGTACAAGTGTTAGCCAAACAGTTAGGGGCTTCTTGGCTCAATTATGCGTACGACGATGCCACTCAAACCCCTCACTAGTATTTACTCATCGACTTAAAACCCACCACTCCTGTCTATTTGAGATTTCGTGTACTCAATTGTTTCACTCTTGGGGTCAAGAAGGTGGTCCTGTCATTTACACGTCTCCTTCAGCAAATTTTTAAAAGAAAAAAAAAACTATAAAAACAACCCACTACGTCATTTCTGTCTCACACTCTTTCGAGATGACTTCCTTTCAACCTCATCCTTCGGCTAAATTGATTCGTGCCTTGTATGGCATCAGTCGCGAAAAAAATGCACAAGTCCGTGCTCATTTGTTAGAACCGAGTCTTAAAGAAGTGTTACGATGGTTTACTTTGACGGCACGTCAATTACTGCAAGGCATCATTCACATTCCTCATCAAACTCAACGCTTTTTTCAAAAACATAAAGTGGCATTGTCACAACTAGCCGATCCTAGAATCGATTCACGGACTAAAAAACAAATCATTTTAACTCCTGGTGGAAGCGGTTCTTTAGGAGGGGTCATGATTCGTTCCCTTTTGAAATGGGATCCTAATGCCCAAGCCAAAAAACCCAAAGCACCTAAAAAGAAGAAAAGTCCAAAGAAAAAGAAAACCACCCACCAGAAAAAGAAAACACCTACCACCACCACTGCAAGGAGCAGCAAGAGAGGTACTGCGGCCAGGACGCAAACGTACACCCTCAAGACACCACGACAAACTACCGTGACGAGGTCTCCTTCTCCTTCGTCCCCATCATCTTTGTCTTCTTCACCACCCTTCACGATGATGCCTGCCAAACCGGACTTAAGACAAGTGTTTCCTAATTTGATGCAAAAATGGAAACCTATTTCGAAAGTCACCACTTCGGGACCCTCGACGACATCGGCTGATTTATCTATGGCAGCGGCCGCCAACAAAGTACCATCCCCTAAAACCAAAGTTCAAGAAAGAACCGGCGTGTTACAAAGTTTGTTGGATTTATCCAAAGAAGAATTGAGACGATTTAATCCCTTGAAAACACCTCAACGTCGAGTGATGCCTGTCGTGAAGTTGGTACGTCGTGCAGACAATCAGTGGAGACGTGTTCCAGTATAAAATAGAAGGGTACCCTGCCAGAGACTTCAGACTTACTCCTCACCTCTAAGATGGCTCCCAAACGTGCACACCACAACCACCTCCACCAAAAAGAGAAGAAAAGTAAAACCACCAAAAAAGGACGACTTCCACCTCGTCTGGCGAAACATTGGGACGTCTTGTCTGTCCTGACTAAATCCAATCCTCCCATGCGAAAACAACTCATTCAAACAGCCCACAAAGAAATCATCGATACCGTGTGTGAATGTTGTTTGAACGTTTTGAAAGGAACGGTACCTTTGTCCAAGATACAGAAACAAAAATTAGGTAAACATCGGAACGTTCTTCGTCAAATGGTGAAAAAGAAAATACCTCCTCAACAAAAGAAAAAAATGTTGGTGCAACGAGGAGGATTTCTACCTATGCTGTTAGGACCGTTGTTAAAAATAGCGGGTCCTTTGTTAGGAACGATTGCTGGACCACTTTTAGGAGGTGTCATGCGATAACAAAAAAAAGAAGATAAAAAGGACCACCCTTCTCTGAAAAGACCACACCTTTTTGGTACCTTTGGATGAAATGGAAGGACGAAAACTGACTTTAGTACCTTACAAACGATGGATGGAATTTCATCGTTGGAACGAACAACGGATACCTCATTTACCACCCAATCCTAATCTCAACGAGATGTCCCAGTTACAACAAGAATTACAAACCCTGATGGAACGAAGCGATTTGTCAGAAACAGAAAAATCGCAACGGTACGGTCAACTTTTACAACGTCTACAACTCTTTCACCAAAAAGCTGTAGACGAAACAGCTCCACCCACTCTGAGAGATTTTAAGACGATGATGAAAAGCGAACCTAAAGTCACCACCACTAAAACAGGCACCGCCACGGGGATGACAAAAGAAGATGACGAGCCTCGAGAAGTGTTTCAAACTCCGTCTGCTGGTATCTCTAGTCAAATTGCCGCGTCCTTGTTGACACCCTCGCCTACCCCTCATCGAGAAAAAATGAAAGATTGGGTTCATAAGAAGATGTCCACTCCTTCTTCAGCCGAAGAAAAAAAGAAAGACAGCAAGAAGAAACTTGACATCATTACCCCTTCTTCACTACCTACTCCTGTGGCTCGTCGAACGCGTCAAGCCGCTTCGTCCAAACCTCACGGTACTCAAAGTAGTAGCATCGAACAGTGGGTGACTTATTTATCAGTCATGGAGAAACTTTTAGCTACCATTTACTACAATCCTGGCCATGTAGCTGGTTACGGAGGAGTTCAAAAATTATATCGAGCTGCCAAAAGTAAATTGAAAAGTGTACGTTTACCCGAAGTACGACGATGGATACAAGAACAATCGACGTACACGTTACACAAACCCATTCGAAGTAAATTTTCTAGAAGTACAACTCAAGTGGAAGGCATCGATCATCAATGGCAAGCCGATTTAGCCGACGTCTCTCATTTAGCCACTTATAATCGTGGTCACAAATATTTGTTTTGTGTCATCGACGTGTTTTCCAAATTTGCTTGGGTCGTGCCTTTGACTTCTAAAAGCAGTACCGAATTGGTACGGGCCTTAAACTTAGTCTTGAAACAAAGTGGACGCCAACCTTTACGATGGCAAACTGACAAAGGCACCGAATTTCTAAACCAAGCTTTTCAAAAATAATTGAAACAAAGACAAATTCATTTTTTTACTACCGAAAATCCTGAAACCAAAGCCAGTATCGTGGAACTTTTTCAAAGAACTTTGAAAGAACGTATGTGGAAATATTTTACACATCAACGTACTCTCAAGTACATCGACGTGTTACCTCGTTTGGTCAAAGCGTACAATCAATCGTACCATGGTAGCATTGGATGTGCCCCCGAAGAGGTCAGCCCTGAAAACGAAGTGACCGTGTTTGATAAATTGTTTGGTTCACCCCAGAAAAAAAAAGAAGAAGAAAACACCCTTGTTGGAGTTAAAGACGGGAGATTGGGTTCGCATCGGAAAAACCAAACGTACTTTTGACAAAGGTTATTTACCTAACTGGACTACCGAATTGTTTCGTGTCACTACCCCCGTCCGTGGTCGTGATCCTCCCGTCTATAAATTGGAAGACATGCACGGTGAAGTACTCAAAGGAACATTTTACTTGCCTGAGTTACAACGAGTGACTAAAAAAGAAGACGCCTTGTACGACATCGAAAGCATTCTCGAACAAAGAACACGCAAAGTAGGCAAACGACGAGTAGAAGAAGTCAAAGTACGTTGGAAAGGATATCCTCCTAGTTTTGATTCTTGGATTGCTGCTTCTCAAGTCGTCGACTATAAAAAGAAAAAGAAGTAACTCAACAACATGCCATTCAACACAGCAACCACGACTTCAACGACTCCTTCACAGAGTTCTTCTCTTCAAGAATTACAAAAACATCCGCTTTGGGTGTGGTGCGGAGAACGTGTGCCTAAAAATCAAATCGTCTTTTTCTGCTAAATTTTTGTAGTGTATTGTGTCATCGCCGCAGCTATTGCTAATTTGAGTTTGCAACAAGGAGACAAACAATTGTGGACCATTTTACTTAGCAGTTGCATCGGTTATCTTTTACCCAATCCCTCTTTGAAATTTACGACGACGACGACGGACAACAGTCACCACCAGGGGAGTACGAGCAACGCCAGTCCACCTTCTTCTTCTTCCAGTCACCACCAAAATACCAGTCCTCTTTTGGAACCTTTTGAACATCATTCTTCTGTTCACTTGGGTGACTCCTCGGAAACCAGAACCACCTTAGAACTATGAATGGCCAATTTTATTTAGCGTTACCTAGTGACTGTTCCATGGATGTGTTTCCCAACAACAAATTATGTTGTTTCACGGCCAAATTACCTCAGGCCTTCCAATTGGATCACGACGCTCATTGGGAAGTGGCTTTGGTAGAAATCATTCATCCTACGCAAATCAAGAATGTGTCTGGAAATCAAACCATTTTTGACGTAGCAATCTATAACGAAAAAGTGCAAAAAGAGTTGGACGCTCATGATCCTGAAATTGGGAAAAAAATGAGTTCAAAAACTGACAATACTCCCTACTCGACCTATCGCATGAGAATTCCTGAAGGGTATTATTTTAGTGCTCAACATTTGGTGGAGACGATTGCGGCCGTCTTCGAAGCCCAATTTGGCAAAGCCTTGGAAAAAAACCAAAAATGGGTAGAGATCAAATACCATCCTGTGGCACGCCGTTTCCTCTTGCAATTTTTGAAAGGGCATGAGGGAAAGCCATTCGATGAGAAAGAAGACAAACACTTACCCGCGCACGAAAGAAAATTCATGACCATCGGTTTTTCTGCTGGGTTGTTTGATATTTTGGGTGGAAATAAAAAGTATCATGGTGAACGAACAATCCACACCAACACAGATTTCGGAGAGGCTTTTCGCACCCCTATCGAATTGAACGTGGGACTGAATTTAATGTTTGTGTACTCTGATGTGATGGAGTATAACGTGGTGGGCCACACAGCTACTCCCTTACTGAGAGTCATTCCTTTCAAAGTGGATACTGCTGCTGGTGCGTACGAAGAAGGTGGAAACACGTTTCACGTTCACCGTGAATTTGTACATCCTCATTATCTTCCAGTCAGTAAATCGAATTTTGACAGTGTCAACATTAGTATAAAAGGAGATTTGGGACAAGATGTGCCATTCATTGACAAAGGAAAAGTCACGGTGAAACTACATTTTCGAAAAAAACAAGTTCTTTAACGAGTTGTAACTGACCCAAACAAAAAAAAAATGTATCCAGTGTACCGAGGAGTGGCTCGACAACGAGGACATGGTTTAGGAGATATGTTAAAATCGGCTTTTCGAACGGTAGTTCCTATTTTGAAACCGATGGTGACTCGAGGATTTCATGCCTTAAAAGATGCTGCTTTGACACAAGGAAAAGAATTTTTGCAAAATGTCCTCATCGACAAACAAAATCCAAAAGAAGCCTTTATGAGAGCAGGCAAAAATGTGTTGATGAACACTGGCAAAGATCTTTTAGGTCTCCGAGAGAATCCTATAAATTCACTTCACGCTTCAGACCCTGGCATTACTTCTTCCTCCACTTCACAGCAAGGACAAGGTAGAAAGAGACGACGACGACATCGAAATCCTTTCAAATCCTTTCAAAGTTATTAAAAAAAGACCACACGGCAGTTCCAAAAAGAATAAGAAAAGAAAAAGAACCATCAGAGAATTAGACGTGTTTGATTATTAACTGTGAAAAAAAAATGATGCACCGAGATTCTTGCGAATGTACCAAGTCAGAACTGGATATGTTTTCTATGCCTCCTACCATGATGACGATGCAAGAATCCCAATGGGTGGAATTTCATCCTGTATCGTCTTTGACGGAATCAGCTCCTATCGAATTTGAAATCAAAGGACAAACCGAAGATTACATCGATCTGAATAACAGTTACTTGTACCTGAAACTTCAAGTACAAAAAAATGACAACACCCTTCCTGGGGAAGCTGCCCGAGTGGCACCCGTCAATAATTTCATGCATTCTTTGTTCAGCGAAGTAGATTTGTACTTGAATAACAAACTGGTCAGCAGCAGTTTGGATACTTACCCTTACCGTGCTTACTTGGAAAATCTCTTGACGTACGGAAAAGAAGCCAAGAACACTCATCTGGATGCTTCGGTGGTCTGGAAACCTGACACCTCGGAAAAGTTAAATGACACAGAGCTGTCAGTACCGGCGAAGTCTACTGAGGATGGCAATAATGGTACTAAAGATATAATTCCAGCAGTCCTACACAATGTGGGATTTAACGAAAAATTAGACGCAGTTTAGAACTGATGGATCGTTTGCATTTGGACATGTGGTTGCAAGACAAGTATTTGTTGAACGGAGTGGATGTACGCCTGAGACTGAATCGCAGTAGTGCCGCCTTCCATTTGATGGCTCATGCTAACGAGTGGAAAACCAAAACCCAAGAAGCCAAACTTTACGTGCGACGTGTGGAAGACTTACCAAAAGTAGCCAATGACATCAGTCAATCCTTGAGCAGAACCACTGCCAAGTATCCTGTGCGACGCGTGGAAGTGAAAACCTTTACTGTGGCCGCTGGACTCCGATCCATAGTCGAAGATCACATCTTCCAAGGACAGCTCCCCAAACGCTTGCTGATTGGTATGGTCAGAAATTCAGCCTTCAATGGAGCCCACGATCAGAATCCGTTCGAGTTTCAGCACTTTAACGTCTCCAAGATAGAAGTCAGTCGAGATGGCAAGACCTTGTGTACCAGACCTTTTGAACCTAACTTTAGCGACGGCCATAAAAATTACTTGCGATCTTACCTGAGCCTGTTTGAAGCCACAGGACAGTTAGGTACCAACACCAGCCACGGCATTTCGTACGAGGATTATGCAGGAGGGTATGCCTTGTGGGGATTTGATTTCACTCCTGACCAAGGCAGCGATGAAGGACATTTCCACCCTATAAAATCAGGCCCACTTCGTGTGGAACTTCAGTGTGCAGAACAACTAGGTCAAACAGTGAACGTCGTATTGTATGCAGAATTTGATAACACTCTGGAGATCAACAGTTTGAGAGAAGTGATTCTAGACTATTAGAAGAAGAAAAAAAGATGCAACACGTAGAAGAAGAACCTATGGAAATAGATGAGGGATTTTGTGAAGTTCAACAGTCACAAACTACCACAAATGATGATGATGACGAAGTCATTCATTCAGAACCTAAAACCGAGTTTACTGGATTTATTTCTCGATGGCCAGAACAAGAAAAACAGTTAGTGTCCTGTTAGGCTCAGGAATTGACTGAAAGAATTAACAGTCTGATTAAAGAAAATTGTTATGGATGTCAAAACGTTCATCCCACTCAGATACAACACGACCAATGTATGATGTTGACAGGCGAAGAACAATTGGATAACTATTTGGAAACGGCCTGGTCAAAAATCTCAGATGAACACGTGTTGAAACAGTGGTATAAAGTCTTGCAGAATTATTCTTCTCCTCCACTTACTCTTCTGGAGATCGGACGAATCGAAGGACTCATTGAACAGAGTGCAGAACCTATCCGACGTGAATATTCCTGGAATTACAAGACAGATCAATTCAAGCATAAAGTCAGGTGTGAATTGGTGACCTATTATTTCCATTGAAGACAAAAAAGAAGAAGAAAGAAAAAAATGGATACTAGAGAACTTTATTACCTATTGACTCGTAGTTCCTACACTTCTTCTTGGAATCCTGTGGTATGTGCTAAAGATGAACTACCTCATCGTAAACCGAAAAACGTTCATGCCTATATCATCAATACCGACGACAGTCATCTACCAGGAACCCATTGGGTTGAAGTGTACTTTCCCAACGCTCACTGTGTTGAAATATTTTGATTCTTATGGATTACCTCCTTTGGAAGACGACATGTATGACTTTATGAGAAGAAATGCCATCTCAACTCGATTCAATAATGTACGATTACAAGGGTCGGATTCCATGGTGTGTGGACAATATTGTGTAAATTTTCTTCATCACCGCAGTCTTGGATATTCCTTAGAACATTTACTGACTTGGTTTGATAGAAACTATGCTCGAAATGATGCTAAAGTACAACAATGGTTTTGTGAACATTATGGTTATCTCTTGTCTTTAGCTCAGAAACGTAAAGTCAATCAGAATGATGTCGATGTAGAAAGGTGGAAGTTTAGTTTACCACCCCAACGTTGTCAACCTTGTCAATATGTTCCATTTTAATATCTTGTTAATTGTTAGTTTTTTTATGTTAGAATTGTTATTGTTAATTAAAATAATGTTGATTGTTGGAAAAAAAATATGGTGTTGTGTGGTTTTTTATTCAATTTGAAATAATAATGATTATGTTCTATCTCTCTCTTTCTATCGATCTGAAGTCACCCCCCTCTATCTATTATCTCACTGTCGATCTGAACCCTATTTTTAGGTTCGCGCAATGGATGGTGTGGTGTATGTGTTGGATAAAAAATAAAAAATGGGTGTGTGGAGTGTGTTTGTATAGAGTGTGTTTGTGTTTTGCTTTTTTTAAAAAAAAATAAAAATAAAAAAAATTAAAATTAAAAAGGTGTTGTGTGTGTGTGTGTTTGTGTTTGTGTTTGATTTAAAAAAAAAATAAAAAAATAAAAATGGTTGTGTGGAGTGTGTTTGTATAGAGTATGTTTGTGTTTTTTTATAAAAAAAAATAAAAAATAAAAAATTTTAAAATGGTTGTGTGGTGTGTGTTTGTATAGAGTGTTTGTGTTTTGCTTTTTTTTATAAAAAAAAAAATAAAAAATCAAAAGAAAGGATTTGTCAAAAAAGGCAGTGGATTCGAGATGATAATGGACATTTTATTAAGTTGGAGTTTATCAATGAGAGTCCAGAAGAAAGTTATGAGAGAATTGTAGACAAGAATCTTCCTGAAGTGTCAGAACAATAAGAGAATGAAATGGTAAATATGGAAGTGTATTGAACTGTATTGGACTTATATGAAATTGTTTATTACCACGAGTAAAATAATGTATATACATTGAATAAAATATAATTATTATTATTGATGTATATCTCTGAATGGTGTTGTGTGTTTTGTTTTTTACCCACCAAACCAAAAAGAACCCTTTCCCTTGTATATTTGTGGTGTGTTTTGATATAAAAAAATTTAAAAAGTTAAAAAATGATTTGTGTGGTGTGTGTAAGTTTGAATTTGATACATAAAAAAATTTAAAAAAGTAAAAAAAATGGATAGTGTGGTGCGTGTTTTGATATAAAAAAATTTAAAAAGTTAAAAAATGATTTGTGTGGTGTGTGTAAGTTTGAATTTGATATATAATAAAAAATTTTGAAAAGTAAAAAATATGGATAGTGTGGTGCGTGTTTTGATATAAACAAAATTTAAAAAATAAATAAATGGTTGTGTGGTGTGTGTGTTTTGATAAAAAAAATTTAAAACATAAAAAAATGGATGGTGTATATGTTGGATAGTATGTTGGCGTGATTTCATCCCTTTGTCATACCCTTTCGTCTGATAACAGGTTTTTGGGGCTTTTAGGCAGCACACAAGGCATTTGGGATAGTGTGTTAGGTTTGGGTTTGAGTTTTGGGTTTATTTGAGTTTGTATATAAAAAAAATATAAAATAACAAAAAAAAAAATTAAAATGAGTTACGAAATTTTAGTACTATTTTTTGTCTCAGTCATATTTTCCATTTTTTTTCCGGATTATTTTCAGTCTCCGCTAACGTCCGGTACAATTTCGGAAGTTTAGTGTTACTTTTAGTCTCAGCCAATTTTTTCCATTTTTTTTTTTTTTTTTTCCGGATTATTTTCAGTCTCCGCTAACGTCCGGTACGATTTCGGAATTTTAGTGTTACTTTTAGTCTAGGCCATTGTAATCTAACGTTCCGGATTTTTTCTAGGCAACGCCAAAGTCCGTGACGGTTCCCGAAGTTTAATACAACTTTTAGTCACGTCCATTTTAGTGTTATTATGAGTTGGTTCCCTTGATCAAAGCTATTTATAACATAGGTATAATATATGCAAATTTACTGACACCTCCAACATGATCTGAGGTATAGGTAATGTTTTATATATAACTCTAGGCTATATCGATATAGCCACTCCTCGCACATGACCAAATTGGTCGCACGCGAGTTTAATCCAAATAAGTAAGTCGATATAGCCACTAGGCAGAAGGTTATTTTCCAATTATTGCCTACCATTCTTACCGCCATGTTAATTTCCCGTATGAGGCCATAGAGACCCACAATGTTCATTTCCCATTGAGGCCATAGAGACCCATAATGTTAATTTCCCATTGAGGCCATAGAGGCCCCCGCATGTTAATTTCTCACAGGATAGTGGAGGAGAAGGAGAAGAAGGAGCCTATCCAGCCTCATCCGATGATGGAGGAGGAAGATCACAGGATAGTGGAGGAGAAGGAGGAGAAGAAGGAAGAAAATTGGGAACCAGAAGCGGTCCATCCGCCATTTATCCTGAAGAAGCGCTGTAGGAGGAGTCTAGACTCCTGGAGGAGGAGGAGCAGTCCCGCTTGTCAGACCAGACCTGGGAGGTCTTTAGGGCCACCCATTTTTCAAGAAAGATTAATTATATTCCCATCCTTCCCCCAAGTATTCCCCCACGCCCCGTATGTAGTGACGAAGACAACGTCCTCTACCATCAAAACTGGGGTTGGGGTGTTTTGATAGTAGAGGACGTTGTCTTCGTCACTACATACGGTATGCTAAAATTCCTTTTGTACCCCAAGAGACCCCACAATGCTAAATTCCCATTATCGCCCAAGAGGCCCACAATACTAAATTCCCATTGTCGCCCAAGAGGCCCCCAATGTTAATTTCCCATTGTCGCCCAAGTGCCATTTCTGTCGCTCAACACCCACATCCAACTACTGCCGAGGCAACTGGAGTAAAGTGCCTTGTTAAGGACACACCACGATAGGCTCGTCCGATGATAGGATTCGAACCCACATCCTTTTGGTCGCGAGTCCAGCACACTAACCACTGAGCCACCGCGGCTCCATCTAAGCTTGTATCAAGATCTTGGACGAGTTAAATTATGAGCAACATCCACGCTTAATAATGAGGTCATCTTGCGTCGGATTTGCCGAGCATGTGAACACTATAGAAGCCATATTTATGATCAGGTTTTTATCAGCTTTGGTTTGTAAGCTTATATTATCAAGACCTCAGACAGGTTTGATTATAAGCAACATCCACGCATATGAGGTGATATCACAACCTTCTGGTCAAGAGTTCAACGCCTTAAATACTGAGTCACTGCAGTTCTCTTGGGTGGGAATCTCAGTGGTTTCCAAGTTATGACTCCATGGACGGGATCCCAGGTGGGTAAGGACAGACCAGTAATACTTGATGGCTGTACCGATTAATTCCCCTTATAATGCAAAGTAAGTGTGTGTATTTTAAGGGTGTGACTATGAACAGTTCAAAAGTAGTAGTAATCCACTGATACTATTCACAATCAAAACTGGCAGCAGTTTTAAATTTTGTTACAGTTAAATTGCAGATGGCAGCACCAGCAGTAATAATTGAAGGAGCATTCGCCAACGCTCTGGAATATATTGGAAGAAGTTGTCTGTTTCAATTTGTTGATTCCAATTATTCAAAAGAAGAGTGAATTAGACACGAGAATTTAATCTAAGATTTGCAGAAGAAAACTGAAGAGCTCAACGAAATAGACCAAAGAAACTAGGCTGCCTGAACGAACGATTGAGAGAACAAGGTTTTCTTATTCAGTACTGAAAAAATTTGGACGATACTTTCTCTACACATTCTTCTTTTCATCCAGATGCTACTATAGCAACACATAGACACCCACAACTTGGGGATTTTGACAAAACCTATGATGGTCACGTAAATTATGAGTATAGATTGATTGCAATTGTAATAGGTTTTATGTTGACTACAAGTTTCTTTATTTATTTTTGATATAGTTATTAGCAACAAAACAGTAAAAATGACAATGTATGGCAAATATATATGTTTACATAAAGCAAGATAAAATACCACAAGGTGTTGAACATCATAATTAAACACATAGTATCAGTATTATTAAACATGAACACACGCTGCAAATGGTAACACCTCTCTTGGTATCTAATATCGTGATTGTTCCTGGTAGTTTGTTTTCTGTATCACTTGATATAAAAGTGAAAGGGAATGCTAATACCTTGGTGGTCAGCAATTTAGGTAGAATGCTGGTTAAAGGTACATCCATTTTCTATTATTATGATTATATTTTCAATTTAAATGACATACAGAGACGCATGGTTAAAGGTACATCCATTTTTTATTATTATGATTATATTTTCAATTTAAATGACATACATAGATGTATGGTTCACACATATGCTATAATAAATAAGATTGAACAAGGTATTGATAATTATCAGTGAAACAATTGAAAGTTGAGATCAGGGGCTAGTAATGCACAAAGCACTGGTATAGAAGATATTCAGTTTGAAGTATACGTAATGAAATGTAGAATACCACCTGACTTATTGACAGATCATTGTCAACTATATCATTTTTGTAAATAAGGATTTAACATTTACAATTATATTAGCAAAAGACTCAGAAGCGATAGAAGGTGGCAAGCCTGATTACGAACTGGAAAATATTTGTCTCCAGTTCGATGCAATTACTGGAGGATCAATGGTTCAGTCCTTCGATCATGAATACAGAAATGGAATTCCTTTCTTTTACTACTACATCACAAGTGAGAGAATTTTTGATGTGGCAGCTAATACGACTTTAACGAATCTATTGTCTAGCACACACAAAAATGAGCTAATACGACTTTAACGAATCTATAGTCTAGCAAACACAAAAATTAGCTAATACGACTTTAACGAATCCAAAGTCTAGCACACAAAACTTAGCTAATACGACTTTAACGAATCTATAGTCTAGCACACACAACAATTAGATAATACGACTTTAACGAATCTATAGTCTATCACATACAAAAATGAGCTAATACGACTTAAACGAATCTATAGTCTAGCACACACAAAAATGAGCTAATACGACTTAAACGAATCTATAGTCTAGCACACACAAAAAATTAGCTAATAAGACTTTAACGAATCTATAGTCTAGCATACAAAAAAATTAGCTAATACGACTTTAACGAATCTATAGTCTAGCACACACAAAAATTAGTTAATACGACTTTAACGAATCTATAGTCTAGTACACACAAAAATTAGCTAATACGACTTTAACGAATCTATAGTCTAGCACACACAAAAATTAGCTAATACGACTTTAACGAATCTATAGTCTAGCACACACAAAAATTAGCTCAATAGGAGTTTTGATACCGTGTAAGTAATACAGAGACACTTAACCCGGAAAAGTGTTTAAATTCAGCAAGTAACAAGATCATAATTACTAATGAAGGATTATCTAACATTTTTTTTAAACTTTTTTTTATAGCAAGAAAGTATTTCTTTTGACAAAATACAAAAATACAAAGTTATCAATATCAGTGTTTTTTCTTTTTACAAACTACCAATGTATAGGGTTTGATCTGAGAAGTACACATGATAATGGATTAAATGGTAGCGGTCATAAATCAACTAATGTTCAACAAGGAATACGTGTGCCGATAAATAGAAAAGTAAACTAGACACACATACAATGTACATTTACTTTGTTTCAGATGCACAAACAAATATTTAAATGAACACAATTAAATTTACAGCGTTTTCACATTTAAATGCTGATGTTCTTAAAAGAATCTCATAACATGATTATGTGTGGGAAAACGAGGAAAAACGAAAAACTAAGCTTGTACTAGATTTTTATAGAAACCAAACATAAATACTTCTTTCACTATGTTATCGTCGTCTGTCCAACAGTTCTAGTCAACAAGACTTATAACATTGGTTATTGAAGATGATGAACAAATTGTTTATTGATCCTGGTGCTTCATTAAACAAATGGTTAGAATTACTTACGGGCGATTACCAGGGTACCAATACTCTGTTTCTATCCGACGGTTGTGCTAACTTAGAGGATGCAAATATGAATCAACTAATCTAATCCAGCTAGCATTTAGTAGTAGACATTATAAAATATCAGTTTATGTAATTGTACAAAATATAATGCAATCTTTCGCTGCCGTGGGAATACAAGGTTTCTTGTGTGCTTTACTGTAGAGACAAAAAGTCTACAGAGTGAAATATTACTTAATACAAGATGAAATGAAAAGGAAAATGTAGAAAAATTAAAGCGAAATAAACGTACGAACTTATTAACGAGTCTTGAATACTCATATGACTACAGAGTTGAAGAACATTAATAACCTTTAGGTCAATCATAAGAATTACAGTGAAAATATGGTAATAACCTTTAGGTCGATCATAAAAATTACAGTGACAATATGGTAATCACTTTTAGGTCGATCATAAGAATTACAGTGACAATATGGTAATCACTTTTAGGTCAATCATAAGAATTACAGTGAAAATATGGTAATAACCTTTAGGTCGACCATAAGAATTACAGTGACAATATGGTAATAACGTTTAGGTATATCATAAGAATTACAGTGACTATATGGTAATAACCTTTAGGTCAATCATAAAAATTACAGTGACATAAGGGTAATAAGCTTTAGGTCGATCATAAGAGTTTTTGACAGTCATAAATTAACACATAAAGGTTATTAACTTCAAGCACATAATATCTGACATTGACCTGGCCCCATCGTATTCTCATTTATTTACAGCCTTACTTTTAATGGCATAGTACTCATTATTTGATTAGGCACATCTTTTCGATATCATACGAAGTCATCCTCTTAAACAAGACCCAGTTAAGGAATACATATCATAATCAATTAATAACGAATTCTATTCCTGTTAAACTGAAAGAAGCACCGTGAGCCTATCCTTGTGCACAGTAATAATGCGCTAGATCTAGTTTATAACTTTCCATTCAAACATTTCTAAATTCCTCAAAAATATCACACAACTGTCAAGTACCCTATTTAAAGAAAGGTCATAAGGTTAAAGGTCAAAGTCATTGTGACTGAAACAAGAAAAATGGTATCTGCAAAATAATTAGAGTTGCCCACCAGCTACAGTTACCACACTTTGTGGATGGCTAGCACTTGATATAAGAAAAAATTACGATGATCTTGGGATCAAAAGGTCAAAGGGTTAAGGTCAATTTGACTGAGATAAAACAAATTGTTTCCGCACAATAATTCTAGTTCTCCACCATCTACTGTTATAAACCTTTGAAGACAGGTTGCTTCTAGGTTAAAGACAATATTGGTCAGGGAGCAATATTTTCTGCACATTAACCTAAGTTTACCATCATCTATGGTTATCAAACTTTGTGGCTGACTTGTAATCGGGAAAGAAAAGAAAGTCTATTAATTTTGGGGTCAACAGATCAACTGTCGAGGTCACTGTGACTAAAAGAATAGAACTGGTTTCCATACGATAACATTAGTTCTGCATCACAGATCTTGACCACACATTGTGGATGGCTTACACTTGGGGTAAGGAAGATGCCTATTGATTTTAGTTCTAGAGCTCACATGTTAAGGTTATTGTGACTGAAAGAAGAAAATTAGTTTCTGAGCAAAAATGTCAGATATCAGCATAAAGGGCAGTTAAACACGGGGCGAGCGTACAAATGCCGGTCACAGTACTCTTTTTGTACATTTTTTCTTCATTTTCCTTAATAATTCTTTAATTTCATTTTTAGTTGGAAGACGTTTTAAATGTCGTTCTAATTTTCTTGTTTCACATTTGGTACTGGTGCATTAACTATCATTTATTCCAGTATTATTGATTTTAATTAAATAATTATTATGAAACTTATTTTTTCTATATGCATGAAATAAACCTTTTGTTAGAGGCTTTCCACATTCACATGTAATTTCTCTTATACTACAATTTCCTCCTCTATAATATTAGCTTGATAGCGTCATATTTACACACATTTTACATCACTGGACTTTATGTGTTTTATTCTTCTGTTTAATCAATTGGTCATTTAGCGTTACACTAATAACATTTGATAGTGCGTATTTAAAGTTACCTGTATTGTTTACAGATGCATCTAACGTCGTAATTACCTTCTAAAATCATAGTACGATAAACATCACTTAAGTAGTTTTAGTTGATAGTTTCTTTTAAATAAATGAGAGTTATACAGTATCTTAGATATTGATATTATGATACTGAATGTCCACTTGATTTAAGCAAATGTCAGTCGGTTGTGAAAACAAATTAAACGTAACAAAAGAAAAATACAATACATTGAAATGAAAGAATGATTAACCGAACAATCTTCACACAAATTACGCAAAAGATTGTCCATATAAAAGGGTTTATGCAAATTACATTGATTCACAGTGACATTCATATATAATCGATTTTCAAGCATACGAGAAGTAAAACAACGGATATAAATACATTTGTATGTGAAAGCTTATTTCATGGGCTGAAAAGATTGAAGTTGAAAGCGGTGTTGATCTACATGAAGCATTTAAAAGTACCTTCAATGAGCGCAAACCAACAAATGTACACTCTGATGAAGCCAAATAATTTTACAACCGAAAAGTTAAGAAAACATTTAACATTTTTCTAGGGACTTTGGTTAAGAGCCATCTATAATAGAATGGTTTAATAGAAATAGGAAAACTAAAATGTGGAAGTAGTTCACTCAAATGAAACCAGAAAATGGGTAGATCATTGCCTAAGCTGATTGAGGAGGGGGGGGGGGCACATTTTCTATAACATATCTTTATCTATACTAAACGACTGTACTTTGCGTTCTGTAATTAGAATGGATTTATTTTAAAAGCCCTTTTTAAACATGACTTCTTAGTGAGCATTTTTTGCACACATAGGGATTGTGTCACAAGCTTTTGTGCTCTAGCAACACCATGTAAGTTTGTCATATACTTTTCATTTTGTTTGTATTTTTCTTGGCATGCCTTATGTTGTGTGCACACATTTTGTAACCATTTCCTACAGATTTTTTTGATCATGCAGTATATATTTTGATCTGCTTTTTGTATAGTAGTCCTGTTCAGAACAATTAATAAAGAAATATAAAAGCCTCTAACGGAAAACTCCTACACTGTCAGAGGATCTTATCAACATTATTATTACATATTTACATATACTATAAAGCCATGGACTCAATCAGGATTCCATTTCAAGCTTATGAACTTAGTTATTATAATGTTTTTTTTCTTCATTTTAGATCCATAATAATATCATAAAAACATTCAATCTGTCGAATTTCGAATATTATTAAACATGTATTTATCTTGCCAAAAACGACTGGTTATGTACTGTATACAAGTTCTCGAACTGCACACGTGTTTTCGTCCTGTGATAACTTTAGTAATCCACTGAAAACTAATAAAGGAAACAAACTCACGTCACTAAAGGCAACATTTTCACATAATACATCACTTTTATGAATTAGATTATTATAAAGTATACCGAAATCAAAAGGATTTATATATCCAAATATTGGTACAATTCAATTCAATTCATTGATTACACAAAACATATAAAACAGACTGAGTACAATGTAACAAAAGAAGACTAAAGATACGAATGAAATGATAGTGATAATTGGTGTTTCTTGACTGTAACAAGTTTGGGAGATTTGCTAGTAATAAGATTAGTTTTCTATTCTACTCAAGAATCAACTTATTTAGAACAATATTGTCTTGCTACATCGGTTGATTCTTGAGTAGAGTAAAATCTTTGCATAAGAAAGTTTGTCTCGTCGAAGCTGGTTTGGATTTGGTTAAGACTGTTAACAAACTGAGACGGCGAATCTTCAACATATTTTACACAACATTTGTTCCTTTTTGAAGGTTTACTTTGTGGCTTTAACATATGCATGGTTTGATCAGTAAAAGTGGGATATAGGGAAATGGTCAGACAAATAGCTGTAAAGGAATACCTTAAATTAATTTACAAGACGTAACCGGTCACTTAGCGCATAGTCGACGGTGCTGCATCCATTATATTTATAGCCAGTGATGCTACCATGTACGTCACAAAGAGTCCTTACGTTTACAATTGAAATACCATTAATAATACAGATTTGTGCCGATAGAATATAGTAATATTAGGTCTGAATTATTTCTCTCTTGATAAAAAGAGTCATCTTTGTTAAATAATGATAGACGCGAGGGGACTGAGTCATCATTTTTTTTAATCATGTTAGGTAGTTGAACAGTACTACCGTTAAAATCACCACTAACAATTATGTAAACTAGAGAGGAATATTTTGTAAGATCTTGTTTCTTCTCTTTCGAAAGGGTCATAATTTCCTTTTGCCCAAAATGGAGAATTCTCTGGAATAATATATATTACCCCAATTGCAATGCCTTGCTCTTTATTACATTTTGTTTTACAACAATATACCCAGAAAATGTCGCCTTCGAAGGCATGGAGTATTTAGATTTATCTATCATACCGTGATATATATATATATATATATATATATATATATATATATATATATATATATATATATATATATATATATATATATATATATATATATAAGCTAATACCACCTTTATTCAGCCTTCCTCCTCTGCCAAAAGATCATCTTCAAACTTACTAACACAATCGTCATTTCTTACCCTGGTTTCAGTAAATCCGAATAAATCATATTTTTAAATAATTTTGTGCACGGCTTGATCCTGTCCTGAAGTGCTCAGTTTGTTTGGAAGACTTTCGTTATAACAGAATAAATACTTCTTAATGTCTCACTGTTTCAAGGATATCGGGTACATTGATATACGTTTGGGATTCATTTGCATCAATAAAGAATATGTATGGACATGCATGTGTCAGAGACACAATTCGCCAAAATATAATGCCACATTTTGTTTTCTTTTTTTTCCAAAAAGTATTAGACTAAACTATTGCATTTATTACGTCAGACATATGCTTAGACATTGGTACTGTGTCTACTTCCTGAGACTTTCATAGAGATTTACGGCTATTGCATCTATGGATTATTATATTTTAAACACACACACACACACACACACACACACACACACACACACACACACACGTTTGGGATTTAGTGTAGTAATCCTTCTAAGTAGGTAGTCACATTCTCCGTTCAGGGTATACACGAGAGCAAATTGCTTAAGTGAAGTACCCAGCCAAAATTACTGTCAATGGCACTGTTGTTGAGGATGCTTTTCCTAACTGGAATCACTATATAGATAAGTGGTATATGCAGGAATTGGTGAAGAATACGAGTGTTTCTCCCGAAGTAAGCCCCAGCATAGCTTTGATACATCCAGCTATCTAACTGGAACCGGTCCTAACAATATATATATATATATATATATATATATATATATATATATATATATATATATATATATATATTGTTACGACTGTATGGCCTAAAAAATATGTAACAGAAGGTGAAACCAACAAAATCAAGTAAAATCAACAAACAAGTTATTTCAATAGCCTTGAATGTCCTGATGTACCATAAGTCTTTAATGTCCTGATGTACCACCATATGTAATCCGGGATGTTTTGAATGAATTCACATAAATCCAAACACAAAAAGTTCTAAAATCTATGAGCACTTTAGTATTTCCAATGAATATATTAAATAAATAACTCATCTCTCTGAATTATGTGGTTTTCACAACTGTAACATCTCATTTCAACAACACAAGTAAAATAGATTCTTTACAGACCGATCTTTTAGAACCGAAATTCTAGAGTAGGAATGAATTTGTTTACCAAAATCTGAATATAAATGCACATGCCTACATCACCTATGTCACATCACAATATGAGAAATTCTAATGGGAAAAATACTGGCCTACCTGACAATTCTTACAACAGAATATGAGTAATTTTTATGGAAAATTACTTTGTGTACCTGACTTTTGTTACAACAAGACGTGGAAAAAACAGTCCAGCTGCTAACAAAACCGGCCTTGAACTCAAATGCTATGTAAACATGTTGTTTACAAAATGACAATAATCTGACTAAAGGGCAACTTACAATCATGGAAAAATATTATAAATTCTGGTACAGGCTACTGTTACAACTCTAGGTCTTAAAATAATGCAACAGAAAGAAAGTGAAACCAAACAACGTAAGTAAAATCAAGGAGCAATTTATTTCTAGACAATTAAAGTGAAAATTCAAAAGACATTTACAGTAACGTGAATTAAAATCCAAATAATCCAATAATCTTAAGTGTCTTAATCACAAGTCCTAAATATAGAATGTTCTGAATGAATTCCAGTAGCCTTGAATGTCCTGATGTGTCAGTAGTCTTAAATGGTCTAATATGCCAGAATGACGTAATCCAGAATATCTTGGAATAAATTCACATAAATCCCAAAGCTAAGTAGTAATCCAATATGAGAATGAGCACTTTTAGTAATTCCAATAAATATTTAAATAAATAATTCCTCTCACTAACTTTGCTCTGATTTTCACAATTGTAACATCCGATTACTAAAATAAACTCCTTAACAGACTGATCTTAATAATATAAAGTTTAGTATAGGAATGAAATCTTGTTTACCAAACCTTAATAAATATAAGGATAAGTCACCTGACGGAATATTATAGAATATGAGTAACTTTAATGGAAATTTCCTCTGCGTACCTGACTTTTCTCACATCAAGATATGAAAAATTCCAATCTAATTGTTAAATGTTATGTAAACACGACTGACCTGAACTCAAACCCAGTAAATATTTTGTTTTCAAAATGTTTAATGTACATCTTACCTCATGGACACATATAATAAATTATATATACAGAACACTACTGAAATAAGGGGTTACAGGACAACAGTTAATATTATACTTTCTATATGTGAAAATGTTAAAAGAAGAGTTAGATACAATAACACTTTTCTGAAGAATGTATGTGTGTAACTGGAATACGCCAAGGTGAATGTATACTACCATTTTTATTTGCTATAGTATTCATGATTTAGAAAAGGAATTTTCACAAAATGAAGTTGCAGTGATAGATTTTATTACATCGACAAATACAAAGTCACAATCGTTACATTACCGGACTTTTCTAATATGTGACATTTGCAACATATGTGGTCCACTCCGCCAGAGACGAATCACCAAAATCCATAAAATTTATGTGTATTCGTACTTCTAAATACGAGGTTATTCCTTGACCTGACGGAAATAGCCTGACGATGTTCCAATAGAGGCCGATCAGGCATTGATACCAATAGTGTGGAACACAGACCGGTCGGATATTGATAAAAAAAGTATATGTGGGATAAATATTTACAAAGTCAATATTTTTCTCGATTGCGCGATGAGCGTACTACAGACAAAACTGAAGATATTAATAAACCCGTCATAGAAAATGTTAATTCATAAATGACCAATTTACAAAGGGTGATGTGAATGATTTTAACAAAGGTTTGTGCGGCGTTATTGATGCATTGTTCGCCAAAATATTCCCTAAACAGAGAAGTGTGTCTGAAGGTATTAAGGTCATATAAACGTCTTCGTATTGTGATTAATGTGACGGCAAACGGAGACGATTTCTCTACTGTTTAAATCGTTTAAGAGATCAATATACACAAGTCAGTGGACGCTAGAAGTAAGTAGTAATATGGGGCAATATGGGGGCAAAAACGAATTAGCATTAAGCCGTAGATTTACATTATGAGACTCTATAGGGATGAACTCGAATTTAGCATTGTGGGTCTCCATAGAGACAAACGAGAATTTAACATTAAGTGCCTCTATAAGGACAAACGAGAAATTTAATTTTAAGATGTTCATAGGTTTAACGTTGTGGGCCAAATAGGGACAAACGGAAATTTAACATTGTGGGACGTTATAGGGGCGAACGGGAAATGTAATGTTAAATAGTTGACTACTATCCAACACCTATTTTTGATATACTATCCAACACCTATTATTATATGCTATCCAACACCCACTGGAAGTGTACTTTCGAATGACACTAAATCTCTGACGACAGGTGTGATCAGTTGTAACTCATCCATCTTCACAGATTGAAACTGAATGAATCTATTATCTTGGGTAGAGGGAGTCTCTATATATATGGAGATAGTGTGTGCTCTAGTCAAATTAAATTTTGAATCAACATGAAACGATCACACCTTTCCGAAGAGAAAGCAGAAGCCAAGCGAAGGCGATGTTCTGTATCACCTCATACACTAAGTGAAGAAGTGTGGGCAGAAGTTTCTCGCTAGCTATTGTAAAGAAGACACGAATGATCCTGATCCGATACGATCTACCTCTACTTTCATTAGACAGAGTGAGTCAAGATCATCCAAGAAAGAAAGTCATTAGGTAGCTCCTGAAGATAATTTTCAAGTTCGAGCTACCCACAAAGTGACTTCTAGAAAATTCAAAACAACCGTTTTTTTCACGTACACCATCAAATTTTAAGACTTCAAGTCTTATGTCCCGGCAGAGAAAGCAGCTATCTTTATTACAGGCTTATTTAAGTAAATGTTAGAGGAATTGAAACGACAGTGCCAAGCTATCCATCACTCACGACAGTTTAAAATCTCCTGTGTGGATCAAATTTAGTATACCTGCCGAATTAACATCTTCCAAAATCTTCGAGAACATTCAACATGTCCAACATAGCAATGATGACCTTGACATGACCGATGGAAAAGCCACTCACCATATGACATACATTTCACCTCCACGGGGCAGTGGACAACGCAAAAAAAGTTCATCAGTGGATCAATTTACCAGTACCCAAGAAAGTATCGTTCAGATTAATAACCATCAAGATCAAATGTGTTTAGCCTGTGTCACTGTGGTGGCTCTAAATTATGCAGAGAAAAACAATACAGCAGAATCGAAACGATCATGGGAGAGCATTACAAAATCGGACAAATCCAAACAACCAAGAGAAGCAGAACTCCTTTTGGAACACGCAAGCATTTCTGAAGAGACCGTGTGTGGAGTTCCTGAAATGCAAAAACTTCAAGACGTGCTGGCCACACGTTATACGTTAAAGTGTACCCTCAAGTCGTTCGTGGAGATCTCGTGTTTTGAGGACCTAATTTCCCAGACAGAAAATACATTCACGTGTATCATCACCAAGATCATTTCGATGCTATTAAAAGATTCACAGGATTATTCGGATGCAGTTACTATTATGATAAACGTAGCCTCCAAACCATGTATTCCTGAAGGAAAATAAAGGATTCAATTCGCCACTTGCAAGTGAACATATGTCAGTTCAACATGTTAGGAGCAACATTACATGAAACAATTCCAACAACCGAAAAGTGCTTGCGAATTATTGACAGTGTTTCACTTGTGGACATCTTGTTCTTACGCATAACAAAAAGTTACACGTTTGTCCAGGAAAGAATAAATGCCATTTGTGTGACCCAGTAGTTGAGTTAGAGCATTAGTGTTACGTTAAAAGATATGAATACGAACCCGATGAAGTACTGAATGACGATCAGAACAAGAAGAATAAGAAATGTACGGATTTTTATCTTTTTTTACTTTGAATGTTGTCAAGACCCTGGAATTCACAATCTTAATTATTGTGTGACTCATCGCGCCTATCTTAGACGATGTTACGAAATTCTGGATCTAATTCCAAACGTCGATCGTAGTCGTATTCCTAGATTTCTATCACTAGGTATCCTTGACTTCTAAACTCTAGCGTTGTTGGTAAGTTTGGTGGCACAATTCTTCCATGGTGGACTCTGTGAAAGAATTGTTCAGGTCTCTTTGAGGAAAACAAGTAGGGCATTCCTGAAATAAACATCCCTGAGGTTCGTTTACAATGTGTGGATTTTCTAAATCCCATCCATCCACAGAAAAGGAACAATTTTCTTTTCTCCGCCACCGTTTCTAGCATGTTTTATCCACTTATCTTGTGTTTCATACAAGTAACGCAACAAGATCAAAGTTTTTACCGAATGTCAACTACTGACAGATGATAGAACTGAGGTGGTATAATGGTTAATTTATTCGCGGGAATGAACTTCTTTCGGTAGACTAATCCAAACGCTTTGACAAAAACGGCCTTCAAGTGATTAATACCTCCGTGATATAGAAATAACTGACGACATTTTCCACAACAACGTCGTGGATATCAAACCTTTAATCCACACGACAGTTTGTTTGCAGGACGGACTAATCCTAAAGGCTTGCTGTACGAAGCCGACAAAACTCAAGGAGAACAAATCAGATACATTGATGTGTATGCGTTATATCCTTCGGTGTGTAAATATGCTCGATTTATCACTGGTCATCCTGAAATCTTGACAGAACACATCGACGTGAAACACATCTCCCAGTACCAAGGTTTGATCAAATATAACATTTTGGCACCGACGAACTTGTACGATTCTGTCTTACTTCATCATTGTCACAGAAAACTGTTGTTTTCTTTATGTCGTACGTGTTGAAAGGAGTAATCAAGACTAACCTTGTTGCCACAATGACCAAGAACGAGCTTTGACAGGAATGTCGGTGATTGTCAAATTGCTTCACGGTCTAGATGGCTGATACAGATTGTTAAAAGTATGCTAAATTTGGCACTTTCCTGCGTCAGAACAATACCAACAGAACAACGACTCAGGTCTAGAATTTTTTTTCAGGCTACGTTAAAGATTTGTATAAAAAACATCAATTGAAGCAAGAAGCGAGCGGCCATCCTTTTTGGTGTCACACTTGGGAATACAAAGTTGAATTAAAAATATGGTACCGATCCTTAGAAGTCATCAACTTGGAACACGTCGAACAAAGCGAAGGAATACGGTCGTTTGCAAAAGTCATGATGAATTGTTTGTGCTTAAAAGTAGTCCAACGTCCGATATTACCAAAGACCGAATACCTGGTATATCCAAATCGATACTTTCAACTCATCGACGATAAAGGAAAACTCATTAAACACGTAGAAATCGTACATGATTTGATCTTAGTGAATTATGAATAATTCGCAGAGTTTGCACCACCCAACTAGCTTTTCAATGTCGTCATTGCTGCTTAAGTGATAGTCAATTCCCGTTTAAACTTGTATTTCATCACTTCGACACCGATAGTTGCATGTACATCGATCGCCCTTGTAGCTATCACCCACACATCGAAGACGAACGTTTAGGAGTTCAGAACGACGAACATCCCGAAGAGACTATTTTGAGTTTTACATGTGGTGGACCTAACAATTACAGCTACCAGTGCCGAGGCAAGAAAGGACAACTTCATACCAAGTGCAAAATTAAAGGACTCACCCTCAAATATAGTTCCAGTCAAATTGTCAACTTTGACGTATTAAAAGAAGCTTTAAAGTCATGTCATGATGAAGATTTTCATGTAAAAACGATGGATCCTCACAAAATTGTACCGTTATCAGATCATCAAATTATCAGCAGACCCTTGGAAAAGTGTACCAGACCGTCTACCAGAAACGATTGCAACTTCTCAATTATAACACGTTACTTTAAGGACGCAGCGATTTCCAGTATGAAAAAGCTCCAACAAAATGAAGATAGATCATTTTGAGCACAGACACTCACTGAGAATCACGAATTCGACAGAGAAACAGTGTGAGGAACGCAATGCTGTTTCCAAGCTCTATGAAACGAGTACGATGCTGTGCCATGCGACAAGACTGATTCTGTACCCTGCGACATCAGCGATGCAGAACGACCTTGCCGCTCTACTATCGAACGCGATACCGTTCGTGCACCTATCTATGGATCTCATCCATGCACTCACAAACTAGCCTGGATATCACAAGCTCATCGAGAGTTACAACTCAAAGAGTAATACCTGTTTCCCGTGGCTTTGCCTGGCTATTGTAATTTTGAAAGTCGATTCCAGGCGTTCAAAGGGAAATAGCCTATATATCTGAAAGGACCAAGTCTTACATCTTTAGCCAAGACAGGATTTGTCTCCTTGGGACAAGGAGACCAAGTTCAGTGTTTCAGTTGTGGTGTGAAACTTCACGAATGGAAGTATAAGGATACAGCTTTCCTTGAACATTCCAGAGGGTCTCTGTTGTTTTCGTTACCTTCCTTTGCTCGGTCCAGAATATGAGTCTCGTGTTGGATACGTTAGAAGAGAGGATTCGTAGTTTACCTTTGGAGCCAAGAGAACGCATTTGCAGAGAGTTTGTCAAGATTCAAGTGAAACGCAAACGACAAATCATTTCTCGATTTTTAAACTGTTGCTATCTGAATAGTATAAGAAGACTGATTCTTCGGAAAGACTATGACATACACAAACCTTTATGTGGATATAAGGTTCTCGATGCCACGACTCTCCCATCAGTTTAGCACCGAATTATGTTTGTAAATTAACAGTTTAGGAGATCACATTCAGAATCTACTACTGGAACTGCGAGAATGAACTTACAGAGAGCTTGTCAAGATTCAAGTGAAACGCAAATAACAACTGCATCCAATGAACCATAAAATGAATAACCATTGGTATCCAAATGCTAAGACTGATCGAAGAAGACTGTGGCATAGCCATAAAGAGAGATCTTGTGCCAACACACGATAGGATTCTTCTGCGAAGACGTTTTAAAGCTTGCCAAGCCACGATTTCTGTCATCAGTGTTGCACCAAATTCCGTGGAAGGAAGTCAATCACAGTGATCAAGACTTAGTGGATTACCAGATACTTTTAAAAGAACTGATTCTACAGGACGAGCCTATTCCATTGAATATCTGACGACGTGTCTTGTGTGTGTTAGTAACTATATTTCTTGGATTTCGTTTACCAGCAGATTCTTTGTGGCAAATGTATGAATAGTACATGCAAAGACATGACTACCAAAATTGTATCTGTGCACGGAACACTCATTGTGTTAAAAGTGTTGATAATAGTGATTAATACGAGTTGTGTACTCCCATGTTAAGAAGACATTAGTCGTACTTTATCATCTCTTCATACTTACCAAGAAGTGTGTATAGCAAGTTGGATGCTGGTTACACCAACAGATTTACGACTGGAAGGATGTACGTGAATGGAGAAATCTTTGATTTAATTCTTGGACACAAGAGGTGGCTGATTATGCCAAAGACATCGTGTGTGACTGATGCAGGAAAGAAAACATGAACTTTGTTGTAAGAAAAAATTAAAATGCATAAAATGTATTAAGTCATTTATGGAGTATCAGAATTCTAAACACAGCTTGAAAGTTGTGGCTGCATCATCCGTTCTCAAAGTGATTGACAAAGAATTAGATCGTCAGAGCTGGCACGCTCTGTATCTTTGCCATCCCTTTAACATGTTAATTCCTGGACCTAGTGGTACAGGCAAAACCGAATTTGTAAAACGTGTTATCGAACACAAAGCACTTTTGTTTGATCGTCTTCCACAATGTATCGTGTTGTGTTACAAAGAATGGCAATCCTCTTACACGTTACTGTGTGGAAAGTCAAGGAGATTCGTTTTCATTTGTAGAAGGAATTCCTCGCAAAGACGATGGGGTCGTGTCTGATTTTAGTCAAACACATCTTGTCATCTTCGATGACACGTTGGGAGAAGACTGACTAAGAAAGAAGACGTGTACGATATCGAAAGCTTTCTCGATCGAAAAACACTTGAAGTGAGAAAACATCGACTTCAAAAAATCAAAGTTCTTCTGAGACGATATCCATCCAGTTTCAATTCTTTGATTGCAGCTTCACAACTCATCGACTATAAAAAGCAACAGAAGTCACCAACATTCCGTTAAACACTACCACATCTCCTCATCAGAATTCATATTTGCAAGAACTACAAAAAACACCCACTTTGGGTATGGTGTGGAGAACGTGTACCTAAAAGTCAAATCTTCTTTTTCTGCTAAATCTTTGTGGTGTATTGTGTCATTGTAGCAGCGCTTGGAAATTTGAGTTTGCAACAAGGAGATAAACAATTGTGGACTATTTTATTCAGCAGTTGCTACTGGATATCTTCTTCCTAATCATTCTTTGAAATATATCGACATAATATAATAACAATAACGGTAGCTTCGCCAACGCCAGTCACAAAAACTCTTTCAATCACAACAGCAATCTTCAGAAATCCTCCTCCTTTGAAAATCATTCTTCTTTGACGTCCAATGACTCCTCGGAAAGAAGAACCATCAAAGTATGAATAATAAATTTTTGATCAGTTCTATGTATATGTTTCCCAATAACAAATTGTTTTGTTTCACAGTCAAATTACCTCAGTCCATACAATTGGATCACAAAGGTGACTGGAGAATGACTTTGGTAGAAATGATTCATCCCACTCAAGTCTATAATGTGGTTAGAGATCAAACCACTTTTGTCGTGGAAATACTCAAAGAACAATGTTCAAGAACACTTGGATAAAATGATCCTGTCTATTACGAATCAGCAATCCCCCGTTTGAATATCTATTCCATGAGAATTCCTATTTGGATATTAATTTAATACTCAACATCTCGTCGAAACGATGTCAGCTATTTTTTTGTGTGTTTTGTCAAAGCACTCGAGAAAACCAACAGACGTGTATTGATCAGGTACCATTCAATTTCTCATCGCCCCAAAATGATTTTTTCCGACGCCAAAACGTTGTCCATCACTTTTTTCCCCAGTTTGTTTTGCTATTCTGGGTGGAAACACGAACATAGTTCCTTTCCAAATACATCAACAACAACGACCGATTCTACAAGTATTTTTGCTACCCTCTGGAATTGAACGAAAGACTGAATTTGATGTTTATATATTCGGAAAACGTCGTATACTACGTCGCAGGAAACACAGCTGCTCTGTTGCTGAGAGTCATTCCCTTCAAAATCAGTTCTGCCATAGCTGCTTACGATGAAGGAGGAAACACGTATCACGTTCACCGAGAATTTGTACATCCTTATTATCCTCCAGTAAGTTAATCGTATTTTGACAGTGTGAATATTATTATAATATGCATAATATAGTCTATTACCTATATGAAAAGTTAGCGTAAAACTACATTTTCGAAAACGATTCTCGACTGAATTGTAACAGCTGTACCCTGTGTACCGAGGAGTCAATCGGCAACGAGGAAATAGTTTAGGAGATATGTTAAAATCTGCTTTTCGTACGGTAGCAACTATTGTAAAACCTGTGGTCACCTGAAGATTGCATGCTTTAACAACTTCAGATTTGGAGGCAAGGGAAACAATTTCTCTAAAACGTTCTCATGGACCAACTAAGTCCTAAACAAGCCATCATGAAAGCAGGACAAAATGTGTTGATTCAAATAGGACAAGAACTCCTTGGTCGCCTAGAAACACCCATAAATTCGCTTCACACCCCTGTCGAAGGCATTCATTCTTCCTTTATGTCACAGCAAGGAAAGGTAGGAGACACCAAAAACCCTTCAGACCTCAGGGACACGTTAGGGAAAAGAATTATAAAAGAAGAACGGTTGTCAGAGAGTTAGATATTTTTATTACTAAAAAAAGAAAAATGATGCACCGAGATTCTTGCGCATGTTCCAAGTCAGAACTTGATCTGTTTGCCATGCCACCAACGATGATGATGATGCAAGAATCTCAATGCGTTGAATTTCAACCTTTGTGGTCTTTCACCACTTCAGCTTCTATATCGAGTTTGAAATCAAAGGACGAACCGAAGGTTACATCGATCTGAATAACAGTTATTTATACCTGAACGTCAAAGTTCTCAAAACGGACAACACCAATCCAGATGCTGATGACAGAGTAGCTCCAGTCAACAATTTCTTGCACTGGTTGTTTAGCGAAGTGGATTTGTACTTAATCAACAAACTAGTCAGCAGCAGCATGGACACTTACGCTTACCGAGCTTACCTGGAAAATATCTTGACGTACGGAAAAGAAGCTAAAAACATATATGTGGATGCCTCTTTGGTGTGGAAATTTGACACTGTGAATACCTTCAATAACACAATTCAATTTTTACTGTGGATGATGATGCTCACAATGTTGGATTTAACGACCGCCGAAAGAAAATCAAACAAGGACCTAGTTTAGAAATGATGGATCGTTTACACTTGGATATGTGGTTGCGAGAGAAGTATTTGTTTAATGGTGTGAATGTACGTCTGAGATTGAATCGAAGCAGTAATGTGCTCGATTTGATGGCTAATGCTAACGAGTACAAAACAAGCAACGAAGAAACCAGACTCTACATACGACGTGTGGAAGTCGTACCTAACGTGGGAAATTACATCAGTCAAACTCTGAGCAGAACGACAGGCAAGTGTCCTCTACGACGAGTGGAAGTTAAAATCTTCACCATTGCCTCTGGACGGTAAAATCGAAGATCGTTTTACAAGGTCAACTACCAAAACGTTTGCTCACTGGCATCGTCAGCAATGCAGCCCTCAATGGAGCTATCGATCAAAATGCTTTTGAGTTCCAACATTTCAACGTGTCCAAGATAGAAGTTACCCGAGATGACCAGATATTGTGTACCAGATCCTTTGAGCCTAACTTTGCCCAGAAAAATTACTTTAGATTTTACTTGACATTTTTTGAAGCCACTGGACAATTAGGAACCAATAGTACCCACAGCATTTCGTACCATGATTATGCAGGAGGATATGCTTTATGAGAATTTGATTTCAATCCAGACCAAGGCAGCGACGAAGGACATTTCCACCCCATAAAATCAGGCCAACTCCGTGTGGAACTTCAGTTTGCACTGGTTCTGGTGAACACAGTGAACATCATCTTGTATGTAGAATTCAATAAACAGTTTGAGAGAAGTGATCCTAGACTATTAAAAACATGGAACAAGAATCCATGGAGGTAGGTGAGAATAATGTTTTCTATCTAGAACAGCAGTCACAGACCAAAAGTGAAAAAGAAAAAAATACAGTCACGATGTCACGAAGGCCAGAAAAAAACAACGTTTATTCTCCTGCTGTGCTTGCAAGTTAGCTGAAAGAATCACACTTCTGAGCAAAGAACGTTGTTATGGTTGTCAGATAGATCATACTAGTCAAGAACAACACAATAAATGTTCATCCTAGTCAAGAACAACACAACTGTTTGATGACGAGTCAAGAATAAAATTTGGAAGAGCATACAGAAGAAGCACGGATACTCATTTCAGAAGAGATCTTTTAAAAGAGTGGTAAAAAGACATAAATGACCATTCCCTACCTTCATTGACTTCTTTGAAGACGAAACGCACCTAAGCTCTCTTGCATCGAATTACTTAAGAGATCTTTCCAAGGAAACATTCAAGTGTGAACTTACCATTACCTGTGAAGGATGAATACCTGGGAACTTCATAACCTTCTGATTCACAATTCGTACACCGCTTCTTGGAATCAAGTGGTATGTGCTAAAGCTGAACTTCCTCATCGAGGACCTAAAGACGTTCGAGCTTATGTCATCTATACAGACGACAGTCATCGCGCAGGAACCGACTGGGTATATGTTTACTTTCCCAACGACCACAGTTTGGAATATTTTTTATTCTTATGGATTGTCTCCTTTGGAAGACGATATCATCGACTTTATGAGAAGAAATGTGTGTATCCACTCAATTTAATAATGTGAGATTACACGGATCAGATTCGATAGTGTGTGGACAGTATTGTGTATATTTTCATCATCAACACAGCCTTGGATTTCCATTAGAACATGTACTAAAGTGATTTCTCTAGAAACGATGACAAAATAGAAAAGTGATTTTGTGAACATTATTGCTATCCATTTTCTTTAGCACAGAAACGTAGTGTGTGTCGATGACACAATGACACTGTACTAGATCAGTGGAAGTCTAGTACGATCATTTTTAACATTTCTCAGTTATACATGAAGAGGATTGGACTAGTCATAATTCTTCCTCTTCATTGGTGTGTTGGTTCGAGTTAGCGGGGCTTATTAAAAATGTTGATTTTTTTACATGGTATTTGCTTTTTTGTTGTTTTGTTATGTATTGTTTGGTTGCTTTTTGCTTTGTCCTCTTTTTATAAAAACAAAACAATTCTTCTCTACATGCTCTTCTACGTTCTCTTTGAGATCTTTAAATTGGTTTCTTCCAAGATGATGTTGTCTTTCACATCCTCGTCTACACTTTTGGGGGATTTTGCCTACTCTTTTCATTGGTTAGTAAATGTTGTGTTTTTATATTTTTTATACATATCTTTCACAAATTGTACAGATTTCTTGATAAAATTAAAAAATTAAAAACAAATGTAATTTTTATATTTGTCCCTACATTTTTTCGTCTTAATTAAATTCGGTATATTTAATCTAAACATTAATTTATACATTTTTTCTGGATTTTTTAAACGTCTCTACTAAAGTCCGTGCCAGTTTCGGAATTTTATTACTACTTTTAGTCTAAGCCATTTTTGTTTTATTATGCTTTGGTTCCCTTGATTATAGCTATTTATAACATGAGTACAATATATGAAAATTTGCCGACATCGCCAACATAATCTGAGGTATAGGTAATGATTTATATATAAATCTCGGTTATATGAATATAACCACTAGGCAGCAGTCTGTCCAAGGAACTTCGTGGGGTGTTGGATAGTAGATGGCTGAGTATTGGTCACTACACACAGCGTGTTGATGGTATACTGTGAGATATTGGTCATTACATACGGCGTGTTGGATAGCATCCGTGGAGTATTGGTCACTGCACACGGCGGGTTGGATAGTAAATGTGGGTGTTCGATAGTATGTGTGGGGTATTGGTCACTATATACGGTGTTTGTTGATGGTGTAGTGTGGGATATAGGATAGTAGATGGCTAAGTGTTGGATAGTAGATACCTAAGTGTTGGATAGTAGAAAACTAAATGTTGGTTAGTAGCTAAGTGTTATCTACTATTAGTTATCTACTTTGCCCCACATGTTAAATTCCTGTACCGGGCCATAATGTCCCAAATTGTTAAATTCCCGTTCGTCCCTACAGAGACCCACAATCTTAAATTACCGTTTGTCCCTACAGAGGCCCATAACGTAAACTTACGACGTAATGTTAATTCCCGTTTGTCCCCATATCTCCCATATTACTACTAAGGTAGATATGAATATGATAAGCCAAGCTTCATAAGTTCAGGTGTTTTTTCAAACCCGATCACTTCCGTTTAGGAATTATGGGATTGTGGACTACATGCGAGATCTATTTACCTCGGAAATTAAAGAGCTTGACAAAATATCAAAACTACGCACCTCCGAAACTGAAGATTTGGTTAACGGAAGTGCTCCAATGAACATAGGCTATTTGAGATTTTACACAAACACGTGTTAACCCTCTCGTATAAATAATTTTACATAGTTCAAGTTACAATCAATACATATATTAGATTGACCTTAACAAGTCATCGCAACAAAACATGTAAAGGAGCCAAGTGTTTGGAACTATTTAGTTAGACTCTTAACATACGTATGTGTCCGCCCAGCTGGACGACGTAAGGATAATATCCAAAATTGGACAGTAAATTGCCAGATAACAGAGGCTCTTACTTATCGGCGATGGTGATAAGCAACAATATGACCGATTAATTAACGCAAAGCTAAGAAACGCTTAAACGTATTAGGGATTATTGAACGTTCTACATAAGTCTCCCAGCTTAAAGGTTAAACCAGATGAATTTGCTACATATTTCAAATGTGTAAAGAACCTAATGACTCCTTTTTTCACCCCTGATGAATTTGCTACATATCTGAAATCTGTAAAGAACCCTAATTACATCTTTTTTCACCCCTGATGAATTTGCTACATATTTGAAATCTGTAAAGAACCCTAATTACATCTTTTTCACCCCTGATAAGGATATTGTACAACTTTCAATCACTATTTTTGAAAATGTTATGCAAACACTGTTTTGTAGACTGGTCCCCTATCGTATTTTTGGCTAAATTATATACGGGCTGGGAACAAGGCTAAAAATGTACCAATTGCTAAAGAATACATTTTGCAGGCGGTTAAATAGTTACATACAGGTACAAGAGCTGGACCGGATAAATTTTTACTATTCTTGGAAACTTTTTTTTTACAATTATTTTTGTCAAAGGTATTTTTCCAAGTGAATCGTCGAAAGGTTATATAGTCCCGATACATAAAAAGAAAAACATGCTCGATGTACAAATTTTTAGAAGCATAACGCTTTTAAGCACACTAGGTAAATTATTTTCAAGAATTCTTAAAAACAAACTCGATTTCTCGACTGAATCTTATTATGCTTACACTGAAGCACTGCATGGGTTTATATCTGGTATGTGTACTACGGATAATGCTTTTGTTTTGCACAACTTGATTACACATGAGCAAGGGTAAAAAAAAAAAAAAAAAAAATGTAGACAATTGATCGTACGAACTGATACAGCTACAAATTCGGGGTAACATTTGAAATGTTATCAAGTCAGTGTATCAGTGAGTCAAGTTTTATCTTTTATATAATTATAGTTTTTCAGATCCTTTTGTCTGTACTTGTATGTGGCAGGAAGACTCCTTGCCGCCCTTTTGTGTGCTGTGTATATAGATGAATTAGAGATGGACTTCATGTCTATGGGGCTGGAAGGAATTTGTTATGCTTATAAATATGAAACTATGAATTTAGAGATCATAAAGAACTCTAGCAGAACAGGCTCGAAAAGCTTTGTTGAAACTATTCCTTTGATATGTATAAGACAGTTTCGGATAATTAAACACTGGCTCAACATTTTGAAATCTGATAGGAATAAATTGATCCATAAAATTGAAATGATGTTACAGGTTTTAATTACCTATCCACGGGGGAAAAATAGGACTTTGTGCATTTTGGGCTTTATCTTCGTTTTGCTTCCTTTTGTTGGAATACCTAAACTTACTCGGCACTGGAAAAACAGGATTGTGCCGATGTAGTGTTAATCCACATACATACATAGACACATACTTTAGAAACTACCCCAAAAATATATATTTATTGGTTTGAGTAGCTATGCTTATAAAGTTTTCTTATTAAGAAATAATTTCTTAGACCTTTCTTGACAAGGGGCGGATCAAGAAATGTTGTCTGGGGGTTGAAGACGTAAAGAAATATGCAAGGAGCTCTGTGGGAGCCCAAGGGTCGAAGCCCACGGAAGCTCCTGCATTTTAAGCGTAAAAGTTCCGGTTGTTTCGAGCTTATTTTATTTTATTGTATTCATTGTGTGTGTGGGCGGGAAGGGGGGGGGGCGCCGGCTCAACCCCCGCCACCCTCAACTCCCCCTGAATCTGCCTCTGTTTACTGAAATCAAAATTACTTATTTTTTCTACACTGTTAAAATTCGTCACTACTATGATATACATTATTTGGTTAAAGTATTAGGCAGCATATGATTGTGCGGTAGTCCATTGTTGAAGCCAGTTCGGAACTTGTATATTAGGCACGGAAGTTTGGTAATTATTTTACATTATCGCAATAAACAGTGTTAGAGAGCGGTCACTGTTTGTTTGCTCCAAAGTAAATTATCTACGTGTTGACACCCTTGTCGGCGCCGCTGGGTGTATTACGTCCATCCAGGCGTATAGGTCTGACTCTCTGTTCGCCATGGTCAGGATATCGAACCATGTCATGTATGTCCACATGCCTCATGTACCTTGGGCTGGGGGGTGGGGTGGGGTGGGGTGAGAGGTGGGCAATCTCAAGTGTCGGGCATCTTTAAGTGATGTCCATTTCATGCTTTGCTTTGCACGCCAGAAACGTTGTTGTTCAGATGCGCCAAGTCCGAATAGAGATATTGTTTTGGAGAGACATCAGATACATGAATAAATTGCCAGTTATTTGCTTTGCACAGATTCCTGTATTTCATGTTCGCGTCTTCGATTTTCTGGTTGTATCTTTGTTCAAGTTTGCCTCTATAAAGAAGGAGAGATAAAGTTCGAATACTAACATTTGGAAAAGTTGTTATTACAACAGAGATTAGCTTAGGGGCCGACCATTTAACTGTGTATGTGTGTGTGGGTCTTGCTTTGATTTGTAAAACAAAGACCTTATTGTAAACATCATTTTCGTTTAATACAGAGAGAAAAGAAGAGGAATAAAAAAAAAAGGAAATCTTGGCAAGAAAGATTATAGACCCCCCCCCCCCCTCCCGCCGTGGAAAATTAAATGGTCGGATGGCATGTTTGCTTCTGTTCCTTTTACTATTGTGTTCGATCAACTTTCGAGCTCAGTGGTATTGTTATATCTTCTGTCTTATCTTGTTTGTTGCTTGTCTGTATACTTTCGAGCCCAGTGGTATTGTTATATCTTCTGTCTTCTCTTGTTTGTTGCTTGTCTCTATATTTTCGATCCAGTTCTAGACTTTGGCCCCAGAAAATGACTTTATTTTTGTACATCCCAAGAGATCAAACATTTTTCTCAGAATGTTTTTTTGTTATAGACGTACTTTATGGTTAAGCTTTTACATACAAGGAGCAAGGTTGCCTTTGAAGATTTTGTCACTTTAGCACTCTCCTGGTTTCTTGTATTGCTTGTCAGCACTTTAGGAGAGTGTATACCCAGCTGAGGTTGATAGTTTAAACTCTGTGTGGTAAGTGGATAGTATTTGTTTTGTCTGGATTCACCGTAGACACGGATCTCTTCCTTTTTCTCGATGACTTTTGCACTGTGTAGCGCCAATCGGGACATTCAGCTGGCAAATTTGTCTCTGTCTCTCCAATATCTTGTTTCAGGTAAATATTTAATTCGCGAACTCTTTTCCCAGGTTTGTAATTCGCCTTAAAATTATTGTATTTCATCAATCCAACGGTTTGTACCTTTTTCTCAAGTGATTTATTTCAAGAGCTTCAATTTTTTTATACCTCAAACTGTAAATATCAAACGTAAACTGATTCCTACACTATACTGTACTCTCCTTTGATATCTCCTTCCAAATGACAGAATTTGTCTTCAGTGTCCCGCTACTTATTCTCGAGGATTTTAATTGCGAGCATGGAACTTTTGTCAGATGTGGGTTTGGAATATATGCTTGCTGTTTGCTTTTTGGGACTTTTGATGTTCTGAAATATAGGATCTATTAGTGTTCTGTTGCTGAATGGACGTTAAGCTAGTAACTACTGTAGACTACGGTTGTAAACTGTAAAGTTAAATTTGTATATGTGAAATCTAAATTTAACAGCTTTAAGTTCAATTTCCTCAGCACCATCTGTTCTTATGTCAGTGGGATAAAGAATTGATTTTGGCTTAGACGGTGGAGATGAGAATAGTTCGTTTCAATATGAAATCCGCTCCGAGTTGAGTGCACACGGCAGTTCATACTCATGCTATTGGGTAGCATTCCTTCGTTGAATCCAGTGGCGCAACTACCGCTCCCGCAGCCCCCGCAAAATCCCACTTTACGTTAATTTGATGGGGGCCTACTCTAAATATTTGCGGGGGGGGGGGGGGCTTGCACAATTTGAAGTTACACCACTGGTTGAATCATACTTTTATTGTTTGCCCTCTAGAAAGTGACAAGTTTATTACACCATATGTTTTGGCCATATGACTTCAGATAAGCACAGCAGCAACTATATATTGTATTTAATTCTAATTGTTACGTGCGAGTACATAGATTGTTACATTATTGCAATTACAAATAAGTACAAATATTTAATCAACTGTTAGCAGAACAAATAATCTATTTTTTCCCCAAAAAAATTATTTCACCGAAAATTGACGAAATACAACATTCACCTTAGTGTCGGTACGCAATGATATATTCTGAAGCTAATCCGTGTTCTGCTAAAAGAAATCCACGTGCAATAACACAACTCTGTCCTGTGACCGTTTTGAATTTCGGGGCTAGGGTGCAAGGGACAGTTTTTATGCACAACTTTAATGCTGCGTCCACATGCCCAATACTAAAATTCATTAAAGAAAAATACACAAGCGAGGTCAAAAAGGTCCATATTTTTGGATAGCTATAATACAACAAAACACAAGAATATCATTCACTTGACCTGACAAGTCAATGGAAGTTCATAGCATACAAAGTGTATGCACCCCAACCCCCAATTTATACATGCATTTTTCATGTCCAAAGGCCATTTTTGACACAAAGTGATACTCGTAGTGCAAACGCAATCCCTTTCTCTAGGTGATAATTTTGAAACACATTGTGTACTAAACAGCTTGATGCAATTCAAAAATAGTTGCAATCCAGGCAGTTTTTGAGATATTATACATGCCTTGAACTCACGTGTCTACTGCTATGGATGGTTAGCTCTGCTTCCATGCCGATTATTAGTATTTCACTTTTTACATACCGTGAACCGACTATGGGAGGTATACATGTCTCACATCAATTTGAAGAACAACACAAGCCCGAAACACGTAATTCACAAATATATCCATATCTTTAATTATTAAACAATAAAAGCTCAAAAAGCCTTAAGTTAAGAAATTTGGGCCAATTTACGAAACTGTCCCCTACCACCGTACATACGACTGTCACCAAATACCGATAAGTGCGTAAACTGTATGCCGGTGTGTTCCAGACATATTTGTATGCATCAAAATTGCACATTTTAATGTACGGGTTACACCAGACCCTCCAATCGTCCATCAGTATCAACACATGCGTGTGTGTGTGTGTGTGGGGGGGGGGGGGGAGGGGGCTGATTAATCGGATTAGTCCCGCCCGGAATGACCTCTTACATATGATAAAATGACCATTGGGTCCTCTCATATAAACTAACTAGAAAATGTTGTTGCCTAATATGTTTTTGGCATAATTCTTTGCATTGGAAATATAATGGCATGGTTTTTATTTCTTTTAATATTTTTAAAGCATTTACTTATTAAATATGATATAAAATATTATGACAACTTTAATTGTTGGTATTACACCATGTCAAACAGTCATTTCCAGTTTTCTGTTTCAAAGCTTGATCTTGTACGATTATTAAGAACTGAAAAATTCGCTTATTTCCGGTTTTCCTAACTTCAATCTTTTTTTTTGTTTTTTGTTTCCATGTGAGCGATTGAAAGTATTTTATGTAAAATACATTTTTAAATAGAGGTAAGTTCTTTTCTTCTTTTTTTCTTCTATTTGATTCATAATTTATCGTGAAACGTCTTTTATATTTTGTGAATTCGTGTTATTTCAGGGACTCGAGGTTATACGCAGGAGCTGGACTTCAGATCGTGTTTCCTTTTTTCTGGATCATACACTCAGTATTTTTATTGTATAGAGGGTACTATCTTGTAAAATGTAAACACTGCCTAACGTCAAGTTCCTGTGAGGTTATTGTACTGTGGAATTACGTATCTCCGCGACCATAAGCAACACATTGTTTGATACAATAATATAGTCCTACAAAGTAAGAGCACCCAAACATCATAAATATCAGGGTGCACGTCTTACATTGTAGGACGAACAATAATAATACAAAATGAAAATTGTGATTATACAGTGTTGCACCTTTAAACCGACAGGTTCCCTTTTAAATTTAACAAATCCTCCTATCTTGACCACTGTAGTGGGGCAGAGGTATATGCAGTGTCCCCTCAACCAGGTGCAACCATGTTTTCACACCTTTTTTTCTCATAAATATTAAGACATTAATAAGAATTATGTTTATGGAGTTACTTTATAAAATTGTACAGCAATTTTTACTCATAAATATTGTGCAATTTTTATTTAAATTGCTAGATCACAGTCAGCCAAACAGTAACATGCTTTATCCCAAGCCAAACATAGTTTGGCCATTAGTGCAACAGTATAGGTTACTTGTTAATATTTTCATTTACAAACTTCTGGACAGAGAGTATTGTTTTGCATAATATTTTCATTTACAAACTTCTGGACAGAGAGTATTGTTTTGCATAATATTTTCATATTTTTGATGCATGTAAATTGAGAAAGGTCTTTCACAGCTTTTATGCTAAGACAACTTGAAAATTTGGTAAATTTATATAAAAGAAATGCACAATATTTTTAAAAATCATGACCATGACCATTTGAGTTTCGACCTTGTAAAGCAAAGGCTCCACTTTTGTTTTGATATAAACTAAATGTTTAGGGTCTCAATCTTCTTGTGTGAATAATCAATAATTGTATGAGGCACAAACAGGTATTAAGAAAAGAGTGTAAATATCAACAAATAAGATCAAATTGTCTGCATAATAAATTCTGTGTGCATTAAAGCAGTATACTTTGAAAGAGCATCAACCATAGTGCCTGTGTACATAATTCTAAAGTTAAGCAACTTGTGATTTGTGTTGATGCATGCATGAAAGGTACATCCTTGGAATAGGTGATGCTCACAAATATGTTACTGGATGATATTTATTATTATGGGTAACCTTTATGATACAGAATTTGATGTGATGAAATGTAAAAAAAACTGTCAGTATTTTAACTCTTTAACTACTAGCGCTGCTGTAGTGGCTAACTGCTCTGCCTAGCTGCTGGGGTCACTACTGCAGCCAATTTGGGGGCTGATTACCATAGCCTGATGTAGCTGCAGCCCAATTATAACTTTTTAGCTGATTTGGGGATATGGGCCAATTTTTGGGGGTTATTTTCCTTATAATTCACTGATTGATATACTAAAACAATGCATATATAAAAGCTATACCTACCTTTTGTCTGTGTGATTCTTTTATCCCACTGACTTCCACAAAATTGATAAGAAAATCCATGAATTGAACACAGAACACACTATTTGCAACACCATAATTTGTCTGTCATTATTTTATACAAAGTTATATGTCAAATTTTGACACATAATACAAAAATTGAATTGTTCATTATGTTCTACTAGTTCTGTAGTTACTGTTGGTGATATTTGTAAAAGCTGCAATGTTTTACACAAAGAGGAACATCACACTGCTTGCACATTATTGACACCTCAGGCTGCCTTTTTTCTTTCAAACATTGTCAGGCTTCTCTTTCATTCATTTTGATGCATGGTTGTTACTCTCAGCCACAATTCCTTTATTTAATACCAGGGGAAAATATTTATGGAAGAAATCAATATCTTTTTTTTCCCCATCATCCAAAACAAAAATAGGACCAATGCTGTCAGTGAACTCGGTGACTTGTGGAGCATGTGGTTCTTTTACCCACATTGCACTGTCTTCATCATTGGATTCTATCTCAATTTCTGACAGACTGGACAAAGACAATAATTTAGTGTCACTGCCAACACTTCTTAAATCAATGTCATCCTATGAAAAACCTGAAAATTATGATTCCAGATTGGTAGCAAAAGACATTGTTTCCACTGTCAGCAACTGCATGTTTTAACTATCAAATGGTAGAAATTCCAGAAAATCCCTGTATTTAGTAGCCATATTTAGTATATGATGTGTTTCATAGGAAGAATCATCCTTTGTTAACTCTATTTTGATTGGTTAGATGTCCTTTTACCACCCATTACTGATTAATAAAATCGTTTGTAACATGAACATACAGAGCGGATCTATTCGTCACTGAGGTCTAGGGTACATAACCAGCAAGCGGATATATCCGCTATGGAGGATAGCGGTGCTTGTTTACAAACAGATTTATCAGTCACTGCAGAGGCAAGGCACATGTATGCAGCAGATATACATGTCAGTCATAGTTTAGAATTAAAAAAACAAGTAAAACATGAAGTTGTGTTTGTGTAATTTATAGTTAACAATATAGAAATAATGTTTATATCTTTTTACTTGATCATAAGCTGATAAGTTAAATATATTTAAAAGTTGAAATTGTAAAAGAAAATGTTAAGATTTTATCATTTCCTCATGCTGTGCGGGTGTCCTGATTAATTGCCATCATAATGCCTGATTTCTCATTAAGAGAGTGGTCATTGACATTATATTTACTGGGAAAGTTCATAATCATTCAGAAATTCTCAGATCGAAATGAATAATCCATTGTCAAATTATTTGTTGCCAAATCTGGGATGTAACCAGGACCAATGTTATGCTAATATCACAAGTTCCTGACTATGTTCAACCTTGTCAGGAGAGTACATTTATTGACCTAATTCTTGATAGAAGCTTTAAAAGAGAAAGTACAAATAGAATTTCTGACACAGTTTTCTGAATTTTGTAAATCAGTTTGGTGTCAAATGTAAAGTCCTGGAATTTTAAGAAATATTGACAGCAGCTGGAAAATAGCCGACCTCTTTATTTTATTGCATGCTTGCGCTACGCATTTACCACAGTCTGACATGCTTTTTTTGATTGGCAGTCAAAAAGGATGTATGTCCACTTTCTTGTCATCATTATCACTGTATGGAAGTTTTGCTTAATAAAGATGGAAAATGGCTGCTTATGCTGGATAACAAGTTTATGTTTGTGTCCATTGTTGCATGCGCATTAGATTTCAAGTTTAGTTTTAACAAATTGTTTAATTACACTGGCCTGTCACCTGCTACTTTGTTTCATCATTAACTTGTCCTTTATGTCTTTTCTTTTTTATTACTTTCTCTGGTTGTTTATCTGCATCACGATGTTCTTGACAGACAATGGACTTTACATTTGTATTAATTTCCTTTTTAACTTTTTTTGGGGATATCAAAATGAAGACAGTATCAAACTCCTTCATGATTTTTTTATTAAGTATTCTTAAGCACACCAGCATATTTTCGAGCTCTCCATAAGTTCCTGCCCTTTTCAGATTTGGAAAAAAAATGTTCAAGACTAATTATAGTGTATAGTTTTTCATGGTTTTTTAATTGTTTAAAATTATATTGATGGGTAAATTGTTCACTTAAATTAACCATAAGATAAGTTAAGATATTGATGTTATCATTTAGAAATCGTTCATTATCATGAGCAGATAAAAAGCTACATTTACCTTATTCGTCGTCACGTTCTAGATCTTATGATTATAAAACCTAAGTAAATTCATTTCTTAAAAGTTTTCCTGATCTTTGAAGAAACAAACATTGTACATATCTGAGCTTAGATTCTTTTTGATACACATCTTTTAATACCCTTTCATACCTTTTTTTCTTTGTGTTAATACCATTTATTTCAGCTTTGAAAATGCTGTGTATCTTTTTATTCATTTCTAAAATACCAAGTCTTTTTTAAAATCACTGGTTTCATATAGCAAGCATGTTGTCCTTTTTAAAATCACTGGTTTCATAGAACTTAATGTCACCCTTCATGTCACTGTAAAAGTTACATTTCTTCAAGCGTACACAATGAATCGGTTTCCGTCAAGAAAAGTTGCATTCTGTTACTGTATTTATTTTTCCACTGGTTGTAGTAAGATTCATCTTTTGTTTTCTTGCTGACCAGTACTAAGTCATCATCAATAACTGTTCATGTAGCAAATTAAATTTCTTTTCAACATTTTGAATTTTTTTTTTATTCTGACATGTTTTAACAGTTGGTATTTTTCTCAAACCCTCCGCCTGTTCCCAGAAAAAGTGTTGTTCAGTAGTTTAAAGAAGTCCTTTTCATAATCTTTATTGACTTTTTGTTTGAAACTAGCATTGAACTCAGTATGTGACATAAACCCATGTTGCTTTTGAAACAAGATAACTCTGTATGATTTTGTTAGCTTTAAACCTAACTGTACATAAGTTTAAAGTTTCTGTGTTGTATAATGTATTTGTTTTTAGAGTACATATCAGTCAAGTATTGTTGGTTTTGTATCTCTTGTTCTATAAAAATATTTTGATATTCAGATTAATCATCCATACTAGGTACAATGTTTTCTATTGCTAGAGGGTAATCTTTGAAATATTTGTGCAAGTGAGTTTGTATTTCGCATTATCTTCTAAAATATAACTTGTTATTGTCATGCAGTATAACTAATAGATTTTCTTCTACCCATGTAATTTGTTCATCAATGGTGTAACTAAAATCATTACCAGGTATGTATTGAGACAGATCTAATGTATAAATATTTAGTGCCTAGGCTATGTACATGATAAAGGACTGGTTTAGATTTATCATATTAGTCATCACTTTAAATTTGTCCTTTATAAACTTCATACTATTCATGATTTGTTTCAGCATATCTGTTTGGTGTCCTGCCGATTCCTCCTCATATTCCACTCCCAATCATCAAGAACATACTGTAATCTGTTATCAGTTCTAACTGTAGTCCTGGTAGCTTCAGATCAGTTTGTAAATCTTTCCTGAATATGCTTGATCCAATACACAGTCAAGGACTTAGACTCTGGGTGCATTTAGAACTTCCAAGCCTGTTTGTTGAGGCAAATGAACCCTCACTTTATCTCAGATGATCCAAATTGGCTCTTCAGTATGCTACCAAACAAGCTTTGAATCCATCTAACCCTGCATATGATATAATGTTTAGGCCCAAATACCAAACCTTAGACATTCAGAAACTAAACTTCCTTCCACCTTTTGACATACAGATCTGTCCTCGCTTAGAAACAGCAAAAATCAGTGTTGGAAATATTGTAGAATTCTGTGTTCCCAAATCACAACCACCACGGTTATAAAAACTTCCTAAACTAATTGTTGACCTTTGTGAATTCAAAAAGTCTGCAATAGATCTCCTTTTTAAGAGTAAATTCAATGAAAACAAAGCCTTTTATTTTAGTCATACATGTATGTCCTTGTATACAGACGGTTTGAAAGATGGAGATAAAGTTATAGCTGCCATCGTGTTTTCATCATGTTTTCTTTCAATCGATATTGCTATACATTGGTATGATTTTGGTTATGGGGTCCATAGTAGTACCACATTATATCAGGTATCATGTTATAACGAGGTGCATTATAATGGGGGGAAAGCTGTACTGACTTCAAATACTGTATGTGGAATAAAAAGAGCATCAAGCCTGTTATAGCTGAGATAACAGAGTAGTATCCCTTGTTTAGAACAAATCGGAGAGAGGAGGTAGTATTGTGTCAATCGTGTATTGGTCACACATAACTGACTCATGCATACTTCCTGAAGGGTGAACTTTGACCAGAGTGTGTACCCTGCCAGTGTCTGCTGACAGTGGGGCACATTCTTGTAGAGTGTGTCTATTTCTTCTTCAAACACATTACCCAATCATAATACCTTAGGAGAACTACTGTTACCTCGCAAATCCAGCCCTCCCAGCTAAAACTTTAGCTAAAAGTTATCTGCCCACCTAGGTGGCAGTTAGATTATGATCTCCCCTTGATACAGGGATTGGCGCCAAATCCCATAAATACTTCAGTTACTACTTCCGCTCGTGCTGAGTCGCACGCTCTCTGCTGAACAAAAGCCTCACAATCCAATACAGGATTCTGGAAGTTTTCCACGATATAACAAGTTGGAGGAGTTTCTCTACAAAGGGAAGTATACTCCATCTATATATTTCCAACATTTCTTTCTTTGATGACAAAAGTTCTGTCTTTTCATCACTTTGCTGTCCATACACACCTATGCGCCTTGGTACATACCTGCACAGGTCGCTAGTGCGTCACTCACATGGCTATAGCTGTTTTGTATGTGCAGGTATGGTATGTAATATAGAACACTCATTTAATATTGCTGTATAATTTCCATGATGGTCAGATACATTCAGGTAAGTTTTCTATACTAATCTAGTCTTAGTGTACACTTTGTAGTTATATATGTGACACTTTACTGATTTTCCTGTATAGGCCATCATTTAGCCTTTCCTACAGGTAACATTGTATTACAATTGATATTATAGCATCCAATTCGTATGTATCACTAGCAATGCTTCAGTGCATTTTTTTTGCATATACTGTGTGTGCTATAGAAACTCAATTATACTGCTGTATAGTTTTCACCACATGTGTGATAGGTAAAGGTAAGTTTTCTTTATCACCTGCTATTGAGCGAGATCGAGATCAAAACAAACCACCTCAGTTACTGTCTCACACGTAAGATGTATGGACCGGCTACATGGATCAAATATCCTGTACCCCGTCCCAACATAATGAACTGGACAACGTCATGCCAACTATGATGGCCCTGCCATATGGCTCTGATCCCAATGAGTCCCCACCACAGTTGATCGTAAATTGTAAGTCAAAAGATGGAAGACCTTTATCGACTACATTGGAGCAAGATTGAGGTCAAAGCAGGCCTACTCAGATATTATCTCGCACATCAGCTGTATGGACCAGTTTGTGGATCAAATATCCCCTAACCCAATAACGGGACAATGTCATGCAAGATAAAATGGCTCTATTGACCACCACGGTTGATCTTACCATTTAAGCCAAAAGACAAAAGGTCTTTGCCCAGTTTGCCTGCTCCACATCACAAGGCACTCTCATGGATCAACCACAGGTCACTCAATGCACCCAGTGCCCAGTTTAGTGTCCCATTACATACACGATATGGATTCACTGCGTTCTCATGCCTTTGCCAATCAAGGGAGCATTTGCTTAGTGATTGTTTGGAAGTAACTGTAGCCCAATCAGGATCTTCTGCAAGCATGGTGGGCTGCCCCTTTAGAAAATCTTCTCCAGCTTCATCTCATATTGTATAGGTGGCGTCAGTGTCACCCCTTTCACCTACAGATAACGAAGTATGCTCACAAGCTCTGTAGTATTTGCTCGAACTTACTATGACAAGAAAAGACTCTGACTCCCGAGCATCAATCGAAGAAGTCTTTCGCTTGTTGCCACCAGAGTTTTGTTCTCCTCCTTCTCTGTCAAAAGCTTGGTCCAGAGTTCCAGCATATGTTGACATGCTAATCAACAAGACCAACTGATGTTCAACTGTGATCGCTCTCAGGTTGAGTGGCTGATTTGGAGAGCATTACAGCGACATAGCAATCATGGGAATGGTGAAACCCTCATCAATAAGCACCTCAGATGCCATCTTGCATGGTGCAAGTATGTAGATTACATATCCCATAACACGCTCCGGCATAAGGAATTTGACAAGCTTATGGAGGATACAATGGCCCTGTTCCATCACTATCGGACTCTGCCATCTGAATCTGACTGCACAAGGTCAGTAATGAAGCCAATCCTGCCTATTATATTGAATTATTGTCCCGCTTACATTGATCAATATCCCGTATGCCATCTTGACACCAGGTCAGTACCGAAGATCTTGTCTATAAGGTGGAATGATGGGAGTGCCACAATGCACCCAGCTCACTCCATGACCAGTTGTGCCACAATACCTAATTAATATGGACTCTTCTCAGGGGAAACAGTCCTGTAGATCCAATACAAGTTCAAAGCCACAGCTCTCGAGAACCAAGGTGGATAAAAGCAGAGAGAAGGGGATCATTCCACCCCTGTTTCTCTCCATGCCATCAGATATAGATCGTTCACAGTCAATATCGAACCCAATCTAGCTTTCAGATATGCCTAAGGGGACTGTTTACGATGATCTGATATCATGTATTCTGTCCTCGCATCTGTACACAGATCTTCACTGGGAAAGCTATCCAGTTGGTGGAGACGTACTGCATAGTACCATGACAGTTCCATGCCACTATATTGCCAGTTGGTGCCTTTGTGCTCAGTTGCTATTACAGACCCAGGGCAGCCGATAGCCATGATAGGCCCCTATTTATTACAGATCTCTGTAGGCCTGGTACCTTACAGATCCATCTCCATCTAATGCCATCACCAACCGATGTCTAATGGCTACAGGATTCTCCAACGCATCTTATTTCCAGTACCGGCTCTGGTGACTTTCAGTCCCGGACACCTGGACCAGGAACGACAGTTACCCGTAAGTGCTATGAACCTCGCCCCAAAGAAGGAAACAATGGCTCTGTTTCATCAAGACTGAACTTTGCCATCTGATGGTGATCATGTACGGCCATCACTTATTATGATAGAGCCTTTTTGCTGCACCTAATGGGATAGGTGACAGGGATCCAAGTTCCTGTATCCCTCTCCAGCACCATAACATGTGCTACTGCATCACAATCACATGTTCTGTACTTAGTACTGGACCCATATGGCCACTGTATCTAAGTGCCGATCATTTCAAAGCCAGCTTCAATCCATGCAAGAATTGTACTTCAGCCTGACAATACCTTCTGAACAGAGTTTGTCTCCCACACGAACATGCCTCAAAATCATTTCAGCGAGGGCTTCAGTTCTTACAAAGAACCGTCTCTCAGCCTGAGAATCGTTCGCCTATGGGGTTTTCTCAATGCAACAGCAGACATCATTGTCCTAGGTTGCCTATTTATGAGGCCATTGAAAATGATACTGTTGTCCCAATGGCGGCTGAAACTTTGCTCTCAAAACAAACAATGCATATGTGGTCCTATCTTAGGAAATGGGAGAACCTTACTTGGCTTATGTTGGGTGGTCTCTGGCAGGTACAACCTTCAAATTGATGGTTTGTATGGACGCGATCACAAAGGGCTGGAGTGCACATATCCTTCCATCATTCCAGGAGGCCAGTGGACAGTGGCTCACTCAAGATTGTCTATTGCATATCAATATTCTAGAGATGAAAGCCATATTGAAAGCATTCATTTGTTGGCAGGAGAATCTAAATGGAAAGGGCATTCTCATTCTGTCCGAGAACCCCACTGTGGTGAATTATCTCAGAAGGCAAAAGGGAACAAAGTCCCAGACCTCTGTGTTCTTCTTTGGGAATTCCTAAGCTGGTGTCTTCAATGAGAAATACATGGACAAGTTTGTCATATTCCAGGCCGACTACAGCAGATTTGCTGTCCCAGAAGAATGAACTAATACAAGCAGAATGGTCACTTCATTCCTCAGTTTTCACTCGCATATGTGCCCGCTGGGATCGACCACTGGTGGATCTGTTGACGACAAAGGAATGCAAAATTTCCAACCTTTGTCTCACAAGACCCGGATCCGAAGGCCTGGCCAGTCGACGCTTATTCCATAGATGGGAACAGCTTGGATGCATACCCTTACCCTCCAACACAAATGTTTCTGAACGTGATACAGAAAGCAAGAGAATCAGAGTGTCACCTCATCCTGATTGCTTCACTCAAGTTGCAGAAAATCCTTGATTAAAGACCTCATCAATCTAGCAACGGAAATCCACAAGAAATAGAGATATTTCCTCATCTGCTCAAGCAACCACAATGACAGGTGTTCCATCCCAATTCAGAGTTGTTGAATCTGCATGTTTGGATCATATTAAACAAGCCATCAAGAACAAACAGTTCTCTCATCAAGTGGTGGAGAGAATCGCTGGCGAGAGACGGCCCTCCACTTTGAAAGTGTACGAGGGAAATGAAGAAATTTCGCACAATTGATGTGAGCATGAACACATTGCACCGCTGAACGCATCAATACCTGAAATAGCTAAGTTCCTACTATGGCTCTTTGACGAGAAACAGTTAGCGCCAATCACAATCAAAGGCTACCATTCCACCATCTCCGTCACACTGTGTCATCATGGAAGAGAGGATGTCGAACAAAGCAAAGACCTATCCAATCTGCTGTCAAATTTCGAGTCCACATGTCCAGAGGCTTTGGCTCTGTGCCCAAAGTGGAATCTATCATGGGTGCTAACCTGGCTGAATAAGTCACTGTTTGAACCGCTCTCAAGGGCTTCATTGATTTACCTCTCATATAAGACCTGCTTCCTACCCGCACTAGCAATGGCAAGCAGAATCAGTGAAATACATGCTCTATCAGTCTACCTGAACTACTTGCAGTTCTGACAAGATGGGTCAGTATCAATCATGATGGCTCCTGCTTTCATTGCCAAGAACAGGCTCCTGTTCATGGGAAACAGACTTTTGTAGTGAAATCTTGCTCTACTCAGGACATTTCATCTCGGGGTAATCCACAGGACCCGGTGCGAGCTCTGAAGTGGTACTTGAAAAGGACCAAGCTGGTGTGCAGAGAGAGATCCTGCCTCTTCTTACCCATCAAAGAGGGAAAGGATGATATTTAGGCATATGCACTTTTGGCCTGGATAAAATGGGTTATTCACTCCGCATACCATGAAATAACCCCAGATCAAATGAATTTGCTACACATTTCAACTCATGAAGTTGGGGCAGTCACAACAAAAATGCATTTGAGCAAAACTGTTCCCTAACTGACATTATCCATGCAGTGGGATGGAGGTCAGAGTCCACTTCACCAGCCTTTATCTCAGATCTTTCATCGTTCGACAGCTTCATAAAGACGCGACTTCGCGACTTATGCTGGATTTGCGGGAGGGAAACATTTTCCCTTTACAAAGCTGCTCCCCATTATATGGAGACTTTTCTCCAGTCGGGTTATCTAGAAGCAGTCTCACATACCTTAGGGGACTGGAGATAACCTCTCTGAGGTAAGGAGATGTAACTCTCCCCACCTCTTACCTATTCTCCTAAGGTATTATGATTGGGTAACATATTTGAAGAAGAAACCAATTTTTTTCTTGTAAAATATGTTTCTTCGATAATACTTACCCGATCAATACACATACACCCTCCCAGACTTCCCCCAGTTACATCCATATAGAGAGCATGCCTTCTGCTCCAGTAGTAACTGAAGTATTCACAGGATTTAGTGCCAATCCCTGTATCAAGGGGAGATCACTATCTAACTGCCACCTAGGTGGGCAGATAACGTTTAGCTTTTTAACTAAAAAGTTTTAGCTTGGGAGTGCTGAATTTGAGAGGTAGTACTAGTTTTCCTAAGGCCTGGGACAACTAAAAAATAATGCTGGGCAACCATTTTTCTTGATGTTTAAGCCTGGTCAGGCAACCGAAAATATTATAAAAAAATGATAATGTTAAAAATTCAAATGGAATTTATATATTTTCCAGTGACAAACATGATCATTAAATTGTCCCTCTGGATACCTACAGCAGGGTGCCTGAAATATCTCCATATAATTCAGTATTTGAATGCTGGGTAATTGCTATCGGCCAGCATAATCCGCATATATTGGCTACTCATTATCTGATTAAGTAATCACATTCCTTACTACCAGCCCCACGGGGTGAACCCTTAAAGAAACAAGACCTGTGAATTTTCATCTTCTGTCATCACACCAACATATGGTAGTGAAATCTTACTTCTTTGGCTTGACACACTTAATGCCTAAGATCTAGTATTACTCTTCCTGATTGGTCTGTTGAAGAAATGGACACTCACAGTAGAGCATGTGACAGTTGCTTCTCTTGGCTAACATTAGGTAAAGGAATGTGACAAGTTTTAGTAATCAAACAAATCACAGTTCTTGTTGCATATTATGTTGGCTTGTTGGGTCATGGCTAAACAAAAGTCCCACATGGATTGTTTACAGTTCCTGGCAGTTTAGACATGAGATTAATAATGGCATTGGATTAATGATGTCCTGAACTGTAATGATGTAAACTCAGATAAACATAAAACTTAAATAAATTTGTGGTCAGGGGTGACCAGCTTGTAGAAAGCTGATGGACAACAAGACAGCATCAAAAGACGAAAATGTTTAATTATCTTTTATTAGCTGATCTTAAATACATTAAATAAACTTGATAAACTTGTATAACACTTTTTGTTAGCAGGACTGATGATGAGTTAAAAGTACATGTATTGTGGGCAGTTAGTACTAACAATATATTTGACAAAAGTTGTTGAAAAATTTGATTATGGCAACCTTGGAGGCAAGTAAGTAATTTGCCAGGTAACCAGAAACAACTGCTCAGCACTGGATTTTCAAAGATGGTTCCCCCGGGATAACCATGGATTTTTTAAAAAGTTTCTACCCCTGATATGATTGCTTCAAAATTTGTTGAAGAAGAAATTGGTTTTGTTTATTGTCATTGAATGCCTGTATTTACCTCTTCTGGTGAGAGAAATAGCCTTAATCTGACTGCTACTGCTGGTTGAACAAAGAGCAAGTCAAATGTTTTGAGTTTCCTACCAATTATTTTGTTAATCTGTGGCTCAGTCTGACCTGAGAATGCACCTATTCTTCTAATATGTTCAGTTCTTTTACTTTCAGCTTCATCTGCAATTTAATGTTTATATTTATCCAGAAGGGTTTGTCTTAGTAAAGTATTTTCAGTTCTTTATATTTACATTTTTAGAACCTAACATTCAATCAGCACCATATAGCCAGTATTGTGCTGATGTGGAATTAAACATACATACATACATACAGTTTTAATATTTGTTTGAGTTTGTCAACTTTTTGTCTTAGGTTTTTCAGTTCACTTACTTTTTGTTAATATTGGAATTCTTATTGCCTTCACTGTCACTGCTGTTGAGCTCTTCTTGACGATGTACAACTAGTAGCACTTTCAAGCATTCTTCTTACACCAATCGTGAATGACTTTAATAATTGGTGTGTTCTTTCAAAAAGCATGTCTTGCTCGTGAAACATTTTGTTGACTAGAAGATATTGATTAAATAAATGAGAAATATTGATGTATAGAATTAAGCGCAAAATCTGTTTGACTTTAAAATATTGAAAATGATTTCAATTTAATTTTAACTATTAAATTCTTTAAATATTATTGTTCTGTCATGAAAGTTTTTAAATGTGACCACATTAAAAACAATTTTATTTTTATCCCACAAACAAATGTTTTGCCCTTTTGATAATCAAAATTTTTATTCCATATTTCTTTTGCTAAGTTTGCACATAATTTGTGTCTAATATATCCACCATTTCTTTGTTTCACATTCATTACAAAGTTATGTTTGGAACACTTTTGGCAAACCAATTTGCGTGTCTCACATAATGGTTTATCAGTGATAGAAATTGCAGCCCACTGGCTCACAGCTGCCATTTATTTGTGAAAAATTTATTAAATAAAATATTTTTCTAACTCAAGTTAGTAATTTTTAATGACTGTTAATAACTTTAGTACCTATTACATGTAGATAGTTATTATTAGTTCCCATTAATGCCTGATAATACCTGTTAGTGACTTTAGTTCATACCTGTTAGTTACTTTTAGTTACATTTAGCGACAAATAGTCAAACCTGTCAATAGTGGCCACCCTTGGGACAAGGCAAAACTGGCCTTTGTACTCAGGTTCACATTTCAGAATTGGTTTCTGAACAAATGCCATGCACCAAATATAATTTTCGTTATTATTATTATTATTATTATTACATTATGAAGATTGTTTTATGTGCACTATACAACCAAAATCATAAAATACACGTGTATGTTTTTCTTTGCCAAATTTATGTTCGTCACAAAATTACTGTATCCTGCTCACTTTAATCCATCCCATGATTTAAACCGTCACTGATTTAAAATAATTACCACTCTTAATTTGTTCATACTTTAAAAACGATATCTGGATTAGCATGTTGCTCAGCACTTTCGGATCAGAAGACAGTTGGTTTTTTTGAGAAGCCTGTGATGAATAGGATATTCTGAAGAAGCAGTATATGGTTATTCTTTGTGACCCATGAACCAAAATTTTGCCTGCCTTTACAGGCAAGTTTTAAATATTGAATGACCCCTGACCCTAATGAAAAAGGATGTACCAGTCACTCATATCTCTTCTCAAAGATGAACTTTTGTCTTCAGAGATAGCTTTAATTCACAGGCAAATAGATGAAGATATCAAACAATACCTGTTACACTGGCACAAAAGGTGACTTCCATTTCTGCTGCAATAACACAACTACTTTTCCCACTATCCAGCAAACGAATTACTTCTACCCTCTTCCCTAATGATAAAAACTGCCTTGCTTTTGAATTTGTCATATTGACACCATTGAGTTACAATGTTAACATGACTTGAGTACTGTGAGTACAAGCAAGACAAGATATGTTTGCACATCAATTCACATAATATTCCTTCAGCTAATTAATGCCATCGTTGTGAAGCAAAAGTTTATTTTGCATAGACTGAGTAATCACTGTAGATACATGCCAGTGACTGCTTAAGGTAGGGAGAAACCATTGTTTGGTTGGGAAACACATAGCCACTGACCATGAAAGACATGTGACTGTTACATACAGGACATTTATATAGGAAATTTGCCAGGGGAAAATTAGAATGGTCATTGTAAACAGGTGACTGTTGAGACCAAAAACCAAAAACAACAACAAACAAATAATACATTTATTTTACCAAGCCTCATTAAAAACAGCATTAATAGTTAGTCATAGCGTGTTGTTAGATAAACTGTGATTACAAGATACGTACACCAAGATAAACTGTGATTACAAGATACATACCGTGCACCATGTAAAATGCCTGTTGAAGAAATCTTAAATTGCTTGTACCCATTGCAGTATTGGACATCAGAATAGACTATTTAATTGTGCATGGTTTGTTACGGAATAAAATGTTTCCTGAACAACTGTTATTTTGTTTCGTCAGTGCTTTTTTTGTTTCTGCAGCATTTCTAGTAGGGGTGAATATATCGATGCATTGATATTTTTGCCATATCGATACACGTATCGATGCAAGAGGTGAAGAATCGATACAAAACATTATCTACCCTATATAAGTTGCTTTAATCTTCAGCAGTCATGAATAATTATTAGTTGTTTGCCTTCTTATTCTTTAAACTGAAAATCGATAATGTATCGTATCATAGGCTGTGTATCGTGAATCGTATCGATACACGGCACAGGTGTATTGTTTCACCCCTAATTTCTAGCAATATCTGCTATGCTTAATATCTTCTGGAAAGTCTATAAAGTATTGCAGTTTGTGTTGAATTTTGCTGTATTAAGATTGTATTTCTCTTATTGTTTTGATGGATGTTGCTATAATACCAAACTGTTACAACTGCAATTTTATATTGGTGCGTGTAAACTAGGAATAAAGTTTTGTGCAGGCCATCAGTTAGAGTCATTGATGATATTTAATTAGACACAAGTATAAATCTATATTGTAAACTTTTTACTATTTTAGTAGACTATTGTACGTGTCTTTTTCAATACAAATTTTCATTAAATTGTTTAATAATTTAATATGTTGACCATAATGTCAAGACTAATTTACTTTTTGGTTCATTTATTATACTCGAAAGAGTAAAGTAAAGGTTACATACTAAAGAGAACAAGATTTTCTAGTCTGTTTTATATTATAATTTACTTAAAATTATGTAATCTTGACACTTGTGTGAAGCACAGCGATGAACAGCATAGTCTTTAGTAGTGTAGTGGTGGAAACCAATCATATAAAAATTGAAGAAAAAAAAGTTCAAGTTTTAGGAAATAGTCCAGAAGTATCGTATTCTATATTACTGACATTGTTATGATTGTAACTTAATACAAAATGATTTACCTGTGCCTTTATTTTTGATTATTTGTTTCGACAGAGCTTGTTACTCCCATTTATCTCGTCTCAAGCAAGTGACATCTAGGGCACACTGTGGAGTTTACTTGACCATATCAACAGAGACATAAGTGAATTAGAAATAAGTTATTGATCAATGGAAACCTTTACATTAGGGACTGGGTTTAGATAATAAATTACACATGGGGTGAATGGGTTCAAATTTTGGGCAATTTTGCTCTGAAAATCAACTTATATGGGCAGTTCACAGGTTAGATACCAATAATCATTGTTTGTGTCTGGAGAGGACTCATCCATGCAACAGATGAAATTTACAATTATTTACTTTAGTTTCTGTCAAATTTTTCAATGAAAGTGCCACTTTAAAGAATACAATTAAAATGAAAGTTTGCTGTATAATGCATACCTGCTAACCTCCTAGACAATTTTGATGTTATTTTGAGCTGCAAAAATTGTGTTTCGAGGTCCCAAATAGAGTGGGGGTGGGGTGGAGGTGAGAGGGTCAGTGCATGCAACCCAAAGAAGCGATCTTGTACATTGAGAATAAGTTATATACTCATACAAGTCAGTAGAAACTGACCAGAAATTAAAATTTGATTAAAAGAAAAAAAGTACATGTTTTCTTTGAAGTATTTTTATTATAAACAGAAAATGGTTGGTAGGCTTTGGTTGGTTGATTGTTATGGGTTTATTGCCATTTTTCAGCACATGATACATGGTGGCCAGTATATTTGGTGGAGGAAGAACCCGGGAAGAACCACGACCCACGGGAAGCTACTGGCAAGCTTTCTCACATACCCATGTTGGCTGAGCCAGAGACTCAAACCCATGCAGACAGAGGTGAGATGTCAGTGATCTGTAAAGGTGCGCGCCTTAGATCACTCGGCCACCCGGGGCCCCGGTATGCTTAGCATTGTCAGATGTCGTCACCAGATACACACACAAACGCACACACAAATTACATGTGCACATGCTCACATAATAACAACAACACAGACATTAAATAAACAAAATACACCAAGTTTCTGTCTTTAAAATCCATTGGACAGTAGAATATTGTCTAGAAATAGATGCAGTCTTTGCTGGATGGTACTGTTGTTCAGAACTTCCCTAAGATCTTATTGAATTTTTGTCAGCATAGAATATGATATTTCTGCATCGGCATTGCTGTGAATGAGCGTTATACACACAATGAACACACTAGTTAGAATGTTTAAACATGTTAGGTGCTTTTGGGATTGAGCTCTGCATTTATGCATCATCCCAATGCTGGATGGTGTTACTGCATCATGCACTTCAGAATGATTGATGTCGATATGGTGTTTGCAGTATGTGCAAAGAATAAAATGCATCCCCCTCCCCTTTACTGCTTTGCTTCACCAAGTCAGACTCCATTAACCAGGAGTTCTAAAATTTAGATTTGCTGGGCTTTGCTTCCTTCACCAAGGGTTCATCCGTTGCTGAATCATAACTCCATTTAGACATTTTACCTTATAAAATGAATCACACTTCTACACTATTCCAACTACCAAAATAATATAGAGACTCCAAAGAAATGTTGCCTCTGATCATGAACCAGCCAGTAATTGTTAATAACAATGGCTGACACATTATCCTTCAGGCAACGAAGAGTAATTTTTGTTTCTTCAACACACATCTTTTTGATTTACCTAACTTAAAACGAATTGGGTGGTTCTACTTCATGTCCTTTACAAGTGCAAATTATCCTAATGGTTTCTCCACAACATCACCCTAGCTATTGTCAGTCAGTTAAGTAACCTCTGTTAATTTGGTTGTTTATCTCTGACTGACCTACCTTTTAATCACCTTGAGGACAATTAACAGTATAAACTACCTCTAGTTTTCCATGAGCTTTAAGAATGACTGTTTGCTGTTTATACTGGTTACAGGCATATATAGTGGTGTCAAGAAAGGTCTCTTTGATGTACATGTACTAAGATTAATGAAAATTGTGTTTTTCGAAATATGACCATGTCAGGGGTTAGGGAGCAAAGAATAATGTTTTTCTCATGATAATCCATGTTCTGGCAGATGTGATAATGTACATCTTTTCTCAGTTAATAAAGAACTTGAAAATCAGTCAGTATGGTCTTCTTGCCTAAACACCAGAGTTTTATGGAACTGCACCAAAAAATCTTGGTTTCCCCTTAGTACTGTATTCTTAAAAGTGACCGAAAAGTTTACTTGCACAGCAAACTATTCAAATTATCGTGGGCATTAATTACTATGACTGAAGACCTTGCATGTAGTCAAAATTCATGTTTATATATTTGAAAGTTCATGAGAGGGACCAATAATGAAGCCAAATGAGTACTAGGATAACACTGAAACCCATGACAATGTATTTCACTATTCATTTTCTTGATGACAAGGCATAGTAAAGCAAATTAGCAAACTTCACATCGCTTATACAAAAGGACAGTACATAACTTTCCATTGCTCATACAGAAGGACACTTAACAGAACTTCACATCACTCATACAAAAGGACTCTTCATAAAACTTAACATCGCTCATAGAAAAGGACAGTAAATGTAGTTTCACATCGTTCATACAGAAGGACAGTAAATGCAATTTCACATCTTTCATACAAAAGAACGGTAAATACAACTTCACATAATTCACACAAAAGGACAGCAAATAGAACATAAGATGCATCAGTTGGTAAAATGCATATTTAAGCATTACAAATATAATTGAGGACTTATATATACATACGGTGAAACTCCTCAAAACTGAAACCTCAATATACCGGAATCCTCCCAGTACATGTAAACCGAAACCCCTCAACTCCGAATATTGAAACAAATTTTGATCCCAAATTTGAATTTTATGCTTAAAAAAACACCATAAAACTGAAACTCAGTTCAAACTTTGAAATATATTTTAGCTGCTAAATTCCTGACACATGCTGGAACAGATTAATTACAGTTAGCAAGTACTGTAGCGGGCTGATCTATGAGACAAAGACCTGGAAAATGTCCCAAGGGCATATGAGGTTAAAACAATACTTGACATATGTGCAGACACAGATTAGGGCTGATAATAGGCTAATCTGAAGTCTTTGCACATACAAAAGAGCCAGCTTCTAAAGGAAATTATTAATAACTAAATACTTGTAGGTAAGCCATTTAAGAAAGACTATGTTTATCTGCTTATTATCTAGTTCTGATTGATGCTATTCATTTGTATACATGATCAATAGAGCATTGTTTGCTTGTTTTTTTAAAATTAATATCGGGGCTTTATTAACCAGGCATGTGGCCTCACTTTTGATGCTTTGCAGATGGAGACCCAACAAAGCAGTATTCTAACACTCAGATTCACTCAATAACATACCTTGAAGTTTTACCTATACAGAGATTAAAATACTTTGCGGTTGCTAAGGATGAGCATTATATGGCTATGGCACAAGAAATGGAGTCATAAACACAAGCCACATTAGTTAAAGAAAGACCTAAGAAAAACAGACAATGCTCTCTCTCTCGCTCTCTCTCTCTTTCTCTCTGTATATACACGTATAAAATTGGTGATATAGGAGAAAAATGAAAAAAAAATCTTCATATAGGGCAAGGTTTTTTTTATATGGCTGAAAGAGAATTCAGAGAGCATGATTAAATCAAAATTGAGTTTCCTTGATGACAGAGGACTGATTTCAAAACAGACATTGTTTTTTTTCCTCTTGTTTACCAGAAAACCCACACTGTTTTTACCAGCCCAGGTGAGTTGTGACCGAAGTAACTTGCTTCATACCTGCCTAACTTATTTGGCTTTGTGTACAGGCCCTGTATTCACAAAACTCCTCGACTTGAGTGCACACTCCAAGTTTGATAGCTTACAACAAATAAACTAACTGAAATACAGAGATTCAAAATAGTATAAATACATTTAGATAGAGAATTCTGTTATATATACACAGTTCATTTTGTATCAATACATTTAGATGCAGATGTCTGTTAAATATACAGTTTATTTTGTATTGATACATTTAAATACAGATGTCTTAAATATACAGTTTATTTTGTATCAATACATTTAGATACAGATGTCTGTTAAATATACACAGTTTATTTTGTATCAATACATTTAGATACAGATGTCTGTTAAATATACACAGTTTCTTTTGTATCGATACATTTAGATACAGATGTCTGTTAAATATACACAGTTTATTTTGTATCGATACATTTAGATACAGATATCTGTTAAATATACACAGTTTATTTTGTATCAATACATTTAGATACAGATATCTGTTAAATATACACAGTTTATTTTGTATCAATACATTTAGATACAGATGTCTGTTAAATATACACAGTTTATTTTGTATCAATACATTTAGAAACAGATGTCTGTTAAATATACACAGTTTATTTTGTATCAATACATTTAGATACAGATGTCTGTTAAATATACACAGTTTATTTTGTATCAATACATTTAGATACAGATGTCTTAAATACATGTATACACAGTTTATTTTGTATCAATACATTTAGATACAGATGTCTGTTAAATATACATAATTTATTTTGTATCAATACATTTAGATACAGATGTATTAAATATACACAGTTTATTTTGTGTCAATACATTTAAATACAGATGTCTGTTAAATATACAAGGTTTATTTTGTATCAATACATTTAGATACAGATGTCTGCTAAATATATACTGTTTATTTTGTATCAATACATTTAGATACAGAGTTTATTTTGTATCAATACATTTAGATACAGATGTCTGTTGACTATATTCAGTTTATTTTGTGTCAGTACATTTAGATACAGGTGTCTGTTAAATATATACGATTTATTTTGTATCAATACAGTTAGATACAGATGTCTGTTAAATATACAGTTTATTTTGTATTGATACATTTAAATACAGATGTCTTAAATATACAGTTTATTTTGTATCAATACATTTAGATACAGATGTCTGTTAAATATACACAGTCTATTTTGTATCAATACATTTAGATACAGATGTCTGTTAAATATACAGTTTATTTTGTATCGATACATTTAGATACAGATGTCTGTTAAATATACACAGTTTATTTTGTATCGATACATTTAGATACAGATATCTGTTAAATATACACAGTTTATTTTGTATCAATACATTTAGATACAGATGTCTGTTAAATATACACAGTTTATTTTGTATCAATACATTTAGATACAGATGTCTGTTAAATATACACAGTTTATTTTGTGTCAATACATTTAAATACAGATGTCTGTTAAATATACAAGGTTTATTTTGTATCAATACATTTAGATACAGATGTCTGTTAAATATATACTGTTTATTTTGTATCAATACATTTAGATACAGAGTTTATTTTGTATCAATACATTTAGATACAGATGTCTGTTGACTATATTCAGTTTATTTTGTGTCAATACATTTAGATACAGATGTCAGTTAAATATATACGGTTTATTTTGTATCAATACATTTAGATACAGAGTTTATTTTGTATCAATACATTTAGATACAGATGTCTGTTGACTATATTCAGTTTATTTTGTATCAATACAGTTAGATACAGGTGTCTGTTAAATATATATGGTTTATTTTGTGTCAATATATTTAGATACAGATGTCTGTTAAATATACAGTTTATTTTGTATCAATACATTTAGATACAGATGTCTGTTGAATATACACAGTTTTTTTTGGTAACAATTTAATAGATATAAGATCTATGATAAAGGTAATTCTCAGTTTGAGTGAAGATGTAAGTTAAGGAGTTTCGTGAATATGGGGTCTGGTCTTAGGAATAAACATATGTTCTCCTCTTTATGTTGGGTGTGTAGACGACCATGTAATAGATGGCTTTTATCCATATGGTACCTTGCACTCCTTGGATTTTGTTATTTCCTCTCCATGCATACTGAATTTACCTCTCCATGCATACTGAATTTAATCTCCATGCATACTGAATTTACCTGTTGCTGATAGAATTTTGTCATGATTCTACAGGTTGCTTGACCACATGGAGACTTAACTTCATTATGACCATATGATTCTTGAAGTAGCTTGATACATGGGGAATTAACTTCATTATGACCATATGATTCTTCAAGTAGCTTGACACATGGGGACTTAACTTCATTATGACCACATGATTCTACAGGTAGCTTGACCACATGGAGACTTAACTTCATTATGACCATATGATTCTACAGGTAACTTGACCACATGGAGACTAAACTTCATTATGACCATATGATTCTACAGGTAGCTTGACCACATGGAGACTTAACTTCATTACAACCATATGATTCTACAGGTAGCTTGACACATGGGGACTTAACTTCATTATGACCACATGATTCTACAGGTAACTTGACCACTTGGAGACTTAACTTCATTATGACCATGTGATTCTACAGGTAGCTTGACCACATGGAGACTTAACTTCATTACAACCATATGATTCTACAGGTAGCTTGACACATGTTGACTTAACTTCATTATGACCATATGATTCTACAGGTAGCTTGACCACATGGAGACTTAACTTCATTATGACCATATGATTCTACAGGTAGCTTGACCACATGGAGACTTAACTTTATTATGACCATATGATTCTACAGGTAGCTTGACCACATGGAGACTTAACTTCATTACGACCATATGATTCTTCAAGTAGCTTGACACATGGAGACTTAACTTCATTATGACCATATGATTTGTATGTATGTCTTAGCCAATTACTTCTCTGTTTGATATAGGCAAATTCCTGTCAAACATAGACCCCTACAGTTACTACTGGCCAACATGCTTATATGGCACACATGTGACACCTTGTCATCTAACACTGCATTTATGGTATAGCAGATAATTTGCTCCTACTTGCACACATGTGGAATACAAATCTAAGTGATTTTTAAGCCTTAGCTAGCAAGTGTACTTTTGTCAATATTTAACGCATTTCAGAATTATCCTCATTTCTTTTTTCTGCAAAACTTGTATATAGTAATATTGAATAACATAATTTATATTTTATGAATTATTGAATAACTATAACTTTCCCTAATTCTCTTGGTCATTGGCATTTTGTAGAATTGGAAAGGATGTGATTATTCTATTGCCCTGTAATTGGCATTTTGTAGAATTGGAAAGGATGTGATTATTCTATTGCCTGTAATTAGCATTTTGTAGAATTGGACAGGATGTGATTATTCTATTGTCCTGTAACAAGCTACTGTGTTGGCAACAGTTTCCTGCAAGCATGTGTTCTAGAGATGACTACTAATACACAGGTACCCTGCAAGCATGTGTTCTAGAGATGACTACTAATACACAGGTACCTGCAAGCATGTGTTCTAGAGATGACTACTAAGACACAGGTACCCTGCAATCATGTGTTCTCGAGATGACTACTAATACACAGGTACCCATATATATTCATATGTAAGTCAAATCCAACTGTATGTAACATGGATCCAGTTCTGCCATCGCACAAACATACCATCAGATCAGGGTCTATGTTGTTTGTTCTATTGATTAATCCAAACAAACTCAATAGACCCAGTGTGGCAGTATAATTGGGTATATGCTATTTGCATTGGCATTTGACATATACACAAGTATATTCAGCAAATGCATTCTTGTAAGTGGTACAGTCTGGTCTCATTTATTAGATCAACTACCATAATATCTTTTGTATAATACTCACCTACCTGTAAACATTGTATATCCAGATCTACTATAACATACTATGCCAGCAGACCAGATTTGGAAATAATAAAGTTTGCAAGCTTGAGAGATTTGTTTTGACCAATAATGAAGGGCTTTACATTTTGTAGCAACCACTTTGATTGGTTGAGTGTGAAAACTCAATATCAATCTTAAACTCTGAGTTTTATGATTCCCAGGCAGGAACTGCACTTTTCCATCTACTTAGGATTTCAGGCAAACAGAGTGGGTCCTGATCTGCCAGTTCATCATACTGTATATCAGATCCGATCTAGATCCATGCCATTGGCAGTTGTGTTCACATGATACATGCGTAAATATGATTCATCTTAAAATGTAAATACTGCACTGGATTTTTAGATGAATGGATATGACACTAATTACATCATTTCTGATCATGTCATGATATCTAAGCAGCATTCAGATAAATACAAGTTGGATTAGCAAGACTAGGCTATACTTATAAAGTGGATCAGTTGTATATTCACTAATGGGTACAGTTGAAATAGTCCCCATAAGAAACTGACATCAGTAGAGGTTGATACTTTGTGTGAATATGATAATTGTATATATTTACATCTATCTATCTATCTATCTGGCTGTATATCTACATATACCTATCTATCAGTCACTCTGGTTATGTCACTCTCTTTCTCTCTCTCTCTCTCTCTCTCTCTCTCTCTCTCTCTCTCTCTCTCTCTCTCTCTCTCTCTCTCTCTCAATTCAGGTTGCTTGCTGTTAAGGCCTAGTAGAATATTCCCCATTTGTTGTACACAGAACTGCATATGAACCCACCTGTCTTTTAAGGTCTAGTAGAATATTCCCCATTTGTTGTACACCGAACTGCATATGAACCCACCTGTCTGTTAAGGCCTAGTAGAATATTCCCCATTTGTTGTACACAGAACTGCATATGAACCCACCGGTCTGTTAAGGCCTAGTAGAATATTCCCCATTTGTTGTACACAGAACTGCATATGAACCCACCTGTCTGTTAAGGCCTAGTAGAATATTCCCCATTTGTTGTACACAGAACTGCATATGAACCCACCTGTCTGTTAAGGTCTATTAAAATAGGCCTCATTGGTTGTACACAGAACTGCATATGGATCCACCTGTCTGTTAAGTTCTAGTAGAAGAGGCCCCATTGGTTGTACATAAATGAATAAATCTTTACCTGTATTAGAAAGACCACTTGTTCATTGGCTGGTCTCCTGAGTGATCATTATTAACAGATCTCTCTCTCTCTCTCTCTCTCTCTCTCTCTCTCTCTCTCTCTCTCTCTCTCTCTCTCTCTCTCTCTCTCTCTCTCTCAGTATTTATATGTGTGTATCTATATATCAGTGTCAAATTCATTGAAATGATACTACTAAAACCATGTATAGTTTAGAATTCTCCTTATTTGAAATATAATGTACCTATATATATTTAAACATATTTATTTGTAATAGAAGTTAATAATGGATGCATTGGCATATGTAAAGTGAAAGCAGTCTATGACTCTTAAAATGCACCTGTCATGACTCATCTCTATTTATACCTGTGATAGGGATTTTTGTGATATTAGACCATTAAGGTTGCAATATAAAGCTACTTTATGAAAACTGAAAATCATTGATAAGGTTTTTCTACATTCCATATGTACTTGCTTATAAGTTGAGTCCAACTGCAAACTGCGATGGCAGAGCTGGGTCTGTGCAGTTTGCAGTTGGACTCGACATATTAGTGAGTAAATATGATAAATGTGACAAGTATAAATGCCTAATGATACAGAAATATGTCAAATAAATGTATATTATAAATATTATAACTATATAATCTAATATGTCCTAGTTGTATTGGAGTGTCAGTCAGATTATCACATGACAAATTGACTTTGGACTCAATTAGTGAAGTGGATGTTATATGACTGTACTAAGTTTTCTTTTAATTCTCTTCCTGCCAGTACAGGACTTTTGCATGGACACATGCAGGAAACAAAAGCAGCATTTGTGTGATAAAGAGATATTTATCTGTGCTACTAAGGTAGACATATACAAACTGTTCATCATTGTTACATGTTTAGTTGTTACATGTTTCTGTCAGATTTATATGTGTGTGCTAAGGTAATAGGGAGTGACCTAGTACAATCTGGGTTTTTTTTCTAGCAGTCCATCAGGCTATTGTAACCTAGGTGTTTTTTGGGCCTGTTGAGTGAGAAATATGATTGAAGCATTGACACTACTGGTTTTAAAACCCCTGGATTATAAATAGCTGCAGCTACCATGTGTTGGAAGGATTTGAGGAACTGATAATGAACTCAGCAGTTTTGAGTCAATGGAGTATACCGCTCGAACAATTATTATTAACAATGATATGATGAAAGTGTTCGATTCAGATTTTGACCAAAATGATCTTATATCAGAAGATATGTAATAGAACTGAAATGTGTTTTTAATGTCCAGTCTAGTTGTTCAAATTGGATTCACATCGGTTGAGGGTTGTGCAATTTTGATAACATTTCCAATATACCTGTAGGTAATACAGCACACCAGGTCATTGATCCTTGGTCAAAAGCTAGCAGTAATTAATGATATCGAGAAAAACTAACTTGGCTGGAAATACACAAAGTATGTCTCTTCACTAAGCAAATATCTGTGAGGAGTTTGAAATAGGATTGAAATAGTCCTTGATATAGTTAAGTTGAAATATAAGGGTGTGGTCATTAGTAATTATGGGCAGGAAAATATTCAATTGTACCATTACATGGTGTATTATTGATCGGAAATCAAAAGTTGATAATCACTGATAACTTAAATCTTAACTCATGCACTTTGTTCCCACTTATGTACTTTAAAGACTAGCCTTAGCTAGTGGCATAGTTAGTCTTCAGGTCTTAGTGATCTTATAATTAATATGTAAATATTTGTACTTTTATCTTTAGAATGCTAGCTCTGATTGACAGGATAATCTGACAACAGTATGTACATGTATTCAAATATTTGATGATTTCTCTTTTTAGGTTATGTTGTCATTCATAGTAGCATCCAGTAGCCAGAAATCAGTGAACATGGACTTTCAAACAGATAGAAAATACGAAGGTGATAATCAAAGATAACCATAGCTTAAGTCAGACTAAACAGGCTACAGTGACCTGCTATTGAGAAAACTAGCCTATGTCTAGCAAAGACAGTGTGGCACATGGCATGTCCCTCAGTGTGATTCATACTGCATAGTGTTTACAGTGTAGATGTCTAACCAGGTATGAAGCTATTACTGTTGTGTAGTACATGGGATGAATAAAAAGGTATGAAGCTATTACTATTGTGTAGTACATGGGATGAATGATTATGTATTGAGTCAGGAAAAAAGGCCTCTTTGTTTTCTAATTCAACTTAAGATTGTTTAGTTATTACAGCAGCACATGATATATGAGGGTGCTCACATGTGGGGCTTTATATTTTTGGTATTTGTGTAAAGTCGGCAGTTGATGTGCAGTGTGCAGACTTTGATTGAAGAATTCAAGCATGAAACTGCAGTGTTAATTCTTGTGATGAATCAATAAACACTCAAGATGGGATGGAAATTTATGTGGTTCGATAAAATGGACTTGTTAGAGAGTGCAGTATGCTATTGATAAACTGAGTATGGCACATACATCAAATGAATTTATGTGTATTGGATTAATATATTGATATTTGCACACATATTTGGCTGCTAATGCTTAAAAGAGAAAGCAAAATATTTAAAATGGCAAAATACCATCTTCCTGTTGAATATAAATGATTGTTATAACTAGAGTTGAATCTAAGAAAATGTATATTTTTTAAAACTCACAGCTGATTTAAAACTCACAGCTGATTTAAAACTCACAGCTGATTTAAACAACAGTTCAGCCATAATGGGGGCTTGTAGTAGCTGCTGTATTCCACGGCAGAGTGGAAATGAATGTCGTGAAAACCACAGTAAGATGGTTGGAGAAAAGAGTGGTCACCGTCGTAATCTGAGTGCCACTTTTAACATGTCAATCGTGGAAGATGGAGTTAATACTGATCAGAATCAGAATTGGATTGATATAAATTCTGCAACAGAAGAGGAATTAATGACCTTGCCAGGAATAAACAGAGCAAAAGCTCAAAATATCATTGAATATCGGAAACAAATTGGTGGGTTCAAACGTGTAGAGGATGTAGCACTGGTTTCAGGAATAGGTGCTGCTATTTTTAGTGCAATTCGAATGGAAATATGTGTTGGTCACAGAAAAAGTGTTTCAAATGGAAACATACCACGTGAAGGGAGTAAGCAGGAATCACCAGTAAGCTTATTGAGGAAAGAGAATTCCTTGGTAAATATTAATATGGCAAGTGTCATACAGTTAATGAACCTAGACAAATTAGGCCCTGTCCTTGCCGAAAATATCGTAGCTTACAGAGACAAAAATGGACCCTTTAGGAACATAGATGATATTACAAATGTGAAGGGGATTGGACCACAAATATTAGGTGCAATAAGGAATCAAATTTGTGTTGATGATCTTGGTGATACTGTCTCAAGGACGTCATCTCAAAACTCACAGAAATCTTCACATGGGATTTTAATAAGCATGGGAAAAACATCTAATTTATGTCCAAATGGTTCAAATCAGCCACATCTGTTTGAGCTTGGTGCTTCAGCCGAAAATATGTTGGAATTGTTGAAACCTTTGGTAGAAAAACACCCACGACCACATCAGGAAAGCCAATTCAAATTTAAATGCAAAAATCGCAATGCTGTTAGAATAGCAACATGGAACTTGGAGCGATTCTCAATAGATAAGGTGAACAACCCTGGAGTACAAGAGGTGGTTTGCAGAACCATATTAGAAAATGGGTAGGTATATATATATAAATTGTTTATAATACCTACATAATAGTAATAGTAATAATTTAGTCATTTCATACATTAATATGGTGACATCAAATAAATTGCTGATATATACATACAATCCTAATAAAATTTCCTTATATCCATATTTTACCAGTAGAAAATATTAAGTCACAATTTTAGTAGTGAAAAATATAAAATGTAATGTATATACTTGTATCTTATATTTAATATAACCATTCTGGTACAGTGTATCATAAATTATATTAAATATAACCATTCTGGTACAGTGTATCATAAATTACATTTAATATAACCATTCTGGTACAGTGTATCATAATTTATATATAATATAACCATTCTGGTACAGTGTATCATAATTTATAGAAAATTAAAATTTGATTTTACATCCTGGGCCTACATGTAGTTCCTCCTACTCATGTTTGTATAGTTGTGTCTATTAGCAATCCAATGTTTGTAGTTTCATCCTCCACAGTTACATGTACATTCCTAAATCTCTAGGATATACTCACCAAGAATGTCGCTGTAGATACATGTGTATGACAGCTCATAGAATTTATATCCTCCCACCTGGAGTGGTAATATTTCTTGTAGGAGGTTGCAAGTACATATGTTTGAATAAATTTGTTTATTTGTTGTTTAATGACACATCAGCATATTATAGACTATAGGGAGTTGAAGCAGAGAGTAAAGTGCTTAGACACACACCATCTTGGTATGATTTGAACTTGTGACCTTTGACTTCCAAGTCCAGCATGCTAACCACTGAGTGGCTCACTCTCTGAATATAAATTTAAAAAATACAAGAACATGATGCTGTGCTGAAAATTGATAAATCTGCAGTAGAGTTTTTTTTAATATTTTTTATACAGATGTGAACAGTACTAGTAGTTCAATATTTGTAAAAAAAGAAATCTCCTATTGTTATTTCCATATTTTTCAGAGTATAACATGTACATAGTTATGAACAGTATAGACCTAGATCTGCCATCAAATACCGTATATACTTGCGTATAAGCCGGGTCCAAGTGCAAATAACATATACCCTGATCTGCTGGCGCATTATGCACCAGCAGATCAGGGTCTGTGTTATTTGTTCTATTGATTAGTCCTTAGAAACTGCATAGACCCAGATCTGCAGGTGCATTATGCGTTGGTAGATCTGGGTCTATGCAGTTTGCAATTGGTATCGGCTCATAAATGAGTATATACAGTAATGTTCTGCCAGATCAAGGTCTATAGTGTTAATTTTAGGTACGATTTTAGTGAATAGCACATTGTGTGTGGATGATCAGGGTCTATATTGATCATTTTACTACAGATTTTAAGTGAACAGTGGATTGTGTGAGGCAGATCAGAGTCTATACTGTCATTTTACTTTAGCTTTTAAGTGGACAATGCATTTTGTGAGGCAGGTCTGGGTCTATGCTGTTTGCAGTTGAGTGTCCATTTCATTACTGATGCAGGAACACTTTTAGTACAACATCACATATGAACGGCAATCTGTGGCACCATTTAACACAAGATTCAGCTGGAAGGCATTCAAAGATGCTGTAAACATTTAACAGTCTGCAGTGTAATATGGAGCTTGACCTAGGTGCAAACAATGTAACAGAATGAAAGAAATAACAATAAAAAGTTTGATTGGTTTTACATAGTTCCTGTAAGTTTATCTGAATGGGTGGGTGAATCATGTAATGTTATTTCACAACAGAGTTCAGACATTGTGCAGTATTTTTGTGTTTGAAATTAATAATGAATTTTTGTGGCTGAATCATGGAGAAACAGTTATAAAAAGGAGACTTTGATGTTGTAGTCTGGGTTATGGAAAACACTTGAATTAATCACTTGTTCTGTGTAATACAATAATGTAATAAAATGCAGTTGAGTAAAATAACAATTCAGGTTTGGATAAATTACCAGTGTTCCAGCTAGGCAGGCAAAGAAAAGCATTGTATCTTGCCTCCAAATCTGTGTGCCCAGCAGCTATTTTAGTCCTTTAATTCATGCCCCACCCCTGTTTGATTTGTTAGATTACAACTCTGTCTTTTTTCGGTAATGTGCCCCTTGCAGATTGGTATGTTGTCTCAGTACTGTTTTACAAAGCCTCTGCCAGCCCTGAGTGTATCTGCATAGAGAATTTGCAGATATCACATCGCCTCAGCTGCCAGTCCTGACTGTATCTGCATAGAGAATTATTATTTGCAGATATCACATCACCTCAGCTGCCAGCCTTGAGTGTATCTGCATAGAGAATTTGCAGATATCACTCTTGTGAAAAATATAGCAAAAACTGCACCTCCTTGCAAATTGTTTACTTTAGTCAATGCTCACAGTGCCATCTAGCACCCCAAGATATGGATGTCTTATTTATGTTTAAATTAATTTTGCCCCGTACCCAGATTTGGCTTTCATTTGCAAAGCAATAAAAGCTGAAGAAGGCAGATTGACTCAGCAGGCTACTCGCAATGTGCAATCTGGAATAGACTTTTAGTATGACTTCACGAACATTGACAAAAAAGAAATGTTTGCAGATGAAAAATGGCTTTATTTTTCAAGACTGAAATAAAAAATAAATGCGCTATTTAAGGTTTGACAGGTCATCTTATAATATTAAAGTGGGACCCCAGGTTGATGAGTGTTCTAAGGCGCTCACCTTTACAGATCACTGACATCTCACCTCTGTCCGCGTGGGTGTGACTGTGAATCTCGGCTTGGCCAACATGAGTATGTGAGAAAACTTTCCAGAATCTTCTTGTGGGTCAGTGGTTCTTACCAGGGGTTTTCTCAGATTTTTCCTCCACCGAAAGATACTTGCCGCCGTGTATAGCTTATCATGTGCTAAAAAATCGTGCTAGACCCACAAAACCACAAAAAGAAACAACTTATAATAAGTGTTATGTGTTTGGAATGAGAGCTTTTTCATTGAAGTGGTTGTAGATGAAATTTACAATCAACTGGTTTTATGCAAATGGCAAAGTAGCAGGAGATTCTATCCTGAAAAATCTTTGTAGACAATTGACAGTTCGATTAAAGTCACATTTGGATTCTTATATTCAGTGGCAGCAAATGTAAATACGTTTCAACAGAGTGCTAGATAAGAATTAACAAATTAATTAGTTTACTCTATACTTTGGTACTAATTGCATTTGTTTAAAAATTCAATGGGATATTCTGTAAAAATTGCAAAAGACAAACTTAGGCTACGAAACTGGGTCTTAATTAACAAGATGTTAATCATGCCTTTTGAATGCATCATATAGCTTTGTGACCAAGCACCCAGTCCGCTTTAGTTTTCATCACTATGCAGCGGATAGCCAAGCCAGGGCCTTAGGAGAAAAAATAAAGTTAAATGAAAATGCACCCCAAATTTTGGGGTGCTACATGTAATTAGTACTGCAAGTGTTGACTTATTTAATACCATTATTATCAAAAACAAATCAAGACAATCACACCTTTTAGGTAAAGAAAAGTCTAATTTTATATCAGTTGGGAAGAATGGTGTAAAAACAATTTATTTGTATACAAACCTAGCATCTTTTTGACATCATCTACATTATGACATCATAATGTTGATGATGTCAACACTTTCGCGAGCAATGAGATCAAAATATCTATATCTGCTTGATGTAAACAAAATTACTGAGTTAATTAAAAGCAGCTGTATGATATATTTTTAAATTCATCGATATTTATTGCTTGATGTGTCTTGTGTTCTGTACAGTGACGTGCAATTAGGTGCCCTTTTAGAAAATGTCATGCTCTTTGTGCCCTTTTATGGGAACAAGGGCCCTGCCCTTTTCAGACTCTCATTGTATCATCCATATGTTGAAGTTACCATATTTAGGGTATGTTAAAGGATGAGCCATTGTAGGATTCAAGCTAATTTCTAATAAATTGTGCCAGAAAATCAACTGAAAGCGCAAACATCGTGCATCATATTTTCAAAACCTACTGTTATTTCTTCATTAAATCCTTCCTATATTCAGAAAATTGTTCTCCTTCTTCGAATTGAAGGAATTGACCCCTACATTTTCAGTTATAGAATAGATTCTGCATATTTACATATGTATTATGCATACCAAATAGCAAATAGAACTGACCCTGATCTGTTGCCACAGAATGTGCCAGCAGAACAGAGTCTATGCTATTCACTCTATCATGTAAACAGCTTTGACCTTGATCAGAACACTAGCAGAGACCACAGATTTGGGTGTAGTTTGTATATATATATATATGTATAGAGTTTAATGGCAGATCAGTATAATCCTGGCTATAGAGTGCAGACCAAATATCATATTTGACATAATACTGTAGTATCATTTATTTTCGTGGGGCTCAATTTTAGTGGCTTTGTAAAAAAAAAGACATTTTCATGGGTACTTAAATTCGTGGTTTCGCCTGTCAAAGTTTGCATATTACTTAGTGTTTAATTTCGTGGTTTAACCTCTACAAAATACCCAAAATAAAGAATACAAAAGAATAAAACTCTGCTGACGCAAACGGCGGTCACTTGAATGTTTATAACATTACTTTCACATGTATGAGCACAAATAAAAAACCTGACAAGTTCAATACTGACACCGTATTTTTGTCCAAGTGAATAACATCAATGGAAGCCGACGCAGACAACAACACAGCTGGAATTGTTTAATTCTGTAATTTGGGGATTATTTACCTGACAAGCATTTGTGTGTACATTGAGACTTGATTGACATGATGTTGATACAGTCGCTTTGTCCGAAAATCGGTGAAGTGTGAGCTTTAATACTCTGCTGTAATTAGTGTATATACGTAGTGTTTCATTAATAATAGTGCTTCAAGCAATAGTTCTAGTATTTTACAGGCTTGCTGTTCTTTTGGATTAAAAATGCATGCATAAAATGAAATGTGGTTTCAGGAGGATTTAAATTGTGTACATTGAGACTTGATTGACACGATGTTGATGCAGTGGCTTTGTCCGAAAATCAGCGAAGTGTGAGCAATATTACTCTGCTGTAATTAGTTTATATACGTAGTGTTTCATTAATAATAGTGCTTCAAGCAATAGTTCTAGTATTTTACAGGCTTGTTGTACTTTTGGATTAAAAATGTATGGATAAAATGAAATGTGGTTTCAGGAGGATTTAAATTGTTTAACAACAGTTGTACTCGAGTGAAGGATCGATTTGAACAAGTATTTAATTTAATTTTCATATACTATTATTTTTTTTATTATTCTTTCTTTCATTTTCAACATTACTAGTGTTTGAATACCTTATGCTTTTTCTCGTTTCTCTCTATCCTTACCTATCTCGCATATCGATTTAAGGCAGTGAGTTGAAATTACAGCTATCGGACATCTTATCGACATGTGTGCATTGAAACAATATAAAATGCTTTATAATTCTTTTTTAAAGGTTTAAAATAAAACAAACACGTGTAAAAGCGAATAATTTATTTCCAAATTACAGTATTGACGTTGATTTATGAAATAAAAGTAGGTTTCTTAAACTCTAGGAACGACACACAGTAAGAAAATGAGTGGGGGGTGGGGAGGGGGACCACCATCATCATACGTGGCTAATTTTTCGTTGGGTATTTAAATTTGTGGTTCGGGGCAACAACGAAAACCACGAAACTTGGTTCCCCACGAAAATTGATGATACTACAGTATCTACATTGTGTGCTTACAAAGTACATGTATTATTTGGGTACATTTTGTGAGTTTGGAGCTCATTATAATATGTGCACATTGACGATGTCATATAGGATTTCCATATTGTAAAACTTCAACTGACCATTACCTATTATGCAACCTCTCCACTTTGGAGGTGCATTTTATCTGCCAGTATCTTCATGCTGAATAAATCATGTCAGATTAATTTTTTGACACTGCATTTTAGTACCATATATACTCACATACAAGTCAGTTTCAACTGCTAATAACATAGACCCTGATCTGCCATTGCATAATATGCTGGTAGATCGGGGTCTGGGTTGTTTGTTCTACTGATTACTCCCAACAAACTGCATACACCCAGATCTGTTGGATCCGACTTGTACACAAGTATACACTGTAAGTTACATTAAAATCATGATTTTCTGTGTAGGTTTTAGCAACAGCATTCCTCCCACAAGGCAAGCTGAACTCAACAAACGTGCAATTTGTAAATGATATTTTTTGCAATTTTTGACCTAAAAGAGGGGTGCATGCCTATTATGGCATGTCAAAGTATTATATCAAATACGGTAATACAAATTCCTGAATTCTTTAGGGAGATGTTATTCTTCTGAGTACAAATAAACATATGTTTCTATGCTGTAAAAGAGAAAAAAATTCTGTAAAAAAATATTTAAGATAAGAAAAGGTGAAAAAACTAAAGGTAGAATCCTAAAAATACAAAGCTTTGGCTAAACAGACATTTTTCTGGGGTGATTGGCAATGGGGCTAGCAGGGATTTTTCTGGGGTGATTGGCAATAGGGCTAGCAGGGATTTTTCTGGGGTGATTGGCAATGGAGCTAGCAGGGATTTTTCTGGGGTGATTGGCAATGGGGCTATCAGAGATTTTTCTAAGGTGATTGGGACTGGGGCTCTCAGGGATTTTTCTAGGGTGATTGGGAATGGGGATTACATCCATCATAAGGGGAAAAATGAGACCCGTGGGGGAACAAAATTTCAAGAGTTAATTTCTAAAATATCAAATTCGGCTGGATTTTGTATAAAATATCACTTGTTCTACCTAGTTGGATTCATGTTGTTACACAATTAAATATACTGTCTGTTTGTTGTGATCATCATGTTCTATATATATAATATACATGTACGCTTAACCAGTGACTTGAAACTCATTCATCATTATAAATCTTTTGTTTTCTTATAATCCCATGGCAAGCCAATCATCAATTAAGATGAAATATAGCCATTTAAAAAAAAAAGAAACTTGATGTAGAATTTCTTAATACATGAACAAACAAAAACAAAAAGTGAATGTGACTGCACTGTCTTTGCACTATCAGGCATACAGTGTATCTGTGACTGCACTGTCTTTGCATTATCATATATACAGTGTATCTGTGACTGCACTGTCTTTGCATTATTATATATACAGTGTATCTGTGACTGCACTGTCTTTGCACTATCAGATACAGTGTATCTGTGACTGCACTGTCTTTGCACTATCAGAGATACAGTGTATCTGTGACTACTGTCTTTACTCTATCAGAGATTCAGTGTATCAGTGAGATTCTGAAAATGTGACAAGACTGGAAATCATAACAATTTTTAGTTTGAGCTCGAGATTTTCTGTGAGCCATTCAAATAAAACTTTACCTTTGTAATGCCACCTTTGATTGGTCAGGAGTGAAAACTCGAGATTTAAACTCAAGATCAGAGTTTATGATCCTGAGGCCAGGGCAAAGTATCTTCCAAAAATATACTAGTAGTCCGATGTATAGAAACCATTGGACCCAATTTTTAAAAATGGGAGTCCAGGACATGAAACAAAAGCATAGACTCTAACAACAGAAACTCTGCCATGTTGCATTTATTTGAGGCATTCAAACAAAAATCTTGACTGTATTGACAGATAGACTGTAGGAAGTATTTCATCTTTTTCAGGTTTGGTATTCTGGCAGTCCAGGAATTGGCAGATCAAGAGGCATTACAAAAGGTAACCAGTCTAGACAATGGCAACACTTATTGAAAAATGTAACTTGACCCAATTTTAGCTCACATCTAGGATGTTGAGGAGAGCTGTTGTAAGACTCACGGTACTAATTATATGGAAAAATGGGAGCCAGTCTAGAAATGGGTGAACACAAAATGGAGTACCGGTATATGGTAAAGAATTAGGTGTCATAAAATAAATGTTATCTCTTTGAAAAATGTCACTATTTCCAGAAATAATGAACAAAATTTAAAGCCGGTGTTTGTGTCATTTACAGTCAGCAATAGAAAGATAACATTGATATCAATTTTAATTGATCACAAGTTAAATAAATTAAAAACTAGAAATTTTCAAGTGAAATATTAAGGACATTCTCAAGTTTCTATCGTCTCCATGGTGAGGGTGTCATAATTAATTGCCGGCACAATGACAATCTTCTCGAAAATTGAGCAGCTATTGACATTAAAGTTACTTAGAAATAATAAAAATACACATCCAAAATCATAAATACATCCTCAAAACAAAAAAAAGACATCGACTTATAAATTATTTGTCACTATGTTTATGACGTAACATGGCATCATAACTTTAGTTTTACGTACCAAACTCAGAAAAAAATGCATGCCAAAATTTTCTGCTCCAGACCATGTTTCACCTCAAACGGAAAGATGAATGTGTATTGTAATTCATGGTAAAAGTCGTAAAAAGAAATCACCAATGGATTTTTCTTAACCTTTTTCCCATTTACGTAAATTGGTTTGGTGTCAGAATATTATGGGATTCTTATAAAATATTGATAACAACTGGAAAAAAGGATGGCGTTATCTTAATTAAGCCTTGTTTATTTTACTACATGTATATATGGCTCATTTACAATAGCGTCACGTCATGTACAAAAGCACATGGCTTTTGAAGAATGCCATGGGTGGGATATAGGTGTATTTTTTTACCACTGTTTCATTTCTCTAAATAACTGTTTCTGTATCGAATATTGCTCAAGACAGATGGAAAAATAGCTTTTCTAGTCATAAATTGGTGAAGGATTTAAATGACTTAACCATTTTGCATGAAAATCATTTGAAAACAGGTTTAGTTTTGCTAATGACTTTCAAGAAATATATAGTTTCCAGCTGCTGTTGATGCTGGATGTTCGTGTCCATTTTTATATATTTGTTAGATTTTTAAATGCCATTAACAATCTTTTATATTGGTCTGAGGATGATTTTGTAACAGTAATTCTTTCAAGAAAAAGAGAGGCTATTTGTCATGTTTAGTCAATATGACTAAAAACATCATGCTGATTTCAAATTAGATAGCAGAGATGTCACATGTACGCCTTTTAAAATGTCCTAATTTTGTGTCCATGTTTGATCTTCAACGGATTTTTTAAATATAAATAACAATTCTTATTCATTGGTTTGGGGATGATTTCATACAATTATTTTGTTACAGGGGAAAAAAAGGTAACTTTCATGTTTATTCATAATGTGTAACAACATCCTGTTAATTTCATATTAGATAGCCAAAGATGTAACATGTACCAAAGTCAGTAGTACCCAAGTGTTGTGTCATTTGTTACAGCCAGCCAGACTCATTATTTATTATTATTATTTATTATTATTTATATCAAATCTGGCCTGCCATAGGAAATGAGTCTGACAACCCTGGTCTAGTGGGTTGAGATTAGCAAACCTCTGTGTATTAAAAGGTATTCATGATAATACCTACTCGACTATAAGAAACAAAATAAAAATTCACTTCTTGCAAAAGTTTGAGATGAAATGATATGTAACTGCTCAAGGAGATGTAACCAGGACAACAAAAACTCGTGTCTCTCTGCATCTCAGTGTATAATTTCTTGACCAAGTGTTATGGTCCCCATTGACCAACTAAATGACATAAAATATGGAAATGATGCTCGGTGGTTAGAACAAGGACACTTTCTGTTAGTAAGCAAATGGGCAGCAAGACAGTGAACACAAATATTTTTTTATCAGATGTAACAAGGAAACCAAGATATAATATATTTGATATGTCTTGGGTAACATCCAGGGAAAAACCCTTGATATTTATATTCTGTGAATGCTAGTAATAAACTTCTCTGATGTATCTTATTTGGAATATACAATTAAAATATTTAGTATTTTTACACATTGATAGGTACAATTATTAATATCTTAAATGTATCTTATTTGGAATATACAATTAAAATATTTAGTATTTTTTACACATTGATGGGTACAATTATTAATATCTTAAATGTATCTTATTTGGAATATACAATTAAAATATTTAGTATTTTTACACATTGATAGTGTGGCATGGGAGTGGTGGTGGTTGTGGTTATCGTTATCTAGAGGATGATCGACCTTGGTGTTATTGCCCGGATCGAGTAAAGAATAATATAAATTGTGAAACTTATAGTTGGAATGAATAGAGATCTGAGCAGATATATAGAACAGTCTAAAACGAGCCCCCGTATATGAAATATAACAATTTAATCAATTACATAAACAACTGTGATAATGCATTACATTAGGAAGATACACTTCTTTTTGAAATAAATCATTCACCGAATTTTAAACACAAATATACTTATATAAATAGCCGATCTGTTTAAATGATAGAATTAATTCATCATAGAATCGAGTGAACAATCGAAGTCATTGCCTTGTACAACTTCATAACCTGCTTATCTCCTGTTCACTACAGTTTCACCGTGCTGTTCAATTTGTTCCTTCGCTTTTCTTCTCACTCTCACTATTTCGCCTCTGTCGGCCCTCAAACTTTGTGTGGGTAGGTGGATACGTAGGTATGTAGATACGTAGGTACGTGCATACGTCAGTGGATTACGTCAGTGGAGCTATTTCCCCTTTCAAAATAAACAGAGAAGCAACCTAAATCTTCTGTCAGATAACCTACTGGGAATAGATCATTACTCCACTCTCGTTATGTCAGATATTATCCTATCGGAAGTCAAACAGATACCAAAGGCTATCTGGTCAAGCCAAACACGGCAGGCCATAAACAAACAAACCTAGTTTCATAAGATTAATGTATTTCCTAATGGCTATTTCATCGCTGACTCACATTAACATCACACGAGACATAACAGTTCCGTTCTCGATTATACAAATGAATGAATGAAATTCATTACATGGCTTAACTACGTTAATTTCAGCGAATACACACATTCAAGTCTTTAGCGTCCATGAAATCTCACTTCATGGCTTAACCGTTAATTTCAGTCGATACGCACTTAAGTTTTTATCATACATGAAATCATCTAAGATCGGTGAATTCACACGGATTCTCATACTCATATCAACTAAAGTAATGCATGAAATTCTTAAAATACATGACTCCTATAACACTCAAGACCACAAATTCAGACAATCTGTCAAACTTATATATAAGATCATTAAACGAATTCAGATAATGAACTCAAACACAGTTATACTCATATCAAGAAAATTGATCTACGAATTTATACAAATAAATTCATGCAAATATAAGTAAATAAATTCAAGCAAATAATTATATTGGTATCAACGAATTACATGAGATTGACGCAAATACCTTGTGCTTTCAAGCCTTGCTCGCTTCTACGGCCAGAATTGTGTCCGTCAACTTTCCAGACATCCAGTCCCTTGGATAATTGTTTTACGAGATAATTTCTTGCAAATTCAATCTCGGAGCCAAAAATATCTTCCTCTTACAGGAGTTTAGACTGACTAAATTTTGCGATGTGGCATATTAAAACCATGAAATTTCGTGTGGGAAACACACCCCTTATTTAGCGTAGCCAATCAGGATTAAATATATCTACCGCCTTTTATAAATAGGCGCCAAAATTTGCGGTCATCCTGACCCTCTAGATTTCCAAATAACTGATTCTGGACAATCTCAATTCTGACATTTTCGATACAAAGATTGAGTCAACCTTTTCCCTTCCAGTTTCTCTGACTGTTAAATAAACGAATGCTTAATTAAAAATCGGTTCCTCTCACAACACAGACCGCAGCATAGCGATTTAATACGCACCTTGTCCTCATAAATCTAATTAATTGTTCTCTGTCCAAGTTAATGTTCTCTTTATAGATCAACAGAAATTTGCACCCTTACAGATAGGTACAATTATTAATATCTTAAATGTATCTTATTTGGAATATACAATTAAAATATTTAGTATTTTTTACACGCTGATGGGTACAATTATTAATATCTTAAAATGTATCTTTTTTGGAATATATAATTATTAAAATATTTAGTATTTTTTACACATTGATGGGTACAATTATTAGTATCTTAAATGTATCTTATTTGGAATATACAATTAAAATATTTAGTATTTTTTACACATTGATGGATACAATTATTAATATCTTAAATGTTTAAAGCACAAGGTGTAACACTGACACCATATTATAACTTTGATTTGTGTTATTTAGGTGTCATTGTTACATCTACACTTAAATACTGTTCATTTAGCTTGTTTTGTAAACACAAGAAGTAACACTGACACCATATTATAACCTTGATTTGTGTTATTTAGGTGTCATTGTTACATCTACACTTAAATACTGTTCATTTAGCTTGATTTGTAAACACAAGAAGTAACACTGACACCATATTATAACTTTGATTTGTGTTATTTAGGTGTCATTGTTACATCTACATTTAAATACTGTTCATTTAGCTTGATTTGTAAACACTGGATTGATATTGAGCATATCTACCCTAAATACTTTTGAAATAGTTTTAGATGCTCAATTGAGTCAGTTGTAAGAGGAAGTTTTGTGTCAAGATGTAACAGAGCATTGCAACAGGTGTCCTAATTACAGCTTTTCAAATAAATATATGTTATGTTAATCTTGTAATGAATATGCAAATGAATAAAACAAATCTCTTCGGTAATAGAAAATATAAAATAAATATAGAACTTGGATAATTATTATTTGTTCTCCATAAAGTTAGAATATAAAACAGGATGTAACAAAGACATCACTTTAGTCTTTACTACGATGACAAGGTAACAGCACCCTCCCCACCCTAGAATTGAAAACTGGTGATGGGAAGCAAATGTCAAGCATCAGTCCCACAGTTTAATCTGCGACTGCTGATGACAAGCTAATACCAAGTACCAACCTCACAGTAGACTCAGTGAAGGGTAATGCGGAGTAATATCAAGCACCAGTCCCACAGTAGACTCAGTGAAGGGTAATGAGGAGTAATATCAAGCACCAGTCCCACAGTAGACTCAGTGAAGGGTAATGCGGAGTAATATCAAGCACCAGTCCCACAGTAGACTCAGTGAAGGGTAATGCGGAGTAATATCAACCACCAGTCCCACAGTAGACTCAGTGAAGGGTAATGAGGAGTAATATCAAGCACCAGTCCCACAGTAGACTCAGTGAAGGGTAATGAGGAGTAATATCAAGCACCAGTCCCACAGTAGACTCAGTGAAGGGTAATGAGGAGTAATATCAAGCACCAGTCCCACAGTAGACTCAGTGAAGGGTAATGAGGAGTAATATCAAGCACCAGTCCCACAGTAGACTCAGTGAAGGGTAATGAGGAGTAATATCAAGCACCAGTCCCACAGTAGACTCAGTGAAGGGTAATGAGGAGCAATATCAAGCACCAATCCCACAGAAGAATCTGCAACTGCTGATGATGAGTTGATGCTAAGTACCAACCTCACAGCAGACTCAGTGAAGAGTGATGAGGGGCAATATCAAGCACCAATCCCACAGTAGAATCTTATACTTATAATGATTTTAGATTCATTCTGAAGATGATTTAAGCATAATAAATTATTATAATACTAAAAATCTGAATGTTTTATCACTACTGCAAGTATATAGAAATTAAAAATTGCATTTCCTATCAACGTTCAACCATATGACTATCCATGTACATTCCATAAGTGTGGAAAACCCTTCTGGTACATAATTAGTTTTACTCTTCAGTAATTATCCACAGGTAATTTTTTTACTAACTTTAATATATGTTTAATGTATAAAATGCACGTCCATGAGATAATTAACCCAAACACAGTAAACACAGATTAAATACATGTATGCAGAATTTATTTGTAAGCAGTGGAACTCCCTGCATGGAAAGATGATTCTGTGCTGTGGTCAGCCCCCAGGTCCCATTGCACTGGGTTGCCTGGCTAAATAATCATTTTATTATCTGAAAACAGAATGACCAAGAGATAAGTCCAACATAATGTAATACCATTTGCATTTACAGTTCACGTTCTGTTGGTCTTACCCCAACCCAATACAGTTGTGTGCAAAGTTGTGGGTCTTTGTGTAGATGGACAAGCAAGTTGTGTAATCAGGATTCCAAATATCAGGGTGCACATATACACTGTTCACCACTTTTATGCCTGTGCACCCAAAGCATACATTCAAGAATGAACAGTAAATAATGGTTGTGCACCCAAAGCATACATTCAAGAATGAATAGTAAATAATGGTTATACACCCACATTTTGAAAGCTGTTACAAAATATGTACCTAAGCAAACAAATGAATTTTAAACCTAAGTAACAAATGTACATGCACAATGCTTTCATTTAGCACAATTTTAGGGATCATCTCAATTGTCAGTTTCAGACATGTATCAAATTTCAGAATATTAAAGTTTCTGAATAGGAATTGTAATGTAAGACATACAAATGTTGTAAATATAAAGATGTATGCCTTTTTTAGTTACTCTTTTAGACTTCTTTCCTTTCCTATTGTATTAATGAAAGCTCTGTGTGGTTGAAGCAGTTAATCAAGTAAATGGGCATATGTTACTACACCAACATAGTAAAGATGATAGCAAGAAAAATGTAGGTAAAAAGCAAAGCTTACTTTAGACACATCTACACAAAATAAACCTAACCACCATCTACTGTGTCATCATGTTATATACACCACGGCACATGATGGAGGGTAGTTAATGGGTTATGGGCACATACACAGATATCTAAAGGATTTGCTAAATATACATGTTAGAATTTGAAACAGCAAATTTGAGTGCCAAAGGTAAAATTACACAAGCTTAATACAGTGAAGCTGCCATGCACTACATGCATAGTTAAGCTGAAACACACAGATTTAAAAAAAAAATGAAAGTACACTATGTGCAGGAGTGGTTAAGTTCTGGTGCATTATTGCTGTTTGAAAATGCAACACAGTACAGTGTAAAAACACAAAGACATGCGCATATACCCACACACACAGAGATAATGTGCCAGTAACTGTAACATGCAGAAATTTTGACACACAAACCTTTAGCAAGTAGAACAAAGATTTAACATCACAAATTTAAATAAAAACATGTTTTGACAGGGATTTTTTCTGTTTATTAAATACAATTTGCAGAATTTATGCTTTGATACCACTTGAACATAAAAAATGCACAAGAAAACAAAATTGCTTTAAAATACGGAAAATTGTGTTGTATTTGTGGATATTAATGGTGGCAATAACATGACAATGACGATTCTTTGGTTCTCCTTATGTGTTTCTAACAAAACATAATCTGTACCAGTAAAAAGACAATTAACATCCTAAAGTTGATATAAAAGTGGAACCTGTATAATCTAGCCACAGAGTATTTTTTATTCTTGGCAATTGTGGCACAAAAAATGGGTTTACTCTGGCCTCTTTATCATTGATTAGCCACTGGGTATTCTGACTAACTGACCATCTAGCCTTAAATTTTGGTCCCTTTGGTTGCTTATTTGCAGATTCCATTTAGTTGTTCCCCATAAGCATGCATTAGGAGTAGCCTACATTCATTTTATCTAAATATTAAGATCATTTTGTACATTATATTAGGGACTTGTAAAGTATAAATGGGTATGACATGACATTTCTCATCAGAGACATTATGTGTGCTAATGAGACATCTGCAAGAAGAACAGAAAGTGGTTAAAAATGACCCAACTTACATTGCTGGATGATAGGGGATGATGTCCAGAGACCATGAGCATTTAAAATGACCAAAAAGGAATGTAAAACCCTTGTCTTGGATATAACTGTGGATGCAAAATGCGATCTTCGCAATTTAAGAATAATAAACCTATGAAACTGCAAAATAAAAGGATGTGAAAAATGTATGTCAGCTTCATTGTTTCAAATTGATGATCATTCATTTGGATAGCCATTTGATGTATTTCACAATCATTGTGAAAAAGCAAACATGGCATCCTGTTACATCTGCAATATATTAATGGCTACAGTTTCCATATCCTGACTTATATGTTAAATATAAGAACTAAGATTTGTTCTTTGCATTCTCTTTTAATTAAATAATCACAACATCATACGGATATTTTTACAATGATAATGTTGAAATTATTTGAAAAAGATCTCATTGGTGTCTTGCGTTACATTGTTGTTGAACAAAAATAATACTTTTTTGTACACAATACACACAAGGAACTATCTCCTTTCATACAAAAATAAATAGCCCATTATCAGATGTTTTATAATTATGTAACCTGGATAAGTTATAATAAATAGCCTATTATCAGGTGTTTTATAATTATGTAACCTGGACAAGTTATAATAAATAGCCCATTATCAGGTGTTTTATAATTATGTAACCTGGACAAGTTATAATAAATAGCCTATTATCAGGTGTTTTATAATTATGTAACCTGGACAAGTTATAATAAATAGCCCATTATCAGGTGTTTCATAATTATGTAACCTGGACAAATTATAATAAATAGCCCATTATCAGGTGTTTTATAATTATGTAACCTGGACAAGTTATAATAACTCTGAGATTTTTTTAAAAATGTGTCCGAGTTGTAACAAAATTTAATGACATCAAATTCTGTACCATATTTGGGTTTGGAGTGCTATGATGAAAAGTAAAATTTTAGTAAAATGAATCTTTTGAGAGCTTGACCTATTTATAAAAAAAAAAATGGAGACAATATTCTATTGATAGAATTTCAGTTCTTTTACAGACTTGACTTTGGTACACTCATTACTGAAGTTAGCACCTGATTCTGTATGTGTGGAATTGAAAACACGTTTTCAAACAGGTGTAGATTTTTAAAAATGCTACGACTTGCATGATTTTCTCCACACAGAAGCTTGCATTAAGGATGAGCCTATACTGAGAAATATAGGTTTGATCATGAGCATTTAGAAATTTAAAGTTCTTGAACTTCTAATATCACAGTGTTTGCATAGGTTTACTGTGGGAGTTAAATTAGCACAGCGAGTCCTATAGAGAACAACACCCTTACAGTTGTTCCAATTATACATGTACAATTAAGTTATTATAGATGCAAAATTCTGGTTCAGTTTGTGGATAACAAGCAAAATAAATACCTTTTTTCTACCTCAGAAATATTTTCAGTGGGAAATTAAACACTTTCAGATATGACAACTGTCGCCTTAAGGGGGGGGGGGGGAGTGCAGGGTATGTAGATTTGGGTGGGGCTTTTGCATATTGTTTAACATCTATGCAACCAAATATATAAATCGTAGACAGTTTACCATTTACATTTGTGGTCACCAATTTTTTAAATTTCCTAGCTATGTTTTGAAACATTATGCTTCTGATTTTATCACTTAGGTGACTCAGCCACAATACATAATGCTGATGACCCCTCATGATTTTGCACCCAACCAGTTTTATTCAGTGAATGTATTGTTTAGTTGGCTTATATCTACCTTACTTTAGTTTTAAATTACATCTGTTCTGCAGGAATTGCAAGTAATTTATGTCATTTTAATCTCCTTTTTTGAAGTAATACATGCATATATAGATGGTCACCAACCTTTTACTCATTTATTGCATAATACGACAGGACTGATAATATATTTCAGTGTTAAATTTAAGAGAGATAAATGGTGATAGCAAACAAGGTAACTCTTTATTAGACAGATTTATTTTAATATTTTTCTGATTTTCTGAAATGAAGCTCAAATACTTGTACTTACATGTTGCCTGAAATGCATTATTGCTGATGTTGGTATACATGGACTTTTAATATTATTTAATGTTCACTAATGTAATCTTTGACAAACAGAACTATCAGCACTGTTTACTTATGCATTCTACTACCGTACAAAGGTCTGTCAAGTAGATCAAGTGTGGATATAGGACTCGCAGTACATGTACTAATTATAAGGAAAAGCCTAGAAATGGGTGAACATGAAATAGAGTATATATGGGTTTGGAACGCCATGATTGGTTGATAATGAAAAGTAAAATTTTAATAAATAAATCTTTTGAGAGCTTATCCTTTTTATAACTGAAAAAAAAAACAGAAACAGTGTTCTGTTGATGGAATTTCAGTTCTTTTTACGGACTTGACTTTGGAGCACTCATTCTTGAAATTAGCACCTGATTCTTTATGTACAGAATTGAAAACACGTGTTTCAGACACATGTAGATAAAAAAATGCCTCAACTCATGGTTTTTTTCCACACATAAGCTTGTATTAAGGTTGGGTTTATACTGAGAAATAAAGGAGTTTAATTATGAGCATTTAGAAATGTAAAGTTATTTAATTTTTAATATCATGGTGTTTACATACATTTACTATGGAAGTTGAATTAGTACTGTGAGTCCTGTACTATCCCTGAATTGGCAGTGGTGTCCTGACAGATAAAAGCATATATATACACATGTACAGCCTCACTGTTTCTCAACCATTCTTTCTTCCTAGGTTCTGGGCAGCAGTTTGGGGTGGATTTCATAGCACCCACCCTCTGGGGAGGAGGCTAACTTTGTATATAAATGTACATTAGTTGTACATTATTGGTTAAGATTTTGCATTTAGCTCAGGTATTTTGCACATTGTATACATATCTGGAGTCATAAAACTTGGTGAAGGGTTGAATCTTGATGAGTACTAAACCCTCATCACAAAGTAGGGCACTATGACACATATTTCATGCTTGACTGACTTTTGTTTATATTTGTTGTGTTTTAAGTTTGTTTCTCAAGCTCTATTCATGCTAGAATCATCAAACTAGATGATTGTATGCATCTTTCTCAGTACTGAAACCATACAGCAAAAGAAAATCACTGTGACCTACATTTGACATTTTACTGGCTTAGGTTAAGTTTGTGCATTTTAGTTCATGACCCAATAGTTTTTTTTGCACCCTGTATATTTATACTGTTATACCTGGATCTTGATGAGTTCAACACCCTCATCACAAAATTAGGTCACTGTGAACACTTAAGTGACTTTGGTTTAATTGTGAGTTTTAAGTTTATTTCTCAAGCTCATTTCATGGTAGAATCGACAAACTAGATGATTATATCCATTTTGTTTGTTTCACTCCCATATCTCAAAAGAAGGGAACTGTGACCTACATTTCAAATTTTGTCGGCTTCTGAGGTTAAGTGTTTGCTAAATATTTAGCTCATAACCAGATAGTCTTTTTTGCACACTGTATATATACTGTTGTACCTAAATCCATGAATCTTGGTGAGGGGATGCTGCTTGATGAACACTATGCATACATTACAAAAGTAGGTCAATGTGACCATATTTCATACATCACTGACTTGGGTTCAGTCTCAAGCACTGTTCATTCCCAAATCATAAAACTAGATGATTGTATGCATCTCTGTTAGTACCACATCCTTAAAGCATACATATAAGGTCACTGTGACCTGCATTTCACATTTGACTGGCTTAGGTTAAGTTTTTGCAGTTAGCTCATAGTCACATAGGTTTTTTTACCTCCTGTATAATACTGTTATACTCGGAATCATGAAACTTGTTGAGGTGATGCATCTTGATGAGTACATCACCTTCATCTCTAAAGTGTGTCACTGTAACCCATATTTAATGCTTCACTGACTTTGATTACATTTTGTGTTTTTACTGGTCAAACTCGATTAATTAAACTAGATGATTGTATACAGCTCTTTTAGTGCCACACCCAGACACAAAAGGTCACTGTGCCCCATATTTCACATTTTACAGGCTTAGGTTTATTTTTTGCATTGATTTCATGGCCACATAAATTTTGCATGCCATGTACATAATGCACTACCTTGAATCATGAAACTTGGTGAGGGAATTCATCTTGATAAATGCTATATCCTTATTGCAAAAAAATGTATTTGTGACCGATATTTCATACTTCAGTGACTTTGTTGAAACTTTATGTTCAAAGTTAATTTATTGGGTACTTTTCATTCCAATCATGAAACTTAATAATTGGATGCATATCTGTTAGTACTACAGGCTTACATTTTACTGACATGGGTCAAGTATTTTTGTTTAGCTCTGGACTATATAGATTGTTCAATGCTTTATGCATCCAAGCCTGCTGAGAAGGCAATCTATCTTGTGCAGTTAGTGGGAATACATATACATATGTTTGTTCACTTGTAAACTTTCCATATAAATGATTATACATTGTATATTGTGATAGGTTAGACACAACAGATTAACTGTGTATTGTACATGTGAATGAGTATAGGAATGAGATATGTGGACTGCATGCTTTTCATGTGAGGCCTCGTGTGTTGTGGCTAATCATGGTAATTACTGATGCATGAAACTATGCTTGTACTACTAGCTTTCACTCCTAGGTTACTAACTATGGTTAGCAGGTAAACATTTATTAGTATTAAATAGTGAGACCAGTCTGCTTTCCCTATGGTTAGCAGGTAAACATTTATTAGTATTAAATAGTGAGACCAGTCTGCTTTCCCTATGGTTAGCAGGTAAACATTTATTAGTATTAAATAGTGAGACCAGTCTGCTTTCCCTATGGTTAGCAGGTAAACATTTATTAGTATTAAATAGTGAGACCAGTCTGCTTTCCCTATGGTTAGCAGGTAAACATTTATTAGTATTGAATAGTGAGACCAGTCTGCTTTCCCTATGGTTAGCAGGTAAACATTTATTAGTATTAAATAGTGAGACCAGTCTGCTTTCCCTATGGTTAGCAGGTAAACATTTATTAGTATTGAATAGTGAGACCAGTCTGCTTTCCCTATGGTTAGCAGGTAAACATTTATTAGTATTGAATAGTGAGACCAGTCTGCTTTCCCTATGGTTAGCAGGTAAACATTTATTAGTATTGAATAGTGAGACCAGTCTGCTTTCCCTATGGTTAGCAGGTAAACATTTATTAGTATTGAATAGTGAGACCAGTCTGCTTTCCCTATGGTTAGCAGGTAAACATTTATTAGTATTGAATAGTGAGACCAGTCTGCTTTCCCTATGGTTAGCAGGTAAACATTTATTAGTATTAAATAGTGAGACCAGTCTGCTTTCCCTATGGTTACCAGGTAAACATTTATTAGTATTAAATAGTGAGACCAGTCTGCTTTCCCTATGGTTAGCAGGTAAACATTTATTAGTATTAAATAGTGAGACCAGTCTGCTTTCCCTATGGTTAGCAGGTAAACATTTATTAGTATTAAATAGTGAGACCAGTCTGCTTTCCCTATGGTTAGCAGGTAAACATTTATTAGTATTGAATAGTGAGACCAGTCTGCTTTCCCTATGGTTAGCAGGTAAACATTTATTAGTATTGAATAGTGAGACCAGTCTGCTTTCCCTATGGTTAGCAGTTAAACATTTATTAGTATTGAATAGTGAGACCAGTCTGCTTTCCCTATGGTTAGCAGTTAAACATTTATTAGTATTGAATAGTGAGACCAGTCTGCTTTCCCTATGGTTAGCAGGTAAACATTTATTAGTATTAAATAGTGAGACCAGTCTGCTTTCCCTATGGTTAGCAGGTAAACATTTATTAGTATTAAATAGTGAGACCAGTCTGCTTTCTCTATGGTTAGCAGTTAAACATTTATTAGTATTAAATAGTGAGACCAGTCTGCTTTCCCTATGGTTAGCAGTTAAACATTTATTAGTATTGAATAGTTAGACCAGTCTGCTTTCCCTATGGTTAGCAGGTAAACATTTATTAGTATTAAATAGTGAGACCAGTCTGCTTTCCCTATGGTTAGCAGGTAAACATTTATTAGTATTGAATAGTGAGACCAGTCTGCTTTCCCTATGGTTAGCAGGTAAACATTTATTAGTATTGAATAGTGAGACCAGTCTGCTTTCCCTATGGTTAGCAGGTAAACATTTATTAGTATTGAATAGTGAGACCAGTCTGCTTTCCCTATGGTTAGCAGTTAAACATTTATTAGTATTGAATAGTGAGACCAGTCTGCTTTCCCTATGGTTAGCAGGTAAACATTTATTAGTATTGAATAGTGATACCAGTCTGCTTTCCCTATGGTTAGCAGGTAAACATTTATTAGTATTGAATAGTGAGACCAGTCTGCTTTCCCTATGGTTAGCAGGTAAACATTTATTAGTATTAAATAGTGAGACCAGTCTGCTTTCCCTATGGTTAGCAGGTAAACATTTATTAGTATTGAATAGTGAGATTGAAGCACTTGTACGAGTTTGATCATAATAAATGGAAACAAACTTCCAGGAGAAAATATGGAGTTTTAATGAACATAGAGTCTTGACAGAACATACTTTTTTTTTCAAGGGAAATACTGGTCAGCCTTGAATTGGCACAGATTGGGCAAGTGATTAGAAAATTTATTCAACTGGCAGAAATTTTCACACACCATATATTGTCACTTGAAAAGGTTTTGCATTCCACATTGGATGTCCTATCTTCAAGATCAAGGTTACAGGTCAATATTCTAAGGTTTCTTTTATTTGTGGAATATACCTTAGAAGCTGTTAAAGGTACAGGAATAAACCATGATACTCTTCTGTTTCTCAGTGTGATGGCATCTTGTGTATCACAATCTAGGTTTTATCTTTGAGGTCAAGGTCAGTGGTCAGTTTTGTTTTCCATTTCTGCCTTAATCATAGGAACAAGATGCAATTCATAAAGGCTATACAATTAAAATCTAGTTTAGTGTTGTGTTAAAGATGAAAAGATTTTCCCAAAAGTTTTCTAAATATTGATAAAATACATTTTAAATAGACACTATCTTTTTTTATAAAGTATTTTTTTTTACTTTGTACACAAATATTTTTCTTTATATACAACTGACTAAAATTTAATTAAATTTATATATTTTCCTGCAAGTGTAAAGATGGGACTTCCAGGCCTTAAGTATGGGACTTCTAGGTTACCAACCATGGAAGTCAAGGACTTCCAAAAATGAAAAATTAATGGAACGCCTGCTTTTACTCTTTACTGTGATTTGAAATGGAGCCATGAGACTTGGTTACACTCCATATCTGCCCAGTACAGTGAAACCCCACTATAACGCGAATTCGGATATAACGTGATCGTGGCGTGGCTCCCAAAATTTCATATACTCATTCGCATATAATTTTTTTTTTCAAAGTACGAGAAATAGTGTATAAAATGTGTATATTACAGTATTTTTGGAGGGAAGAGATCGCGTATGAATTCGAGTATAATACGTTTGTGGCGTGGTTACTGAAGTTTTATATACATGTATTTTTCTCGTACACGGAAATTTTTTTTTTTTAAGTACGAGAAATAGTGTATAAAAAGTTTATTATCATTTTGGGGAAGAGATCACGTATGAATTCGATTGTGGCGTGGCTTCTGATATTTAACAATTTCACCAATTTCTTGAAGTGTTATGCCAAAATAAACATTATCGGAAATGTTACTTATTACTGATCCATGATTAAAGCCAGTAAGTCTTCTTTGTGTTTGTCTTCAATTCATGATATATGCAATCATTGCTCAAACAATAGCGGACATGTGTTTCTTCTTTAACTGCATACACAACCAAGCACCAGACAATGCGGTGGTTGATCAAAGATTGTCATATGTGGGTTCTTATGTAGAGACTGAGCTTGGGCGGCAAGATCACAGGGAGTTCAAATAACCACTCTCTATTACTTGGCACTGAAATATCAAACTCGCGGCTCAATCAGAGAGTTGTCACATGGGGAAACAAAGAAGGGATTAAAGTCAAAAATGCACAGGAAGTTGTAGAACTCTGCTTGGCACTGAACAAGTATTAAATTTGCTGCACGATCAAGAGGATTGTCAACTTGAAAACAGAGCAAGTACTGCCTTTACAAGCCAAGAGCTTTTCAGCCCACGTGCACTGGCAGATAACTCGGGAAATATCACGTGGGAATTAAATCTGACTTATGGAAAAGGAAAATACAAATTAAATCATAACTTTTATTGCATCAAGCACTGTTTATACAGCAAAACAAAAATATTAATACAAATACAGATCGTTCGGACTTGCATAAAAATGGAAGCAATATACGTGCTAGTAAACAGATTTGACAGACACTACACAAAGGGTTGTCATGTGGGAAAGCAAAGATGGATCGATATCAGATAGTAAACGGTGTTGATACCCTATTCATGCTATTCATTAGATGTGTATACGTTGTTCTCTGAATAAAGTAAAATATAGTAAAACCTACAATAACGTGACCCCGCTTTTTCCGCAATAGAATTTTATGGACCCCAAATATCGCGTTATTGCGGGGTTTCACTGTAACCCTATGTATTAACCCTAACCCTAAAATGGAGCCATGAAACTTGGTTATGCTCCATATCTGCCCAGTATTAATGCAACTCTTTCACAGTCAGATTTCAATGTAAACTTCCTTCTTTACAGATCTGTAACGAATTAAACAAACCAAGCCTGCCGAGAATTCAGAAATGGATTGGCCATAGAGGACAGTGGAAGTGTGTCATGTCAGAAGCCACAGGCAGAATGTATCAAGTAAGAAATAGCTATTTTGCAGACAATGTTTCCTCACATAAGTCATGAAATTGTCATGCATGTTAAGAGATTTTTCATATTCTGTATCCTGTGCTTTATATTTTGTAGGGAGTTGTAAATTTTTACAACTGTCAATTCACTAATACTTGTCTGTGATCTCAATGGGTTGCTGACTAAATATTCCTATCCAAGTACTAATGCTTATCTGCGATCTTTGTGGGCTGCTTACCAAATATTAGTATACAAGTGTGAATGCTTGTCTGTGATCTCAGGGGCCGCTGACCAAATATTAGTAGACAAGTATGAATGCTTGCCTGTGATCTCAGTGGGCCGCTGACCAAATATTAGTATACAAGTATGAAAGCTTGCCTGTGATCTCAGTGGGCCGCTGACCAAATATTAGTATACAAGTATGAAAGCTTGCCTGTGATCTCAGTGGGCCGCTGACCAAATATTAGTATACAAGTACTAACACTTGTCTGTGATCTCAGTGGGCCAAATATTAGTATACAAGTATCTCAAACCATTGTTAATCTTGGGATAATCACATCTGCTCAGGTTTTTATCAGAGTCCTTGCTTACGTACTCCATCACTTAAGTACCATATGTACTCGATTATAAGTCAGGTTTATAAGTCAGGTAGGTCTAACTGAAAACTGCACAGACTCAGATCTGCTGTTGCATAATGTGCTGGCAGATCTGGGTCTGTGCAGTTTGTTAAGAGTTATCAGTAGAACAAACAACATAGACCCTGATCTGCAGGCACATTATGTGATGGCAGATCAAGGTCTATGTTGTTTGCAGTTTTACTCGACTTATAAGCAAGTATCTGTAGTAGTTTTCTTTTCATTATATAACCTTGACATTTTTTCCTTAAAAGTCCTGCTAATATTTTTAGTGTATATCCAACAACGCTGCTGAAATATTTCCAGAAAATCTTTGATACTGAACAAGTTGATATAATATGTTAAGAAATGGAAGGAGCTTATTGGATAACAGGCTTCATAGGGCCCATTTACATTAAAAAAAATAGTATGGGCTAAATTAGGTCCAGACAAAACAATGCAGTATTTTCGTTCCATATAATATGGATCATCCCAACAGCAGGGATGCAGAATTCATGCAAAATGTGGAAAATATGCTTCAAATTGTTGTCACCTTGCACTCAAAATGGCACAGAAAATAAACATTGTTCAAAAAGTTAGATAAATCCTTCCAATATTTTTCTTGTTATGCATAGGAGCCTATGCTGGCTCCAAGTGGACAAATCAATACACAAGTATTTCTGAGGGGTAATTTATGTATAAAATTTGTAAGTTCAGTTGGACCTTTGTCACTTGCAGGCCATTTTAAAAATGAATCTGCTAATGGCCATCAGCTCCTGTCCTTCTTAATGTTTGCACTGTCATTAATTGGTCATCCTTCTGCAATGTTCATCTCAGGCTGTACCATTGCACCATTGACCCTTATTTTTCACTTTTGGTGCAAGAAATTTACCTCTATGGGACAAATAGAATGCAGAAAAAGACCCCTAAAGTTAACGATACAAGATTGTTATGGTTGATTTTAGACTGACTGAATCAAGTGCACCCCAAGTTTACTTTCTTAATAAAGTGCACACCTTGCTGAAGAAGCATAAGACTTTCATTTCATTGCATTGGCTGACAGGAATGCTTTACTGATTTTGATTAGATTAGGCATCAATCTAGAGCACTTGGTCCACGATCATGGATAGAAAATGTAAAGAAGAGAAGATAAAATCTTCTGCAAAAACACTGCTGCATTTAGTTCCAAAGAAGTGTATGGGGACCAAAATACAGACTCAAGTGTTCAAAATGAAATTCTAGAGCGGAATGGTTATTCAAGCATGATGGATTAAATTCCTGGTATGGAAGGTCCATGGCAGGGGAGGTTGATAATGAAATAGGTTTTAATTTTTTTCTTGAATAAACAAGAAATCAGTAAGGATATTTGCAATGCTGTTCTTATTTTTTTTGTAACCTTGTAGGAGTCCTTTCACCCCACTTTCTCCATTCTTGGAGTGTCAAAGTAAAAGTACATCTTTGTTGCATTTTACTATAATTTAATAGAATTCTAGAATTTGTTTGTCTGAGGAAATTGACAAGTCAGAGCAAATTTAAGGTCAAGTTATTTAAAGGATCAAATTCAGGATAGTGTGATGAATGACATTTTCTAAGGCAAGATGATAAATTCTTGATATCTTTTCCTGTGCAGAGTCAGGAGTATAATGGTTTCCTGTACGACACATCACAGAAGATTCACCTTGTCTCATCAGATCTACTTTCCAAGCCAAAGAAGAGACAGACCCAGTTTGTCAGGCGACCGTTCATAGGAACTTTCAAGGTATGTACATAAGCTTGGTTTTTCTGGTAGCATATTGTTGGCGATTCCTTAGCTATTTGTGGATCTCTGGGAGCTTAGTGTAGGGGATTTTCTTAGCTATTAATTGCTTTCAGGTAGCTTAGGGTAGGTGATTTCCTTGGCTATTAATTGCTGTCTCTGGTAGCTTAGGGTAAGGTATTTCTTTAGCTATTAATGGTTTTCTGGTGGCTTACTGTAGGTGATTTCCTAAGCTATTAATGGTTTTCTGGTGGCATACTGTAGGCGATTTCCTAAGCTATTAATGGCTTTAAGATAGCATCCTGCACATGAATGCAAAGAGGAGAATCTGCTTATAGATAAATAATATTGCCAATCCACCTGTAATCCCACGTTTGGAAAATTTTGCAAAAGGAAAAACATAGTAGTTAAAGAATTCACCATTATTTATTATTAATTTTGCATTACATTTTGATAATTTTAATGAATACATGTGATCTCCAGTAAGTATGGAAGATTTCCATTGGAAAATATAAAGTTTGTCATTTATAACCAATCTAGCATTCACTTTAGGTTATTTCAGTATTCTCTCTCTCTCTCTCTCTCTCTCTCTCTCTCTCTCTCTCTCTCTCTCTCTCTCTCTCTCTCTCACACACACACAAACACACACATCTTAGATGGCTGTATTCATCTGGTAATAATAACTTGAAATCTCAGATTTTAAACTTTACATATGTACTTCAGATTGGTAAGTTTGATGCAGTCCTGGTCAGTGTTCATCTGAAGGCCACAGGACTGGACAATGAGGACTTGTCAAAACTGCAGGAGGAAATCAACAAAATCCCATACCTGGTAGAGGCAATCAAGGACCACCTGCCAGGTAATCATTCTCACCTGTATATAGCATACATAAGTGGAATGACCATAACATACCTTGTCCTTTTTCACGTCATTCAACTACAGCATTCATTTTACAGTCTATACAACATTTCCTCTTTATAATGTTTTTCTTGGGGATCATAAAATTGATCCTTGTTATATGTGAGTGAGCCTTTTATTATATATTTCATAATGAGATATTCAAATACATCAGTGAGAGAAGAATGATATCACCATAGTGGCAATATCACTTATGAAACTATTTTCTTTTTCCATTTAGGAAGTATATCTGCCTTATGTATCTTATTCAGACCTGTATATCCATATTAAGGCCTATTTCATTTTGTCTTCTTCTTTTCCTTCTCTCTCTCTCCCTCCCTTCCTCTCTTTTGCTACATCCCCATCAGCATGAATAGATCTTAAAATGTGTCAAGACTGTTGACTGTCTAGTATACATTTATGAAATCAATGAGAAGGTGCCATCAAGAATGCCTAAAAATGAACCCCAAACAAGAAAAGTAGGCTTGAATGAGAAGGTGCATCAAGAATGCCTAAAAATGAACTCCAAACAACAAAAGTAGGCTTGAATGAGAAGGTGCATCAAGAATGCAAAAAATGAACCCCAAACAACAAAAGTAGGCTTGAATGAGAAGGTACCATCAAGAATGCCAAAAATGAACCCCAAACAACAAAAGTAAGCTTGAATGAGAAGGTGCCATCAAGAATGCCAAAAATGAACTCCAAACAAGAAAAGTAGGCTTGAATGAGAAGGTGCCATCAACAATGCCAAAAAAGAACTCCAAACAAGAAAAGTAGGCTTGAATGAGAAGGTGCCATCAAGAATGCCTAAAAAGAACTCCAAACAAGAAAAGTAGACTTGAATGAGAAGGTGCCATCAAGAATGCCAAAAAAGAACTCCAAACAAGAAAAGTAGGCTTGAATGAGAAGGTGCCATTAAGAATGCCAAAAAAGAACTCCAACCAAGAAAAGTAGGCTTGAATGAGAAGGTCCATCAAGAATGCCAAAAATGAACTCCAAGCAAGAAAAGTAGGCTTGAATGAGAAGGTGCCATCAAGAATGCCAAAAAAGAACTCCAAACAAGAAAAGTAGGCTTGAATGAGAAGGTGCCATCAAGAATGCCTAAAAATGAACCCCAAACAACAAAAGTAGGCTTGAATGAGAAGGTGCCATCAAGAATGCCAAAAATGAACTCCAAACAACAAAAGTAGGCTTGAAGTATTAACCATACTTGCCATATTCCCAGACAGTGTTGGGGTTTTTTTTAGACTAAAAAAGTGTGTTTTGAGGTCCCAATTGGGTCAGTGCGCATGACCCCCGAAAAGCGACATCATCCAAATGAGAACAAGCTATCTTTTCAAATCAGCCTATAGCAAATGACTGGAAATTCAAATCTGAATAAAAGAAAATACCATCTGTTTTCTATGAAGCATTTAATATACTTACAAACAAAAAAACAAAGAAAATGGTAGACTTAGTATTGTCAAATAAGATCACCACAAACATGGTCACAACTTCACAGACATTAAATACAAAAATACACCAAATTAATGTCTTTAAAATCCCTTGGACAGTGGAATGTAGTTTTACTTACATTCAGTCTATGCTGCTTTCAATAGATCAGTAGTTGGTTTGACAGTAATGCAAGTGTCATTCATGTTCACAAATATGCCTACACTTTTTCCTTCGCGAATGTGCATCCACGTCTATGTTGGTGCAAGCAATGGCCAAAGTTGCTAAAAGTGATAAAACCTGTAAGATGGCAGTGAATATCCATTTTAAAACAATAAATCTGGCAATAAAAACATTCAAGGTTTGCAGTAGTTGGCCGATTTGCTAAAGTCTTTGACCGCCGCTATTGTAATGTATTTTCAAGGTTAAAGTCACACCTATGGCAGTGAAGATTCAATTTATTCTCAGGCTGAATTAATGAAAAAAGGTACTAATTTATGCAAATACACAATTTGTCGTTTGATTAATGATTTAATACTTTTAAATTATTAAAATTCCAAGGTGCAGTTCATTTCAGGTTAACGAGATATTCAAACATGTTAATGTTTTCATGAGTTACTTGATCACATGATAAAACGTTATTGCAACATGTAAAATGTCCACGGAAAATCTAAGAAAGTTAAGGTGGCAAATCTGTCAAAGCAAATAAGATTATCTCATTTTTTTAGCACTTCTAGTGCATTGTGTACTACAATTTTCCTTTGTCTCTTTAAAATGTTGCGTGTCCCCCAAATCTGGAGGGTGAGGGACACAGTGTCCCCTGACCTTTTGATCCTAGGTGCAATACTGCATTAGAGGTTGAATGGTGCTGTTATTCAGCCTACCAAAATAATCATGTTTTGAATTTTATATATCGAGTAAAAATCCAACTTCAAAGAAACGTTGCTGCTGATCAAAAACTTTAATGAAGATGGTTTCAACATTCTCATTCAATGCAATCAGAGATGTGTAATAACATTTGTTTTTCAACACGCATCTGTTTGATGTACTTAACTTCAGACAGATTGGGTTGTTCCACTAGTGTACTTTACCTATGCAAATTAGCCTAATGGGCTCTCCCTCAGCAGTGCTCAAAGGATTTTGACATGACACATCACCCTTGCTATAGTGAGCCAGTTCAGTAAATCTCTGAAAGGTGTCTGTTTATCTCGGACCACCTTCCTTTTAATTGTCTCTAAAACAGCTGTATAAACAGCCTCGAGGATAGTTTTGCATGTGCTCTGAGCACGACTGTTTACTGTTTATACATACCATAGATTACGGGCATATATCATTGTGATCAAGAAATGTACATTTTTAAAAAAAAAAAATTGTGGGATTTTTTTTTTCTCGCTAAGATTGCTGAAAATCGTGTTTTTCTAAACACGACTGGGGGGGGGGGGATCCAAAATCATGTTTTTCGCATGACGTGTGTTATGGCATGTATGGTTTTAACTCGTTTATAAATAGTTTTCCACATGAATCGTTCAAATTGTCAGTTACTGAACTTACATGACCTGTTGCTATTTGATATTCTGTTTCACCCATGCATTATCACACCTGTTACGCTCAATGACAAATGGTAAGAAAAACTCTTGATTACATATAGTAATCAAATTATTTAAGTTTTAACTGTCATCACAATCATAATCATGTCTGAAAACGATGGAAAAATCAGGCATTGTTTAGTGTCGATGGCAAACCAAAATTAACCGACAATTGAAATTTGGGTGCAATGTCTGTTACTGAAATAGACTGCAAGCTTGCCAACACACAAAAATTCACATCTGAATGCAGAAATAAACAAAAATAAAAGCCAAAATCCTTACAACTAAACTCACAATCATTAAAATTTGTTGTTTAATGATGTTATGCTCTGAAGTCTTTTGGACTGTTCTGTCTTGTTGCTACAGTATTCCTCCTACACCAGCAATGTTCACTGTATCCACACAAGAAATGTGTTGACAAAAAGTAAAAATCGCTTCATTTTTTGTTTGAAAACAGTCATTGATTTCACAATATACACAATTTGAAGCAATACATGTACAATCAAAATTTGTAAAATGTCGCTGTCCTAAAATTATTGTTACATTTTGGAACTTCTTCTTATCGATGTAATAATAGAGCTGTTAATCACATTAACACAGAATTGAGAAACAATTTTGCCTGAAAAAAATGTATAATAGAAAGAAAATCTATGTTTTTTTGAGTAGATATAAGGATATATTTCACTCGTGAAGTGGAAATATTTGTATTGTCACTGGTGGCTTCACCACTCTTGACAGTACAGTGTTTCCACTTCACTCGTGAAATATTTTCTTATATCTACTCAAAAAACGTAGATATCTTCTATATACTGAAGGATGTTCCAATAAAGCTATGTCCATATAGTACATTTAAACACCCAAAAATAGAGTATTTTATAATGTGAAATCACATTATAATTGGTTCTAATGAGCCTAGAACTAAAATAAAGTGATATCAGTGTCAATGATGAAATAAAATTTGGCTAATAGGATCCATGACATTACCCATGTTGTAAGAGGGGCAGTGATATACTGAGGGACTTTATGGTGAGGGATTAATTTAATGGGATCCATGATATTACCCATGTTATAAGAGGGGCAGTGATATACTGAGGGACTTTATGGTGAGGGACTAATTTAATGGGATCCATGATATTACCCATGTTATAAGAGGGGCAGTGATATACTGATGGGACTTTATGGTGAGGGATTAATTTAATGGGATCCATGATATTACCCATGTTATAAGAGGGGCAGTGATATACTGATGGGACTTTATGGTGAGGGATTAATTTAATGGGATCCATGATATTCCCCATGTTATAAGAGAGGGAATTTATATACTGAGGGACTTTATGATGAGGGATTAATTTAATGGGATCCATGATATTCCCCATGTTATAAGAGGGGTATATACTGAGGGAGTTATTTAATGGGATCTTGATATTTTCAATATTACAAGAGCGGTAGTGGTATACTGAGGGAGTTATTTAATGGGACCCTTGATATTAACCATGTTGGGTAGGGGTATACTGAGGGACTTTTTTGTGAGGGACTCGTTAAATAAGATCCATGATATTCCCCATGTTTTAAGAAGGGCAATGATATACTGAGGGACTAACTTAATAGGATCCATATTACCCATATTATAAGAGTGGTATATATTGAGGGAGTAATTTAAAGGGCATCATGACCATACCCATGTTATAAGAAGGGTATATACTGAGGGAGTAATTTAATGGGATCCATGACCATACACATGTTATAAGAGGAGCAGTGGTATACAGAGGGACCTTATAACAAGGGACTACTGTATTTGTTTGAATCTTTACATTGCAGTTTTTGGCAAGAAAGCATTTCAACTTATTTTAAGTAAGCAAGTAGAAGTGGTTTATAACTTTTTAACTGATATGACTGTTGACTATCCATGCTACTGATATAATTTTATTAGATGTTATGTAACATGTCATAAGGAATTCAGTTTATTAATAGTTAATTAAAAATCATGGTGGCTTACATTTACAAATCAACTTGCCATAAGCGGATGTATTTTTTGTTTTTGTGTGATCATTGAGGCATAGGCGACACATAGGGATCTCTTTCCCAACAGTATTGTCATTGTTGTCATCGGTGTTGTTGGCATAGATGTCAATGTTTTTGAATTTAGCTCAGTTTCTTGGACACTGTTATGTGTACAGTCACAAAACTTGATGGGTGTATTCATCTTGGAAGGTGATACTCACCACTGGCAAAAGTAGGTCACATTGATCTACACATCATGCTCTAATGACTTTAGAATGTTTTGAATTATGCCACAGAATTTCTATTTCTGTTTTGGTATGTTGTGATGCATAAGAGTTTCACCACAGAGTTTCTTGAATGGCATTTGATAAAGTCATTAGTAGTTGTTGCAATGTACCATTTATGTATAAACAAAAGTATCTTGCACAAAGAAGGTGAGAATATTAAACTTAATTGGATTTAATCACTTGTCTCCTTGTGATGACAGCTTACCAGAAGCAGGCTTCTGATTGGTGAGAATATTAATCTTAATTGGGTTTAATCACTTGTCTCCTTTTGATGACAGCTTACCAGTAGTAGGCTACTAATTGGTGAGAAAATTGACTTTTAATAACCTTAAAGTACAACAAGAAATTGTATCCAACTGGTCACTAGTAACATCTGAAAGTGCTCTTAAAGCAATTATATATATTTAAAAACTTACAAAAAATAAAGTTTGTGAGCATGAGAACAGGAACTATAAATAGCCAAGCAGACCTAGCAGTTTTCTGGGTGACAGTCTGACAGACATGTGAAATATAGTCCATCCTTATACTCTCTTACCACAAAAGTTCCCCCAAATATTTCTACATCAAATTCAAGTCATTACCAGTCCTATCAAATGCAAGATAAACTAAACACATTACCAGTCCTATCAAATGCAAGATAAACTAAACACATTACCAGTCCTATCAAATGCAAGATAAACTAAACACATTACCAGTCCTATCAAATGCAAGATAAACTAAACACATTCTTTTCTACATCAAATTCAAGTCATTACCAGTCCTATCAAATGCAAGATAAACTAAACACATTACCAGTCCTATCAAATGCAAGATAAACTAAACACATTACCAGTCCTATCAAATGCAAGATAAACTAAACACATTACCAGTCCTATCAAATGCAAGATAAACTAAACACATTACCAGTCCTATCAAATGCAAGATAAACTAAACACATTCTTTTCTACATCAAATTCAAGTCATTACCAGTCCTATCAAATGCAAGATAAACTAAACACATTCTTTTCTACATCAAATTCAAGTCATTACCAGTCCTATCAAATGCAAGATAAACTAAACACATTCTTTTCTACATCAAATTCAAGTCATTACCAGTCCTATCAAATGCAAGATAAACTAAACACATTCTTTTCTACATCAGATTCAAGTCATTACCAGTCCTATCAAATGCAAGATAAACTAAACACATGCTGAACAGTTTACAGTATCAGTTGTTCAATCTTTCTTTCTGTTAGAGTTTCCAGTCTTGTGAACAAGTGCAATTTTTGAACTCAGACATTTCAGATCTGTACATATCATTAGTGCTGTTAGAGTTTCCAATCTTGTGAACAAGTGCAATTTTTGAACTCAGACATTTCAGATCTGTACATATCCATAGTGCTGTTAGAGTTTCCAATCTTGTGAACAAGTGCAATTTTTGAACTCAGACATTTCAGATCTGTACATATCCATAGTGCTGTTAGAGTGTCCAATCTTGTGAACAAGTGCAATTTTTGAACTCAGACATTTCAGATCTGTACATATCCATAGTGCTGTCATATGGAATTGCTAACATTTCAGATCTGCACATATCCATAGTGCTGTCATATGGAATTGCTAACATTTCAGATCTGTACATATCCATAGTGCTGTCATATGGAATTGCTAACATTTCAGATCTGCACATATCCATAGTGCTGTCATATGGAATTGCTAACATATATTTGTGTCATTCTGATTTACTTTTGGGATATGTATATCAACATTATAAAGTGACAATAACTTGGCTGATGACATGGTTTTATGCATGACGGTTTTTTGCAAGGATCAGAATAAAAACTTTTTTATGGTGAAGCATATATTTAACTTTTATGAGAAGCATATATTTAACTTTTAGGTGAAGCATATATTTAACTTTTAGGTGAAGCATATATTTAACTTTTAGGTGAAGCATATATTTAACTTTTAGGTGAAGCGTATATTTAACTTCACCAAAAAGTCTTTCAAGTTATCAGTCTAAGAGTACCTTCAGTTTTTTTGTTTCCATTTTATTTCAGGAGAGAAGGATATCATCATCTTAGGTGACTTCAATCTAACTCCTGCTGCAGATGGTATGTAACAGAATCTCTGTTGATTATTACTGATACAAACAAAAAATATTTTATATGATAACCATTAATATTTTATCTGATAATAATCAGTCTAAATCACATGTACTGAAAAAATGCTTTTCTACTGAGAAGATTGTGGAGTTTTAGGGACTACAACAGCATTGTGGCCATTACATATTTCTAGTGAGTGAGAAGATTTCGGAATTTTAGGGAATACAACAGTGTAGTGGCCATTACATATTTCAGCTTTCAAAGCCAACTAATGTAAATTGTGTCAACCTTTGGTATTACAAATTCCTTGATATAACAAACACCCACACTGGAATCCAGAGAGTACCTATATATAAAGAGAATTCATTTTTTTATAAGGAATGCCTTGTTATAATGAATAATTCATAGGGACCCCAAATCATTTGTTATAGCGAGGGACAACGGAATAAAAAGCTTATATTAATATAGATAAGTGGAGCCTCATGACATCAGTTTACAAAATATTATTTCCCTAATCGTACATTAGAGAAATTTAACAGAGGGCTGACATTTTGTTGGAGACTTACCCTTTTCGAATTTTTAATGAGTGTTAAGTGACATTCTGTACATGTATGATTGCATTGGGTGTCAAGTGACATACTGTACATGCATGCTTGCATTGGGTGTTAAGCGACATAATGTACATGTATGCTTAAATTAGGTGTTAAGTGACACACCATTCATGCATGATTACTTTTGGTGTTAAAATGACATACTGTACATGTATGATTACAGTGAGTGTTAAGTGACATACTGTACATGCATGATTACAGATTCAGAACTAGAACAATTGCAAGAAATATAATTAATTAAGACAGTAATCTTCTCAATGTCATTTCAGATTTTGAGAGTCTGCGTACACAGGGTTATTCAAATTGTATTGGTGCAGGGACCTTCACAAATATTAGTAATGCCAACCCAAGTGGAAGTCAAACTTATGATAATATCTGGATCAGCAAAGATACCCAAGCTGTTTACACAGGTAGCCATTGGAGATAGGAAATTTTGTGACACCTTTATTTCAGCTTATTGAATATACTAGTGCTGTTTTATGTCAAACATAGGAAATTCATGATGAGCATACTCTGAACTTTATATGTATATTTTGCCTGTAGTAAGTTAGCAGTTGAAAACACTTCAAGTATTCAGTCTCAGACTCATAGAAGCTGCCCTTTGACTCACTTATTTTCATTAGTCTTTAAAAAAGTAAGTTTGTCTAAACCAATTGCTCCAATAAATACCCTTCATTTTGCCATGGAAATAGCGAAGGGTTAAAAAAACTTGAGGAGTAAACAGCAATATATAGTTTTTTACTTCTCTATCAAAATAAAAACATTGTCAGCTCTTCCTTTCATATTGCATGCTACACTGTTCAATAGTGAAGTCCAAGGTTGCACCAAATGCCATATCCAGTTGAACTTAGCCATGTTTGCACTTGTTATTGCAAAATCACAAAAAGTAATCAATTATTTCAGATAACAATTCATGACTATTAAAACGAACAAAAAATTGAAAATTGAAAATTTCCAGAGTTGTCCTGTTGTTTTCTGAACTGCATTGCAAAGTGGCTGCTAGTGTAAAATATTTTCAAGATTTAATGATAAAAGGAACTCAATTTCTGAAATGAAAAGCTTGCTGAATTATATTTTTTAAACATTATATCAATGATTTAATGGCTTGAAAAGAGGACTAGTAGAGAGAGAGAGAGCAGGACTTATCCAATAAAACAACGGTAAATCATGGCTTGAAAATAGGACTAATTTAAAGAGTTAATGGCTTGAAAAGAGGTCTAATTGAGAGAGAGCAGGACTTCTCAGATAAAACACTGTTATATCATGTCTAAAGGCTAATGTTAAATGAGTACAAGATACCAACTGAAAAATACCATAGTGCAACTGTTAAATGGTAAACCAAACAATTAAACTCACCATTGTTTCCATGGAGTCTATTTTGGCTACTACTTGGTAAATTTTAAGGCCTGTTTGGACTAGGTATAAATCCTGAGCATTTGTTATATTCCTAAATAAGACCAGGGGAAAATTATAAGAATTAAACAATCCTTATATATACATGAAATTTATATTGATATTAAAATAAATAAATATCTTTTAATTTATTTATTTCATCAGTAATGAAAATCTTATACAGATATAACATTAATTGTGCTTTTTGATAATAATAATAATAATAATAATAATACTATTATTATTATTTATTTTTATTGGTGCCCATGCACTTTTAAAGTGGACTTACTTTAATTTCATGACTAATGGTATCACTACACTCATTGGACTCATCATTTGTTGTTGCATCCTATTGTAGTCTGGAGATTTTGTAACCTGTGAAAAATGTTACTTGTATTAAATAGAAAATAGCATTAAAGTCGAAACAGAAACTGAGATTTGTATTGAGTTTAGACTGTTGGCTTTTGTGCAGGATGACAAAGCAAACAGGTGTGATTTGGTTCGTTTCAAAAAGGTCACTTGCACTAAAATGTATAGCCATTTCATTGAAATGGAACAATATTTAGATCACCTGGCCATAAGGCAAAGTGAACTTATGGTATGGCCTGTATCCATCATGCGTTGCCCATCATCCATCCATTAACAATTGCTTGTTAACACTCTGGAATCCATATTTTGGATTCAGTTTAAATCAGACTTGGAATATGAACTTGTATCATCAAAACCTCTGACAGTTTTGATAATGAGTGAAATCTAATAGGGCTGTACAAGTTTGTTTTCCTAGCCACTTGTCGAGGACAAGTGAAATGGGAAATGTGACTTGTCCTTGCCAAATTCTTATTTCATTTTTCTAGTTCATATTTTCTACATTTTCCAGTGTCTGTTGGCTATAAAGACAGCATAAGTAATTTTGTGGATATGACTGTATTGCAATCTACATTATTGCTACTTGATTATGTACTGCATTGTAATGTCACAAATTCTTTGATTCGGGATATGCTGTCATATATACCCAGAACATGCAATATCTGTTTTCAGAAGGACTAAAGTGTTTATTTTTATTTTTTAGTTGCCTGTTTATTAGAACAGCAATTATTTTTTGTTGTTCAAATCATCAGATGTGAAATATAGTTTCATATGTTTAGTGTCAGGGAGCATTGGGAAGATCAATTAAATTAATTAATTTTGCAAAACTTTGTAGACAGGAAGAAAACGTAGGTTTGGCAGCATCTAATCTACTGGAATATATCAATTTGTTTTGTTTTTTTACGTTTCATACGATTTAAGAATGTAGTGGACAGAATATCTTCGATCTGTACGCCAATGGAGAAAATGATTGCCGTCATCATGACTGTGTCATTGACATATAAATAAAGTTTCCTGTCTGCAAATGGATCTAAGACATTTTGTCTTAGTCTAGTGCATTCTCAATTGTATCAGAGTTTTAGAGAAGAAATGTGATATGTTTCTGTAGATTAGACCCAGCTGAACCTTAAATTTTTTCCTGTCAGACACTTTTTGCAATATTTATTTTATGGATGCTTCCCCATGGTGAATACCTTGAACTTTTGAAAGGAAATTTAATTTTGCCTCAATATACGGCAGAGGACACATATCTTGCTGCAAAGAAATATAAATTTTATTATATAATATCAAATCAATTTTAATTTCCTTTTCTTAATCTGTCTAAATTGATTGTGGAAGACCTTAGGCATCTACACCAGCCTAAACTCTACATACTTTTGGTATACACAATATGATGACTAAGCAACTTCACATCCCCTCCTGACTTATAACTCTTAGAAATCCCCCAAATTGTGCAGATGCAAGAATTGCTTAGATACAAGGATAATCTTTGGACAAAAGATTCAAATAGAGGAGACTATACACAGAGATAGTTAGGATTGAATTTTCCTCATACTAAAACAACTGATTACCGATTTGGCATACTTTATTTTATTCCAACCATGATAAATAAAGTCATTCTTTACCAACCAGTGACTTTTTTTTGCCTATGCTTGGAAAGTCAGTTTTCAGCGCACCATATTGGCACATATTTAACACTGACTGTGTACTATTAATAACACAGTTTAGAGCAAAAATTATGATCTGAAAGAGGATGTTAACTGTAAATGGCAGTGCATAAATCTTATGAATAAGATTGGGCTTTATATTTTTGAAACATTGCACTTGCCCAGGACTAAACTCTTGCCATCTGGCACTTGTATGATAGAAAAATGGATTAGTCTCGGGCTTTGGGCTATCCAATTTATACAGCCCTGTCAATGCATATTAATTGAGGTTATTTTTCATCTAATTGGCTGACCTTGTTACCACTCTATAGGCCATATATCTGATTCAATTTTGATCAAACTTAGAATACTGGCTTATATTATTAAGCTCTCGGATGAATTCAGTAATGAGCAAGATCCACACGTATTAATGAGGTTATGTTGCATCTGATTGGTTGAGTTTATTACCAATCTGGAGGCCATATTTCTGATTCAGTTTTGACCAAACTTGGAATATTTGCTTATATGATCAAGATCTTCAGTAACTTCAATGATGAGCAAGATCATTGCACATTAATGAAGTTATCTTGCATTTGATTGTTTGCTTGTTAATACTTGTTATATTTCTGATCCAGTTTTTATCAGGCTTAAAATATGGGGTTATATCAGCAAGATCTTGGATGGGTTTGATAGTGGGCGAGAACCATTCATATTAATGAGGTAATCTTGCATCTGATTGGCAGACCTTGTTACCACTATAGAGGTCATATTTCTGATCCAATTTTGACCAGACTTGGAGTACATGCTTATATCATGAAGATCTCAGACAAGTCCAATAACGAGTGAGATCTACAAATACTAATGAGGTGATTTTGCATCTGATATCTGATTAGCAGAGCTTGTTACCATCTGGAGGCTCCATTTCTGATCCAATTTTGATCAGTCTTGGAATTTATGCTTATGCCATCAAGATCTTTGACAGTTTTTATAATGAGTGAGATGCACAGATAATAATGAGGTGATCTTGCATATGATTGGCTGAGCTTGTTACCACTCTGGAAGCTATATTTCTGATCAGATTTGGATCAGGCTTGAAATAGGGGCTTATATCATCAAGATCTTGGATGGGTTTCATAGTGAGTGAGATCCATGCATAATTGTGATGTAATCTTGCATCTGGTTGGCTGAGCTCGTTACCACACTGGAAGCCATATTTCTGATTCAGTTTGGATCCAACTTGTATATACTTGTCCGGAGTATAACTTTTGATCCAACTTGTATATACTTGTCCAGAGTGTAACTTTTGACCCAACTTGTATATACTTGTCCAGAGTATAACTTTTGACCCAACTTGTATATACTTGTCCAGAGTATAACTTTTGACCCAACTTGTATATACTTGTCCAGAGTATAACTTTTGACCCAACTTGTATATACTTGTCCAGAGTATAACTTTTGACCCAACTTGTATATACTTGTCCAGAGTATAACTTTTGACCCACCAATGATATTTTAATGAACTTTAGCTAGTTATATAACATGACTAGACAGTGTGTCATGCACTATAAAACATGACCCCCTCCCCCCTCAAGATTAAGGTCACAAACAGGGAAAATATAAATCAGTCATGAGATGGGTGTATCATGTGCAGTTTGCAGTACTCTTGATGACTTGCAGCTGAATGCAGTGTATGACAGAATCTTATTCATGCAGCTATTCTTATAGTTTTCATTAGATCGCCATTAAGCTTGGTAAATGCTATGGTCATCATCTGAAGATATGCATTTAGACAAATCACTTTGCTACTGCAATTTATTTTAGAGTTTTTGCCCAGTTTGTCTTGCAGCTGAGTGCAGTACATGACAGAATCTTGTGAATGTAACTGGTCGTAGAGTTTTTGATGAATTACTAGGAAACTTGGTACATATTATGATTATCATTTGAAGATGTGCATATTAACAAATCGCAGTATTCATGCTAATTTTTTTCTTAGAGCTATTTCCCTTTTGACTTGCAGCTGGTTATAGCATCTGATTGAATCTTGTGAACACAACTAGTTTTACAGATTTCAGTGAATCAGCATGAAACTTGAGAATTATTATGTGCATCATCTGAAGATGTGCATATAAGCAAATACTATGTTCCTGCAATTTTGTTTGTTATGTTTGTTATTGCTCTTCTTGACTTGGAGCTGGATGTAGTATGACAGAATATTGTGAATGCAACTTGTGTCACAGTTTTCAATTGACCATGATAAAACTTTGTATCTGTTATGGTCATCATCTTAAGATGTGCATTTCAACAAATCACTGTGTACTTATTGTTTTTGTTAGAGTTAATGCCCTTTTTTGTCCTGCAGCTGAATGCTGTGTAAGACAGAATCTTGTGATTGGAATTTATCTTGCAGGTTTTTATGGATCATTGTGAAACTTGGTACATATTTTGATCATCATATAACGATGCACATATAGGAGTCTTTTTGTGTTCCCTTTATGGTGTAACGGTTATACCTGTGCAGTGGATTGGCCACTTTTTTATAATGCTGTGTAAAATAATTATGTTTAGTGCCCAGATTCAGCAAGATTTCATCTCATCTGATGTTCAGTTCATGATTAAATAAATAAAAATCTTAAGTTTACTAGTTCTGTATTATCTGTTCACAGTTTTTAAAGCAGTAATTTAAGCAAAATGAAGGACGGTTAATCAGAAATCTGCATTCATGTATACATATCAGTTCATTCACTTAAAAGGCTGTTTTGCAGTTCAGATGTTCCAGAAATATAATAAAATAGTTTTCCATCCCTAAGGTTATCACATTTTGTTTTAATTTGTGGTTTATTTAACTTTAAAACTAGTTCGTTTATTTTATTTAAGCACTGTTATGTGACTAAATAATAGTTTCATTTGCACCCGGAAAGCTGGTCAATTTAATGGCAAAATCCAAAATAATTAACCAGTTACACTTAATGAGTAAATATTATCTCAAAATATTTGTTAAAATAATGCCTTGAACCAAATTCACATTAAGTTTAGTGAATTTATTTTTCAGCTGTGCTAATTATACTTTCAATAATAGGTAGCTTCACATAAAATCAATTACATTTGCTTTGATTCTTGCAACTTGCATGATATATCCAACTGCATATATAAAATAGTTAATTTTTATGATGATTTACTTTTTAGTTTGTTTAAAATAAAACAGAGATATTAATTTTGCAACCCACGGTGCTTGCTGTGTACTATATGTTATGTACCATATATACTCACGTATAAACCGCGTCCAAATGCAAACAACATAGACACTGATCTGCCATCTCATAATGTGCCGGCAGATCAGGGTCTATGTTGTTTGTTCTGCTGATTAGTGTTTGCAAACTGCATAGACCCAGATCTGCCGGCGCATTATGCAATGGCAGATCTAGGTCTAAGCAGTTTGCAGTTGGTATTGGCTTATTCATGAGTATATACGGTATATAAGGCTGCTATCATTTGTTAACATGATATATCCAACTTCTTATATATATTAGTTAATTTATTTGATGATTTTACTTTTTAGTTTGTTTAAAATTAAACAGAGATATTAATTTTGCAACCCACGGTGCTGGCCATGTAATATATGATATTTACCGTATATACTCGTGTAGAAGCCAAGTCCAATGCAAGCAACATAGACCCTGATCTGCCATCGCATAATGTGCCAGCAGATCAGAGTCTGTTTTGTTTGTTATACTGCTTAGTGTTTACATACTGCATAGACCCAGATCTGCCGGCGCATTATGCGATGGCAGATCTGGGTCTATGCAGTTTGCAGTTGGTATTAGCTTATACACGAGTATATACGGTATATAAGGCTGCTATCATTTGTTATTAATAGTATTAGGGATGAAATATGGTTAAATGATTTAAAATTTTTATATACAAATCAAATAAATGCATCGTATGTTTTTATTCATCTCGTTACTCTCTGTTAACACTTTACACAAATCAAGGTAACTGCTGGGCTATCCTTGTTACTAAAAGTAGAACTCTATCATATCATGTCATCACAAAAACCATCATTAAATCTTTGCGCTCCCATGATTTTTTAAAAAGTTACTGCCATTTCTGAGTAGCTGCTGGATGCAGTATATGGCAGAATTTTGTAATTGCAACTACAATTGCATTTTTTGGTGGATTGCTGTGAAACTTAGTATATATGATGGTCATCATCAGAAAATATGCAAGTTTGACTATCATTTTACTTGCACTATTCCTGGAAGAGTTATGCATTTTGTTTTTACTATAGACTCATCACCATCATAGAGGTAGGGGTGAAATGTGGGAGAGGTGGGGACAGGGGTGGAATGTGGGAGAGGTGGGGGCATATTTTTGTGAACAAATTGCTCTGTTTCTCATTTTTTTCCTCCTAATTTACTTAGAAGGATGTAATAATGATAACTGTACAAGTACATTCAGGTTTGCGAAAGGAGTCAGTTAAAGTATGCAATTTATAGTCAGACCTGTCTTAAGTAGCCACCTCGGGAAAGTGATACAGATGGCCTCAAAATACAGTTGGTTTCTTAATAGAGGTTTATTTTACAATAAATTTGTGCAAGGGACCTTGAACAGTGGATGTTTAGGACAGGTTATTGTGGTGTAATTACGGCGAACTTTGAGGGTAGATTTACTGGATCTTTCCATGATGTAAGTATCCTAGGATCCTTATAATGATTTTTACATTATTTTTGTTTTGTTTTCATTCTCTGCAGGTGATTCTGGTGTGGTGAGAAAGGGACTGACCCATGGCCTCATTCCGCAGGGGTGGGAACTTGGAGGTGTGGTGAGTGATCACTGTCCAGTATGGGCCCAGTTCTACACTGGAAAAGACCTGGACAATGGAGATTTGCACATTGGGCCAGAAGCAATCCAATTTTCAATGGTTTCTGACTCATAACACATTTTATATTGTCAAGGTATCACCAGGATTGTTATTGTTGCTGAATAGAGTAGGTGACCAACATGGATATAACATGGACAGCAGTCTGACTACTGAATGAAAGGATTAATGGCACTTTATTGCTATTTACAGACTATTGAATGAAAGGATTAATGGCACTTTATTACTATTTACAGACTACTGAATGAAAGGATTAATGGCACTTTATTGCTATTTACAGACTACTGAATGAAAGGATTAATGGCACTTTATTGCTATTTACAGACTACTGAATGAAAGAATTAATGGCACTTTATTGCTATTTACAGACTACTGAATGAAAGGATTAATGGCACTTTATTGCTATTTACAGACTACTGAATGAAAGGATTAATGGCACTTTATTGCTATTTACAGACTACTGAATGAAAGGATTAATGGCACTTTATTGCTATTTACAGACTACTGAATGAAAGGATTCAAGGTACTTTATTGCTATTTACAACTGCAATTTTTGTTGAATAAATAGACTTAACTGATGGGCTGCATATGAATGTTAATGCATCTATTTAAGGATATTTATGCAATTGTGATTTTGCAAATGATCACTTTTGTATTTATTTATTTATTGAAGTTTTTTTATTGTTTTCTGTATTTTGTGTTTGATACATTGATATATAGAAGATTGCAAATCAAAATATTTTGTTAAATTGATGAACATTATTCATAAATAGGGGTTGGAGTTTTGCCCAAGTCCAGTAAGGTCAGTATGAGAATACCAGTGTCTTGAAAATTATTTACACATTTCAATGAATGAATACACACAGACAAGGAATGTATGATATTTATCATATATGTTGGGACAGCATACAAATTAGGACATCCTAAATTTTTTCTCAAAGTAATTTTTTGATACACTTTAAGTTTTTAGACATTTCAGTTTCTGTACTTTTTTTTCAATGATCAAAATCTTGGGGTACTTGTTTTATGAGCAGCTTTCATGGACTTAGTTAAACTATAATTACTATTTAATTATCCCTATTAAGACTGCTAATTAATCAGCTTGTTTGAACAATAAACTATAATTACTAGTTAATTATCCCTATTATGACTGCTAATAACTAATCATGTTGGTTGAACAATAAACTATAATTACTAGTTAATTATCCCTATTATGACTGCTAATAACTAATCATGTTGATTGAACAATAAACTATAATTACTAGTTAATTATTCCTATTATGACTGCTAATAACTAATCATGTTGATTGAACAATAAACTATAATTACTAGTTAATTATCCCTATTATGACTGCTAATGCCTAATCATGTTGATTGAACAATAAACTATAATTACTAGTTAATTATCCCTATTATGACTGCTAATAACTAATCATGTTGATTGAACAATAAACTATAATTACTAGTTAATTATCCCTATTATGACTGCTAATTAATCAGCTTGTTTGAACAATAAACTATAATTACTAGTTAATTATCCCTATTATGACTGCTAGCTAATAATCAAGTTGATTGAAAAATGCAAGGTGTTGGTTGTAAAGGCCTACTTAATGGTTGAGGAACCATCTGGGTTTCCCATTCAGCTAAACATACGTCTGACCAAAAGACATGAACTGTTTAGTTAAAATGTGATCGTATTTCATTATTTTAATAGAAAAAAGAAGCAAGGAAGATGTTCATTGTCCTGCTTGAGAGCTATATTTAGGCAGTGCTGCTTACATCAATGAAAATGGCAATTCATCACTCATCACCTAGACAATGATTACTGTGACAAGCAAAACAGTTGCTGTCATGAACATTTATCTCCAGCATGAAACTTTTTAATTCATAAAGTAGCCTATCATATGGAATACTAACTCTTTTGAGTAAAATTTTTTTAAAATATGGTATGTCTGCATAAGTGAAAGTAAATATGTGATGTCTGTATAGACACCATTATCTGTATTTGACACCAGTTTCATGAGTGTAGCTATTAACCACTCATGTGATGCATCAGCCATGAGGATAGGGAAATGAACATTAGATACCACATGTGCGTGTACAAAACAATGTCATTTTGTTTACATGTTATCTTTGCTCGTTTTCTTTTCAAAATTGAAATGGATAGCGATGGAAAATGTAAAAAAGGTGTAGGTAGTTCATGTTCCGTCAATGAATGTTCAAATAATCATCGCAAACACAATTTATGGAAGAAATCAATGTGTGAAATACATGGACAAGTACATGAAGACTGCATTTTTGGTTCCATTTAAATTTCAATATATGCCGTCAGATGGGAATGCAAGATTTTCAATTCTTGGATTCCAGTCTTAGCAGATAAGTTGAAATCACTGATAATATGACTTACAAGAGAAATATTTAGAGACTGTTGCCCAGAATCTTTCAGAGAAAACTACCCCTCACTACATGTATTATTGATTGTACAGAAACATAAATTCAGAGGCCAACTAATCTCAAATCTCAAAAGTAGAGGTGAGACTTATGGCAATTATAAATCAGACAACACTGTCAAATATATGGTAGGAATATCTCCACATCATGCGTGACATCATTTTCTCTGCATAAAATATACGTAGTCTTGTAACATGGCCATTTACATAATTTTCATCATACTTTAAATTCACAAACTTGTGGTCATCTGCACTAGACCATACAAGAAGTTTAAATTTCCTAAGACCAGTGCAAAATATTGTCATTTGTATTTGCATATAGAACCCTCTATTCCCTTTCTTCTTAATAATCAGACTGTCATTGCCACTCTTTTGGACATCATATTTCTTGTTTGACAAAATGTTCATTCCATGTGGTCCAATTAGTAGGCACTGGACTTTTAATTTCAAGCAGCATGTCTTCATTTAAAATTCCATCTGTCCTCATTGACAGTCGGTGTTCCTGCACAGAAACATGCATTCCTTTTTCAATAACAGAATATCCATTAGAATTTAAATATCGTTTTGCTGCCACTTCACTCTGAAGTCCATGGTTTGTGAATTTAGTTCATACAAATTTGGAATGTAAATGTTCTCTTATAAAATTTGTGCAATCAGTGGAATCCTTTATGGGTATTTTTATGCATCAGTTCAGCTTTGTTTACAATCTATTTCACTAGTGATATGGCGGATGCTACTGCTACACACATAGTGAGCAATATCAGTACAATGGGCGGCGATAATTAGAAAACCATGGACAGGTGAAAGTAAGGCCTACGCTTTGGTATTTGTGACATTTTTTTGTCAGAGATTGTAAAATTATTTCTATAGTTAGTTGCAACTTTAGGTGGGTGGATGGTGGAGTTGATCATTTTTCATTTTTGAAAGATTTGGGACAAATTTTCCAGTGTGAATTTATTTTTTGTTCCTGAAAAAAGGAAAAATAATATTACTTTATCCTGTCCCAAGATGTACAGTAATTACAGGTTTACACATCTACTGATATGTTTGTTAACATCTGTTATTTACTACAAGTGATGATGGTTAGTGTAGGTCAAAATTAATAGTATGTTGTTTATGCAGTGATATACAAACCTTTAAAATTTTCCATTTCACACTTTATTTCTTATTTTCATGTATTTATTGAATCACCATGTGTTTTTTGCTCAGTACCTTAGTCCTACTTGTAATAGAACACAGTAACAAACCCATTTAAACCATCTGCAAGCAAATGGGACACTTTTTCTTCCAGAGTTTCAGATGTAGTTCCTGTTTCTGTTCTCTCCATCCAAAGTTGGATATTTATTGCAAAATTCCAATAAGCTTGTGGATGATCTCATTGGCTGTGTGTGAATCATTACATGATCATACATGGTATCAAAATTATTGACACAACTCAAAATTCTGACATCTGATTCGTCAGTGATTTGATGTCAGTCAATCAAATATCAGGATTTTCAATTGATTCTGAGTCCGGGCATTATAATGTTTGTATAAACTTGAGTGAAAATACTGAGTTTTTCACCCAATTGATGAAATATATCTGTTATTCACTCGGAGCAAGCAAATATTCTTTTTATTTTATGCTCAAGCGTATTGTCTATCAATTTGGATAACACACTGAAGTAACTGATTTCTTAATACATCAAGCACGATAATGTCAGTAGTTTACTGTTTATGTTCTGCTCTGTTTTGTGTATATTTGCACATAAAATATCAGTAGTTACATAATGCTCCTTTCCAATTCAAGGTAAAACAGCAAATAAAAAGAAAATGAAAAAAAAACAAACATTTGCCTATTTCTGGATTTGAAATCAAGCATTTCATGTATTTTAATCTCATGTCTCCACACACTTTAATGACGGCAAATCCCTCGATTGGATGCGAAGCAGCCATCTTAACCTTTACACCATGCAAGCGTCTTATAAAAAGTTTGAAATTTCTTAGTTATAATGTTACCACTGTCTATTGACAGCCAGTATTTTTTCATTGCAGTGGAATATCACAATTATTTCACTCGGAAAATCCAGTAATTCACCGACTAGCATAAAATAAAATAAGTTACTTACTAGCAGGGCTTAGGAAAATACTCATCCTATTGTTCTGATCAGGTATAAATTGGCTGTGCCAAGTAAAACTTAACTATCTACTTGTCTCTGGGCCGAGTCTCGCAGCTTGAGAATAAATATGTGTGCATTTTCTACCCATAACATTTTAACATTTTCTATCTCTAACAAGTGGCAAAGTTCAGCATTGCTTAACGTCATGCATGTATCAGTAGTAGATTACTTTTGCCTATTTTTGTCTTCTTCTTGTCTATCTGTAACATGTTTCAAAGGAAGCCGACTACGTATTTTACAAAAGTACCCAATGCATAATTGATACTACATACAGTGGTTCCAAATCATGAAAACATTATGTTTGGAGTGAAGACAGTAGGTTTAAAACCCTTTTAATACATGGCACCTTAGATATATAATAAGAGATGAACTAACTTGATAATTTGCAGTTTCACGCCTTGCCCTTGATTTCTAAATGGTATTCCCATTTACAGTGACACTTTTCAGTAATATAAGCAACATTTCTAAATGGTGTTCCCATTTAGAGTGACACTTTTCAGTAATATAGGCAACATTTCTAAATGGTGTTCCCATTTACAGTGACACTTTTCAGTAAGAAAGGCAACATTTCTAAATGGTATTCCTGTTTACAGTGATACTTTTCAGTAATATGGGCAACATTTTTAAATGGTGTTCCCTTTTACAGTGATACTTTTCAGTAAGAAAGGCAACATTTCTAAATGGTATTCCTGTTTGATACTTTTCAATAATATAGGCAACATTTCTAAATGGTATTCCTGTTTAACAGTGACACTTTTCAGTAATATAGGCAACATTTCTAATTGGTATTCCTGTTTACAGTGATACTTTTCAGTAAGAAAGGCAACATTTCTAAATGATATTCCTGTTTACAGTGATTCTTTTCAGTAAGAAAGGCAACATTTCTAAATGGTATTCCTGTTTACAGTGATACTTTTCAGTAATATGGGCAATATTTCTAAATGGTATTCCTGTTTACAGTGATACTTTTCAGTAAGAAAGGCAACATTTCTAAATGGTATTCCTGTTTACAGTGATACTTTTCAGTAAGAAAGGCAACATTTCTAAATGGTATTCCTGTTTACAGTGATACTTTTCAGTAATATGGGCAATATTTCTAAATGGTATTCCTGTTTACAGTGATTCTTTTCAGTAAGAAAGGCAACATTTCTAAATGGTATTGCTGTTTACAGTGATACTTTTCAGTAATATAGGCAACATTTCTAAATGGTATTCCTGTTTACAGTGATACTTTTCAGTAATATAGGCAACATTTCTAAATGGTATTCCTGTTTACAGTGATACTTTTCAGTAATATAGGCAACATTTCTAAATGGTATTCCTGTTTACAGTGATACTTTTCAGTAATATAGGCAACATTTCTAAATGGTATTCCTGTTTACAGTGATACTTTTCAGTAATATAGGCAACATTTCTAAATGGTATTCCTGTTTACAGTGATACTTTTCAGTAAGAAAGGCAACATTTCTAAATGGTATTCCTGTTTACAGTGATACTTTTCAGTAAGAAAGGCAACATTTCTAAATGATATTCCTGTTTACAGTGATACTTTTCAGTAATATAGGCAACATTTCTAAATGGTATTCCTGTTTACAGTGATACTTTTCAGTAATATAGGCAACATTTCTAAATGATATTCCTGTTTACAGTGATTCTTTTCAGTAAGAAAGGCAACATTTCTAAATGGTATTCCTGTTTACAGTGATACTTTTCAGTAATATAGGCAACATTTCTAAATGATATTCCTGTTTACAGTGATTCTTTTCAGTAAGAAAGGCAACATTTCTAAATGGTATTCCTGTTTACAGTGATACTTTTCAGTAAGAAAGGCAACATTTCTAAATGGTATTCCTGTTTACAGTGATACTTTTCAGTAAGAAAGGCAACATTTCTAAATGATATTCCTGTTTACAGTGATACTTTTCAGTAATATAGGCAATATTTTTTAATATGGAGACTTCACATTCAAAAGAAGTATGTTAAAAGTGTCCTACTAACTAATCTAGTTATAAACCACATGCTATTGAGACAACAGCTGATTGGTTTAGTAATTTAATTGTGGTCATGATGTAATAACCATCCAATTCTTTGGCCAATCAGCAATCTTCCTTTTGATGGGAGCCTTTGAGTAGCTTTCTAGAAATGTAGAAATGGAGGTTTTACTAAAATGGATAACTTAGTATGGAAATTGTGTTAGCAACACTTTTCTTTTGAAAAGTAATTGAATGCTTATAGAAATATCTAAATGTCTTCTGGTATCTTAGCTTTGGTGTGACAATGTATCAGTAAAACTCCAGTCTTGAATCTCAACATTTTCTGCCTCCGACCGTCTTAAGGTCTAACTCATAAAAATGTGTGATACCTGGTTCAAAAGGAAAATCTTTCAACATTGCAATGACATCTCGATTACTAAAAATGGTCACTGTAAACAAATTTCTGAAAGAAATTGAGGGCTTTGTATGAAACTGCAATTTCTAGAGTTACAAATCTTGTCTCTTATTACACACATATCAAAGGGGCCATGTATTAGAAGGGTTTTATACTCACCGTCTCCATTCCAAACATAATATTTAAATGACTTTGACCCATTTTAGTATCATGGTTGCATCTGGTAGTGTTTTAGTAAGAGCGTAAGTAGTGTAGTAGAAAAGTGAACTTTGTTGAGTAAAATGATGATTGGGATGAGTAGCTGTTGCAACTCACTTGTTCCAGGGACAATTGAATGGAAAAGGTTTCCCATAACCCTGTATAGAATTAAATTGCCATTAAGTTCAGTATATTGTATTTTGGTGAAATTATCATGACATTTTCACTGTAGATCATACAAATTTAAGTTCCATGATAAAGTTAAATTTACAAAGCAAAATGTATTTTTGTGTAGAAATTGGTATGATTGTTCTTGTTTATCTCTGTTCTGGCGATTCATTAATTGTCTGCGATTTCCAGAAAAACTGTTTATGAGACAATGTGGTAGGGTGAGGGGATTATTATTATTGCCAGTAGCATAGGAGATGATAGAGAGGGCATTATTACATAGATCTATATGCCAAATTTTTAATTTATGCTATCTCTTGTACAATATTTTTTTTTTTTATGAAAGGTTGACCTAGATTTATGTCACTACTATTTCACAAAATATTTAGTATTACCAGTACCTTGTGTAATGTAAGAAGAGTACACAGCCTTGTAGTAAGACAATATTATAATGAAGTACATTATGTGTGTGTATAAGAATATATATATATATATATATATATATATATATATATATATATATATATATATATATATATATATATATACACCGCTCCCTCGATAACTCACGAACCTGCTTATAACGTGGACCGGACGTGGATCCCATTTTTTTTAAACTAGAAAATTTTTTTTTTAAAAAATGGACCCTATTTGTTGAAGGTACAGAAAATCGCGATCAAAATTTAGTAAATGAAACCTTAATATATCGCTCGTTTTATCGTCAAAACCAGTGGTTAGTACCCAGAAATTTGAATCATCATCATGAAATTTTCAACTTTTAATAAGAAGTCAAATATTTTGTTCAATTTTCTTTCCAAACAACATTCTCAGTACACTATAAATAACAATATTCTACGAAATTTCGATAAATGAAAACGTCACTAAAGCCTACTGGTGGCAACACTTTAAAAATAAATACCAATTAAATAAGTTTTGTCAAGTGAAATATGTGTTTTAGTTCTATCTTTTAATTCGGTTTCAGTGTAATCATCATAAATGCAATATGCCCTCTTGTATTCAAACGTGAAAATTAAAATTCAACCGACCCAACTATCGCCGCGAGCGTTTCCGTGAGAAGCTAATTACGTGCCAACCTTTTTTTGTTTTTATCTCCGACTTGCGGAAGTATATGTTGTGTTGTTACACTCAATTAATAGCAGACCTGCTTTGTATTATCACGTTAATTACGTCTTTTGTATCAAATCAAACAAAGGGGGTGGAATAACAGAAAAGTTAAAAGGCGTGCAAATCCTGCCTGCGTAAGAGCTAGCGGTCACGGCCGTGTGTCAGGTCAACTCATTTCAATTGATCAGTCGAACACTGTTATAAATATTATTATGTAAGTAATATAATTAAACTACCTTAAATTAGCCTACTCATTCACAAATGTAATCAAAGATAGTTAGGCAACCAAGCCAAATGAGTACTTGGAGAATAAAAGCTTTGTTTTACAGATGCGGTTCATTACGGAGAAGCGAGTTCCAGAGTTTGTATTGAACTTTCTAACATGCTACTCAGGGATTTCCTCAAGGATGAGATGAAGTTTTACTGTTACTTGATATGATATCACGGCATCCATATTTTACTAATGGAACAATAAATAAATTGAGGTTCGATGTTGAAGGTTGTTTCACGAAATAAATGTCAATAGTTTTTGAAAAAAGGAATCTTGTTTAGTTGTGAATCAACAACAACAAAAAGTGGTGACGTAATACACAATGTATCGCGTACACGTGTTGTTCAAACCGCTTGGACTAATGTTGTTAACGATCTTTCAGAGGTTCATTATCTTGAAAATAAAGGTAATTTATACAGAAAAGCAAACAACTACATTAGAAAAAGCTCTTTATTGACAATTATTCCCAATGTAATTATAAAACAGTATTCCGCCATTAAACAGCCCCATTACCCACCCCCACTGCGGTTTTCTCGATGTCCAGCAGGGATGGCATCCCTTTCTTAATTTTTTTGAGGTCCCTCGGTAACTCGCGCCCTCGCTTATAGTGCGGTCTATGTTTTTGGACCCTGTTGTGCGCGAGTTATCGAGGGAGCGGTGTATATATAATTTCACTGCTTCATATTGAAATAGGGTTAATTACCATAACCAAAGATGCTGCCAGGGCGCATGATTGCACGAATCACAAAATCTTTATGAATTTGCATATTTGGAAGGCAGTGATGCGTGAAAACTCCTGCAGATTAGTTCAAAGTCACAAATATAAAATGTACTCTGCACAGTATAAAATGTTTATTTAACTTTTAAGATCAATTGAATAAATAAGAATCTAAAAAGAAATTGAAAAGGATATTTATTTGATCAAAATACCTCAATCCATTCCAAAGTTGGCAGATGTACATTAATGTAAAAGGATGCTTGGAAATCCCCTTAATTATTTATAACAGAAACATGCATGTCCTAGAGGGGTTGTGTGCTTGATGCCCTTTCCTCTCATTTGTGCATGCATGAACTTTGGTCTGTTTCCATATTTCGGGAAGGAGAGATTATAGTCAAGCATGACTGGCTAGATAACACTTGGTGACATCAAATAGCATTATCATTGAGTAAAGTCAAGTCTTTAACATTACATGCGACATTGAATCGTAACTTAGGATTCATTTCACATGAAATTGATAAAACTCACTGAACAATACAATATACAACTCTTGGCAAGCAGCTTGTGCCCCCCCCCCCCCCCAAGGGCTCAGCGATTTAGAATAAACTCAGTACAACCTTGTGCATGTTGTATGACATGACTAAAGGAGTAAACTTTTTGCCCTGAGATGCATCCCATGATTATGTACCAGAAGGTCTTGGACTTTTTAAAAGAGTGTGTTCTATGTTGAGAATTTGACTTTGTATTTTAAGAATTTTACCCTTATTTGCCTTTATCTTTGTTTTGTATGCCTTTTTGGGGAGACCTAAATGTAATCGGCACTATATAGCCAGAATTGTGCTGATGTGCCATTAAACACTGTACAGACATACTTATACTTTGAGAAATTTCATTTCAAATGAACACTGATGTAAGGTCCTCTGTATACCCCATGAATAAGCAAGGAACTGAATTTACTATGAAACCCATTATAAACTATGAAACAGAATTTTATCAAATTTTCTTTTGGTTATGCTTGTATAATGTCTGTTGCTTACTCACTAAGCTGGTTTGTTATGCTTGGATGTCTTACCACATAAGCTTGTTGGTTATACTTGTATGTCTATTGCTTACTCAGTAAGCTCATTGCCTAATCAACATTTGCATTAAGTGAATATGCATGCTTTACTTGTAATAGAAAAATAAGTTTGTTTGGATGCATGATATGTAAAATATAGAAGTTCAGTTTTGTAACATTCCATTATCATAGTTATCATATATATTCACAAGATTTTCAAAATGGGTCCAGTTTCTGTATATTTTGACATGCAAATAAACTTTGTTGTTAATCAATGTGTTAATTGTACCACATTCAGTCAGGGGTGCATAACATTTTGTGTGGCCCATGTCATTACATGTACTTTACACGTGTATTTATGCTTTTATAAAGACACAGAACTTTCACAGTGCAACCAGCATTGTTTCAATTAAAGTCAATTCTGGTCCATGTAGTCATTTGAGTTGTGATGGTACATAAATAGAGAACAAGTAACTCCTGTGTTTTTTTGCAAGCCTGATTGCAATTAAAATGCAAGAATAATAATCAAACTTTTTAACTGTTTATTTATTTCTAGAACTCATATCTTGTGGAATAATGTACATGTATATTGGATTTACATGTATCCTGTATAAATAACAATATTTGTGTTTTGAAAGGAGAGCAAAATTAAAAGAGGATATTGTACTGAATTCAGCAGATTTTGAGTTTTATGCATGTGTATAAACTGTATTATGACAGTAAACCTAATGTTATATTTACATGTAATTAGCCTTGAATTTCATGGATAGGAAATAATTCACATTAATGTACTGCTGAATCATTATAGATTTTTTTGTATACTTTCACAAATAGCCATCATGTTCTGTTTTGTTTGTGTGTATGTTTTGCTTGTTTTGTTTATTTTATTATTGTTTGTTTTTCATAACTTTTATGACAGAACAAAATAATCTTCTGTTTCTTAATAAAGCCAATACATACACAGACAGTATTTAGGTTGAAATTTTGCCATGAAATTGTCATATTCTGTTGCTTGTTTGTGCAATTTTTTTCAGATAATCTCAAGAGTAGAAAACTTTTTGGAACAAAGATTTGAACTGCACAGGTTGGCTGCAATTGATTTATGATGTAAATTGAAAATATATTTCTTTGTAATTCTAAAGTTGAACCAGCGTATGATATGTAAATGTGTGCATAACTCTTTTCCAAGCCAGCATGTGTATGTACGTATGTATAACTCTTTTCCAAGCCTGCATGTGTATGTCTGTATGTTTAACTCTTTTCCAAGCAAGCATGTGTATATCTGTATGCTTGACTCTTTTCCAAGCCTGCACGTGTATGTACATATGTATAACTCTTTTCTAAGCCAGCATGTGTATGTTTGTATGCATAATTCTTTACCAAGCCAGCATGTGTGTGTATGTATAACTCTTTTCCAAGCCAGCATGTGTATGTATAACTCTTTTCCAAGCCAGCATGTGTGTGTATGTATAACTCTTTTCCAAGCCAGCATGTGTATGTATGCTTAACTCTTTATGAAGCCAGCACATCTGTCTGTATGTTTAACTCTTTATCAAGCCAGCATGTGTATGTCTGTATGTATAACTCTTTTCCAAGCCAGCATGTGTGTGTGTATGTATGTTTACTCTTTGTCAAGCCAGCATATGTATATGTCTGTATGTATAACTCTTTACCAAGCTAGTATCTGTCTGTATGTATAACTCTTTTCCAAGCCAGCATATGTATAAATCTGTGTGTATATTTAGCTATTTTACAAGCCAACATATGTGTATATCTGTATGTACAGTGTTTCCCTCTTATAAGGTCACCCTTTCTGCAGCAGGAAAGTGGCCTTATAAGAGGTGTAGCCTTTCTAGAGGTGGATCACACAGATGCGAGTAATAATTACATGTTATGTATGAAAAGCATAATTAATTTTTAAATATTTAATATATTCATGTACAAATCACAGGAATGTTATGGAATCAGTGTGATAAAACTTATATCAATGTTATTTAAAATAATTATGAATAATCATCATGATGGAAAACCACCTTGTCAATAAAATCAGGGTACAAACATCTGACTCAAAGTATCATTGTCTGCCCTTTCCATTTTCCAACTGCTGTGGAATGTATTTGCAGAAGACCAGTTCTTGGCATGTACCAATTGTCGCCATAGGGCTAATACATCACTAATATCTCGCAAACAGGCACAAAGTTTTACCTAAGCATACCTTTGAAAGTACCTTGCAAAATGATCTTTAAAAGGCATGCATTATAAGTAAAAATTTGCATCTGTTCATGTGATTTTAGCAACATATTTGTCTTCAGCCATTATAACTGATGATGTTTATTTGAATCTTTCTGACATCAGATTTCTCAGCAGTGATCAAAGGACTCTTTTTTTTTTGTCAAATTGCTTTCACTTTTCCTTCTAAGCTGAGAATGTATGATAACAGTTTGCACTTTTTTCAACAACTTGTTCCTTCATTGGCAATTTGTACACATTACACGAAAAGCTCAGCGTTTGCAAAGGATGTGAGCTTGTCATATGATTGACTGGTTTTAGTCTGGTACTCTTTCATATACATTTTGTTATCTGTGATTGAAAAGTCACGAAGGCTAACATACCATTTTTATTTTATGGCAACCAGATGTCACACTGACCTGAACTGTACTGTGCTTATCAGGAGTTAGCTATTATTGGTAGCTTGTAATTATCAAAGTGACAAAACCTGACAACTAAGGAATAGATAGTAGTAACAATAATCAGATTACTTACCTCTTTGTATGGATTAAAGTTAAATACTTCATCAGCATGGTGGGATAAATGTCAGTTTTGAATTTATACATTAAAAAGTATTTGTGAGATTTCTATATGTAAAACCCATTATGTGGTTCTTATGAGATGTAAATTTTACAGTTTTTGCACCAGTATGCTGGCAATGTTAGAGGGGTGGCACTTTTGAACACAAACTTGTTACTGCGAAGGGATTCTGGCCATATAAAGTGGGTGGTCAGTGGTCAGGGGGGACAAATGTACATTTAACTCTTTACCAAACCAGCATATGTGTATGTCTGTATGTGTGTTTAACTCTTTAGCAACATTCATTCTAGCTGTATAAATGAACTACTTACAGCTGAATAAAACCAATACATACTAAGTTGAATTCTGGATATTTTCATTTAGAAGAAAAGCTGTAATAGTTGCAATATATTATGCAATATTTTTTAAGAATAACTACAAAAGAAGAGGTCCATTATAGTTAAATTATAGTATGGCACTGCAATGATTGCCTAGCATTTGTTTTCTTTTAATAGTTACTTATTACCAATCTGAGACCTTGTTTTTGGATAGATTTTTCTTCGCATATTGTGAACTATTGAACTATTTGATTCTGCATAGTGTTTTTCATTTCCACCATTTATATGCTCAATGTCATTAGCTGCTTTTTGGCTTTCCTTGAAACTAGGAAAGTTTTTGACATCTTTGATTATCTTTTTATCCAAATTTGATCAAAATTAGTATGCATGTTTTTTTAAAAGTATGTAACAAATTTGCACTTTGATGCCCAGCTATTGCTAAGGGCAATTCCAGTAAAATATACTTGGGACCCAGGGAAGGCACTTTTAATGTGTAGTAGTCAACCATAAATGCAATTTAGAATTTTATTTTATTTTTATATGAACTCTTTGAGTAATCAGAGTACCCTTGCAGATATTTTTAAAAAAGTGCCTTTCCTGGGTACCATGTATGTTTAAATGGAAAAGCCCTAAATGTATTTTGATGGCATTATGTATAGAGTTTTAATTGAAAATGGGGTCAGAAAATTCCCTCTAGATAGTTGGGTTAAATGGTTAAATACCAACAGTGAACAAGGCTTGGATGAGCAGTAACTCGACCACATAAGCATCTCTTGCATCTGTCATTTTGTTAAATAGTCCAGATGTCAGTTTCATTGTCTGATTCAGTGCCACAATGGCATTTAATACAGGATTATAAACAAAATATTTCACAGTTCTAAAGTGTTGATGTCGGTCATGCACATCGCACACTCAACCCTAAACAACATAGAACCAGGCCAGGTCATGCTTTCATTAAACATTTTGGTTCCATGTGCTTTGTTTAACCTTTTCAAAAATATAAATTTGATAATTACTAATTTAATCATACAAGGAATATCTTGCAGGCTCTATCCTATAATGCTAATTCATAATTTAATTAATAGTTTTATCATGTCAATCAACCTTCCTTAGTACCTCCTTATCTCTTTATCTACAACCAATACAAGGGCTGACTGCTGTTGCTAGGCATGAGAGATTTGCACTGTATTACATAATACAGGTAAGCATGGCAAGGCCCCCAAAATACACTAAAATGTAGTCAATATATAATAACTTTGAGCTTTAATAACTCCAAAAGCATTCATAGAATTTAGCTCAAATTGTTCAAGTCAGCTTTTTTTTACTGGCAGAAATAAGTCTGTACAATTGTACAATTTCTGTGCAGTTGATGAAGATTATCCGATACAAATGAAGGTGGTTGGGGCTTGGAGCAAATTGTGGAACTATTAAATCTGCCAAAAAAGGTAATGTTGTCATGCAGCAGTAATATGCACAAGAACAAATTTCCAAAAGAACAAAATAACTGCCAAGCAATATTCTTGTATCCTCATTGTGTAGGATTAGTTTTCAATGTATGAAGATATTGTTTACCCTCGTTGTTTAGGATTTAGTTTTCAATACATGAAGATATTGTCTAACTTATTTTGGTATATTGTACAACAAAATAAAGACACTGATGATCCATGTTTATTCTTCTCATCTTTAATATATTTTTAGTTTTGTTCAGTGAGAAACTTGTCCAAGTTTAACTCTGGCAAATTTGTTTCCAGATCAGATTTTGACATTGCTTTTTATCATTTGATTAACAAACAAAGCTATAACCTAGAAATAATTGACATTGATTTTTATCATTTGATTAACAAACTAAACTATAACCTAGAAATAATTGACATTGATTTTTATCATTTGATTAACAAACTAAGCTATAACCTAGAAATAATTGACATTGATTTTTATCATTTGATTAACAAACTAAACTATAACCTAGAAATAATTGACATTGATTTTTATCATTTGATTAACAAACTAAGCTATAACCTAGAATTAACTGACATTGATTTTTATCATTTGATTAACAAACTAAGCTATAACCTAGAAATAATTGACATTGATTTTTATCATTTGATTAACAAACTAAGCTATAACCTAGAAATAAAAATAAAAGTTTGCGCATTTCTAAAACATATGTCTTTTATCATGACAATCTTTGAGATTCAAAATCTCACAAAAATCTGATATTCACTAATAGGATCTAAATTACCCACTATCCTGCATTAAAATGGATTTCATATCTCAATTACCCACTATCCTGCATTAAAATAGATTTCATATCTCAATTACCCACTATCCTGCATTAAAATGGATTTCATATCTCAATTACCCACTCTCCTGCATTAAAATGGATTTCATATCTCAATTACCCACTATCCTGCATTAAAATGGATTTCATGGTATCTCCTAGTAAACCTATGTCAAATCTTGTGACATCCTTGTACAAAATTAAAATTTCTGCTCTTCCAGTGCACTGCCTAAATATTACAACTGAGTTTATAGTGAAGACATCACTTGAGCTCAAGTTGCCTTGGTAAAATCCTGGTACAAGATCTACTGACAATTCACTCCCATCTATTAAAACATGTCCAACTTAGTTGTTGCCTGATACAGAACATCTGTGTCTACTAGCCATATTTATCATACACAATTGAGAACAACTGTGTAGCCATAATTCAGATCAACTGTGTAGCCATATTTACCATACATAATTCAAATTCATGTTAATCTATCTGACAATCATGAAATAGCATTGGTGTAGTTTTAATGTTCATAACAGTTGTATCCGTTACATCTTTTTGGGGAATAATGGTGTATAAGAAAAATGTGCTACATGCAATTTTATGTTGTGTATTCAGTGTGCATTTTGGTCCCGAACTTGGAATAAATACATACTAGAGAGAGAAAGAGGCCAGTCACTTACACTTAAAAATTGCCTGTTTGAAAAGGAATCAAGCTAAAATTTAGCAAAATTATGAGCTACTTTTACCTAAAACTTAGTGACTTTGTCAAGCTATAATTGCATATCATTAATGTCTAATAACACAATACATGACAACATTAGCATATTTATATGTGTATGATGTATACCAAACTGTGCAGAGCATAGACCCTTATATGTCAGCTCACTAGGCAGCAGATCTGTTGGTCCATTAGATGTAGATCTGTTGGCCCATCATGGAATCTGTTGGACTATCAGGTGGTAGATCTGTTGACCCATTATGGGATCTATTGGCTCATTAGGTTGATGATCTGTTGGCCCATTAGCGGGTCTGTTGGCATACTATGTGGTGGATTTGTTGACCTGTTTGGTGGTATATCTGTGGCCCATTAAGTGGTAGATTTGTTGGAACATTAGGGATTCTGTTGACCTACTATGTGGTAGATTTGTTGACCTGTTAGGTGGTAGATCTGTTGGCACATTAGGTAGTAGATCTGTTGGCCCATTATGGAATATATTGGCCCATCAGGTGGTAGATCTGTTGTCACATTTGGCAGCTGATTTGTTGGACCATTTAGGCATCAGGAAATTGTTGGTCTAATTAGGTGATCTGTTTGCCCATTAGGGGATCTATTGGCCCATTAGATGGTAGATCTTTTGGCCCATTAGGCAATCTATTGGCCCTCTATGTGGTAGATCTGTTGGGCCAATAGGCAGCAGATCTGTTGCCCCATTAAGTGGAAGATTTGTTGGCCCATTAAGCAGCAAATCTGGGTCCATGCTTTTACATCTGGGTGCTGTTTCACATGGATAAATGTGGTAGTAACTTAAAAAAATAATGTCACTGAGAAACTATGCGGTTATTTGGTAGAAGAATCTCTAACTTGTGTTCATTTGTCATAATTTATGACACTGATTGAGTAATACATTATACAGTACAAGTCTGATAATTCAAGCATCACTCAAATAACTTTAATGACTTTTTCAAATCTGCAAACCTGGAAAACTTGAAACTACAAAACTTGAACCAAATAGTTTGGTTTGCTCTGTTTTGATTTTTAGAAGTTATACTGTACAATTATATCATTTAACTACATTTCATAAATTTCATATTTATCTTGTAAGATGCTCTATTTAACAAGGTTCATGCAGACTTTTCAAGGTTTTATTTTAGATATAAATTGGAAATGACATTTTTTTATATTTCTGTGACATTTTAAAAAAAATCTATATAATTATTTTGAATATAATATATAGTTGCTTCAGATCATAAAAATAAGGATAATCAGACATTTTGCATAATTTGGAAATATATTATTTTGATTGACAAATCAGAACTAGTATCACATCTGATTTTACACTTTTAAACAACAAGAGTCCCTCGAAAGAACCAATGTTTTACTGGCTAAAAAGAACTTCCAGGAATGCAAAACAATTATGTTTCTTTATTCCTTTTAACTACTGAGTATTGAAAACATCTCTGATATTTCTGAGAAACTCCAACATACCAAATTTGGTAACAAAAATATTTTCCAAGTTAACATGTTCACAAAATACATTGCAGTGCAGTACAAAATGGCTTGTCAGGTCCTTTGAACTTGAATCAGATATCATGGTTAGAAGCTTATTTAAATTGTTTCAATGTCAAGATATATCCACATGCTAAGTTATTGAAGTGATACACTGTATCATTCAGGGTATATATATATATATATATATATATTTATATATAGGTTACTGCATTTGTATGGGAAAATATGAACGAGTTTTCTGAGTTATACTGTACGACGTCAGGAGTGCAGTATAGCTCAGAAAAAACGAGTTCATATTTTCCCATACAAGTGCAGTAACCTTTTTATTATATACTCATTTTTGCTTTTCTACCTAAGGCTGAATAATAAAAAGAACACACTACAAGAAACAAAGTAACTGAATTTCTGCTATATTCTAAAGTAAATACACAACCGAAGTTAAACCAATAAACAGTAATAGTATTCATGTGCACATGGCACCGCCCAGTGACCTTTGAACTTGGTAGATTGCTGCGCGCTCAGTGATTTGTTTAAAAAAGAAATCTCATTTTGGCCTACTTAAAATTGAAATTTTGAGTCATATTGTGAATGACTGCGCCTTGGAACAACTTTCCCAGTTGATCTGGAATGGAGGGATTTTGTTTTTCTGTCGATTCAACTAAATTCTGCTCTTTTAGTTTTTAGCTGGATCTATTATGTACGATGTACATGTAGCTAGAGGGACTGGCCTCGACAGCAAGCTAGCTTACACATGTGTTACTGTCCTGCCATTGGTAGTTTTGAATCATAAGGTGGACAAAATATGAAATTCTTTTAAGTGAAATTCTCAAGAAGATGCAGAATTAAAAATTTATGTTATGGAATATCAAAATCATTTCGTTTTGGAGTGCAGTAAATTCTCCTTTGGAATGTGATTTCTGTTGGAAATGTAGTAAAGCTTGCAGTGAAATTTCACGCCGTGGATCAGAAAGTACATTTTGAAGAAATTCAAGATGCAGAAAAGTAAGTACATTTATTGCCATTCCTATTACCAGCTATAGATGACATATTTATATGTACTGTCATAATAAATCTAAACAATTTCTCAAAAAAAAAAAAAAAAAAAAAAACAGGCAAAATTGCAAAGCGGCTGGGGTGTGAGAGCCCATTTCGTCAGTGGAAAATAAGGCTTCTTCACTATCGTGGCTTCTGGCTCCGAGGCACTTGCTTTTATACCAAAAACCCGCCTTCTTTAGTTGTATTTTTTCGAATTTAGTGCTTGGACTGACTTGTAAAATTAGCGGTCTCTGAGAGAAACGGAATATCATTTGGTCATAAGATGTCTTCTGTGCTATTTTTTTTATAGACTCTAGAGAGCATGGTTGATAGTCTGAACCATCGGCTAAATAAGTGTTTAAATGATCAGAATGATATTTTCAATACTGCATGCCTCACGTTTGTTGTCATAAAGCCACCGCTGTACATTGTGAATATCACGTTCAGTCACTTGCGTGGTTGAAAGTTTCTTTTGTGACTCAATGAATTCATCCACATCGTCAGCTTTAACATCTCTGCTCTCAAACAGCTTGTTTAGTTCATCCACAGACAAATCTAATAAAGCAAAAGCTCTGGTGTCTGCTACATTTGTGTACATTGTTTGTTTACAACAAAAAGTAGTTCCTAACATGCGATACTATTTTTAGACACGTGTCATGCAGTATGAAGCCGTGCAGTATGGAGAAATACTGCACGATTCTGACAATGCAAAGTTAATGGAGAAAAAAATGAGTATATAATAAATATATATATATATATATATATATATATATATATATATATATATATATATATATATATATATATATATATATATATATTCAAACTGGGTTTGATAACAATTCATTTTTACTTGTTTGTGTTATCCTGCTCACAAACAAATACAGCCAAAAAAAACAACAGAGTCAATATTTTTGACCGTGTAATCAGTGTCAGAAAGCTGGTCACTGAAATGAAACTAAATACAAAGTCTGGTCAAAATTCACTTGTATATATACAGGTCACTGTTTTCATACACTTAATGAAGTAGAAATCGCAAGTAATCACGTTAATTTTCAAGATGGTCATCATGTTACAAGTACAATTACCACCATCTTTATTTAAGTACCAACTAGATATCATAAGAAGTCTTTAAGTGAGAACCCCAGTCTATATGACAAACTGTTCATCAGAAGTCGATATATGAAGATTTTCAACATGGCTACCATGCCAGCCATATTGGAGGTCTGATCAGCACCATTTTTATTTAGTACCCACTACATATTATAAGTCTTCAGTGAAACCCCATGTCACTATAAGTACTTATTTTAAAGCTGGCCATCAAATTGGAAGTCTGAGCAGCACCATTTTCATTTAGGACCAACTAGACATCATAAGAAGACTTTTACTGAAAATCCAATGTCTATATGACAATCTGTAAAGGGTAAGAAGCTATAACAAGATTTTCAAGATGGCTACCATAGTGGCCATGTTGGATGTCAGATTGGCACCATTGAGACCTTGATGACAGGACCTTTAATGTGGTACATGATAAATACAGAAGGTTTCATCCCTTCATTTTAAATGGCTCTAATGCTATGGAATGGAAAGTATGAAGAAACACTTAAAATATTGAACCATGACCTTTACCCCCAATGTCATGTGCAACATACCTGCTAATAATGATGTATGAATATACCAAGTTACATTTCGTAATCTGAAACAGCTCTTTTGTTATAGAGAGGAATTTAAGGTGTAATGGAAGACTTAAAAAATTAACCCTCGATGATACAACCCTCGAAGTGGTTCATGAGACACTTTCTAATGATAATACAAGTATACCAAGTTTCATCCCTAAAGCTGAAAGGGCTTTAAAATTACAGAGTGGAAAGGAAAGTGTGATGGAAAACCTGTAACCTTGAATTTGAAGATGGGGCCACAGGTATAATACACAGAACACCTTTTAATGACGATATAAGTATACCAAGTTTCATCTTGTAATATCTAACAACTTTGAGTTGCAGACTGGAACACCAATGTAATATAGAACATGCCTTCTAATGATGATATATAAGTATACCAAGTTTCATCCTGTAATATCTAACAGCTCCGAGTTATAGACTGGAATAGAAAATGTGATGAAAAACTTAAAATATTGAGCTATGACCTGGACATTGAAGATAGGACCCCAATGTGGTTTGCAACACACCTTCTAAAGATGATGTACGAGTATACCAAGTTTCATCCCCCCCCCCCTCTCGGAAGGCCTGCTTCCACTCAACAACTTTTTAACAACTTAATAGGTTTAAGTCAACTTGGTATGATGTTTTACATTAAAAAGACCTTGGCCAAGTTTGATTTTCACAGTTTTCTGGCAAGATTTTATGGAATTATGGCCCATCTGACTTAGAACTTTGCACTTCCATTTCAGCTCAATAACTTTTGAAGGAGGATTTCAATTTGATACAAGGTTTTACATAATGAAGACCTAGATCAAGTATGATTTCTTCTATTTTCTGGCCCTCTGTATACATACATGCCATAACACGACGTGTCACGCGAAAAACACGATTTTGGACTCCTAAACCACCCAACACAAAAACACGATTTTCAGTAATCTTAGTGAAAAAAAATTCCCACTAAAAAAAAAGTATATTTCTTGAGCACCATGACATATGTCCATGATTGGTATGTATAAACATTAAATAGTCCTGCTCAGAGCTCATGTAAAACTAGGTATCCTCGGGGCAGTTTGTACAGCTTATTTTAGAGATTTACTTAATTGGCTCACAATAGCTAGGGTGATGTGTCGTGTCAATTCCTTTGAGTTCTGCTGAGGGAGAGCCCATTAGGCTAATTTGCATAGGTAAAGTACAGTAAGTGGAACAACCCAATTGTAGTACATAATGCACTAGAGGTGCTAACAAAAATGAGATAATCTTATTTGCTTCAACAGTTTTGCCACCTTAACTATCTCATATTTTCCTTGGACCTTTACATTATTGCAGTGAACGTTTTATCATGTGATCAAGTAACTCATGAAAACATTAACGTGTTTGTATATCTGGTTAACTTGAAATGAACTGCACCATGGAATTTTCTGTTCCGGATCTTGCTCTCGTTTAACTTTAGTGTTCACTCATTATCTACTAGCATTTGATATTATAATAAATACCCATGTTTTCTTAATTACTTTTCTTTTAAAAGTATATAATCATTAATCAAATGACAAATTGTGTATTTGCATAATTTAGTACCATTTTTTTTATTAATTCAGCTTCAGAATACATTAAATCTACACTGCCCTAGGTGTGACTTTAACCTCGAAAATAGGTTACAATAATGGCGGTCAAAGACTTTAGCAACTCGGCTGACTACCACAAACCTTAAATGTTTTCATTGCCATCTTCATTGTTTTGAAATGGATATTCATTGTCATCTTACAGGTTTTATCACTTTTAGTGACTTTGGCCATTGCTTGCACCAACATAGATGTGGATGCACATTCGCGAAGGAAAAGTGTAGACATATTTGTGAACACAAATGACACTTGCATTACCATCAGACCAACTACTGAAAGCAGCAAAGACTACATGTAATTAAAACTACATTCCACAGTCCAATGGATTTTAGAGACAGTAACTTGGTGCATAATTTTATATAATGTCTGTGAGGTTGTGACCATGTTTGTGCTGATGTTATTTAACAATTCTAAGTCTACCATATTTTTTTTTTTTTTTTTGCAAGTATATTAAATGCTTCAGAGAAAAAATATGGTATTTTCTTTTATTCAGATTTGAATTTCCAGTCATTTGCTGTAGGCTGATTTGAAAAGATAACTTTTTTCTTTTTGATGACGTCGCTTTTGGAAAGTCATGCGCACTGACCCCCCTTGGGACCTTAAAACACACTTTTTTAGTCTCAAAAAAACCCCACCACTGTCTGGGAATATGGCAAGTATGTGTATAACTTAAAACTTTGCCCCTCAATTTTCACTCAATAACTTTGGATGGATTTCATGGATTGACATTTATTTGGCATGAGGTTTAACAGGAAGACCTAGGTCATGTTTGATTTTAACCATTATCTGGCAAAAGTTTAAGGAGTTATGGACCCCTGTGATTTAGAAATTTGCCCTTCAACTGCATCATATGGTGGGGAGGGGGGGTCATTCATGTCATATGGATACATTTTAGTTAGAATGTGAATTGGAAGGTTATCAGACACTTATCTGACTTCTTTTTCTTGACATCTTTCAACTTGAAAGTAGATGTGCAAGAGCTCATAAGATATCCCAATTTTGCTTTAAAGCAGTATTCAAAGAACTCTAAAAGGTAGGTCACAGTGACCCATTTTGTTGCATGATATAACTTCATTCCAAGATCAATCTTCAATGAGAGTTTGGCGGTAACAGGTTTAAGGGTATTGCAATAAGTACCTGGACACAAGTTTTGGATAATACTGAATAAAACTTGGAAATGAGGTCACATCAACCCAATTTTGACTTGTGATCAACATTCATTCCAAATGCAAATTTGATAGCAATACAATTGAAAATGTGCTGAAAATTAAACCTAGACTCACTTTTTATGTATTGTTCAATAAATGTGGAAATTTGGTCATGGTGATTCAGTTTTTGGTGAGCAACACATCTTCATCCTAAAGTGCACCCTCAGTGTGCAAATAGGTATTATAATAACAGCCAAATCAAGATTTTTCAATAAATTCTGTAAAGAAGGTAACAGTGACTCATTCATCCAAAAATTCAACTTCAGTGTACGTCTTGTGGTACTAGCTTTTGAAACATAAGAGAATTGCAACCTGGATAAGATTTTAAATATAAATGAATCCTAGAATGCAGGTCACAGCAACTCAGTTTTGGCATGTTGCACATGTTCATCCTAAAATGCAACAAAGTGCACCCAATTCAAGTTTGATGTTAGCAGATGTACTTGTATAGGTGCTAAAGTCAGGATAGGGAGGACAGATGGATGAACACAGACAGACACAAAAAGTGAATCCCATACACTCGTTTCTTGGAGCAGAAGGAGTAAAATGACTGATTACCATGTCCAACTTATTACACACACCGTAAGCTTTAAAATGTTTTAATCCCCACATAGTTATAGGCACGCAATCCATCAATATAACTGCAGTGGATCCAAGTTTAAATTTATTAACTAAATCAATAAAAACAGCAAATCACATATGTAGAAACATACATTAATTACATAAATTTTAGCAATCATAAAATAGAATGTTCTCTACAATATCTGATTATACTAATATCATTCTTTTCAAAATGATCTGGATATATGCTACAATCTGAGATCACATAAGGAATAATGCAAGCAAGAATTATTGCTTTTAATTTCATTAATTTATAATGGAAACTTTGTCAAAGATAAGAACAACATATAATTATTCAAAGTACTTTTGAAACATTGTTGTATTCAAGGCTGTAATCCATGTGAATATTTGTTTTTCTTAAATTAATTTTTTTTAAAATGAAATCTGCACTAATTTACCTTGAAATAAGACTTCGTGTGGTAGAAAGACTGCAGCTCTACACCACACATAATTCTAAATGAGATTTGAGGTAAGGAAAACAAAAATTAGTCCCTTCTTTAAACATTATCAGCAATTTTTATTGAAAACATCAATGTTATAACTACTGTCATTAAGATTGAAAAAAACCCCAAACAAATTGTAATTTGTATTGTGAGTGAAAAAAATAAAAAAAACAAAATATCACAACAATTTCACTGAACACATTAAATAAATCTGTTCATGAACAATAAAAAAAACAACAACTGCAAAATGAAACTTTATAATATCATCACTAGAATTTTCAGTGAAATGAACAATGAAAAAAAGTAGGTCATATGACTCGGTTATGGTATGTGATATGCTCATTCCAACATGCAGACATAAAACAACAATGTATCAATAAGGAAAAATCAATCGGAATTAAGAGTCCAGACAAAACTTTTAAGTAATGTTGAATAATCAATGGAAAATTGGAGATGACAAACAAATACAGAATGGCAACACATTGCTATCCCATAATGCACCAATACCACATGTTTTTCTTGGCCTCAATACACATGTAGATGACTTGATGGATGCATGGTCCAACAGAATATATGATTCCTATAATATGCATGTTTCTCAAAGCAGGAAACAAGTACATTTGTGTTTGTAAAAGATGTACGCCCCCAATGGAAGCCACAATAGGTCAAAATACCAAAATGTAAAAAAAATTTGAAAAATTTGAAGAATTGCTGTAATGTGAAAAAAATCTAATTGGGTTATTTACATGCAAACAAGCATCCCAAATCTCACATGTCTACCTCTTGAAGTTTTTGATAAATCATGCTGAAAATATTTGTTAACAAAAAATAACAAATCTCAAAAGTAAAAACAAAAAAAATTAAAAGATTGAAAAATAGCTTGAATGGCCTGAGATTTAATCAGGTCATCTACATATGACCATAAATATGTCTGTCAGATTTCATTGGTCTCACAAATGGATTTTGCTTAATTGTGCTGACAGGATTTGTCAAAAAGTCTAAAATCCCAAACAGTTTAAAATATGTAAAAAATGTAAAAATTACTGTAATGACCTGCAAAACTAATTAGGTCATCTACTTATGACCCATGATAAAGTGTGTAAAATTTCATGCTCTAAGTTCAACAGTTTTTGCACTACAATGGATTAAATGGATTAGAGATGGACATAATGAGGTTAAGAACATTAAAAAGCAGGCATAATTAGGTTAAGCACATTAAAAAGGTGGCATAATCATTTCTCATGGTGCCAAAAAATAAAATGAATGCATACAAACTGTACATTATAATTGTAACACCCAATGTACTTGCTGAATGCCCCATAATTTTAATACACCTGAGCATGAGTGCATGCAGTAATTGTATATCAACCTTGCACTGGAAAGTATAAAGCTGAAATTTTTGTCTGAAGCATACAAAGGCATGTTGGATTTCTTGATACACATATGATAGTCAATATTTGATTCACATTACAATGGTCTCATGACAATTGTTAGTTGCATTATTATATTGCAAAATGTAGCCTGAATTGATTTCACAAATCAGACATTTCAAATAAAAAGGACTTTACAACATTAATATTTTCATATATTGGCTCATTTCCAAATTAATAATGAGGAGACATTATTTTCTCCCTAGTAAAGATGTAATATATCTCCAATCATCATGGAGACATTACACCCTAAATGATACTTGAATATTTGGTAAACACAAAGAACATGGGAAACAAGACATGAATGTAATCAATAAGTTTCCAGTTTGCATACATGTATCTTATGGAGAAAATCTCTTATAAATGAAGACAGAAGAAACATGAAGACTGTATTATAATACACTGCCACAACAGTTTCTATCATATTTCCTTGGTTTGAAATGTTCAAATAATACATTTGTATTGTATTTGCATACATTGAAGAAACATACCAAATCATGAATCCAGTGTGCTTGCTGGGCTCGTTCAAAATTCCAGCTACAATTTTGGGTAAGATAATAATTGCATTGATGTCCAAGGCAAATTATTTCTTTGTATGGAAATGGTGTGTGCAACGTTTCATTGATTAGGGTGAAATGTTCAAAAGAGATTTAATAGTCGGCCTAGTTTTGAATGTTGGTGTCAAAGACAGGATTTGATGGAATGAAGAATTGAAGATAAAACGTCCAAGTTTGAAATTAAATAAGTTTGTACACAAATCATAAACAATATGCTTTACCTTTTTCCTTCATTTCATATACAAGTTATTTATATTTGGAACCAAAGAATCTAAAATAATATCACATAAGGATCACCTACCATATCTGACATAGCGTGGTGTTGGTTTTTTCTGTTTACAATGGTGACATCATCAAATCTTTCATACCAACTTTTTGCTGAAATTGGTTGACCCAAGGATGTCGCCGATCAACATCGGATTAATTTATATGCATATGAAAAATGGCCGTGTTTCTCAATTCAAGGGAGAAATTACATGGCTCATAATGTGATGAAACATCAATATTTTTTAGTTTTAAAGGCATCCAATGATGTTTAAGACCAATATTTCTTTCAATATTCAGTATTATTCAGTTGATTTGGCATATAAGACTTTTTACACGTAACAGCGTTATTGGCCTTTAACCTGTCCATCAAATTTCCTCCGACTGAAAAATTAACCAAGGAGTCATTACAAAATACATTTAAGTAGTTGTTGTTTCCATCCATGGATGTTATTTAGCTCTTAACCTACAAAGAATAAAATTATCAAAAATTTAGCCAGACAATATTTAAATTTTGCAAAAATTTCATTTGCCTCAATAGTTATTCAATGAGCATTTGTCAATGAGGAAATTGCAAGAACTGTATGTAGCAAACATGCTGAATTTATTCAATTGAAACAATTTTACTGTTCTAAAATATTATAATTTACAGTATTATCCAAAGTAAAGAGTCTATCTGAGAAAATGAGAAATGTGCTCATGGAACAGAAATGCCCCACCAATGTGAGTAGGAAACTGACCTCAATACAAAATTTAACTAATATGGGACAGATGGATGTATGAATAAGGAAAACACAGTATGCCCCTATCACAATTGTGGTGGAGTGTAAGAAGTAGACTGGTCTTTGATAATACAGGTTTTATTAGCTGGTTGATGTGAAACCATCATAAAATTAACAGATCAGTACTGATCAGTAACTGCACTCACATTTTCTTACTAACATAACTACAACAAAAGATACAACTTTAAACAGTACAAACAGTATGAATAAGGAGAGGATATGTCAGCATGAATAATTTATATAAATTCATTTGGGTAATACACAACACTGATTTATATAATTCATTTGGGTAATACACAACACTGATTTATAATAGATTTGCAAAACAAAATTAAAAGTATCTCCCAGAGTTCATTGTGTTATGAAACATTATACATGTCACCATCTGATGAATAACAGCGTTTGACCCTGAGGTCATGCATAGTATTAAAAAGACATTCTGCTTTCATCATGTTCATATAATGCACATTCAACATGGTACAATATTTTGTCTGAGCACTTTTAGAATTAAATCTGCTTCCTTTCAAAACAAATAAGATAATTGGAAAAAAAATTCCTCTTTGCCTCTAACCACATAACTTTTTATTATTTCACCAATAAACCATGCTACCTGTTGACCAGATGAATGTGGTTTTGTTTTTTATTAAATTTGCACAATAGATGCATAATTCATCTATTCTCTCAATATAATAATGTGCAAAATAATGTAGCAGAATATTTGCAAGGGAGGTAATTAACACACAAAATTAAATTTTAAGGTGCAATTAAAATGATTAATACTCTGGAAAAAGAAACCAGGGGTTAATTTAATTGACACTCAGTATACAATATTTTGTATTGTTCATGTTTCCCGAAAAACCACTAAGATGACCCTGATAATATAACATTACCCAATGAACTCTTGTGCAAAAATATCAATAAATAAAAACATAAAAATAAAGATAAAAAAATGGATTTCATCCAAATACAGATATATTTACTTAAAACAATTGAGCAAGATTAGTATACTGGCATAGTAAGTACTACATGTTTAGAAATCATAATTTCCATACTACATGATTAACATCTGACATTTACAACAGTAGTAATTCCTTATATCAAACAACAAACAACAAACAATATAATAATAATCAAAATGAAAAAAAAATCCACTTGAATATTTAGAGTGTAGCAACTAAAAAATACAGCCCTGTCTTTTGTAGCTTTAGACAGCATGGTTCTTTTGAGCAAACAGTTTGACTGGAGTAAGGTATCAGAAATACACAGTGTAGCCTTGACTTGATTTTGAAGTTGAATAAACCCTGGAAAGTACATCATAGCAACAAAGTTTGGTGTGTAGCAAACCTTCATTCTAAGATACTCTATAATAGGGTCACAAGACCCATTTTCTGTTGCTATAAAATAGGCGTCGTATCTTTCGACAAGCTTGATCTTTGTGCTAGTGACCTGGGTATGATATGCAACACATCAAATGGTCATGATTTAGATCTCATGTGCTTGCAACAATTTTGATTGGTATTTATAAAATGTATTATATACAAAGTCTTGATGCATACCCTATATTCATATAATAATCAATACAAAATTCTTACATTTGCCTGTGATGTAGATATGGGTAAACTCAGTTAAGTTTTTTTTATCAAAATATCTCCAGTAGTTTAAAAGTTTACTCCAGGACATTTTTTCTTACAGTGAGCTCAGCTTTTTGCAAGGAGCCTGTCTATGTGATTTAATACACTATATGTTCATGGTGTATGTCTGGTTATTAGAGCTGAAATGAATACGAAATTGTTCCTATTTAAATATTCATTGAATGTATCTGAATAGGATTCTAATATTTGTCAATTTTCCTATCTAAATATTCATTGAATGTATCTGAATAGGATTCTAATATTTGTCAATTTTCCTATCTAAATATTCATTGAATGTATCTGAATAGGATTCTAATATTTGTCAATTTTCCTATTTAAATATTCATTGAATGTATCTGAATAGGATTCTAATATTTGTCAATTTTCCTATTTAAATATTCATTGAATGTATCTGAATAGGATTCTAATATTTGTCAATTTTCCTATTTAAATATTCATTGAATGTATCTGAATAGGATTCTAATATTTATCAATTTTCCTATTTAAATATTCATTGAATGTATCTGAATAGGATTCTAATATTTGTCAATTTTCCTATTTAAATATTCATTGAATGTATCTGAATAGGATTCTAATATTTATCAATTTTCCTATTTAAATATTCATTGAATGTATCTGAATAGGATTCTAATATTTGTCAATTTTCCTATTTAAATATTCATTGAATGTATCTGAATAGGATTCTAATATTTGTCAATTTTCCTATCTAAATATTTATTGAATGTATCTGAATAGGATTCTAATATTTGTCAATGTTAATAAAAGTATTAAATCCATCCACTTTTTTTTGACAACTCTAATAATTATTGACACTCCCCACTCCCAGTCAAATTTGACAACTCTAGTAATTATTGACACTCCCCACTCCCAGTCAAATTGCAATGAAGACACTGAACAAAGTAATCAAAACCTAATTAAATTACATGGTAGAGTCTCAAGTAAATTTGTTGATGCTTCAAATGAAAAATGAAATGAATGCTGGTGTTATTTTCCCTGTTTAACTTCAAACTCACTACAAACATAAACATTCCTGTAGTGCTGAAGACAGAGCGTGAAGCACAGAAGCTCAGTATTTAACTGCAGTTAAATGTAGAAACTATCTCAAAAATTTATCTGGGAAGTGATCTGTTCCCAATAAAAACCAGTTACATTTTTCCTTGTGATGACCTTGACCTTTGATGCCTGGATATCACTAGAGTATGCTACACACCATTAAGTCACTATGTACATATGGGTAATGTTTCATTTAAATATACCTTAACATTTAAAATTTACTGAGGAAAGTGAAAATGAATGCATGGAAAGATCAATGGATAAAATGAGTCCTACCAACCACCTTCTTTTTCAAGTGAGAATCCACTGTATACAAATTCGCATTAGTTTTACTAATTAAAAAAATATACATTTACCTTAAACAAAACTTCAATGTATGAATTACTATTGCTGATATTATGTCAACAATGGACAAGGACATAAACATCCCTCTGAAAGACAAGTATTACACATATTTTGCAATAAATACATGAACACTTTAATATAAATCTCAATTAAGAACTTTCATTTCAATTACAAACACAGATCATTATGAAATGAATTACAACTGTATCATGTTTAAAACAAAAGGAAATAATATTTGCCTGTGATTTAAATCATAATAAAACTAGTAAATATTTACCCCTGATTCTCCTGCATCCCACCCCTACCCCAATGATCAAGAGAAGTTTACAGTATAAGATGATGATGACCATAACATGGTCCAAAATCATAAAGAGCAATGACTCTAACAGAAATCACAGGAGCACTGTGAGCTGTACATATGGACATCTTCAGATGATGACCATAAAATGTATCGGGGTTTCACAGTGATCTAGGGGATTGGTTGTGTTCACAAGATTCTATTGTACACTGCATTTAGATGCAAGACAGAAAGGGCAATATCTCTAAAAAGAAAATGTGGGAGGGCAATAAGTTGCCAATATGCACATTTTTAATTGATGACTATGACATATGTAAAATTTCATATTGATTCAGTGAAAACTGTGAAACTAGTTGCATTCACAAGATAATGTCATACACTATATCAGGCTCCAAGTAGAAAAAGTCAGTAACTAATGGTATGAACAGAGTGATTTGTTGATATGTTCATTTTCTGAAGATCATAACACTTCCCAACTTTCATGGCAATCCACTGAAATCTGAGACTAGTTGTGTTCACAACAGCCATACACTTATTCAGCTACAAGACAAAAACGGGAATAATTCTAACAAAAAGGGCAATAATTCTAACAAAAAGGGCAATAATTCTAACAAAAATTGCAGGAGCAAGGTGATCTGTTGAACTGAACATAATGACCATAAAATGTCCTACGTTTCATGGTGATCCATTAAATATGTGAGACTAATTGCATTCACAAGATTCTGTCATGCACTGCATTCAGCTGCAAATCAAAAAGGGGAATAACTCTAATAAAAATTGTAGCACCACAGTGATTTATCCATTTGTGCATCTTCAGGTAATGACAGTGTGACTAGTGATGCACACAAGATTGGGCGCCGGACTTTTGGATGGACACAAGGGTATAATTAGACCTGTTCTGTAATCACAAAAAAGCATATTTTCAACAACAAAGTCTATATTCAAGACAAAGTGACATGCTGGTATATAAGAAGATCATATATTTTTATCCTAAATTCTTCTAAATCAAACTTTCATCTTTTGGTGGAACTTACAATGGACAAGAATGACGACTGCTGACAAATAACTATGATTGTCTCTTTTCAACACTGTCAGTAATGGTGGTTAAATAAAGGTTTCATATGCATAACATTTTTTACTGTATGTTATACAGTCACAGCAAGAACAACAACAATAATAACAAACCTTGTAATAAATCTTAAGAAATGCTCAGGTAAATAAACATTAGAAGTGTATAATGTCACCTATCAATATTTAATTTCAAACAAAATACTGCTTTGAAACTAGCGTTATGTTCACAATATTCTGAGCATCTGCCGTCTAAATATCTGCCTTACATTCCACGAAAAAAACCACACCAAGTGGCATAATTCACAAAAAAAAGAAACAGTGGTGAATTGTTATGCATGAATGATATTCTGAAGTAAATAGTAAGTGATTTAGATAAAAAGGATCATAAAGGGTCTGCCAATTTCAAATGTTTGTCAAACTTGAGAGAGAATTCTGAACCCAAAGGTAAAATCTGTGGATTCAAAGTCTGAGTGCTCCTAAAAGGATTTCTAACATAACAAATCATTATTATTTGAATCTGATTATTCTCAATCACATGATAAATAATTTATTTATCAATCTCCTGCAAACAAGGAGCTATAATAAAACAACATGCAAAAAGGCTGAATCTGCATGTACTAAATCTGTACATAAAAATCTGATATTTGAGAATAACTTTCACAGCACAAAATTGTACATGAAATTCTGATATTTGAGATAACATTCACAGCACAAAATTGTACATGTAAAACCTGCAGGAACAGATTTCATTATTTAAGATTACCAAGTACAGTGGTCTCTCACTATAAAGTGCCTCGGTATAACACTGTCCCCAATACGACACAGAGTCCCTGGTATAACACTGTCTCCAATATAACACAGTCCCTGGTATAACAGTGTCCCCAATATAACACTGTCCTCAATATAACGGTCCCTGGTATAACACTGTCCCCAATATAACAGTCCCTGGTATAACACTGTCCTTGATATAACACAATCTCTGGTATAACACTGACCCTGGTATAACACTGTCCTTGATATAACACAGGTATAGTCATGAATCCTATTCTACTGGTTGAATTATGTTATCCATACAATGTAATCCAGTATTTGGTGACCTCACCTATACCATAGTACACTTTCATGGCTCCATGAACAGCATTATAGTGAGGGATCTTCGCAGATGCCAAGGATATAAACATTTTTTTATAAAAAATCTTTCTTAATGTTACAAGCCCCTCCAATGGACATGTGCTTATTACAGTTCTGGGGATATACAGACCAAAAATAAGTTAGGAACCCATAAAAAAGTTTATCTCCCTTTGTCATCCATGTTAAAGAATGTTTCAACCCAAATTAAAAATTAAATAGTATCAATTCGTCCAAGCAGAATATTTGCAAAAAAGTTTTATTCGAATCCTTTTTAAATGATTATTACGATGAAATACATAATGTAAATATAATTTCAAGCATTAAGAAATCATTTACAACTGCATATCAATTGAGAATTTCCATCAATGAGCAGGTCTTTTATTTGAAACTGCCGTGATATTTTTTTGGTAACCAAGAGATGAAGCCCTGAAACATAATGGTCAAGGTAAACAAATCATTTCAATATTCTACCTTGGGAAAAGGATCTAAAGCATAATGGAAATATTAACCTTCTGGAAAATATCTATCATCCAGTAGTCAACCATTAATCTACAATGTACCTCATTATTTTAAGGAATAAGGAACCACAAAGTACTTTTGATTAAGGCAATATGATATGGTCAGAGTATGAATGAAAATTAACAATAGAAATCTTTTGAATCAGATCAGGAATTACAGGTACTTTTTGGAATGAGGGGTTCACTGGCAGAAGGTCCATCATCTTGTCGAGAGTTTATGAACAGTGTTTCTTCCTCTTCTTCGGATTCTGACTCAGAGGGTGCAGCACGAACATCCTGGTACCACTTGTTTGTCAAGTGATCCATCTGAATCCGGCCCTCCTTCACCTCCTGCAATAATAGAGAACATGCCAAGTCAGCAAGTTTTAGTTTTAAATGACAGACCAAACAGGAACCTGTTTCAGTCCAAAGACTGAACTTGAGTAGCCAATTACTTATATTATTTTGATATATGTTACATTTTTAAGCAATATCTGAACTCTGAAAGTTTGGCAATTCTATCTTTATTGTCAGGAAGTGTTAATTCAAAATCAAAATTGCCTAATTTTTAGTCTGATTTTAATTCTGAAATCAATATATTTCATGAATGCATGACCCTGAAAATTTACCATGATACCATTAAAAAAAAAAAATATATCTCATTTACATTTTTAAACTGATGTAGTTTGTTTAAAAACAAGTCTCTTCTGTTATCATAATACACTCTTCTGTGGTCATAAAATACATAATATACTGTGGGCTGTAGATATGGACATCTTCAGACGATGACCATAAAATGGCACAATCCTCAAGCAGAAAAAAACTATAGATATTTGTTCTGGAATCCATATCAAATTTAGATATTCTGATAATTAAGCCCTTTTGTCTTTGTTCAGGAACATTTCTCTAACATTTTTGTCCTATCTCCAGGTTTTCTTTTTTAAAATACTCTCCAGTATTTTGCTTTTGAGCACATAACATGTTTAAGCCTTTAAATTTGGAACTGAAGTAGAGAAACTCACCTGTTGTGTAAATCTCCTTGTGAAGAATGGTTTCAGGTATTTAACATCAATCCGAAGAAAACCTTTCAGACCAGGTCTGGCAAAATTCACCTCAGTCTCTTCCTCTGTCATTTCTGACAGGTGTTCTGAGTCAACTGTCTCACCCTAATTATGTAATAATGGACTAAATATAATTTTATGATAGTGTTACAATATTATATAGTTGACCATCAGTACCAGTGTTACAATATTATATAGTTTACGATTAACACTGGTTTTACAACATTATACAATTTCAATATGATAAGCAATAGCAAATTATATGATTGTCATAAAGAAATTAGTTTTACCTATATTTATGCAGAAGTGCAGGAAAAGCGCAAAATATTTTTTCACAACAGAGGCAACTTGCTTAAGAAAATGCCTACTTTGAAGAATCAGTTTTGAACTGTGGTTTGTAAGTTTCTTACATACACACACACACACACATGCACACACACACACACACACAAAAACACACAAGCATGCAAGATGTTCATTCAGATATTAAGGGTCCAACATCTATGGTGTATCTCCTATTAAGTCTAATGGTTATATCATGAGAAATGCTTATTCTGAAGAACAAGACCTCAATGTAAAATGGAGATTTTGTCTAAGCTCAGTATGAACTTAGATGCCAAAGAAGTATAAAGTTGGTCCTTATCTGGATCTGCTTGTTTGGCTGATTGGTTGGTTGGTTTTGGTAAATACCTGCCACAGAAGTGTAAAGCTGGTCCTTATCTGGATCTCTTTGGTTGGTTCATTGACTTTAGTGACTACCTAATAAATATTCAAGCCACAGTGATCTACAGGTGAAGCCTGACACTTAATTTGTCAACCAACAATGTATATGGGCTGTAGACTAAGGTGTATTAGTACCAAACTGCATGCACCTAGATAACAATCAATAGGCATCTGGTATTTTAACACCTGGATAACAATCAATAGGCATCTGGTATTTTCACACCTAGATATCAATCAATAGGCATCTGGTATTTTCACACCTAGATATCAATCAATAGGCATCTGGTATTTTCACACCTAGATATCAATCAATAGGCATCTGGTATTTTCACACCTAGATAACAATAAATAAGTATCTGGTATTTTCACACCTAGATATCAATCAATAGGCATCTGGTATTTTCACACCTAGATATCAATCAATAAGCATCTGGTATTTTCACACCTAGATAACAATCAATAAGCATCTGGTATTTTCACACCTAGATAACAATCAATAGGCATCTGGTATTTTCACACCTAGATATCAATCAATAAGCATCTGGTATTTTCACACCAAGATATCAATCAATAGACATCTGGTTTTTTCAAACCTATATATCAATCGATAGGCATCTGTTTTTTTCAAACCTAGATATCAATTGATAGGCATCTGTTTTTCACACCTAGATATCAATCAATAGACATCTGGTTTTTTCACACCTAGATATCAATCAATAGACATCTGGTTTTTTCAAACCTAGATATCAATCAATAGGCATCTGGTATTTTCACACCTAGATATCAATCAATAGGCATCTGGTATTTGCACACCTAGATATCAATCAATAGGCATCTGGTATTTTCACACCTAGATATCAATCAATAGACATGTTTTTTTCAAACCTTGATATCAATCGATAGGCATCTGTTTTTCACACCTAGATATCAATCAATAGACATCTGTTTTTTTGACACCTAGATATCAATCAATAGGCATCTGGTATTTTCACACCGAGATATTAATCAATAGACATCTGGTTTTTTCACACCTAGATATCAATCAATAGGCATCTGGTTTTTTCACACTTGTTTGACACTGGTTGTTCACTATGATCAAAACAAATTGATCCATCTCAGCTCATGCATAAGATATACTAACTTCCCTTTCTATCCAAATCAGTTAGTTAACTTACTCCAGTGTACATACAAGCCACCCAACATAAAAGTACCAATCTTACCATTTCCTTTGTTTTGCTGAGTGAAACCTCTTGGTTTGATTTTTTCTTCTTTTTCTTTTTTTCAGCCTTTAAAAACTGAAAGCAAAAACTGCAAGTCAGCAACACTAGAAAAAAAAATGTTTTTATGAAAAAAAAATGATGAGAATAGCAAAAAATGCAAGAAATATTATAGCTTTAATGCAAATGAATTTTTAGGAAATGCAAACTACTGAGGTCTAATTTCTCATGTAGCATAAGAATGTTTTAAAGTAGAGCAAAATTATTTTTTAAATTGGGAATGACAATGAACAAAACAAGCATAGTGATGGATACATGTAGTCTGTTCCCATATTTCAGTGTTTTCTTTCCTAACTTGAGGTAAAACAACTCAGAGGTAAAGGAATCAGATGACCCTAATTCGATCATCTAAAATTTGCACCTGCTTATAGTGAGAAGTCTCTAAAACTTCCAGCTTTTTCTACTTCAAATTTGCTGGGTTACAACAGCTGATAAGAAATCTAATACACAGTGACCTTGACATTTGACCTTTTGATCATTATCCAAATGCATGCCATCTGAAAAGTTTGATCTAGGTCTGTAATGATGAATTAATGTTATTGGGCAAACTGTAAAGTTTTTAGTAACTTATGTTTCTCCAAAAATATTTACCTGATCACATTAACATTAGGAATTACTCTCTGCTACCTCCGAATCCAGCCCTCACTAAAAGACAAAGAAACGCCTGTTTTATGGGTAAACTCCCCTTGTTCCCACTAGGTGGCTCCTGGTGTCCTGGATGTAACCAGTTTAAGTAAAACCTCACACTGTGGGAAAGGGTGGGAGGGATTTATTGTAATGCGATAGAGTAAGTATTTTTGGGGAAACATATTTGCTAAAAAATTTACTTTCTCCATCAAATACATTACCTGATCACATTAACATTAGGAGAATAGGTCAGAGGAGGAAATGGCTGAGCATCCAACCTCTACCTGTGTCACCCTGTAGGAGCATGATGATTGCTCTACTGAAAGGATGAACTTATCCTGACATGAGTTTCGCACAACCAAAGGCAATCTATTTATACACATGTGAGGTAGATCCCTGTGGGACCCCACACATGGCTATTGCCTTACATTCAAATGTTTTCTGGGTGAATCCAGCAAAAGTTGCAAGGTCATGCCCGCGGCTGAGGTTGTGCTGTCATGAATGTGGAGTGGTAACTGTCTGGCTGGGCAGCTACCAGTGGCCCGTCAAGATTTAGCTCTTTCCTCTGTGAGGCCATGTCACACAAACAGAAGCTGGAGAAAGTAGACTGGGCATGCCAACCAAATTCCACTTTGTCTCAAACTTAGACATTATGTCCAAAAGCCAGGTTCGTGGAAATCACTCATATTTCATGAGTCAAAATCTTGACGAGTAGTACCTGGTCCTGTGAGAGTTCAGAGTACGCCAATTTAATAACTCCCTTTAGCCAATCAGCGAATGCTTGTGGTGCTTTGTTCTGCCTTAACTGGAAGGAATAGCCTTTAACGGTCCCTGTGGACATTCCCCATGTACTGGGTCCAGCAGCTTTGACTATCTCAACAGATCGACCAAGGAAAGAGAGCAAATAGTTATTTGTTGGTTGCCTAGCAATACTAACCTGTTCTTATGCACGAAACCAGGTTGCATCATTAGGATAACTGAGCCATCAGAACAGAACTGCATGTAGTTTGGATGCATGAACAGTGCATGCAGCTCACTCACCCTGAAAGCTGAAGATAGTACTATCAGGAAGCAAGTCTTGTACAATAACTGCTCAGTAAGGTGGAAGATGGGCTTGAACTTGGATGAGTTGAGCTATGTCAAGACCCAGGAGAGGTTCCATTTTGGGAACAAGGTGAGCAAGCATGGTCTGTATATGTCGAAACTAGACAGCAAGATGGAAAGGTCTTTGTTGCAGCCGTATCATCTTGTTCATGATGCCTGAACCTGTCTGAGATCATGGAACAGAATCCCTTGATTGTGATAGGAGCTAGCTTCTCGTCCTCAATGAGAAACAAAAAGTAGTTAGTCAGTTGGGGAATGGAGGCTGAGAGTAGTGTGACATCATTAGCGTGACACTAGTCATTGAAAATCTGCCACTTCCCCTTGTAAGCCTTCAAAGTGGAGGATCAGCTAGCTGATGCAATCCTCTCCACGATCAAAGCACTAACTCCTTTTCGTGCAGGGCATCCCTGACAAGAGCCAGGCATGAAGGAGGAGTTTCTCTGACATGGATTGAATAAAGGCAACTTTGGATGCATGTGCAGCGTAGGGGTCATCACAATTTTCTCGGGTTTGTCCATCACTAAATCAAGCAGATCACTGATCCTGGATGTCTTTTTGGAAAGGGGCAATCAGAACTATTGTGCAGTCATTACCTCTCATTTTTTGTATTAATTTTGGGATTAGAAATGCTGGAGGGAGATCCGTGGCCCATATTCCCTCCCATCAGATTGAAATAGGTGTTGAAGGCCCATGCCTCTGGGTCCAGGAAGAAAGAAATGAAGGTGGGCATTTTGTTGTTCCACCTCATTGCAAATAGGTCTAGCATTAGTTGGCCTCATTGGGTGCAGACTTGATGGAACATGGATGGATGAAGAGACCACTCCACATGAAGCAACTGGCTTCTCCTTGATAATGAGTCAGCCACGGCATTTGAGCCTGCCTGCGATGAATTGGACTTCTATATTTATGTGATATTGGGCACATCAACAAAGGTACTCCCAAACCATAATGCAAAGCTCTGGTGAATTCAGTCCCCCTTGTTTGAAGAGGTACATCACCAAGACTGAATTGTCCGACATTATCAGGACCATCTTGTTTTGGATGCATTCTACCCAAGCACAGGACACACTAAGAAATAGCCTTCACATTTGGGAGGTTGATGTGAAGAGCCTTCTCTTGCAGAGTCCAATTGCCACTGACCATCACAAAGTCCAGTAGGAAGTGTGCTCTCCAGCCCCGACAAACTGGCATCTGAACTGTACAGTTGGGAGGCTTCTAAAGGTATTCCCACTGCTAACCACTCACTGTCTTGCCATTGAAGCAGGAAGTGTTTGATTTTGGTCAAGATTATAATATGGTGATCTAAATGACCCAAAATTGGGCACCACTGTGCCAGAAGGGCCATCTGCAGAGAGAGCAAAGTAAAGTAAAGGCAGCTGAGATTATAAGAGGTCTGCTGCTGCTCTAAACAGGCCAAGGAGTTGAATGAACTCCCTCAGCATAATGAATGTCTTCGCGGACACCTTCTCTGATACATGAATGATACTGTTGATGTGTTTGCGAGGAAGACGATCCATATTGATACGAGTTAGAAATTGCATACCTAGATGAACAAAATCTTGACATGGGACGAGATCCAACATTAACTATCCACCCTAAACTCTGAATTAGTTAGAAAATGGTTGTTCATGTCGTGAACTAAAACCAAACTTATCGAATGTTTTTTTAAGTATATTGTCCAGGTACACCACTGTTGCTGTGGTGGAGGATGTTCTGAACAGGGATGTGATGAAATCCAATGTCTTGATGAAGAACCAAGGGCTGAGATTAAGGCCAAAAGGAAGGTTACAGAATTGGTACTCTACCCTATGGTAGGCAAAGTGAAGGTATTTGCATGATACCATGTGAATAGGTATATTGAAAAATGCATTAGAAAGGTCGAGATTGATCGTGTATTCATCGTATCACACAACAAGATGGACAGACCTTGCCATCTCCATCTTGAATTTTGGGGCAATAATATATTGATTGAATCTGCTCAGGTCTGTGACACAACAGGTCTCAATTTCCTGTTGGTTTTTGTAGCCAGAAAAGAGTCTGGAATAGAAACCTTGGGCGTCCAGTTTTCATACTACTGCCACTGACTGCTTTATGAGCAAAAACTCTATCTCCTTTTGTAAAACATCCACCTTCATGGGATCAGTTGGAATCTGTCATTAACAGGGATGATGAAAGGGGAATGGGCTGGACTTGGAACCACTCCAAAACAACTTGGATTACCTAATCATTTTTTGGAAATAGGTTGATCCAAGTCTGGTGGAACAGAAGGAGTCTTGTAGCCAAGATGGACTGGAGGAATGGCAAGTCACTGACAGTTGGTGGAAGGCTTTGAGAGAAGACAGCAGAAGTGCTCGAAAAATGTACAGACTGCCCTTTATTCAAAGCCCTTCAATTGCACTTAACTGTCATCTCTGTAATGAAAAAGAGACAAAAGAAACCATGCAAGTGCATGCAACAAATATACAAATTGATTAAATATGCAAAGTCATGTTACTGATACAACCTAAAAAGTGCATAATAAACCAAAAATTAACAGTGCAATACAATTACACCAGTGAAAACTTCAGTGTTACCAATCAAAATCACACTGACAATAATGACCAGTAAAAAATTGCAAAATTAAAAGTAAATTCACAGGGAATAATGCAAATGTTGTATACACAAGGTGTAACAATGACTTACTATACCACTGAAAATAAATGATGGGTGGTCAAAGTTAAATATAAGTTTTAATGGATTCTTGGAGGCACTGTTCACAGTTGCAGGTAAAAGTTTAAACTGGTTATATCTGATATGCTGGTGGTCATCTAGCAATAACAAAGGGAGTTAAATTGTAAGAGTTACTTCCCTTCATCTATATGCTATATAGTCAGAAAAGACATTTTTTTTTCCTTTGGGGAAGGCTTGATTTGGAGGTAGCAGAGAGTAATTCCTAATGTTAATGTGATCAGGTAATGTGCTTGACAGGGGAACCATATTTCTCCTTGCAGTCATAGTGACTTTGATGTTTGACCTTTTGATCTTGTAATTGATAGGCTTTTCCTTACCACAAATGCAAGCCATTCACAATGTTTGGTAATGGTAGATTGTGGAGAACTTGAGCTATTGTAAATAAATGAAATAGGGAACAGATGGAAGGATGAACAGATGTCATAACATAATACACTCTTATGGCAGGCGTTTAAAAGGTACAATAACTCTTCCAACAAGATGGCACGGGCCTGCATGTTTAGCCCATGATTAAAGCATTGCTTTAAGACATGTGACCTTGACACCAAGGTTAAAAGGTTGAGGAAGCATGTCACAGAATGAATTGTATTTAAGTTAGCTTCATAATAATTTATCTAAAATATGAAGAAAATCAATCAAGGGGTTTTGGAAATTTAAGCAAATGATAAAACTTGAATCAAAACTTGAACACAAATTTTCTATCACTGTGACTATGACCCTAAGCTAAAAATCAGTAAATCTGCATGGTGAAGAATAAATTGTCTTAACTTCATAATGATTCATCAGAAGTATGAAGAAAATCTATCACAGGGTTTAGGAAATATGTCCAAATGATAAACTTTAACCAAAACCTAAACAAACTTGACACCACAGTCAGAAAAGTGACTGCTATGTCTTGCTTCCAACTAATGTGGGCTAAAACAAAAAATGCATGAGTAAAATACAACAACAAACACATCTCCTGATGATGAACCATAATATGTATCAATTCTTGCAACAATCCTTTGAAAACTGCAAGACTAGATGCATACACAAGATTCTGTCATATACTGCATCCTGCTGCAAGTCAACAAATGTAATAACCATGGAAGCACAGTGATTTGGCAATATGCATATATTCAGATAATTACCCTAATATGTACCAAGTTTCAAAGCAGTCCAACAAAAACTTAGACTGTGTGCCTGATGGATGGATGGATGGATGGATAGATGGCCAGCTAGCTGGGCTGGTCAGTCATGAGGAATTCTATATAACCCTGACTTGTGTATACAAAAATGCATTGGTATTTTGACATAGACTTCTGATTGTAAATCCAGCAAAAACTCCCAACTAAGACCATCCATCAGATTGGGGAAACATGTTTTTAATTAGGAGCTGGTCTATTTTAGGTTGTAAAACCTGCAAAGTTTCATGCTGGTTGCCAGGGGAGGTTTAATGCCTATTAAGCTGTTCACGATGGTTGCAGGGGAGGTTTAATACCTGTTAAGCTGTTTATGCTGGTTGCCAAGGGAGGTTTAATGCCTATTAAGCTGTTTATGCTGGATGCCTGGGGAGGTTTCATGCCTATTAAGCTGTTTATGCTGGTTGCCAGGGGAGGTTTAATGTCTATTAAGGTGTATTGCTGCTTTTACTCTTTTATATGATGGAATTTGATTTATGACAAAATTCAATGTCCTATGTGGTCATTACTAAGAGGTCACAGTGCAATTTAAACCACATAAAACCACAATTTCTGTCCTGTGACTGACAGTATCTACTTTAATATTACTTAATACACAAAGGTTAAAAGGACAGCCTTCTCATTAGTTTTGGAAGTTGCTACTCAAATTCAAAAGTACAAGAATGTGTCAAGGCAACAATGTAACAATAATGTTAGTGTTATTAAAGGCGGAATGTAAAGTTATACATTTTTAAAAGTAGAAGGCTTTAAGCAAGCTGCTAATGAAGATACTAATTGGTAGTTGTGTAAGTTGATCTTGGAGATGGAGTGTACTGCCACAGTGGCAGATCCAGGTGTGGTGATGGTGGTTTAGTCAAACCTTCTTACTCCATTTATAATAGTACACCTTTACAATGAAAGATGGCTACTCTAAGGGAAACTAACCACCTCCTTCTCAAAATTAAACCTTTACAGGAAAATTCCTAGATCCACCCTTGGAGAATACCTGAAAAAAGCATTAGCCATGCGAGTGGGATATTAAGAAACTCACATATGTCAGTACTAGAGATTGAACCTGGGGTGGAAAGGTGCTAAGTGAGTAACTAAACCACTGCACTTATCCAACCTCTACTCACCTTCATAAGTGGCATAGTGGCTCCCCCTAGGAACATTACTGTGAACAGAACAATGATGAGTGTTGTTGTTACCAATACATAACTCTTTTCTTCTGAACTCTCCAGCTGTAGACTCAGAGCAAATGCAATGGCACCACGGAGACCTGCAGAAAAAAAAGGATAATTTACAGGAGTTACCATCTCAACTGTGACAAATCTCTCTTACACACACACCCTTGAAACTGACTCCTGACCCTTTATAGGATTTACCATCTCAACTGTGACATATCTCTTACACACACACACACACTTGACACTGACTCTTGACCCTTTATAGAATTTACTGTCTCAACTCTGGCAGATATCCCTTACAAATACACACACACACACATGCACACACACACAATGACTCTTGACCCTCTGTCTTACAGATCACTGTGGACCAAAAATCGCAAAGAAATAAAAACAGACTTTATTGAAATTCTTTTAAATGTTGAAAAGTGACTGACATTAACCTACTTCTGGTTTTGATTTATTGTGTATTGATACCTATAAAATATCTTGAATGGTTTTGGAGTTGTGTTTAGAAAACGAAATTGTGAATGATGGACAGATGAACACATACAAGGATGAAAACATTAAAAAATATTGAAACTTAAGAATTAAGAATAGCAACAGGTACATCTATACCAATAGTCAAATACAGTACATGTACCAATAGTCATATACAGTACATGTACCAATAGTCTAACACAGAACACATATCAACAGTCTAATACTGTACATGTACCAATAGTCAAATGCTGTAACAGTACAAGTGCCAATAGTCATTTACAGTACATGTACCGATAGTTAAATACACTACATGTACCAATAGTCATTTACAGTACATGTACCAAATTTCATAAAGATATCTTGAAACCATTTAAGAGTTTTGCTCCTGGAAATGAAATTGGATAACATATAGATGGATTTAGAAATACACAAAAATGTTTTAAAATATTGAAACTGAGGAATTATTAATAGTAAAAGCCACATCTACATCATTAGTCAACTATGTAAACCAACTTTAATATAGATATCTAAAATGGTTTTGCACCTGACATGAAATGGTAAATGATGAATGGATGGATGAATGAACAGATAAGAATGTTAAATATATTGAAACTGAAGAATTGTGAACAGCAAAAGGCACATCTACATTAATAGTGTAATAAGTATACCAAAGTTCATAGAGATATCTTGAATGGTTTTGGACAAATCAAGCACTAAACCAATACCTGTGAGGAGGTTGTGCCGCCCTCAAATTGGTCTGGTGATTGTCTGGGCCACAGCCAATGGACCCACCAGATTTAATTCTCGTCTCTGCAATGCTAGATCTCAGATATAAAAAAACTTGAGAAGGTTGACTGTGCATGCCAGCCAACAGCTTCTATTATATCTTGGATTGAAACGTTTTGTTTGAAGACAAGACTCAAGACTCAATGAGATAGTTCTAATCTGATGAGCAGAAATCCTCATGAGGTGTATCTGATCCTGTGATAATTCAGAATGTGCAAAGCACATAACCCATTCAGCCACAACACCAGGGTTTCAGGTCTATATTTTCTTTTCCTATGTTAACTGAAAAGAAAGACACTGGAACCCACATCTCTTCTGTGTGTGTTACTTCTGTGTGTGTTTCCTGTAATGCTTGAGAGTATGGACTGGGTCTTGCAACACTGCTGCTCTCAATGTGTCAATGGAAGAGAGAGCAGATGACCCCCATTTGACTGCCCACAGATGGCAGCAGGTTCTTGGCAATGAAACCCAGTTGTGCTGTTGGGACCATGGAACCATCTGATCTGAACTGGAGATAATTCAGGTCCAGTGAATGGATATGCAGCTCACTCCCCCTGCATGCTGAGTCTGGCACTATCAGAATGCAAGTCTTGTAAGATAACAGTTTCAACGAGGTTCTGGCTAAGGGCTTGAACTAATCTGAGTTGAGCCAAGTCAAAACCCATGAAAGATTCCACTTGGGACACAAGTTGAGTGATTCAGGCCTATTTGGGTCAAAGCTGGCCAACAAGTCTGACTTGTCTTTATTGTGACCTATATTTGTTCTACCATGATGCCTGAATGTGTCGGAGAGTGATATCCCTTGACAGTAACAGGAACTAAACTTTTTCTCCTCAAAAAGCCAGAGAAAAAAGTTATCCAGCTGAGAGACTGAAGCATTCAAAGGGACGATGTTTCTGTCTCTGCACCAGTCCCTTAAAATTTACCACTTCCCCTTGTAAGCCTTCAAAGGGGAGGGCCTTCTTGTTTGTGAGATTCTCTATACAACTGACGGTTGAGAATCCTTTCTACTCCAGTCTATCCTGACAAGAGCCAAGTATGAAGAAGAAGCCTAAATGGGTAGGGATGAAATACCTGCTGGTGGGGTTGTTTTAAGCAGGCTGAATTTCGCAAAGATTTTTCTGGGGATGTCTATCTCTAGGTTGAGCAGCTCATTCACCCAGGACTTGTCCCACATAAAAGGGGTCAATCGAACCACTCAAAAAACAAAGTCCATCAAGGTTGAAAAAAACGAATAACTATCCATTGAAAATCACATATAAGGTTCCCAGTCCACTGTGGAATCCTTAGAACACAATATTACATCATACTTTTTGATAAATGGATTGAAATAAAAAAGATCTTGTAGGATTCATAGAGGCCATGTTGGATAATGTTGATCATACTGCAATGAAACCTTAAACTGGTAAAGAACAGGTTTATGGGTAGTCACATAGTGGTGGTAATGGAAGCTAAGGCCCAAAAAAAAAATAATATGTGTTTCCTGTTGCACTGGTTTTAAAATTAGGGTAGGCAGGTAGGTTTTTATTTTTTTAACATTATATATAAATCAAATAATATTTCAAGCGCTTAAAATTACTGGGCAAAACTGGCTCAATTAGATGCACAGGTCAATTTTGGCAATGTGATTTGTTTTTTTGGGCTTTGGGGTGGGGAAAAAGTGCTAGGGTCTGCAACAAGAAACAGGGACATCAGCCAACCGGGAACACACATATTGTTCTTTTTGGCCTAATGGATAAGGGTTTCTTGTCTATATGGTACATATACATGAAAGACACAATTTTTGTCTTTCTGGAATTACTGGATTAGAGTTTTAGTGGTGCTTATTTCCTAACATTAATGTGATTAGGGAATTTATTCAGCAGAGAAATTAATAAGTCTTTTCCAGGTAATAAAATCTCTTCATATACTTTTGCTTACAACTAAACCATAATATCATTTGTTACCATGGATATATCTGCTAGTTTATTTCTCTCTGACTGTCTCATGCACACACCAATATACTCATTTGGCATAAAAAGGAAATCATCTTCATGTGAGCTCTAGAACTTTGCTACAATGCACTTTACAAGTGTGTAATTAACAAAATCTGTAGCTTTAAATGATGTATGGAAAGATAGGTCATTTTCCATTTAGATTTTTATTTCAAAGTTCAATAAAATACATGAACAGTCCCTTTAATGATATATTTACTCCATTATTTGGCAAATATCGACAGCATTTATGTTTTTTGTGGTTGCTCTTAAATCTAACCAGTCGATGGCGTTACATGTGCGATGGTGCATTCTAGCCCATTAACCTTGCTCAAATAAGCTGAGTACTGTCAGAACAGCCTGTGTTAATGGCATTCAGGAAAAATATACGGAGTACAGTCAGATCAGGTCCATGTTAATGGCATTCAGGACAAATATATGGAGTACAGTCAGATCAGGTCCATGTTAATGGCATTCAGGAAAAATATGCCGAGTACAATCAGATCAGGCCTGTGTTAATGGCATTCAGAAAAAATATGCAGATTATAGTCAGATCAGCCTGTGTTAATGGCATTCAGGAAAAATATGCTGAGTACAATCAGATCAGGCCTGTGTTAATGGAATTCAGGAAAAATATGCTGAGTACAATCAGATCAGGCCTGTGTTAATGGCATTCAGGAAACATATGCTGAGTACAATCAGATCAGGCCTGTGTTAATGGCATTCAGTAAATATATGCCGAGTACAGTCAGATCAGGCCTGTGTTAATGGCATTCAGGAAAAATATGCTGAGTACAGTCAGATCAGGCCGATATTAATGGCATTCAGGGGGAAAAAAACACAAAAACTCTACTGCAAAGCAGCTGTTTGATATAGTTTATATTTTTTATAATTGCAAGTGGCTTTGCTAAACAGACTGTTTATGACAGGTAAATGCTTAAAATGCTGCAAAGGTATGACTGTGCTACAGCATATGTGTATTTTAATCTGGAAGTTACCTGTCACACAACAGACTGTTAATTCAACTGCAGGTGCCAATCAAATACTAAAAGATTGATGTGTAAGCCAACTGGATCATACAATGCCATATATATTTTCATGTATAATATGCACCTAATTGCTAACAGTATAGAACCATTATGTACAAGCAGATCATGGGTCTACACTGGCCATGTCAACACTGGTCACTTGAATTACCTGCAGGTGCATTAAAGACAGTAGACCATAGTCTATACTGTTCACTTGAAATGCCTGCAGGTGCATTATGAGACAGTGAATCATGGTCAAAATGTTCACCTGAAATTCATCAAGGCACATTATGAAATAGCAGATCATACCTGCAGGTGCATAATGAGACAGATCATGCCTGCAAGTGCATTATGAGACACCAGACCATACCTACAGGCACATTGTGAGATAGCAAATCAGGGTCAACACTGTTCACATAAAGTGCATTATGAAACAGCATGTGAGAACAGGCCCATAATAATGGCATTCAGGAAAAAAAACCCCAACAAAATCTCTTAGGCAAAGTAGCTGAAACACAGGCACATTATGAAACTTTAGATCATGGTCAAAACTGTTCACCTGAAATACCTGCAGGTGCATTGTTAGACAGCAGATAATGGTCACCACTGCTCACCTGAAATACCTGCAGGTCCATTGTTAGACAGCAGATGATGGTCACCACTGTTCACCTGAAATACCTGTAGGTGCATTGTTAGACAGCAGATGATAGTCACCACTGTTCACCTGAAATACCTGCAGGTGCATTATTAGACAGCAGATGATGGTCACCACTGTTCACCTGAAATACCTGCAGGTGCATTATTAGACAGCAGATGATGGTCACCACTGCTCACCTGAAATACCTGTAGGTGCATTATTAGACAGCAGATGATGGTCACCACTGTTCACCTGAAATACCTGCAGGTGCATTATGAGACAGCAGATCATACCTGCAGGCACATTACAGACCTGCTAACCCAACAAGACCCTCTCAGCACGGCAGGCGATATTTTTCCATAAGAAAGACCAATTTTCAGTACGGTGTAACAAAATAACATGTACTGCTAATGTTGTCTTGGAAAGCATGTATTTGAAAAGTTCAAAAGTGTTAATTGATACACCGAAGGCAACATTATGTTCAACTTAAATGTTCATCAAGTATACTTAGTCATTAATGACCTCCAGTTCAGTTTCAAAAACTGCAGTTCCAAACCCCATGATGGCAATGACTTCTTGCTAAATCTCTCAATCTGATGTAATCTTTTTATATTTCATGTGGTTGCAACAATCATCTCTCCCGCAGCAAGCAATATTCAAATCGACATATGATGAACAATGAATGACCTTGTTGCCTATCCTGCTTTTTTCCCCAAGAATATGAATACTGTAGTATCATTTATTTTCGTGGGTCTCAATTTTCATGGTTTTGAAGAAAAAAACAAGACATTTTCGTGGGTACTTAAATTTGTGGTTTTGCCTGTCAAAGTTTGCATATTTGTAGGTATTTAATTTCATGGATTAAACTCAACAAACACCTCAAATAAAGAATACAAAAGAACAAAAGCTTGAGGACAACAAATGACGGTTGCTTCAATGGTTAAAATGGCACTACCACCTGTATGAGCACAAATCAAACACCTGTCAAGATAAATCACTTACACTCAACTTCAAAGTGATCTGATGCAGCCAACAACACTAACTTACTAATCAGTTATTAAAGTATGCTATGTAAGATGTTTATATAATATTATAAATATTTTAGGAAATTATAAATGTTTCTTGACTTTAATATTTGCTCAAACCTTAATTTTATATATAAGGTTTACATGTTTAGCTATTGTCCTTGAATTAGGTTGTTAACTTAGTAGCGTATTTAGCTGCCTATAACCCGCACTTTTTTCACCTAATTTTCTTATCTTAAGTCGGGGGTGCGCGTTTTATACAAGAACTAAAAAAAAAAAGATTTTTTCCAGGTCGATATGACGAAAGGATGAAGGCACTATAGCTGCCTACATGTGTCACATTCACTCCTTGTGATATATTAAATCCGTTGTACATTGCATTGTAACTAAATTGTTTACCGGTACTAGTCAAATTAAAGAAATAAATAATGCTTTCAAATAGTCCTGTTCTTTGATTGCTTATGTTAATAAACTGGTTTCATTTCACATCACTGTGTAGCATTTTGTTCTGTGCCTTGACTTGAAATACATGTACGTAACGTCTGGCAACTTGTTCAAAAGCTGTCCAAAGTGCCGCATTGGAGCGGAACAAATACCACTGTGAGGATTACCATACCTGTTCCATAATGATCAGTATTCCATAACTGTTGATCTAATACATTTTTTCTTCATTTATTCTTGGTTGAATTGAAATATAATATGTATAGAATTCAAGCAGTGTTAATGTTCTTATCAGAGGCACCTTTAGGGGACATATTTTTTGCGACTATGATTTCTTTCTTACGGTAACACTGACACGTTGTGGAACAAAATAATCAATTAATGTATGAAGTCAGAAAATATTTTTTTCTTTGGAAAATAAACTTGGTTCTTAGTTTTTATTTCTCATCTTAAATGATAGTATTTTATATTTATTTCTGACTATAGAGTGATCAATGTTTCATTGACTAAGTGTGGTCTTTTCAAGGTTATCAGCGGAACAAATATATGATTACCGTACCTGTAAATGTTCAATATTCGATAACTGTGGATCTAATTAATTTTGTCTTCATTTATTCGTGTTTGAATTGAAATATAATATTTAGAATTCAAGCAGTGTTAATGTTCTCATTTTTTTTTTGACTATGGTTAGGCTGTTAAGTTAACACTGACACAGCGCCTATGTATGAAGTCGGAAAACATTTTTTTTTTCCTTTGGAAAATAAACTTGTTTCTTAGTTTTATTTCTCATCTTAAATCATAGTATTTGAGATATCTTTGCGACTATACAGTGATCAATGCTTCATTGACTCAGTGTGGCCTTTTCACAGCAATTGGTGCCAGGTAAGCTTTGATGCGCTCAACATAGTTACAATGCTTCGTCTCAGTGAGCAATATTTAATTGATTCAGCGTGGTGTTTTTAACGGTGATCAGTGCTTCATTGACTCAGTGTGATCTTTTCAAGGTAATCGGCACCGGCTAAAGCTTTGATGTGCTAAACATAGTCACGTTGCTTTGTCTAGGTAAATTTGCAATGTATTTACTTTTCTTCATAAAATAAACTTGTTTCTTTGTTTTATTTCTCATTTTAAACAACAGTATCTGATACGGTACTTCTTTGTTACAATACAGTGAGCAGTGTTTAATTGACTCAGCATGGTGTTTTTAAAGATAATCAGCGATGACTAAAGCTTTGATGGGCCAAACATAATTACAATGCATTGTCTTGGTAAATTCTAGCTTGGACATGAAGATATATTTTAGAGGTGTAATCATAATCCAAATATGTATAAATACCGGACCTAAACTTTCACATAGCATATTGTGTTCGATCTTGAATCTGAACGAATATAGTCAAAGTATCAACATGGGCCGTGTACGAAATTCGTACAATGCGAAAGACAAGCTAACCATCATGGCCTATGCAGAAGCACATGGTAACAGAGCTGCTGGAAGGGAGTTTAATGTAGGAGAGTCTTCTGTTAGGGAGTAGAGAAGAATGAAAGAAAGACTGAAGAAAATACCAAGAACAAAACAGGCAGACAGAGGGACAAGTGCAAAGTATCCGGATGTAGAGAGTGGAGTCCTTGAATGGGTCATGGATAGAAGAAGACATGAAATCTCAGTATCCATGACAGAGATTCGCTTTCAGGCAATATTGATTGCAAAACAGATAGACGACTACAAGGGGTCTGTGAGCTGGGCCTATGCATTTTTATGACAGCACGACTTGCCAAGCATCATCATCCATGCCTTCAAAAAGTGCTGCATCTCAAATAAAATGGATGGCACAGAGGATGACATCTTGTGGGAGGACAATGCTAAGCGTGAAGACCACTCAGAGAGTGAGGATGAAGACGAAGATGAAAGCTATTATGCAGCAACACCAGGAAGGATGACAGACGAGGACAAACAGTGACTTTTCGAGAGTGATGACGACGAAGAGGAATTTGAGGGATTTGATGCAATAGATTGAACTCCATCATCTAGGCAAACCTTTAAAGAGCCCTTTTAAGGGCCAACCAAAAAATCGGAAAGATATAATTTCAATATAGCCACATTTTTCATTCACTATCCAAAATGGCTGACTGGTGTAACACTATGAAAACAGAGCGAAATAGTCACGATTTGAAATGTATTATATCACATGCGAGTTATATGGCAGAACTGCGTTTTTTCCACTCATTCTGGGTAGAAAATCGGGGTGCGCGTTATACACAGCAAAATAAATACGGTATGTGAGTTCAAAGATGGTTTTGGTAAACAAGTTGTTTATTTAATATGAGCTCAGGGTTGATTTTGTTTACAGATAAAATTAGAATTTCCTTTAGAATTATGTGCTAAAAGTCACATACACCATATAATTTTCTAGAACATTCTGTCATGTGACCTATCTTTATATATACTATGTTTAGTGGACAGTTTTCCGTTTTGACCTTAACATCAGTCTTTAAAGAGTCATTACAGTTGTGAAAAATCATTCCAAATTCAGGGAGAGGAATTATTGAAAATATTTACTGGATCATAAAAGTGCTCACAGACTTTTGGATTTTGGATTTTGAATTGATGATTTTGAGATTTATGTAAACTTATTCAAAGATATTCTGGAGTACTTTATTTTGGCACATCAGCACATTAAAGACTACTGGCACATCAGGACATTAAATAATATTGGCACATCAGCACATTCAAGGATACTGAAATTCATTCAGAACATTCTATATTTAGGACTTGTTACTATGACACCTAGGATTACTGGATTATTTGGATTTTAATTCACGTTACTTTAAGTGTCTTTTGACTTTTATTTTAATTATCTAGAAATAAATTTCTTGTTGATTTTTACTTGATTTGTTGGTTTCACTTTCTTTTTGTTACATTTTTCTTAGACCATAGAGTTGTAACAAGTACATGTATATGACCTCTTCCTTAAAACACTGTCCATAAAAGTTGCACCATCAATAACTTTCTGAATAACACCCTGTTAACACAGTGGCTTAAGAGTGGTAAAATCAACTTAGATTCCCGTCGATTTGGATAATGTCATCATTCCACATGTGAACCAAACATGTGACCAGCTGCCCCTTGCTCAATACAGTGTCAACATTTGATGTTTTCAGAGCCCAACAAAGTGCAAAGATGTTAACTAAATTTAAATAGAATGGAATCGCTCCTTTGCCTCATGTACAAACCAGCTTCAACCACAAGACTTTACTTAAAACATCGTCAATGAAGCTGACTGATGCTGAATGGATAATTGCGGCGCACGCAAAAATGTGTGAAAGATTGGACCTAATTATCCATGGCTTTGAGAATACTGGACATGTTGAAATCAAAAATTTCAGGATTATTTACCCAACAAACATTTGTGTACCAGCCAACTTGAGCGATGCAATGTTGATTCAGTGGTTTTGTCTGAAAATCAGTGAAGAATGAGCTTCAACACTCTGCCATAATTAGTGTATGTACACAGTGTTTCATTAGTAATTGTGCCTCAAGCAATAGTTTCAGTATTTTATAGTCATGATGTTCATTTAGATTAAGCATGCATGGATAAAATGAGATGTGCTTTCATGCTGATTTAAATTTTCAACAGCAGTTTCATTTGAATAAAGAATACATCTGAATAAGTATTAAATCTAATTTTCATTTATAGTATCATTTCCTATTTTTTCTTTCATTTTCACAGCAAATCATGGTCTACACTGTTCGCATGAAATAACTGCAAGCACATAATGAGACGGCAGATTATAGTCTACACTGTTTATAGTTCAATGTGTTACGGATGGGTAAAAAAGGTACAAGATATAACTGCTATCTTACCACTGAACCACATGATAAACTGTGTTTTCCTTGTTATTTTGTGTTCTCTGAAATAATTCAGGATGAAAGACAGCGGGAAGATATTTACAGCTCTTCCAATCAAAATAAGAGCCTAGAAGAGAAAGAAATAATACATACATGTAAATCAATTTAGTAATATGTCAATAAAAGTAAACTGAATGAAAATTATTCAAGTCTCCTTGCTTGGGGCTAACATAATGAAACTTATTCAAGTCTGATTGCCTGGTGCTAACAAAATGAAAATTATTCCTGTCTCCTTTCCTGGAGCAAACATAATGAAAATTATTCAAGTCTCTTTGCTTGGGCCTAACATAATGAAAATTATTTATTTCTTCACCCCTGGGGCTAACATAATCAATTTTTTCATGAGTGCACATAAACTTAGTACCTAAACAACGAAAACTGTAGAATACAGAACTTGATAAAGCAAATAATATTTACTAATTTAGCAAGGTGATCTAATTAATGAGTAATGTATTTTATGAATCAGACTATCTTGAATAAAAGTACTTGTGTATGATGGAACATGGCATACATATATATGTTGCCCTTTGGCAATTTTAACAAAAAATGCATATTGCAAAGATGCTAAATTAACTAAATTCATGAAGATAAATTTGACACTAAAGTACTAGGATATAGTCATATCATTTCTTATTTAATAAGACTGATTTCATGTTCAAAATCTGAACTTCAAAAACAGGCTTCTACAATTTACCATATATACTCGCATATAATCTAACACCAACTGCAAACTGCATAGACCCTGATCTGCAATCACATAATCAGCATATCTGGGTCTATGCAGTTTGTAAGGACTAATCAGTAGAACAAACAACATAGATCCTGATCTGCCAGTGCATTATGTGACAGCAGATCAGGGTCTATGTTGTTTGCGTTTGGACCCAGCTTATACGCGAGTATATACGGATAATAAACATAAATACACACACACACACACAACTGAATTACGTCATGCAGAGACAAGACAAAAAACAAACATTCTTACAATAAAATGTATCCAAGATGACAAAACATACTTACAAGGCTCCATATGATAAGAGCAGGCTTCACAATAAACTTAAAGCTAAATATAGCTAATCCAAGGTAAGCAAAAACACAGGTTTCTGAAAGATGCAAAGCAACTATAAAAGTACAACAAAAATTCTACACAGTAAAATAAATAAAACCACAAGAATAACTACCATGACATCAGATTATAAGGTCTCCATACATTATCAACACACATCAACACATTCCAAGCAACTCAGCCTGGGTTTTTAGGCAGTTTTTTTGTTTTTTCAACAGTATATGAATATTTGCATACAAAAGGGACTTAACCATATTTATGTGTCTATAACAGACAATAAACTGTGATCAACACAGACCCAGATCTGCTGTCACATAATGTGCCAGCAGATCTGGGTCTGTGCTTTTTTCTACTGGGTGTGCATCATACAAGGATAAATATGTTACATATACATAGATGTTATATGTACCTGTCTAAAACTGCCCTTTATAGCAATGTACAATACATGTATTATGTGCCTGCATATCTTGGTCTATGCATAGTATATCTGGGTGTGCATCAAACAATGTATGTATGTATGTATGTATGTATGTATGTATGTATGTATGTATGTATGTATGTATGTATGTATGTATGTATGTATGTATGTATGTATGTAGTACTTTATGACATCTCAGTTCAACAGTGGGCTATATGGTGCCAACTGTTTGTTAGTTTTTGTTTGATGCCATTTTTCAGCACATGATAGGCTATTCATGGCAGCCAGTATATTTGGTAGAGGAAGAACCCAGGAAACCCCGGGAAGAACCACCGACCCACAGAAAGCTACTGGCAAGCTTTCTCACATACCCACATTGGCTGAGCAAAGACTCAAACCCACACGGACAGAGGTTAGATGTTAGAGTGACCTGTAAAGGCAAGCACATTAGACCACATGGCCACCCAGGGCCCCAGGTGCCAACTTAAGGCAAATGTAAAAAAATGCTTAAAACAATGATAAATATGTTATACTTATACACAAACAGTGTAACCTGTCTAAAACTGCCCTATAATGTAGACCCTATTGCAAACAATAACTGCATAATGTGCCAGCAGATCTGGGTCTATTCGGTTTATATTTGGGTGTGCATCATACAAAGATAAATATGTTACATGTACATACAGTGTAACCTATTTAAAACTGCCTTATATTACCAAGTACAATGGAGACCCAACTGCAAACAATAACTACATGATAATCTACCAGAAGATCTGGGTCTATGGTTACTGTTTGACTGAAAAGCAATGACCTGGATCTGTTGACTATCCTCCAATGGCAGGTCTGTATCTGCACTGTGTTAAGTTGGGTGCATGGGATATTCAAGCAAATATTACATTTATAGCACTATCTTAAGTTGGGTGCATGGGACATTCAAGCAAATATAAAATTTATCAGTATCACAGAAACCAGAACGTCAAGAAAGAATGCATGTATCTTTTCTGGCCCAGGTTTATGAAAGTGTACTTAAAGAATGGCAGAGAAAGTGTACTTAAAGAATGGCAGATCTGTGTTTTCTCTATTAAGTACATACTCATCTTAAAATTTTGTTCCTCCATAGAGTTTTCCTAAAGTCAGAATTGCATGCACATGTCCATACAAAATTGTAATTGTAAAATTTAATACAATTACCCTGTCATAAAACATGGGTTTAATGCAATTTCCCTATGATACCTTCTAAGTAATAATGTTAACATTTAAGCTGAGTATGTACACAGAGTTATGACATTTTATAAAAGATCAAGCAGGGCATCTGACTCATCCATACTAAGCAAGATATATACATGTAGTACTGAACACAATTTTATTTTGAAGCAAGAGATATGCATGTAAGACACAAGTACCGAACACAATTTCATTTTGAAGCAAGATTTATACATGTAAGAGACAAGTACTGAACACATTTTTATTTTGAAGCAAGATTTATACATGTAAGACACAAGTACTGAACATTTTTATTTTGAAGCAAGATTTATACATGTAAGACACAAGTACTGAACACATTTTTATTTCGCAGTAAGAGATATGCATGTAAGACACAAGTACTGAACACATTTTTATTTTGAAGCAAGATTTATACATGTAAGACACAAGAACTGAACACATTTATATTTTGAATCAAGATTTAAAACATCTCCTGCACTTGAACAAAACAACTACAAAGTATAGCCAACATTGAGAGAGAGAGAGAGAGAGAGAAACAAAACAATACATTTTAAAACCACAATATGAAAAGCGTGTGATACTGCCACACTGGATAACTTTAAAAACTTACAATGCTCCATAAAACAAGAGCAGGTTTGAAATCCAGCTTAAAGCTGAATATTGCTAAACCCAGATAGGCAAACATACAAGTTTCTGGAAAATAAATTTGCATCTGTGTTAGTGACTTCAATTTAAAATTTATCTGTCAGAAAGGCCTGTCTCATTGAGACATTAGGTTTTAAAAACTACACTGCTGAAAAACTTTATCCTGTGTTTCAAAGAAAAGTTTTCATCGGAAATTAAAATTTAATTGTGTTGTTGTTGTTGAGAAGATCATTATGACATTATGACCAAGTGTAAGCTGCAATGAACATCATTAAAGATTTGTTAAAACATCCAACTGCAAGTGAAAATAAAAATTCTTTATTTGGTAAAAAAATATATTAATTCCTTTCCATTGACTCTAAACCTCAACGTACATGCATGTTCTTACCCCAAATCAGAATGGTATGTCCTATTACTGCGTTACTACTTAGAGAACATACACCAAAAAGGTTTCAATAGACTTACTTTTTAATTTTTATCCTACTGCAATGGTAATTAACATGTAAAATATTGGTCATGGTGAATGATCAACCAATCTGTCAATAGAGTATTTCTTCCAATTGTTAATCTTGACGGCTATGTGAACTTCTTGAGTATATGTTTACATATGGGTCATTTAGATGTGATCATAATGACAGCAGTTCTTGGAAATGCTCAAATGACACAGTAATAGGCATGACATGGTAATAGGACACTGTAGTATAATTATTTCCAATGACCTTGAACCTCAACATACATGCATGTTCTGTACCCCAATTATTTCCTTCCAATGACTTTGAAACTCAACATACATGCATGTTCTGTACCCCAATTATTTCCTTCCAATGACTTTGAAACTCAACATACATGCATGTTCTATACCCCAATTATTTCCTTCCAATGACTTTGAAACTCAACATACATGCATGTTCTGTACCCCAGTTATTTCCTTCCAATGACTTTGAAACTCAACATACATGCATGTTCTGTACCCCAATTATTTCCTTCCAATGACTTTGAAACTCAACATACTTGCATGTTCTGTACCCCAATTATTTCCTTCCAATGACTTTGAAACTCAACATACATGCATGTTCTGTACCCCAATCAACTCCTTCCAATGACTTTGAAACTCAAAATACATGCATGTTCTGTACCCCCAATTAATTCCTTCCAATGACTTTGAAACTCAACATACATGCATGTTCTGTACCCCAATTAACTCCTTCCAATGACTTTTGAACTAATTCATGCAAGGTTGAAATGTGTACTTTTGTAATCTGTTTGTTGACATAAAGTGTTTGTAATGACCTACCTGCAATAAAAGCTATCATTGAAATGTGTACTTTTGTAATCTATTTGTTAAAATTAAGTGTTTGTCCTGACCTACCTGCAGTAAAAGCTATTATTGAAATGTGTACTTTTGTAATCTATTTGTTAACATAAAGTGTTTGTCCTGACCTACCTGCAATAAAGCTATCGTTGAAATGTGTACTTTTGTAATCTATTTGTTAACATAAAGTGTTTGTAATGACCTACCTGCAAAAAAGCTATTGTTGAAATGTGTACTTTTGTAATTTATTTGTTAACATAAAGTGTTTGTAATGACCAACCTGCAATAAAGCTATCGTTGAAATGTGTACTTTTGTAATTTATTTGTTAACATAAAGTGTTTGTAATGACCTACCTGCAGTAAAAGCTATCATTGAAATGTGTACTTTTGTAATCTATTTGTTAACATAAAGTGTTTGTAATGACCTACCTGCAATAAAAGCTATTGTTCTAAAGAGTTGCTGGACTGTAATCTGGGCAACTGGAGACAGATTTAAATGTGTGTAGTGTGACATTACCACACCACAGAACAATATTGCCATTATTCCTGGAAGAAAAGAACATAAAATGCAATAACATTTTAATATGTAAAAATTTGATGGATAAATGGTCAAATTATTAAAAAAGGTAAAGCACAGCCTGGTACTGCTCACTATAATATATGGGTCCACAAGCTGTCACTATTAAAGATAAATTTTGCAGACATTTTTTGAAATAGATGTAAAGACAGACAAAAATCCAATAAAGTTTCACAACAAGATGGAAATGTAAACAGGTCATGTAGAAATAAACAAATCATTGTAAAAAGTTTCATCTGTGTAACCCTAGTTTATAAATTTGCTCATACAAATTCAAAACATACAGTTGGACAGATGGCAAGAATTTCATAATGTGAAAGCACAGAATGAATCAGGATGTTAAAACTGTAAAGATGCCAGCATTAAAACTGACACAATCAAACCAACAAGATTTAGCTGTCCAACAAGATTTGGCTACGGAAGTGTAAAAACTGCATGTAAGAAATAGTTGACCTTGATGTAATGGACACTTATTTGTAAAAACTGGATGTCATAAATAATTGACCTTGATGTAATGGACATTTATTTGTAAAAACTGGATGTCATAAATAATTGACCTTGATGTAATGGACACTTATTTGTAAAAACTGGACGTCATAAGTAGTTGACCTTGATGTAATGGACACTTATTTGTAAAAACTGGATGTCATAAATAGTAGACTTTGATGTAATGGACACTTATTTGTAAAAACTGGATGTCATAAATAGTTGACCTTGATGTAATGGACACTTATTTGTAAAAACTGGACATCATAAATAGTAGACTTTGATGTAATGGACACTTATTTGTAAAAACTGCATGTAAGAAATAACTGACCTTGATGTAATGGACACTTATTTGTAAAAACTGGATGTCAGAAATAGTTGATCTTGATGTAATGGACACTTATTTGTAAAAACTGGATGTCATAAATAATTGACCTTGATGTAATGGACACTTATTTGTAAAAACTGGATGTCAGAAATAGTTGACCTTGATGTAATGGACACTTATTTGTAAAAACTGGATGTCAGAAATAGTTGACCTTGATGTAATGGACACTTATTTGTAAAAACTGGATGTCATAAATAATTGACCTTGATGTAATGGACACTTATTTGTAAAAACTGGATGTCAGAAATAGTTGACCTTGATGTAATGGACATTTGTTTATTAACTTCTTTATAAACTGGACTAACTGTAACACAACCTGATAATAATACCATTTATAAATTGGACTAACTGTAACATTACTTGATAATAATACCATTTATAAATTGGACTAACTGTAACACTACCTGATAATAATAATATTTATAAATTGGACTAACTGTAACATTACTTGATAATAATACCATTTAGTAATTGGACTAACTGTAACATTACCTGATAATAATACCATTTATAAATTGAACTAACTGTAACATTACCTGACAATAATACCATTTATAAATTGGACTAACTGTAACATTACTTGATAATAATACCATTTATAAATTGGACTAACTGTAACATTACCTGATAATAATACCATTTATAAATTGGACTAAACTGTAACATTACTTGATAATAATACCATTTATAAATTGGACTAACTGTAACACTACTTGACAATAATACCATTTATAAATTGGACTAACTGTAACATTACTTGATAATAATACCATTTATAAATTGGACTAACTGTAACATTACTTGATAATAATACCATTTGTAAATTGGACTAACTGTAACATTACTTGATAATAACACCATTTATAAATTGTACTAACTGTAACATTACTTGATAATAATACCATTTATAAATTGGACTAACTGTACCATTACTTGATAATAATACCATTTCTAAATTGGACTAACTGTAACATTACCTGATAATAATACCATTTATAAATTGGACTAACTGTAACATTACTTGATAATAATACCATTTATAAATTGGACTAACTGTAACATTACCTGATAATAATACCATTTATAAATTGGACTAACTGTAACATTACTTGATAATAATACCATTTATAAATTGGACTAACTGTAACACTACTTGACAATAATACCATTTATAAATTGGACTAACTGTACCATTACTTGATAATAATACCATTTATAAATTGGACTAACTGTAACATTACTTGATAATAATACCATTTGTAAATTGGACTAACTGTAACATTACTTGATAATAACACCATTTATAAATTGTACTAACTGTAACATTACTTGATAATAATACCATTTATAAATTGGACTAACTGTACCATTACTTGATAATAATACCATTTCTAAATTGGACTAACTGTAACATTACCTGATAATAATACCATTTATAAATTGGACTAACTGTAACATTACTTGATAATAATACCATTTATAAATTGGACTAACTGTAACATTACCTGATAATAATACCATTTATAAATTGGACTAACTGTAACACTACCTGATAATAATACCATTTATAAATTGGACTAACTGTAACACTACCTGATAATAATACCATTTATAAATTTGACTAACTGTAACATTACTTGATAATAATACCATTTATAAATTGGACTAACTGTAACATTACCTGACAATAATACCATTTATAAATTGGACTAACTGTAACATTACTTGATAATAATACCATTTATAAATTGGACTAACTGTAACATTACCTGATAATAATACCATTTATAAATTGGACTAACTGTAACATTACCTGATAATAATACCATTTATAAATTGGACAAACTGTAACACTACTTGATAATAATACCATAAATCACAAATTTGTAATATTTTTAGGAATTCCACATGAAACTAAATTCACAAAGATATTTTCTAAAACTGCCATGACACAATGCTGAGAATCAGTTACTTATTTTTAAAAAATGATGTTACAAAAAAACTGCAATTACAGAATGTTTTTTTTATAAATTTGATGTGGATAAAATATTGTGATTCAAAGTGTACAGATGGATACTATTTAGGAGTGACTACTGTAGCAGGTTTATGTGACTAATACAAAACAAAGAACAAAAATTATATGATATGCAACCTGCCGTAATGGAACCTGTATGTAAAGAACACCTGCTCATAATGGACAATATTTATGAAACCTTATTTGGCTCTATATGAGACACTCATTTATAAATATTTGGCTCTATATGAGACACTCATCTATAAAGGACAAACTATGGTGTCACTTCAGTGTCTTTATTTGGCTCTATATGAGACACTCATTTATAAAGGACAAACTATGGTGTCACTTCAGTGTCTTTATTTGGCTCTATATGAGACACTTATTTATAAAGGACAAACTATGGTGTCACTTCAGTGTCTTTATTTGGCTCTATATGAGACACTCATCTATAAAGGACAAACTATGGTGTCACTTCAGTGTCTTTATTTGGCTCTATATGAGACACTCATCTATAAAGGACAAACTATGGTGTCACTTCAGTGTCTTTATTTGGCTCTATATGAGACACTCATCTATAAAGGACAAACTATGGTGTCACTTCAGTGTCTTTATTTGGCTCTATATGAGACACTCATCTATAAAGGACAAACTATGGTGTCACTTCAGTCTCTTTATTTGGCTCTATATGAGACACTCATTTATAAAGGACAAACTATGGTGTCACTTCAGTCTCTTTATTTGGCTCTATATGAGACACTCATCTATAAAGGACAAACTATGGTGTCACTTCAGTGTCTTTATTTGGCTCTATATGAGACACTCATCTATAAAGGACAAACTATGGTGTCACTTCAGTGTCCTTTATTTGGCTCTATATGAGACACTCATTTATAAAGGACAAACTATGGTGTCACTTCAGTGTCTTTATTTGGCTCTATATGAGACACTCATCTATAAAGGACAAACTATGGTGTCACTTCAGTGTCCTTTATTTGGCTCTATATGAGACACTCATCTATAAAGGACAAACTATGGTGTCACTTCAGTGTCCTTTATTTGGCTCTATATGAGACACTCATCTATAAAGGACAAACTATGGTGTCACTTCAGTGTCTTTATTTGGCTCTATATGAGACACTCATCTATAAAGGACAAACTATGGTGTCACTTCAGTGTCTTTATTTGGCTCTATATGAGACACTCATCTATAAAGGACAAACTATGGTGTCACTTCAGTGTCTTTATTTGGCTCTATATGAGACACTCATCTATAAAGGACAAACTATGGTGTCACTTCAGTCTCTTTATTTGGCTCTATATGAGACACTCATCTATAAAGGACAAACTATGGTGTCACTTCAGTCTCTTTATTTGGCTCTATATGAGACACTCATCTATAAAGGACAAACTATGGTGTCACTTCAGTCTCTTTATTTGGCTCTATATGAGACACTCATTTATAAAAGACAAACTATGGTGTCACTTCAGTCTCTTTATTTGGCTCTATATGAGACACTCATCTATAAAGGACAAACTATGGTGTCACTTCAGTGTCTTTATTTGTCTCTATATGAGACACTCATCTATAAAGGACAAACTATGGTGTCACTTCAGTGTCCTTTATTTGGCTCTATATGAGACACTCATCTATAAAGGACAAACTATGGTGTCACTTCAGTCTCTTTATTTGGCTCTATATGAGACACTCATCTATAAAGGACAAACTATGGTGTCACTTCAGTGTCTTTATTTGGCTCTATATGAGACACTCATCTATAAAGGACAAACTATGGTGTCACTTCAGTGTCTTTATTTGGCTCTATATGAGACACTCATCTATAAAGGACAAACTATGGTGTCACTTCAGTGTCTTTATTTGGCTCTATATGAGACACTCATCTATAAAGGACAAACTATGGTGTCACTTCAGTGTCTTTATTTGGCTCTATATGAGACACTCATCTATAAAGGACAAACTATGGTGTCACTTCAGTGTCTTTATTTGGCTCTATATGAGACACTCATCTATAAAGGACAAACTATGGTGTCACTTCAGTGTCTTTATTTGGCTCTATATGAGACACTCATCTATAAAGGACAAACTATGGTGTCACTTCAGTGTCTTTATTTGGCTCTATATGAGACACTCATCTATAAAGGACAAACTATGGTGTCACTTCAGTGTCTTTATTTGGCTCTATATGAGACACTCATCTATAAGGACAAACTATGGTGTCACTTCAGTGTCTTTATTTGGCTCTATATGAGACACTCATCTATAAAGGACAAACTATGGTGTCACTTCAGTGTCATTAATTTGGCTCTATATGAGACACTCATCTATAAAGGACAAACTTATGGTGTCACTTCAGTTCTTTATTTGGCTCTATATGAGACACTCATCTATAAAGGACAAACTATGGTGTCACTTCAGGTGTCTTTATTTGGCTCTATATGAGACACTCATCTATAAAGGACAAACTATGGTGTCACTTCAGTGTCTTTATTTGGCTCTATATGAGACACTCATTTATAAAGGACAAACTATGGTGTCACTTCAGTGTCTTTATTTGGCTCTATATGAGACACTCATCTATAAAGGACAAACTATGGTGTCACTTCAGTGTCTTTATTTGGCTCTATATGAGACACTCATCTATAAAGGACAAACTATGGTGTCACTTCAGTGTCTTTATTTGGCTCTATATGAGACACTCATCTATAAAGGACAAACTATGGTGTCACTTCAGTCTCTTTATTTGGCTCTATATGAGACACTCATCTATAAAGGACAAACTATGGTGTCACTTCAGTCTCTTTATTTGGCTCTATATGAGACACTCATCTATAAAGGACAAACTATGGTGTCACTTCAGTGTCTTTATTTGGCTCTATATGAGACACTCATCTATAAAGGACAAACTATGGTGTCACTTCAGTGTCTTTATTTGGCTCTATATGAGACACTCATCTATAAAGGACAAACTATGGTGTCACTTCAGTCTCTTTATTTGGCTCTATATGAGACACTCATCTATAAAAGACAAACTATGGTGTCACTTCAGTGTCTTTATTTGGCTCTATATGAGACACTCATCTATAAAGGACAAACTATGGTGTCACTTCAGTGTCTTTATTTGGCTCTATATGAGACACTCATCTATAAAGGACAAACTATGGTGTCACTTCAGTCTCTTTATTTGGCTCTATATGAGACACTCATCTATAAAGAACAAACTATGGTGTCACTTCAGTGTCTTTATTTGGCTCTATATGAGACACTCATCTATAAAGGACAAACTATGGTGTCACTTCAGTGTCTTTATTTGGCTCTATATGAGACACTCATCTATAAAGGACAAACTATGGTGTCACTTCAGTCTCTTTATTTGGCTCTATATGAGACACTCATCTATAAAGGACAAACTATGGTGTCACTTCAGTGTCTTTATTTGGCTCTATATGAGACACTCATCTATAAAGGACAAACTATGGTGTCACTTCAGTGTCCTTTATAGATACTGTCTTCTAGGTGTCACACTGTTCTACAAACCTGATAACTGAAGCCCTTCAGCAAGACTATAGGGTAGATATGAAAATGCAAGCATCATTCCAATCTCCAGTGATGGTGTTTTCCTCAAATCTATAAACTTCAATAACTAAGCTAGTTTAGGAAATTAAGTGCATTGGGTATACCATTTTAAGTCGAAAGTACATATAAAAGTATAGTAACAACTAGTCTGATAAATCAAGCCCCAAATCTATACTCATCAAATAATATCCGCCATTTTTTTCTTTTCGTTTAATCGTGCATTAAATGAACTGAACAAGAAATCCATTCTAATGGGTAATCTGAAAATTTTCTTTTTACTTGTTATGTATAGATACTTTGTTAATTAAGTATATGTGACAGTCACATGACAAATCCATGGATGCTTGAATCAAGTCACATGACCAAAGCAACTGAAACTTGAAAATGAATGAAAGTTGCATCTGATTGGTTGCTGGATCTGACAGAACAGCCGGATGTAGACCATGAAATTTGAAATGGTGAGGTAGGGTTGTGTTATTTCATGTGGATTTACAAGCTGTCAAACATGATTTGATCCAGAAATATTCTGAACACATCGCCAAAAGGCAATTTAACTGATCGTAACTCAGTAGCCACTAGAAATACTCTTAAGTGTCTCAAATGTACACTGCTGTGTTGCAGAAAGATTTGTTTGTGCCAATTGCATGATCTTATGGAGAGGTGAGATCAGACCCAAACCATTCATCAGTATCAGTACAGGTTGGGGGACTGATTTATCAGACTAAGTAACAACCTCTGCCACTTTCCAATCAATCTCTCTTAATGTTTTTCTCACTGTATCCTTTGCCTCACAATATCTCTTAGCATTCCTCCTCCCATCCCCAAAAGAATGAAAGAGTGGTCAGCCCTGCATCTTTTGCTCTTTATATATCACAAATCACCCCTTTGCTCCTCTACATGTGCCCTTTATTTAATGCCCCTTTGTCCATCTGCCCCTCGAACTGTGCCAATGAACTGATATTCCTTTACAATTTTAATCATTCATTGCATAAAATACTCCATTCTGTGTCTCCCCTTTAGCTGCTTATATCACTAAACTTTTAATTTATGTTGATTGCATGTGGTCAATTGCTAGACAGATCCTCAAACTTTCAATAAGCACAGCTTGTTTTCTTTACATAATATTAGTTAAGTATCAGTCCATTAAAAGCCTGACCAACTGTAGCTTGCAATACAGCACTTTATACATGTGATCTAGATTGTTTATAATGCTTGGTTTTTTTTTTCTTCTTTACTTAATGATTACTATTATGTATGGGCACGCTCTTGCACCATGATTTGATTTAAAAACATCTACTGAACTACAGGTCTAACACAGATGAGTAGAAATTAGAGTAAAGCATACAAATCTTTTGCAGACAGGAAGCAAGTTGATGACTTTTTTGTTGTTTTAGTCAATTATGATGAGTTTCCTGCACTCTCTAATCCAATACAAGAAATGATGAAAGAAAATGGATTGATCAACAGGAGAAAACTTATGCAATCTGTGAAATTCATATTTCTTTATAGTAATAACAGTAATTTGGAAATAAAAGTATTTGGAAGAAAAAGAAACATTCAAGTGTTTATTACAAAAGAATGCTAATGCTGATGTACAAGATATGCATACAATATTGACAGTGACACCCCTTGAACTTTCACTGGTGTGATCAATTGATATGCATACAGTATTGAGCGTCTCCCCTTGAACTTTCACTGGTGTGATAGATTGATATGCATACGGTATTGAGTGTCACCCCTTAAACTTTCACTGGTGTGATAGATTGATATGCATTCAGTATTGAGTGTCTCCCCTTGAACATTCACTGGTGTGATCGATTGATATGCATACAGTATTGAGTCTCCCCTTAAACTTTCACTGGTGTGATAGACTGATATGCATACAGTATTGAGTCTCCCCCTGAACATTCACTGATGTGATAGACTGATACGCATACAGTATTGAGAGCATCTCCCCTTAACTTTCACTGATATGATAGATTGATAACTATTTAATATTTTGCCTTTCTTTGCTCATCAATTGTAAAGTGCCTGAGATTTAACTAGCTATTAGTTCTTATAATTTTACAGAATGTTCTATTAGTATGGCCCTTATTACTTGAAATGCATGGTAGGTTAGTAGAGTATTTTTATGGAAGACTTGAAAGGGTTCAATTTTGGGTGTTTTGTTATCATATTACATACAACCTATTTTGTGGTTTGTGAAATTTGAGAACTTTAACTGAATATAGCATATTGTAAATAGTAAAAGAAATTTTTTCTTTTAAAAGTGCTCAGTACAATTAAGAAAACAAAACAAAGGAAAAAACTTTTCTATTCTAGTCAATGTTCACTTGATAATTAATCTTTTCATGCATTGTCAATCACTAGGATGTGCCTCCTGCTCTTTAGAATTTAAAAGGCCATGTGTAAATTACTATTTCTTTAATATCCTGCTGCCCCCAATTTTTATTCTCCAAAAGACAAAATAGATATCTAATAATATTAATTGGTATCTAATAATATTAACTGGTATCTAATAATATTAATTGGTTGAATGCATTGTATGCTTAAAGTGTGCTCCTTATGCCCTAAAGATTTTTTCTCATGTCTTTTATTTAACCCTTCATATTAAGGTAAATAAATTAAATTATGTACACACCACTCCCTCATTTTAACACACCAGGATAATTTGCAAGCCAGCTTATAATGCTGGGGCAGGTGTGGATCCCATTTTTTCTTATACCCCCTCAAGGCCCCTACCTGTTGAATGTGAATAAAATCACAATCAAAATTGGTAAATGAAACCTCATTATACTGCTTGTTTTAATTGTTGAAAATGGCAGTTAGTGCCTGGAAATTTGAATCAACATCATGAAATTTTCAACTTTTAATAACAAGTCATATATTATGTTAAATTTTCTTTTTAAAAAAATGCTCAGTACACTGTAAATGACATTAAAGAATGAAATATTGATCAATAACAATACTTGTAATGCCTGCTGGTGGCAACACTTTTTAAGTAAGTCTTGTCAAGCGAAATTCATGTTTCAGTTTTATCCTTAATTTCAGTTGTAGTGTGATGAATATAAATATGAAATGCCCTCTTTTATTAAAACATTTAAAAAAATTGACTAGCTCAGCAATACCCACAAGCATTTCTGTGGGAACCTAATTAAGAGCGGACTCTCTTTTGATCTCTGACTTGCAGAAATGTTTGCTGCATTGCTACAATCAATTAAAAGTAGACCTGCTTGAATTATCATATTAATTACATCTTTTGTATCAAACCAAATGAAGGGGGTAAAATAAAAAAAAGTTAAAGGTATGCAAATCCTTCCTGAGTAAGAGCTAGCAGTCACAGCCTTGTGTCAAGCTGAATCATTTCAACTGACCAATTAAACAGAGTTATAAATATTATTATGTCAGTAACATAGTCCATGTAACATTAATCTATGGCTTATCCTACTCATTTCCATGTGTGTTCAAAGATAGCAAGGAAATCAATTTAAAGGGGTACTCAGTGTATGAAATAGCAAGGGAACCAAGCAAAAGGAGTACTTGGAGTATGAAATATCAAGGGAACCAAGTGAAAGGAGTACTCAGTGTATGAAATAGCAAGGGAACCAAATGAAAGGACTACTCGTATGAAATAGCAAGGGAACCAAGTGAAAGGAGTACTCAGTGTATGAAATAGCAAGGGACCCAAGTGAAAGGAGTACTCAGTGTATGAAATAGCAAGGACCCAAGCGAAAGGAGTACTCGGCATACGAAAACTTAATTTCACAGATAGGGTTCATTATGGAGAATCAAGTTCCAAAGTTTGTAATGAACTTAAAATTTCCAAATTGGGTCTCAGAGGTTTGCTCATGGATGAGCTGAAATTTCACTATTACTTGCAATGAAATCAAATCATCAATATTTTACTAATAGAACAATAAAAAATTGAGTTTCGACATTGCTGTTTCTTGAAATAAATGTCCATTTTTTTTTTTTAAAGGAATCTTGTTTTGTTCTGAATCAATAATGACACTAGAATGCATCCACATTCAAAGGCAAAGAGAGGTGATGTAACACACAATGTTTTCACTGGTACATGTGATGTACGTTGCAACCACTTTGAGTAATGTTTTTAATGAGCTTGCACAGATTGGTTACATTGAGAAAAAAAAACATAATTTATACAGAACGCAAACATTTTCATTAGAAAAAGCTATTTATTAACAATTATTCCCAATGCAATTATAAAACATGTATTCAACCCATCTTTTCTCACTGTCAATGTCCATCCCTTTCTTAATTTTTCAGAGATCCCTTGGTAACTCATCCCTCACTTATGCTGCAGTCTAAGTTTTTGGACCCTGTTGTGTGTGAATTATCAAGAAAAAGGTGTAATTTGATTATCTGAAATTAGTCTACTGTTTCTTCAAAAGATCTGTGATATCCAATAATATTTAACATCCTTATTCTTCAGGTTTTATTTCATATTTAATTTGCTAATTATCACTGCATACTTTCACCCCCTTTTTTTTCTTCTGAGTAATATAAATTATTGTCTTAATTAAATCTTTTTATTTTTTTTAATACCCCTCCCCCCATGATGTAAGAGGCGACTATTGTGGCAACCATTTTTTCCCCGGGATCCATCCCATTATGATGTTCCATCTTAGATCTTGGATTTAGCACAGTACAGTTTATGTAAAAAATTTGACTTGGTATTTAAAGAAATTTCATACCTTTTACCTTTATCTTTATTTTGTATGCTTTTTTTAAAACTTAAACTTACTCAGCACTATATATCCAGGATTGTGCTGATTATCCATTAAACCCTATACGTACGTACAGACATACATACTTACATATATACACTCTTTATCTTTTTTTTTATTGAAGTCAGCATTCATCATAGCACAATACATATATTTTTGTTGTTTCTTCACAAATTTACCCTCTGTCATATAATGCAGGCATTCAATTTGGTATGCATGTATGACTGTAAAGTATGTATATATATATGTATGCATGCATGTATGTTTAACAGCATATCAGCACAATAATGGCTATATGCTGACTAAAATTACAGTTCTAAAAATGGTAAAAATGAAGAATTGCACAAAAAAGATGTTAAGTCTGAATCTTACACAGAGCACCCTGCCTTTTTTGGCTAGCACCCTGCTCTCCAGACTAATACACTGCTCTCATGGCTAGCACCCTGCTCTCCAGACTAACACACTGCTCTCATGGCTAGCACCCTGCTCTCCAGACTAACACCCTGCTCTCATGGCTAGCACCCTGCTCTCCAGACTAACACCCTGATCTCCAAACTAACACCCTGCTCTAATGACTAGCACCCTGCTCTCCAGACTAACACCCTGCTCTCATGACTAGCACCCTGCTCTCATGTCTAACACACTGCTCTCATGACTAGTATCCTGCCCCTTTTGATTTTCTACGGACAACACTACCTCTTTTCCAAACTGTCTCTATTTTTATCATTATGTCTATATATGTTATTTTCTAGCTCTCTCTCTCAAATATACTTGTCACCATGATACTGATATCATAGAGAGCCTTTTCTTGCTCCATTCATGACAAAGGTAGAATGCTAAATTAAGGACATACTCAACATGTACATCAGGTATGTGTAATTTAATAATCTGTGTACAGTACATCAAGCATGAGTAATTTAATAATCAGTGAAACACATATTCCAAAGATGAAAATTCAGGCAGTCACACACAAACTCACTGAATTTTATACACAATTTATTAAGGATACAAGTGCGCTTGTGAGACCAAACCCCACTCCTATTGCACTGGATGCAAAGAACATGAGACAAAAACGCCAGACAGCATGGAAAAATGCCCCAGCACCACTGACTACTAAATCAGGATCCTTGAATTCCAAAGCTGTGCTGAAAAATACAATTTTATCATGCATTCTTTATTTAATAAACATAATAAAAATAGTTTAAAATGCTTCTTATTGATCAAAGGAGTGCCAATGAAGAATAAAAAAGAACTCATAAAATACTGTTCTTTTTTGTGGTCTGAATGTTTCAAGGGTAATGTAGACTTAGACAGTTTCTGAGAGCATACAAAGCAGACAGCATACAAAGCAGACACTTTGACATAAAAAGCAGTCGGATTCCCTGAAGTAAAGTGTAAGCCTGAGTTTCCTGTATCTGTAATCTTCTTTATTTCCATTATGAGAGTATTCTAAAATTCTGTACTTTTTCTGCTTCATGATATGAATAATTGAAAGATAAAATAATCCAATAGCCAGTCTCCTTGAAGTGTTCAGATATTACTGAAATACATGGGCCAGAGACTGTCAGGTAAAACAATCATAGAAACAGCCACAAGCCAATCAAGTGGATTGACTTTCTTTGGCAAATGTTAGACTGTTCCAATATTATTCATTATTAGCAGAGTCAAGTAATTTTGTGCACAGGCAACAAAGAATGCTGGCTAAAATTCAATATTTTGTATAAAATACAAAAGTCTGTGTACCTATTTTATCACTGCTAGTCTAAGAGCAGCGAATATTTGCTATTCTGTGACAAATACAAGGAAATTTATCTTTCCTAACAAGCTAACACTTCCATATCAGAAACATGTACTAATTGAGTGCAGCATTTATGAATCCCATTTCTTATTTTCGTCTATATATTTTAATCTCCATGTAAAGGATACCTATGCACAAAGGAAAAAATCTGGAAGTTCCCTGTGCACACAATACACCAATTTCACTGAACTAATAACAATAATAATAATAATAATCATAATGAAAAATTCCAAGGAATTGTATTTAGTGTGTTTTCCTTTCAAATAACCAGTCAAGCAGTCAAGGTGCACAAGGGTCAATGGGAGGGTAGATGTGTATGAATATGAAAGGGCAGAGCTTACCAATTCTACAATCCAAATATGAAAACTATCCCTCTCATAGTTTAGGATATATGATAAAAAAGCATTAGACAAACTTAACCTAAAACTTAACCAAAATTTTCAAATGACCTGGACCTTTTTTGAGAGTAGGGTACATGACTAATAAATAATTAGAAGGCAGTGTTCCCTGATTCTACAGTCCAAGTAGGCTAGCTATCCATCACAGGGTTTGAGACCTATGACCATACATACAAACTTTAACTAAGAATTTACCAAGATTTCAAATGACCTTTACCTTGATTCTACATTTTCTGATTCTACATTTCAAGTATGACAGCCATTCCTTCCAGGGTTTTTGAACTGATGACCATGCAGAAAAACTTAGAGTGAAAACCTAATGAAGATTTTCCAATTATACTGATCTTGCATAAGGGTCAGGTGGAGAGTAGGAGTGCATGGATATGAAAGGGCAGAGGTCCCCGATTCTACAGTCCAAGTTATGGCTATCCCTTAAATGGTTTGAGCCTTATGAACATACAGAAAAATGTTAACCAAAAACCTGATCAAGAATTTCAAATGACCTTGACCTTGTCTGTAAGGGTGCAATGAAGTTGGGGTACATGGAGATGAAGGACCGATGCTTACTGATTATATGGTGCAAGTACAGCTCTTCCCCATTATAATGCGCCTTGTTATGTGATTCGGGATATAACGTGGTACTACTATCGACACCATGACCAAACTCATATCCAATGTATAACAATATGGGTTGAAAGAAAACAAGATGAAACTTGGTCTTATATCTTGATTTCCTTTTCAATATACCATCATTTAACAAATTTAGATAGTGCCTGCTATACGATGGTTCTGTATATTATGCTTTTCACAATATATCATGGTTTCGTTGATATTGCAATTCTCACTATAATGCTGTTTGGTACATAACTACCGCATTATAACAAGGGAGAGCTGTATAAAAGCAATCTCTCAAACCAAGGAATGGGTGTCTTGCACTACAATAATCATAACACTAATAATTATTATTAAAACTACATGTATATAATACTATTACTACTACTAAATATAAGTTTGCATCACTGCAACATTCCCATGCTTTTTTCAGTTATCCATACCACCCTTTCATATACATGTGTGTTTGTGTGTGTGTATGTGTGTGTGTGTATGCATATGTGTCTCTCCCCACAAATTCTGAAGAAATTGTGCATATCTAAAGATCACCCCTAATCACATCCTGAAGTTCAGAAAACTGTCTTTAACAGTGTTGTGGGAGTTACATGACATTACATAGGTGTGCATTCTGGTCAGGATCAAATAATCCCCACCTTTTCTACAAATAGTGCAATGATAGTAATACCACAAGTAACAATAGAGTATGAAATGCAAAAATTGTCAATTATATTAGTTGAAACATTATACATACGTTGTCAAAGTGATTGCCACTGCATCATTCAGAATACTTTCTCCAAATACCAACATGTACAAAATCTGGTCTACATCAAGTGCATGAAATATTGCTAGAGTGGCAACAGGATCCACAGCTGAGATCAATGAACCGAAGGCAAAACTCTCCACCACAGTGAACTTGTATGCCACGTCCATCTGAAATGGTGACAAATGGATCATCTCAAAACTAGCTAAGAACCATGTGTAAACATACACCTACCTATGTCTCTATGGTGATCTTGTGCAAACCTGTGTAATGCTTGTCAAGCTTCTAAGAAAAAATTAGTGTCCTTTTTGGAGTACACTTCCGTATGGTCTACTTTTGAAAAGGTACATTCTAGTAAGGAGGTATCTGGTGGTGATAATTTGACAGACTTTACTGAGACAATAATGTCTTATGTTTGATGCTTTACACTCAAAATTTTACACTGTGGATAAAACTGTTGTTCTATTAGGCAAGGTACAGTTGCTGTACTTACTTCATCCACAATGCTGCACTGAATCCTCAGATAAATAGGTCAAAGCATTGGTATCAGTACACCTGCCAACCTTCCAGTGTTGGGGGCTTTTTGAGATGCAAAAAGTGTTTTGTGGCCCTAAGCAGGTTCAGTGCATGTGACCCAAATAAGTGAAATTGTACAACTAACAGTAAATTATCTACTCAGATAAGCCTATACAAAAATGACTGGTTATTCCAATATGAATTTTAAAAAAATTATTTTATGCATTCTTTGAAGCATCCAATACACTTCCAAACAAAATAAAACTTTTGTTTTCTTTGAAGCATTTAATACACTTATAAACAAAAAATAGCTGATAGACTTAGCACTGTCATATATCACCATCACACACTCACATAATCACAGCCACACAGACAATAAATAAATAAATGCACAAAGTTTCTGTTTATAAAATCCATTGGACAGTGGAATATAGTACTAACTTGTAGTTGCTGACTTTGCTGCTCTCAATAATTCATTGGAGGATGTTAAGTAGTCCAAATTGACTCTGACCTTTCCTGCCCTGTTTCAGATAGTTGGGGTGACTTAACTGTAGAAATATCTAAAACGGATGGAAAAGGTCCAAGTAAACTTGGACTAGGTTTCAAGGTGATGCAAGTGTCATTAGTGTTCATCCTTTTACTCATTAGAGGTTGGATGGTACAGTTGGCCAAACGTCAGTGAAGATCTTGTTGAATTCTTTATGCATTGAAAATTATCTTTACGCATCTGCTCTGATGCAAGGTGGTGTTACTATGTAGACTGAAGTCATACACACCAGAATGACTAATGATAATATGCTGTTTGCAGTATGTACAAAGTATGAAATGCTTCCCCTTGCTGGCGTGCTTTAAACTCCATCAACAAGGAGTCGTGAAATTAGTTTTGCTGGGTTTTTCTTGCTGTGAAGTTTGCTCATCCCCGCCCTAAATAAAAGCTGCATTTCTATATTTTGCTTCAAAATGAATCACACTTCCACACAACTCCTAACTTTACCATTCCATCTACCAAAATAATCATGTTTTGCATTATATGTATGGAGTAAAATCTGACTTTAAAAAAATGTTGCCACTGACCATGAACTAGCCGATAATCTTTAATAAAGATGGATTATACATTCATATTCATGGCAACAGAGTGTAATAATATGTGCTTCTTCAACATGTATATCTGATACCTAACTTCAAAGAAATTGGGTTGTTCCACTTCATTTACTTTACCCATGCAAAGTAACCTAGATCTCTCCCACAGCAATGCTCAAAGGACCAGCAAACACAAAATCACTTTAGCTATTGTCAGTCAGTTAAGTAATCTGTGGAATGGTAATTGTTGATCTCTGATTGCCTTTGCCATTTAATTGTCTCTATGACAATTAACTGTATAAACAGCCCAGTGGTGATAGTTTTTTTATGAGCATTAAGCATAAAGCTCTGCAAATCATGACATTTTACCATTTAAAAAGGATACAGGCACATACTGTGATGTCAAGAAAGGTTGCTCTCTTTCACATTCTTTTTCAAAAGATTTATTACATATCATGTTTTTATCAACATGAGCATGTCAAAGAATGGGGTGGGGGGTGCTTTGGGAGTAAAAACGTATTTTTCCTGAGATATGCCATGATATGACAGGTATGTATCAAACATATAAACTGATATAAGACATATTAATTAGCACTATTTATGCAACAAAATATACTATTTCCATGAAAACAAATTTTGATGTAAAAATGTTTTTATGATGATACTTACACAATCATACTATGTTAGCATTCCTTCCATTATGTAGGAAATCCAGCTCTCCAAAGCAAAACAAAAAAGTTACCATCTTTTGACTTACTTTAGCATGTAAAAGGTGAAAATGTTGTCTGCTTAATGAGATGAAAGTCAGACAAGAGTGGTCTCCCCTAAGATGGTGGGAATAGTGCCAAATCCCATCATTAGTCAGTTACTATGGGAGCAAAAGAGCATGCTCTTCCAGGTATGTAACCGCAGGCAGGACTTGGGAGCAAAAGTGCATGCTCTCCCAGGTATGTAACCACAGGCAGGATTTAGGAGGGAGTACCAATATTATGAATGGGAAAGCATTATTGATGAAACAGGACAAAAATTGATTTCTTCTTCTAATACATTACCCAACTATAATATGTTAGAAGAATAAATATGAGGTGGAGGGAGTTACATCCCATTACCCTGGAGTTGGCCCTGTCTCCTGTCTCCTAACATATAAGAAGCAGCTTCGAGTTTTGTATGATATATGGGCAAATAATTGCACAGATTGATGAAGAGACGCACTCCAAATGGAAAACTGTTTGCTCTGTCAAAGACAGGCAGGAGAGGTCTTTGTTCTGGCCTATGTTCTCCCTTCCATGATGGCAAAACTTGTCAGAAATCAGAATGGTAGCCCTTGATATTTGGGATGATTTCTGCCCTCCGTGGAAAGCCAAAAGAGAAAGTTGGTGATTTGTAGTACCAATCCTTTTGAAGGAGTGATGTTTCTTTCCTCACACATTGTGAGAAGACTGTCCATTTCCCCTCATTTCTTAGTGGTGGGCCTTCTTGCACTAGCAATTCCATCCACCACTCCTTTGCAGAAATGTTTCCTTCTGAGGGCTTGCTTGAAATGAGCCAGGTGTGCAGGTTAAACATTTCTAGGTCAGGATGGAAAACCTGCATGTGCAGTGGTTTCAGCAGGTATGGTGATGGCAGGATATTGGTATCTCTGCCACTAGATTCAAGAGATCTTTTATCAAAGATTTATGCCACTTGAGGGGAGCAATCAGAATTAGGCTGCATCTGGATTTCCTCACTTTCTGAATGACCTTGGGAATCAGAAGAGTTTGGGGAATGGCATATGCATCAAGACCATTCCAATTCAGTGAAATGGAGCTGCTTGCCAAGCTATCCAATCTGGGACTGGGGAGATGAAGGATGGGCGCCTGGCATTCCACCTTGTTGCAATGATGTCCACTAGAAGCTGACCCCAATTGGCACAGATTCGACTGAAGATTCAGAGGTGAACTGACCAGTCTGCATCAAGTGGCTGAATCCATCTGGTCAGCAAGTCAATCAAGAACACTAAGCCTACCCAGGATATTGCAGACTCGAATGTATATTTGTTGACGACGTCACCTGAGAAAAATCCTGAAGAAAAAGGCAAATATCTGGGAATTTTGTTCCTCTTGCCTCTGGAGATTATTGATGACAGCAGAGTTGTCAGAAAAAAATTGGAACACTTTCCATATATTGGCCTCACACAATCGAAAGGCATTCATTATGAATTTCACCTTGAAGAGGCTGATGTGCATGGATCACTTCTGGAAGGGCAGGAAATAGGCAGTCAAGGATGTTGTACTGGCATCCACCATGCAAATCGTGATTTCCAGTAGCTGATCCTGATGTGGAATTCCCACTGTATGTCAAAAGAGATTGTCCCATTTGCACAGCTGGAGAGTCTCGTCATCTGAAACTATGATCATTTGGTCCAGTTGGCAAAGTACCAGCTGTCACTGAGATAGAAGGATCAGCTGCATGGGTCTCATGGAAAAGCAGTTCAAAATGAGATATGTGGCTGCATTGAGAAACCCATAAGGTGAACAAATTCACAGGCTGAACTTTGACATTTTCAGCTGATGGAAGAGACCATTGTGATGATCTTCAAGACACATTCATGAGAAAGACAAACTCTCAAAAAGAGGTTTTGAACTCCATACCCAGATGAATGATATGCAAGGATGAGATAGGGTAGGATTTGTCTTTGTTGATTAGGTGAAGCAACAGAGAAACAAGTCTCCATAAAAAAGTTGCCCAATTCTGATTGATGGTTATCATTTACCTTCAACAGGAATATACTAGTATCAACTGTAACAACCAATCAGAACTGAAAGTGGCCTAATCACTGCATGACATAATACATGGCATAGAACAGGGGTCAAAACGAAGTAAAAAAATCTTTTTAGTAAAGCAGCTTAATTGAGAATTCGAGCATTATTAGATTAAACACTTACAATCCTGGAATTTAGTCTAAATTGGAGTTTTTTACATGCTAAATAACTGAGTCATCGACTGTGTGCATGAATTGTCTTAATATTTTGACTCCGGTCAAGTTACATCAAAAGTCACACTGTGTGATTTTCATTGTGAAAAAATTACTTACTATAGAATTTATCTGTCAATAGTTCCTGCATTTGACTGAACAAGCAATCAAGAATTACAGCCCCTTTTTACCTACAGTCCATCTTCAGCACTAAACAAACATTTTGGTCATACAAGTTTGAAGCTAACAGTGAAAATAACAACTACATTCATTTCATTATTAGTCTGAATCCAAAAGAAAATTTACTGAAAATCCCTCAAATGTCATTTAATTAGATTTAAATAACCAAGTTCAGTGTTTTCAATGCAGAGCAGTAGCTGGATAGGTGGTGGTGGTGGAGAAAGTTGTCAATAAATACCAAGGTACACCCTCCCACCCCCAAAAGAATTACAAAAAATATAATTTAATAGTTTTATTAACATCAACGAATATTCTGATTCTATCCAAATACCTGCTACAAATATTCAACAAGGAAAATTTTGTATTCATTTCAGCTCTAGACTGCCTTATAATTAAGTACATTATAAATATAATTTCACGACAACATAATGAAATGGGATCCATGACTATACTCACCTTAAAACAGGAACCGTGTTATAATGAAGGGTCTTATACTGACAATAAACTTGAACTCAGATGAATTAAGGTCAAGTACCAAGTACTACTGACCATTAGAACAGAATTAAAATGGTGCCAAAGTGCTTATTCTATGATGGAATTGACAAATGTGATGCAAAATATTTGTCTACTAAAAGAACTGTACAAAATTCAGCTAAAGAATAGATGGTGTATATTCCCTTGTGATGGATTGCACAACCTTTAATAAGAGTACAAAACTGGAAGGTATTTGTGAGGGCTCTGAACAAGTGTGCTCACTAGGCATGAATAGAAGTAGTAACTGGTGAATAACTGTACTGGTCACCAATCCCGATATCCAAGGGAAGACAACTCGTGTCAGACTTATGTCTTGGTAAGCAGACAATATTTTAGCACTTTTAATGCTAAAACAAGCCAAAAGGCTTTGTTAATGTCTTTATTCAGTTTGAAAGCCTGGATTTATTAGTTAATGGAATTACTTCTTATGTATTATGACCGGGTAATGTATTTGAAGAAGAAATATTAATTTAGGGTTTTCAAAATTTCTTTACATCACATTTTTCTACAATTATTTCAAATCATCAAACCGCATGTTGTGATGAAATAAATAAAGGTTTTAAAGTCATTACAGGAACTGATTTGGGAGGAAAGGATTCCTTCATGCAGAAGAACCTGTAAAAAAACGAATGATTTAATGAAATCTGTTCTTCTTAATTCATCCTAGTTTGGAAACACTTGTGTATTTCCATTATTTTTTCCCAAGATATAGTGAGCTCAAAGTAAAAAAAAAATTTAATTTCATTACAAATTAAAATGTAAGTTTTAAAGGATGTTTACTTCACAGAATACAAAAAAGAGTCAGCCTATTTCCCTAACAATCTGAATATTTTTGACAACAAATATTTTCCTTTTTTCATTTCAAATTGTACCACCAGAGATTATTTTTTGGTAGGCACCTATGAATGAAACATATTTAAAAAGCATGCTGAATTCCCAATTTTAGCCATTTAGTCCTGACAAATTTGTTGCCAATGGGCCTAATTTTGGGCCAAAATAATGGGCTCAGGCACCATTCCCAAAGATCTCTGACTGCTGCATGAACAATAAAATGACTAGACTGAGTAATCTCTATTTGACCATTCACCTGTTTATCATCTGAATATTCAGGAATCTGGCAGCTACAATGACCGAAATGTTTGGAAAAATCAGTGAAAATCTAATGTCAGAATAAATTAGACTCCACTGAATCACTTCTAGAAGTAATTTTAGCCAGCAGCCTTGGCACCATTTAAGCCATCCTGTAAATATTTATATCAATAACTCTACCAACCTTCTGTCTTACCTGTCCTAGCAAATAGACACCTCCCCCTACAATAACTGCAGAGATAAGAGTACCAATAATGGCAAACACTAGGATGGAACCAATGTTCTGGAAAAAATTGCCCTGAAAGAAACAAATAAAAATTAAACAATTTAAGACTTCCTATAAATATGTCTGTCTGTCTGCATGTATGTCTCTTAAGCAAACATATTCATATGTAAGTCGTTGAACTAACAGCATCTCATGCTAGTTTATATGTGATATCTCCTGATTAAAAGGGAGTCTTCTGTATAAGCAGCAAATTTCCTGGCCTCACTGCCACGATATAATGTATTATAAATCTCAGCGAATCTTAATTTCTTTAGTTCATAACTGACTTGATTAGAAATAAATAAATGTAGGGTAAATGTCCTTATAGATATGTTACAATTCAGTTTGTTTACACTGTGATACACATGCATGACAAATAATGTACTGGAAAGCACCACAGCTTATGAATATGTTACTTGTCGGCTGGTTGGAATATGTCCACTCTTGGACTCCTCTTTTTTATGAGTCTGGTGTACATTTTTCCCAATCTGTTTTTCTTTATTTTCCATTGGAAGAGCCACAAAGTGATGTCATACCATTATTTTAAGGGAATGCAGCTCTAATGTTCATTGCTATGAATAATTTGAGGAGTATGTACTTGATCATTCCTCTTTAAATTTTCCTCATCAATTATGAAATGTAACATAAAATATGAATGAATAGGTTGAAATATTCATGAATTATATCTTACACTGTATTAAAAGTCTCCAAATTTTAGTCACAAATCATGCCAGTTTATCAAGAACTCCACTGGGACACAAATCATGTCAGTTCATCAAGTACTCCATTGAGACACAAATTGTGCCACTTTATCAAGTACTCCATTGAAACACAAATCATGCCAGTTTATCAAGCACTCCACTGAAACACAAATCAAGCCAGTTTATCAAGCACGTCACTGTGACACAAATCATGTCAGTTCATCAAGTACTCCATTGAGACACAATCATGCCAGTTCATCAAGTACTCCATTGAGACACAAATTGTGATATTTTATCAAGTACTCTGTTGAGACACAAATCATGCTTTTATCAAGCACTCAAGAGACACAAATCATGCCAGTTTATCAAGTACTCCATTGAGACACAAATCATGCCAGTTTATTAGGTACTGCATTGAGACACAAATTGTGATATTTTATCAAGTACTCTGTTGAGACACAAATCATGCCAGTTTATCAAGCACTCCACTGAAACACAAATCATGCCAGTTTATCAAGCACGTCACTGTGACACAAATCATGCCAGTTCATCAAGTACTCCATTGAGACACAAATCATGCCAGTTCATCAAGTACTCCACTGAGACACAAATTGTGATATTTTATCAAGTACTCTGTTGAGACACAAATCATGCTTTTATCAAGCACTCAAGAGACACAAATCATGCCAGTTTATCAAGTACTCCATTGAGACACAAATCATGCCAGTTTTTTAAGTACTACATTGAGACACAAATCATACCAGTTTATCAGGTACTCCAGATACGGATAATAATGCTTAACATATATACCTTATGAAGATTATAGCCAGATTCAAATATGATTGGTGGGAGGAGGATGATGAAAAAGATTGTTGGAGAAAATGCCTCTTCACTCTGAAAAAAAGAAGATTTTAGAAATATAAATTGAACATGATATGAACATATAAAGAATAAGCGATGTCTTTAGGATATAATGCTAAGCTCCTCTAAATTGTGTGTAAAACCCCACAAAAGCAACATTTACAGAGGTGTGTATGTTTGTAAAAGGTCCATAAATAGCACACAAGAATGACTCCAAAAATGCATGTAATGCTACTTGAGTAATGGTAATCAAGTATGTGGAGGACATGTGTAGTAACTTTGGTTTGAGCAGAAAGACATAATTTTTAGTGAAATATGGGCCACAGCTATATCATGTCTGGCTGTGGAATTATGTGATAATCAACACTTGTTGTTTTTATGTTAAGCTCCAAAACAAATTCAGTTTATATCCACTTCAAAAGCTTTTAAGTGGAAACTTTTATTTGTAGGTAAAAGTATGAACTTCTTGATCAGAAACAGGCATCAAGTCAGTTAAGAGTCTTATTAGTAGCCATCTCCATACAAGGTATGTATTAGCATTTAATGGCACCTCAGCACAGTAAGGGCTATATAGTACCAATCAAAAGTAAAGTTCTCCATACAATGTATTTATTAGCATTTAATGGCACCTCAGCACAATAAGGGCTATATAGTGTCAATTAAAATTAAAGTTCTCCATACAAGGTATGTATTTGCATTTAATGGCACCTCAGCACAATAATGGTTATATAGTACCAATCAAAAGTAAAGTTCTCCAGACAATGTATGTATTAACATTTAACGACACCTCAGCACAATAATGGCTATATAGTGTCAATTAAAAGTAGTTCCATACAATGTATTAGCATTTAATGGCACCTCAGCACAATAAGGGCTATATAGTGCCAATCAAAAGTAAAGTTCTCCGTACAATGTATGTATTATCATTTAACAGCACCTCAGCAGAATAAGGGCTATATAGTACCAATCAAAAGTAAAGTTCTCCATACGATGTATTTATTAGCATTTAATGGCACCTCAGCACAATAAGGGCTATATAGTGTCAATTAAAAGTAAAGTTCTCCAGACAATGTATGTATTAACATTTAACGACACCTCAGCACAATAATGGCTATATAGTGTCAATTAAAAGTAGTTCCATACAATGTATTAGCATTTAATGGCACCTCAGCAGAATAAGGGCTATTTAGTGCCAATCAAAAGTAAAGTTCTCCGTACAATGTATGTATTAACATTTAATGGCACATCAGCACAATAAGGGTTATATAGTGCCAATCCAAAGAAAAGTTCTAAAAATGTAAAAATGAAGAACTGCACAAAAACTTTACAAAGACAAAGCCGTCGAAATAAATGTAAACATGAAGTACTACAAGATAAAAGGTAAAGATGTCAAAATTGTCTGAAATGTACATAAAATAAGATATAAAGGTAAAAAAGATAAATCCTTAAAATGTATGGTCAAAATTTGTTATATAACACTGGTTAAAAATCTTGAAATCTTGTAATATTTATTATGTGGAAACTGGTTCAAAGAGCAGAGGCAATTTTATTTTTTTAAATTAAAAAGGATTAAACATTAAAACACTAATCACAATTTGAAGAAAATACTAGAAGAAAATGCCAACAAACTTGTGCTAATGCATGGATGCATGATGTACAACAGGCCATCCCATAATCTCTTTTGGTTTATGACTAGTAGAGCTAAACATGGATGGATGATGTACAACAGGTCATCCCATAATCTCTTCTGGTTTATGACTAGTAGAGCTAAACATATGGTACAAAGAGTATTCTGAATTTTAAAAGTATTATTTGAGTAGGGAAACTGTCCATATCAAAAGATTATGTGAATGCAATGATCTGTAGTGTAAAACCTACTCTCCAATTTCCAAATGTAAATAGCTTCAGTATCAAACCGATTAGGGCACCTGCAATATAGAGAAAAACACATTGTTAGACTAAGACAAAATTAATAGTTATCAAACCAATTAGTGAACCTGCAATGTAGACAAAAACCATTTTATCAAACCAATTAAGGCACCTGCAATGTAGACAAAAAATATTTTAAGACTAAGAAAAAATGAATACAAGTACTCCCTCATTATACTGTTTAGGATGGGAGCAGTAGAGTATACTGCTTTACAGGTGACATTGTGTTATAATGAAGTACATTATACATACAATTTTATTACTACATAATGAAATGGGATCCATAAAAATAACTGCCTTATAAAAGGAACTGTGTTTTACTGTAGTGACATTTAAGTGAGTGAGTGCTGTACTGGCCAGAGAATAAACATACACTGCTATGTAGGGGATAAATTTATGTACTGAGAGGTCATCTAAGACCATGACGTATACTTTAATTCCAAAGCAAATATGTTTTTATGGAAAGACAAATGAATTAGAAAAAATAGCCTTGTATTTCAAAATCTGAGGATGTTAGATGTGGTTTTACTGTCACAAACTGATTTATACTCACGACACATGCATCAGCTGAGTAACATTCAAACCACCAATAACATCCTAAAAACAGTAATATGAATGGCACATTATATGGATGCCCCGTGTTTAATGGTCTTCTATGTAGATAACTGAAATTTTGTGCAGAAACAACTTTTCTTCTGTCAGTCATATTGACCATGACCTTTTCATTTTTGACCCCAAATTGATAGGCTTCTTCTTACCCCTTGTGTAGGTCATCCACAAAGTTGAATCTATGTGATGTAGAACTAATGTTTTGTGCAGAAACCTTTATCTTCTTTCAGCCACAGTAACATTGACCTTTTTGACCTTTTGACCACAAAATCAATATGCTTCTTTCTTATCCCAAGTGCATGCCATCCAAAATGTCTGGTCCAGGTATGTCATATAGAACTAATGTTATTGTATGGAAACCATTTTTCTTCTTTCAGTCACAGTGACCTTGACCTTTTACCTTTTGACCCCAGAGCTAATAAGCTACTTCGTTACCCCAAGTGCAAGCCATCCCCAATGCTTGGTAACCATAAACGGTGGAGAAATCAAGTTATTGTGCAGAAACAATTTGTATTCCTTCTGTCATTGACCTTGCCCTTTGGATCTCAAAATCAATAGGGTTCTTCCTTACCCTATGAGCAAGCTATTCAAAAAGTTTGGTAACTGTAGATGGTGGGCAATCTGAATTATGCAAAAACGAAATTGGTAACAGACAGATGTACACACAGACAACATAACACAACACACTGCACATTATGGCCAGTGTATAAAACAATGACTGTTATCTCCATTCTAACACATCTGTTTGTAGATGGTGTTGGTATTCAATATCATTCTCCATGGCAGTACATCACATCTGTGTATTACAACATCAATATAATTCTCCATGGCAATTCATCATATCTGTGTATTACAATGTCAAAATGACTGTTATCTCCATTCTAACACATTTTTTTGTAGATGATGTTGGTATTCAATATAATTCTCCATGGCAGTACATCATATCTGTGTATTGCAACATCAATATAATTCTCCATGGCAGTTCATCATATCTGTGTATTGCAACATCAATATAATTCTCCATGGCAGTACATCATATCTGTGTATTGCAACATCAATATAATTCTCCATGGCAGTACATCATATGTGTATTACAACATCAATATAATTCTCCATGGCAGTACATCATATCTGTGTATTGCAACATCAATATAATTCTCCATGGCAGTACATCATATCTGTGTATTACAATGTCAAAATGACTGTTATCTCCATTCTAACACATTTTTTTTGTAGATGATGTTGGTATTCAATATAATTCTCCATGGCAGTACATCATATCTGTGTATTGCAACATCAATATAAATCTCCATGGCAGTAAATCAAATCTGTGTATTACAACATCAATATAAATCTCCATGGCAGTAAATCAAATGTGTATTGCAACATCAATATAATTCTCCATGGCAGTACATCACATCCGTGTATTACAACATCAATATAATTCTCCATGGTAGTACATCACATCTGTGTATTACAATGTCAAAATGACTTCAAAATTTCTGACATTACTGTTGCAAATTTTGATGTTTGACCAATCAGTAAGCATGTTACATTTACAGATGTGCTTCAATGGATATAAAATAATCCCAAGCTAATTATTTTCTCTATTCTCAGTGGCACCCAATTACAATGAAACTCTTAGAATCATCTCTTCACTAGCCAAGGATTATCAATCCACTTTATTCCACATCAACCCTTGGCACATGTAGCTAGCCTAATCAGTATTTGGAACAATGCTCTCATGCAGTTGAGAAATTTGCTGCCCATAGCATGCAAAATCAATTGACAAAATGAGAAAGATCATTACATCTGTTAGATATTCAATATGATGACATTCATGATGTTCACATGCATAGACTTCAAAGAAAAATGTGTGTGTGAATGATATCAATTAAAGAAACTGATATGTGATATGTGTGACTGTCTAAAGAGGCTGCCATGATAATACCCAACCATTATCCAAGGTAAATGTAAAGAGCATTCTGATTGGATGAATGTAAAGAGCACTCTGATTGGATGAATGTAAAGAGTAACCTGATCATATCAGTTTTTTATAACTGCATCCAATCAGATAGTGGAGTAGTAGATACTGTTTTGGATAGCTACATATGCCATGGATTGATTTGGAACAAAGTGAATCGTCAATTCTTTAAGATGTAAGAACCGATGCAATGTGATACAAATGGCTACTTAATTACGTAAAGAAAAAATGAGCCAGAGATTTGAAACCAAGCAGTATATCACTAGAGATCTCAAGCAAAACAATATTTCCTAAAATTTCTTCTACTACAAGTCTTGATTATTCATGTCACAAGAAATATTCACCTAACATACTTTTCCAAAGCCAACCAGTTCTGAATGTTTTGTATGGTAATGCCAAAGTGTCTAACCAGATGAAGATGTTATGATGATACTGGTGAGACACCTGGCACCCCTGTAATAAAACTTTGCTGAATATTTTGAGTAATAAATGTTTTAATCCAGTCTAGGAAATCTCACTCTGAATGCAAAAATGCAACCCTATGATTGGTCAGAATATATTTGAGTAAGACATGCAGTTTAGTAAAGTTTTATGACACAGAGGGTCTGCAACCTTGGCATATCTGGGTACAAACTTCAGGCACATAGTAATATTGCAGCAAAGTTTCAGTTGAATATACTGATGCAGAAGATATATGCCTTTCAAAAACGTTTAAGACAGTTACTTAATATCGTTGACTCTACTGCCATCACTATGGCCACTGGAATAGTTATACCTGGGGTCAGCAACTGCTACTGTATAATGTAATGAACTGCTGTATGATGCAAAAGATTGAAAACCAACAAAATAATAACTGCATTTATGTACATAAAATATTTAATTGTTATATAATTGTGCACTCAACCTGATCAAATCAGTGCATGATCAAAATAAAGACATCATATTTAAACTTTCAGCTGTTTTCCTAAATCAGTAATCATCACACATTGAAATGGTCCACATCTCATGGTAAACATTACATCAATAATCATCATGCATTTGACTGGAGAACATCTCAGGGTAAACATTAAAAAATGATGCACATTGTTCTAATAAATACCTCAGTGTTCATTTCAAACCAAATTCTGACCTGTACCATCGAAAACCCCTTTCTGTTGAAATGTACTCAGTAAAACATTGCTGTTTCCAACTGCTTTTGTGCTTCAAAAGCCATGCTAACATTATCGAGGACAAAAGAAACACATTTACACCTCGCAGAGTCTGTATGATGTAACTGGGACCTTCCCCATAAAATTCCATTCAAATACTTGCCATATTCCCAGAGTGTGTTTTGGGGGGGGGGGGGGGTTGGAGACTCAAAAAGTGTGTTTTAAGGTCCTAAGGGGGTCAGTGCTTATGACCAAAAAAAGCATGGGGTCAGTGCTCATGACCAAAAAAAGCAATGTTGTCCAATTGAAACTAAGTTATCTTTTCAAATAAGCTTACAGAACATTACTGGAAATTCAAATTTGATTTAAAAAAAGAAGAAAATAGCATATGTTTTCTTTGAAGCATTTAAAACACTTAGAAACAAAAAATAGTTGGTCAATTTAGCATTGTCCAATACCATACCACACATGTGCTAACACTCACATAATCACAACCAGACAGATATTAAATAAATAACAAATATACTAAGTTTCTGTCTTTTGTCTTTAAAATCTAATGGACAGTGGAATATTTTCTTAATTGGATGCAGCCTTTGCTGCTCTCAATAGTTCACTGTGTGCGTGGGGGAGGGTTTGAGGTAATTCAGGTGTCATTTGAGTTCATTTTTGCACTCATTTAATACTGGATGGTAATGTTTTTCATACTTCCCCAAAAAGCTTGTTTAATTTTTCTCAGTATAGAAAATGATCGTTCTGCATCTACATTTTTGTGACAGTGTCAAATATGCTTGCTAGTGTTGCTATGTCAACGGATGTTATACAATCCAGAATTACTGGCGTCAATATGGTGTATGCAGTGTGTGCAAAAATTAAAATGCTCCCCCTTGCTGCTGTGATTTACAAAGTCAAACTCTGAAATTTAGTTTTGCTGGGTTCTATGTGCACTATTCCAGCTACTGAAATAATCGTGTTTTGTGTTTTATATATGGCGCTTATCATGAACTTGCCAATAATCTTTAATAAAAATGGCTCAAACATTCTCATTCAAGGCAATGATGTATAATAATTTGTTCTTCAACACGCATCACTTTGATTGTACTTAACTTTAAACAAATTGGGTTGTTCCACTTTACCTAGTATGCAAATTAGCCACAGCAGTCTTCAAAGGATTTAACATGGCTTCATCCTAGCTATTCTCAGCCAATTATGTAATGTGAAATGGTGGCTGCTTATGTATGACCACCTTGCCTTTTACGGTAATTGCCTCTATGAAATCTATTGTATAAACTGCCCCAAGGATAGTGTTACATGGGCTTTAAGCAGGACTGTTTACTGTTTATACAGACTACATGGTAGGGACATATATAGTGGTGGTTAGAAAATCTGTTTAATTTTTTTTCTTCAGACTACTGAAAATCGTGTTTTTTGAAACACGACCGTATGGGGGGGAGGGGGAGGGGGCTGGAAGTTATAAATCATGTTTTTCGTGTGACACGTCATGTTATGGCAGGTATGCATTCATCTATGGAAAAATGTGTCTCACTAAAATTCAGAACTAAGCTGATCCAACACTACAGTAGCTGTTTTGTCTCCAGTAGCAACTGCAGTAAGCTACTTAGGTGGAGGTATCATTACTATAAGCAGCATGTTCGCATATTTCTTATGCAGCCCAACTGACTAAAAATGTTTAATTACATTTTTGTACATATTCAGATTACCGGTATGCAAAACAATTTAATTTTCAGCATTAAGTTCAAAGTTGTCAGCATACTGTTCCTGGTGTACGTGCAGTTCATATTTTATGTAGGATTTGTCCTGAGTGAGTCACGTGTACCACTACACATTTCATTTGATAACTCACAAGCCATGGGGTCCATCAACAATGACTGTGGCATATGCGAGGGCATAAGATAGTGTGGAAGACTCTTTTTTTGTTGTTGACAGTTTGGGGACAGTTGGGTGGGATGCTAGCAACTTTTCTTGATACATGAGAATTGTAATCTTCATTGTCCTACACAACTATTCATCTCATGGATTATTGGATATTAGATCTTAAGAAGTTAATTAAGGTTAATAAATTGATGATAGACTTTTAACATTGATAAAGTTTACATGCAGTACTGACAAGGTAAGCAAACACAAATGAACCAAAGCTTCATAGCTTGAATTACATACTTGCCATAACATGACGTGTCACGCGAAAAACACGATTTTTGACTCCCAAACCCCCCGACACGATCGTGTTTCGAAAAACACGATTTTCAGCAATCTTAGTAACAACAAAAAAATTTCCACCACCCCCCCAAAAAAGTATATTTCTTGATCACTATTATATATCCCTGCAATCTGTGGTATATATATAAACAGTAAACAGTACTGCTCAAAGCTCATGTAAAACTATCATCGGGGCAGGTTTATATACCTGTTTTAGAGGCAATTGAAAGGTAAGGCGGTCAGAGATAAACAGCCACCATTCAGAGATTTACATAATTGGCTCACAATAGCTAGGGTGATGTGTCATGTCAAATCTTTTTGAGCACTGCTGCGGGAGAGCCCATTAGGCTAATTTGCATAGGTAAAGTACATTAAGTGGAACAACCCAATTTAAAGTTAAGTACATCAAAGAAATGAGTGTTGAAGAACAAACTGATTGCATTGAATGAGAATGTTGAAGCCATCTTTATTAAATTTGTGATCAGCGGCAACATTTCTTTGAGAATGTTGATGCCATCTTTTTTAAAGTTTGTGATCAGCTGCAACGTTTCTCTGAAGTCGGATTTTTACTCCATATATAAAATGGAAAAGTGAACAAGTGTGATTCATTTTCGAAGGAAAATTGTCGAAACGTAGTAGCGATTCAGGAAATATGGAGCCATCTCCGAAGCGAGCAAAGCCCAGCAAAACAAAATTCCAGAACTCCTGGTTGACGGAGTTTGACTTTGTGAAGCGCAGCATCAAGGGGGAACATTTTATTCTGTGCACATATTGCAGCCACCATATTGACATTAGTCATTCTGGAGTGTATGACATTTGTCGACATAGCAACACCACCCATCATCGTGACACAGCAAAAATGCAGAGCTCGATACCCAAATTAAATAGTTTGTTTAAACAGTTCTCGACAGACAATGTAACTAGAGCTTTAGTACTTTTCTGCAATTTTGTTGCTGAGCACAATCTGTCGTTTTTAGTAGCAGATCATTTTACAGACCTATGCAGGTGATATTATTTGACAATGCTAAGTCTACTATTTTTTTGTTTGTAAGTACCGGTATATTAAATGCTTCAGAGAAAACAGATGGAATTTTCTTTTATTCAGATTCGAATTTCCAGTCATTTGCTATAGGCTGATTTGAAAAGATAGCTTATTCTCATTTGGATGATGTTTTTTTTGGGGAGGGGGCACGTGCACTGACCCCTCTTGGGAACCCAAAACACACTTTTTTAGTCTAAAAAAAACCCCAACACTGTCTGGGAATATGGCATGTATGGAATTATACTTATAAACCACCGGAGCCAAATCCATTAACATGTTTACACTGGTCAATTCCTCAAGATAGCAATTTTAAATGTCAGCAAACACTTTCTCAATGATAGCATATGGCAATGGCAATAACTAGAGGTCAACTCCATGTACAACTAAACGATATGAATGTCCAAAAATAAACATTTTCTTGTTGTCTTTCTATTCCTTTGAGTGAAATAAACAACAAGACCACTTAGTAAATGCATACAAACTGTCTCCTTTACCTACTATATCTACCTGATTAACTGCTACACACTTTTTAAATCTAAGAATTTTAGTCTATCACAAGATGGCAATTATTAATCCTTGAAAGCTTTTTCAAATCATGCTCCATGTATGTTTTGATTTGTTCTGGTAAAAAAAAATTTCAACCTGAGGATTGTTTAAATTGTATGCTTACCCTATATTATAGATTATTAACCTACCACCCCTGTAAAAGCACACCATATTATAGATTATTAACCTCCCACCCCTATAAAAGCATACCATATTATAGATTATTAACCTCCCACCCCTATAAAAGCATACCATATTATAGTTTATTAACCTCCCACCCCTATAAAAGCATACCATATTATAGATTATTAACCTACCACCCCTATAAAAGCATACCATATTCTGCTAAAATAAATGCCCCTCCACACCCCTATAAAAGCATACCATATTCTGCTAAAATAAATGCCCCTCCACACCCCTATAAAAGCATACCATATTCTGCTAAAATAAATGCCCCATCCACACCACATTTAAATATAAGCAAGTACCTACCTTTGAGTTAGATATTTCCAATAAAGAAATTTAAACAAGAAAGCAAAATTTTACATCCTTTTTAATTGTCCAATTTACACATAAGATATATCCAAGAGGAGATAATTTCAAAACAAAAAATGACCTTGCAGTTGCCATGCCAACCTGGTTCTTTGCAATTCTACATAATACCAGGGCTTGAAATTAGTAGTAGTCCACTAGCCCGAGGCAAGTAAATTTCAGTTGTTGCCAGTCAGCATTAGTTTACTCTACTGTAGGTAACTGTAGAAATTCCAAATGATCAGACGATGTCAAAGTTCTCTTGGAGCTTACTACGTAATCCCCAATATTCAGTTGCCTCCTACAGGGTTAAAACAACTGGGATTTTACATCTAGTATTTCAAAACTAGGCTCAAATTCCCACTTTTCAAAACAAGGCAGTAGCACTGTTTGGAAACAGGAAAAATGTGGCATTTTTAGAACGTGTTAAGCCATAAACAAAAAAAAAAAAGCTGAATAAGAATAACATCAGAGAAAGCAATAATGCTTATGAGAGGGATAAGTGTAAACAAATGTTTCAGCCGACATGGCCAAAAGACAGCAAATGGCTGATTCATGATGAGGAGAGCTATGTTATGCAGTGTAAATGGTGTATGGAGTTTGAGAATATGGACATAGAAAAAATCCAGTTTCATTGCAGGACTTGAAAATTCTCTATATTCTAGTCCTTCTGACTACAAAGAAATTTATGTTAAATTCTACACCTGAATGCACATGTATATTTTGGTGGGAAAATGACATCAGCATATGCTGTGTTTAGTTCCCAGAGCCTGAGTGATGTTTCTATTTTTGTCTTGAGTGGACCATATCAACAACTGAGAACTGTAAAGCACATGTACCTAAAGTGCACTCAGAGAGAACATGATATTTTCACTGTTGGGGCCTTCAACAGAGGCACCCTCCTCATTTATTGTCATGTTGCCAGATGCATCTTTAAGGCAGAATATGATAATAAATGTGTTTTTAAATCATTTTAGTGCATCTGATCAATGCTTAGTGAAAAAAATTTAAAATTACAAAATAAAGGAAAACACTTTATTTTGTTTATTCTGGAAAATTAGCATGCCTTACAATGTATTTATTCAATGTAACAAGTGATATTTGTTTGCAAACATGGATTCGCATCTATATCTTTCAGTTTATTTATGTATGCGATATTAATATGATCCATATCATATCGAAATTAGTTATCATTATAATACCATGATACAAAATTGCTGGTGATATACATTTCTAACATGGCAGTGCTTATGTGGAACTGATATAGTAGCAAACTTGCAATCTGACCCGAAAGGGCTGATGGACATTATTTTTGGAGCTACATCATTCTGTCAGGTGATGGATTAATGTAAACAGGCTGTATTGGAAGGCTGCAGTTGCTAATCTTGATTGACAGATAGGTAAGTTGCAGACTTACCCATTATAGTGTTCCAGTCAGGAATTTCTTACAGAGAGGAAAGGAAGAAGGGCACTTTTATGTCAAGAGACACTTTCATTGAAAGAAGAGGCACTTTTGTAAATTCAGAATTTAATCTTTTGGAAGTAAAAACAGACAAAAGCATATTCATAAGTTTATCCTAATTAAATAAACAGAAAAATAAGTGAGAAAAAAAGAAAACAACACAGATTTAAGGTGTTTTTTTGGTGATCTGAGGAGAGGCAGAAAGCAGGGCTATTTGCAGGCAGTGGGGGAACTAGAAGGGCACTGAGGGCACAGGGCAGGGCACTGAGGTGGGGGACCCCCCATTTCAATCCAGCTGGATCACTGCATTCGGCAAGTGGTTTACAGCCAGATAAGTGATGACTACTGCATGCGCAAGAATTCTAATATGCAATCAGCATGGTATATGCATATCTCAAAAAGCCCACATGGCACATCTAGTTATGCTTACAGCAATTTTGGATTTCCTATAGATTGCTATTGAATACAATAGTCAATAAGCCCACGTGGCACATCTAGTTATGCTTACAGCAATTTTGGGTTTCCTATTGATTGCTATTGAATACAATAGTCAATAAGCCCACATGGCACATCTAGTTATGCTTACAGCAATTATGGGTTTCCTATTGATTGCTATTGAATACAATAGTCAATAAGCTCACATGGCACATCTAGTTATGCTTACAGCAATTTTGGGTTTCCTATTGATTGCTATTGAATACAATAGTCAATTAGCCCATGTGGCAAATCTAGTTATGCTTACAGCAATTTTGGGTTTTCTATTGATTGCTATTAAACACAATAGTCAATAAGCCCACGTGGCACATCTAGTTATGCTTACAGCAATTTTGGGTTTCCTATTGATTGCTACTGAATACAATAATCAAAAAGCCGTCATGGCACATCTAGTTATGCTTCCATCAATTTTGGGTTTCCTATTGATTGCTATTGAATGCAATAGTCAATAAGCCCATGTGGCACATCTAGTCATGCTTACAGCAATTTTGGGTTTCCTATTGATTGCTATTGAATACAATAGTCAATAAGACCACGTGGTACATCTAGTTATGCTTACAGCAATTCTGGATTTCCTATAGATTGTTATCGAATACAATAGTGGCTAATTATAGACAAATGCAGACTGTAGCAGTGAATTTTGGTGACACCCAAACTTTAATAAAATCATGTCATGAATCTACCAGTCAAATGAATCTTGGAAAAAAGACATTTATTTGCATATTTGAAATTTTTAGTCGGGGTCTATGGCATGACTAAGGCTGTTACATTTACACATGTAAACAAAATCATTTCGTGTAAGCCCTGTAATTGTTTACAGAACCTGCCTTCCGTTTAAATGATAAATAAAGCAATTAGCTTTCCAACATGTTTTCTTTTCCCAAAAGAGAAAAATAACAGCAGTATTGGCTCAGCATCCTAGTCAGTCTTTAGCCATCATTGTACTAGGGAGTAACTTTTGAGATGACACCACTGCTTTGTGCGAGAGACACTGACTAAACTGGTGAAAATTAAAAGTCCAGCGTATTATCTGAATAGGTGTTAATGGTAACTGACCTCCATATATCTAAACTGTTCATGAATATCTAATGAGAAATCAAGAAAATAACTGTAATTGTTTGTAAATTCTAGGTGACTGAATTTGCACATTTCTGCATTATGTCTGTGAGGTAATATTGTGGTGGGGTTAACTTTTTGTTTAACAGTGTTGTCATAGAATACCTACAAGACAGCAGATTCAACATGGCTATATATGGAAGTGTAAGTCTGATTCTTGCTTTAATCTTCATAACATCAACTTCATTAATTTTTCTATGGAATCATTAGTAGCAATGAGTCAGTCCATAGTTTTACAGCAATGAGTCAGTCCATATTCTGAAATGCACCTCATCTTGCGCAAGTTTCTAGACACGTGCAGCGGTCATTCAGTCAAAATTTAAGTGCAAGCTTAGGTAAACAGGTAAATATTCTAATGAAGTAATCTAAATTATTGTAGACAATACTTATTTTTGGAGTTAATTAAGAAGACTTACTTTTACTGACAATATCTTTAATGAAAACAACTCACATTTGTCACAAATTGCCAGTTCTGGCATGCAAGTGGATTAATCATATTTAAGCAGAATTGTCTCGTGTTCTAATGGTTGCGTAAACATTAAAAAAATTTGTACATGACAGTCATAAGCAGCACCATGTTATAAATGCAAACTCATTATAATGAAGGGCACTAAGATGAAGGAGAACTGTACTTATGTTCCAGGGATGACAAAAATTATGACGATATACTGCAGTGAATATATTTGAAGTTATCATGGCTTATCAAAAGATCATTTGTTTCACAATAAATGTCTGCTGCCTCATTAATGGGTTCAATTCATGAAAGAAAATGTTGCCAACAGTTTCTCAGAAGACAGTCAATCAAGGTGATTAGGAAAACATAATTTCTGCTTGCAGGTGACTCACCAATCAGCACAACAGCAATACTTTCTGGAAGGTAGTGAAAATTTGTCTGGAGAAGGAGGTGTATTATCAGGATGCAGATCACTACAATGAAAAACAACAGAAGTTTGAAAGCTACCACAAAGTAACATGTAATAATACTATTCTTAATAAATTCATAACACTTCCACAACCCCATTTCCCTAGCCACAACTTACAGGGATTCCCCTTCTACAACCCCATCCCCATAGCCACAACTCTGAGGGATTCCCCTTCCACAACCCCATTCCCATAGCCACAACTTAAAGTGGTTCCCCTTCTACATCACAATTACCATAGCCACAACTTAGAGGGACTCCACTTCTACAACCCAATTCCCATAGCCACAACTTAAAGTGGTTCCCCTTCTACAACCCCATTCCCATAGCCACAACTTAGAGGAATTCCCCTTCCACAACCCAATTCCCTTAACCCCAACTTAAAGGAGTAAATCAACATTTTATGACAATTGTCCACATCATCAAATCAATTCCAATGGCAAAGTTGGAAGTCTTTATCTTACAAACTGAATTAGGAGTTGTAAAACATTACAATTGCATGAAATAATGCACTTAAGTAGACAATGCACTGTCTGGATGACATGATTTTTCGTAAACTAAACGTATAAGAATTAACAAAACTCAACAGAAATACACATAGTGTACTTTATGCAGTCTATTTGTTCAGTAACTTGTTATAATTTATTGTACCAAGATTACAGCACTTTCCCAAAAATAAGGGTTTTCTTTGAGAGAACTTTTTTCTTAGAACCACAATTTGATGAAAAAAAGTATCCTTTAAACCTCAAATAAAGAGTTTTCATCCTACTCTGTCTTCAAACTGATCTGAATGCCAGTCAGTAATAGATACTAAGTCTTTCATGTACAGAGCTCTAGACAAGAGGCATATTTGTGTATTTTACGCAATTATTTTACACAATTAGACTAAAAATGCATACAGAAATTTAAGTTCATTCAAATCACGCAAAACAATTTAATTTTCAGCTTTTAGTCCAAAGCTGTTGGCACATTGCTCGCTGTAAGAACACTCACTCAGATATATAATCAAAAAGCAACTTCAACTAGTCTTGGTCACTCAAAGACATAAAATCAATCAACTAGTCTTAGTCACCCAGAGACATAAAATCAAAAAGCAATTTCAACTAGTCGTTGTCACTCAGAGACATATAATCAAAAAGCAACTTCAACTAGCCTTGGTCACTCAGAGACATATACAGGGTTCATACAACTGTTGGTAAAACAAATTCCAGACCTTTTCCAGACTGGATTGCAATATTTTCCAGACCCCTCTGGCACATGTATTCGAAGTCTGTATCACTATAAATGAGCATGTGGTATCCGCTTAATATAAAACAGTATCCACCAGTCACAAGTTGGTGATAGGTCAAATGTCTTGCCAACAACACTGAACCAGCAGGGCCTTCACTAGACCAAATGGTGCCCCAGGTGATGAGTGTCTTTAGCAAAATAAAACACAGCAACTCAAAATTCCATACTTTTTCCAGACCTTTAGGGCAAAATCTTTATTTTCCATACTTTTTCCAGGTCTGGAAATAGCACTCTTTTTTCCCCATACTTTTTCCAGACTTTGTACGAACCCTGCATATAATCAACAAGCAACTTCAACTAGTCTTGGTCACTCAGAGACACATAATCAAAAAACAACTTCAACTAGTCTTGGTCACTCAGACATAACAAAGAAGCAACTTCAACTAGTCTTTGTCACTCTGAGGCATATAATCAAAAAGCAACTTCAAATAGTCATAGTCACTCAGATATATGATGCATTCAAACTGCCATGATTAACATCTTGATGGTCACTAAGACATCTGATGCATTCAAACTGCCATGATTAACATCTTGATGGTCACTAAGACATCTGATGCATTCAAACTGCCATGATTAACATCCTGATGATTAATACAGTCTCACAGCATAAGTTTTGTTTTCTGTGTTGTACACAAAATGATACTCCATCAAATTGTTTAAAAATGCGATTAGTAGAGGTATATTGCATGTTTTAGACTGGATAGCTGGGGACAAGTCAGCCTTTCTATATGCCATGACTTTAGTATTTTTATCTAAGTCATTACATGCTAGTGCATGTGCGGTTGGGTTTACAAAATATAATTTCCAGCACAGCAGTCATAAGATTTATATCGGTGGTTCCCAACCTTTTTGAGTATGAGGACCCCTTTTTAACCTCAAAAGATTGCACAGCCCCTAACATGGTAATAGTTGTACTTTTAGGCTGTGGCGGGGATAAACATTTAGCAGCTTGGCGCACTAAATTCGAACATGCTTTGCTCGCAGCGGCGAGGATAAGAGAGGAAAGCAAGAGCTGGCTGGAGGAGCAATACTTGCTGTGAAGCTATGTGAATTTGCAGACTCTTTGGAATAACGCTGCTGCCCCCCAAGGGTCCGCGGCCCACAGGTTGGGAACTACTGATTTATATTATCAAGGTCGCTACGGGAATTTCCCAGCTAGCACAGTGATATGTATTGAGGGTTACTTACCAATACCTGTTTGGCCACTAGCGCGATTTTGTATTCGTGCTCAGAGTTGCCTGTGGTTTTCCATTTCTGCCAACACAGTCTCGAACTCGGTCGCGCCAATGATTTTATTTTCTATATGAACTGAGTATAGTTTCCTAATTGTATTGAGACTACTTTGTGCTGCTACAAGGAGTTCCAAATAAACACTTACTCGCTGATGTAATCGTATCAAAAAAAGTTTACCAGCACTGCCTGCGACACTGGTTGCTATATATATTGGCATCACTGGTCAGCCAATCCAACACTCTGATGGTAAATCCGCAACCTCATCAGCGCAGTCAGAATCCATCACTTATATGTAATCTAATTTTAAACACAAATGCCAAAGACGGTTAAGAACCCGACTGGAATGATGCTGAGTCCTTCAAACTGAATTTCATCTATGACAACTAACGACACCTACATCTTAAATGTAAAAGATTTTACAACGTTCTCGTCTTTGATGTCACGTAGTAGTATTGGTTCACCAGACTGGATATTATTTGTCATTATTGCTATTGAACCCCACCCACCATAAAACTGGATAAGATGAATAAGATGTGAGATTTAGGTTTATCAAAGCCATCCATATTAGTGAAAATAAGTCGACCACTTGTAGTGGTAGCAGTTGTTTCCTCCTTTCCTTTGCTGGTCAAAATTACTGTGTATCCTCCCAATGAAGAAGTTACTACACATGGTGGTGGTGGCACATCTGCGATCTGTTCATCCACGTATTGTTTCATCCTGCCACTGACAATATCAACATAGTTTTTGATAAAAACAATTCAATGTACCAGAGTCTCTGATTCCCCCATTTTCACTGACCATAGCCAGGTTTTGCACGACAGCACCTCACAGCCTTACAATAACATTGTTGATGTCCATGTTAGACATTTTATGTTTTCCAGTTTGATCTTGGAAAATCACAAGCTCACCTGCGTTGATATCAACCGGCTGATAAACTCAGGAAAATCTTCTTTTAAAATGATATTTTGAATGTCCACATTGAACGTTTTAAGTTTTCCAGTTCTATCTTGGAAAATCACAAGCTCGCCTGGGGTCAATGTCAACAACAATCCGGCTAGTAAACTCAGTCAAATCCGCTTTGGTGGCAAACCTGCTAAAATCCACATCAGCGCTGCATCATTGGGCAGTTGAACATCCTTAAATTTTAAATTAACTATTTAATAGTCATTTTGTATACTATCAAGTGTAGTTTAATGTAAAATCAATAAGCACTTGTGGGGTCGGGTTTGAGGAAGCTTTGTTTCCCATGAGTGTTTGTAATGCTTCAACAACAAGATGACAGCATATTCATCCATCCAACCAAGATTACAATGGCAGCGTTGAATAAAACAGTGGTAGACAACTTTGTCCACCTTGGGATAAATAATCAACAACTTAATGTGGTGGCACAAGCCTGTACAAGTCAAAATATAAAGATGTCGAGGTGTTATCATATATGCAACCCAATGAGTACCAGGTCCTGTTGTCAAATCCAGGTGAACAATACCGGTTTCCCTTGTGCAGGGAATCATCGATGCAAGTTCATTTTGCATAAAGACACCTTGGAAATACTTTACTGATTTTACCATCTCGAGTAAATCAAGATCTGTCGGTGTCGAGACATTCTGTGAGTTGTGCTGGTATTCCGTGAGTTGTCACAAGTAATCAAAGACCTTTTCCGTTTTTTATAGACCCTGAGCGTCTAAGGCCAATGAACCTGATAGGTCTGCATCCAACTGCCTTTATTAGCCCCATCCCAGATGCAGTTCCAACAGCCCATAACGCAGCCACTTTTGCAACCGCAAGAGCCACAGCTACTAACAACGCTGCAAGAAATGGAAATATTCCACCGGTCTTTTGCATTTGTGCCACGTCTGACTGTGATAACATTAATGTCACTGAGGTGTTCTTTCTGGTGGTAGCATTAAGCTGATTAAGTTGTGTTTGGGTTAACCACACAGGGAAAATTCCAGTTAACCTTGCTGCAAAAGGTTTCAATGTGACCCCACAATCATTTCATATTGTGCTTTTGATTTTCGCAAACTGGTTTTCGCTATGGCCAACCTTAACTTCGTGGTAGGACATTATTTATAAATGTAACAGGTTCAATTACAACCGCTATGAGTTTTCCACAGGCGCATCAATAACCCTCATTTGACCACCTGCACCCTCCAACAACAGAGTCTTGTCTGAGAGGATCAAAGCAAAGCATTTGTAACCACCAGGTGTGGCAGGAACAGGCCCACCTACACATGCATAAAAGTACAAGTCGACCGCAGACTGGCTAAACAACTCTAAGTGTTCCAATGAAAAGTGCTGGGAAATCTGCAGACCCATTTTAATATCTTGATGCCAGTCCAGCTAAAGACCAAAGATTGTGATATGCACATATGATTTGACTGTCTGCGAAGTTTAGTCAAATTTCTTTGGAGGGTTCCTGGTGACCATTTAACTGCAGAGAAACTTCAGTCACTCCTAACTTGTCAAATATCATCTTACTTTTCTCTTGGTCACTGTCTTGATTCGCATTTTGAAATGTCACAAACACATGTTTTGGTGCAGTAAGACCATGTTGGGTACTAATTTGCCATGTAAACTGTCCCTGAATATTGATTAACAGGTGCAAGTCTGTGGTGTGCACAAGAAATGAAAGCATTGACATGGTTCCAGAACTCATATATTGCCAACAAACCGTTTTCTGTGGTCGGTGAAGGGGTTAGCACAGGCATCCACGATGTTAATGTTGACAGTTCAACTTTTCCAGCATTACCTCCGGCACGCCAAATTGCATCGTTGGCATTGTTCTTACAGTTTAACATGACTTTGTGTTTGGCTACATAAATAACCTTGCAAACATCTCTGCAAAACCCAAATATGTGACTGAGAGGAATCGCGCATGAAAACTTCAATGAGGTTCCCTCAAGTTGTAGTTGATGCTGTGCAAATCCAATGTTGTAATTCGGGTTGATGTTAATGATCATGTCTTCTACATCTGCATCAGTATTATCAAATTTTTTAAGTCGCACAAGTGTATACATTTTATGATCTGCATGATTGGATGAGTCCTTGTAAAACATCATAGATGGGTTGGTGGATCTTGCATAATTGTTGCTATATCTGGTGAGTCCCAATATCATTGTGGCAACATCAATGTTGTCGAAAAAATTGTTTCAATTTCCTTTCCATCAATGGAATATTTTGCATTGTTGAACAATGCCATGATGCCATTGTTGACAAACCCAACTTTGGCAATAGGCGGGATAATCATTATTGTTGGCCTGTATCAGTTTTCCCTCAATTTCTAAGAAAGCCTCATGCGGAAGAAAAAACCTATACATGTCCTGCACTTGCAATTGCATTTTTTGGTCATTAGGGTTCCTAGCTGGGTACGAATAATACTGAAAATCATTTTTGTTCCAGTCTACCAACAAAGCGGCGTCGATGTCAAATGCCGTATCAGATGTTTACTTATATATTATCGGTTTCATCTAATTTCTTATTGTGATGGCACAACCGTAATCCACTCCCCATTGCCAGCTTTGCAATCGCTGATTCTGTGATACATTGTTGAGCAGTTTCATTGATGATTTTACTGACTGGTGCAGGCATTGTTTCTGTCGATGGAAGTGTAATTGATTTGGATTCTACCCATGGTGCTGGAGTCACTAATCATCTTGAAGTGATTAAAATCCTGTGATCCCAGATTTGTAACCGACCCACAGCAACATTTTTGATGCTGTCAACAACTCGAATTGCAACTTGTTTAGCGATTGGTGCAGCGCGTGAAGACAATGCCGCTAGAACTTCTGGTGTACCTGCGAACAATTTGCAGACAACATCACCAAGACCAGTTCCATAATATGTTGCATAAATTGGTTTTCTCATGTTTACAACATGCACTGGTATCACACATCCACGTACGACTGTCATTATATTTAAGTGTTAGGTCAATTTCTAATGTACATTTGTATTGTCAAGGTCTCCCTGCACAGGTCCAACATGTGTCCGTACTGGTTCACAAGGGTAAAACGGATGTCAACCGAGGATTGTGGCATGGAAGATAAACCGGTGATGCAGGAATAATTGATATCAAATCACCCGGTTACACAGTTGGGGAAAACCCAAACAATATATAACCTTGAGAAGCCACACTTCAGCGAGCTCCGCTTTCATAACTGCCACTTATGGCATCACAGGTTAAATTAATTTGAATCATTGAGGTAATACTGATAATGTCTGGTGCAATATGGTATCCCATGCGTAAAAATCGTTTATCACCAGGAATGTTTTCAGGCCAACCCAAAATTTGTTCTTATTGATGACCGTGTGATATCAACCGCGTACAGTGCAGATCTGATTGTGATGACAGAGTTGAGTGTGGGTTTGTGTTCATGTATGGAAATTTTAGAGTCTCCGTTGAATCTCTTTATTGATCAATTCCATGTCATAAGCACCTGCGGAAAGTTCAATATTATTCTAGGTGGCACCACTGTCTTCCGCAAACACAAATGAGTTGCTTGTGGATAGATCACCAAATGGATGTGATTGGATATTAGGCCAACTGTAATAAACTTGCAATGATGCCAATGCGATCTCGAGTGTGCATGATTCCCCTGAGGTGATTGGTGTAGAGAATGTTGCATCAAATTCTGTTTTCATTGACGAGATATCATGATCATCGAGGTTAGGCTCTGGGCTGTATCTGCATTGATTTTGTGGAGAATTGCCTCAGAACTCATTATCGTGTTAGTAGTATAAATCACTGATGTCTTTAACAAGTTCATACATCCTGGGGTCCATGGTGTCATTGGTGAGCAACTGCTGACAAATCAATGCAGCTTCATTAACAACTTCGGGTGCATTGTTGCCTGCATGAAATGACCCAGCCGATCAACTCTGCGATCCACTAATGAATTCAACAGTGAGGAAACGGTATGGATCCAATGTGGCCTCTGCAAACATATTTCGAAATTCCTGGATACACTACTCCCTCGATAACTCGTGCCCAAATAACTCATGAACCCGCTTCAAACGCTAGAAAATGACAAAAACATTGGCGATCAAAAATGGTAAATGCAAGCTTGATATATCGCTCGTTTTATCGTCGAAAACAGTGGTTAGTACCTGGACATTTTAATCAACATCCTGAAATTCTCAACTTTTAATTTCCTTTCCTAAGAACATTCTCAGGACACTGTAAATAACAATATTCGATGAAATTTCAATCAATGAAAATGTTACTATTGCCCACTGGTGGCAACACTTTCAAAAATAAATACCAATTAAATAAGTTTTGTCAATGAAATTTGGGTTTTAGTTGTCAAATGAAATTTGGGTTTTAGTTCTATCTTTTAATTTGGTTTCAGTGTAATCATCATTAATGCAATATGCCCTCTTGTATTCAAACGTGGAAAATATCATTCAACCATCACAGCTATGTCTGCGAGCATTTCCATAAGAACCTAATTAAGTGTCAACCATTTCTTTATCTCCGACTTACGGAAGTATTTGTTTTTGTTACACTCAATTAAAAGCAGGCCTGCTTTGTATTATCACGTTAATTACATCTTTTGTATCAAATCAAATAAAGGGGGTGGAATAAAAGAAAAGTTAAAAGGCATGCAAATCCTACCTGTAAAAAAGCTAGCAGTCACGGCTGTGTTTCATGTAAACTCATTTCAATTGATCAATCGAACACTGTTATAAATATTATTATGTAACAATATAATTAAAGTACCTTAAATTAGCCTACTCATTCACAAATGTGATCAAAGATAGTAAGGCAATCAAGCGAAATGAGTATTTGGTGAATAAAAAGCTTTGTTTCACAGATACGGTTCTTTAGAAAGAAGCGAGATCCAGAGTTTGTTGTGAACTTAAAATTTCTAAATTGCCACTCAGAGATTTCCTCAGGGATGAGAAAATATTTTACTATTACTTCCGATGAAATCAAGGCATCCATATTTTATTGATAGAACAATAAATAAATCGAGTTTCGACGTTAACGGTTGTTTCGCGAATTACATGTCCCTAGTTTTTGCAAAAAAGTAATCTTGTTTTGTTGTGAATCAACAACAACAAAAAGCAGTGACATAATACACAATGTATTTGCATACACGTGTTGTTGAAACCACTTGGACTAATGTTGTTAGCGATCTTTCAGCAGTTGGGTATCTTGAAAATAAAGGTAATTTATACAAAAAAGTGAACAACTACATTAGAAAAAAGCTCTTTATTGACAATTATTCCCAATGCAATTATAAAACGAGTATTCAGCCATTAAACAGCCCCATTATCCCCCCTCCCCCCCCCCCACTGTGGTTATCTTGATGTCCAGCGAGGATGGCATCCCCTTCTTAATTTTTTTTTAGGTTCTTCGGTAACTCACTCCCTCACTTATAGTGCGGTCTATGTTTTTGGACCCCGTTGTGGGCGAGTTATCGAGGGAGAGGTGTATAAGGAGTCATCCAAGTGTGATGGCAAAACCGAAGCACTTGATAAATTTTGCATACACGCATTCCCAATTGCAGATACAACTGTAGGCTTCATATGTAAACTACATACATGTAGTTGGTTTTCTGCTGACGACTCGGAACAAATTTGCTAAAATTGAGTCCCAATTCGTCCACTCTCTAGCACTGATATGGGACAGCGGGTAGTCATCATGGGCGTGATGAAGCTCATCTGGGTATTCCAAGTCAACTTCAAAGAAGTATCCATAGTTGCCATTCAGGTACCTGTGTGTATGGTCGCCGTTCAGGTACATGTGTGTTGATGTCCACATCTGCGGGATCTATCCATGAAAACCCACCAACCGGCATCACCCACCAATAAAGATTGTTAGTATCAAGATACATAATGTAACTATTTGGGACAGCGGGGTCATATCCATCCACACTGGGTTATTAGCATGACGATGACTCACCATCAAAATTCCGCTCTGAAGTCCATGCTCACTAAACAGATGCATATCAATATTGGTGAGCAGTTCCAACTCTACTTTTGTCATTAACAGCAATGCATCCCAGGACATTCCCGGTGACATAAAGTAGCGTGCAGGGTTGAGATTGTATATTCTCTTAGTGGTATCGTGAAATGCTTCAAAGACATCCGTGAGCAGAAACACATCAGTGCACAAATACATTTCGTAATAGTCACTGAGGTTTTTACATTCAAATGCGGACCAAACTATGTTTGTGTGTGCGTAGATGTTGGTGGAAATACCTTCACAAGATAACGACGAATGAAATGCCTTGATCAGTGATAACTGAGTTTCATCAAACTTTTCCAATCCACTCATATACTGGTATGGGTATACTCCTTTTTGTGTTATCAACTTTAACTTATCGACTGGTGATTTTCCACGGTGAAGTTACCCACTAGTTTGTCCAAGCTGGAATTCAAAAACTGCAGCGAATCAATGAACTGTAACTGACCTAACCGGAACATCATGTATTTTTCCATGTTGTTGGGGATTACACTTATTGGTGCATTCGATGCTGTTGTGATTGCCTGCATCATCAAGTGACCACCATACATACGCAGGTTATGAAACACCACAAGAATTCTTGTTTTATATGGGTAAACCTGCAGCTGTAAATTGCATGTGTTGTGCATGGCTCCTCTGTACGCACCAGTGATATGAAAGTGATCGCGAATTCAAGAAGCTTTGCTTCTGGAACCATCAGTCTCAAAGGGACTATCACGAATCCAACAATGAGTGGCCATGGAAAATTCATCAATATCACCGCAGGGCATGATCATGTCTGTGGGCAAAGAGAGCTGTTTTCGGATACATTTTGCAGTCTCCTAAGGCAATTTAAGAAACACCTCAACTGAATCTTTGCACTGCATTGGTGGCTCAGTTTTTTCATCACATCTAATGACAATGAAACAAAACCCACATTGAATTTGTTCAGCAATTTGGACTGTGTTTGATTGGACTGTGGGGGATTCTTGGTCATTCATGGGAACATTCAAACATTCAAAGTCCACATAAATGATATACGGTGCTTTCATTTTTCACTGATGCGGAGAAAATAATATCAGCAAAATATTTTACATAGTTGGTGGCAATCAGTAATTATGTTTTCACAGTAGTATAGTTGTAAACAATAATCGAGGCCTGACTGCGCAACTGAAATCAGTGCAGGTGTGTTAGTATAGTAACCCTTGATACACATCACTGCACTAGCTTGGAAATTCTCACAGCGACCTTGATAATATAAATCATATGAATGCCGCGCTCTAAATTATATTTTTTAAACCCAACTGCGCATGCACGAACTTAGATAAAAATACTGAAGGCATGGGGTATAGAAGGGCAGACTTGTCCCCAGCTCTCCGGTCTAAAACATACATTATTATATACTCATTTTTTTCTCCATTAACTTTGCATTGTCAGAATCATGCAGTATTTCTCCATACTGCACGGCTTCATACTGCACGACACGTGTCTAAAAATAGTATCGCGTGTTAGGAACTACTTTTTATTGTAAACAAACAATAAATGCAGTAACCTATAAATATACCTCTACTCAATTAGTTCAAAACCTGAGAGTAAAATACTGAATTTTATTTAATTCTTATATAGAACTCTACATGTAACTATGCTAAAAATCCTGTGAAACATGGATAATGATTAATAATTAATTTCTTCCATAGACCAGAGTTACTGCCACTTACTGACAAATGAATAAATAAATGTGTTTTTAAGTGCTCTAGTATCTTTCCAAATTTAGGGTACCATGATATGGCTTTGTTCACTTACCAAGTACTAATAGAATAAAGAAAATGGTCAGACTGCTCTTGTGTTCCTTCTCTGCAGTCTCCTTGCAAGGAGGAAATGTTGACTTTCCCTTTGTTGTGGGATTAAGTGTAGTGGTTTCAGTGGTGGTATTAGCCTTTGTGTCATTTTCAGAGCTGAAAAAGTTTATCAAGTTATTTTATAGATTCAATTGTATGTGTTCAAATGTGATTCAATCTGTAGTCCTTTTTCTTACTTTTTCTAAAGAAATTTCATAATATTTGACACCAAATCATGTGATCACAAGAATGGCATAAGAGATGAGCCCAAAATATACATACTTCCTTGCTTTCGTTTATCATAATATCCTACCAATGCCAAACTATTTATCGAAGATGTTATATATATAACAAAAAGGTCATTAATCAGTCTTTTTACATATAGAATGATTCCCTCCATCCCCCTAGAGTAAAGATCAATGATCATGCTTCTGCTGGTTTGGCATGTACAATTATGTGATGTTGGCTACACTGGAATTGCATGTGTTGTTTAAGAACAGGCTGGTTTATCATGTAAAATGCTGTTTGAGCACAGACTTTTTGTGATGATCAGAAAAAAACTCTTCTTGTAGGTGTAAGGTATATAATATATAAACTGACCCCCAGGTATAAAGGTTATTAACATGTGTGATGATGTAAGACACTAACGGTCAATGTAAAACAGTGATGTATTCAATTTTCTGTATTTGTTTATAAGACTAATATAAATTATGAAAATATGGAGCTAAGTATACAAAACAAAACAAAAAGAAAATTCATATTTCTCAAAATCAATCTCATAGGTCTGTCATTTAAGAACTGAAGGTAATATTTTTCATGAAGTTTGAAAATTGATTACACGCTGCATGAACAACCATATCAAATGGAAGGACATTCATACATACATGAAGTAAGTGATTTTCAAGCTTCAACACTTCATGAACTGTAGAATATGGAGTTCAATTCTTATAATTACAAATACAGTGTAGTTATAAAATTAATAACAAATCTCAGGAAATATATAACATAACTTTATTTTAACCACTGTTTAAAACATTGTCAATGCAAACAAGAAAGGCATATGAATACATAAAGCAGTTCCTTTCTGGTGTTATGAAGTAATAACATTTAGCTTTCAGTGTGACATGATGTGATTTTAACCAATCTAAATGCTTGTTATAAAAGGCTTGGTAAACATGTTCTATTATAAAGAAATGACAATGGGTATTTTTTTTTTAAAATTTAATTCATAAGGACTGACTTAGTGACTGATCATAAAAATAAGGATGATACATAGTTTGTTGTGTACAAAATTTGTACAAGCACTCAGGAAAGACTCTGAACCCTTGGATTCAAACTACTCCTTCATGCTCAAGCAAACATTTGTGCACACCTAAAAGCCATGAATGATCCCTATATTGTGTATATTGAATTAAAGGATAACATGCTATGTACTGTTTAGTGCTTGGCTCTTTTGGAGATCACATATGTAATATACTGACAGATCTGGGTCTGCACTGGTTAAAACAAGAAGTGCTGTATACAACTATCCATCCCACAGATGGCCATTTAAGATAAGCTGTACTGTATACAACTATCCATCCCACAGATGGCTGTTGAAGATAAGCTGTACTGTAAACAACTATCCATAAATTTACATTATACAACATAATAATCCCTTCCCACAGATGGCTTGTTAAGATAAGCTGTACTGTATACAACTATCCATCCCACAGATGGCTGGTTAAGACAAGCTGTACTGTATGCAACTATCCATAAATTTACATTATACAACAAAATAATCCCTTCCCACAGATGGCTTGTTAAGATAAGCTGTACTGTATACAACTATCCATCCCACAGATGGCTGGTTAAGACAAGCTGTACTGTATGCAACTATCCATAAATTTACATTATACAACATAATAATCCCTTCCCACAGATGGCTTGTTAAGATAAGCTGTACTGTATGCAACTATCCATCTCACAGATGGCTGGTTAAGACAAGCTGTACTGTATACAACAATCCATCTCACAGATAGCTGGTTAAGACGTGCTGCAGTGTATACAACTATCCAAAAATTTATATTGTACAATATAATAATCCCTTCCCACATATGGCTGGTTAAGACAAGCTGCAGTGTATACAACTATCCATAAATTTATATTGTACAATATAATAATCCCTTCCCACATATGGCTGGTTAAGACAAGCTGCAGTGTATACAACTATCCATAAATTTATATTGTACAATATAATAATCCCTTCCCACATATGGCTGGTTAAGACAAGCTGCAGTGTATACAACTATCCATAAATTTATATTGTACAATATAATAATCCCTTCCCACATATGGCTGGTTAAGACAAGCTGCAGTGTATACAACTATCCATAAATTTATATTGTACAATATAATAATCCCTTCCCACATATGGCTGGTTAAGACAAGCTGCAGTGTATACAACTATCCAAAAATTTATATTGTACAATATAATAATCCCTTCCCACATATGGCTGGTTAAGACAAGCTGCACTGTATACAACTATCCAAAAATTTATATTGTACAATATAATAATCCCTTCCCACATATGGCTGGTTAAGACAAGCTGTACTGTATACAACTATCCATCTCACAGATGGCTGGTTAAGACAAGCTGTACTGTATACAACTATCCATCTCACATATGGCTGGTTAAGACAAGCTGTACTGTATACAACTATCCATCTCACATATGGCTGGTTAAGACAAGCTGTACTGTATACAACTATCCATAAATCTACATTGTACAGTTCCTCATATACCTGTGAGATTTTTGAGTATTTAACTTTTTTGAAAAATTTATACTAATAGTCTGAACAATCCAAAATCACTCAAAAATTACCAGGCTGGTGTGAATTTTCTTGTCCTACTCTTAGTTGATTATTCATCCCTCACTGTCCATAAAATATTTGAATGAATATGTAAAATTTCATCAAATTTGCACAGGTTGATTATCATTGAATCCTATTATCAAACACACAAGCAAAAAGATGGGTTGATAAGTGAATTTTTTTCAGTTTTGGAAAGAACAGTAGTGTTACATTTAGATGAGAATCAATACTGTTGTAAACATAGTCTTAATCTTCACTGCCCAGAAGTACATTACTAGTGGCAAACGGTCCAAACCTTCTCTACCCAGAAGTACACTACAAGTGCTACACAGTCTCAAACTTCAATACCCAGAAGTAAACTATTAGTCCTACAGTCTCAACCTTCACTACCCAGAAGTACATGACTAGTGCCAAACAGTCTAAACCTTCTCTACCCAGAAGTACACTACTAGTGCTACATAGTCTAAAGCTTCACTACCCAGAAGTGCTACAGTCTCAACCTTCTCTACCCAGAAGTACATTACAAGTGCTACAGTCTCAACCTTCTCTACCCAGAAGTACACTACTAGTGCTACAGTCTCAACCTTCTCTACCCAGAAGTACCCAACTAGTTCTCTACCCAGAAGTACCCAACTAGTGCTACACAGTCTCAACCTTCACTACCCAGAAGTACATTACTAGTGCTACAGTCTCAACCTTCACTACCCAGAAGTACATTACTTGTGCTACAGTCTCAACCTTCTCTACCCAGAAGTACACTACTAGTGCTACAGTCTCAACCTTCTCTACCCAGAAGTACACTACTAGTGCTACACAGTCTCAACCTTCTCTACCCATAAGTACACTACTAGTGCTAGTCTCAACCTTCACTACCCAGAAGTACATTACTAGTGCTACAGTCTCAACCCAGAAATACACAACTAGCGCTACACAGTCTCAACCTTCTCTACCCAGAAGTACACTACTAGTGCTACAGTCTCAACCTTCTCTACGCAGAAGTACACTACTAGTGCTACACAGTCTCAACCTTCACTACCCAGAAGTACATTACTAGTGCTACAGTCTCAACTTTCACTACCCAGAAGTACATTACTAGTGCTACAGTCTCAACCTTCTCTACCCAGAAGTACATTACTAGTGCCAAACATATTCTCGACCTTCACTACCCAGAAGTAAACTACTAGTGCCAAATGATTGCTTTTTATACCTCTGGCCAAGAGAGACAAACTAATATACATGATCACAAACAACTATTGTTCCATCAAAATACTTCTTATTGTGCAAAACTCATATCAGCTGATGCACAAAAACTGGATTCATCATAAAACTTCGAGACAAAAAATTTCACATAAATATTGCTTAATGTAAGAAATCAGTTGTTCAATAATTCATCACCTATATTAGAGACCCACTATACATCCATAGGTATTTTGCATGTCCTATACAGTATATATAGCTAAACATGTCAACATTATACTTAACATTAAGGTTTAAGCAAATATTAAAGTCAGAAACATTTATAATTTCTTAAAATATTTATCTGTGCTTTCTCCCTTTAATCATTTTGTGTTTGTATTCCCTATTCCGAGATAGCGCCAATGCTGAAAATCAGCATATGCAGTACCATCAGAAGCAAACAACCCTTGTAAATGTTTGCAAATTATTAAGTTCTTTTTCATTTAATCACAGAAATGCATAAATAGTATAAAATATGATATATATTAATGAAATGGTTACAAAATATACACACAAAAGACAGCCACAGATGCATATGATGGTCTCCGTCAGAACCATTTTATTGCCAAAGCTCAGTCCAGCTACATCAGCAAACTGAAGGAAGATCTTGCTATAATAATTTACCAGGCAACCAGAAAAATCTGTGGGGTCAACCATGGATTTTGAAAATATCAATTTTAAGAGGAACTTCCAAAATGTGATCCAGATAGCACCAGTCTTGAGAAGTTCTGGCACGCAATCAGCAACCTGAATCTGCCCTCAGACAGGAAGCAATTAAACTTTGTGTTGGACTCAGTAGAGTTGTATTAACATTACCACATTCCAACACAGACACCAAAAGAACATTTTCCATTCTGAGTAAAATTCAGACTGACTCCAGAGGAAACCTGGATCCATTAACAATACATCATCTCCTAAATGTAAAGATCAACAATGATGAGGACTGCCACAAATATAATCCAGAGAATGATCTCCTAAGAGATGCTAAATATGCTTGTGGTACATATAAGGGTCATCCCATAACAAATCACCCAAATTCAAAAAATCTTCCTGGGTGACCATCTCTGATTTCCATTACATTTTTTCCAGGTGTACACCTATGTAAATGATGGCTGCATGCAAACTTTCATGGGGGTACAAACACAAAATGATTTAGCGGTGAAAGAACTGAGATACATAGTTGAAATTTAGCACAAATACAGCTAAAATATGCATCTTGATATAAAAAATTCATTATGCTACGTAATTGCCCACACAGTCAAACCACCTCTGCTATGAGGGCACAATTTTCGCATTTTGTGATTTGTCTCAAGTCAGGTACAGCTTAACAATACACTGGATTCAGATGAGATTAATTTGGTACAATCCCCTGTAGGTATAGTTTTCAAATAAAATAATATTTGATGTTTGTGATGGATAACCAGGTAGTAGTGCTGCTTTAAAATCTGAAGGAAAAAAATCCATAATGAAGAAAAGGCCAACTTTAGGGGTGTATATCTCCACAAATATCTGAGATATTGAAAATCTGAGCTCAGATTCCGATTCCCCTGGTCACAAATATGTACTATAGCACATTTATGCCTGATATCAGTATAATAATAAAAAGTTATTACCATTTGAAAACCCTCCATTGTAAACCAACAAATTTGTTAGTGAAAAAACTAAGCCACCCCTCCCCACTTCAATTGGCCATAACTTCATAAGTAATTGGAATTTTTCACTGAAATTTTGCATGCAGCCACTATTTACATAGATTCACACCTCCACAACATTTCACGGAAATCGGAGACGGTCACATACGAATCTCTGGGTGACTTGTCATGGAATAATCCATAAGGAGAGTATTAAGTACAACAAGTTCCTGTGAAAGGACTGATGTGATGAGATAATGTGCATATTTTAATACTGAAAAAATAGTTGTTATTTTTGTCCATTTGCATGCTAAAAATCGAGTAAATGAAAATCCTCCCTCTTCTGAAGTCAAAACTCTTGACCAAATGTATTCTCCTGATCTGTCCTAAGCTGACCTATCTCTTCTGTCATATGTTCAACATTCAGGTATATGCTTGAAAATCCGCTGTAATGTAAATGATTGATTGACTGAGATGAAAACATTAAATTCCACATTTTCCAATCTTAAAAAGCGCTGACGTGACAAGACTAGTACAAGTCATACAGGTCATGTAGGCGTTCATAATTTGATTAGACATACCTTTACATGGTGATTATTCATTTAATTTCGCTCCCCATACATGGTGATTATTCACTTTATTTCGCTCCCAGACACCCATATTCCTTTGAAGGTAATTATATACACGCCAGAAGAAATACGTACAGCAAATAAAGTACGTGGGCATTTTTGGACAAGGTCAACCTAAAGGTGTAAAAAAACTCGCATACTACCTTGAATTTACATGCAATGTATTGATGTGATCATCAGCCTGTTGGTTGCCGGTGGCGGTAGTCTCGGAGTAGCCATTGGCAGCATCTTCAGCAGCAGATGCAATGCTCCATAACAAAATCAATGCAATAAACATACCTAACAATATCTTTAAAGGTTTCAATGTACACATACTGATTAGCAGTTCTGAACATTTGAAAAACTCTGGTGTATGAGAAAAGTACACGTCAAGCCTTCAATGAACAGAAATGTACATGACAAGTCACCAGTAAAAACAGGAAGTGTAGCTGGTAGACTGATACTCATTCCGTGATTATACAGCCGGTGTAAAACTATACCATCGACGGATCTTTCGAAAATTGTGCCCGAATATGTCTCTTAACGTGCTGGCCTCTCTTCTTTTTTTTATACTAGAGCTTTCCTACCTATAATCTTAAATATAATGTGATCCTTGATTTAAACAGAAGTTCAAAAAGAAAAAAGAGTATTAGAAGTTCAGTTATATAGTTATGATTATATTACTTTAGTGGTTTCAGTTTCTTTTCCGAATTTATTTTCCACATCATATTTCAAAATATAATGAATTGTAAGGTCATATTGTATTCTAGTAAGATACAATGCCTTTGTTGCAATAAAATCCGATAATAAGGTGTATTTATTATGAGATATTTGTTCTCTTTACTTTTCTTTCTTATTTTCCGATGTGCCCAGGGTGCAATGACTTTACCCAGTTACCCCTCTTGCTCTAAAAAAATTTATAAAAAAAAAAAGAAAATCAACCAACCAACCAAAGAAATAAACAGTCAGACAAACAATAAAGTATTTTATGTCTTAGCTACAAAGTTTACATGCAAGTGAAAGAATCCGCTATTGCTTTTCTTCTCACTTAAATTCATGTTCAGAGCCTCTTTAAAGACTCTACTACTTCTGTTTTCAATTACAAAAGTTGAACTTCTTTTTACCTAACCTGATGAGATTCTTTCCTTTTTTTCTTCTTTTTTTCTTCTGATTGTAGGTAGAATCAGATAACTCCAAATACTGGCCACGGGTTTGATGACATCAACACTTTGCTGACCACTAAAGCCTCCTGACTCATTGCTGGAACGTTGACATGCTCACCGTTGGAATAAGATATAAATCAATCCAACTATATAATAATCACAAAGCGTGGCTAAAATAATACGAATTTGTATAACATGGGCTATCGAAAACGGTGTTAACGAGCAATTTTGATTTTTTTTTTTTTTTTTTTTTTTTCTTTCTTATTCCTTTTGACTGTCTTCTTATCTGAAAGAAACTAAATTTAAGTGAATTACTCTGAAGCCGTTATTTTGCTACTGTTGTCGTACCAGAGTAGTATAGTGCAGCGATCAAGGGACAAAGCGCATCCTGTGTTAAATCGTGTACAACGATTATAGAGTCAAACGGGAAATTAACATTACGCCGCCATTTTTTTTTTTTTTTTTTTTTTTTTTTCTTTTGAGAATTTGTATCATTGTTACATGATGGGTTTGTTTTGGCAGGGAAATGTAACAATGTAACATATTGGGTCTTTTTGGCGTATAACTAAAATCATATTAGGGTCTGCGGATTCTAGGAACAATGGGAATTAACATTAGGCCGCCATTACAGCAATGGCACTTAAGGGACAATGGTAAATTAACATTTGGTCTCTTTTTGTATCGTTAGGAATTCCGAGGACAAAAAGAAAAGCTGTGTTAAAAATTGTCTATAGGCTTAACATGATGGGTGTGTTTTGCCTTTAAAAGAAATCCTATGAGGGTTCGCGGATTCTATGGAAAATGAGAATTAACATTACGCTGCCATGTCTGAAATGTTTAGTTGAAATAAATGTATTGTCTAAAAATCGGTTCATTGTTTTTTCATGTGTGTTGAGTCTGACTGGTTAATACAAACAACAATGATACAGGTTCTGTTTTGGGCGGGAAAAGATGGTTTCTAACTAAAATGAATATTACGTCGTAGGTTTATGAGAGAGAGAGAGAGAGAGAGAGAGAGAGAGAGAGAGAGAGAGAGAGAGAGAGAGAGAGAGAGAGTCTTTAAGTATTTCAGTTGTGTCCTGCTTATTTGTTTCAAAGGGTGATGGCATTTTGATCCATTTAAAAACTATATAGTTTGCTACCAATAATACAAATAAAACAACAATACAAATAGCATAATGATGATGATGAGGAATATGACGATCACGTCGTTTATGAAAATTATGATGATAATGATGATGATGATAATAATAATAATAATAATAGTAATAATAATAATACTAACAATAATATTGCATGCACGATTCATTGTATTATTGTCTCTTAGGGCAATGGGTTTGACCATTTTCTATGATTCTATTCAAAGTAACGTAGCATAAAAGTTCCAAAACATATTGTAACGATTTTCCCTTCTTCTTATGTCGGGCGTTTAAATAAGCGGGAATTTCCTTTTTATGAGGAAACAGTCATAAATCTGCCAAAAGTATCTGCAGGTAAACTAAATCCAAGATGTATGGTATATATTCTCTTTGAATAAAATTACACTGAAATTTCAAAAACACATTTTTAAAAATCCCACATGTCCTTTTTTATGAGAAAATAGTCGTAAATATGCAACAAAGAATCTACAGGTTAACTAAATCCAAAGAAACGTAGTCAATAATACACACATGACATGTCGTCCAAAATATCCAATGTTGTGGAATCCAAACTTTGTCCAGTCGAACAGAATTGAAATGCGTGGTTACTGTATTGTTTCTGGGCAAGGTGAGATTCAAAAGGTATCCAGTATTTACTGTCACTCCGTTGTGTTTTGCAATATATCTGGCAGAATTTTGTCATCATCAGTTTCTTACGAAATGCCACCCAAGCTTGATAAGCTGACTGACACGTCGAAGATTTATCGTGTGTGGTGAGTCTGTCCGGCTGGAAATGTAACAGTGTAATATGTTGGTTCTGTTTGGGCCGGAACAGGTGGTTTATAACTGAAATGAATATTACGTCGAAGGTTTATAAGAATTCATATATTTATAATGCTCTCTCTCTTGCACTTTTGACTTTTGTGTCAATATATTTATCAAGCAAAAAAGAAAAAAAGAAAAAAAAAAAAAAAAAAATTAGCAGCCACTAGACATTCTTTGTGAATAAGATGCTGCAAAATGAACACAAATCTTATCACTCTAAATTTTGCATAAGTCACTGTTTCATTCCTCGTAGGATAAACTCTGTGAAACTACACTCACCTACTTTTTATCCATGGTCAATGTGTTTATCAAGCTACAATGGCTTTTCTTAACTTTGTATCAAAATTGATGAATAAAAACAATTGCCTGACTTGATACTGACTGAAAATACAAGTAACAGCCAGTAAAGGGAGCAATATTTAGCGAGAATCTTATATTTAGAATAGCCAAAATTATAAAGCTTCCCTCTTAAACTTCATACAGGATTTATAAAGGATAAACACATGGACATTTTTATTATAGGATGCCTACTTGTCCCCAGAATCCTACAACAAAGGAGACCTAATGTTAATTTCCCCTTGTCCCTATAATCACCCATTATGTGAAACCTATGGACATTTTTAACATAGGCTTTCGCCTTGTCACCAGAATGCCACAAAAATGGTAGCCTAATGTTAATTTCCCCTTGTCACTATAATTACACAAAAATGGTGGAATAATGTTTATTTTCCATTGTCCCCAAGTGCCATAAAACAATGGTGACCTAATGTTAATTTCCCTTTTCGGTCTATAATCTTTTTACTCTATTTAACATAGGATTCTAGTTTGAGTCTAAAGTGCCATTTTTGGTCTGTATTGCATTATTTGAAACCAAATGTTATAGAATCAATAGTAAATTTCTATTAGAGGCCAGACAAATTCCAAGAGATTACATTTGCCGCCAAAATAGAGCCAACATAGTATACTGTTACATTTCCAGACAGACAGACTCACCACACATGATAAACCTACGACGAATATTCATTTCAGTTAGAGAAGAGACAAACTCGAATCGATTATATCTCCCACCCAAACAGACATAACCTGTTATATTGTTGCCAGTTATAACCAGACAGACTCATCCTGTGAAGCATGTATCATATAATACATTACATCTAGTCCCATGACGGCCTAATGTTAGATTCCCCTTGTCATTATAATCTTTTTACCCTATTTAACATACAATGCATTTTGTCCCTTGGTCGCCGCACTATACTAATTACCACAGACATATTATCTATACATGGGGCGGGAGTGGAAAATATCAAAGAAATTTAAAACGTGGTATTTTGTATACGTTACTCATGTTCGTCTGTGCGTATGCCTAGCTAGGCCACTGCTAAATACCACAAGAAATGTTACTACTGTATAGTTTGTACAGGTAAATATATGGAATTGAGACCTGCCGTGCTCGGGATTACGGCGTAGTGGTTTCTGCCATCTGTTTGTTTAGCGTGTCGACTCGTGGAGAGAATGCAATAAAATGAGCGAGTGATGCCATAAAACCTACTACTACTGCAATATAATCTGTGACGGAGTTCCACTAAACTAAACGGATGTCCACTAGTCTTGGGTGAAATCAATAGGATGTAGTGGACATCCACTATTTTTGTAGTGGATTCTTAATCCCTTGCCCCTGTGTCTATGTCCAACGGATCGAGTGGATAATACGTAATCCACGATGCGTGTACTGTATGTCTCTGGTTTGTACGTACATACAATTATGATAAACACTAACTTGTTATTAATCTACTTTTTTGTTACAAAATTTGCAATAATAATAATAATAATAATAATAATAATAATTTCATCCAAATGTAGAATTTAATTGTTATTTAATGCAAATATGGAATGTAATCACTATTTATTGATGATGATGATGATGATTTTTTTTCAGTGTCCGGTTTTATACAAATACGCAGTATTATGACTATGCGATAATTTCATTAGACATCGTCCACGACCTTATGTAGTGGTGAGTACATTTTTTCTAACATTCATTCACAAGACGCTTATCTTAAAACAAATGCGTGCAGATTAACATTAGATTAGTATATATGTTTAGCATTTTTCAGTCATTAAATTTCATATCTGGATTAAATTACTTGCTATTAACAATTGTCATCTGATCAACATTTTAAAATGACCTACTTATCACAAGTATAGAGGACTTGCCTTGTCATTAGTGTGCGGAGCAGAAGCTAAGTTTTTTTTATTTATACAAGTTTTGGAGAGAGAGAGAGAGAGAGAGAGAGAGGGGGGGGGGTACGTTCGCCGATTTAATTTTAGACAAACTCAATACTTTCATCTGTCTCTCATTCAAGCAATTTATTAGTATATCTGGTAGATAGTATAGAAACTAGTCTGCCAATATGGCAGCCTCCATGGTCACAACATTGAGAAAACAACACTGAAGTGTCACGCGAAATTTTCATGTAGGTAATAATCTGTTATACAACTCCATGACAGATCACATAACTATTTGTAATATAAGAAGCAAAAAAAAAAAAAAAAAAAAACCCAAGAGCGAAGAAAAATTATTTATAGCGAAGTAGAAGTATCGGGTTATTTTGATCGTTCATCCTCCTTTGGTGCCCCCCCCCCCCCCTCCCCTCGCATTCTAGATTATTCTGTATGTTCTGTTATAAAATAATAAAACAAAAATAAAATAAAAATCTTGATGTAAACAACTTAGATAAAATGAAATATATAATGCCTAAAGAGCGACCAAAGCATGCTGTAAGGTATTTCTACTGATTGATTTAACCAGACATATTGTCCGAGTTTCTCCTGTGACCTTTCTTACCCCATGCTAGATAGTTGGGGGAGGGGTCAGAGCACATTCCCTATTGAAAATATGGAACTTACCGAAGCACATGGTAGCTGGATAGGGTTGTCACTTTATGCAGGGACTTAAACATTTATGCGACCATGTACCTGCCTGAAATCGATAAATATATCACTTAACTTCTCATTCATAGCAATTAAAACTTATCTTGACTTGTTAACACACCAACACATGAGCAAACATTACAGTGTTGACAAACTTGATGAGATACGGTGTTGCACCTAGAGCGAGGGCTCGCAGGTTTCCCACAATTTCTTGTCCTGTGTCCCCCAAATATTGACCTTGTGCACCCCACTGGGCACGCTTTTTTGTCAGGAAAAACAAAAAAAAATATGCCTACACTTTTCCTTCGCGGATGTGCATCCATGTCTGTGTTGGTGCTATTAACAGCCAAAGTCGCTAAAGGTGATAAAATCTGTATGATGGCAATCAATATCCATTTCAAAATAATGAATCTGACAATGAAACCATTCAAGGTTTGTGGTTGTCGGCCGAGTTGTTAAAGTCTTTGTCGTTGCTATTGTAACATATTTTCGAGGTTAAAGTCACACCTACGGCAGTGAAGATTTAATTTATTCTCAGGTTGAATTAATGAAAAAGGTACTAATTTATACAAATACACAATTTGTCATTTGATTAATGATTTAATACTTTTAAAAGAAAAGTAATTAAGAAAACATGGGTATTTATTATAATAAATGCTGGTAGATAATGAGTGAACACTAAATTTAAATGATTGCTAGATCCGGAATGGAAAATTCCTTGGTGCAGTTCATTTCAGGTCAACCAGATATTCAAACATGTTAATGTTTTCATGAGTTACTTGATCACATGATAGAACATTTATTGCAATAATGTAAATGTCCAAGGAAAATATGAGAAAGTTAAGGTGGCAAAACTGTCGAAGCAAATAAGATTATCTCATTTTTTTAGCACTTCTAGTGCATTACGTACTAAAATTTTCCTTTGTCCCTTTAAAATGTTGTATGTCTCCCAAATCTGGAGGGTGAGGGACACAGTGCCCCCTGACCTTGGGATCCTAGGTACAACACTGTACTCAGTTATGTCTCACATTGCTTTGTAACATGATTCAAAATCTCACAACCTACAGTTTTCTTGAGATCAGAGATCAAACAATCACATGCTACCAACAAACTTCTAAGGAAAAGACTAATCTTTTCAAAAGGGACCAACCATTAAATTTGATGGGGGTGGGGACATGATGCATTTGTTCTGAAACAAAATTTCTGGCACCCAAATAGCTTGAAAAATTATTCTTGTTCTGATTTTTATTTTAAAAAAAACCATACTATAATTACTGTAATATCCATTACATTAGTCATTAGTTGGAAAAAATAAATTATCTAGTGGTTAAAAGAACAAAAAAAAAATTCTTGTTTCAAAATTACCCCCTTCCCCCACCAATGAAATAGTTAGTGCTTTTATAATCAACTCGTATTTTGGCTTATTAAAGGTACAAATTATGTAATAATCATTATGTCTGAAAAGATAAATATTCTACTTATCGATTTCAAGAAGGTAGGGTTTTAGACAAGTTTGCATAATTTTGCTAGCCCCAGGGTAAAGTGACTAACTTTTGCTGATACTGCATTTTTTTTATGAATTCCGTATGTTTGATAGCGGGTGCATCTGACTTCTGACCACAACATAACTGTTTAAACATGTAAAATGGGGTGGGAAAAGTAAAACAAAATTTAAATATGATGGAAATATGATGTATGGTGGCATGGGTGCATTCTTAGCCTGTGCAAAGCTGTGTTGAGTGGGTTTTTTTTATTGATGTCATCAATGAATAAAAAAGAACAAATTTAGTTGGGTTTTTTTAACCATGAATAAGGTCAATGACAGAGTAAATAATTTATTGTGGATGCTATGAAAACTTACTTGTGTTCATATGCATGAAGGTGCATATGCAAAATGCAAATGTAAATGGCAGCAGCTATGGCACTTCTGGTGCCAATCTTCTTATACACCACCACCACATTGCTTGTCAAAACAAATAAAGTAATTTTTTTATATGAACAATTTAAAAATTTAGACAAAATCATATTTTTGATGTCAAAATTAAGTTGTGACAAAAATTTGCTAATCTAACATGTAAGGATATCATGTGTCCCAACAAGAAGACTGGTGAATGACTGGTGAGTGAGTTGTCCAAATATATTTGATGCTTGTAATTCTTATCAGGATTGAAAAATATAGTATGCATCTTTAATGGTATTTTGTAATTATTTTTAACCGTAAATTTTAACATTCACCCCCTTTCTATATTAAACCATGCACTGATTCAGGACCAATCTAATATGCCAGGCATAGGAAATTCAGGTCTTTGCTGTGTATCGTTTTATTTAAAGATATATCAGGTGATTCAAAAGATGTTATATTTTACAAAGTGCACAAGATAGAGATGAACTTGCTGGAAATATTTGCTAATACATAAAATGTGGACTAATTAAACTTTCAGGAAGAACTGGACCAGGGACCAACATTTATTGTTTGTGCAGTTTCAGCTGAATGATTACTGGATGGTACTGTGATAAGGGAGTGGTCATAGATAAGTTTTAGTTTCATTCATTTTATATAAAATAATTGATTTTTTAATAATAGAAATTGTTTTTTTATAGAACATTTTTACCTTTTGTCCCAAAAAATCTTAATTTTTGGGTAAATGTAAAATAAAATGCCCATATTTTTTAAAAATTAAAAATTTAAAAAAAAGAGTAAATTGTAAAATTGCACCTAATGCTATGCACCTTCAATAGAGTCAAATTATATCATCTGAGTTTCTGGTTTATCCATGCCAGAAAGATCTGATATATGTGTACTTGATTGTCTGCAACATTAGGTTTCTCTTAATTTCTCATATAATCCCAATCCATAAAAACCCTTTCATGTTTGTTGTACATTAGTTTGTTTTTTTTTAACAAAAAAAAGCTTTTTCCAACAATTTTATTCCATGATGATGGGGACAGTCTAATAAAGTTGTTAATAAGTATGCCTATTTTCAAAGATATCCTTATTAAATATTTGCCAACAATTTCAACAAATGTGTGTGGGCTTATCATTCAGCATGGGCTTATTATTGGATAAATGCAGTACAAATTTGGAAAATTGTTATAATTAAAAATCAGTTGAATATTATACAAATATTTTCACCTTTAACTGTTTGTACACCTTAAAAGTTAATGAAAACTGTACACAAAAGAAATTAGGAGCATGATTGTATATCAGATCTACATGATGTACACAATGACCTGGATACTAGGAATGTACACTAATGTTTGAAATTAGTGGAGGTTATGTATGTTTATCTTCAATATTTAGTTATTGGTAGTGAAATGTATCTCAGTTCAGCTATTTATAAAAGTATACTAGAAGATTGTCAATTGAAAACAGCTTTGAAAACAGCTATTTATAAAGGTATACTAGAAGATTGTCAATTGAAAACAGCTATTTGTAAAGGTATACTAGAAGATTGTCAATTGAAAACATCTATTTTATAGGTATACTACAAGATGGTCAAATGAAAACAGCTATTTATTAAGAAATACTACAGGATTGTCAATTGAAAACAGCTATTTATAAAGGTATACTAGAAGATGGTCAATTGAAAACAGCTATTTATAAAAGTATACTACAGGATGGTCAGTTGAAAACAGCTATTTACAAGGTATACTACTAGATGGTCAATTGAAAACAGAAGTTTAGCAAGAAAGACAAGAACCAGAACAATGTAATTAAATATAAAAATAATATAGCTGCGATTATCCCTTAGCTGGGAAAACAAATCAATCATCAAATTATCAAATATGTACTCTTAGACTTTGTATTAATTTTACAAATATGCTTAATATTTGCTGTTAAAATAAACTGAGAGCCTGTGTACATGTTTTCTCTGTATACCGGAACATTTATTTTGATGTACACTCTGAACATCCACACTACATTCTATCACAGGCTAGTGGATGGACAGGATCATACATTATAACAGACCAATGGATGGGCAGGATCACATACTATCACAGGTTAATGGATGGGCAGGATCACATACTATCACAGGTCAATGGATGGGCAGGATCTCATACTATCACAGGTCAATGGATGGGCAGGATCTCATACTATCACAGGTCAATGGATGGGCAGGATCATCTACTGTCACAGGTCAATGGATGGGCAGGATCTCATACTATCACAGGTCAATGGATGGGCAGGATCTCATACTATCACAGGTTAATGGATGGGCAGGATCACATACTATCACAGGTCAATGGATGGGCAGGATCACATACAATACAGGTCAATGGATGGGCAGGATCTCATACTATCACAGGTCAATGGATGGACAGGATCATATATTATAACAGACCAATGGATGGGCAGGATCTCATACTATCACAGGTTAATGGATGGGCAGGATCACATACTATCACAGGTCAATGGATGGGCAGGATCTCATACTATCACAGGTCAATGGATGGGCAGGATCTCATACTATCACAGGTCAATGGATGGGCAGGATCATCTACTATCACAGGTCAATGGATGGGCAGGATCTCATACTATCACAGGTCAATGGATGGGCAGGATCTCATACTATCACAGGTTAATGGATGGGCAGGATCACATACTATCACAGGTCAATGGATGGGCAGGATCACATACAATACAGGTCAATGGATGGGCAGGATCTCATACTATCACAGGTCAATGGATGGACAGGATCATATATTATAACAGACCAATGGATGGGCAGGATCTCATACTATCACAGGTCAATGGATGGGCAGGATCATCTACTATCACAGGTCAATGGATGGACAGGATCATATATTATAACAGACCAATGGATGGGCAGGATCATATACTATCACAGGTCAATGGATGGGCAGGATCACATACTATCACAGGTCAATGGATGGGCAGGATCTCATACTATCACAAGTCAATGGATGGGCAGGATCACATAATATCACAGGTCAATGGATGGGCAGGATCACATACTATCACAGGTCAATAGATGGGCAGGATCTCATACTATCACAGGTTAATGGATGGGCAGGATCTCATACTATCACAGGTCAATGGATGGGCAGGATCTCATACTATCACAGGTCAATGGATGGGCAGGATCATCTACTATCACAGGTCAATGGATGGGCAGGATCATCTACTATCACAGGTCAATGGATGGGCAGGATCATATACTATCACAGGTCAATGGATGGGCAGGATCACATACTATCACAGGTCAATGGATGGGCAGGATCTCATACTATCACAGGTCAATGGATGGACAGGATCACATACTATCACAGGTTAATGGATGGGCAGGACCTCATACTATCACAGGTCAATGGATGGGCAGGATCACATACTATCACAGGTTAATGGATGGGCAGGATCTCATACTATCACAGGTTAATGGATGGGCAGGATCATCTACTATCACCGTCTAATGGATGGGCAGGATCATCTACTATCACCGTCTAATGGATGGGCAGAATCATCTACTATCACCGTCTAATGGATGGGCAGGATCTCACACTAGCACAGTACAATGGATGTGCATGATCACATAAAGCACATGCTATGCACTATCACAGGTATTTGGATGGGCAGAATCATCTAAGGCACATGTTATGCACTATCACAGGTATTTGGATGGGCTGAATCACATAAAGCACTGTCATAGACCAATTGATGGGCAGGATCAAATAAAGCAAATGCTACACACTATCACTGGTCAATAGAAGGGCAGGATCACATAGAGCACTATCACAAATCAGTGTATGGGTTGGATCACATAAACAACATATTACATTTTATCACAGGCCAATGGAAGGGCAGGATCAAATAAAGCATATGCTACACACTGTCACAGACCAATGAATGGGCAGGATCATATAAAGAAAATATTGCACACTATCACAGACCAATAGATGGGCAGAATCAAATAGACCACTATCACAGACCAATAGATGGGCAGAATCAAATAGAGCACTATCACAGACCAATAGATGGGCAGAATCAAATAGAGTACTATCACAGACCATTGGATGGATAGGATCACATAGCAAACATATTATAAACTATCAAAGGCTAGTGGATAAGCAGGATCACATAAAGCACATGGTACACACTATCACAGGCCAATGGATGGGCAGGATCACATAAAGCACATACTATGCACTATCACAGGTGAGTGGAATGGCAGGATCATATAAAATACATCCTACACATTATCACAGGCCAATGGAAGGGCATGATCACATAAAGCACATGCCACATACTATCACAGGTCATTGTATCAATGAGTGGACAGGATTACACAAAGAACATACATTTTTGCTGCCAAAATAAACTGAGAGCCAGTGTACATGTTTTGTCTGTATACACATGTCTTCATGTACACTCTGAGTATCCACATACAAAGTATAGTATCACAGGCCAGTAGATGAGCAGGATCATATAAAGCAGATGCTATGCACTATCACAGGCTAATGGATGGGCAGGATAACATAAAGCATATGCACTATCATAGGCCAGTGGATGGGGAGGATAACATAAAGCACATTCTGGAAACTATCACAAATCCAGAGATGCTGCCAGGCCATGGGATCATATGTTTCTCGCAAATTACCTGCAACGCCCACAAGGACAGGATAGCATAATGTACATGTTGCACATTATCACAGGCCAGGGGATGGGCAGGATCACATAAAGCAGATGCTATGCACTATCACAGGCCAATGGATGGGCAGGATAACATAAAGCACATTCTGAAAACTATCACAAATCCAGAGATGCTGCCAGGCCATGGGATCATATGTTTCTCACAAATAACCTGCAATGCCCACAATCTGTCATACCCAATGCTTATTTTTTTTATTTTTTTATTTGAAATTAGGGTTAATCAATCATCGTCTTTCAGCTTTTTTCCAAGATCTCAATGAATCCTATACTTAATGAGATTATTGTTTGATACAAGTGCCTTTATGATCAAGATCTGCTGTCAAATTGCAGAAACAATCAAGGAGTTCCGATTGAATTGTCTCCTGGAGGGGTAGAGCAAATTTATCCATTGATCAGCAATTAGGGAAATATCTAACGACAAACATTAGTGAGTCATGTTGAAATAAAAGATAACTGATTTCTTTAGGAACGTCAGAGAGACAGAAAGATCATCTGCTAAGGATGAAACCAGGCAGGAAGAAATGTCTGAAGGTTTGACACTAACCAAACATTGTGCAGAAATGGTGATACAGAGATAGCCAGCACCTAGTCATTTAGGCATTGCAAAAAATGCAATCGATGGACAAAAATATCCTACGAACAACATGCATAATTTGTGAAAAATTATGTTTGCATATCCTAAAGACCAGCTGGATATCCTAAAGACAATTTCCTGAATCTATTCATACTGGCCAAAATTGCGGTGGTTCTGCCATTATATTAAAAGCTTATTTTGAGAGGAGATTCAGTTCTGAAAGAAGAATTCACTCTACTCTGAGAAATAGGCAAACATATGAAACAGTAAATAAACTGATGACTATATAGATGTGAGATACAGATATAAGGGGGTCCAATAAATGATTTTCTGTTTGCAAAAACTCTGAAGAAATGGAGTGGTAAGACACAGAGAAGAATATTTACCAGCTTAGCAAACTGAATTAGGTATGCAGATACCTTGTATATTAATTATCAAAGAAGTGATATGTACAAAACCATTAAATGCTTTTTTAAATTAGGTAAATAGATGGGTAAGATCACACATAGTACACACTATGCACTATCACAGGCCAGTGGATGGGCAGGATCCCATAAAGCACATTTTACACACTAACACAGGCCAATGGATGGGCAGGATCCCATAAAGCACATTTTACACACTAACACAGGCCAATGGATGGGCAGGATCACATGAAACACATTTTACACACTAACACAGGCCAATGGATGGGCAGGATCTCATGAAACACATTTTACACACTAACACAGGCCAATGGATGGGCAGGATCTCATGAAACACATTTTACACACTAACACAGTCCTAAAGGATGGGCAGGATCACATGAAACACATTTTACACACTAACACAGGCCAATGGATGGGCAGGATCTCATGAAACACATTTTACACACTAACACAGGCCAGTGGATGGGCAGGATCACATGAAACACATTTTACACACAAACGCAGGCCAGTGGATGGGCAGGATCTCATGAAACACATTTTACACACTAACACAGGCCAGTGGATGGGCAGGATCTCATGAAACACATTTTACACACTAACACAGGCCAGTGGATGGACAGGATCACCTGAAGAACATGCTATGCATATCACAGGCCAATGGATCAACAGGATCACATAAAGCACATGCTATGCACTATCACAGGCCGATGGATCAACAGGATCACATACAGCACATTCTACACACTATCACAGGCCAATGGAAAGGAAGGATCACATAAAGAACTTGCTTTTGTTTAAAAATACATGTAGGGAAACATCTAGACATAATCAAAATCTACTCAGTTTACAAAACTTTTAAGTTTAAATCCATGCGCATAAATGATAATGTGTAGTTTTTGTAGAAGTTAGAATAGCCACTTCATTGGTAACATGTTCAAAAATCTGCTGTTACACAGTAACAGTTTGTGAATGAAAGCCATGTGTTAACAGTGATTTTGAACAAAAATATTGGTCACGAATTAAATATTAAATAAACTTGAGAAAAGAAACTCATAACTGGTGCTCAGTTCATCAAATGTATTTATATTTGGCTCTCAAAATTGAACAAGAGACCAGTTTGGCAAGAAGGCAAATGTGTTTGCAGGTGACATCGATTTTGTAAACGGTGCCTCTGTTTTGGAAGCTCCTGTATTTAACTTCCTTTTGAGGACCCAAAGACCAATTCATAGTGGACATAAATTGCTCTTGGTCAGTCAGCAGCTAGTGTGTATAATGGACCGAGAGACCAATTCATAGTGGACTTAAACAGCTCTTGGTCAGCCAGCAGCTAGTTTGTATAATGGACCCAAAGACCAATTCATAGTGGACTTAAACTGCTCTTGGTCAGTCAGCAGCTAGTGTGTATTGCCTGTGATTACAAGTAGATGGTGTAGGGGTTTTTGAATTACCAATGCCCCTTTTCAAACCCAAAAGATTGATTTGTTATCCATTGAAATCTGTCAAGACTGAAATCTCAGTAAATTGAAATCCCCTTGAATCTAAATCATGTTTCTGGTTAGAATGTTTCCTTCTTTATTTTCAGTCAACTATAACTCAGTAAACTGAAACCCCTCCACTCAGAAACTGAAACCCCTCCACTCAGAAACTGAAACCCCTCCACTCAGTAAACTGATACCCCTCCACTCAGTAAACTGAAACCCTTCCACTCAGTAAACAGATACCTCTCCACTCAGAAACTGAAACCCCTCCACTCAGAAACTGAAACCCCTCCACTCAGTAAACTGATACCTCTCCACTCAGTAAACTGAAACCCCTCCACTCAGTAAACTGATACCTCTCCACTCAGTAAACTGAAACCCCTCCAATCAGTAAACTGAAACCCTTCCACTCAGTAAACTGATACCTCTCCACTCAGTAAACTGATACCCCTCCACTCAGTAAACTGAAACCCTTCCACTCAGTAAACTGATACCTCTCCACTCAGTAAACTGAAACCCCTCCACTCAGTAAACTGAAACCCCTCCACTCAGTAAACTGAAACGCCTCCACTCAGTAAACTGATACCTCTCCACTCAGTAAACTGAAACGCCTCCACTGAGAAACTGATACCTCTCCACTCAGTAAACTGAAACCCTTCCACTCAGTAAACTGATACCCCTCCACTCAGAAACTGATACCCCTCCCCTCAGAAACTGATACTCCTCCACTCAGTAAACTGAAACGCCTCCACTCAGTAAACTGAAACCCCTCCACTCAGAAACTGATACCTCTCCACTCAGTAAACTGAAACCCTTCCACTCAGTAAACTGAAACCCTTCCACTCAGTAAACTGAAACGCCTCCACTCAGTAAACTGATACCCCTCCACTCAGTAAACTGAAACCCTTCCACTCAGTAAACTGATACCCTTCCACTCAGTAAACTGAAACGCCTCCACTCAGTAAACTGATACCCCTCCACTCAGTAAACTGAAACCCCTCCACTCATTAAACTGAAACCCCTCCACTCAGTAAACTGAAACCCTTCCACTCAGTAAACTGAAACCCCTCCACTCAGAAACTGATACCTCTCCACTCAGTAAACTGAAACGCCTCCACTCAGTAAACTGATACCCTTCCACTCAGTAAACTGAAACGCCTCCACTCAGTAAACTGATACCCCTCCACTCAGAAACTGATACCCCTCCCCTCAGAAACTGATACCCCTCCACTCAGTAAACTGAAACCCTTCCACTCAGTAAACTGAAACGCCTCCACTCAGTAAACTGATACCCCTCCACTCAGTAAACTGATACCCCTCCACTCAGAAACTGATACCTCTCCACTCAGTAAACTGAAACCCTTCCACTCAGTAAACTGATACCCCTCCACTCAGAAACTGATACCCCTCCACTCTGAAACTGATACCCCTCCCCTCCACTCAGAAACTGATACCCCTCCCCTCCACTCAGAAACTGATACCCCTCCACTCAGAAACTGATACCCCTCCATTCAGTAAACTGAAACCCTTCCACTCAGTAAACTGATACCCCTCCACTCAGAAACTGATACCCCTCCACTCAGTAAAGTGAAACCCCTCCACTCAGTAAACTGATACCCCTCCACTCAGTAAACTGAAACCCCTCCACTCAGTAAACTGAAACGCCTCCACTCAGTAAACTGAAACCCCTCCACTCAGTAAACTGATACCCCTCCACTCAGTAAACTGAAACCCCTATATACTGAAAACCAGTGTTGTACATAGGTTCCCAAGAGCAGGGGACACTGTATCCCCCACCCACCAAATTTGAGAGACACATGACATTTTAGCGGGACAAAGGAAAATAATAGTACAGAATGCACTAATAGTACTAAAAAATGAGTTCATTTTATTTGCTTCAACAGTTTTGTCATCTTAACTTTTTGGTCTGCAAAGTTCTATCATATTTTCCTTGGATGCTTACATTATTGCAATAAAAGTTGTATCATGTACTCAAGTAACTCATGAAAACATTAATATGCTTGAATATTTGCTTCACCTGAAATGAGCAGCACCATGGAATTTTCTGTTTCAGATCTTGCTCTCATTTAACTTTGGTGTACACACATTTATCTATCAGTATTTATTATAATATATACCCATGTTTTCTGACTTACTTTTCTTCTGAAACTAATAAATCATTAATTAAATGACATATTGTGTATTTGTTTAAACTGAGTCTCTTTTGTCATTATTTCAAACTCAATATAAATTGATTCTTCCTCACTGTAGGGGTGACTTTAACTTCAAAAATACTTTACACTAATGTCCGTCAAACACTTTACATTGCAACTTGGCCAGCTACCACAAACCTTGAATGTTTTCATTGTCAGACTCATTGTTTTAAAATGGATATTCATTGCCATCTTACAGTTTTTATCACCTTTTGTGACTTTGGCTATTGCTAGCAAAGACATAAACATGAATAGACATCCACTAATGAAAAGTTGTAGGTGTATTTTTCGATTTGTTTCTGGTGAAAAGCATGCTGAGAGGGGTGCACAGGGTCAAGATTTGTGGCACATGTGACAAAAAATTGTGGGAAACCCATGATCCCATGCTCAATGTGCAACACTGAAAAACTGAAACCCTTGTACTCTGAAAACTGAAATACCTGTACTCTGAAAACAGAAACTCCTGTACTCTGAAAATTGAAACCTTTATACTCTGAATACAGAAATCCCTATACTCAGTAAACTGAAGCCCCTGTACTCTGAAAACTGAAACCTTTATACTCTGAAAACAGAAATCCCTACACTCAGTAAACTGAAACCCCTGTACTCTGAAAACTGAAACCTCTATACTCTGAAAAGAGAAATCCCTATACTCAGTAAACTGAAAGCCTTGTACACTGTAATCTGTAAACTGGAACTCCTATAATCTGAAAACAGAAATCCCTATACTCAGTAAACTGAAACCCCTGTACTCTGAAAACTGAAACCTCTATACTAAGAAAAGAGAAATCCCTATACTCAATAAACTGAAAGCCTTGTACACTGTATTCTGTAAACTGGAACCCCTGTACTCTGAAAACTGAAACCTCTATACTCTGAAAAAATTTACCTATACTCAGAAAACAGAAATCCCTATACCCTGAAAACAGAAATCCCTATACCCTGAAAACATAAATCCCTATACTCTGAAAACAGAAATCTCTATACTCTGAAAACTGAAACCCCTGTACTCTGAAAACTGAAACCTTTATACCCTGAAAACAGAATTCCCTATACTCTGAAAACAGAAATCCTATACTCAGTAAAGTGAAACCCCTGTACTCTGAAAACTGAAACTTTTATAGTCTGAAAGCTGAAAGTTGTGTTTGGTTCCAAAGGTCATTTGCACTAAAATGAACTTCATCAACCTGAAATGTATGCAAATCATCTGGCACACAGAACAGCCCAAAGTATGCACAGTAAAATAAAACCCAATCTGGAACATACATAATGCACGGTGATCTTAACTATTTAAATAATTTTCTGGTTGTTGTTGTTTTGTTAAAACATGTAATGTGAGAAGACAGTTGATCACATCTCATTCTTAGTTGAAAATTTTTAATTGTAGTAAACAAAAATCCTCTAAAAACCGAAAATTTAATTTAGTCCAGCAGGATTTTGGTCTTGAGAAATTTCTATGCATTAAAATTGTATGTATGTATGTATGTATGTATGTACGTACGTACGTACGTATTTATTTATTTATTTATTTGTTTATTGCAGGATGTTGTCAGTTTTGAAGAAGAGGCCTCTTATGAGGACTATGATGGCCTATGCATTTGTTAATGTGACAGCTGATGCTTTGGAACAGAATCTTATCTCAAAGAAGAAGGTTTATAACACATCTAAAACTGTTAGGGTCACTCTTGTAGGAACTTTTCTCATTGCCCCTCTGGTCTTCAACTGGATTCGACTGACAGAAAAACTACTGCCTAGCAAGAAAGTCACAGCAGTTTTGACAAAAGTATTATGTGATCAGTTTCTATTTGCACCAGTTGCAATCACCACGTTTTACATAGGTGAGGTATTATTGCATTATTATAACTATGGGCATGAGGTATTTCATTGTAAAGCAGTGGTGGATCTGGGATTTTATTCTAAGGTTTGATTTGGAAAAGGGGATGGTAGATTTTCTTTAAAATGGCAAACTTTCTCAGTTTTTGACTGTCAGAAGTACAATTTTAAGTGGAAGAAAAGGTTTTGACTGAACCACCTAAACCCTATCTGGATCCACCACTGCTATGGGATCCAAGCCATTGTAAGAGACTTGTCTTAGAACATGGTTTTCTATAGGCTGCATTTACATTTTAAAAGGGTGCCATTTCTTGCCATTTACTTTGTAATTTCATGCGTGTTTTCTTTTTTACTTTTGTTAGAGAATACTGCCAAATACACCTTTTACATTTTGCATTTTCCAAAAATTCAGTTTTCTTGTGAGGTGTACTCTTGATTTTGAAAATACAATGCAAAATTGACATTCATAGCAAAAGTTGAAATGCTGTGATCAATGAGTGTTTTATGCTATCAGTTAAATTATGAAAGGATCCAAACAATTCCTGGCATCATGGAGTCATTTTCAAAGTGTTTGGCTGGTATAGCCCACACAGAGTTGTTTTCAAAGTGTTTGGCTGGTATAGCCCACACAGAGTTGTTTTCAAAGTGTTTGGCTGGTATAGCCCACACAGAGTTGTTTTCAAAGTGTTTGGCTGGTATAGTCCACACAGAGTTGTTTTCAAAGTGTTTGGCTGGTATAGCCCACACAGAGTTGTTTTCAAAGTGTTTGGCTGGTATAGCCCACACAGAGTTGTTTTCAAAGTGTTTGGCTGGTATAGTCCACACAGAGTTGTTTTCAAAGTGTTTGGCTGGTATAGTCCACACAGAGTTGTTTTCAAAGTGTTTGGCTGGTATAGTCCACACAGAGTTGTTTTCAAAGTGTTTGGCTGGTATGGCCCACACAGAGTTGTTTTCAAAGTGTTTGGCTGGTATAGTCCACACAGAGTTGTTTTCAAAGTGTTTGGCTGGTATAGCCCACACAGAGTTGTTTTCAAAGTGTTTGGCTGGTATAGCCCACACAGAGTTGTTTTCAAAGTGTTTGGCTGGTATAGCCCACACAAAGTTGTTTTCAAAGTGTTTGGCTGGTATAGCCCACACAGAGTTGTTTTCAAAGTGTTTGGCTGGTATAGCCCACACAGAGTTGTTTTCAAAGTGTTTGGCTGGTATAGCCCACACAGAGTTGTTTTCAAAGTGTTTGGCTGTTATAGCCCACACAGAGTTGTTTTCAAAGTGTTTGGCTGGTATAGCCCATTTTGGAAAGAAACTTTAACTGATTATGGGTCTTTGACAACATCCTCGATTAGGTAATTTCTGTCTTTGATATTGATTTATGAAATTGAGAAGGCTGAAAATTTATTTTCTTATATTTATTAATTGCACTTTCCTAAATTTATAGAAATGAAAGTTAAGCATGTCCTTGGACAGAAAAGAATGAAATCACTGTAACAGTAGAGTATTTGAATGCTTTTCTTTTGCTTCAATATAGCACTCCCTGACTATAGGGCCCTTCATTATAACATGGTTCCTTTTATAAGATAAGTATGGTTATGTTTTCCAATTTATTATAAAGTAGTAAAATTATTTGTGTAATGTAGTTCATTGTAAGGCAATATATTCTATAGCTCCAGTGAACAGTATTATAATCAGGGAGTACTGTATCATGTACTTCATTATAATCAGGGAGTACTGTATCATGTACTTCATTATAATCAGGGAGTACTGTATCATGTACTTCATTATAATCAGGGAGTACTGTATCATGTACTTCATTATAATCAGGGAGTACTGTATCATGTACTTCATTATAATCAGGGAGTACTGTATCATGTACTTCATGATAAGGCAGTGTCACTATAAGGCGATATACTATATGGCTTTCATGGACAGCATTATAATCAGGGAGTACTGTATGATGTACTTCATTATAATCAGGGAGTACTGTATCATGTACTTCATTATAAGGCAGTGTCACTATAAGCCAGTATACACTATGGCTCTCATGTGCAGCATTATAATCAGGGAATTATGTACTATTTATACATCAGACATTAGTTGTTCAAGGCATTTCAAGTTGGGCTTAATATGGAATCATGAAACAAGATGCATCCAAAGCATAAAGGTCCTTATGGATGAAAATAATGTTTTTTTCTTCTTCAGATTATTAAAAAATACCTTACAAAATATTTGCTCTATTTATGGTTTTTAAAAAGATTTTCAATACTATTCTTTGTTTTAATTATTTTTAAATTGTCAGAAACACACACACACACACACACATATATATATATATATATATATATATATATATATATATATATATATATATATATATATAATTATACCATGTTTTCTATCATCATACTGTTCATTACATCATAAGCATGATATGATGTATATGCTTAGGACAGCTCATTTCATTTTCAAAGAGAGGCATTTTTAATCCAGAAATCTGTTGTATTGAATTATTAATCCAAAGCCTGTGCATGAATACCTACATTGTTTATTAAAATATGATTTCTGATCAGTATTAAAACAGTTCCACTGTATCACCATGTCAGTTCTACAATATCACCACATCAGTTGCACTGTATCACCGTATCAATTCCACTGTATCACCACATCAGTTCCACTGTATCACCATGTAATTTCCAGTATATCATCACATCAATTCCACTGTATCACATCAGTTCTACTGTATCACATCAGTTCTACTATATCACATCAGTTCTTCTGTATCACCACATCAGTTCTACTGTATCACCACATCAATAACATTTTATCACATCAATTCTACTGTATCACATAAGTGCTGTTGTATCGCCACATCAGTTCTACTGTATTACCTCATCAGTTCCATTGTATCACATCAGTTCTTCTGTATCATCACATAAATTCTACTGTATCACCACATCAGTTTCACTGTATGACATCAGTTCTACTGTATCACCACACCAGTTCTACTGTATCACCACATCAATTCTACTGTATTACCACATCAATTCCACTGTATTACATCAGTTCTACTGTATCACTTTATCAGTTCTGTATCACCACATCAATTCTACTGTATCACCTCATCAGTTCCATTGTATCACCACATCAGTTCCATTGTATCACCACATCAATTCCACTGTATCACATCCATTCTACTGTATCACCACAACAGTTCTACTGTATCACCACATCAATTCTAATGTATCACAACACATACTCCACTGTATCACATCAGTTCTACTGTATCACATCAGTTCTACTGTATCACCACATCAGTTCTACTGTATCACCACATCAATTCTACTGTATCACCACATCAATTCCACTGTATCACATCAGTTCTACTGTATCACCTCATCAATTCTACTGTATCACCTCATTAGTTCCATTATATCATCACATCAGTTCCATTGTATCACCACATCAGTTCCATTGTATCACCACATCAGCTTCATTGTATCACCACATCAGTTCCACGGACATACTTGCCATATTCCCAGACAGTGTTGGGGTTTTTTTTGAGACTCAAAAAGTGTGTTTTGAGGTCCCAAGGGGGGTTAGTGCACATGACCCACCAAAAGCGACATCATCCAAATGAGAATAAGCTATCTTTTTCAAATCAGCCTATAGCAAATGACTGGAAATTCAAATCTGAATAAAAGAAAATGTCATGTTTTCTATGAAGCATTAAATATACTTACACTAAAATTAATGTCAAATAACATCACCACACACATATGTACCAAAGGATCACAACCTCACATATATTAAATACAAAAATACACCAATTGCTGTCTTTAAAATCCATTGTATAGTGGATTGTAGTTTTAATTACATGCAGTCTTTGCGGCTTTCAATTGTTCAGTATAGTTTGATATACTTAACTTAAGACAAATTGGGTTGTTCCACTTAGTATACTTTACCTATGCAAATTAGCCTATTGGGCTTTCCCTCAGCAGTGCTCAAAGGATTTAACACAACACATCACCCTAGCTATTGGGAGCCAATTAAGTAAATCTCAGAAAGGTGGCTGTTTATCTCTGACTGCCTTACGTTTTAATTGCCTCTGAAACAGCGGTATCAACTACCCCGATGATAGTTTTACATGAGTTATCAGGCAGGACTGTTTCATGGTGGTCAAGAAATATAGGGGGGGTTTTTGGTGGTGGGGGTTGTGTGGGAAAATTTATTTTTTGCTAAGATTGCTGAAAATTATGTTTTTTGAAACACATCTGTGTCAGGGGGTTTGGGAGTCCAAAATCGTGTTTTTTGCGTGACATGTCATGTTATGGCATGTATGCGTTGATCACCACATCAGTACTACTACTATCACCACATCAGTTCCACTGTATCACCTGATCAGTTCCATTGTATCACCACATCACCTTGAACAGAATATGAATGAGCTCCATATACACTCTTGTAAAGTTCAGATTCAACTGCAAACAATCCAGACCCTGATCTACCATTGCATAATGCACTGGCATTGTTGTTTGTCCAACTGTTTAGTTCTAACAAACTGTATAGACCTTGATCTGCCATCACATAATGCAGTGGCAGAGCTGGGTCTATGCTATTTGCAGTTGGGTCAGAGCATTTTGCAAGTAGTACAGTAACATTTATTTTTTGAAATAGCTTTGCTTGCCTTTATGGATTTTGTTGCAAATTTTGATCAGCTGCTGTAGTAACTTGATTAAAATACCTGTAATTAAAACAATTATGCCTATCAAAGAGACACTCTTGCTTATCTTACAAAGAGATCTGTGGTAATAATAAATTCCTTGATGAAAAGAAGAGAAAATACTCTTGGAAAAAATTCATATGGAGCACTCCAGAGTGAGTAAATGAAGTATGAACATGTCACAGGAAATAAATGACATAATATTGGACATATTTATTAGAATAATATAATATTGGACATATTTATTAGAATGATATAATATTGGACATATTTATTAGAATGATGTAATATTGGATATATTTATTAAAATGATATAATATAGGATATATTTATTAGAATGATATAATATTGGACATATTTATTAGAATGATATAATATTGGACATATTTATTAGAATGATATAATATAGGATATATTTATTAGAATGATATAATATAGGATATATTTATTAGAATGATATAATATTGGACATATTTATTAGAATGATGTAATATTGGACATATTTATTAGAATATAATATTGGACATATATATTAGAATGATATAATATAGGATATATTTATTAAAATGATATAATATAGGATATATTTATTAGAATGATATAATATTGGAAATATTTATTAGAATGATATAATATAGGATATATTTATTAGAATGATATAATATTGGACATATTTATTAGAATGATATAATATTGGACATATTTATTAGAATGATGTAATATTGGACATATTTATTACAATGATATAATATTGGTCATATTTATTAGAATGAGGTAATATTGGACATATTTATTACAATGACATAATATTGAAAATAATTTTAAATAAAAATGATATTTGTAAATAAGTATATTGAGAAACTATTAATGAATGTAATATTTATTTTGCAGGAACCAATATATTAGAAAGACAAAAAGACTTACTTGCTGAATGGAAACAGAAGCTTTTCCCAACATGGACGGTATAGCAATACATTATTTAATTAAAAAAATTAGGAATTTAAAAGAGTATAGTATGCTTGCTGTGTCAGCAAATAAATATTTATAATATAAAAATTCATCGGAGTTGCACAACAAAAATTAAATTCTTTATATATGAATTGGGTAGAACTCATTGCAAATTAATATTTTAAATGTTTTGGTAATCATTGAGCTTTGTTTTTAGTATTTGTGCCACATAGAGAAGATCTATTTGTGTTGTCCACATAGCCTGCTTGTTTATGTGTTTTTTAATAGAAGACCTATTTCTATTGTCTGCATAGTTTGCTTGTTTATATGTTTAAAAAAAAAATTACTATATTTCAAAATAGCGGGATGGTAGTTACATGGTGGTTGGTATTGAACATTTTCTGTGAATCTTCATCATTGCTTGATCATGGAGATCCACTAAGTTAACCACCACAATGTTTTTAGCAGTTCTGAGAGTAAGTGAACATAAAGGTTAAGGGTAACCATTTGTTTTCCTTTTTTTATTCCACATACAAATAAAACAAAAGGAAATAAATTGAAATAAAATTGCTTCAATATTTGATGACTAACAGGTAAGTATTCTTAATACAGTACATTGATCCCTCACTATGAAGTGTCTCAGTATAACGTGGATATTAGTATGGATGCCATTATCCCAGTATAACGTTGATATTAGTATGGATGCCATTATCCCAGTATAACGTGGATATTAGTATGGATGCCATTATCCCAGTATAATGTGGATATTAGTATGGATTCCATTATCCCAGTATAACATGGATATTAGTATGGATGCCATTATCCCAGTATAACATGGATATTAGTATGGATGCCATTATCCCAGTATAATGTGGATATTAGTATGGATCCCATTATCCCAGTATAACATGGATATTAGTATGGATGCCATTATCCCAGTATAACATGGATATTAGTATGGATGCCATTATCCCAATATAACATGGATATTAGTATGGATGCCAATATCCCAGCATAACGTTGATATTAGTATGGATGCCATTATCCCAGTATAACATGGATATTAGTATGGATGCCATTATCCCAGTATAACGTGGATATTATTATGGATGCCATTATCCCAGCATAACATGGATATTAGTATGGATGCCAATATCCCAGCATAACGTTGATATTAGTATGGATGCCATTATCCCAGTATAACATGGATATTAGTATGGATGCCATTATCCCAGTATAATGTGGATATTAGTATGGATCCCATTATCCCAGTATAACATGGATATTAGTATGGATGCCATTATCCCAGTATAACATGGATATTAGTATGGATGCCATTATCCCAGTATAATGTGGATATTAGTATGGATCCCATTATCCCAGTATAACATGGATATTAGTATGGATGCCATTATCCCAGTATAACATGGATATTAGTATGGATGCCATTATCCCAGTATAACATGGATATTAATATGGATCCATTTTATCCCAGAATAACATGGATAGTATTATGGATGCCATTATCCCAGTATAACATGGATAGTATTTTGGATCCCATTATCCCAGTATAACATGGATAGTATTATGGATGCCATTATCCCAGTATAATATGGATATTAATGTGGATGCCATTATCCCAGTATAATATGGATATTAATGTGGATGCCATTATCCCAGTATAACATGGATATTAATGTGGATGCATTTATCCCAGTATAACATGGATATTAATGTGGATCCCATTATCACAGTTTACTAATATTTTTCATGTAATGCACCTCAGTATAAACAGCCTTGCCTATAACATGGTACACTTTTATTACTTTTCTGTACATAGTTATAGCAAGGGATCACTGTACTATGTATACTGTATCTCAATGTAAAACAGCCTTGCCTATAACGTGGTACACTTTTATTGCTTTCCTGTACAGAGTTATAGCAAGGGATCAATGTACTATGTATACTGTATCTCAGTGTAAAACAGCCTTGCCTATAACATGGTACACTTTTATTGCTTTCCTGTACAGAGTTATAGCAAGGGATCAATTTACTATTTATACTGTATCTCAGTATAAAGCAGACTTGCCTATAACATGGTACACTTTTATTGCTTCCCTGTACATCATTATAGTGAGGGAGTACTAGATTTGTCGTTGTATAACCAATGTCCAACTGCCAACGGTTTTGACCAAGATCTAACATTGAAAAATGCACCAGTCGATTGTAGCTGCTGCTGCTTGCTTGAAACCATAATTAAAACTAGCAGTGTAGACAGATACCTGTTGATTCAATTACACAATGGCACATCATGACTTATGTAGGTTGCATTTGAGCAGTGGTTTTACATAAATAAATACCATATTAAGGTCTGACCTTTGTAATCATTGCTATGTGATGTCAGTCCATATGGTTACATAGAAACTGACATAATCAATTCTTTGATGCAATAGTAGAAAGTGTAATATGAAAAAGAGATGCACACAGACATACCATGAAGAATTTGTCAGTGATCATCTGTCTGTCCAATATTGATCACCTTTGTGTTAATATGTCAGTCCATCAATAATCTTTCATTTGTCTCTATGTCATCATCAGTAAAATCTATTTTCTTTTTAAAATTTTAAGATTTATCTACATCTGAATTTATTTGCATTAAAATGACTGAGCTGTTTAGTAATTATTAGTCCATCAGTTACTGTTATGCTTGTCAGTTAATGTTATGCTTGTCAGTTATTGTTATGCTTGTCAGTTACTGTTATTGTTATGCTTGTCAGTTATTGTGATGCTTGTCAGTTATTGTTGTGCTTGTCAGTTCTTCTTAATGTCAGTTAACTCCCAAAATTTTATCAGATGCATACATGTGATTCTACCAGTGGTAGGCCAAAAATAGCGTTTTAAGAGCCGTCTACCGCACATACCATTTAGAAGTTCAAATCTACCGCTTTTGAAAATTAAAAGAATATTTAAACACAAAATTAGAAGAAAAAAAAAAAACAACCCAAACATGGTATTTTTATGCATTCCATCAACACATTAGAGAAACCAGCCAGAACCAGTCTACTGGGGATCATAAATGTTCCACCAGTACAATGACCGGTGCAATGATGCATGACAGAGTAATATGATTAGAATTGTTAAAGAACAACTGACATGTGTACACAACAAGCTGCTAATTGATTACCTTATTGTTAGAATTTGAGGAATTTAAGGCCAAATGCAGGATGTTTTTTTTGTGAAGTGGTATAAGTAACAAAGGGGTAAAAGGTGGTCCATGATGTCTTCTGAGCCTTTGATGAAAATCTGCCGAACCTTAGCGGAAGGGAGATACAATGAAGAGACCAGCCATAAAAATGATTTCAGCAGAGACAATAGAGTAAGTATTTTGATTGTTGTCTTGTTTAATTGTTATTGTGTTGTTCAAGATGTTTTAAGAGGACAACTCTTACATTTTTTGTTCAATTCATGTCAAAATGCCGAAACATGTGCTTTCTCCCAATGCTAAGAAACCACCAGCTAAGAAAATTTACAAGTTCATCAATGTTTGGATATCAGAGTTTAAGTGTGTACAGGGGAGTAGCAAAAGTCCTGAGTTTGCATTGTGTGTTTTAAAGGTATGCATCTTTTGTATTTCATAAACTATTTGAAGTTTTCTTGCACATAAATTAAGTTCAAGCCCTAGATAAAATATATGTTAAAAAAATATTACACGATAATTAATTTTAAAAATATATTACAAATTAATTATCTAATTTTAAAGTTTGGATAAATTATTCTAAAAAGCATTAATATATCATGTATTTTTTATTTTTTTATTTCAAGTCTTTATTTTTTTTTATTTACGGTGGTGCTAACAGATTTTTGGATCTGAGCCATGAAGAGGAAGAAGCCTTTGAGAATGAGGCTCAGGAATACATCCCAAGTCCAAGTCAGGAACTTCCTCCTCTGGGTGAAGATAGCTTGGAGGAGTATTGGAGAGTAGTCAGCAACCTTACAAAAACAGCAACAGGAAAACTCAAGTTAGAACTTCTTTGTAGGCTGAATGTAGTTGTCCTGTCATTACAACATTCTAATGCTGATACAGAGAGGACATTCTCCATTCTTCGCAAAATACAAAGTGATTGAAGGGAAAATCTGGACCAGAGAACTATTGAGAGTGTTAAGTGTGAAGTTTAATAATCACAATGAATGTCATTAGTGGTCACTAGACAGTGATCTTGTGAATGAAACTAAAAATGCTATTGGATTTTATAAAAGAAAATTCTTTGCAGTGAACTATCAGATAAACAACTTTTCATTTTTCTTTATTTTACCATATACTGACTCATATTAATTATTATTGTAACATTTTCCATTGAAATCTGAATCTGATTCATGTTCAGACTTGCTGTTTTATTATAGTATGAAGAGAATGCATATTATGGCACAAAAAAACCCCACTTGTTTTGTTTTCCCCTGAAACGGTAAAATTTATGCCATTAAGAAACCTTCTGGTTTAGAGGCCAATCTACTGATCAAAATTTGTAAATCTACTGGTTTGAAATCCTGGTTCTGTCACATGTATGTACATGGCACAATCTGATATCATTTTGTATTAAAGCTGTATTACTAATTTGCTCAAATCTATAAAGTTAAAAATTGTATGTATCATTTTTAGCAATGTCTTAATTGATTAACTTTAACAACTAAATTATATGTACCGTGAACTCATTTATTTTTGGGGGGGATAAGTTTTTGTGGTTTTGTAAACCACACAATGTAATGACATTTCTGTCTGTATTTAAACTCATTTATTGGGAAGAGGTCCTATTGTTTCATTGAAAGATCATTGATTTTGGTCTCCAAATGGCTTGTGGCAATCATGAAATCAACAAAAATTGTATGCCACAAAAAATAGTGAATTCATTGTACTTTTCCTCATTGTTAATGTTAAACTATACATTAGATTTAAGTGCAATATAACACGACTTCTTTTGTCCTTTCTTCCAGAGCCTAAACACACTGAAGCTGTTTCTCAGAATTAACAAGTGCACATTGCAAAAGAGAGTTTTCTGTTTATACTTCCAGACTGGAATGATGTTCTGGCCTATTGCCCAAACCATTAACTTTCGTTTTATACCATGGGAACTGAAAACCATATATATGCCCTGCTGTTCCTTAATATGGACCACTTACCTGTGTTATATGAAGGAAAAGGTAAACTATGTCTGTAGAATATTGGTGAAGTGCAAATTGAGTTATGTTATTTACCATAATATTTCCATACTAAGTCCATGTTCCATGATAAGCCTGTCCCACTGTTTAAAAAATGTAAGCACATTTTTATTTAGAAAGCTTTTTTCAGTGATAAGCTCGCCCCATGCTGTGACAAATTGTATGATGCTGACCATCTCTCCCCCCACCTCCACCCCTCTCAGGTTATCAAGGGAAAAATAACTGAACCTACATAATATGATGGATAATATGACACTTGATCATGGTCTAGCATATTGAAGAGTTTGTTGCAGCCCAGACACAATTCCAAAATGGTTTCCACTTACACAAAAAAGAGTTTGATATGTAAAGTCTGGAATGATGAGTCATGATAAAACATTTTTTTCACATTTAGTACACCCACCTTTCTAGCATTTCCACTTAATATAAAGTTTTAGTTGAATTCTTGCATGATGTGACTGTTTTTTGTTGGTTTGGCACATGTAAGTTTGTGATATCAGCTACACAAAAATGTCAGAATTGAGTTTATTTTTGTTCTCACCTTGTTTTCAAATTCTCCTTTTTACACACCTGCCATATGGCTGAGCATATTATGTTATGATGTTGTTCCTACATTCCATTCACCTGTCCATCCATATATTACTAATTTAGTTTCTACACAATAACTCATGTTGTCCACCATCTACATTTACCAAACTTTGTTGATGGCTTGCACTTATTGATTTCTGGCTGAAAAGCTTAAAGGTCATGGGCGATGTGACAAAGAAGAAAAATGGTTTCCACACAAAAACTTGAGTTCTCCATCATCTACATTTACCAAACTTTGTGGATAGGTCTCACCTGGGCGAAGGAAGACACCTGTGGATTTTGGGGTCAAAAGGTCCAAGTTGAATGCTACTTTGACTGAAGGAAGAAAAATGGTTTAGAAAAAATAACACTTTGGGGCAAGGTTGCACTGGGGGTAAGGAAGAATCTTAATCATTTCTAGGTTAAATGTCAAGGCCACTGTGACAAAATGAAGAAGAAAATGGTTTTGGCACAATGACATTATTTCTACATCACAGACCTAGGCCTGTCTTTGTGGATGGCTTGCACTTAAGGTAAGGAAAAAGTCTGTCAATTTGGTGGTGGAAACATCAGTGGTCCAGGTCACTGTGACTGAAAGAAGAAAAAAGATTTCTGCACAAAAATTTCAGTTATCTTCACGGAGGGCGATTAAACATGGGGTGGCCATATAAAGTGCTGTTCATGTTTAGATATTTAATGTATAATGTATGTACCTAGTAATTTACACCCTGTGGGCACAGTATGTAGAATAGACCTGAGATGTATAATTTATGTACCTAGTAATTTACACCCTGTGGGCACAGGCATGTATAATAGGCCTGAGATGTATAATTTATGTACCTAGTAATTTACACCCTGTGGGCACAGGCATGTATAATAGGCCTGAGATGTATAATTTATGTACCTAGTAATTTACACCCTAATGGCACAGGCATGTATAATAGGCCTGAGATGTATAATTTATGTACCTAGTAATTTACACCCTGTGGGCACAGGCATGTATAATAGGCCTGAGATGTATAATTTATGTACCTAGTAATTTACACCCTGTGGGCACAGTATGTAGAATAGACCTGAGATGTATAATTTATGTACCTAGTAATTTACACCCTGTGGGCACAGGCATGTATAATAGGCCTGAGATGTATAATTTATGTACCTAGTAATTTACACCCTGTGGGCACAGTATGTAGAATAGACCTGAGATGTATAATTTATGTACCTAGTAATTTACACCCTGTGGGCACAGGCATGTAGAATAGACCTGAGATACTCACCTGCATGTTGTAAGAGGTATCTAATTGAGTCAGGAACCGCTGTGACTCAGTAGTTAGTGTGCCAGACTTGTGACTCAGTAGTTAGTGTGCCAGACTTGTGCCAGAAACTGTGACTCAGTAGTTAGTGTGCCAGACTTGTGACCAAAAGGATACAGGTTTGAATCCTGCCATCAGATCAAGCCAGGTCGGCTGCCACAGTGTGCCCTTGAACACTGCTCCAGTTGTCTCAGCACTAAATAACAGTTACCCAGTTAAATGATGGTTTATTGCATGTAGTACACTTTCTTTGACTTTGGTAAGTGTTACTTAACAGAGTATACCCAGTCTACCACCTAAACTGATCTTTTCCTGTGATCCAAGAAGTGATTTGTTTTAACAGATCTTGCTTTATGTATCAAATGTCACCTTGCATAGGTGTAACGAGTACCAATCCAGCAGTCTTATCAGGTTAAAAAAATATATGAAGAAATTTTGGAGTTATACTTATGTGTTGGTATGGTCTAAGTGATTTTTATACATCAGGGGTTGTGCAGGATGCATGTTGAACTCCAGATGGCATTGAAAGATCAAGATTTAGTGACTGCTAATAAGTGATTTTTATACATCAGGGGTTGTGCAGGATGCATGTTGAACTCCAGATGGCATTGAAAGATCAAGATTTAGTGACTGCTAAAGTTTTACGGTTGACTAAATGCTGGAATGCCTGTATTATGTTTGAAGCTAAGTATGAATAAATAATTTTTAATTAAATCTCTTATAATCAATTTGCAAGTTGCATTTGTTTAGACTTTAATAATAATACAATCTATTGACATTTATTTGATGAATCTTTTTATTTTTACAGGCTAAAATCTGAATATAAAAGTTATTCAAATTAAATTTTTTGGAGAAGTTCAATAAACACATGCAAAAGTAGATCACTTTCTGTCAGTGAAAGCTGGTACAGCTTCTATTTTTCTCTTTTTTTCAAAAAGTGAGAAAAAAGCTTGATGATTAAGACAACTCAGAATCAACTAGAGACAAGTCCATTCTGAAAATGAAGACAACTCAGAATCAACCAAAGACCAGTCCTGTTTGATGATGAAGACAACTCAGAATCAACCAAAGACCAGTCCTGTCTGATATACAAACTTATAATTAATAATGTATACTTTACTCAGGATTTAGTTAACTTTTAGTATTTTTATCTTCAAATTATATCAAGTGCTTGTACAATAATGCTACAAATAATTTATCAAAGTTTTTTATATTAATTGTTGTTATTATGTAATTGTTATTCTTGACTTTATACAAGTTTAATAAGTGTCTTCATGACAATATGCTGGGTGCCGCCATATTTGTTGTGATGTCAGCGATCAAAGGTCAAAGGAACCTAAGCTGTGCAATCCATTATGATGGCAAAATGTAATGACGATATAGCTTGATCCAGTTGTTAGTAATGTGCAACTATGTGTTTGTTGTAATTAGCATTGTGTCAGCTAATTATTTTGGCATATAACATGGGTGAAAGGATGTCTTTTGAGATGATAGAAATCTGGAAAGTAGACAGCATGAAGGTAATATAAAATTATTATTGTTAACGAGATTCTTCTGGTGAGCAGTGCAATCTTTTGGATTGATTTATATTTTATTTAAATTTATTTACATGAAGTTAGAGCTATATTTTTCAAGGTGATAAGCAGTGAATACTTCAAATGGCTACCTTTCATACATGCCATAACACGTTGTGTCATGCGAAAAACACAACTTTAGGCTCCAACCCCCTCTCCCCCGACACGGTCGTGTTTCGAAAAACACAATTTTCAGCAATCTTAGCAACAACAAAAAAAATAAAAATAAAAAATCCCCCCCAACCCCCCAAAATGTATATATCTTGACCACCATGATATATGCCCCTAATCTGTGTATGTATAAATAGTAAACAGTCCTGCTCAGAGCTCATGTAAAACTATCCTCAGGGCATTTTATACAGCTGTTTTAGAGGCAATTAAAAGGTAAGGTGTTCAGAGATAAACAGCCATGTTTCAGGGATTTACTTAATTGGTTCACAATAGCTAGGGTGATGTGCCATGTCAAATCCTTTGAGTGCTGCTTTGTTAAAGACCATTAGGCTAATTTGCATAGGTAAAGTACACTAAGTGGAACAACCCAATTTGTCTGAAGTTAAGTACATCAAAGAGATGCGTGTTGAAGAACAAATGTTATTACACATCACTGACTGCATTGAATGAGAATGTTGAAGCCATCTTTATTAAAATTTGTGATCAGCAGCAAAGTTTCTTTGAAGTCGAATTTTTACTCCATATATAAAATGCAAAACATGATTATTTCGGTAGTACTGACGTATATGGCTGAATGGCCGCCCACATCGTTAATCCCAAAATCAGTCAATCAATTTCGGTAGTTGGAAAAGTGATAATCTGACTAAAGTGGCCATTGCATGTTTGACACTCCCTCACAGCAATGCAGATGCAGAAAGATCATTTTTTATGCTTAGAAAAATTCAACAAGATCTTCGGGGAAGGTTGAACAACTGCACCATTCAATCTCTAATGAGTGCAAAGATGAACACAAATGACACGTGCATTATCTTCAAACCAACTACTGAACTATTGAAAGCAGCAAAGACTGCATGTAATTAAAACTACATTCCACTGTACAATGGATTTTAAAGACAGTAACTTAGTTTATTTTTGTATTTTGTGTTTGTGAGGTTGTGACCATGTGTACATATGTGTGTGGTGATGTTATTTGACAATGCTAAGTCTACCATTTTTTTTGTTTATAAGTATATTAAATGCTTCAGAGAAAACAGATGGTATTTTCTTTTATTCAGATTTGAATTTCCAGTCATTTGCTATAGGCTGATTTAAAAAGATAGCTTATTCTCATTTGGATGATGTCGCTTTAGGGGGCTTACGTGCACTGACCCCCCCTTGGGACCTAAAAACACACTTTTTTGGTCTCAAAACCCCCCCAACACTGTCTAGGAATATGGCAAGTATAAACTTTATATGTGAACCTTACTGAATTGCAGAGAGAGAGCAAAAACAAATTCATAGCACAAGAAGAGTTTCATGCTCTCTCTCTCTCCCTCATTTTTTTTTGGGTCTCACTCTGCTTCTTATCATTGAGCTTAAAACTGTGTTATGGGTCCTTTTGACCTATGACTTGGAAACAGCTGTGATATTCCTGTGCATGCAGAGTACGCTTCCATGAAATCGCTTATTAGATATGAAAATATTCAGGGTACAGTCTAGTCTCATTAATCTGATGCCAGAAAACAAGTCTAAAGCATTCAGGGTACAGTCTAGTCTCATTAATCTGATGCCAGAAAACAAGTCTAAAGCATTCAGGGTACAGTCTAGTCTCATTAATCTGCTGCCAGAAAACAAGTCTAAAGCATTCAGGGTACAGTCTAGTCTCATTAATCTGATGCCAGAAAACAAGTCTAAAGCATTTGTCTTACCAGAATGATGTGTTGTGGTTGTAGATAAGATTTAAATTTATGCTTTATAGAGTCAACTAATATTATCATTGGTTTTAAGCAATACTTTATAGAGTCAACTAATATTATCATTGGTTTTAAGCAATACTTTATAGAGTCAACTAATATTATCATTGGTTTTAAGCAATACTTTATAGAGTCAACTAATATTATCATTGTTTTTAAGCAATACTTTATAGAGTCAACTAATATTATCATTGGTTTTAAGCAATACTTTATAGAGTCAACTAATATTATCATTGGTTTTAAGCAATACTTTATCTTCAAGTGGAAAATTCTCTATGTTGTGTGTTTATTATAAACACATTTTGTAAGTGTATGAATGTATCATATTCATACCTGTGACAGAACCAGGATTTCAAACCAGTAGATTTACAAATTTTGATCGGTAGATTGGCTTCTAAAAAGGTAGATTTTTTATCAGCATAAATTTTACGTGTTTTAAGGGGATTGAAAACAAAACAAGTTCATTTTGTCACATAATATGTATTCTCTTCATATTATAATAAAACACAAATTTTGAACATGATTCAGATGCAGAATTTGATGGAAAATGTTACAATAATAGTTAGTCAATATGAGCCAGTATATTGTTAATTAAATGAAAAAGGAAGAGTTGTACATCTCACAGTTCACTGCAAAGATTTTTTATAAAATCCACAGGCATTTTTAGTTTCCTTTACAAGATCACTGTCTGGTGACCACTGGTGACATTCATTCTGATTGTTAACCTTCACACTTAGCAGGCTCTCAATAGTTTTCTGGTCCAGACTTCCCCTTGAATCACTCTGGATTTTCTGAAGAATGGAGAATGTCCTCTCTGTGTCAGCATTGGAATGTGGCAATGATAGGACAACTGCACTCAGTCTGGAAAGAAGTTCTAACTTAAGTTTTCCTGTTGCTGGGTTTCTGAGGCTGCTGACTGATCTCCAAAACTGCTCCAAGCTCATTTCACCCCGAGGAGGAAGTTCCTGGCTTGGACTTAATATGTATTCCTGAGCCTCATCCTCAAGGGCTTGTTTCTCTTCTAGGCTTATGTCCAAAAATCTGTTAGCAAGTTTCACCACTGGAATTAATTTTAAACAAATTAGATTTAGACTTGAAATAAACAGTTAAAAAACACATGATTTTAATAATTTATCCCAACTTTAAAATTAAATATTAAGTAATACATTTTTAACTCACAGATATATTTTATCTAGGACTTGAACATAATTTTTGAGCTTTTATGCTGATTTTCTAGAAGTCTGAACTTCACATTAGTAATATCTGGTTCACTGGTGATGACCTTGGTTGAAACAAACTTTCCCAGAAGCTTTCTTAGCAGCCTGGTCTTCTCTACATGTAGATGTCCAATCATTGATTCACCAGCCTAAAAAGACACAATGCAAAAAAAGACACAATGCAAAGTCAGGACCTTTGCTACTTGCCTGCACACACTTAAATTCTGGTATCCAAGTGTTGTTAAACTTGTTGTAGTTTTTCTTAGCTGGTGGCTTCTTAGCGTTGGGAGTAAGCCGACGTTTTGGCATTTTGACTTGAATTGAAAAAAAAATATACAATCTGCCCTTAAATATTCATCTTAAACCATCGTGAACAATACAAGAACAATTAAAACACATCAAATCAAAATACTTACTCAAGTGTTTCTGCCAAGATAATTTTTGGTCAGTCTCTCCATTTTATCTTCCTTCCATGACAGATCGGCCAATTTTTTATCAAAGACTCATGGTCATCATGGATTACCTTTGATCCTTTTATTACTTATAACACCTCAAACAACATCCCGCATTTGGCCTTAAACTCTCCAAATTACAACAATGAGGTAATCAATTAACCACTTCTTGTGTACACATGCTCACACTTGTAATCCGACTACTCAACCACGCATTGTCACACCAGTCATATCATAGGTCGAACATTTCCGGTTCCCAGTAGACTGGTTCTGGCTGGTTTATCTAATGTGTTGATAAAACGTGTAAAAAAACTGGGTTTTACAACAACAACAAAAATTTCCTTGAAATTCTCAAAACCGGTAGATTTCGACTACTAAACGGTATGTGCGGTAGATGGTCTTTAAAACGGTATTTTTGGCCTACTGCCGGTAGAATCAGAGGTATGCATATTCATATGCAGTGTATTCATACTTAAAAGTATATGTTGAGATGGAGAGAAATATGCAATGTATTTTGGCCATATGACTTCAAAAGAGCACAGCAGAAACTATAATTTGTAATTAATTTTAACTGACAGGAGTACCTAGGTTACAGTATTGTAATTACAAATAGGTAAAAATACTTAATCAATTGCCACTTAAACAACAAATTAAATTTTTGTTAGTTTCTAAAACTTCACTTGAAAATGTCAGTCAAGAACATTTCTAAACTAGTTTGAAACAACCCTATAACATGCACATGAGAGCTCATGTACAGGTGTCTTCACATCATATTGTTCATTCATTCAAACCACAATTGCATGTTTAGGGAGTTGATTATAAATTAAATATGAATCTTTTGGACTGTCGTTATTATTAGTCAAAAGTATAGAAAATAAATTGCTGGTTTCAGTGGCAGTTGATTAACTATTTATACCTGTTTGTAATTACAATGATGTAATCTGGGTACTCCATTACCTTAGCTATTCATCAATGATGAACTGAAGCATTAAAGTAACTGAATCGGCACACAGCCAAGTACAAATTTTGAAATATGGTACCACTAATGCCATGTGGATGCGTCTATATTCTATATTTAGAAACAGTGATTTTCCTAATATGACCACTCATTTTCTAGCTTCATTACAAAAGTCCCTAGAGATGATTGCAAATTTATTATTTTTATATTTTTGTCTTCCTACATATTCGTAATAATGTTGTGTATTGGTTGGATATTATTTGCATTGCTGCTTTTTTCATATTTTCACAAAAATGAGTGATGTAGAAAACAACCTTGACCTTACTGCGCTTCTTGAATTCCACAACATAGCATTGTCCCATACGTTTCTGACCTAAAAGTTTTTATTCTTAGGCCAAATCTTTTATCACATAATATTTAGACATTGCTTTCTTTGAATATGATATTTTCCGTAATTTATGTGCCCAATGAATTACAAAAACAGACAGTCTAATGAAGATGTACTTCCTAGACATAGCAAGGTCTACCATTATTACCCCTTGGCAGGTTCACTTATGGTTTTAGACTAATTTTTTGAAGAAAATAATGCAAGTGCAGCAGTTAAAATCTTTAAATTACATATTTAGAAAGTACTTTCTTTTCTTAAGACATAAATTATTATTTGCATATAGATGTTTTTAGTTTCAAAACACAAGTTGGTTTGTTTTCATCATTAAATGATAACTTGCTGGAATTGGGCAGCGACATCTTGCTGGTGGGTAGAATTAATAGTTAATCAGCTATTAAAACACATGCCTGTGAATGTGCAAGAGTTTGTTTTGTGGTCACAATTTATATGAAGACCTGCTAAGGCCACATGTAATACATTTTGCCAGGGGCTACAACACTAACTACATGGCTGGGTCGAGGGAGCATCTCAAATGCCATAAACTACTGTCACTTGGTGTACATCTAAGAAAAAAAATATTACAAGGTGAAGTCGTTTTTGCTTTCGTAATAGAAAAATGAGAAGTTTAATTTTTTCAGAGACTTAGTTGCCCACTTCGTCTGGTAGTGTGACCTCTGCCTTATCATCTCAAGGTATTTTCTGTACTAATTTTGCATGCTCTAAAATTAGGATCCACTTTTCATCACCCTCTTTTTGTTCTTTGCTGGGGGTGGTGACTGGGATTCTCAGGCAAATACCATTATTCCTTTTTCAGAATATCAGCATGTACTTTTATAAATTGTTATGTGTTTTTAGAGATGTCTAACCATTTTTCTTGGATTATACCTTATAATTATTACTGCATGTTTTAACATATTCACACTATTACAAGCAAAATAATTTTTAAGACATGAAGCAGCTGTTTTGTTCTGGAAAAAACTTTACAACTGAGATTTACAATTCTTGTTTTATTTACTGTGATTCATGGAAGTTGGGACCTATATGTACATTTTTTTTTCTCACATTTTGAATTGTTATATTTTGTTATTGGCAAATGTGATGGAATCTTACATAAAAATATTTTTTTTAAAGTTCTTGCTAGAATGGTCCAAGTCATGTCATGCATTGTACATGTCTGGTATTAATGTACATTAGTAATAACAATAATACTTCTTGAGTCCCATTGTATGTGTCTGGTATTAATGTACATTAGTAATAAGAATAATACTTCTGGAGTGCCATTTTATGTGTTTGGTATTAATGTACATTAGTAATAACAATAATACTTCTTGAGTGCCATTTTACGTGTCTGGTATCAATGTACATTAGTAATAACAATAATACTTCTTGAGTCCCATTTTATGTGTCTGGTATTAATGTATACTAGTAATAACAATAATACTTCTTGAGTGCCATTTTACGTCTCTGGTATTAATGTACATTAGTAATAACAATAATACTTCTTGAGTCTGATATTACGTGTCTGTATTAATGTACTTTAGTAATAACAATAATACTTCTTCAGTCCCATTTTACATGTCTGGTGTCAATGTACATTGTTATGTATGATGTTTATATAATATTATAGATATTTTAGGAAATTATAAATGTTTCTTGACTTTAATATTTGCTTAAATCTTAATGTTGTTATCAGAAAAAACATGTTTAACTAGTGTCCTTGAATTAGGTTGTTTACTTCAGATTTGAGCTAAAGGATAGTTTTGATAAACAATGTTTTCTCAATTTGAGGTCAAGGTTGATTTTGTTTACAGATAAAACTGGAAATACCTTAGGAGTTACCTGTCAATGGACACACATACATTTATTATTCTTGAATGTTCTGTCATGTGACCAATCGTTATATATACCATGTTTAGTGGACAGTTTTTCAGTTTCAACATTACTATCAGTCTTGTAAAGAGCTATTACAGTTGTGGAAAGTCATTCCAAATTATAAGAGAGGAATTATTTAAAATATTCATTGGATTATAACAGTGCTCATAAACTTTTGGATTTTGGATTTTTAATTGGTGATTTTGGAATTTATGTTAACTTATTCAGAAATATTTTGGAGTACTTCATTTTGACATCAGCACATTAAAGACTACATGTACATCAGGACTTTGAAGACCATTGGAACATCATAACATTCAAGGATACAGCCGTGCATTCAGAACATTCTATATTTAGGACTTGTGATTAGAACACAAATTCTTATTGGATTATTTGGATTTTAATACACATTACTGTGCCTTTTTGATTTTCATCTTAATTATCTAGAAATAAATTGCTTGTTGATTTTTACTTGAGTTGTTGGTTTCACGTTCTTTCTGTTACATTTTTCTAGACCATAGAGTCGTAACAACATTAGTAATAACAATAATACTTCTTGAGTTCCATTTTACGTGACTGGTATCAATGTACATTAGTAATAACAATAATACTTCTTGAATCCGATTTTACGTGTCTGGTATCAATGTACATTAGTAATAACAATAATCCTTCTTGAGTCTGATTTTACGTGTCTGGTTTCAATGTACATTAGTAATAACAATAATACTTCTTGAGTCTGATTTTACGTGTCTGGTATCAATGTACATTAGTAATAACAATAATACTTCTTGAGTCCGATTTTACGTGTCTGGTATCAATGTACATTAGTAATAACAATAATACTTCTTGAGTATGATTTTATGTGTTTGGTATCAATGTACATTAGTAATAACAATAATACTTCTTGAGTCTGATTTTACGTGTTTGGTATCAATGTACATTAGTAATAACAATAATACTTCTTGAGTCTGATTTTACGTGTCTGGTATCAATGTACATTAGTAATAACAATAATACTTCTTGAGTCTGATTTTACGTGTTTGGTATCAATGTACATTAGTAATAACAATAATACTTCTCGAGTCTGATTTTACGTGTCTGGTATTAATGTACATTAGTAATAACAATAATACTTCTTGAGTCTGATTTTATGTGTCTGGTATTAATGTACATTAGTAATAACAATAATACTTCTCGAGTCCCATTTTACGTGTCTGGTATCAATGTACATTAGTAATAACAATAATACTTCCTGAGTGCCATTTTACGTGTTTGGTATTAATGTACATTAGTAATAACAATAATACTTCTTGAGTCTGATTTTACGTGACTGGTATCAATGTACATTAGTAATAACAATAATACTTCTTGAGTCCCATTTTACCTGTCTGGTATGAATGTACATTAGAAATAACAATAATACTTCTTGAGTCTGATTTTACGTGTCTGGTATTAATGTACATTAGTAATAACAATAATACTTCTAGAGTCCCATTTTACGTGTCTGGTATTAATGTACTTTAGTAATAACAATAATACGTCTTGAGTCTGATTTTACGTGTCTGGTATTAATATACATTAGTAATAACAACAATACTTCTGGAGTTCCCTTTTATGTGTCTGGTATCAATGTACATTAGTAATAACAATAATACTGCTGGAGTCCCATTTTACGTGTCTGATATTAATGTCCATTAGTAATAAAAATAATACTTCTTGAGTCCCATTTTATGTGTCTGGTATTAATGTAGATTAGTAATAACAATAATACTTCTTGAGTCCCATTTTATGTGTCTGGTATTAATGTACTTTAGTAATAACAATAATACTTCTTGAGTCCCATTTTATGTGTCTGGTATTAATGTACATTAGTAATAACAATAATACTTCTAGAGTCTGATTTTATGTGTCTGGTATTAATGTACTTTAGTAATAACAATAATACTTTTTGAGTCTGATTTTACGTGTCTGGTATTAATGTACATTAGTAATAACAATAATACTTCTTGAGTCCCATTTTACCTGTCTGGTATTAATGTACATTAGTAATAACAATAATACTTCTCGAGCCCCACTGTACGTGTCTGGTATTAATATACATTAGTAATAACAATAATACTTCTCGAGTCCCATTTTACGTGTCTGGTATCAATGTACATTAATAATAACAATAATACTTCTTGAGTACCATTTTACGTGTCTGGTATTAATGTACATTAGTAATAACAATAATACTTCTAGAGTCTGATTTTACGTGTCTGGTATCAATGTACATTAGTAATAACAATAATACTTCTTGAGTCTGATTTTATGTGTCTGGTATTAATGTACATTAGTAATAACAATAGTACTTCTTGAGTCCCATTTTACCTGTCTGGTATTAATGTACATTAGTAATAACAATAATACTTCTAGAGTCTGATTTTACGTGTCTGGTATCAGTGTACTTTAGTAATAACAATAATACTTCTTGAGTAACATTTTACGTGTCTGGTATTAATGTACATTAGTAATAACAATAATACTTCTTGAGTCCCATTTTACGTGTCTGGTATCAATGTAGATTAGTAATAACAATAATACTTCTTGAGTCCCATTTTACTTACCATGAGAGAGACAGAGAGAGATAACTAAGAATGACTTTTAAAGATTTGATGTAAATGTTGACATTTCATCACATTGTACTAACTTAGTTCTAGTTAGTTTCAAATAATTTATCATCAGTTAACGTCTGTGATGATAAAACATTTTTATTTTGACTAAGATTTTTTATTAAATATAGACCTGCCTCTGATTTTTTTATGACCTTTTGGTATTTTTTATTCCTATTCTATTTATGCTTGAAGTAGACAAATTAAATTTAAATTAAATTTTAAATATATTTTCATTAAGTCAGACAATGTTCTCAACTAAGGGTGGCCTCATTAATAAAGATGCTAAATAACGATACAGCAAAGTAATGGCTGCGTGAGAACACCTGTTGAATCCATGTAAAAATATTTTTGAGATAGTAATTCCTAAAATACTATTTAAATATACTGTAACAGACTGAATTTGTCCATTCTTATGGTAATAGCACTCCTGAGTAAAAGGAATGAAGACTGTTCACTACAGTTTATGACTTACAAGATCCCCATACTTACACACAAGGCTTTTATTGACTTTTTATGGATATATACTTTTCTGATAAGAAGAAAAGAATTCAAATTAAGCCTAATAAGGGTTGCTTAACTACGAGCTAATTATGCACAATATACATGTATGCATATGTGACCTACCATATATACTCGCTTATAAGTTGAGTCGAGCTGCAAACTACACAGACCAAGATCTTATGTCATATAATGCTCCAGTAGATCTGGGTCTATGCAGTTTGCTATGAGTAATCAGTGGAACAAACAACATTGGTGGATTATGCAATGGCAGATCAGGGTCTATGTTGTTTTAAGTTGGATTCTACTTATCAACAAGTATATACAGTACTGATGATTTTGTAGGACACATTTGCAAGTTTAAAAGGATAAGAAGAAGTTTTGTAGACTGGAGATGATTATGGAAACAATTTTTGATTACCAGAGATAATATTTAATAGATGTTCCCACTTGTTATACAAACTACTGGTCTTCATTTAATCCATCATTGCATGTATCCTTTGTAGGTCACTGCCATCACTGTTGATAACTCACTTGGCATGTGCAGGTCAAATCTATTACACCCATACAGAGGGCAATATGAGCTACCAAATAGCAGTTCAGGAAAATAAAATTGGATATATTTCCAGTGAAGTATTTTCCTCTAATGCCAGTTTCAACAAATATATCTGTTTAGTTGTAAATAATTCTTCATTTGCATAGATTTTTAGTCTCCAGATGATTTAGGGTTTTTCATAATTTTTAGTTTTCCATTATTAAACACTTCTCCAGCAATCTTCCAACTTCTAGTAGTTTCCAACTAACAGCCAAGAGTTAGATACTCACATCCTCCAATAAAGCAAGATATAGGTTTCTACTTCAATTTTAGATTTCAGTAACTAATGTAATTTGTTTAGTATTTTTTCTTGAATTATTTTTCTAGAAGTTGTAATTAAACCAGTTGACAATTTTTGGATCAGTTTAGCCAATCTGAACTATAATTTCAGTAATTTAATTTATCAGTTGATTTTTTATAACATGCAGTATTTGTAAATATTTATCTATTCAAGATCTTGTTCCTTTTCTCTGAGAAAATTCGTTTTGCAACTCCTAGTTGTACAAATATAAATGAATTTGCCTTGTTGTCATAATACATTGCTGTTATACATCTTTCTTTTGGGTGATCATTGGTGACATTATCTCACCATATATTACATTTTTCCTAATAATTTGTGTGGTCATTGAATGAGTCAATTTTCTCTTCACATACCATGCCTTAACATGTATAAATTGTGTGGTCATTGGATGAGAATATTTCTCTTCCTATATCACACTTATTACAGTCTATAAATGTATATGTGATCATCAAATTAGTATATTTTTCTTCAGATATTGCACCTTTCCTTTCAAATATCACACCTTCCCTTTAGATATCACACTTTTTAAGACTGAAACTCTCAGTTTCATGAATTTCTGTGAGTTTGTCGGATGAAATATTATTCCTCCAGATACCCTACCTCACTTCAGGTAGCAGTCATAGAGTATAGAGTTCAAGGGACACAACTCTTTTCTGTATTGGAGACAGTCATGGAACAAGTAGTCTCCTGTGATCTATTACTATCTCAAGTGATAATTATGAACAAGAATTTCAATAAAATTGTTCTCTACTCAGGATTTGTCACTTGTATTAATAAGGAGAATTCTTTCAATAGTCTACCACACCCTTTATCCACATACTTGTATTAGTAAAGATCAACTGAGTAGGACCCGAGTCACACAGATACAAGAAGTTGGTGATATTTTCGCTGCACATTTGTGAAGAAAATACTCAAATATTGGATTCAGTGTTGACATCTTCACTGCTGTAAGGAATTTCTAAGATGATTGCTGATTATTTAATTTATTGCTGTATATTTTATTTTTGTTTTGCATCTTGAATAAATGTGTATAGTATGGATATAAAATTCTGACTCTGTCATAATTTTTATCCAGTTTATTACATAAGGTTTTTACAGATAAAGTGTCAGTAGTGTCTGTCTGGTTCTGTTGTATTAAAAGGTGTCAAAGAAATGAAGTACCATACAGTCAAAGCCATTACAATACCATACAGTCAAAGCCATTACAATACAATAGATACAAAACAGAGAAATTCTCAGTTCAAACTTTTTATGAGAATTGTACCCACAAAAAAATTTCTTCCTAAATTGAGAAAATCAACATCAAACCATTGTGATTTTGCAACAGGAATAAAAAAAAAGAGTCATGTACAGTGACTCGACAGGTTTGGGATCCTGTTGAAGGAATATCTTGAATCTTAAAAAATATTTGCTTTCAGCTATCACTTGAAAATGTATATTTTGGTATTTATAAGGTAAAAATTAAATTATTTAATTTAATAATTAAGATTGCTAACCATTACATATATTGCTGTCAATATAGGCATGTATTGCCTAATATTTCTCACTTTAAAAATAGATGCAAGACTTGAAAAGACAGTAGCAACAAATGGAGATAAATAAACACAACAATAAATGGAGTAAAATTATAGAATGAATGAAGGGATATACATACAAAATAGCAACTATTTCTCTTTATTCTTTTTGTTTTTCTTAAAGCAGTTGTAAGGAATATCATTTTCTCTAAATTATGCAGTAAGATGGTGTCATAACTTTTATTTGTTTGTAGAAATAATGGAATGCAATCTGTATCTTATGGTATATTTTTGTTAATTTCACCAATTGTATGTTTGCTTTAATTATTTTTCATGTTACTGATCATCAGAGAAGAAAAATATTTATGAAAAGGCACTTAAGAGAATGAATGGTGTGAAACATTAGTAACTACTGGATTTCCATGCAAGTAATTAGTAAACTTTAGTAATTACTGTAGATTTCCATGAGTAACAAACTTTAGTAATTACTGTGGATTTTCATGCAAGTAATTAATAAAGACTCGATTAGCCACTGAAATTATTCTCATGTGCCTATTTTTGCAAAAATTAAAAGGCAAAACCTGTACTAAAATTTATAAATGTAAAGAAAAGAAAAAAAAAGATAAATAGTAAGAAGAAGTGTATTATTTCTTTTTCAAATGAGATATATTATAGTTACCTCTGTAATGCTTCATCTGACTTTTTGACCTGCTGTTGGATCAGAATTTCTTGACAATATCATTTGTTTATCCATACAATGAAATTCAGTACATTTTAATACCGGTACATCAGGGAATAGATCGATAGCTTATACGCACAATTAAATTCCCTACATTTTAATTCATCAGGGAATCCATCAATAGTTTATACTTACAATGAAATTCCCTACATTTTAATTCATCAGGGAATCCATCAATAGTTTATACTTTACAATGAAATTCCCTACATTTTAATTCACCAGTGAATACATCAATAGTTTATACTTACAATGAAATTCCCTACATTTTAATTCACCAGTGAATACATCAATAGTTTATACTTTACAATGAAATTCCCTACATTTTAATTTACCAGTGAATACATCGTCTATAAATGTTATGTGTTAAATTAAAGTACCCTGCTCAAATGTCAAAGTTGAACAAGGTCGACTGATTTTTCAACAATGACATCAAGACAAGATTATCGTGTGCTGCATATATTGTTCTTGTTAAATTGTTGAGAAGATAACAAGAAATCATTCTAATATTCGTCAGTGATAGATTTCTTTGATTTACAGAAAACAGCAGTCTTTATGCAATGAAAAAGCAAAGGTAATTGAAATGTAGCAAATATAAATGTGTGTTTTTTGATTTGACAAATAAGTAATGTTTTACCAAAAAAGAATAGTATAATTCATATCAAAATCTTGTAAGCAAAAATGTTTGAAATTTTTCTTATTTACATGTGAGTGCAAGGTTTACTTATGATGAAAGTCTTGTTGTGCACAGTATCTGTTGCTACGTGTTTTTTCATAAGAATACTTGTTTTCAATCTGTGATTTAGACTGGTTTTGTAGCTTTCTTAGTTAAAATTAACTATGCATTTAATGTATAACATTATTTGGTTGCTATGCTAAATTGTAGACTGCAAGCACAAGTTGTTAGCATAACTTGCATGATAGAAATATGGTTACATTTAAGGAATACAATGAAACTTCATTAATCTGGACACTTATATTTTTACACCTTTCATACAGATTAAGAATAAATCAGATTAAGATTAATAAATTAATTATATTTCCAGTAATCATGCTTCACATATAGAGGTATGTGGATAAATAGTTGTATTAACAAGGCTTTACTGCTGGTGTATATATATATATATATATATATATATATATATATATATATATATATATATATATATATATATATATATATGACATGTTAAAGATGTTTCATGGTGTCCTTGATTTACATGTTAAAGATGTTTCAACACTTATATATGTATAGGGCATAGAGAATCCGTAACTGGCGAAGAAACCTTGCATTGGAAACTCAATGTGTATGTAAGTATATATATATATGCTATAAAATCATACACATTTTCATGGGGTTAAAATTTTGTTGCTTATGCCTGAAAGTGTTTTCACGGGGACAAAATGTAATAGATTCTTACAATAATGACAAGGGTGATGGGCGAGTACACAATTTTGTTGGGTTTTAAATTCATGGATTTTCTAAATCCATCCATGAAAAAACCCCATAAAATTTAAGCCCCTGTTATCTGATGCAATAACAGTGATATTCATGTAAAATCTTGCATAATTGTATTACAGTTTATACTTTTATCAAGAATATATGCTAATTATTTCAAATATTTTTCACATTTCACAGTTTGACACATTATGTTTTGGATGAAAAAAGATGCAAATGATATAGATGAATTTACTGTAAAACTTAGATATTCTGTAAAACTTAGATAAAAATGTATGTTATTATTTCATTTTTGTTTCTTTGTTATATGTATTTACACTTGTCACAGAAACAGATTTTGCATAGTTACAAAAATGTGAAAAATTCAGTGATTTAGCTATATACTCATTTCTTTTATTCCCACGGGTTCCGCAATCTCGCCTTATGGATTGTTTCCATTCTAAATAGATCATTGCACCACCTGCCAGTGATTTATAGTGGCATTTTTGTTATTAAGAAGTGTTTGATCTTAACTAACAACAAACACTTTCAACAATGTTTCATTTTCTGGATATAAATAAGAAAATAATGAATCAATAGAAAATTGAATAAAGATCTACTTTTCCTTTACCTCCTCTCTAGATGTAAGTCCCGACATCTCACATCAAAATCCATATCACATCCTGCTTGGTTGAATAAAGTCATCAAGTTGATGATGGCTTACATTCATGCAAGGTGAGTCACAGGATTGAGCTTGTTTACATATCGCTCATTGCCAAAAAGATGGTACACAATAAGGGTCGTTGTATTGAAACCATGACATTATAGTTGCCTTTAGAAAGTACAGAATCTATTCCTTTAATAGCATATCTATACAAGATGGGCAAGTAACACCGTCAACCATATACCAAAATGAAGAGGACAAAATTTGGCAAAAAAATTTTTTTTTTTCATAAATGGAAAAAACACCCTACAAAATAGTCTATAGAAGAGCAGGTCCCTGCTGACAAACACAACAGCAGTGTGTATCTGTGCACAAGAGCAGTGTGTATCTGTGCACAAGAGCAGTGTGTATCTGTGCACAAGAGCAGTGTGTATCTGTGCACAAGAGCAGTGTGTATCTGTGCACAAGAGCAGTGTGTATCTGTGCACAAGAGCAGGTCCCTGCTGACAAACACAAGAGCAGTGTGTATCTGTGCACAAGAGCAGAAGTCTGAAAGAGTCCAAAGCTGTCGATCTAGAGGAGCTTATTAATTGCAAACAGCTGATTATTGTAAATAAGGGAAAATGTGTGGATTCACTATTCTTAAAATTTGAGTATTGAAGAGAGAACATTTTTTCAGGTGCCGCATAACCTCTTCAGAGAATAACTGGATATTTAATTGTCTAGACTCGTAACACTTGTAAATATTAAAATTGGTAATTTTATGTTTTCTTCTAGACATGACAATTTGGTATATTATTACTGACATTGTGTTCATTTCATACCCTGTTTGGGCCCCCGTACAGCGATTACATCATTTGATGCGAGAATATAAGAATCTCATTTTATATGGCAGTACATATAGTATGGAAGTTGTTTACTGCAAAATTGGCATTTAGTTCAATATTTGCTAAATACATGACTAGAGATAAATGATAAATAAACAGGACAACTTTCATCAGGTAAATTATTTTCTTTTGTTTGTGATTTAGTTTCTTGTTAGTATGGCAAGAATACAGTGCACCAGCCTACTTGTGGTTTCAGGAAAAAATGGAGAAATTAGGCCCAGCTAGTCCAAGTGAAAGAGGCTTATTTGATTCCAGATGCAAATCAGTGTTTATTGCTCCCAGCTTAAAGACATTTTTTCAAAAACTGTATTGGAACTGTTCTGGGTAATTTGTGAAATATATAAAAATACTTTATAGACTGTCATACAAATCCATGATAGTTTCTAACTACTATATGTTTTTGTTGTTATTCAGTACACATAAAATAAAAATACTTATCTAGTATATGTATTCTGATACATCTAATCAGGAAAAGAATGCTAAATATATACAAGCCCTAACTGTGAACTATGTCCTCATATGCCAATATCAGACTAACTGCTAATATGTTCTTATATGTTGATATCAGACTTACTGTGAACTATGTCCTCACATGCTGATATCAGACTAACTGTGAACTATGTCCTCATATACTGATATCAGAATAACTGGTAACTATGTCCTCACATGCTGATACCACACTAACTGTGAACTATGTCCTCATATGCTGATACCACACTAACTGTGAACTATGTCCTCATATGCTGATACCACACTAACTGTGAACTATGTCCTCATATGCTGATATCAGAATAACTGGTAACTATGTTCTCATATGCTGATACCACACTAACTGTGAACTATGTCCTCATATGCTGATATCAGACTAACTGTGAACTATGTCCTCATATGCTGATATCAGACAATAGAAAAATAAAACAGTTCAGACATTTTGTTCACAAGTAAATGAATAATTAATATCAAATGAAGACAATAAGTACCGAAGATTTTGACTATCCAGAACAAGTAAAAAAAATGCAGAAATTTGCAATTAAATAAAGAGTTTCATTTTATAAAATTTTGGGCATTAGTTGCTCATGGTTTTCTCACTGCAAGCACTAAGTTCTATTTGTGAAGACACCTCTTAACAAATTAGTGATGGTAATTTATCTTAAGTACATATGTGATACAAATATTATTATAATTTATTATTATTACAAAAATAAACTATCTTGTTTCCAAAAGTTGTCTGCAATATTTGTGTACAATACAGATAACATTTAATGAATACAATGAAAACATGACATAAAAATTTAAACATTATTACAACACAGATTAAACTTGGCACAAAAAATGTTAGACATGCCTTCCATCAGACAGAAATCATTGCTGTTCTCATTATTTTCATCCACTGTTTCCTCATTGTTTGAATTTTCCTCAAGTTTTGGAAAGGTGCTGGATTGGTGGGCAGTGGTGCTTTCTTTACTTGGTGGAACTTTATTTACAGTGGACTGCTCTGCCATGGAAACATGTTGGAAAGTAGAATCCATTCGTGGTGTAACTGTAGACAAATTTATAATTAAAACTGTTGCATTGAAGAAACAACATGATGTAATGAAAACTAAAGAAATCTCAGGGCTACATTTCTTCCAATAAGCTAATTTGTGGTCAATGTACCTATGCCACCATGAGTTTAGTCAATTTTGCACAGTGATTTCCATCTTATTTTTGCCTCGTTTTTATGATGGAGCACCAATGTAAGTCATATTAATACATATAGTTTTAAAACTTGATGTATCACATTGTTTTCGGTTTCTTTTCTAGAAGACCACAGTGAGATGCCCGCATAGGCTTTTCAGTTATGCCAACCGCAGTTGTAGACAAAAAAAACTAATTAAAAAAAATGAAAAGCACATTAACTTTGTTACTTCAGTCAGTATATTGACCTTGAAATTTGTAAAAGACGACATTTTGTAATTTTACACATTTTGTATCAAACTCACAGACTGTTATGAGGATAAAGACCAAGTTTTCACTCCATCTGCATGAAAGATCTATTTAACATATCCATATTTAAAGACTATCACACACTTTTAAATTAGCTAAAATCGAAATTTTGTATTCATTCTCGTCTCCAATTGTTCAGTCTCCCATTCTTTTTTTCAGGGTGCATCTTTTTTATATTTCAAATGATCATATTCATGGAATTTCAAAACCTGTTACATGGAGTGTTCCTTGACTACCGTTACATGATTGCCAAATTCTTTATGTTTGTGTTTTGTAGATTTGAGGGTATTCTCAGATTAAACCCTTATCGTTGATATCTTTGTCCAATATATATATTCTTTCTTTGTCATTAGTAACCAATGAAACTGAATCATCTATCCGAATCATTCAGATTGAAAATGAAAACAAACAATGTCTATTTACCATTAGAACATGTCCTTCCATCTTCACGCACTGCAACCCCGTCTTCGCATGCACAAGTCCTTCCAGTCGTCGTAGGAAGGCAAAGAGTGCTACAGTTTCCATTGTTATTCGAGCAAAGGGCATTTCCTGAAATAATATTGTAATATTAAGCTAAAAGGAAAAAGAAAATCAACTTTTAATTAAGATTAATGTGTTTTTTCTCACAGAAAATGAAGATTTTTTTAATAGGGTAACAATAGATGCTTGTGCCTAAAAAATAGTGAGTAAACTTGTTTGGAATGAACGATAACTGATTAATAAGATGTACAGTCTATGACTTTAAATTATTATGTAATTATTTCTACAAATATAATCAAAATCAATACGCCATCTTCTGTAAATAACAGTAAAATAGTGGAACCAGCCTAATCTAGCAATCTATCCACTAAGTAGTCTAGACACCTGCCCATTGCAGTTGAATACTATTATCCTTATTACGAATTATTCCAACTCAGACACCTGTCCATTGCAGTCGAATACTCCTAGTCTTATGAAGTATTCCAGCTCGGAGCCTTCGATAGACAACATATTTATTCTGTTTTATGGCCAGAGTAAACAGGTTTCAGTTTAATGGTTTTTTCTTTCATTTTTCTTTTTTCTTTCTATTAATAGAATGAAAACTCACGTGGTTGACTGTCTGCAGTATAGATCTCCAAAGCATCCAATCGACCTAGTTCTGGTTTTTCAAACAGACGTTCGGTTTGATTTGGCTGAGATAGTGTCAGTTTTGTTATGTACCTGCAGGAAATAAAGGCAGTGTTTTTAAAAACATTGTTTTCCTATTTGGTTTAATTACTGTCATATACCACAAGTTTGAAACCTGCTAAGAACTGATGTCTCTATTTACTTAAATATAACTTTTTTCTTTTGTTTTATTCCACTCCACTGAATAATGATCCGTTTCTTCAGCTTCCATTTCCCATCCACCTATGTCTATGAGCTGTCTCGACAGCTTCCATTTCCCATCCACCTATGTCTATGAGCTGTCTCGACAGCTTCCATTTCCCATCCACCTATGTCTATGAGCTGTCTCGACAGCTTCCATTTCCCATCCACCTATGTCTATGAGCTGTCTCGACAGCTTCCATTTCCCATCCACCTATGTCTATGAGCTGTCTCGACAGCTTCTATTTTCCATCCACCTATGTGTGTGAGCTGTCTCGACAGCTTATATTTCCCATCCACCTATGTCTATTAGCTGTCTCGACAGCTTCTATTTCCCATCCACCTATGTCTATGAGCTGAAAAGACTCAAAACTACTGTGATTTTATTTTAATCGGGCACTCCCGAATAAATCTTTTGAGCATATATTAGCAAATCAGTCCTTGCCTCACCTTAGATAGCAGTCTTGATATATACAGCAGAGACCAATAAAGATTATTCTTCATAATGTACAAAAGGAAATACCACCGTCTTTTATTTATTTAACAATTTGTAATGATTAAATCTGCTTTATGGTTCTGCAATCGAATGTCAGTACTGCCTGTAACCGCTAAAACATGCTCAGATATGAATTTTGTTAACTTACGGTCTGTTCCATGCAGTGTAGTAAAGACAACAACTTACAGTCTGTTCCATGCAGTGTAGTAAAGACAACAACTTACGGTTTGTTCCATGCAGTGTAGTAAAGACAACAACTTACGGTCTGTTCCATGCGGTGTAGTAAAGACAACAACTTACGGTCTGTTCCATGCAGTGTAGCAAAGATGACAACTTACGGTCTGTTCCATGCAGTGTAGCAAAGATGACAACTTACGGTCTGTTCCATGCGGTGTAGTAAAGACTACCGGCACTATCATAGACAATGTCCATCAAATGAGCTTCAGAATCGACGAATACAACTTTTCTGTCACTTCCATCCAATTTGCATGATTCAATCCTATTGGTAAGGCCGTCAGACCAATACAGTAGGTCAGCTGTAATAGGTTCAGATTATCTTTACTTATTAGTTCAAATTAATTGTAAGGCCGTCAGACCAATACAGTAGGTCAGCTGTAATAGGTTCAGATTGTCTTTACTTATTAGTTCAAATTAAAACAAATATGAAATGCAATATATAACGAGTGTGTACTTACGATACATTATCAGCCAAGAGTATCGCTCTCCCATATTTTTCATTTTTTTTTAAATTTTATTTTTATTAATGACTCGGGATTCCCAATAAAATGCAAATATTCCACGGATTTCATCTTTTGAGGGAAGTACAAGGAAGGGTAATCTATACTTGATGTCTAATATTGGATTTCTTATCGACCCCAGATTAAAAGTAATCGTAAGCTACAAAATGTGAATTTTGCAAATTCCTTTTGTCGGTACAAAAATGTGTGAATTAAGGACTGCATTATCGCTCTGTAATATCCACTGAATGCTGAACGATCACCATTTCTGCTAGGACCTAAACATACATACGTACAGTAAAAGAAGTGGACTGTGCACAGAAATAATGATGACTTATAGAAAAGCAAAGGTACCTGAGTAATCTAAGGCGAGACCATTCGGCCATGTGACACCAGTGTTAATAAACTTGATGCTATTCTGGCCATCCATTTCAGCGCGGCCAATATGGGGGTCAGACCCATGGTCAGTCCAGAACAATAGGCTGGAAACGGACAATAAAAACCTTTTTTAAAAAGATATAGGGACCATACACAGTTTACTCTAACACAAGGGAACTTTGAGCTCGATGGCGGAGCTCAAGGGTTCAAATTCTTTCCTGCATACTCCAACAAACGGATTATGTTTGATCGTTAATTTAACAGAATCATTTATTTAGTACATAATCATATACTACATACCTTTAAAAAGATACTTTAGTGTGGTTTAAACATATTTCATTGCCATTATACAACAAGCAACTGGACTGGACAAGACGTTTTTCAACTGTTTTAGTTGGATACAACTGTTTCAACACCCTCGAGTATTACAGACGAAGCACTTAATATGACAAGATGCGCGAAGGGGTTTTTAAGCTGTAAAACAACATGTACTAAATAAGCACATGGAATTTCAATATTTGAGTACTGCTTCAGTCACAAAATCGCACTCATCAAACCTACCAAAACTTGCATAATCATCTATATAGAGTCCATTATTAATATATTTATAAATAAAACATCATATTGTCATCGTTTTGTGTTTCTTTTTCTCAAAATCATGAAAAGCAATAAATTAAAATTACCATCCACAGATAAATATAATCTTTTAGTGTATTTTATTTCGCCCGCTTTAATTCAAGAGGAGCCGTGGTGACTCAGAGGTTAGAGTGCCGGACATGCAACTGAAAAGGGACAGGTTCGAACCCTACCATCGGATGAGCCCAGTCTGCTACAGTGGCGTGTCCTTCAGTTAGGCACTTTACCTCAGCAATACATAATATAATTGTATTGCTTTGCCATAAAAGACCAAACCAAACTAAACCAATTTAGTTCAGCAATTACCATTAATTTGTCACAAAGCTACTTTTTGTCAATGTTTTGAAATAGTTAGCCTATCAGAATTTGTGAAATAGAGACAAAACTTGTTTACAGTCGTGGGACATATTTGGTAGCGCCATTTCTCTTTTAGAAATGGACTGTTGATTCAATTTACATCCGAAGTGTCTATGAAAATGATAGAGTGAATTCATTTACTTTCATGGTGTGACAAGAAAAAGGGGGGTATTTTCATTGATACTTATATTCTACTTTTATAATTATGGAAGGGAAAGGAGTCTCATTGTCAGTGCTTATGGAAGGGAAAGGAGTCTCATTGTCTGTGCTTATGGAAGGGAAAGGAGTCTCATTGTCTGTGCTTATGGAAGGGAAAGGAGTCTCATTGTCTGTGCTTATGGAAGGGAAAGGAGTCTCATTGTCTTTGCTTATGGAAGGGAAAGGAGTCTCATTGTCTTTACGACTTGATTCATTTTGTTTTTGGTCTTAAAACATTTATAGCAACTATGAAATCTATAAAAATGATACCCCGAAAATAAACTGAATTCATCATTTTAGGAATTTTCCGAAGAAAAAAAATTAGTATGCCCATTATATCAATGGAAGGCAGCTTACCCTTTTAATGGATGTAGAACGATAGCTCTCAGCTTCTGAAAACCTGTAATGAGCATTTTGTGGTGACCATCAACAGAAAGGACGCCTATGTATCCTCCGCGAGGATTCGCAGATTCATTTACACTTACAGCTGTGTAGTAGATGTTTCCTGTCGAAAAGTCTACGGCAAATCTGTCAGGATGCACACTGTACCTGACTGGAGAATGAATACGAGAAGGGATTTTGTTATTATTATTATTATTTTTATTTTTCATCTTTAAAAAACATTAAAACTTGTTGATAGTATTCTTCTTTTTTCTCATCTTATCAGGGGACATTGAATCAAATCCCGGTCCAATGTTTCCGCCGGACTCGGCTAGTAGCAGTAGTTTTAATGGCTCACTATGGTCTGCTAACGACGATACTTCATCATTTGTTCATTTGAACAAAAGATCTGTACGACATAAGATTATATTTCTACTTATTTTGATTTTTGTGACCTAATTGCACTGAGAGAAACCGTAGATGACGGTATCGATCGCGACATTTTATAACATGGAAGGATATAATGATCCTACTAGGTCAAAATAACCACGGAGGAGGTGTAATGGTCTATATTTCAGATAATCTATTTTTTAAACAATGTTCTAACTTAATCGCGTGATCTTGAAGGCTTAGTAGTATAAATATTATTGGCGAAAGGTTTGAAATCTTTTATTTTTAATTTAGCGTCCTCACTCGGAAAATAATAATTTCTCAGACTATTGAGGTTTTACACTATGGAGGTAATTCAGCTGAGGAGACAATACGTGATTACAAAGCCAAATTTATCCTTACACGGCTGAAATAACACAATGCTTCATGCTTTAAGCGAGACATTTTGTGCTATAAAAAGCTAACATTGAAAAATTGAATGCTTTAATTTCAGGTATCAATTGACCAACTAAACTAGGGAACTGTAGGGACATATAAATTGCCATGGAAATTTTTGCTTCAACTCATATCAAATTAGCTAAAGAGTATATTCCATTTTGGATTCTAACTGAGAAAAATGGAAAAAATATTAGTACGATGATACAGAACGAAAGAGCTACGGCATCTATATCCCTTTTATTGATTGGATCACAGACCATTTAACTAGCAGGGTTCAAACTGTCTTTGTAAATACAGTCAAATCTACAACCTGGTACGTTACTGCATGAATCTCGCAGGGGTCTGTATTAGGTCCATTATTATTTATTGTCTACATCAATGACATAAGTGATGATCTTTTAAGCACAACAAGAATCTTTTGCAGACAATGGCTCATTATCACCTGTATCTACTAATAGATCTGAAATAGAAGCAATAACTCATTATCACCTGTATCTAACAATAGATCTGAAATAGAATGTATACTAAATACAGATTTACATACCACCGATATTTGGTCAAAACAATAGGTAGTAGACTTCAATCCTACCAAAACAAATGGGTAGTAGACTTCAATCCTACCAAAACAATGGGTAGTAGACTTCAATCCTATCAAACAATGGGTAGTAGACTTCAATCCTACCAACACAATGGGTAGTAGACTTCAATCCTACCAAAACAATGGGTAGTAGACTTCAATCCTATCAAACAATGGGTAGTAGACTTCAATCCTACTAAACAATGGGTAGTAGACTTCAATCCTGCCAAAACAATGGATAGTAGACTTCAATCCTACAAAAACTATGGGTAGTAGACTTCAATCCAACCGAAACATAAGCACTACTTGTTTCGCGTAAATTAGAACTCGCCCTTCCTCAACTGAATTTTAATAATAAAATCTTACCTTTCGTCAACAATCATAAACACCATGGAGTTATTTTTAGTACTCTATGCAACTGGGCAAAACATATAGACAACTTCTTTGCATCTGCCACAAAAATTATCAATGTGTTTAAAACACTTAAATACAAATTCACTAGAAAAACTATTGAATATATTTCACTTATATTCGAGCTTTACTTGAATGTACCGACGTCGTCTGGGATGGCTGTACGGTTGAAGAGGCTGTCAAATTAGAACAATTGCAACTTGAAGCAGGGAAAGTTGTGACTAGTCTACCGAGAAGTGAGTGTATCGCTCAAAATATATCAGGATACCCCTGACCTACATTTCCATACCGGGGTAAATATCACAAGCTTTGCTACTTTTATAAACTTGTATTTGGCGTATCGCCCACGCATCTTTCTGATCTATTGCCGTCACTAGTTGGTGAATCAAACAGATATAATCATAGAAATAAAAATAATTCCATTGTAACACTTACGGAAATAAAATATGTTGGAACTGATATTACTGTTGAATTTACTTTCCAAAGGAACAATTACCAAGCTAATCATCTACATGTATCTATCCAGCATTGCTGTTAGTTATATTTTTGTTTATGTGGTGCTAGAGTAGTACTCAACAGTTATATTCTTGTCTATGTGGAGCTAAATTATTCAACAGTTAAATTCTTGTTTATGTGGAGCTATAGTAGTACTAAAGTTATATTCTTGTCTCTGCATAGCTAGTAGTACTCAACAGTTATATTCTTGTCTATGTCGAGCTAGAGTAGTACTCACAAGTTATATTCTTTTCATGTAGAGCTAGAGTAGTACTCAACAGTTATATTCTTGTCTATGTAGAGCTATAGTAGTACTCAAGTTATATTCTTCTATATGTAGAGCTAGAGTAGTACACAACAGTTATATTCTTGTCTATGTGGAGCTAGAGTAGTACTCAAAGTTATATTCTTGTCTATGTAGAGCTAGAGTAGTACTCAACAGTTGTATTCTTGTCTATGTAGAGCTATAGTAGTACTCAAGTTATATTCTTCTATATGCAGAGCTAGAGTGGTACTCAACAGTTATATTCTTGTCTATGTGGAGCTAGAGTAGTACTCAACAGTTATATTCTTATCCATGTGGAGCTAAAGTAGTACTCACCAGTTTATTTCACTTTTAGAACCTATAAACTATCAAACACGCCATTGATATTCTTGTCTATGTAGAGCTAAACTAGTACTGAACATTTTATTTCACTTTTAGAACCTAGACACTATCAAGCACTCCATTGAGTTAACTATTCTCTTAATTTTTTGTCTCCATCTGTTTCCGCGAGGATTTATAAGTTTTCGCTGTATGTTCAGCAAGTTAAAGTTTGCATTTAAGGTTTTACTGTATGTAAACCGCCGGTTAAAGTTTGTATTTAACGTTTTGCTGTATGTAGACAGTAGATTAAAGTTTGTATTTAACGTTTTGCTGTATGTAGACAGTAGATTAAAGTTTATTTTTAAGGTTTTGCTGTATGTAGACAGTAGATTAAAGTTTATATTTAAGGTTTTGCTGTATGTAGACAGTAGATTAAAGTTTATATTTAAGGTTTTGCTGTATGTAGACAGTAGGTTAAAGTTTATATTTAAGGTTTTGCTGTATGTAGACAGTAGATTAAAGTTTATATTTAAGGTTTTGCTGTATGTAGACAGTAGATTAAAGTTTATAATTAAGGTTTTGCTGTATGGAGACAGTAGGTTAAAGTTCATATTTAAGGTTTTGCTGTATGTAGACAGTAGATTAAAGTTTATAATTAAGGTTTTGCTGTATGTAGACGGTATATTAAATTTTGCATTTAAGGTTTTGCTGTATGCAGACAGCCGGTTCAAGTTTGTGTTACAAGTTTTTCATATGGCTTGTAGGAAGGAACTGTTCATTTGAATTTCACTTCTCTCTGTTAAATAGCATGTGCCAAACCTTATTCAATACTTTTAAATGCAATTTTGATGATTTATTTTGTTGCAATTTATGGGAAAATATTTTAGATTAAAGTTAGCACTTAAGGTTTTGTTTATTGCTTGTACTGTGGATTTCAGTATTACTTCTTTGTGATAAATACTGTAAATTGCTTGTACTGTGGATTTCAGTATTACTTCTTTGTGATAAATAGCGTGAGGTTGACCTGATTTACCGTATATACTCGCGTATAAGTGTAGTACCACTGCAAAGAACATAGACCCTAATAGGTCACCGCATGATGTGCCGGCAGATCAGGGTCTATGTTGTTTGTTCTACTGATTACTCTTAAAAAACTGTCTATGGATCCATTTTATTGAGTACAAGATCATCACATCAGAGGTATGTCTTTGTGACCTACATTTGATACATCTATGACATTGAATAACGCTTTTAGTCAGTTTTTTAAACAGTCAGGGTTATGTACCTTTGTGTGGATACTTTGTTGCATTATGATACTATAATTCCAAACGTAGATCACCGTGAGCTATATTGCATATTTCATTGGCTTTTATCAAAGTTGTTTGGGATCAGTATGCTGTGTATTATTGAATCTTCAGGTACTTTTAGTGCCTATTTATTGATCACTGTAAATGATAATTATAAAAGTTAAAGGGTGCTGTGTTTATATTATCCATTCACCTTCTTCTACTATTGACTCAAATTGCAATAAATGTTTAGTTTATTGTGCCTCAAAAGGCAAGACATGCTGTCAGCAAGGGTTGATGATGTTAAGTCTTTTAAAAAAATGAAACTAGGTTAAAAATTAATCGCCTAGTATGCTAGATTGCACTTATAAATTAAAACAATATGTTCTTAATAAGTCATACTGGTTGGCATTGGTGTACATACGAGCTATACTGTGTTCTGATATTAGTGCTAAAATTCTTTGTTTCAATTCCTTTAATTTCCGTCATGTAGCTGTGATCCTACCTCCTGATGGAAACAGAACCGTCTCTGATGATCCATCGAGGCTTACGGTGTAGATCTGCTGTTCTGTTGACGATCCCCAAATCACCGTTTTTCTTGTATGGTCATACGCGATTCCACTTGGATCTGAAATCTGTTTGATGTCTATCGCCTGAACATCAATATCGTTAGTGTCCAGCGCTAATTGATATATCATATCATGTGTCCAATCGGATATCAGTAGAAAATTGCTGAATACCGGATCTGTATTTTTAGGAAAAAGAGAAAGGTATACTCATTAATCTGGTCGTAACATTTCTTTTTCCTGAACATACCTCTTCGCCCCGTGCTTGTCAGGTGAATGCGTAGGTAGGTACGCGTGTGTAGGTAGGTTAGCTGGTCTTTTGGTTGGTTCATAGATGGTAATACAGGTGGTATATATATATTGGCTAGAATAAAGTCATACATATATATATATATATATATATATATATATATATATATATATATAGAGAGAGAGAGAGAGAGAGAGAGAGAGAGAGAGAGAAAGAGAGATATGAACAAGAACAAAATAATGCCTTGCTTTAGGTCGAAATGAAGAGTAACATTTTCCCCGCGCCTTTTTATTAACTTTAGTGTTATATATATATATATATATATATATATATATATATATATATATATATATATATATATATATATATATATATATATATATATATATATTATTTGTAACTATAAATACGTTTTTATGTAGATAATTTGACTTCAATTAATAAATTAATATCTCTGAAATGGGGCTGAACATGTCATAACTAGCAGGGATAAGACTGACATTGAATCCATGCCTGAGCCCCATGAAAATATACACACAAAAAAAAAGAAAAAAAAAATTTAATTGCGCGGAGTGCGGTCGAGGCATCTTGATCGCATGTGATAAACTCCATAAGCTGCTAAGTAAAGTTCAATCAAACTTCTGCTTTATATCTACAGGTATGTGTTATATACAGCAATGGATGCACAGTCCATGAAGGAAATCCGTATGAGAGCACTAAGTCAAGATAAGAAGCCGTATATTTCCTTGCATTAGACATGCATATACTCATTAGATAGATAATTAGATTTTATCATCATAAAATATATTTGTACAGTGAATAAACTGGGGTTAAGAAGGGGTGTCTATAATACTCACAAGAAGAGCATGTATTTCCGTTGGGAGTATCCAACTGAAAACCAAACCGGCAACGACACACCCTGTTAACATGTCCAATAGCAATACACATATGTTCACATCCGCCATTCAGCTCATCACATGGACCTACCAAATTAAAGTACTTTGATGTATGAACATACGCCATGTTCTAAAAATGCTACGTTTTCTTAGCAGTTTTTCTTTCTTTTGTAAGGTCTCAATTTCCTACATATTCAATCATGCGTACAACAATTTTTATAACAAAAAACAATATGGATATAATTAGGATTCGAAAGCCCTCTTCTTGGCGTATAACACAAAATCCATAAAATGCTGAAGTTGTGAATAAGAACGCAAACATGGAACACACAAAAATATATTATTTCAATAATGAACATTGTAACATTCATTGCATAAGAAATAAAATTTCTTTAGAAGATAAACAATGGTTTAAAATTTTTTGTTGGCATATGTTAGACATTCCCCATTGTATCTATCCCAATGACACTTATTTTATTTTTCTACAATGAGCATATTTTTGTGTTATGTTTTGCATATGAAACAAAACTTTCATATTGTTGGATCGGTTCTGTAATTGTTCTTTAATTACAGATATTGTCTCCTAGAAAAAAGTGTGTATTTCACTATGAACAGTACCTTTCATTCTCGGCTGAATTCTTTGATCAAACACCTTCACATCCGTAACTCTGCCAATAGACTGAAACTGCGTGGTAGTTTTCTCCGTCAAATTGAAGTTTTCAACCACAAAAGATTTCATGAATGACGGTGAATGTGGTGATAACTGGTACAGCAAAAGCAAAAATCCCTAAAACAATAATCTTTAATGAATGTTTGAGAAAACACTTACACACACACACACACACACACACACACACACACACACACACATATATATATATATATATATATATATATATATATATATATATATATATATATATATCTGTGTAAGAATGGTAAAATGATTAAATTCAATCGACCTGAAGTGACTTCCGTAATTACAGGAAATTATTTCCTATCAACAACTATTGTCTCTCTTCATGCAAATCTTGCATAATCTAATACTGTTTTTTTTTCTGCAAACATTTTGTTGACATCGCCAACGCTCTAAGAGGGACCCCGTAGAAGAATATATATTTATATTTTGAGACCGTGAAGCAAAATTATATAGAATAAATAAGAGGTCTAACTCAAAGAAAAAGAACAAAATAATGCCTTGCTTTGGTCGAAACGTAGGAAAACTTTTTTAGTTTCCTCGCAACCCATTTTTAAACTAACATTTCATGTGTACGTGTATATATGTATGGAGAACGAATATTGTAATACAGTTTATGATACAAGTACTTAATTGGATTTTTATCAGCAGAACATATACATGTACAATCAAGACATTTTAAACATTGACCTTATAGAGCAAAAGATTCAAAGGAACTGCTATTTAAAATAAAATGTAATAAAGGCTAAGCGTAAGAAATTATTTCCTTTCAACAACTATTGTATCTCTAAAACTGCTCTTCTGGAGACATTCAAAACACACTCACACACACACACACACTATATATATATATATATATATATATATATATATATATATATATATATATGCATTCCAATTAACTCCATACTTTATACACATAGACGGAATCAATGTTGTTGGGTGCAGTGTAAAGCTTCTTCACGTCCGAACCGTCTAAATTGCAACTTGTAATGTGTATAAAATCCACAAAATATAGCCTGAAAAAAAAAAGCAGTGCTGATTATTACTTTCCAAAGTACGATCGGTAGAGTCGCAGCTAGACGACAGATTAGGTTCCATTCCTGTTGCCAAAAGTCAAGCTTAGACGTGAGAATAATTAAGTAATTAAATGAGAATAATTAAGTAATTTGGACAGGTGCTCTTAACAAGAAAGTGCGAAATGGAAAATTAATATTGGAAACATAATACAAATAAGATTGTGCACGGCAAAACTATGTAAGAGACTTAACGGTTATCATCTGACATAATAGTTCTAACTGACGGTTATCATCTGACATAATAGTTCTAACTGACTGTTATCATCTAACATAATAGTTCTAATTGACGGTTATCATCTGACATAATAGTTCTAATTGACGGTTATCATCTGACATAATAGTTCTAATTGACTGTTATCATCTTATCATCTGACATAATAGTTCTTATTGACAGTTATCATCTGACATAATAGTTTTAATTGACGGTTATCATCTGACATAAAAGTTCTAATTGACGGTTATCATCCGACATAATAGTTCTAATAGATTGGTATCATCTGACATAATAGTTCTAATTGACGGTTATTATTTGACATAATAGTTCCAATTGATTTACTTAAGAGATTATTGATCAAGGAACCAGAAATAAGACGTTTTCAATTAATGTGAATGGCTATCATCTATCGTTGATAGTAGTGATTACAAATATTATTTGTCATAGTCCATAAATAAGGGGCTCCAAAGAAAAGCATTGTAATTCATATTCTGTTGACTGTAAATCAGGAACTTTTCGCATGAGTTCTAGTATTTGCCGAATCATGTTCAAACACTAATGAAAATTGCCGCTAAAGCGATCACTTTGTTGATGACGGCTAAAATACATTGCCGTTAGAGGTAGTTTCAGTGAAAATAACGCTGTGAATGCCGACAATTAAATGCCGCAAATATTTCAGCTTTCCCCTGAAGAAAAAAAAATGTTGGGTAACTTAAGTCTGTGGATGTCATTTAGTTACTTTTGATTGGTCGGGTCAAAACTGATCGAAGCTGGTTTTGAGATGGAGCTAAATTGGACCACATCTTTTCTGTCACTGCCGTCTAAATTTGAAGACTCTATCTTGTGAAGGTAGGAACCAGATATCCAAAGCATCCGCCTGTAAAGACAGTGATACAATAAGATTAGCATATTTCTGTGCTTAAGATTGGACTAAACACTTTGTGTCTGTCACGGAATTTTATGTACTTGATGTCAATGTATATATGTGATCGAAAATGTACTCGGATTACGTTGCCGTGTACAGCGTTACCCGAGGGTGGTTTATTTTTCGGCTTTAGCTATTTCAAAATACTGAATTTGATTCAAATTGCCTGCAGTGAAAAACCCAATTACCTCGAGTTCTCTGGCTAGGTCTGATGAAATAATTGAATGTGTAACGAAGCCAATTCATGTGCGCGCATGCGTAATGTATATCATTGCATTCGTGCTTAACCGTGTCATATGTACTACACGGCTCAGTTATTATATTTTTAGCTGTTTTGGTTTGCGATGGGGAGTCGTAGAACTCTCTGGGGTTCCTGGTAACCTGTATGCTGCTGTCTGGTGACGTTGGCTCGGAAGAGAGTACTCGTGTTCTCGCATTGAAGGACCAAAGCTTCGAGACCAGCGGGTCTGTGTTGAATGAGGAGGCTCTCGGGGGATCTTTCAACAGACCGGGATGGGCGGGCCATGCGTGATGGCTCCTTGACCATTGACTAGAGCTGTGGAACCGGAAATACATCGTGATCGCCAACTGTTCAATCCATTGTTGGACTTTATGCGCACGGGTATGGAGTCAGATTCAATCATTGTTCAATTACATTAAAATAAACATCTTATTAACGAAATATCTTTCGGTGTCTTCGCTAAATCGAATCCCAACCCGGCTTCATCTTGTAACAGTGCCTCATTGACGTGTCAAGGAACTCCTTGTATGGCAGAACAAAATATTGGCTGCACTTTACAGTTGAAGTAGAGCCACTCATATAATCTGGACAGTCTATGGAGTTTTACACCAAATATGGAACTTCAGTGAACAGAAAACATTCTTTTTTGATGGACAGTTACAGTGCATCTCTGTACCCAAGATTTTTCCTTGATCTTGAACCAAATGGTGAATCGCCTTAGGACATCACGTTTATATTTTTAATAGATGAAACATCCATCAATATATCATAATGTAATAGTGAACTGTAAATTGTCTCTTTTAGTTTTACTTTACCTAAAACAAACCACCCAAAACACAACAACAAAAAATATAGCAGTTGGAGAAGAGGTGAAATCGAATGTCGATACATGCAAAAAAACAACCTTTTATAGAGGCTTTATAATTACCTATGTTATGTAATTTTAATTATTCCCTACCTTTCTAAGGGCAGAATCAAAAGGTTCCTCGGCGAGTCCAGACCAGAAAGAATGGTGAAACTGATACTCCTATCCCTGGATACAAATGAAATGATCCCAGTGTCCACTTCTGTCCAGTAAATGCTTTGGTCTATCCAATCCAAACCAAAACCTGTAATGTGTCAGGGAACTATTGTACATTTCTACAATTCAAAACCTAGCACAGGAAATTCGATTGTAGCGTAAAAGTTACTTCGAATTTGTCGTCAAGACACCCAAAGTATGCCATAATATTTTGCAGAAACAATGTTCACTCACAATATTTTTTGTAAGAGACATCATGGCAGCTTTCCTTTATTTGCAATCTACATTAGAACAATTTTGAATCAGTTCAGACGAACAATTTAGGATTAGTTAGAGGTTTTGGGAAAGACAAGGAAGTATAAAATCAATATTCCTATATCGTTGACGAAGATGTATGGGAAAGACAATGAAGTATAAAACCAATATTCCTATATATATATATATATGTTGAAAATGTATGGGAAAGACAAGGAAGTATAAAACCAATATTCCTATAACTCTGATGAAAATGTATGGGAAATACAAGGAAGTATAAAACCAATATTCCTATATCTCTGATGAAAATGTATGGGAAAGACAAGGAAGTATAAAACCAATATTCCTATATCTCTGATGAAAATGTATGGGAAAGACAAGGAAGTATAAAACCAATATTCCTATATCTCTGATGAAAATGTATGGGAAAGACAATGAAGTATAAAACCAATATTCCTATATCTCTGATAAAAATGTATGGGAAAGACAAGGAAGTATAAAACCAATATTCCTATATCTCTGATGAAAAAAAGGAAGTATGAAACTAACATTATTATTTCTTTGATGAAAATGTATGGGAAAGACAAGGAAGTATAAAATCAATAGTATTACTTCTGTGATGAAGATGTATGGCAAATGAAATTGAAATAAAATAAATTCTCGAAAAGAAACGGTAAAGTACAAACTTGGCCTGCATATGTATAAGGATTGTACAATTTTGGCATGGATGAGTATAACGATTAGATACAAACTTAGGCTGCATGATTATAGTTAATATTATTTCGAATCAGACAATTGTCACTCTAATTTACTTAGAACCAAAGAGAATATACGTGTGCCAATAAAGCTGCACAAGTTAAAATGATTATATCTACGAAAATGTTTTAGAAAATGCTTAATGGGCAATGTATACCAACAAATGTTGCACACAAATCGAATGTGAGCGACACAGCACATTACAATTTGAGTGAATACGAGGAAATACATTTTCCAGTAGTAAAATATATGTACATTAATATGAATAAATGTTATAATATAGAAATATTGACATGCACATGTAAAATTTTCTGTTTGAAAAGCTTCTACTGAAATACTTTATGTTAAAGTGAACTTAAGTTAGATTATTCATTATCTACTAAATACAGGAGGATTATATTATCAAAATAATTAATAATTTTGTAGAAACAAGATGTAAAGTACTGTTTTATTATATAATATAACGTACCACTTAGTTTTCCTGAGATTCCAAAGAGATGTTTGACTGAGAAACGGTCTACAGATGTGTAGTACAATCCCGAACTATTCGCAAAGATTATTTGCCTCCGAGTGGTGTCCAGTTCAACATGAGTGATTTCTGTTGTAAGGAGGATGCAAGCAAAACTATATCCACCTGCAGAAATGGCATGAATATCCGCGATACATACGGAAGTTGAATTGCTCACAACCAGTCCTCGGTGGAAAAATCCTGAATCTGTTATAATAATAATGACAGTGTGAGTAAAAAACAGAGTTAAAATACTGAGAACAGATTGTTTAATTTCGCAAGAGGAAATTACTTGATACTTTGTAAAATCGCTAAAATCTAAAACGGAATTGCATAACTGACAATTAGTACACAACACACACACACGCGCGCGTGCACACACACACATACACACACATATAATGACACCTTATAATCAATAGGCGAGTGGAATTTAGCACTTGGCTATATGCACAAACTAACTGGATTTCTCAAACACGTATTTTATTTCTCTGAATACTTCAATGTCAGTTATTTATACTAATCACAATTTGCTCATGTGCTTCTTAATTTTAATGCTGTTGTTCCGCGAGCGTTTACCTGAGCAAGTTTTACCATCGGCATTCAATATGAATCCTTCTTTGCACAAGCACATCGCACCATCATTCCGGCTTACACAAAAATGACTGCACTGCAATGTGCCGCAGTGATCTAAACAAAAAAGGAGATTTATTTCATGTTAAAGAAAGGGACTTTAAAATTGTGGACATATATTTGTTAGCTAGAATGTTCTAACTGATGCTTCAAACCAACTGCTACTGCTTCACCAGTTTAGCTAGAATGTTCTAACTGATGCTTGAAACCAACTGCTACTGCTTTACCCGTTTAGCTAGAATGTTCTAACTGATGCTTCAAACCAACTGCTACTGCTTCACCCGTTTAGCTAGAATGTTCTAACTGATGCTTCAAACCAACTGCTACTGCTTCACCAGTTTAGCTAGAATGTTCTAACTGATGCTTCAAACCAACTGCTACTGCTTTACCCGTTTAGCTAGAATGTTCTAACTGATGCTTCAAACCAACTGCTACTGCTTTACCCGTTTAGCTAGAATGTTCTAACTGATGCTTCAAACCAACTGCTACTGCTTCACCCGTTTAAGCATTAATAGTTGGACGATTTTGATCTGAATGAGGAACATTTCTTTTAAATTCGACCTTATGCTAAATGATAAAAACTACGAGACAGCTATATAAATAATGAATTAAAGAAATTTGAAAATAAAAATAGAAGAAGAAAAAAAAAGAAAGAAAAAAATGTTTCATTTTCACACACATTTAGTTTGCATATATGTCTCAACTTGTATAATTTGTACCAGGAAATTCCTTTCATACACGCTTAAGTGCAAAAACAATCACTCAACTCAAACATTTCGATCTTTTACATGTACAGGCACATTTCTTTCCATTATCAATATGTTACATGTACAGGTAGATTTCTTTCCAATATCAAAATGTGTTACTTTTACAGGTACATTTCTTTCCGTTATCAATGTATTACATGTACAGATACATTTCTTTCCATTATCAATGTGTTACATTTACAGGTACATTTCTTTCCATTATCAATGTGTTACATGTACAGGCACATTTCTTTCCATTATCAATGTGTTACATGTACAGGTACATTTTGTTCCATTATCAATGTTACATTTACAGGTACATTATCAATGTATTACATGTACATGTATATTCTTTCCATTATCAATGTATTACATGTACATCTACATTTCTTTCCACTATCAATTTGTTACATTTACAGGTACAGTTCTTTCCATTATCAATGTCTTACATATACAGGCACATTTCTTTCCATTATCAATGTGTCACATGTACAGGTACATTTCGTTCCATTATCAATGTGTTACATTTACAGGTACATTATCAATGTATTACATGTACATATATATTTCTTTCCATTATCAATGTACATGTATTACATGCACATGTACATTTCTTTCCATTATCAATACGTTACATGTACAGGTACATTTCTTTCCATTATAAATGTGTTACATTTACAGGTACATTTCTTTCCATTATCAATGTGTTACATGTACAGGCACATTTCTTTTCATTATTAATGTGTTACATGTACAGGTACGTTTTGTTCCATTATCAATGTGTTACATTTACAGGAACATTATCAATGTGTTACATGTACAAGTATATTTCTTTCCATTATCAATATGTTACATGTACAGGTACATTTCTTTCCATTATCAATGTGTTACATTTACAGGTACATATCTTTCCATTATCAATTTGTTACATGTACATCTACATTATCGATGAATTACATGTACATTTACATTTCTTTCCATTATCAATGTGTTACATGTACATTTCTTTCCATTATCAATGTGTTACACGTAGAGGTACATTTCTTTCCATTATCAATGTGTTACACGTACAGGTACATTTCTTTCCTTATCAATATGGAACTAACATGCTGGATACCAAGGTCGATACATTTTATCCTTCCCTTTCTTTTTTAGCACACTTTTGCACGCTTTAAGAATAATTACAATAATTCAAGTCGTTATATAACTTTCGATGAGAGGTGCAGAGAACATCCGACAAAGCGGGACAACAACAAAGATACAATAGCGGAAGTGATACATAGAACCAAGCAAACAAACCATGCTGACCTCCTAAAATACAAGGGAAAAGAAAACGTAGAAAGAACGCTGTTTATCCGCACGTTCCAGCCAGATAACTCACAAGTAGGTGGCATCATTCACAAACGTTGGCGGCCATAAATCGTGTACATTGCTTAAATTGATCTTTCCACACAAACCAATTGTAGCATTACGTAGACCTCAAAATTTGAGAGACATGCTGGTTAGCGCAAATTTAAAGCAACTCTCAAATAAAAATAATTGATGTGAAATTGAAGCCTTGTGGAAACAAAATATGTAAGTCGCGAAAACACATGAAGGAAAGAAACACATGTTCCAGCACAGTCACAAATGAATTTAATATTCACAACCATACTATAACATGCAACACAGAAAATGTTATCTACGTCATCACATGCAAGGTATGCAGCACCCAATATGTTGCAGAAACGCAGAAATTAAATATTAGAATGAATCTCCACAGATCAGACTGGCAAACAAATAAAGTAGAAAGGATCATTGTGGTGGAACATTTCTCTTCCCCCGGCCATACTTTCAAGGATGTAATCCTGACTGGAATCGCCTATAACTCAAATTTGAGCACAGAAAATAGGACGTCCAAAGAAACCTATTGTAATCGACGACTGCGAACACTCAAACTCAGCGGCTTAAATCAAGAAGAATCCAAACGGGCATTTGTCCGTACGTAGGTAACAAGGAATTTACAAGTTAAAAAAATAACATTTTCCTGTTATTTCGCTACTGGCAAGCTTTCTCACGAGCGCCTTAGATTACTCGGCCACCTGGGGCCCCCTATTGTCATAGCGACACTAGTTTAGTGGCGATCAGGTGTAAGAATAAACAATATCTTTTTGTATCTCACTCTCTTCCCCCCCTTTCCCTTCATTAGATTTTACAACCAACAATAAATAAATTGAATTTTGATCAAAAATTATAACTGTAATTTGAAGTTCTGGATTAAATTGGTCTGATAATTATACATTTTACTCTATAGTTACGGAATTATGTATAATTTCTTTTAAATAATGGTATAGTTTTATTAGTTTATGACCTCTGTATAATAGTCTAATAGGTGTCGTTTTGCTGAGTACACATATACGGTAATTTCAATGTGACCCAGTACATTGGTCCTGGGAAAAAATCAATATTGTTGTTTGAAGCATTAGTCATGTCACGTGATTCAGCGCGTGAGGTTAATCCTTTTGACCTGGATTCTATGTTCAATAAGAAGTCAATACGTTGTTGACTGGTAATAGCTTCAGTGCACAGGCATTTTATCGGTGTCACGTGATTCAGCTAGTGAGTTTTGCACTTCTGACCTGACCTGGATTTAGCAATAAACAGAGAATGATTCATTTTGTTGACCAGAAGTTAGTTTGTAAGATCGTATTAACTAGATGTTGATTTGAGACGGAATAAGGAATGGGTTTTGTTTGTTGTAAGACGCAGATTAAGAAAACTATATATTAAGATGTGTAGCGGCGTTTATCATTCTTTCATTGTTCGTTAGCGTGAGAGGCCATATACGAGATTGGTTCATTTTGTGTGATATTCTGCTTCAGAGATATACGGTACATTTTGGATTTAGTACTGCTACTTCAACTTTAAGAATTATTCAGCTCCGTTGGAATTATCGGAAACATTTCATAATAAATTAAACAAAAACACTGTCATAATAGATTAAACAAGAACACTATCATAATAAATTAAACAAAAACACTCTTATAATAAATTAAACAAAACACTCTCGTAATAATTTAAACAAAAACACTCTCATAATAATTAAACAAAAACACTCTCATAATAAACCAAACAAAAACGCTCTCATAATAAACTAAACATAAACGCTCATAATACATTAAACAAAACCACTCTCATAATAAATTAAACAAAAACACTCTCATAATAAATTAAACAAAAACGCTCTCATAGTAAATTAAACAAAAACACTCTCATAATAAACTACACAAAAACACTCTCATAATAAACCAAACACAAACACTGTTACAATAAATTAAACGAAAACACTCACATGTTTTGGCAGCAGAAAGATACCTTTCTTTCGTATGTTAATTATGAAGTGTAGGGAGCTGTGAGGTTTACAGAAAATATGTAATATCAGCGAGCTTCTCTGGCCATTTCATCAAATCCACCTTGTTATCTCAGTTCTCTAGGAACCGAATATGCATAAAAATATGGAACGGTGAATATTTGGTGAGCTAGGTTCCATTTCCCCTATATGCTAGTCTCAGGTATATGAAATTGGTTAATTTACGTAACTTTCTGATTCAAATATTGGAGGATTTGGGAAATACATTAATAACAACCCATTTCACTCTTGTAAAACAGACCTTGTGTTAATTTATGTAACTTTCTGATTCAAATATTGCAGGACTTGGGAAATACATTAATAACAGCCCATTTCACTCTTGTAAAGCAGACTTTGTGTTAGAATATACGTGGTAACGTATATCAGTGTTTTAGTTTCATCCATTTTGAAAAAAAAACAAGAAAGGCATGAAGAAATAAAACAAGACTGTCAAATATAATGTTCAAAAATGCTTAATGGTTGATCTATCTAAGAACATATAACATAGGTACAAGGAAATGCTAATAATAATAATAATAATAATAATTGTTATTATTATTATTATTATTATTATTTGACCAAATCGAGTCCACAGTACCCTCATGAGGGGATTTTTATGCAGCTGCGCGCTTAGCGTATTGGTGGACAAGGGAAAAATACCAAAATGTTGATAGTGATGGGGAAACAAAAAAGAAAGATTAATAATGTTAAAAACTGCCAATCAGTCGGTCAGTAAATAAATACATAAATAAATAAAAGCAGGTCAGAAAGAATGTAGAGCATCATTTAGGTTTTGTGATATTGAAGGCTGCGTATTGCCGACTATACCCGACCAAAGTCAGTCAAATGCATCATAAGACTTTGGAGTGGCTATTTCTCTGTACTATTGTTGAAATGTAAGGTGACGGGAAACTGGGTTGAATAGAGTTGGATATAGTCTGCAAGAGGCACAGATATACGAAATTATGTATTATTTTACAAGATACACGGACGGTATCTGACTTCTTTGTTCCAAACACCACTTTCCTTAGATAACCATCATAGTAGTGCTATTTAAAAGGAAACGTGTGATATGCATATGCAAATCAGTGTGTGTGTGTGTGTGTGTGTGTTTGTTTGTTTGTTCACCCGTGCTGGTCGTCTGCTGTGCTTCCCGATGATACATTACAATTCCATGCGGAAGATGATCAGCTAGCTGTAGTGTTTGATACGTTCCACTGTTGTTCTTGTCCATGACGTGAACCATTTTGTTTTGTCTGTCAGAGACGTACACGAGCTCCTGTAAGATGTACGTAGCATGATACTGCCTGATTTTCATATAACTTGATTCTAGTATTTCAAAATATTATTGGAATTCGGATTTATATCATAGAAAAATTAAATATAGGTTTATTTTTACCCTTGCAATTAGAGGAAAATAAATTAACATTTGTACTCACTGTGTCAATGTTTTGAAATATTAAAAGTTAACTTTACTCTCAATTTAACTTAAAAAAAGGTTAATTTAGGGAGACAAAAAATTGTCCCATGATGTTGCCATTTCAACTTGTGTTTAAAATTAATCTTTATGTTGAAGACCGATTTTCACGTGGTTGGATGGCACGTGCGCAGCATTTTCCAATTACTGCAGTCCTGTGTAATGAAATTTAATTTCTCCATGTATCAGATTTAGCTTCGGAAGAAAGTCTCAGCTTTACCATGTAAGAATAACAGTAAAGTACACAATTCAACAAGTCCTTCCAACTGTTACAAATCCAAAACCCCTTATAGACGCATTCGCTGAGCCAAATCAATGAGAGACAGCCATTTTTCGATATTACCGTCTTGCAAATAAATGCTGCAAGAAGCTGTCTGAAAATGGACATAACTACAATAACCCGTAAAATGTAGATCCCCTATTTTTGAAAAAAAAAGAATACATTTTATTGGGTGGGGTAGGGTGGGGAGCGCGTGATGAATATATAACTGTTGGGTGACTTCCACACAGTATAAGCTTGTAAATGCATACTGAGTTAGAACTTTGCCTGACAATTTTACCAATGCGAATTTCCCGCACACAAATAAAGTCTTCACGGAGTAACTCCAATGTTTTCGCTGATTTCCAAGTCTAGTAACTTTAATTCGCCCCCATTTTTATAGTCACATTGGACGGACTTACTACCCTTATCAGAACAAGAATGATTTGCTCAGAAAAATCAGTTTTTCATTATAACAAAATACTTTTACAAATATCAACACAGTGATCCCCAGGACTTGAAATATATGTTTACCTTGTTTATAATTTCACATTACCATTGCAACAACCATCCTAACAGCGTGCACCTTCACAAATTCAATGCATTGCAAAGCCGTTTGACACAAACACACACACACGCATAGTAGTTATTTTACAATCCATGAGTAATGAACAATTAAATCTTTGCGCCAACAAAATGTAGCAGGCACATTCATCAAAGAACTTGAAATTCGTCATTAATTAACTGTGTTGACAATAGTGTTGACAATAGTGTTGAAAAATAAGAACGACTTTTAAATGAATTGATAGAAATGTAACCGAGGACGTATTAGCGCTTAACACAACCCTTTGACCTCTAGATTTAGACGCTCAGCTTGAATCGCAACCATCGGGGCCTTTTTTTGGAGCGGAAATACACTTCCAATATCAGGCCGTTTAATCTTGCAAATACTTTTTTAATGTCCCAGGCCTTACCCACCTGCTCATGCGAACAAGATGGCGTCTGTACTTGGGTTGCAGCCATACGTTTTATTCATGTGATTAAAGTAAGTCCAATATGGCAATAACTTATTTACTTATTTTAGACGTATAATGCATTGGCGGTAAGGCCCTAGATATTGCCAGTAGCTCGCTGTTAGCACTAAGATCCTGCCACTGAATCTTACATGATTTCCAGATCACTCAGAGTTGGAAGTTAACGATAAGATATGATCGTTAAAATAACATGTACAACCTAAAAATCGTACAGCTATTCTTTTCGACCGTTTTTTGTTTAGCACATCCAAAGTAATGAAGAAAAGGCAGGAGCTGTATCGATTGACCCGATAGCGAGAACTCTCTAAACTGTACTGAATAATATACGATTCTGCTGGCGGAATAAACAAATCTTGATCTGCTGGTTTATTTAGCTGCTCATGTGTAAATTATTCATGAATCGAGACGCTTCTATACCACTAATGTGCTAAACTGGTTGGAGAGCTGTGAATTAACTTGGTGGTTCATGCATTTTTAAAGATTCTAGCAAATCAGAAAATTTCAAATCCGAGGGGTCTGGGAATCATGTAAATCTGCCTATTTGATTAAAACTGGAAATACTCTGTAAAACAAATTCAGACATTCAGATTTCAACTCTTTTCTCTTTCCTACCCTGAATACTTCAATATCAAATAGGAGAGCATGTGCAATTCGTCTGATAATCTTCCTTCCTGTTCCATCGTACTGCGCAGACTCAACGGTGTCCCTTCCATCATCTATCCAGAAGATTTTCTCTTCGTGGACATCAGCAACTATACTGTATGGCGTTATCAGTCCGGAAGAAATTAAGACCTCCTGATCATCTCCAGACAAGCTTGACCTCCCAATTTTCGCCGTTCGACCAATATCCGTCCAGAACAAAAACCTATAAAGTAAGAGTGGCATGATCAGATAGACTCGATCTCCTTGCAATAAAATAGCACTATGCAATAAGCACAACAATACCAGCCAGTTCAGGACACACTGCAAATGCGAGAATAATCTATGATCCTATTCATATATTTCTTTTATGTAAGAACATATCGACATCGTTATGAATAATTCTCATGAATCAAACACTCATCTAACCAGGGGTAAAACTAGAGGAGGAAATATGCTTAAAACAGCAAGAATCAACAAAAAGATGCCCTCAAAAATTGTATATTTTTATATTCCTGTAAGATTTGCTCTTCCTTCCCTTCATGATAAAAGTTCATATTAACTTCTAATTATCTGCCGTTTAAAGGCAGACAGGATTATTTAAAGGGCACGCATTGCTTTAAAACATTACAGATCTACTTGCCATGTCACTATACTAGCTAAATCAATAAAGTTTAAATTGAAGATATATTCAATGGGGCTTTAATAATTTTAGTGCATGCATTTTTGTGTATATTTTATATTGCGTGTTCTGTGTTCGAAAATATTTAAAAGAAAGTTCGCAGAAGAACCCTTTGTGTGTATATATATATATATATATATATATATATATATATATATATATATATATATATATATATATATAGTTTTAGTGATGCAATGTCGATCCTCTTATTGATTAAATTATGATCACATGACAACAAAACGTTGTTCGGATTCGCTGGTTGGTGGAAAATAGTATTTATAGGATGTTACTGTTTTTAACGGTGGTTTATACCACATCATGAGACCACATTTCACGTGACCCGCATGCACATAAACAGCAATCTTTCAACCAGGCACAAGAGTGGCTCGGTGCAATCTTCGACATAAAAGGGTCAGTTAAAAAAAATAAAAAAAAGAGTTTTTCTCGCGCCAGAACAAGACTTTCGCAAATATTGGAAAAGCGATTTCCGTGGCTGATGAGATAAGGTGATTTATTACATAATTGTGATAATAAGATGACGTCGTACACATAGGCATTTTCACTGGCTGATTGAGACACACTTAATGCAATGGCTGAGATGTTCAATTAAATTCTTTTAAGATTCCAATATTACTTTGGTTTGAATGATTGCAGAAAATATTTATAGAAACATTCTGAGATAGTGAAATATGTTTTTGTAATTTCACTTGTACAAAGTTTTATGGAAGCGCCTTCTACAGGTAACAGAGATCAATGAATTATTGTACTATGCACTCCTTTGGACAAGTTCTTATTGAGCCATGCGAAAGTCTGGTTGAGCGAGACTAGCCAAAAATAATGTTTAAAAGGACATGTTTTTAACATACCAAAAATGGTGTTTGAAATAAATGATGGATAATACTTACTGTACAAATACAAAAAGGAGTGCATGTTGCAGTTAAAGCATTTAATGAGTATTTAACTGTCAAAAATAGTTTAAAAAAGAATGGAAGTTGGGGATCTTGGTTTGTCCTGGGAAAGTTGGGGATCTTGGTATGTCCTAGGAAAGTTTGGGATCTTGGTATGTCCTGGGAAAGATGGGGATCTTGGTATGTCCTGGGAAAGTTGGGGATCTTGGTATATCCTGGGAAAGTTGGGGATCATGGTATGTCCTGGGAAAGATGAGGATCTTGGTATGTCCTGGGAAAGTTGGGCATCATGGTATGTCCTGGGAAAGTTGGGGATCTTGGTATGTCCTGGGAAAGTTGGGGATCTTGGTATGTCCTGGGAAAGTTTTGCGTTGAGAGAACTCATTTTGGGAAATCACGGTCCAGAAAATAAATTTCATATTCTATCGCCATGGATTGCAGAGGTACTGACAGTCTAAAAGACAGCAAATACTATTATGCTTGGAACTGTAACGCGCACAAAGTTTTTGTGCGATATGAAAATATTTGATTGGTTGTGTTTTCAATAGACACTAATGAACTCATGTGCATGTATTTGGAAAAGTGATGAGATCAATACGTAGTTTTATGAATCTTATCAAAGTCCATAATTATATTATATAGACTAGCTTTATCAAAGTCCATAATTATATTATATCGCCTAGCTTTATCAAAGTCCATAATTATATTATATCGACTAGCTTTATCAAAATCCATAATTATATTATATAGACTAGCTTTATCAAAATCCATTATCATATTACGTAGACTAGCTTTATCAAAATCCATAATTATATTATATAGAATAGCTTTATCAGAGTCCGTATTTTTATTGTGTAGACTAGCTTTATCAAAGTCCATAATTATATTATATAGACTTCGGTTTGCACGCGTTTGAAACGAATCGACAACAATAGAATTTGGGTGTTGGTTGACTAAGTAAACTCTTGTAGAAATGTAAGGCAAATTCTTCTTTAATCAAAACTCTGTATACTTAGTAATTTCCTTGCTAAGATGTTACATGCATGCATACATACATACATACATACATACATACATACATACATACATACATACATACATACATACATACAATCAAGAATATTTAGAGTTCTGATGCGTTTTAACACCAAAACGAATGTATGCATTACTCCATTGTTTGCTACAATTACATTTGCTAAGTTCATGATCTAATGCGATGAATATGAAATACTGCCGAGAACTTATAGCGAGATTTAGTAAGTCAGGATAAGGTAAAAAGAATGACTAGAAATATCATTTACCCTTGAAGGGGATCAAGCGTTATACCATGAGGTCTCTGGATATTGTCGTGTGAAAGAATTCTGTACATGTGCGCATTGCCACTCTTGGTATTCATAGCTCCTATCCACCCATATGTAGGGTCAGTCCAGTACAAGCTGTGGCTTAACCAATCGAACGCTATCCTGGTGTTCATACTCGAAATACCTGTTTGGAGAGATGTCCATGTCCTGATATCTTCTCGAGAATGATTTGTCTCAAGAAAGATGCTGCTCCTGATGTATTCATAGAAGAATATAAAGTCTGATTTGTAGTCTGCAAACAGGCTCAGGAAATAGATGTCTGCATTGAAAGTCGTACATCTGGCATTCGTCAAGGGCATCCCATTTTCTGTAATCGGAAATCGGCAGTACGACTTCTTCGTGAACGGTGGAATGTTTGCATTGGGGATGTAGGTTACCAATAATGCTGGGTCTGATAACGAAAAGAATATATATATATATATATATATATATATATATATATATCTATATATATATATATATATATATATATATATATATATATATATATATATATATATATATATTGTTACGGAATTATGTATGTATCATTTCTTTAAATAATGGTATAGTTTTATTAGTTTATGACCTCTGTCTAATAGTCTAATAGGTGTCGTTTTGCAGAGTGCACATATATTGTAATTGGAATGTGACTCAGCACATTGGTTTTGGGAAAATAGTGTCGGTTGAAGCATGAGTTATATCACGTGATTCTAGCGCGTGCTAACAAGTATTATTATTTTGACCTGCATTCAATGTTCTGATCGAGATTTCGCAATTACAAAGAATGATTCATTTTGTTGACCAGAAATTAGAGTTTAAAATCACAATTCTGATGTGTTTGTTTGAGACGTAGAATAACTGGGTTTTTATTTGATTTGCGCAGTCAGAGACTATAAATAAGATGTAATCGGAGCGTTCGTTATTCTGTCATAGTTCGTCAGCTAGAGAGGTCATACACGAGACTGGTTCATTTTGGGTGGTATTCTGCTTCAGAGATTATTATACAGTACATTCTGGATTTAGTACTGCTACTTAAAATTTAAGAATTATTCAGCTCCGTTGGAATTATCGGAAACATTTCGATAACTTGTGTGATATTCCATATTCACAACGATTATTTTGGAATTAATAATATTTGGATATAACTGATTCTTGTTAGTACATCAACACTTTAGTGGTTTCATTCGGAACGTTCTTCATTCGGAATATTTGGATTAACTTCCCGATAATTGAACTTTAGAACAATTTAGGACTTTTAAGGATATTCTATACTGTAAGTTATTTTTAATTCTTTCACGTTGATTGTTTGTTGAAATATTTTAATATTTTAGGAAATGAAATATTTGTATTTTAAATCTTGCAAGTTTGTTTGAGTCTTTTATTTTGTTACATTTACCACTAGTCGTAACAATATATATATATATATATATATATATATATATATATATATATATATATATATATATATATATATATATATATATATATATACACAGTGGGGTGAACTTGAATTGAACTATAAAGTTTATGAGAAAGATCGGCGTAGTTTGCAAAGAGTGATGTATTTACGAACGAGTAGACATTTATCACATACATAAATCAACAGACATGCAGCAAATATTTTGTTTTTAAATATGCATTTTCAGCACAAAAATAGAGCACAAGTTAGAAGCCCTAAAATTATACAGCCTGTAATTTAATCAAAGTAAGGTTTAGTCGCTAGAATTATTAGGATTTTCTCGACTTTTGATTCGTGTCCTTCCTAACTCTTTTTGAATGACATTGCCATCCTCCAGGCACTTTGTTGATTTTGAGTATGAATTTGTTTTTAGGGTGTAAAAGATCATAAATTCAGGCTCTTGACAATTTCTACAAATCAAATCTAGAGTTAAGTATAAAATTAACACAGTTGATTACTTAATTTTCAGTCGGACTTTACGCAATTCAGATTGCTGGATTCAAAATTTAAGCTAGAGTCCAGACTCAAGTTTTATTAGTGACATCCAGACCTGGCCTAAAAGGTTTGACATTTTTGAATATGAACATATGAAACTTAGCTCTCACACAATAAAAAATTGCTGTTAATACTAATTATCAGATTAATTATGTTTGGATTTAATGCATCATAGACAAGATAAATATCTGACATTCTGGAGAGTACTTTTTAGTTACATGTAAAGCACTTTGCACTGTCGAATGAATGTTGTAAGGGAGATAACACAGCGTAGCATGTACAATATAAGCCTCTGCAGTTGTAGGCTTGTTACATATACATTTCCGGTCGATTCAAACTCAGTTTCCAGTGAAAAAAACCCAGCATTCTCGGGAATCAATATATTTCTTAGAAAAGTTACATAAGTTTTAATTTGATGCAAAATATCATACTCCTAAGACATTATTAACGTATTTTAAAAATGGATTGTATATCTTCATATTGAAAAAAAAGTTTGATTTAGTTGACGGGTGTGGATGCAATTTGGGAACTGTATTGTAATGAGGGCATGGACCCGCCATTATCGTCTATTTATGTGCTACAAGGTTTCCAGCTTGAGACGACGAATCGTTACAACAGCCTGATGCAGTATAATATGTAATGAATATATTATGTAATATTATGTAATGAATTATTATGTAATATTATGTAATGAATATATTATGTAATATTATGTAATGAATTATTATGTAATATTATGTAATGAAGCTAAATCATCAGGCGGTTAATAGATTCTGTTAATGACAACGATGGAGAGGTGTTGGAAGAACTGCATAGAGACAAACTGCAACATGTTCCCCCTTTTATTTTCGCACAGCATAATATAAGAGAGTTCGATCCTTGTGGGGTCCTGGTAGCTGACATCTAGATAGGGGCTCTTAGCTTGTTTATATTATTTTCAACCTTATTCTGCACAGCAGAACTGCTTGTTGTTTTCTTCCTTTCTTTCTTTTTTTTTTTCTACTCAGCGTTCAAACACTGTTTATTTATTTATTTATTTATTTATTATTATTATTATTATTATTATTATTATTATTATTATCTCACAAAACAGCTGCCTTTACAACATATGGCTCTACATTTATACTGAAGTACTCATTTTCAGTACAGGCAAAGTTGCTCTAGAACATGTCCAAAGGATAATATACAAAATACTTGTTGTCGTCGCCTTCGTGCCTTCCTGTATCCAACCACTTGCTGCACAGAACAGCTTATTAGGTATCAGTGTATTCATATTTTGTCAGCAAATTAGTGCTTTTGACTGACCAGTAGTGTTTAAAATGTTCTCTTAACAGCCGATGTTTATCATAAACCATCTAAACATAGGAGAATATCATACATGAACGAACGAGAGAGAAAGATAGAGAGAGAAAAAACTGGAATCTTATATCGCGCTTCAAGATCACAATCGTTGGTTTGACCAGCGGTTTGTTTCTATGCATGTTATGATAAGTAGACCCCTTCTGTATAAATGTACATGCCGACGTAAACCGTTACGGCTATAATCTCGTCATGCTGTGAAATCAAAAACCTAAATAATTTTTTCGGTTGCATAAATACAGATGTTTCCAAATCTTTGAACAACATTACAGTCGAGAGCTCGAGAATCCTTGAATTGTTTTAAATATTGGACTTCTACACATCATGTTGTATTATCACCTGTTTTCACACAATGTGCTTCATTCCAATGACCCTGCCAACTTTCAAAGAGTGTTTTTACCACAGTAAATCGAAACATGAAGTTAAACGTTTGCTTGCATGTCTTGCAGGAATACAGTATGGAAACAGGTTACCAAAAGTCCTTATATATATAGTATTGCGGTAGGACAGAAAACAAGATCACCATTTGCCAATGTCATTCTAGTTCGATACACACATCTCAGCTATTGTTTTATCCTCCAAATGAACAACATAACCATACCCAATTCTACTGGGGAGTATTAATCAATTTTAACTGCTTCTATAGGATCTTATTATATTCCAAGCAACATACACACTAGCTCGATAATAGGCCAGACGAATTAATAAATTCTATTTAGTAGTAGTAAAAAGTACGTGTAAATTGTGGCTGTAATTTGGAGTGAAATGTCCAGCTGATAGATGTCTGTTGATCAGGTTACCAAAAGTCCTTAGTTTCATACACATGATTATTGTCATAATATGACGTATTTTAACAGCGTATTACGGCGAATGGGGTACTAATATAACTCCAAATACGTGGGAAGTGAGACTTGCTGACTATTTTTTTATTATGAGATTAGTACAGTATGGAAACAGCTATTCATATGCATTTCTTTTGATTTTGTATATACTTTTCGACCGACTTGTACTGTTTCTCATCTGCCTAACTGAATAGAGGCTACGATGTTCTAGTCTCAGCCCGTTCAGGCTACGAAACGATTCTATAGTTGTTAATTTAAAACCTAAATTACAGTCCCAGTTACCAAACAGTTTGCGTCTTTTCTGACAAAGCATGAGCGTCTATATGATATGGAATTTTCTATGTATGTGTGTCATGCTTATCCAATTGGATGCTTTATTAAAAACGGCGGCCTGTCACGCTTCGATTGTCGAAAGGAGACTTAGAGTAGTTTTTGTGAGACCTTGCATTTGTTTTAAATGGAATAAACTAAGGAAACTTTGGTTTGTAATAACATGTATGCATTTTTACGAACATGAGCGAAAGTGTTGCAAAAAACACCCAGGTGTGAATTACACCTGGCTGTTCCAGTGATAGATATAGGCTCGAATTAGTACCCCCGTTCACGAATGAGATAGGGGCACAAATAATAGTACTAAATGAACCGGAATTCAAGTCCGTTTGGGGTAGCTACAACCCTGTGAGTAACTAATGCTATCCGCAGTATTGCAGCTCAGTGGCGTCAAATCAGAGGGTAACTCGATCTTAGTGAATACTAGGTAGTCATACAGGTTATATGTATGCATGTGATACAATATTGCTTTTGAACATTACTTCAGACGTTATGACACACACACACACACATACACATAAATGTTTTTGAGTCAGGTATGATATTTATTTACTTCACAGTTGTGTTACAGATTATCAGAGATGACCAATAATTAGGGATGGGAGATTACTGGAGACTTTATAAATTGCAAAATATGATTACAAAAGTCGTCAATTTTTATGTAGAAATAGGGCATGGTCAATTTTGGAAGAACTGCAGTACCTCAATAGTATATGCACACGAGCTCAAGAGACATATTCGAGACATTTGACACTTGCATTTTCTACTTTCGTAGGTATGTGCTATGCACAGGACCTCCATTCAACAAACATACAGTGGAGGGACAGTATCAGTGTCAAAAGTTCACACATTGATCTTTTCTCAGTTATTAACTTGGAAATAGAATGAAAAGCTATCAGAAGCACCACAAAAGAACCCGAAAAACGATGCAATTTACGATTTTACCGTAAGGAATCAAAAGTTAGTAATTATATGCATTACCTCATTAATTCTCCATTTTTTTTCAAGATAAATGAGTGTTTCTTATGACACTCTTTGTTCAATGAACTTGAAATGATGTAGAGAGGTCTGAGAAGAAACATAACAGTGATATACACAAACACAAGGTTTTTATCCCAGCTACAAACGGCTTAATAACTGAAGAGATGTAACTAACTCTGCTGATTATCAAATTGTTTCAATGTCATTTATGTTCTCAATTTATTTTGAAATACTACAAGTATCCGATGTTTCCTGACACCATGTCCGGTTTCACCTGAAACCGTCCGATCTGGCACGCCGTCAATATAAATCCAATGGGGTGAAAAATCACGTGATCAATGTTGATAAACGTTACAAACACTTCCTAATATAAGCGCAACTTCCGATAGCTGCTACAAAAATTGTCACTACTCGTGTATCACACGTATGTACAGATACACGTATAAATGGCCTAAATGGCCGATTATTCATTTGCTGAATAATTAGCAATGAGTAGCTAATAGGCCCACTGCTTATATGGTCGATGTGTAGGCCAATTTTATTGGTGTTATCCAGGGAGACGACTATGGATAATAGAACTCAACTGGCTTGTGCCGGCACGCAGTCATAGCTAGTGTACATTAGTAGGAGAGGGTGATATGGAAAAACGGTTTCAAACTTGTCACTTGGCCCGCTCTACCTATGGTTCAAGAGGTGAATTTGCCTACCTCTGATGGTAACCGATGGTTCAGCAGGCATGGGTAATCAACTGCAGAACCTAATATCTGATGCTGTCCGATCCGTGGGACCAAGGCGGACTGGTCACCTTTGGTACCTAAGGGACATTAGCATACCTGGTTACCTTAGTGTAGGCAGGCCCGCCGAGGGGGGTGGGGGCGGAGGGGGGGGGGGGTCAATTGCTCAGGGGCCTGGCGATTTCTAGGGGCCCACCGTAAACTCAGTTATAACAAAAGAAATTAATCTTTGCAGTAGATATTAAAATGTGTTCCTTGCAAGAGTCTAAGTTCTGGTAGATTACTACAGGTTTAATATGCAGAACTGTACACAGGTTTTTATATGCAAAATATTAAACTAGTTTTGGGACCCATGACTGCTCTGCCAAGGGGCCAGGAATTTCTGTCGGCTGGCCTGTGTGTAGGACACTGGAATATCTTCGGGATCTATGGTATTACAGTATTGGGTGTCCTCGAGCTGTGGCTAAATTGGCCCACTATTTACACGTGTGTCGTTGTTTCAGAATTAACACTAGTCGAAGGCTTTTACTAGGTTTCCTGGTAATACCAATTATCAGATTAATGATAACTGGATTTAATGCAGCATTGACAAGATTAATATTGTATGTTCTGAAGAACACTTTTATGTTACATGTAAAGCAGTTTTTATTGATGAATAAATAATACAAAGCAGATAACACTGTGTACAATGTACAATATAATCCTCTGAAGTTGTGGGCCTGTCACATGACCCAGTTTGCAGTGCGTAAGAAAAACAGCGCGTGAAAGGCATGTACTACATCAGATGATCCCTGTAGCTAGCGATGTATATACATAAACATACCTTTCTAAAATAAATCGTTTTTTTTTTTATAATATATATATATATATATATATATATATATATATATATATATATATATCGATTATAAGATCTACATTAGCTGATGATATGTGATATTATTTAGACTTTAAATTTAAATGTTGGCATTGCTCCATATTCATTAGTCGTTGAACTCTACAGTCAGAACAGCACGAACATACATCGGTTTAATTCCAGTTTCCTGATATTACTTATGTTAATAAATAATTTGTTGCCGCTTGCTGGACGTGGATTGTGAAAGGTGTATACCCACTAGATTGGTAATATCCAGGGAGACAGCTATGGATCATGGAACTCAACTGAATCGTGCCTGCATACAACCATAGTTATAGTGTACATTAAGAGGACAGGAGTGATGTGTAACAACGGGTTCAATCTTGTCACCAAAGTGGTCCACTCTACCTCTAGTTCGAGGAGTGAATTTGCCTACGTACGAGAGTAACCGAGGAGGCAAATGTTAAGCGGACATGGACAATCAGTTACAGAACGTGATATTTGATCCAGTTCGATTCGTGGGGCCTAGGTGGACTACTCACCTTTGGTATCAAAGGGACACTGGCATACCTGTTTACGTTAGTGTAGGCTGTCTGTTGTTTCTGGAATCTACGGCATTACACTATTGGGTTTCCTCGAGCTGTGGTCATATTATCCCACTATGTGTTGCTGTTTTAGAAATAATACTACTAGTAGGCTTCTACTGTGTCTGCTGTTAAACACGTGTTATATACATTATACATAACCAGTAAATGAAACCGCATTATATAGTACATTATTGCAGCAAAATACACAAAAAAGAACAAATAATATTTATATTTTTGTTAATTGCCATCATGTGTTATTTACATGGATTGATCTGGAGAGGGATTACATGTCAATATATGAAGAAGATTCTCGAAGTATAGCGGTTATAAAGCATGCAGCTGGAAAAAAAATTTAAAAAAATTAAAACAGTCAGCATATGTTGTAAATTTTCATTGATTGACTTGTATATTACACACTTGCTTGAACATGAAACACGTTTTCTTATATTTATGATAAGGTCAACGAGTAGAAACAACATGCACATTTAAGGCATGAGCTTATTCTTTGCCTTAGGGGCGAAACCCGTTGTTTACAGTTGCACCGAACACTGGAAATGAGTCCTTGTTACCCACATGAGGACAATGGAACAGGCTTTCTGCAATCTCCACATCCCTTTTCAATGGCAAGTCAAACTACTTTTTATTGCAAAAACTAGATAACGGATAAACTATATATTGTATAAAGGTTATAAGATGTCAATGCTTTAAGCTATCTTAAAACAAATTGTTCATTTTAAATACCTAATGAGATATTTTATGAATTTTATAGCATATCTTGTAAAACAAATATTATGTCTTATAAAAGAGCTAATTAATATATCTCATAAACATTATAAGATATCTTGTACACTTTATCAGATATCTTGTACACTTTAGCACATATCTTGTACGCTTTATCAGATATCTTGTACGCTTTATCAGATATCTTGTACACTTTATCACATATCTTGTACACTTTAGCACATATCTTGTACACTTTATAAGATATCTTGTACACTTTATCACATCTCTTAATTAAGATTGCATATAAGTTATCATTTGAAGTATATAAGAGATTTTAAAAAGTTTATACAATATTTTTTTAAAAAATTCAAGCGGGTCATTACAATATTATAAAGAAAAGCTTTAAATCTCAAATAACGTGAAAAAGAGGCATCTGTTGATTTGAAAATTCTGCATCCTAATTCAATAGCTCATGTGACATCTCTAACTCTACCACTTATGCCCAACAATACACGGAAAACTCTCAAACATTGTTCTTGTCAAATAGAAAAAAAATATCGGCAAACAAAGTGTTTATTTCGACAGAGAATTAGTCAGCCAAACATAGTCTGGTTAACGTACGAATAGGGAATATTAGGAACAAAGATGGTAACCATCTGTACATGATTTTGCTGTATTACATAAACTAAATATGTCAGCCTGCTCTTTCCCCCCTCTTGCTTCTGTTGGACGGAGTATACAGCTCTATTGAAGCTGGTCTGAAGAATGACGTCACACGACACAAAGTAGATCGCAAATACGGATGACCCTTGATCAGAGTAAAACGTGTTTCAGGCCCCGTTTTATTAAATTTTGCTGCAGTTTATCTGTCTCCTAACTATCGATCCATCTATGTAAACCCAAATAAGGATGTGTCGATTTCCTCCTTGCACAAGCTTCATTAACACAGAGAGTGCAATACAATGGATGCTGAAGCTGTTGACCAGGAAGAGAAGTGTTTTTGCTTAAGTGTCTCTTGTGAGCAGAAAACGAGGTTAGTTTTACAAATATGTTTGACGCCAGTGCATGGTCAATTAAAGCAAAGACAAAACACTTAACTATAAACAGGAAACTTTTTCCCTCGCACTCATAAAAATACTCTATTAGTCCACTACTGTTGATTTTAAGGAAACTATATGTGAGTAGTATAGAGGGACGATCTGGCGTCAAAATTACACTCTGGGGTCTATGGGAATTTAACATTCGGCCTCCATCTTGAGGATTTATAGTGACAATCGGAAATCCTATGTTAAAAATTTCCATAGGTCTAACAATATGGGTCAGTCTGGTGGGAAATTTAACATTGTAACATTATGGGTATGTCTGGCGAGAAATGTAGCACTGTAACATTATGGGTCTGTTTGGCCTCTAACGGGAAATGTAATGCTAAAATGTCCATAGGTTTAAAACATATGGGTCTCTATGGAACATCAAGAGGAATTTAACATGGAGATTTCACCCTGACCTCTAACGGGAACTTAACATGGAAATGGTACTCTAGACCTAAAAAATGACAGTCTGGCCTCTAACGGGAATTTAACATGGTAGTGGCACTTTAAACCCAAAAATGGCACTTGGAGTATAATGGGAATTTAACATCAGAATAACACCTGGATCGACGGAAATTTAACATTAGGTCGTCATCTTCAGGATTTATAGGGACAAGGGGAAATTGTATGTTAAAAATACCCATAAGTCTAACATTGTAGGTTTAGCATACACTTTGACTGATCAACACACTCGCCTCTAACGGGAATTAACATTACGCCGTGGGTTTAACACGTGTGGGCGATATAGCCTCTAACGGGAGTTTAACGTGATGGGACTCTATGGCCTCTTTCTGATAGTTTGTAAAATGTAAAGCTTTTAAGAATTCAAACACGAACATAATATTTATTGTCAAAAGCAGCTAGTGAACCAGTTTTGGCGTTTCGGTTTTGTTAAAAATTTTACGATTTTGACAAAGCCTAGATTTTTAGTACAATGACTGACATTGGCTTACACAATGTTACAAATGTTTTTATATTTGTCGTCCTAGATTTCAAGTGTTTAGTGAAAATGCTGCTGTTTGGTGAGAGAGTTAAATTTGATACAGTGTCAAATTAAGACCGACTTTGGTCTGTATGATGACAAGTATAGTTTAGAATTGTTATAATACTGTATTTTGTTTTTCCTTTTATAGGTTTAATGTTCTCACTAAAAAGCTACCTTTTGCAATACTTGCAATATTTGTTTTTTGTTGCTGTTGTTGCAAAAACAGCCAGTGTCAAGTGAGCCAGATTTGGCTTTTCAGTTTTCGTTAAAAATTTTACGACTCTAGATACTTAATGCACGGACTGACCTCGGTTTCCACAATGTTAAATTTTTTTTTGTTTGCTTGGCGTCCTAGATTTCATACGCTTAGTGAAAATGTTGCTGTTTGATGAGAGAGTTAAATTTGCGACAGAGTGAGACTAAGTCAGAATATGTCCTGTATTAAGCCAAGTAGAGTTTACAATTTCGTATTACTATATTTCTTTGTCGTCAGTCATAGTTGTCTTTTGATAGTCCAGGAAGTTTTAGTGCAAAAACAGCCAGTGACAAGTGAGCCAGATTTCGTTCTTCAGTTTGTTACAAATTTACTATTTTGCCAACACCTGAGTGTTACACGGATAGACTTTATCCCAATGTCAGGTCGCTTTGTTAAACATTAAACTTTGCATAGAACGTTTTTATGCGAAACCAAAGATTGAGAGACAGAAGTTGTGGCATTGCAAATCTTTACGTTTTCGCAGAAGAGTCTTATTACGCAACATAAAAAATACTTTATGTATTCAGGCTTGTTCAATAGATTTCTTTTTACCGCGTTCAGAGTCCTTTCGTTCATAATTATGTCCCAGAGTAAATAGTAAAATGGTGTTTGTGTTTCACTTGAATTTGTGCGAAGTCTCTGTGCCGTGGGATGCATTGCGAATAGTAGATGTACTGAGAGTAATGGACCACACATACATTTAAATATAGTACTATATTTGTTTCCCTTGAGATTCGACTAAGCGTAATTAAGCAAATGCATGGAAACATTTCGAGAAATTCATATTCTAGATGTGTCATTATATCCAGTACTCTAAAAGTGCTGGACCAGTCATATTAGAGGTATTGTTACAGAAATTAAAACCCAGTTATTTACTATCCAACACCCGGTTATCTGTTAGTCAACACGCCGTTAGGAGTGACCATCACCCAGTTATTGGGAAAATCCTTTGCTTAAAGTGTCCATAAATTTAACACGTGGGGGTCTCCATGGCCTCTAACGGGAATTAACATTATGTCATAGGTTTAACATGTGTGGGTCAATATGGCCTCTAATTGGAATTTAACATTACGCCTTTAGTCCATAGGATTAACATTATGGTTCTATATGGCGATAAGGGAGAACGTAATGTTGAAAACGTCCATAGGTTTAACATACACTTTGATTGACAATTACCAAGTTATCTACTATCCAGCACCCAGTTATCTACAACCCAAATACCAACACTATACCATCAACACGCCGTTTGGAGTGATTAATACCCCGGTGTATCTTATCCAGCACCCAGTGATGTACTGTCAAGCACCCAGTGATCTACTATCCACCACCCAACCATCTACTATCATCTACCCCACACGTACTACCCAACACAGCACACTTACTATCTTACACACCGTTGGAGTTACCAATACGTCACACCTACTAACCAAGGGTACAATGTAAAAGAAGGGGCATGAAATCACACTCTATAACTTTTAGTTTTAAGTTTTTGATTTTTCAGATCTTAAATAGTGATGTTTCATTCTGGATTTTTTAATCTGAATTTTAAAGTTTAGATTTTTAAATTCTCGATTTAATTTCTCATTTTGGATTTAGGTTTTTCAATTTTCAATTTCAAATTTGGTTTTTTGATTTAAAAGTTTTTAATTTTTATTTTCAATTTTCATTTTCAATTTTGGTTTTTACATTTTCATTTTCAGTTTGTCATTATCAATTTTAATTTTTCAAATTTTGTTTTTTAGTTTTAGATTTCACTTATTTACTTTTCATTTAATTTAATTTTTCAATTTATCTTGTCCAATTAAAAATTGTTAAATTTTAATTTTCAATTTTTATTTTCTAGTTTGGTTTTTAAGTTTTAATATTTAATTCTAAAACTTAGTCTTTTTACTATAAGAAAATAAATACATTTCAGAAAAACAAAGTTCATGGTTTTTCGTTCATGGTGTAACAATTGAAATTTCAAAAGACAAAGTTAATGTTTTCTCCTTAATGGTGCAACATATGTGCATTTAAAAAAGTACAGTTCATATTTTCTTAATGGTGCAACAAATTTACAGTCATGAAACACAGTTCATGTTTTCTTTCTGTCATCAGTCACACACACAACACTTGCTCTCCATATATATATATATATATATATATATATTATATATCTATATATATATAGATATATATATATATATATATATATATATATATATATATATATATATATATATATATAGAGAGAGAGAGAGAGAGAGAGAGAGAGAGAGAGAGCGAGAGAAGAGAAAGCCCTCTACTTAAGAGAAAACATGCATGCGGTTTCAATCTGTGAAGATGGAAGAGCCGCAACAGGTCACACATCTGGTCGGAGATTTACAAAGAGTCATTACAAACTACTCCCAATTAAAATTGAAAAAACAATTGAAAGTAAAAAAATTAAAAATTTAAAAAAATAATTAGAATTAAAATTCAAATTGAAAATTAACAAAATGAAATCGGAAAAAGAAAATTTGAAAATGAAAATCAAAGATGAAAAGTATGCAAATGAAATCTTAAAAACCAAATTTGAAATTTATAAAAAATAAAAAATTTGAAAATGAAAATTGAAAAACTAAAACTGAAAATGAGAATTGAAAACAAAATTAAAAATTAAAAATTCAAAATGAAAAATGAAAAATCAAAATTTAAGATATGAAAATCAAACAAAAAACTCAAATGGTATAGTGATTGATTTCATTCCTCTTCTTTTACACATTACGTTTGGTTAGTAGGTGTTAGGCATTGATATCTCCAAAGGCGTGTTGGACATTATGTGTGGTGTGTGGGATAGTAAGTGTAGGGTGTTAGATAGTAGATGACTGAGTGTCGGTCAATCCAAACGGTGTGTTGATGGTATAGTGTGGGTGTTGGTTAGTAGATTACTGGGTACTAGTCACTCAAAAAGGCATGTTGGATAGTAGGTATGGGGTGTTGGATAGTTGATCACTGGGTATTGGTCACTTGAAACAGTTCGATAGCAGTTGTGAGAATTTGGATAGTAGATTGCTTGACATTGGTCACTCTAAAGGCGTGTTGATGGTATAGTGTTGGTGTTGGCTAGAAGATAACTGGGTGTTGGTCACTAAAATGGCGTGATGTATAGCTGTGGGGTGTTGGAATATTAGATCACTCAAAACGGCGTGTTTGATAGTAGGTATGGGGTGTTAAATAGAAGATCACTGGATATTGATCGCTCCAAGGGCGTATTGATGGTACAGTGTAGGTGGATCACTGGGTTTTGATTATTCAAAATGGCGTGTCGGATAGTATGTGCGTGGTGTTGGATAGTAGAGTACTGGATCTTGGTCAGTTGGTAGTGGTGCTGGTTAGTATATCTATGTTAAATTCTCATTTTTTGTGCCACAGTGACTCCCAGTGTTAAATTTCCAAAAGCTCAATAGTAACCTAATCGCTATTGTTAAATGTCCATAAAGCCCTTTAGTGATTCAAATAGTCAAATACATACCCCTTATACTACTTAGATACTACTTTTTCTGTTGGACCACGCAGAAGACAAACAATGAGCAGAAGATTTAGATTTTAATCCAGAGACATTGATTTTGTTTTTTCGATTTTAACCTCAACATAGATTTTGTTTGTCTTTCGGTACTGACATCAGCATAAATTATGTGAATCATGAGCGAGAATGGTTGACATTCGACTATATTTTATAATCAGAACTATGCGTTGAGATAGACATCAAATTTTATGGAAGCAAATTGTCCACAACGTCAAAGAAAATAAACCTCTAAGACAGGATAAAAGAGAGCACTAGCACACAATTTAGTGAAACAACTGACTGTTACTGTTGCAGTAGCACACAGTTTAGTGAGAAAAAAAGCAAACAAAAAAGCAAAAAAACAAAAAGACCCCTCTCACCCCCACCAACCCCCCCCCCCCCCCCCACAAAACAAAAGAAAACAAAGCAAAACAACAACAAAAACTGACGTTTACTGCTGAAGTAGTACGCATTTTAGTGAAGACATTGAATTTTTACTGTTGCAGTAACCCATAACTTAGTGAAGAAACTTACTTTTACTGTTCCAGTAGCACACATTTTATCGATGAAACTGACTCACTGTTGATCCCTCTTTGAATGTGTTATCAATGTAAAAAAAGAAAAGGACATTGGTCTGTCCCATTCCAGCAAATGCATATTTTTCATCAAACAACATTTTCACACAGCGTATGAAATCTAAGAGACCAAAATGAAGAACAAAACAAAACAACAGGGAACAAAAATAATTTGCAACATTGGGTAAACCGAGGTCAATCTTTATACTAAAAATCTAGGGTTGGCAAAAATCGTAAAAGTTGTAACAACCACTGACAAACCAAACTTGGCTCACTTGATACTGACTGTTTTTGCAAGAAACAACTTTCTGCCAGTGTTTCTATAAGTAACGTTTTAGTGAGAATATTAGATCTAGGACAGCAACAAGAAATACAATATTTTAAAAATTCTAAACTCTACATGGCTTCATGCAGGCCAGCTTCTGACTTAGTATATCACTGTAGCAAATTTAACTCTCTTCATACAGGAGTAATGTTAATGTCGGATATATGTTTGTGTTTGAAGTCGTAAAAGCTCTGCACTTTAACATGGGGAAAGAAAGAGGCCATAGGATCCCACGATGTTAAATTCCCAAATTCCCGTTACAGGCCATATCGCCTTCCCCACATGCTAAACCTACAGCGTCATGTTAATTCATCTTAGAGGTCAGAATGTCATTCCCATGTTAAATTTCCATGGTGTTGGTCTGTCAAAGTGTATGTTAAACCTATGGACTTTTTACATTACTTTTTCCCTTGTCGCCATACAGACCCATCATGTTAAACCTATGTACATTTGTTAACATTGGATTTCCCATCTTGTCCCCAGACTGCCATATAAAGTTAAATCTATAAACATTTTTTAACATTACATTCCCCGTCTTGTCCCCTGATTGCCCCATAATGTTAAACATATGGACATTTTTAAAAATTACATATCCTGTTAGACCACATACAGCCATTCGCATGTTAAATTCTAGCTAGATACCCAGAGAGACGTATAATGTGATCCTATGAACATTTTTAACATTACATTTCCTGCTAGAGCCCTGAGAGCCTCACAAAATTAAACCTATGGCCATTTTTTTTAACAAAGAATTTCTTGTCGCCAGAGTGTAATTTTTGAGAATTTACATAGGTTTCAAATTAGCCAATGTTGATTCCCGTATGTCGCAATAAATGCCTTACCTAAATGTTAAAGGCCAGAGTGCCATTTTGACACTCATGGGTCATATTTGAGGCTAGAGTGCCATCTTTGAAACCAATAATTATAGCCTCAATACTAAATTCCCGTTAGAGATCAGAGCATCATTTCCATTTTAAATTACCTTTATGCGCTATAGAGACCCATACGTGTTAAATCTATGGACATTTTAACATTAGATTTCCCATTAGAGGCCAAACAGACCCATACTGTTACAATCTTACATTTCCCGCCAGACATATCCATAATGTTTCAATGTAACATTTCTCGCCAGACAGACCCATAGTGTTAAATCTATAACCATTTTTAGCATAGGATTTCTCCTTGTCCATATAAATCCTCAAGATGGCGGACGAATGTTAAATTCCCATCGACCCCTTATCAGTCGACTATACTACTAATGTGGAAAGAGAAAAAAGTAGATTGTTAAACAGAAGTAACACTGATCGTGGGCATGTATTTTACATATATAAAATTATCATTTGAAATCTAATATCTGTGCAATATGAAAATGATTGTGATCCTCTATTCAAAACCATACATTTATTGTAATATTTATATTTTATGAAATAAACGCTTACCAGTCCATTAAAACTTTTAATTTTCTTAGCTCCGCTTATATATATATATATCCGTAATAAATTTGCTTATGATCAACACCCTACGCCCCACCCCAGCACACACATACACACACCAAATTTTTGTAATATTTTTTTCTTTTTTACAAACGAAATCCCTCCTCTCCCACCAAGTCCCCCATCCCCACATTTTTTTGTGAAAACTTTTCTGGCCACTATCGATACGATTTTTAGAATAAAAACCCAATCCCGCATCAAGATTTCTCCTATACACCAACAGTACAATATTTGCAAATGACACAAGCAATCGCACAATGTTTACGACTAACACTTAACCACCAGCATTAAACAGCCGAGTGTTTATCATTACACACAAGCTGCTAACTCATATTCCACATAATTGGGTCTGAAGCTAAAGCGCCAAAGCCAGTCCAGTCTATAGTACCAAAATTATTCACGAGCTCCAACATCGGACAAAAATTATACAGGATCTGATTAATGACTTCAAAGGTCTGACTAACGATCTGTAACGTCTGAACAACGATATCAAGGGTCTGACTAACGATCTGCAACGTCTGATTAGCGATATCAAGGGTTGACTAACGATCTATAACGTCTGATTAACGATATCAAGTGTCTGACTAACGATCTGTAACGTCTGAACAACGATATCAAGGGTCTGACTAACGATCTGTAACGTTTGATTAAAGATATCAAATGTCTGACTAACGAGCTGTAACGTCTGATTAACGATATCAAGGGTCTGACTAACGATCTCTAACGTCTGATTAACGATATCAAGGGTCTGACTAACGAGCTGTAACGTTTGATTAACGATCTCCATTGTCTGAATAACGATCTGTAACGTCTGATTAACGATATCAAGGGTCTGGCTAACGAGCTGTAACGTCTGATTAACGATCTCCATTGTCTGATTAACAATCTGTAACGTCTGATTAACGATCTCCATTGTCTGATTAACGATTCCCAAGGTCTAAGGAACAATCTCTAAAGGAAAGCGTTTATCATAGCTCATACGACTTAACGTCGAGTCTGAAGTCAGCCATAACTTTCAACTAATAGCTAAATAATTTCAGTTTTGAAACAAAAATATATATAAAAAATGGATTTTGTTTCTTCCGACAAAACCCACGAAACACAAAAAACAGAAAGGAAATTGAAATAGTAATTTAAATGATTTTTTATTTACTAGACTCAAATTTGTTTTAGGAATTAAGACTTGATATTAACACTATATATATATATATATATATATATATATATATATATATATATATATATATATATATATATATATATATATATATATATATATATATATATATGAGAGGAATATCATACATAAAATAATCAGAATGGGTGAAAATACAAATGCCCGTCTGAATATTCAAACTAAAGATAATAAATGTTTCTTTTATGCTATAAAATTTATGATAGACCTAGCTAAAGATGATCCGGACTGGCCATCAAAATATAATCTAACAAATATAAGCATTGGTTTCAAAAAGTTTCCCCCTGATACAGATAGAAGACATAACAATATTTTGGATTTGAATTCGAGATACCTGTCAAGGTTTACGAAATCGATGTATATATATATATATATATATATATATATATATATATATATATATATAGAGAGAGAGAGAGAGAGAGAGAGAGAGAGAGAGAGAGAGAGAGAGAGAGAGAGAGAGAGAGAGTGAGACAGAGAGAGAGGGAGAGACTCAGGTAGTTATGTTAATCATGTTTGATGCAGACAGTAATCATTATTTAAAATAAAGGATTTGTCAAAATTGGCATCATATCAAGTAAGCAAAAGTACAATGAAAACTACTTTTTCAAAAAGTCTGCTTGAAACGTGTTCTGTTGTTAAATGAGAATACTGTTTAAACCAAAACTTCCTTTTGTTTTATATTGTGATTTTGGAAGTATCATGAAGAATATAAACATTCGCAATCAAAACACTAACAAACAAGACTCAGATTTGTTATGGAAAATAAAAACAATAAAATATTTACATCAGGATTTCGATTTTACCTTAAATCAGTTCACAAAGAATGTGAACCTACCGTACAAAGATAATCATAATGTACATTTAAATTTTACGAGTATTTGAAAACATTTGTAAAAATTCTTTACAAAGAACACACGCCAGGAAAATCGGCTAATTTGATATTCACAAAGAAGATAAGAAAGTTTTCTTCCCGCCAACATATTTGTAAAAAAGGAAGTAGTACACAGAGCGAATATAAGATATAACGTAAGGGATCATGATCACGTGACTGACAACTTCAGAGGTCCTGCACATAATGAGTGTAATTTCAATTACATAGATCAAAACTGAATACTGCTATATATCCATAATTTATCTGGATGTGACTCTCATCTTATTATCAAGACAGTAGTAAACTACCACCCATATCAAGAAGTAGCAATAATATCAAATAATGATGAAAAATGCATTTTGTTTAGTAAGGTTTTTATAGTCGATAAATTTATAAAGGAAAACAAAGAAGTTGTCATAAAGAGGACAATTGGATGCCAATATATCTTTTTTGGTTTACATGACAATCGCTAGAACAACTTGCGAAATATCAAAATTATGATTAGTTCACGGAAACTATAAACGAATTTGAATGTATAAAATATATATTTGAGAAAAAACATTTATACATTCGAATATATTGATGACTTTAAAAGGTTTGATGAAACTAAAATGCCACCAATAGCCAAAGATTTATTCAGGTCTCAAAGGACCAGATATAACAGACGCAGATTACCCGTATGCTAATAATGTCACGAAGCACAGTCGCAGATTACCGGTATGCTAATAATGTCACGAAGCACAGACGCAGATTACCGGTATGCTAATAATGTCACGAAGCACAGACGCAGATTACCGGTATGCTAATAATGTCACGAAGCATTTTAGTTTTAAATATCTTGGTGATCTTTTATGACTACTACATCAAGAAAGATGCTATAATGCTACGTAACATTTTTGAAGAGTTTAAGAATGACAACATGAATAAATACAAATAAGATCTAACACATTATTTTAGTGCACCTGGACTAATTCATGATGTTAGTTTCAAAATAAGTAAAGTCCAAATGTGTACTAATAAAATAAATATTTAAAATATAGACCAGCAACAAGGATATATCATTTGCAAGAAAAAGATCACATATAAAGATATGGTATTAGTCACTTTAAAGAGTAAAGGAATGCAATGCACCAGACCAATTTGTAGTGGTCTTACAGTCCTAGTGATCAGTACATGACTTATATGGGAGGCCTAGGATCAGAAACTGATTTGGTGATAACATGAGGTTATTAATGACCAATCCGTTCTGATTTTAACTTTTACAAGAACTATAAGAACATAATGATCTTCTTGAACAGAGGTGGAAAGGAATGTGCACTAATGGATGACTGTACCAACATTTTTCCCAACCCAATTGCCAAATATTTTCTTTTAGTTGTTTCTGCAAATATTTTATATTTGTCTTCTCTTTTCAATGGAAGCTGTGCATATAGTGCCTCTCATTGATAGAGAGAAAATATTTCGGATTGTCAAGGACTTGTCCTCTCTAAATTAGAAAGATTGTCATTATGTTTAGACTTCGCATGAAAATAAGTGAGGAGGGTGCGTCTATTTAAGATTCAAATAGCTGAGTTCATTATTAGGTTCGTTACAGCTCTCAGCTAACATAGAAAAAACAAAAATAAATAAAAAAGAAACACTACCCAGCTTATGGGAACTAAAACACAGCACGTGCTGATGTTATTTTCCCGTCAAAATAAGTGTGTATGGAATAGAATTGTGAATGGCCAAGTGACAATGCATCTGCAAGGTCATGCCATGCTTCAGAAATATTCCATCTGTAGATTTCAAGTGTGTAACATTTCATAGGTATGAAATGTAAATGACCTCTTGTCTGAAGTTCTATATTGTACATACACGTATTGAAGTCAAAGGTAGACACTTGCTTATATTCAATCCAGCAAGGGTGTGTTTGTGGGATTAGGTTTCTCTGTGAATTTGTAAATATAATACTTTGCACACAAATCCACCTCATAATGACATCTAGTTGATGGTGACATTTCTTTATCACAGTGTTCTATTCCACAGGTTGATGCAATTTTGCAGTGTTCACATTTACAAAAACTAGCCCTCCTCCATCCTATCTTATTGCTTGAAGTCGTAATTATAAACGGTACAGATTGGATAGCGCTACATTACACGTAAATTGACCATTGTTCTTGAAGTGTGATTTAGATTTGTTTATGTTTTTGACGCAGTCTAATATTTGCTTCTGGCATAGTTTTCTTAACTGTTCTCGACATCCAAAATAGTTATTTCGGGAGTCAGTCGAAACCAGTTTCATGTTAATGTTCAGTATCTTAATCATTACAAGTAATCCTTTCTTCTTCCACAACATTTCAAACAAATATGACCCAGAAGATATCTGATGTTTCAATTAAACTTGTATTCCTTATTGAGTAGACCATGTATGTGTCGATGTCAGCTTTGCCTTTGGCTTAATTTAGAGATGAAATGAAATGTTAATTACGGTTCCTTGATGCTTTGCATTTTCTTAAAAATTTGACTTTAATTGCTAGGATCACAACTTTATTTTGACTTTTCATGACTTCCAATAATGAACAACCAGAGGCCAACCAGAAATATTGTATTTGTAGATTTCAAACAGATCATACACCGAAGCGTTTGCAATAATAATAATAATAATAATAATAATAATAATAATAATAATAATAATAATAATAATAACAATAATAATAATCTTATTATTATTACTTTTTTCCACAACCTGTTGATAGTTTATTTGTTTGGACTTTTACGAAGATCTTGCTACATCCAGTGGACTAAAATCTTACTGGTCTCTCTGCTGTATCTCTGTTGGTTCGCATAGTGACGTTAATTATAGTAGGTATAGCTGTTGTCTTACTAACCACAGCTTCGTCAAGTTCGTCTTGTAGTTTGTGTGGTATTACTCCTAGTGCACCCACCACAATTAATATGATATTTGTTTGAGTTTGCCTTACCATCCTCAGTTTTCTGGCCAGATCACTATCCTTGGTTACTTTCTCTTCTTCCTCATGTGTGAATATCGATTATTATTATTAGTATTATTATTTACCATCATCAAAACAGTGCACACATTCTGTTCAATATGTATGAATTCATTCATCTATATGATACTAGAATTATAATTACATGTATATAGAAAAATTCTACATACCAGGTTCCGCAAGAACAATGTCCATCTTGCACGTGATCACTATCAAAAAGAGACATATGCCTCCACCGGAGAGCAGCATTTTGAATCAAGTCTCTGTATTTCTAAGTCTTAATGAATATGCCTGGATATTAGACTTCATTCAGCTTCAACATCCTTGCGTAAATTAATACCGCGCCTTTATATTGCTGTTTATTCTTCCTGGTAAAGGTCACGCGCAAAAAGCCACTTAAGGAAACTCTTCTTTTGACACTTTCACAAACATCCAATTATAAAGTAACAAGTGATTTATTCAGATAAAACAATTATGCAGAAAATAGTGAGACCTGGTTGTCTACAGCGATGTATTTATTTGTGAAATATTTAGATTTTGCGATTTACCATTAAACATTACATTTGAAAGGATCGCCAAAAATGTTATGTTACAGACTTTTATTCCCCCCCCACCCCACCCCCGTTAACCAATCTATTTTGTTAGTCAAGTCAGACATCGCACCAATGTAGATGTAACATTTTTTCAAATCGTGTCAGTAAGTTTTGTTCTGCCACTGTGTCTCTGTTTGGTGAATTGAAATTGTTGATTACTTTCAGCAACTTGAAATCTCTTTATTTCATTATTGTTTTGTCTCATTCTTTTCTTCTATCACATTTTAATGATCTCATCAAGGTAGTTTGTTGATATACACAACTATTAAGCTAGAGGCAAGTATGAGTTGTGGGCTCAAGGGAAAGACTTGAACTTTTCTTCTTCTGTATGTGTGTGTGTGTCTGTGTGTGTGTGTGTGTGTGTGTGAATGTGTATCATACTTTTTAAACTGGCATTCAATGTATACATTGTATTGATAAGTAAGATGTTTTCAGTCGATATGTCTTTATTTGAAGGAACTATTTTGGCTTTCTCTTCCAGGAGCGACACACACACACACACACACACACACACACACACACACACACACACACACACACACACACACACACACACACACACGTGTGTGTGTGGGTGAGTTTCTGCTATTCACAGAGAATAACGTTTATCATTTTGATCTTGGTGTAAGATATAACATGCTCTTAATGTTGCTTTGAATATAATCGGCTTTGACGTTGTTCATTTTAACAATTCCGCCCCCTGATCACAACATGCGTTATTCTTTCTAATTTTATATAAACAGGGATTTGATCACATTCTCAAACAGGGTCTGCACAGTTTGTAGAGGTGATCATATGCAGCATGGTGCAGCAAGTCTGAGAAACGAGGAGTTAGGACAGCGCATAATCTTTAAAAGCTCTAAGAACTTTACAGTATTAGTTACAACATAAGGATATATATATATATATATATATATATATATATATATATATATATATATATATATATATATATATATACATGATTACAAAAACAAACACCGTGAAATTACAAACAAAGCATGCTGAAAATAATTCAGGGTAAGGAAACATTGTTAAGTCTTTAGTCTGTTCTTGCAGTCTAAATAGGTGAGTTTTAGAGCACACTTGTATGAGATCACGGTGTCATTGTGTCTAAGTTTAAGAGTCAATTCGTTTCAAGTAGCTAGGCCCTGGTTCGCAAAAGAACGTTGTATGTAGGACTTGGTTTTGATAGCTGGAATAATGAGAATACAAGTGTCAGAAGAGGAGCGTAAGTATCTAGAAGGGGTGTACACATTAAGGTTTTGTGTAGCAGACACATTCTAATGTGTAGCTGGTATGGTTGACTAATGGAGAAAGATGATATTTGATGAAATTAATGTACTAGAGAAAACAGCTGAAGAACATGGTTGAACAAACTTTCTTCTACAATTTATCAATATATCAACGCACTAATGCATTAAACAATATCAAGACTAAACCAGAGCCTATGTGATGGCCATATTGGCTGCCCAAGTTTCTAACACAAGTATAACTCAGTCTAAAGCTATTGTACCAGATACAGTTAAAATGTAACAGAGCCTCTAATACTATGTCAGCAAGGTTACAGGCAAAGAAAACATACTGAATACATTGCAACAATATATTTCTGATTCAAAAGTCAAACTAGATTATGCTATTGTGTTGATCGTATATTTTTGTTACCGAGTGATATGAGTACGGACAGTGGGAGCAGTAGCACTTTAGATTATAATAACAAACTGAAAAAGTCATTATATAGCTTTACATTAGGATTTAATAACATAATATGTAGGTAGTGAGACAGTTTATTCCAGAAACTGATAATCGAAGTGAACCGATTCATCAGGAGATAGACCAAAGAATAGACGAACAAAGCGTAAATAAGAACTATGTAGACAAAAAAGCCAAGAATGGTGGTAGTCTTGGCAACAGCTCATGCTTTAAACCTTAATAAAGCGCATGATATTAATAAGCAGTTGTTCATACTAATGATCTCTATAGCAGGAGTTTAATTGCTTTGCGTTTTTAAAGCGAGTTTACTGTCTCTTAGCTCTTTCAAATGCTGTATCTATACCTATAATAGCAATGGCAAAGATCAAAACATCTAGTATTGCAAAGAATAATCTTTGCTGCAGTTTAAAGTAACCAACGTATCATATTAATAATAATGCCAGGCATTGCTGCTATTATTTAATCAGAAAATATCTTTAACAAATCTGCAATATTCTTTAATGATTCTTTAAAGCTTATCTGTGTATTTATCAGGAGTAGGAGATGGAGTAGTTCTTTCTAATGCTACATTTTTAAAACATTTGCAATTGTAATGTAAGAGGTTTTGCAATCATTTCTATTGCTGTAGCGATGTTTGCAATGTTAACACCTTTCTCTATAAACAGTCGTTTCAGTCTTTCGCCTAATGGTAACTTTTTAATCTTTGAAGTTATCTTGTCATTCGTTTCTTTCAAAACACCCTCTGCTTCTACCTTTTGTCCAATTTGCTGAGATCTTTAACATTCAACAATACACAACTGACCTTCTAACTTCTTTATTTCTTTGCTTCTTTCCTAATGAAATTCTTTACGTCCTATTTATATACATATATATATATATATATATATATATATATATATATATATATATATATATATATATATATCATAATAATATGTCATAATAGTCAATGCCAGTAGTTGAGGGGGGGGGGTATTGATGCCAAAAGGGGGCACTTGATGCCTTTACGGGAGTTTAACATGGCGGGGGCACTTGATGCCTTTACGGGAGTTTAACATGGCGGGGGCACTTGATGCCTTTACGGGAGTTTAACATGGCGGGGGCACTTGATGTCTTTACGGGAGTTTAACATGGCGGGGGCACTTGATGCCAATACGGGAGTTTAACATGGCGGGGGTCTCTATAGGGACAACGGGAGGGAGGGAAATAGAATTAATCTTTCTTGAAAAAGGGTGGTCCTGAAAAAGGACCGTTGGTTTTGTTTGGTAGGAAGAGCTTTTATTTATTTCCTCTCCAACATTGAGTGAGAAAGCCTGGGAGGTGGAACTTCTTCTTCTCCTCCTTCTTCTTTTCAGGTATCCAGTCGGGGATGATTCAATTGTCTGAACTTGTCCTGAATTTTCATCCAGTTCAAGTTCAGACGATTGAATTGTTTTTCTCTTTTCTCCTTTACCCACATTAATTTGATTTTAGCTACCTCCTGTTCCAAAATTTTTTTAATAATAGTTTCTACTCTGAGCAGGGCCGCTTCTTGTCGAGTAAGGATGATACATTTTAAATGATCATCCAATTTTTGGATGTAATCCAAGACTTCTTTAAGAAGTCCTACTCGACAAGGTGAAGAAGAGGAGGAGTTGTTACTCTTCTTAACTTCCTCCTCCTTCTTCACTTCTTGAATTAAATTTAAAATCAAATTAATGTAGGTAAAGTGATGGATTACCCACTTCCAACTGACTGGATACCACCACATCCTTTTCTCCATATAATACTTCACTTCCACCATCCAGTCCCAGGCTTCCTGTAGATTGTCAATAATGTCAAGCATTCTTGAAGAGTGAAAAAAAGTGTGAATGGCGCTACTGTGGAAGGCACCGGTTTATATGCAAGAAGCGCGGACGTGATGGAAAACATCCCCCTTTTTTTCCAAAAAAACCACACCACACTATCCTTTTTTCTATATCAAACTCACACCACACAAAACATATAAGGGAGAAGGTTTTTTTGTTTTCAGGGGTAGACTATCACAAAAAAATATATACACACAACATATAAAAAAACACACACTTATATAGGCAATATTGATAAATAATTAATCTTTTCTTGAAAAATGGGTGGCCCTAAAAAGGACCTTTTTTTGTTATTGTTGTTGTTTTTTTTTTTAACAACAGGAGCATCTCCTAGAGGGTTTTCTTTTTCTTCTTAAACTTCTTCTAACTTCGGGTCCATACAGTAAAACCCTCTTTAGACAACCTTGTCTCTCCACATAAGTTTGTCTATACCATGTAGCTGTATCCGTAATTTTGGTTTTAGTCCATGATGCTTTTACATACATCAGGAATGCTGGATTAAACAGCATTCCTGAAACAATGTTGGAGGATTCTACACTAACCCACATGATTTTGTTTTTAGGATTGGTCGTCTTGGAGAAAAACCGGTGAAGCATTTATGAAACGAGCGGTTGTATATATATACCTTACGATCGGATTGAAATGGATCCAAATTAACTACCAATCCAAACACTTGTTACAAGTCGGTTCGGTTTTTCTTCCAATGGGAAGAAAGCGGAGGTGTGACGTCATCTCGGGTATAAAGGTATCGTAGCGTTCGTAGGAGGCTTTATTACTTTTTTCGACAGCCTTCATGGAGACTGGAAAGACAAGTACTACATCAATGTATTGGAGTGATCCTGCAACGATAATGAATGCTGCGGCATTATTGAACTTTCGGCCGGAAGACTTTGAGTTAGATTTACTAAATCAAGAGTATGACAATACTACTACTACTACTACTGCTCCTACTGTTCCAATAGTGAATGATTTTAAAAGAAGACAAATGGAAGAGATGGAAAATTTTGTCAAAAAGCAACGGGAAGAGGAAGAAATGTTTCTTCTTCTTCAACAACAACAGAAAGAAGAAGAAGAAATCAGACAGCAACAGCAGCAGCAACAGCAGTTACAAGAGGAGGAGAAGAAGAAGGAAACAGGAAAGGAAAGCCTCAGTCTTCAAGAAAGAACTGTAAGTCTGTTAGAAGAGGTATTATATGAGTTGAAATGGATGACCAATTTCTATAAGTATTCTTTAACTCATCAACCACCTAAACGGAAAAGACCATCACGGGCTAAACAACATTCTTCTTCTAAACCTTCCAGTGCTAGTGAGATGCCACCACCACCACCACCACCCATGTCACCAATATCACCACCACCACCAGTGACTACCACCATAATGAAAACACCATCAGTAGCAGCAGCATTAACAGGATATGGATTGGGCCGTGGTAAAGGACTACGGCATTTGAAGTTAATTTGAAAAGTTTTGTTTTTTGAAAACCAAAAACAAACAAAACAACCCAATGGTCCTTTTAAGGGCCCCCAGATTTCTAGAAAAGAAATCAAATTGCCAAAAAAAAAAAAAAAAAAATCAAGTTAAAACTTTAAAAAATCCCACCACCATAGTACAAGTGTGAGTGAGTGAGTGCGTGCGTGCGTGCATTTCTACTCTAAAACAAAATAACACAAAACCACTTACTTTTTTTCTCTTCAGTCTTGTGTATTCATCCAATTTTTTTACAAAATAAAATTCAGCAATATAACATATAACACCAAAACAAAATCACACAAGAAAAAACAAAGTTCACTTTCTGTAATGCTTGTGTGGTTTGAATTGAAACACTGGAATTTCCTTCTCACTGTCTCTCTTGTGTTTCGTCTTCATAGGAATCCTGTTTTCCTTTTCTTCATCTTCATTCTCACTTTCGTCTTCCATTCTTCTTACTCTCTTCTTACTTTTCTTGATGATATGTTCTTCTTCTTCTTCTAGGTTTGTTAATTTTGAATCCACTTCCTCCCTCTCCTCTTCTTCTTGTTCTTTCTGAGGGCATTCCGAAGACCAATGTCCTGGTCCTTTACAATGATAGCAGATATCTTTCCCTTTATCTCTCTTTTTTCTGTTCACGTTTGGGACAATCTGGAGCCCAATGTCCTTTCTCTTGACAGATGTAACAAGTATCGTCACTTTTATCTCTAGTGACAGAGGAGGAGGAGTAGTCTTTACTCTTACTGTACGTAGTATACTTTCGAATTACTGTCTGTAAATCTCTCACCAAAAAAGCAATCTGTCTTTTTGACTCTTCCATCTTGACAGTTTGAAAGTTCAATCACCAAAAGACTGATTCTGAAGGTAAGAAGCTCTCTCTTTATATACTCTTCTGTCTCTATATAAAGGTACCTGGGTGAAAAAAAAACTCAATCAGTTTCAAATCAGAGTTGAAGATGAAAAGATCACGCCCAAACCATGATAAATCAGAACCAGAACAAGAACAAACCAAGAAGCCACGGCGACGAAGGTATTCCGTGCCTCCTGAAACACCCTTAGAAGAATTACTGGCTCAAGTCCATGCCAGTGACTTTGAAGACGAAATGAGTGAACAACAACCTGAAACCCAAACTTCCAAAACCAAAGTCACTACTACTACCAACACCACAACCCCTGACCAAGAAAGTCATACTACTACCGCTACCGCTACCGTGGCTCCTGAAAATTACTATCGGATTCGAGAGACACAAAAAAATCACTTCTCGAAAATTTAGGACCACGGCGTATACTCACACAGTACACTTCAAAGACTTTAAGTCTCAAGTACCCTCCCGAGAAAGCGGCGCGGTTCATTACCAATTTGTGGGAATCTGTGTTACAGAACTTAAAACGGCAATGTGGAGCCAAAGAAGACGATCGGTTGAGACTAGCCATTCATCATGACCAATTGAAGAGTCCTGTTTGGATTGAATTTAGTACCCCGGCAGAATTAACGCCAGACAAAGTTATGTCAAAAATAGAACATGTACAACAATCCAATGACAAATTTACCATCAACCGATGGAAAGGCCACCGTTTACATGACCCATGTTGCTCCACCTCGAGGAAGTGGACGAAGCAGAAAAACTTTATTGGTGGACGATCTTCTTACTACCAAACAAAGTGTCGTCCAAATTAACAATACTGAAGATTCAATGTGCTTAGCTCGAGCTATTGTGGTGGGTCGTACCTATGCTAACAAGAACGAGAGCAAAGAATGGAAAAAAGCCTGGAAAAACATTCAATATTCGCAAAGACCCCAACAACGAAAAGAAGCAGAACTCTTGTTACAACAAGCAGGGATCCCTAAGAGACTGTGTGTAGCATTTCTCAATTACAGCAACTTCAAGATGTTTTGGCTCCTCATTATACGTTAAAAGTTCACCCTCAAGAAGTGCGCGGTGATCTATTGTTTCGAGGCCCTAATTTTCCTGAGGGAAAATACATTCATCTTTATCACCATCAAGAACATTTTGATACCATTACCAGTATTACTGGATTTTTGGGATACTCTTACTACTGTGAGAAATGTAACAAAGGGTGTAATAGTCGGGAGAAACACATTACTTGTGGAGCAAGATGTCGGGGCTGTTTAGCCGACCCACCATGCCTTCCTGAGCCACAACAACATCACATTTATTGTGAAACCTGTCGACGCCGTTTTGTCAGTCCTACTTGCTACCAACAACATCGCAAGACCCAAGGACGACACCAACAAAAATGTGCTTGTGAGTTATTACAATCGTGTTCTACGTGTGGACAACTGATTCGTTCCAACAACTCCAAGAGACACGTTTGTGCTGGCAAGAAAAAATGTTCTATTTGTCATCAGATCGTCCGATTTTGATCATCGATGTTTTATTCAAAAGCGTGACAAGATAGAGAAGAAAGAAATAAAGAAAAACAAGAAACAAGTAGATTTCATCTTTTTTGATTTTGAATGTATGCAAGAAACAGGCACTCACATTCCTAATTTTTGTTGTAGCCCATCGGGCTTGTGATCAGTGCATTCAAGAATCGATTCATTTTCACTGTCCTCATTGTAGTAGGATTCCAGGAGGACGTGAAAAAATCTTTCGTGGAGTGAATACTTTGTCGGAGTTTGCTGAATGGGTTTTAGACCCTACCACCCACGACAGTTGGAGCGAAGAAGACATTCATCGTTACGGAGATTGTCATCGGTATGCGACCGTCATAGCTCACAATTTTTTCGGGATACGATGGACAGTTTTTACTTAATTATTATTTGAACCATGGAACGAACGTCCTGAAGTCACCATGAATGGAAAAAAGCTCATCTACATGAAAGTAGGACAAGTTCAATTCAAAGATTCGATGAGTTATTTGACCATGCCTTTGAGTCGCATGCCAAAAACGTTTGGTATGACAGAAATGGCCAAAGGTTACTTCTCCTCACTTCTTTAACACGGAAGCTAATCAACATGCCGTCCTACCTCATTTACCTGACCTCATGATATATGACCCTGATGGAATGCGACCCGAACAGCGAGGAAGCTTTTCACGCTTGGTACCGTGTTCACCAGAACGATCCCTTTGACTTTCAAGAAGAGATGCTCAAATAGTTGTCGATCGGATGTAGATATTTTAAGACGTTGTTGTGGAAAATTTCGAGAGTTATTTCTCGATAATGCAGAGGTCGATCCTTTGAAAGAGGCATCCACCTTACCTAAAGCCTGTTCCTTGGTCTACAGACAACATTTCATGCCCGAAAACCAACTCGCCATCATTGACTCCAACACGGGGGTTTTTGCTAGTCGTCAATATTCTGTCAAAGCTTTACGTTGGCTTCATTACTTATGTCAAAAAGAAGACAAATGGATAACAACATGCTAGAAACGGAGGAGGAGAAAAAAAGATTGGAGGTTATTCTGTGGATGGTTGGGATTTAGAAAACCCACATATTGTGTATGAGTTTCAGGGATGTTTGTTTCCACGGATGCCCTATTTGTTATCCTGTCCGAGACATGAAAAGTCCTTATTCAGATTCTACCATGGATCAGTATATGAACAGACTTGTCAACGACGACTTCAGTTAGAAAGTCAAGGTTACGAAGTGATAGAAATGTGGGAACACGAGTACGATCGACGTTTGAAAATCGATCCTGAATTTAAAAACCATCACTCCAAAGTTACGACGCAGCCGACATTGAACCTTTAGATCCACGTCACAGTTTATTTGGAGGACGAACCAATGCTACTCGATTATTGTACGGACGTGAACGAATCCCCAAGGAGAAGAAATCAAAAACATCGACGTGTGTTCTTTGTATCCTTGGGTGTGTAATATGCTCGTTTTTCCTACCGGACACCCTGAAATTTAACAGAGCACATCGACGTCTGGAACAGATTCGTCAATACGAAGGATTGATCAAATGTAAGTTTTACCTCCCACAAACTTGTTTCATCCCATCTTACCTTGCCAATTGTCAAGGAAAATTGATGTTTCCTTTATGTCGGACGTGTGCCGAAAATGTGTAACCAAGATCATTCCTGTCACACACGGAGGAAGAACGGTCGATGATAGAACGTGGGTCAGTGCCGAATTGTTTCGGGCATTGGATCGTGGATACCGTTTATTGAACGTGTATGAAATTTGGCACTTTCCAACGACTAGCCCAATACCAAAAGGACGACGCACTCATCATCCAGGCATTTTTTCGGGGTACGTGAACCAATTTCTTAAACTGAAACATGAAGCTAGTGGTTATCCTTCGTGGTGTCAAACTCCCGAAGACAAAGTCCGATTCAAAGACGAATACCGTGACATCGAAGGCATCACTTTAGAAGAGGTAGAAAAAAATGAAGGAAAAAGATCGTTTGCTAAAGTGATGTTAAATTGTATTGTGGGGAAAAATGGCTCAACGTACGATCTTACCCAAAACGGAATACGTGGACGATCCTTATCGTTACTTTAAACTGGTGGACGACAAAAGTATTCTAGTCAAGCACGTTGAAATCGTCCGTGAGGATTTGATCATTGTTAATTTTGAAGATGAACCCAAGTTTGTGAAACCTGACAAGTTTAGTAACGTAGTCATTGCCGCCTACGTGACTGCTCATGCTCGTTTGAAATTGTATGACGAAGCATTAGAAGTCTTGGGAGATCGTGTTCTGTATTTCGATACTGACAGTTGCATTTACATTCATCGCCCCGGTTGCCCCCACCCTACCATTCAAGGAGATCGATTAGGAGCCTGACAGACGAGCACCCTCAAGATACCATCCTGAGTTTTGCTAGCGGTGGCCCTAAAAATTATGGGTACCGATACCGAGACCCTCAAGGTCAACTTCACACCTCCTGTAAAGTCAAAGGATTGACTCTGAACTATCGAACTAACCAAGTCAGTGAACTATGAGGTTTAAAAAAATGCTCTGTTGTCTGGACAAGAGAAAGATTTTCAAGTCGCTACGTTAGAACCTCACAAGATTGTTCGCCTAACCAAATCATAAAATCGTGACTCGACCTGTTCAAAAAGTGTATCGTATCGTGTACCAAAAAAGAGTGAGACTTCCAGATCACACTACTTTACCTTACGGACACGCCGATTTGGAGAAGTATAAAAAAAAGGAAGCCCTCCTCTTGAAAAAACAGAAAAGATGTCTTCAACAAACAACATGGGTTTTGCCTGACTATGCTGAGTGTGACAGTCGATTGAAGACGTTCAAAAATTGGCCTAAAGGGGATCGATACCCACAGCCATCTCTTTAGCCAGAGCAGGTTTTGTTTACTTTGGACAGGGAAGTTTAGTGAAATGTTTCAGTTGTGGTGCAAGCATTCGCATGAGTCCTAAAGATTCAGCTATCGTGGAACATACCAGATGGTCACCAAACTGTGCTTACCTTTCTTTAGCGTTCCACCGATCACATTACAATACTTTTCGGATGGTACAGTCGACAGGTATAAAAAAGGAACCCCTTCCAAGCCTAACCTTCATTCTGACTTTTCACGTGAACCGAGCAAGAAGAAAAAAAAAATAGATGAGTATTTTTTCCAGTTTTGAGGAATTTGAGTGTGATGCTGAACCATGCCATGACGTGACCGATGCCGTACGTTGTGACATCGTGGATTCAGTCCACTCACCGTCGATCCAACTCAAAAGATGCAGACGCCCTTTATGTTTTACTAATCGTACACAAAACGGTACTTCCCCTGCAGACCTAATGGATTGATGATACCCTTGGCTGTGTCTGGCTATTCCAAGTATGAAAATCGTCTCGAGTCGTTCCAAGACAAGTGGCCAAAATATTTAAATGGCCCTAAACCCGAAGCTTTAGCCAGATCTGGATTTTTTTACGTGGGAGTTGGAGATCAAGTGAAGTGTTTCAGTTGCGGTGTGAGACTTCGCTATTGGGAGCCTTACGACTTAGCTGACATCGAACATGCTCGATGGTCTCCGCATTGTCAGTTCTTACCTTTAGTGGCTCGAGAAGAATACGGATACGATCAACCAGATACCAAGAAGTAATACAATGGAGGAGAAGAATACTTCTTCTTTAGATGAACTTATTTGTGGTTTACCTTTAGAGTTACAAGATCGTATTTTTCAGTATATTCCTACATTAGAAGATCGTATTCGTGGATTACCTTTGGAGTTACGAGAACGGATTTACCAAGAATTTGTTCACATTCAACTGAAACGTAAAAAAGAGTACATCCTTTACGACAGACTTGTTGTAACCAATGGATTTTTGAAGGTAATAAGACAAATGATAGCTAAGAAGATATTCAAATGGTCAGACATTGATGAAAATCTACATCACCAATTTAAGACATGGTGGGGGCTACCTACAATGTAGCAGTGGAATATAGAATTCCATGGGAGGAAGTGAAGGAAAAAAATGTGACTAACATAGACGAATACCAAAAACTGTTAGAAGAACTGTCTCCTGAAGAACAAATCACCTTTTTGTGTTTTGAAATTAGATAGGATAATCACTGAAACTGGTGTTGGATCCTAAGATATCCTTTACCTACCGATTCCGTTTGGTTAGTGTGTGAGTATTTTGTCACCAAGAAACCTACTCTACAAGATCGCATTCGTGACTTGTCTTCAAAGTTACAAAACGGAATTTACGATGAGTTGGTTCAAATTCAAGTGAAACGTAAACTTCAAGTGATCCTCGATTTCAAGGCTATGGCTACTTTCGTCGCACTCAGAAAATTGATTCTGAACAACGACTATCACCAGTATCGTGAAGAATACAAAAAGAGAAGTATTTCTTTCCCAAATCGGAAACTTTACCCAAGTACATTAGTGTCATGCCTTTGAATGTGCGCGAACAGATTCTACCGTGTGAGTTTCTGAAATTACAAGTGAAACGTAAACTCAAAGTCATTTCTCGATTTTTACGCTATACCCTCTTTCAAGGGCATAGAAGAATGGTCATGGGAAACGTCTATCACAACTTCTATCCTGAAGGAGACTGTCTCAAAAGGTACCAACCTTGGGAGCCTGGCTATAAAAACATGCCACCCAAGATACCAACCTTAGCCATCGATCCCTATAAAGAGGAGGCGGCACGTCTCAAATCACTTTACTACTCGTGAAACGGATTCTGTGACACAGTTACTGCCTGACTATAAAAGAGTGGGTATGCCTGAACTCTACACACCAGTTGTGAAACGGATTCCGTGGAAGGAAATCATAGATAAAATTCAGACCTTAGAGGAATATAAAGAAGTGATACAAGAACTGTATCCATTGAATTTTGGACGTTATGTGGTGTGTGTCTTAGTGACTACTTATCTTGGATTTCGTTTTCTCCAGGACATTCGTTGTGGAATATATTTGAGGACAAGTGTTTTGCCTTGGATTCTTTTGAAGGATCCGTGGTTGTTTTGGACTCAATTGTTGAGTACAAAAAACAATATGACCGTGTTGTTCTTTTTCGGACTTAGTAGAAGAAGGAAGAAGACTATAAAAACTTGATTTTATCAGTCCACGAAAGAAAACATTGTCGTATAGCGTTGAGAGTGGTGATGAAAATTAGTGACGTACTTCCATGTGAAGAAGACATTCGTCACACTTTATCTGTGCATAAAACATTTCAAGGAAGTGTGTACTGCTAGTGAGTTACACCAACAACTTTTCCATTGGAAAGATGTACGACCTGGAGAAACCTTGGTTTCCAATATTGGTTACAAGAAGTGGCCAGTTCAGCCAAGATTGGCAACCACTTATTGATAACATTCTAAAAGTGAAAAAAAAAAATGGGAACCTCCATGGGAAACTCTAAAAAGAAGAAGAAGAAGTACCTGACACCACTACCACTACTGCTGTCGTTCCAATACCTCTTGAGGAGGAACACCACCCTTCTTTACCACCGCTACCGTCAGTGATTCAAAAATGACGAGTAGAAGAAGAAGAATGTTACCACAAACAGTGGTGTCTTTCATGACTCTGGACACAAAACAATTGTTGTTCCTTTTCTTGTTTAGAGAGAACTTTAGCTGTTTAGTGATAGTCTTAATTGTGTACGTGTTCGGTTTAATTGTATATTTTCTCACAAATTCACTTCTTCATGCAAATTTGTAAAATATGTTATTGTTTTGTGGGTTGGTTTGTTTTTACAAAAAAATAAACGTGTTATGAAAACGTATAAAAATGCCTTGGGTTTTTTGTCTTCTTCTCAAAATCTTCTTACCTCAATCATGGCTAACATCTTCTTCTTCTACCTCGTCTGCCTCTTCCTCCTCTTCTGTGGTGAAAGTGATTGACGAAAAGTTAGATCGTCAAAGTTGGAATGCTTTGTATCTGCGCCATCCATTTAACATGTGATTGCTGGACCGAGTGGTTCAGGGAAAACCGAATTTGTCAAACGATTGATCGAACACAAAGCTGATTTGTTTGATCGTCCACCTCAACGTATCGTGTGGTGTTACAAAGAGTGGCAACCGTCTTACACGTTATAGAAAGAAAGTCAAGGAGAAACTATTTCGTTTGTGGATGGTATTCCTCACGAGACGATGGAATTGTGTCTGACGTGAGTCAAACTCATTTAGTTATTTTTGATGACATGTTGGAGAAGACGAAGAAGAAATTAAACTTTGGTTTACACGAAAAGGACACCATCGTAATGCTAGTATTGTCTACATTACACAAAATTTATTTCAACAGAGTAAAGCCCATCGAACTATTAGTTTGAATGTCTCATTACGTGGTCTTGTTTAAAGCCCCAGAGACAAATCTCAAGTACAAGTGTTAGCCAAACAGTTAGGAGCTCCTTGGCTGAATTATGCGTACGACGATGCCACTCAAGCCCCTCACGGAGTATTTACTCATTGACTTAAAACCGACCACACTCCTGACTATTTGAGATTTCGTGCCAGTATCTTTCACTCTTGGGGTCAAGAAGGTGGTCCTGTCATTTACACGTCCCCTTCAGTCCATTTTAAAAAAAAAAAAAAACTATAAAAACAACTACGACGTCCATTTCTGTCTCACACTCTTTTTGAGGAGAAGAAGATGACTTCCTTTCAATCTCATCCTTCGGCTAAATTGATTCCGTGCCTTGTTATGGCATTAGTCAGTGAAAAAATGCACAAGTTCGTGCTCATTTGTTAGAAGCGAGTCTGAAAGAAGTGTTACGATGGTTTACCTTTGACAGCACGTCAATTACTACAAGGTATCATTCACATTCCTCATCAAACTCAACGTTTTTTTCAAAAACATAAATCGGCATTGTCACAACTGGCTGATCCTAGAATCGATTCACGGACTAAAAAACAAATCATTTAAACTCTGGTGGAAGTGGTTCTTTAGGAGGAGTCATGATTTCGTTCCCTTTTGAAATGGGATCCTAATGATGCCAAAGCCAAAAAACCCAAATCCACTAAAAGAAGAAGAAGAAAAAAAGTCCAAAGAAAAAGAAGAAGAAAGTCAGCCAAAAAAAAAAAAAGAAAGCCCCCCAAAAGAAGAAATCCCCAAAGAAAAGTCGTGCCAAGAAGAAGAAGAAAAGAGGTACTGCTGCAACCAGGAAGAAAAAAAACACTACCACAAACAACAGACCCCATTAGTAACAAGGTCACCTTTTGCGTCCACCTCTTCTTACCTTTCACCATGATGCCTGTCAAACCAGACTTAAGTCCAGTGTTCCTAATTTAATGCAAAAATGGAAACCTATTCGAAAGTGACCCCGTCGGGGAACCGTCAACTTCAGCTGGATTTAGCCATGGCAGCAGCTAGCAATAAAGTACCATCCCTAAAACCAAAGTCAAGAAAGAAACTGGGTATCTTACAAAGTTTAGTAGATTTATCCAAACAAGAATTGAGTCGATTTAGTCCTTTGAAAAACACCTCAACGTCAAGTGAGACCTGTCGTGAAGTGGTACGTCGTGCAGACAATCCGTGGAGACGTGTTCCAGTATAAAATAGAAGGGTACCCTGCTAAAAGACTTCAGACTTGTTTTCTACCGACTAAAAAAGATGGCTCCCAAACGTGCACACCACCACCACCACACCACCAAAAAAAGAAGAAAACCACCAAAAAAAGGACGACTTCATTTCCCCCCTCGTCTGGCGAAACATTGGGATGTCTTGTCTGTCTCTGAACAAATCCAAACCTCCCATGCGAAAACAACTCATTCAAACAGCTCCTAAAGAAATCATCGATACCGTGTGTGAATGTTGTTTAAACGTGTTAAAAGGAACGGTACCTTTGTCTAAGATACAGAAACAAAAATTAGGGAAACATCGGAATGTTCTTCGTCAAATGGTGAAAAAGAAAATACCTCTTCAAAAAAGAATAAATGTTGGTACAACGAGGTGGATTTCTACCTATGTTGATAGGACCATTGTTAAAAATAGCCGCTCCTCTTGTTAGGAACGATTGCTGGACCACTTTTAGGAGGAGTCATGCGATAAAAAAAAAAAAAGAAGGATAAAAAGGACCACCCTACTCTGAAATGACCACACCTTTTTGGTACCTTTGAATGAAATGGAAGGACGAAAACCTGACTTTAGTACCTTACAAACGATGGATGGAATTCATCGTTGGAACGAACAACGGATACCTCATTTACCAGTCAACTCCTAAATCTCAACGAAATGTCTCAGTTACAACAAGAAATACAATCCCTGATGGAACGTACCGATTTGTCCGAAACAGAAAAAACCCAACGGTACGGTCAACTTTTACAAACGTCTACAACTCTTTCGTCAAAAAGCAGTCGACGAAACAGCTCCACCCACTTTGAGAGATTTTAAGGCTCTCATGAAAAGCGAACCTAAAGTGACTATCAAAAAGAAAAAGAAGAAAAAGAAGAAAAAGAAGAAGAAGAAGAAGAAGAGAGTTTTTACCTAACTCCACCTCTTAAAAAAATAAAAAGTTAGCCACCCCGGATTGGATAAAAAGAAAAGGTTACCCCCTTTAATCCTCAGAAAAGAAAAAGAAAGAAGTGAAGAAAGAAGTCAAAACAGAACCGTCTGACCCTGATGATCGAACTCCCTCTTCATTTACCCCAGTAGCACGACGGACACGTCAATCCAAAAAGTTTCCTCACGAAGAAAAGAGTATTGGAACAACTTGGTTCAAATATTGATCAATCATGGAGAAACTGTTAGCAACATTTATTACAATCCTGGTCATGCTGGCTGGTTACGGAGGAGTTCAAAAATTATATCGAGCTGCTAAAAGTCAATTGAAAAGTGTACGTTTACCCGAAGTACGACGATGGTTACATAACAATCAACGTACGACGTTACACAAACCCATTCGACGTAAATTAGTACTACCTCAAGTGGAGGGAATCCGATCATCAATGGCAAGCCGATTTAGCGGACGTCTCTCATTTAGCTACTTACAATCGTTGGTTACAAATATTTGTTTTGTGTCATTGATGTGTTTTCCAAATTTGCTTGGGTCGTGCCTTTGACTTCTAAAGCATGTACCGAATTGGTCGAGCCTTGAAAATTGGTCCTTGAAACAAAGTGGATCGTCAACCTTTCGATGGCCTAACCGACAAAGGTACCGAATTTCTAAACCAAGCTTTTCAAAAAAGATTGGAAACAAAGACACATTCATTTTTTACGACCGAAAATCCTGACCAAAGCCAGTATCGTGGACTGACGTTTTCAAACAACCTTTGAAAGAACGCATGTGGAAATAATGTTACACATCACCATACTCTCAAGTACATCGACCGGGTGGTACCATCGTTTGGTCAAAGCGCTACAATCAATCTTACCCTCGTAGTATGTGATGTACCCCCGAAGAGGTTCAGCCCTGAAAACGAAGTGTCAGTGTTTTGATAAATTATTTGGTTCACCCCAGCAGATCAAAAAAAAGAAGAAAAAGAAAACACCTTTGTTGAAGTTATTAAAGACGGGAGATTGGGTTCGTATCGGAAAAAACCAAACGTACTTTTTGACAAAGGTTATTTACCTAACTGGACTACCGAATTGTTTCGTGTCACTACCCCCGTCCGTGGACGTGATCCTCCCGTCTATAAATTGGAAGACATGAACGGTGAAGTACTCAAAGGAACATTTTACTTGCCTGAGTTACAACGAGTGACTAAAAAAGAAGATTACCTTGTAACGACATCGAAAGCATTCCTCGAACAAAGAACACGCAAAGTAGGTAAACGACGAGTAGAAGAAGTCAAAGTTCGTTGGAAAGGATATCCTCCTAGTTTTGATTCTTGGATTGCAGCTTCTCAAGTCGTCGACTATAAAAAGAAAAAGAAGTAGTAAAAAAAACTCATAACATGCCATTCAACACAGTAGCTACTCAGACAACTCCTCCTCCTCCTTCGGAAAGTTCTTCTCTTCAAGATTTACAAAAACAACCGCTTTGGGTGTGGTGTGGAGAACGTGTGCCTAAAAATCAAATCGTCTTTTTCTGCCAAATCATTTGTAGTGTTTTTGTGTCATCGGAGCAGCCATTGCTAATTTGAGTTTACAACAAAGGAGACAAACAATTGTGGACTATTTTACTGAGCAGTTGCATCGGTTATCTTTTACCTAGTCCCTCTTTGAAATTTACGACCACGACCGACAACAGTCACCACAATAAAGCCAGGCGTTCTTCTTCTTCTTCTTCGTCCAGTTACCACCACCAAAATACTACCAGTCCTCTTTTGGAACCTTTTGAACATCCTTCTTCTTCTGTCCACCACTTGAGTGATACCTCGGACACCACCAGATCCACTACTTTGGAACTATGAATGACCAATTTTATTTAACGTTACCTAGTGAACAGTTCCATGGATGTGTTTCCCAACAACAGCTTATGTTGTTTTACCACCAAATTACCTCAAGCCCTCCAACTGGATCACGATGCTCATTGGGAAGTAGGTTTGGTAGAAATCATTCATCCTACGAAAATCACAAACATCAACAAAAGATCAAATCAGATCATCGTGACAGTTAGGAACAAAAAACTACAAGATTCCTTGGAAAAAGATGATCCTAAAATCTGGGCAATAGACCCAACAAATAAAAATGACATGCGGGGACATTTCAAAAAATGGGAATGGAGGGGTAGGAGCCAAAGGGGCTTATGCAGTGTATGCCCTGAGAATTCCTACGGGGTATTATTTTAATGCTCGACATTTGGTGGACACTATTGAGGCTACCTTTAACCGTCAATTTGTGTAAAGCCCTAATGGAGAACAAAAAAAATAGTAAACATCAATTACAATGATGTGGGACGCCGTTTCTACATGGAATTTTCTCTGAAAGATGAAAAATCGGGTGACATGATGTCAGACAAAGAAGCTAAAGAAAAAGGCATCCCCGATCAGGAGAGAAGATTTATGACTATTGAATTTTCTGCTGGATTGTATGAAATTTTGGGTGGTAATAACGAAGATAAAAGTTATCTATCACCTGTCAGCACCAACATCGAATCTTCAGAAGCTTTTCGCGACCCCGTGGAAATGAACATTGGATTAAATTTAATGTATGTGTACTCCGATGTGGTAGAGTACAGCGTGGTGGGACACACCTCAGCTCCCTTACTAAGAGTCATTCCTTTCAAAGTGGATACAAATGATGGTGCGTACGAAGAAGGTGGAATCACATTTCACATTCACCGTGAATTTGTACACCCTCATTATTATTCAGTGAGTAAAATCGTATTTTGACACTGTCCAGATTAGTATAAAAGGAGATTTGGGACAAGATTGGTACCATTCATTGACCAAGGAAAAGTCACGGTGAAACTACATTTTCGAAAAAAACAAGTTCTCTAATAACTTTCCTCTCTCAAAAAAATAAAAAAATGTATCCAGTGTACCAAGGAGTGCCTCGACAACGAGGACATGGTTTAGGAGATATGTTAAAATCAGCTTTTCGGACGGTAGCTCCTATTTTGAAACCGATGGTCACTCGAGGATTTCATGCCTTAAAAGATGCTTGCTTTGACACTAGGAAAAGAATTTTTGCAAAATGTCCTCATTGACAAACAAAATCCAAAAGAAGCCTTTTTGAGAGCAGGCAAAAATGTGTTGATGACTACTGGTAAAGATCTTTTAGGTCTCCGAGAAAATCCTATAAATACGCTTCACGCTTCAGGCTCTGGCATTACATCACAGCAGCAAGGACAAGGTAGAAAGAGACGACGACGAAAAGCTCGAAATCCTTTCAAAGTTCATAAAAGAACACACGGTAGTAGTACTTCCAGAAAGAAATAGAAAAAAGAAGAAGCACTGGTAGAGAATTAGACGTGTTTGATTATTAAACCATTGAAAATGATGCACCGAGATTCTTGCGAATGTACCAAGTCCGAACTAGAACTGTTTTCTATGCGTCCCACCATGATGACGATGCAAGAATCCCAATGGGTAGAATTTCATCCTGTATCGTCATTGTCGGATTCAGCTCCTATCGAATTTGAAATCAAAGGACAAACCGAAGATTACATCGATCTGAATAACACCTACTTGTACCTGAAACTTCAAGTAAAGAAAACGGCGGACAACACCTTTCCTGCGGATGATTCCAGAGTCGCTCCCGTCAATAATTTTTTTCATTCTTTGTTCAGTTGAGTAGATTTGTACTTGAATAACAAACTGATCAGCAGCAGTTTGGATACTTACCCTTACCGTGCTTACTTGGAAAATCTCTTGTCGTATGGAAAAGAAGCTAAGAACAGTCATCTGGATGCTTCAGTGATCTGGAAACCTGACACCTCGGAAAAGTTCAACGGACACAGAACTGTTCCAGTGTTACCGGCCAGGGTTTTGCTGCTAGTTGCTGAATGGTCAGGGTCATCTTGTTTAGAGATATATACTCCAGCAGACTCCCACAATGTGGGATTTAAACGACCGTCGAAAGAAAATCAGAGGGCGAAGTTTTAGAATTGATGGATCGTTTACATTTTGGACATGTGGTTGCAAGACAAGTATTTTACTCAAGGGAATTGATGTACGCTCTGAGACTGAATCGCAGTAGTTGCCCGCTTTCCATTTGATTGGCTAATGCTAACGAGTGGGAAAACCATTCATCCAAAGAAGCCAAAACTTTACGTACGACGTGTAGAAATCTTACCCAAAGTAGCTAATCCGGACACAATCAGTCAATCCTTGAGCAGAAACACTGCTAAGTATTCCTCTTAAGACGTGTGGAAGTGAAAACCTTTACTGCAGCCGCTGGACTTCGACCTGATCCATAGTCGAAATGATTAACATCTTCCAAGGACAGCTCCCTAAACGTTTTTTCATTGGTATGGTTTCTAATGCAAGCCTTTCAATGGATCAGTCTACAATGAAAATCCGTTCCAGGTTTCAGCACTTTAAACGATCACCAAGTTAGAATGTCAGTCGAGATGGCAAGACCTCTGTGTACCAGACCTTTTGAACCTGACTTTGACGCCAACGCAAAAACTTACTTGCGATCTTACTTGAGCCTGGTTTTTTGAAAGCCACAGGAACAGTTAAGCCGCGACTGTTGGGCCCACGGTATTTACGTACGCGAGAATTTTGCGAGGAGGGTAATGCCTTGTGGGGCTTTGATTTCAGACTCCGGGACCAAGGTAGCGATGAAGGACATTTCCACCCTATAAATAAATCAGGACCACTTTCGTGTGGAAACTTCAGTTTGGTCAACCTCTTTAGCCCAGACAGTTGAAACGTCGGTCTTGTTTGCAGAGTTTGATAACACTCTAGTGATCAACAGTTTGAGAGGAAGTCATTGTTAGACTATTAGAAGAAGCAGGAAGAAGAAAGGAAACAAAGAAAAGATGCAGAACAGAGAAGAGGACTATGGAAATAGATGAGGGATTTTGTGAAGGGTATTCACCAGTCACCAACCTACTATCACCAAAGAGAAGATGATAATGATGACGAAGTCATTCGTTCAGAACCTAAAAAAGAAGAGACTAATACTGTTGTTACCGAGTTTGTTGGATTTTATCCTTCTCGATGGCCAGAACACGAAAAACTAGTTAGTGGGATTTGTTATGCTGAGGAATTGAAATTCATCTTTAACAGACTGATTAAAGAACAATGTTATGGTATGTCAAATCCGATCATCTCTATTTCAGATACAACCACGGACAAATGTTTGATGTTAACAGGCCGAAGAACACTTTGGTAGAATTTTTGGAAGATGCCTGGTCAAACATCTCAGGAAACAGACGTGTTGTTGACAAAGTTGGTATAAAAATCTTGCAGAAAATATTCTTCTCGTTCCACTCATTCCTAAGGAGATCAAACGGATCGAAGGACTCATTGTTGAAACAGAGTGAAAAAAACCTTATCCGAGATAAATTTTCCTGAATTTACAAGACAGATCAATTCAAGTTCAATGTCAGGTGTGCAATTGCATTGACTCAATATTTCTGTTGTTGAAGAAAGGAGAAAAAAAATGGATACAAGGGAAACTTCATTACTTATTGAATCGTATAGTTTCCTATACTTCTTTCTTGGAAACTGTGGTATGTGCTAAAAGATGAACTACCTCATCGTTAAACCAAAAAACGTTCATGCTTATGTCATCAATACTGACGACAGTCATCTACCAAGGAAGCCATTGGAGTACCGTGTACTTTCCATATGAACACTGTGTGGAATATTTTGATTCATATTGGATTACCTCCATTGGGAAAAAGACATTATCGAGTTTATGAGAAGAAACGCCCCGTCTCGACTCGAATTAATTAATGTGAGACTTACAAGGATCCGATTCAATGGTGTGTGGACAATATTGTGTTCTTATCTTCATCAAGCAGTCTTGGATATTCTTT